>CM051465.1:11362096-12702096 GCA_028015225.1 Carex myosuroides
GAGTAAATTTATTAACCACAACGATTCATGACATTAGATGCAAATGCAGCCAGCTAGCATTGAGATTGCCAGCTTAATTTTGATTAACAAATTAAAAACTAAGAATAACGTTGTCTCGATCTGGAGAAGTAAATATATCAATGATCCAAAAATTTATGAATAATGTTTCTCATTAGATGCAGATATAAAGTTAATTTCATTCAAACTGCTCCGTAAAATATCTCTAGTCTTATTGTCATCGACTTGTTATGCAACAAATAAATTCAGATAATTTTTTAAACAGAAGAATAACAAAACTAATTACTATCGAATATTATTACTCAGAAACTTTAGTAAAAAGACTACGAGTACAGAAAATAATTTTTTATTAAATAAAAAATAAATACGGATAACGTCTATTCTCAAAGGATACATATATAAAAATACTTCCATCCGAGCTGTAACTGTCATGAACTCGACGTGCAATAAATGAATAAATAAATTTAGAATGATTTTTCAAACAAAACGAATTGATTAAGGTGTCAAAAGAATGTCGACACCCTAATGTTAGAACAAATTATCATGATTAATTTTTTTATAATTACACGTAGGCAACATATCAATAGAAGAATCTAATAACATGAAGATGCTTGCTTTTGACAAATTAAAAAAAAAAAAAAAAAGCATGTGCATCCCAAGACTTAATTTATAGTATATTTCTAGGAAGCAAATCTGCTACGATTCTAAGGAATTGCAGGGTCCTGCAATTTTAATTCTAACCATTCAAACAATGAAACTCATGATTTTTTTGAGAAGTCAGTTTTTGTGCTCGAATCTCAAAATATGTGAACGGTTGAGATTGGAATTGCAGAGACCCTGCGATCTCAGAGGATTGTAGCAGATTTATTTCCATACTTCTAACCAGTAAAAAGTTATTAGAAACATAGTTTGTAAATTAACTATTCATGATCATTCCACTGGCATAGTTATTGGGTGGTTTTTTATTTGGTTTTGACCATTGCTGGAACCTTTTGGTCCTTTCCTTATCGAGGTTGGGAGCCAGCCTAATCTCTTTTTTGTACTGAACGTCTTGGCACCTCTCAATAAAAGTACTTTTTTGGTCAATGAAAACAAAAAATATTTCCAGCCTTTTCGTTTGAGGCTGAAAAGAAAACAGAGGCGTTTTTATTATATGTAGTATTTTTAAAAATAAATAAATAAAAAATTTAGTATAAAAATTGGAAAAATCTCAAATGATAGCAAATTTTTTAATTTATAGTATAAAAATTAAATTTCCATGAGCTAGAGTTACAACTGCATCAAATACGTAACTTTTTTAAAAATAAAAAAAATTGTTGTTATTTTCATGTGATAAAAAAACGCCGTCATATTTTTAAAGCTTTTTTATTGATGCAAAAATATTGATTTTATTTCTAAAAACTGAAGTTGTGCAATAAAAACACTTTTTACTCTCCTCTTCTTTTTTTGGCTCTCCATTTTGGTGTCCCCTTGAAAGGAATACGGATAATATCTATTATCAGTGGATATATATAGATATAAACATGCTTTCATCCGAACTTTATTATATCTGCAAACATTATTAGTTTCAAAATCGTCGACTCATCGTGCAACAAATAAATTAAGATTATTTTTCAATGAAAAAATAGATTAACATGTCAAAAGATGTCAACACTCTATTGGTGAACAAATTATCATGATTATTTTTTTTATAGTTACACGTAGGCGTAGAGTAAATTTATTAACCACAAGGTTTCATGACATTAGATGCAAGAACAGCTAGCTATGCCAGCTTAATTTTGATTAACAAACTAAAAATTAGGAATAACGATATATCTGGGGAAAATATATCAATGATAAATAAAATACGGATTTGGATATAAATATAAAGTTATTTTCATCCGAACTGCGTGTCATATCCGTAAACATCCCTAATCTTGTTGTCACCGACTTGTGCGGATAATGATTAAACTAATTACTATTTGAATATTATTACTTGGAAAACTTTAAAGAATAAGAATCTGAAAGTACAGATAAAGTAAATTTTTATCAAATAAAAAGTAAATATAGATATATATTGTCTATTGTCAACAGAGACATATATAAAAATACTTCCATCCGAGCATGTGCATCCTACGAAGAGGAAAGAAATGAACTGAAGTATATTTCTAACCAGTAAATTGTTCTTTAGTATATTGGATGGGTATCCTAAAAGTTATTGAAGAAGACAGTTTGTAAACTATTGAAGATACGATACGATTTCAACCTTTCCCTTTTTTCTTTTGTACTGAATGTTTTGGCACCTCTCAATAAAAGTACCTTTAAGTTTATGCTAATATGTTTTTAAACAGATAGGATCTAAATTCAAACGGTGCTTTAATGCGGATATCTTGATGCAGAGGATATAAATTGCTGTTTCGGTAACCAAGGAAAGCAAATGGATGGATGTCGACATGTATGTCACCTGCCTAAGACTAAGGGGTTTTTATCTGACAATTGAGAAGTATAGAAAGGATATGCTACATTCAATTTGTTTTTAAAATGCAGGTTCTAACAAGAATGTTGATGTCTTTAGTAATACTGATCCAAATTATGGAAAAAAGAATTTATACAAATCAATAAAAAATGATTATACAATTTTTGAGTCTCCAACTATAAAATATACAACCATTCATCAAAAAAATATAAAATATACAATCATTCATAAAAAATAATATAAAATATACAATAAAAAAATTATGATTCAATAAAACATGCCGAAGCAACGTGATGCCTTCGACTTGGTTTTAAAAAATAAAAAATAAAGAAAGGAACTTCACAATTGAAAAATGCTGAAACATCGTTCAATAAAAAAATAAAAATTGTAAAAATTCATTGGCAAACTCTCCTCAAATGAAGCTTTAAGCCCATTTGGCAAGTAGAGACATTAGACCTGCACCCAGAAGCAAAAAAATATTTATAAGTAACTGTAACATTCCGCGGTTTTGCACGCGTGGATTCATGAAGTCTTCGGCAAGAAGATTAACAAGTGACATGTATATCAAAATTCCTGCTGATACAGAGTCCAAAAGCCCTTCAACAATCAGTGCAGTGTTGTTGTTCTCATTGTAGTTTGATGCTATGCCAATACCTATGACAATTCCCACTGGAGTTGTCAGTGAAAAGAATATTGACATTATCACCACCGACTTCAAACGAAATTTTCCCTGCAGTTGTAGAAATAAAGATTTATGTTATGCAGCTATATGCTTAAAAGATACAAAATATGTACATGCATCATGCTTTCATGAAAGTTATATTTGATTGAAATATTACATTAGAAATACTAACAATTATGTGTTGCATTTTACTCATGAAAACTATTATATATGTTATACATGGTTTCATTATCTCGAAACTTTATATGAGACTTATGGACTACATATGACATATCATCATATATAATTTTCTTTTGAAAAAAAAAGGACCAGCCATTAGAACATAATATGTAGTACTAGTCAATGTTTACCTTAGCAATGCAGGATCCAAGACCAAGACCCTCAAAGAACTGGTGAAATGTTAAAGTAGCAATAAGGGGCCTTATGGTAGATGGTGTATCTGATGCACCCACAGACATTCCAATAATCACTGAATGAACTATAATTCCCAGTTCCAATACCTTCATTAAGGAAACAACAGAAGTAAACTTTAGTTGCATATATAATTCAAAATTGGTCAATATATTATTCAAGGTGCAAGTTCTATTGATGATAATAATCATCTTGTTTAATTTCTAACCTTTGATATGACACGGTTACGAATGAGTTGACTATCTCGATCACCGTTGGTTGCAGCGTCAACCATCATGGCAGCACCATGAGTATGCCCGTGCGAAGCTTGAGTATGCACATGCACATGATCTGCATGCCCCCGCTCTGCCTCAACGGTTGCCTCCAAATCGTTGACTGAAGATGCCGCCTTCTTAAAGTGTCGCCTGCTGAAATATCCAGTTGCAATTGTGTCCATCATTAGTGTACCTATCTCGTGTGTTAGATTACTAATCATCACAATTTCGGATCATAACAGTTTGCTCAAAGGTCGCCATGTACACCAAAGGAGAAGGAAAGAGAATTGTAGTACGATAAATTATCTCTATTCATCGATGATCTCGATCCGTAGATAGAAATATATACATAAAACAAGTTAACAAGCAATTAATATTAAGATTTCATTTAATGTTTATTTGTAGATAATTTTGATGAATTTCTTTGATTTCTCTCATTTCAAGATTTAAAAAACATACATGGAATTTGTGGAATATCAATAAATGTGCACAACTGAAAAGTTTACAATTTGATATGTATTATAAAGTTGCAGCATGATATGAATTCAATCTCATGGGACCAACTGTAATAGCTATTCTGGCTTGGATTTTTAACTTTTTATATAGATCCATCTTAAAAAAAAATGATATAGATCAAAAGGGCTTTAGTATAGTGTTACTTTTTTAGCAAATAGTAGATACTAATGACCATTAAATGCAATATTAACTACAAAACCCAATTTTCATATGACATGGATTTGTTTCTTAATGGGACCTTAAGCCATCCATTTCAGGTCCCTTTTTCTAAATCATATATTTAAATTTCATTTAACTATAGTTTCATTTTTTTCTCCAAAAGTTTATTTTCTGAAGTATGAATTTAACATCTTGACTTTAAGAAAATTTGTTGCAGGTCTAAATTTATCATAAGATATAAGAATGGCATTTCAGTGCCCTCTACATCTACCAACAATAACATATAGTATATATATATATACCTACGGGTTATTTGCTTATTTTCCACCCCCACCCCCCATTGAAAAGCAGCATGTTTAAATAATAGTAAAGTCACTTTGTATGAAAAATATCCGCAGATATGCTTAAAAGTTTTAATCAACAGAATATATGAATGACATGTAGGATAGGCCCCACGTTAATTATAAGTGGATTTTTTTCATCAAATAGAAAATATTAAATGGAAAAGGAGAAACTAGAAACTAAATTAATCAGAATTTGAAATCAATCAGTTTCCTATGTCATTATTGAGCACATCATGTATGTATATAATATATAATGTAACGTACCTATGGCAGCAATCATGGCTCCGAAGCCAGCAAACGGAAAATCCTGCCACGGTGATTCGGGAAGGCAAGGTGACGTCAGCTTTTCGATAGCATCAGGGAGGATATGAATAAAGCCAGTGGCAAGAATGATGCCGGCAGCGAAAGCCTTGATTAAGAAATAGTAGTCTTTATCGGGACTGATAGCAGGAACCCACCGGCCAAGTGCAGGGATGGAGCAGCCGATTGCACTGGCCGCTAAAATGGCAAAGATGGCCACTATGTGCAGCTTGCGCGCCTCCGTCTTGTCTATGTCGGAATCCTCTTCCGAGCATTCGCATTCGCTCGAGTGAGCCAACAATGGGAGAAGACACAGTGTCACTAGAAGTAGGAGCAATCACTACTACAGAAATGGTCATTGTACACTGCACATTGTATACGGATTTGACAATTTTATACAAAAACCGTGTGATATTGTAATTTTTTGGAAGCCCGAAATATATGTGGGATCTATTACATGGATATTTATTAAAGAATCAGTGTAGAAAGCCTTGAGAGAGCTACACGGACGTTTATCAGGAATTGTAAACGGATTATTGTTTAACTAACAGTGTAGATAGCCATGTGATAGCTACACAGATATTTATGACGAGAACCGTGTAGAAATATGAAAAATGCACACGGATGTTTGTTTAAATAATAGTGTAGAAACCTTTGACAGAGCTACACGGCTGTTTACATACACTACAGCAAAATTGACTATCAGCGACCGGATAGCCGGTCGCTGATAGTATGGTCGCCGGTCGCTGATACCAAATCTGGTCGCTGAAAGTCCAATTTGGTCGCTGATACACCGGTCGCTGTAAGCATTGTCGCTGATACTCTTCTGATGACGTCACCGGTCGCTGATACTACGTCACCCGGTCGCTGATAATCTTTTTGCGACCAATTTTTTTGGTCGCTGTTGTTTTTTGTGACGTCAGAAAAAACTTTCTGCGACCAAATATATCGGTCGCTGATACTGAAAACCGGTCGCTGATACTCTGCTGTCAGGTTTTTTTATATTTTGTTATATTATTTAAATTTGCACCATTTAATAATTGGTACGACACGTACCAACATACAACATAAACATACATGTCAAGTAATACAAATAAACATAAACATACAACAAATAAATATCAAACATAATAATCGTAATGTCAAGTAGTACAAACATAAAGGTCGAAATGTCAAGTACCATCTAAACCTAAGTAGTAGCATAAACATCTATCAAAATGTCGATATTTCGACCCCTGCCCTCGTGACTATATAAACATCTAAACCTAACTAATACCATCACCACCAACATCCGGTCGCTGCCCCTCGTCATCATCCTCGTCATCTTGAGGAGCGGGCCTCGAGGCATGCTGCGAGCCCGAACCTCCCTGTGAGATTGTTAAAACAATAGTTTAAATAATTTGAATTTAAGATTCAGGGTTCACAATTGAAGTTGGACTGAAATATCGAATTTCGTACCTGAGAAGCTCTGAAAAGCTCGGTGACCCTGGACATAAACCGATCCTCCATCCTATCAAGTAACCGATCCTCCCTATCAAGTAAACGATCCTCCATCCTATCAAATACCCGAGTAGATATCATATTGATATGCTCTTCTGTGAGCTGCGGAGCCGGCGGCATAGAAGAATATGACTGTGAAGAATGCGACTGACTGCTCGACCCACTGGAGCGAAACATGCGTCTCGTCTTGCCTGAAACATTAAAAATAAGACAATTAGTATTATCTTACACAACTAAAAATAAATTTAAAATTAAAGTGACTTTTTATTTTACCTAAAGCACCGAGACCATAGTTATCGCCGTGGGCATTCTGATCAGATATTCCCGTAGAGTACCAGACGTCGCCGTCGTATGCGGGCCATGTGTTTCTATCCTCTCCATACTTCTGCACCATAGCACTCTCATATTTTTCCTGCAAATTTGTAAAATATAACAAAAATATTATACCACAGGAGCCATGATATTTTTTAAAACGATTCGAAAGTATTATTACCTGTGCTTCTTTTGCCTTGCCGGTAATATATTCTCCCGTCTTCTTCTTCGTATGGGTAGGCTGGAACAGCTCATCGGACCATCTAGGTTCGCGCCCTTTTTCTTGCTCCTGTTAAGAATTTGAAAGACAATTTCATTTAAAAAAAATTTATCAAGGTTAGTTCGATTAGATTCAATTGGAATCGTTCTTTGTTTTTCATTTAATTCAAGGTAATATTTGCATCTCATCTTAATTGAAATCCCTCACAACATTTCATAACTATTATCAGAGAAATTTAATTCAAGTATGCACAAGTCTGACTCACACATCCCTTTAATTCAAGTATGCACAAGTTAGGGTTTAGAGCAAAAACAACTTACGAAGCGTTGTTTGTGAACAAGCATGTTCACAGAACCCGTTGTGGCCCCTGACCCTTCAGCATTGGCCCTATTTAAAGCATTCTGCTGGCTCCGACGGGCAAAAGCATCACTACACCAATGATCGACGAGTCCGGGCCAGAACTCCGGCTTGATCCAGGAGTCATGTGGTCGAGGAGCAGCCCCACGCTCCTTCCACTCGAGCATTGAATCTCCATAGGACTTGGTGGCTGCCTCCCTGGCCTTGTTAAGCATATCCTGTAGGCGTTTGTCAGCTATTCTGCGGAATACATCCCATGCAATACTGTCAGCTACCTCCGGTGGAAACTGGTAGTGCTTCTGCAATGCATAACTCGGTTTGTTAGCTTAAAAAAAAGGAAACAAGTAATTATTAGAGCTTTTGTTTCAGAAAATTTTACTTACCAAAAAGTCTGCCTGGATAACTTTCTTATTATCATCAGGGAAATCCGTGTATCTGATGTACTGTCCAGGATATGCTGTGCGTACTAGCTGCGATATAATTTTTGCGACCTGCTTCGTCAGCTCTGGGTGCCCTGCATCAAAAGTCCTGCAAATAGAAATAATTATTACAATCACTACAATTAATGCATAATTACAACATACACACAAAATGAATATTACCTGTAACCCCCTAACCGAAGCACTGGTCGCAAACTCGGATCTGCAGGCGGCGAAATATATGTATTTGCACCGCGAACATTCCTCTGACTCGACTCCTCGTCGCCCGCCGGTGCCTTTCCTTTGTCATTTCTTTTCGGCGCCATATCTAGAGTTGAGATGAGAAAAATCAATAAGTTTCACTCAAGCGATTTCATGAAATAAATTCAATTGATTTCATGTACAAGAATATCATGAAGGTTCTGAATTTAATAAATGAATTCCATATCCCCAATTTAATAAATTGAATGAATAAGATGTATAAGTAATTTGATTTGATCTTTTTAAAATCAAATCAAATCAGATGTAAAATTGAACGAACACCTTCATTATTTATATGATTAATTATTTTTTCAGATTCTAAATGTATGTATCATATGACATTTAAAAGTTGCTTATGTTGAAATCCAAATGCCTTTAGACTCTAGAGATGGTAATAAATCATTGACCAGATGGCCTTTATACTTTTAACATTTTCTGTACTTTAATTAAAATAGGAGATGGTAATAAATCATTGACATAATTATAACCACTTAAGATGCAATAGTTGACCGAGTCGTTGGTTGCTAAAAAGAAACTCAGATTAATGTTAATTTGGTAAAAGATCCTTACCTCCAATTTCAGGGAAAGTGAAATTAAGTGTAACATACGTGGCAACTAGGGTTAATGATAACTTGATAAGCTCAAATATCTACTAGATGTTGGTTCTTTCTTACCAAGAAAATATCAACATCTTCAAATATCTACTAGATGTTGGTTCTTTCTTACCAAGAAAATATCAACATCTTCAAATAAAGTAACAATACCAGATGGAGTTTAAAAACCACGTTATATACTACACAAATGTGACAGAAATAACTTCAACAGTTAATCGTAATGAGAGTTCACTAGTTCAGGCCATAATGAAAAGATGTAAAACCTCGATTACTAAATAAATTCAAGGGAAACAATGCATGGACCTCAATACCATTGCTCATCATTGTTATTCTCATAGCAATTTCCATGATTAAATTCTAGCTCAAAATAAAATTTATTTTTACACATGAAAGCAGCGCAAACATTCATATTACAAGTCAGGTGTAAGATATCGCAAAGAAACTCTATAAAACAAGTAATGAACTGATGGCAGATATTTGGTCAGATAGCAAAGGATTTTCACATCAAAACTACACTGAGCAACAAATTTTAATAGACTCTTATAAATTATTTAGCCCCAACCCCAATTAAGCCCGCCAACCTTTGCACTACCTCGAGGTTTTCTCGAACTATCCTTTACATTGCTAGATTTTGGTACTGCCTGAGATGAATCCGAACTCGAACCTCGAGCAGAACCATAGGCTTCCAATGCATTCAAAAAGAACTTTGATAAGAAAGAAAGAACCTCGAGGTAGGGCGGGAGGTCGGCGGAGTTCGGGCGACGGAGTCCGGGCGGAGTTCGGGCGGGAGGTCGGGCGTCGGAGTTCGGGCGGAGATCGGGCGGGAGGTCGGGCGACGGAGTTCGGGCGGGAGGTCGGCGGGGTTTTTTCTATCTGGCTAAACCTAAACGCGGGAGACACAGAGACAGAGAAGGGTTCGCGCGGCTATTTTACGGCAACCTTCAGCGACCGGGAAGAACCGGTCGCTGAAACTCCTTTTCGCCGGTCGCCGATGTTGTCGTCGCCAAAACCATTTATGTTTTAATTTTTTTGTGGAGAGAGAAAACTATCAGCGACCGGCGACTTCAACGGTCGCTGATACCGGTCGCTGATACTATAGTTTGCTGTAGTGATAATAATCCGTGGAGAAAGGTTATTGTAGGGTTTTGATTATCGATACACGGTTTTGCCAATTTTATACACTGCACATTGTACACGGTTTTGTTAAGTATAAATCCGTGTAGAGAAGTGTAGGGTTTTGGTATAAAATGCCTTCTCCTTCCCGCGCCGTATAAAAGGCCTTCTCCTTCCAGCGCCGTTTTGATTAAGTAATGCAACAAACGGAAAGGTTAGAGTTTTTTCAATTCATAGGTAAATTGTAGGTTCTCCTGTATAACCTTAGGAAGAGAGAAAGACCGGTCACTTTACATATCGCTTATGATCAACTTTGACAATCATTTTCACAGTTAATAATTGTATTTTGATTTTGGTTTATCAATTATGTCAGATCGCTTATCTATCAAGATAAGTCGCTATCTTTGGAGCTCATCTATCAAGACGAGCGATGTGATATAATTGATAACCTACATCTCGACTTCACATGTGAATTGCTTCATTTCTGGCATGTATCTCCTTCATCTCTAGCATGTATTTTCCGTATCTTCCTCTAATTTTCTGTTACTTATTGTTTCTTACTTACTAATCATTTTATTTTTATTTACAGATTGTGATGAACTTTCCGATGGACAGCATGTGATGAATTTCATTTTCTTTTTATTTTCACTATATTTTATTTGACACTTTACAAGAACATGTTTTTTCTTGGTTAGGTTCCAAAGAAATGGGTAAAACTAACTTTCAATAATAAAACATGTTCTTTAAATTAAATCATGTTTTGATCACTTATTTTTGGCGATGTAGAAATGGCATGTTGCAGTGCATTGTTGTTTAATTTCTTACACAATCCCCTTTGAATAAGATGTGGTTTGCGAAAGAATTTAAACAACAACGTAAGAACACTGCAACATGTCCATTTCTACATCGCCAAAAACTTGGGACTAAAACATAATTTAATTTTCAGAAAATGTTTTATTAGTTGAAAGTTAGTCTGACTCATTTCTTTGGAACCTAACCAAGATAAAGCATGCTCTTGTAAGGTGTTAAATAAAATATGAATTTATGCATATTACTATATTAGTAATGTTTTATTAGTGAATTTAGTAATGTTCTTGTAATGTTTCATTAGTGAATTTAGTAATTTCTGTGCTGTAATAGTAAATAAGGAGTTGAATTTATGAATTTTGTAATGCTAAGTATAATTTTTGTGCTGTAATTGGAAAACTGGGGGGTAATCTCAATACTGAATTTTGTAGCAAAACTGGCTAGCAAAAATGGAGACTAGCCCAGAACAAAAAAATCTAAAAAAATATATAGGGCAATCAGACACGGATATTTAACTAAAAACCGTGTACAAACAGTAATTATACACGGATATTTGTTGAATATCCGTGTCTGATTGGCTACACAGTTTTTTTAGAATCCCAAAATATCTGTGGGATCTATTATTTATTAAAGAATAAGTGTAGAAAGCCTTGAGAGAGCTACACAGACGTTTATGAGGAATTGTAAACGGATTGTTGTTTAACTAACAGTGTAGATAGCCATGAGAGAGCTACACGGATATTAATGGTGAGAACCGTGTAGAAATATGAGAAATGCACACGGATGTTTGTTTAAAGAGCAGTGTAGAAATCTTTGACAGAGCTACACGGCTGTTTACATAATAATCCGTGGAGAAAGGTTATTGTAGGGTTTTGATTATCGATAAAGGCCTTCTCCTTCCAGTGCCGTTTTGATCAATTAAAACTCTCTCTCTCTATATACGAATTGGTCTGATTTCTGCGCACAAGGCGGCCGGATCTGAGATCTTTGAAGTTAATTTGTATTTGTGCATCTCAATCCGGGAAAGGCTTCGGCAATAATTGTGACTGCAATTCCACTGCCCCCGCCAACATCCACCAAACTACGTAAGCCATCAAAGATGTGTGGATAGGTAGCAACTAAGTCTTTCATTATGGGCTTACTCTGGCTTGCCATTGCCTCGTTGAATAAAGTACCTAGTTTGGATGGTTCAAATTTCTAATGTAAATATTAATTAATTGTGTATAAATTTATAACTTTTGCATTAGTGTCTTTTTTTATATATAACATTTATAATTACTATTATGTGTGTCTGTGGAAATATAAATTAGAAAATTAACAAATATATGTACAGCTAATTTAGTGTGTAGTATTTAGTTTTACCAATGTCGGGTCTTTCCTTGAAAACTTCCCAAATCTGTTTCCCATCAAATGCTTTCTGGAACGGGGTGCTTGTACCAGAATCTGTGAATACTTCGCTGAGACAACACATACTTTGAAAGAACTCTACTAGTGCTGTAGTGCAGTGCACCAACCTGCCCATGTTGGAGCCCTTGATTAGAATGAGCTCCGAGACGGGTGTGAGGAGGTAACCTGCTTCGGATTGTACGAAGACTCCTTGGTGAACAAGAAGTGCCATGAGGCGACCAAGCATTGAGTCCTTCTCAGGTGGGACCGGTATTGCACGAGCGAGGTCGTTCAAAGGCATGGCCCGGCCGTATGCTTGTATGTGCCCTGAGATGTCTAGATCCACAGCACACTTGAGAGCGAAACTACTGTAGTAGGCTAAGCTTAGGTTTTGTATTGTGGTGATCTCCATTTGTATATGTGTTAAATAATGTACGTACGTATATATGTGCTTGCCATATATTGATTATACGGAAAAGTCAGGGTGCCGGTTATCTGTTTATATAATGGCATTTGTAGCTAGCTGCTGATGTTGTAGTTTGATCGCTATCTTTGAATAAATTGATCAGTCTATTTAATTTAGTCAATTATATTTAATGTGATTTTTATATACATATATTTGTTACTCTACATACGTAATCGCTCTATATATAGTCTTTATCCGTGTCCAAACAAAAAAATCTAGGTGCAGATTTTGAATAAACGCAGCCTTACCATATCAGTTGGTAGGTCCCAAAAACATGCATGAAAGGCGTTAGCAGTAACGGGTCCAGGGCCGGATGCAAGATTTTTGCCAGGTGGGCAGGAATTGGGTTGAAATAGCTTATCAGATTTAAATCCATTAATTAATCGGATACTAGTTAAAAAACAATAAACGTAATAAAAAAACAATAAAAATAATATACTCTTACATAATAAAAAACAACAAGATAATATTATTTTACATATTAAAAAAAAAAAAAAATTGGTCCGGACCCGTAAATATTTTATAAATTTTCAATAAAAATAACCATAGAAACTACAAATGCATACTGGAGACTGCAAATTTGGAAAATAAGTCCAAGATATGATGGAACAATGTATGGCAAACTGTGCACTTCAATGTTCGAAGAATAGTCAAAGCATAGTCAAAGCATAAGTTATGATAGATATTTCTACATATTTTTTTCCGTGTGTTTTTCTACATATCTTTTTGTACTTATATGTCTCGAAGAATAGTCAAAGCATAAGTTATGATAGATATTTCTACATATCTTTCTACATATCTTTTTCCGTGTGTTTTTCTACATATCTTTTTCTACTTATTTGTGTCTCGAAGAATAGTCCAAGCATAAGTTATGATAGATATTTCTACATAATTTGTCTCGAAGAATAGTCAAAAGAAGTGAATATAAGTTAGAGTGAGGCTATGGTGCTATGCATGGCACGGATGGCTAGTGTACTACGGCTCAATATGATATTTTTTAAAATCCTAACGGTCGATCCGAACCATTCAATGTGATAACCATATGAATATGTACATGCAAACTAAATTTTATATTTTTTTTGAATTTTTTTACTATTTTTTTAAATAGGTAGAATTTTGATGGTCCAAGATTTTCAGAAAACACTGATTTTTCTACCTATCTAAAAAAATAGTAAAAAAATTCAAAAAAATATAAAATTTAGTTTGCAAGTACATATTCATATGGATATCACATTGAACGGTTCGGATCGACCATTAGGATTTTAAAAAGTACCATATTGAGCCGTAGTACACTAGACATCCGTGCTATGCATAGCACCATAGCCTCACTCTATAAGTTATATAACAAACCGATGATGTTTCTACCAAACAGTGCTTCAAATTAAAGTCGCAACGCATTCAATGGCATCTTTTGGATCTGTTTGCCGATGTTGCACATGCACTATCGTTTTTGTTTGCGTTGGCGTTTGTAATTTTAGCTTTGTCATTTGTTATTAATTTTGAGCTATTTGTGATTTATATATATATTTATAATTATGTTTCTGTGAGGAGCTAGCCTCCATATATTTGTTAGCCATTTTTTAAACCCAGAAAAGCAACAACCACTAGTACATAAAACTCGACCACACATGGCACAACATACATGGATGAGAAAAAATTACACATTAACAGTGTGTAATGGGAGGAGACATTTGAGCAAAAAAAAGCTCACACATACAGCATGGTCATTTAAAATCCAACCGTGTACTAAAACCAATATTTGTAAACAGTTGGTTAATACTGAACCGCGTACAACTTGAGGGCTCTATACAAGGTTAATAGTTTAGAAACCGTGTATGTTATGTACAAATATCCGAACACGAATTTCTCTCAATATCCATGTAAGATTCATTCGCGCCATTATCAACTGAACTAGTTCAATTGCATTCGTGAATTTGTATATATCAATGTTCTGAGTTCAATTGCATTCTAATTTTATAAACGCATGTTATCAGATTAATTAATTTATGGTTAGAAATTAACATGGAAGCTTGTCATAACATTAATTATAAAAATCTTATGAAAAAAAATATATATACATAGATTAAATAACACAGATACAAGTCAATATCATACATATACATGAGTATCTGTCCAAAAACAAGAAAAATAACACTAGAAATTGACCTTAAAAAATAAATACATTAGAAATTAAACAAAGCAGTTAAATAATTAAGTACTAAATAGAATTATCTTTTTTTTTCCCTTCAACCTCTAGCTGCGGCGTGGCTTAGTTGGTGGATGTGATCTCGGGCTCCGGCGTGGCGGAGGTAATGGTGGCCATGGCCTCTCGAGCTGTGGCGTGGGAGCGGGTGTGACTGCTTGATCACAAGAGGTTTCGCCTCTTTTTCTCCTCAATCTATATTTATTTTAGGCAAAATGGGTTATGTACCCATCAAAAGTCAAGAATTTGGATATTTGCCCATCAAATTTATAAAATCTTGGAAATTTACCCATATTGATATTAAAACTGATAATTTAAAACAAAAATCTGTATTAAAAAAAATTGTTCCAATTTTACCCTCTTCACGCTCCAGTTCTTTTCCCGCCAGACGCTCCAGACGTCTCCTCTTCTCCATCGCGCACAGTCTCTCTCTCGTTCAAATCTCACGCACACAGGCGCTCAAAGCACAATCGCTCTCTCTCTCTCTCTCATTCAGACTATTCTCCGCCTCCAGTCGCTCACTCTCTCTCGTCAGACTATGTCGGGCACACTCAATGCACCCTGACACTCCGAAGCTGCTAATGGGGATGAACCCGCTAACGGAAAAGAACCCGCACACTCAATGCACCCTGACAGGGATGAACCCGCTAACGGAAAAGAAACCGCTAACGCTACACTGGAGCGACTGGAGGCGTGAAGAGGGTAAAATTGGAATAATTTTTTTTAATACATATTTATTTTTTAAATTATCAGTTTTAATATCAATATGGGTAAATTTCCAAGATTTTATAAATTTGATGGGCATATATCCCAATTTGAAGATTTGATGGGCAAATATCCAAATTCTTAACTTTTGATGGGTACATAACCGATTTTGCCTTTATTTTATTATCTTGGAGGGAATGAATGAGAACATCTCCCCACTCTCCCATCTGGAAATGTGACCAACATCCAAATCCAATCTATCTCAACAGGTTTAATATCAATATGGGTAAATTTTCAATCAATGGCATTGAATATGGGTAAATTTTCAATCAATGGCATCAAATCTTTAATATTTGAAGGATTCGGTACCGACTCAGTTGAAGCAACTATGGGGTAAGTCCAGGAATCAAACCAAAAAGATATGCCGGTACCAGAACCGATTTGCCAAGCGGTAAACCTATTGAAGATCGGTTTGAGCTTCAATAACTGCATCCAGAAAAATGAGCCTTGCTGCATCCATACATTGTGGGACAGATTCGGGGTAATTGATCGAAGTTGGATTGCCGTTGAAGACCATAGTGAGTTTGGATTTCTGTATAGACGCCACCACCATCTTAACAACAATGCCCAATTACGCATTACTAGATTAGCTCCTCCCATACCCCCATGTTGTTTAGGCATGCAAACCATGTCCCATTCAATAAGAGAAATGCCTTTTCTGTTATCTGTTTTCCCCCATAAAAAACCACGTCGGATTTTATCTAACCTTTGAATCACCCATTTTGGAAGCAGAAATGATGACATGTAGTAAATTGGGATAGAACTAAGCACTGAGTTCATGAGTTGTAGCCTACCACCACGAGATAATAGCCGAGTTTTCCATCCCGCAAGCCTCGATTCGAGCTTTTCAATCAATGGCATAAAGAGATGTTAATATCAATATGGGTAAATTTCCAAGATTTTATAAATTTGCCCATCAAATTTTTAATATCAATATGGGTAAATTTTCAATCAATGGCATCAAATCTTTAATATTTCCACTACTCTCACCGTCTCACGTCTAATCAAATAACTCTTTCGATCTCTTTCTTCTTTATAGTTTGCCGATTCCTCTTCTCTTCATTATGCCTCTCTCTCTCTCTCTTAGGGTTTCGGCGCCGCTCACTATTTATATTAGTTTTACAAATCACTTTCCTTCCCGTTTGGATCCACTTATGATAAACCACTTTCTGTCACCCGTTTGGATCAGCTTGGGCTGAGTTGCTGTGGAATCCGAGGTTGTCTTTCCTTGTATGGGGTTTTCGGCATAGACACTGCATGAATAAACCCCAACATATTAATTACATTTATAAGAAGTTAATATGAAAACATACATGGTGGAAACAAGTGATTGACAAACTTTTAGAAAATAATGTGAAAAACATTTGATGATCACCACCATGTTCTTCATTACAAAATATCCGCATCCCAGTCATTGACTTGTGTTGGTCACTGAAATGTATATGATTCAAAAAAAAATAATATTAGTAGTGCAAATAGAATTTAAAATAAGTTAGAATGAAAAATTCAATTAAAATATTTTCCTACTGTATAGTTTTTGAACTCCAGGTTCCTTCTCCCATTCCTGTGCTTTTTTCCCCCTTGTCTATGTATGACCAATAATCCCTAGAATTAATAAAGATTAGTATGATACCTAGAAGTATGTCAGATTCTGTTTTGTGTTTTTTATCAGAGTCAAAATAATGATGAATTACGTAGGGTTTTGGCTTAGGTTTTGCATATTTTCTCACACTTATGTTTAATTAATTAGAGAAAAAGGCTACTGTCACCCTTCTTTGTATTTTATTGCAGAAAACAGGTTTTGGGACTATTTTACACTAAATGGAGCTATAATCGGGTCAATCGGATCAGCGACGCTTATCGACGAAGTCTCTGTTACGGTCCATATTGTCTAATACGGACCAAGCCTAGAACAGACCAGGAGATAGCGTGAGAAGCTGATCACTCAAAAGAGAGCAATGTTTCTTTTAATATTTATAAACTCAGAAATGCTATCGGTTCGGACTGCAAGCGCACAATCCTATCGAGTAGTATATTCGAGGTCGATCCACAGGGAATATTGGTTCAATGCTTTGAGCGATCGAATCACAATCTTTTGAAAGGCTAGACGAAATCTGAAAATTGAGAGATGTTGTTTTGATCAATGTAAATTAGGAAGCAATTAAAAGTAATTAAAATAAAGATAGAGATGAGAATTCTTAGGGTTTCGGCACACCATTGCCACTTAATCCGCCTTAACGATATATTCCTGTTGCGTCTGATTTCCTGTTGTTGTTTAATGAAAGATACCACATAGGTCACTACGATTTATGTTACGCAAGAATGACAGATCTTTCACCGAGATTCTACATAGGACACTGCGATTTAACTTACGTAAATGTCTGATCTCTCAAATACCCCAAATTACTACATAGATCACTGTGATTTACTTTACGCAAGTGATGGAATTTGGTACGCGTTTTGTTGGTCTGGTTTATGGTTTCCCCGCTAAGGTTTTCTTCACATAAACCTAATAGATCTCAACGAGGCTAATTCATACAAATAGTTTCTCTTACCATTAAAGCACTGTCACTACATTAATGGACTCAAACTAGATCATTAAAATTAGATGAAGAGATAATAAATCACAAAAGCATTTTAGCACAACAACAAGAAATCATAATCAACAGAAATATATATATCAAAACATCAAGAGTAACAATGTTTACTGCCTAGCCCTAAGAAAAGGAACTTAGCCGCGGAACGGCATGGTTACAAGCACTCCTCTCTTCTCACTTTAATCAAATCTAACCCTAATTACAAAGATAACTAATCCTTCTGCCCAGGGGCCTTATATAGGAGTGTAGGGACGTGTAGAGGTTGAGTAGGGGCTAAGAAACTGATCTGGAAACAGCTGTCGGCAGTTATTCCCCAAGAAACGTCTTCGGATACGGACCGTATTGAGTGATACGGTCCGTATTAGGACCTTGATGGTTAGGGTTTAATGCTTCCAGCGCTATCTTCTGGTCAATGCTAGGCCTGGTCCGTATTAGGCAATACGGGCCGTAACAGGGACTTAGTCGATGAGCGTTGCTGATCCGATTGACTCGATTCTAGCTCAATTCAGTGTAAAATAGTCCCAAAACCTGTTTTCTGCAATAAAACATAAAGAAGGGTGACAGTAGCCTTTTTCTCTAATTAATTAAACATAAGTGTGAGAAAATATGCAAAACCTAAGCCAAAACCCTACGTAAATCATCATTATTTTGACTCTGATCACGCCTCACAACTTGAATTGTTTCTTGTCCTCAAGCAATGACATCCCAGCTGGTCAAAGATTAGGTCTAGGTTAAGCCATATAATCTCAAGGTCTTGTTTAAAAATTAAATTAGGGCTTAGGTTTGGTATAATTGGCATGACACTAAAAATTTAGAACTTAAAAATATTCATGACCTCTCCCTTGAACAATTTATTCATCCCATGATTGACCTCATTATGCTTGCCCTAGAAAAATTATCATTGAACAATTTATTTTACGAATATCCCTAAATTCGAGAGTATTAATTTCCCCTTCGATTATAAATGGATCCCTTCCAATCAATAGGAATTCTAATGATATAAATTTTGATTTTCCTTCCCAATTGATTGGAACAAAGTATGACAATTAAGTGTGTTGGTATTTGTGACTATTTTTTGAAAAATTAAATATGTACAAGAATTTAAATTTGGGAGGTTTTCTCGAGCCTATTGGTAACCAGTCTTGCGTAGGCACCCGTACTCTTTTTATCCTCCATCTTTTATTCTATTTTTTCTTTTTCTGGATTTTTCTATTTTTTTTTTGGATTTTTCTCATTTCTGATTTTTTTTGTATTTTTCTATTTTTCTGAAAAATAAAATAAAATATTTTTGTGTCACAAGCACCATGATTACACACAATTCCAAGTATTCATTCATACAAGGAATTATTGCATAGTTTCGCTAGGGGTCCATCTATAATAAATGGGTATTAAAACACTATCAAGTTTAAAAAGACTTTGCAAAAATAAATTACTCAATAAATAAAAATTCTAGGGTTTGCAATTTTTGATCAACTCTCATGGTTAGCAATTAATTATTCACTTTGAGATCACTAATTATTTTTTAAAATTCTGAATTTTTGGTATCATGGCCAATTATCTAAACCTTAGTCTAATTCAATTTAGAAACAATTCCTATTTGATTAACCTACTCCTAAGAAAAATAAAAATGCAAGTTAGCTAAAAAGCTCAATCTAATCATTCTAGGATTTTCGGTAAAGCCTCTAACCCTAGTCAAAAATTGAGTAAAACTACTAGCACCTAGGAATTTAAATTTGCGAAAATTTGCGAAAATTTTAAAGATACATTGGTCTTAAAGATACATTGGTCAATTTACCTCCTACCCCCCAAATAAAATTGAGCATTGTCCCCAATGCTCGAGAGATAAAAATAAAGGAAGTAGTAAAGTAAAAAGACCGGGGAAAGATACAACTCACTGCACCTCAATCCTGAGGTGGTGGAGGTGGTGGTGGGCACTGGATCTCCTCGTAGAATGGCGGGTCGAAGAGTCCGTATGGTGGTGGCTGGTACTGGAGTCCGGAGTCGAGAGCGTACTGATAATACTGCCGTGCCATGTAGCGCGTCTGCTGGATCTCGCGCCTGCCCTCGTCTACACTCCTCCGAACCTCTTCCATGCTGTTTCGGATTTCACCAACCTCTTGGTAGATTGTAGAGCTGTTCAGCTCCATTTGCCGGGTGGCTTCGTCCGTTGTTAAGGTGAGCACAGTGAGGTTCGAGTCCATCCAATTTACCATTTGGATGAACTGATCGTAATCATCTGTAGGGGCATCAGATGGTGTCGCCCCTAAAGATCCGGCTCCGGCTGCCGATGTGCCTGCCGATGTTCCCTGCCGATCCGGCTTCGGCTTGGCTTTCGATTACATCCATGTAATCTTGAGGAGGCTCATAAGTCGAGCTCGCGAGGCATGGCATTTTCCATGAGGCCCTACTACGGAGATTGAGATGTCGGAAGGGAAATTGGAGATTCCCTTCGGCGAATTGTAGAAGTAGGGACCTGGATAGTGGCCGGTGACAAATTTCATGGCTTGGAGGCATGACATGTCGATTTGTGTGAGCCCGCTTGCCTCTTTGAGATGATCGATCTGCAGAGAGAGTTGGTTGGCTAAGATTGTGGCCACAAATCCAATGGAAATCTTTCCATTATTTTTCTTTGCACGGGCGACCTCATGGATTTGATTGCAAAGGAGATGGCCGAGGTGAGGTCGCACCGGTGTTGGCTCGATCATGCACTTGAGAAGATAGAGTTCAGGTAATGTCACCTTGGATGAACTCTCGCCTCTCGCAAAAATGGAATTGGCAAGGATTACTTGCAAGAGGCGGACTTGGGGATGGATGATTCTGCTTGCCGGTCGAGTTGAGTTTTGGTTGTCTTCAGTGATGCTGTACCAGAACTCTCGGCAGTTAGGAGAATCAAAAGTGTCATTGTTGGTGAGGTTGAAGATGGCGCAAAAATCATCCATGGTGACTTTATACTGCTCGCCAATCATCTGGAAAGTGATGGAGTCTTCATTGTATCTAAAAGTTGCAAGGAACTCCCTCGTGAGTACCCTGTAAACTTTAACTCCTTTGATCAGTTGGAGGAATTGCCAGAGATGGATGAGATTGGCGAGTTGTTCGGTTTGTGCAAGGAGGCCTAGCCGCTCGAGTGTCTCTGTATTGATCGATTTGTGGTAAATGACTTCTCTTGCCGTCATCTTCTCGTAGGCTTGTTTGAATTGTGTGTGCGAGAAGACAGGTTGGTACTCGGTCGGCTGGACCTCCTCCATTGACTCATCGGAATCTTCTTCCTCAAGACCAAGATCCCGAGGGTTGAACTCCTCCGGATTATAGTCCGCATCTGAGACCGGTGTGTCTCTAACTGACTCCTGAGTGTCGGAGCGAGAGGATGAATGGTTGGAGGATTGTGGTTGCGAGCCGGAGTACCGAGAGGATCAGCTAGAGGAGCTCTGCGATGAACTACTCGGGCCGACACTTCCGAGAGCTTTCATAGCACTTCTTGTAACTGCCCCTAAAATATTTTTCATTTTTGGGGCCATTTGTTAAAATAAAATGCCTCTGTTACGGACCGTATTGGGCAATACGTTCTTAATACGGACTGGTTAGTTGGTGAATTTGGCCAAGTACCGGACTGATTACGGACCGTATTGGGTCAATACGGACCGTATTAAAGGGGTTGAAGAAAATCTGCTAAGGACTGGACTGGTTTTCTGGTAAACGATTACGGACCGTATTGGTTCAATACAGACCGTATTATACGGGTAAAAATCGGGATTTTGACAGAAACCTAATTTTTTTGTGATTTTTGTGATTTTGTGAAAATAAAACTTGATAATAAACTAATGTAACAGAGATATTAAATTAAAACAAATGCAAAAACGAAATTAAACTTTGAAATTAAAGAGGGGTTTTAGAAAAACCAAAAATTGGAGAAGTTGATTCGAGTGGCCGTCGGATACGGACCCGGTACGGTCCGTATTTGGGTTGAGGCGTGGAGGAGGAGAGCGGCGGCTTCAATGTCGATGGATGTGGGAGCGGTGATGAAGATCGGCGGCAAGGAAGGGGCTCGGTCTTGGGCACTAATGGAAGAGAGGGAAAGAGAAGAGATAGAGGGGAAGAGAGTAAAGAGAGAGGAAGAGAAAGGGTTTAGGGGTTAAAATGAAAAATGGTTAACGGTTATGAGACGTGATTCGCGCGGGATTTCAAACGTCTCTCTTAACGGGTTCGTGTCTCCCAGATTAATCCTTTATTACGGGCCGTATCAGCCAATACAGTCCGTATCCAATCCGTTATGATCAAACTCAATAACCGCTAAGTTTCAATCCCTTTGAATACAGGCCGTATTCAACACTTGTTTCCTTTTTTCTAACTCTTTTACCCCAGTATCCATTGTTATGGTCTGTATCAGCCAATACAGGCTGTACTAGAGAGTATTTTTCCATCTTCTGATATGTCTTTAATCAAGTATTCCTCCAGCATGCTATCCTGATCATGGAACAAATGTGGGTATGAGTTGTTTCTTTGTTAAAGTCCTAAAAAAATAAAAGTAAGAAAATATAAAAGTGGCCTTGGGTTGCCTCCCAAGAAGCGCTTGTTTAAAGTCGTTAGCTTGACTCGGTGTCGCATCAGTTTCTTCCGGATATCCTCCCGTCAATGCAAGGGGGTTGCTTGTCGGGTGGTTTACCTTCAGCGTCTTCTGTGGTTTCATCATCACTGCCTTTCTCGAAGAGGTCGGTTGGTGTTTGAGGTCCGGGGTCGGATGCCAGACTCACATCGAGTGCTGCTTCGACCTCGTCCAGTCTTTGAGACATTGCATCGAGTTCTTCGCGTAGGATTTTGATTATTGCAAGGGCTAAGAGAGAATAATTCATGTTGGTTGCGATATTAGGGCTCTTGTTCATATCATCGGTTTGTGTTGTCATGGAGGTTGGATGGATCTTACCGTCATCTTGTACAATGAACAATCTCTCCATTTCTGCTCCGTGCATCATTTCTTCGATGTCTTCAAATTCATTCATTCGCAATTCATCATTGCCATACTCGTCCGCTGTTTCCAAATTATAGACAAGATTTATGTCAGGTGGGACTTTAGTTTCATTCATGTTGAAGATCATCTTGTTCTCGCCGACATTGAGTGAAATCTTCCCATTCCTAACATCGATCATTGCCCCACATGTGGCGAGGAATGGCCTTCCAAGGATGATCGGAATCTGCTCATCTTCTTCCATATCAACTACCACAAAATCTGCTGGTATCCAGAATTTACCAACTTTGATTGGGATATCAAGCAACATTTCTTCAGGATATCGAATTGATCGATCAGCTAGTTGCAATGAGATCCGTGTTGGTGATAGGTCTCCACATTCCAATTTATCAAATACTACCTTGGGCATGAGACTCACACTTGCTCCCAGATCACATAAAGCTCTCTTAAAATCGGTTGTGCCAATGGTGCATGGTATCGAGAAGCTTCCCGGATCTTTTGAGCAGAACTGTCGAAAATTCTTGGAGCCTATTTCGGTTTGAAAGAATCTCCTTCAAAAATTTAGCATACGAGGGTATGCTTGCAATTGCTTCAGTGAAGGGGATTGTGACTTGTAATTGCTTAAGTGTCTCCATGAATCTCGTAAATTGCTGCTCCATCTTGTGCTTGGCAGGCCTTGGAGGGAATGGCAGAGGTGGCTTGTATGGTGGTGGTGAAATGTATTCAGGTTCGGGTTGTCGCTCGTCTCCACCTACGGTGTCATTCTGCTCCTTGATAGGGTCTGTCTGTAGTTCGAATACGGGCGGCTCCGGTGGTTGTGGCTCGTATTCTTTGGATTGCGATGGCTCTGCATGCATCTCTTCGGAAGTTTGATCGGGCATGGGAGGTCCCTTGTAAGCTGTATCGCTCCTTAATGTTATGCATTTGCAAGTCTCTCTCGGGTTTTCTTCCGGTTGGCCCGGAAGTTTGCCTTTTCCGCGTGTAATACTCGAGAGTTCTTTTGCCATCTTAGAGACATTGTCTTCTAAGTCTTTGTTGCGGTTTGTTAAGGATTCGATCTTTTGCGCATTTTCAGCGTTAGCCTTTTCTTGCTTCTCTAGGAATCTCTCCATTAAAGATGTGATGTCAGGTTGCTGTGGTTGATTGTATTGCCTTGGTTGATAATTCTGTTGGGGTTTGTTGTATCTCGGTTGATAATTGGGCTGTGGCTGATAGTTCTGTTGGGGTGCAGCAGGCTTTTGATTGTTTGCGTATGAGAGATTTGGATGGTTTCGGTTGTTTGGATGGTATGTATTGTAAGCGGGCTGAGGTCGAAAGCTATTGTCGATTGCGTTTACTTGCTCCATTTCTTCCTCAGGTTGCGTCACATTCATACATTCGGTCATCTCATGCGCTCCTCCACAATAGCCACATGCTGTTGCGGTGTTGACTGCTGCTACCGTTCGCTGCTTGGTTTGCTTGTTGAGTGTCATTTGCAAAGCATCAATCTTTGCGCTTAGCATGGATATATCATCTACTCGGTGCATGCCAAGTGTTGGAGTTGGCTTCTTTCGCTCAGGGATCCAGTAGTGTTGGTTGATTGCAATCTCTTCAATTAGGTTGTAAGCCTCGTCAGGTTCCTTGTTCATGATTGCTCCTCCTGCGGAAGCATCAATAGACAACCTATCGTAGGGTTTAGACCATTATAAAAAGTTTGGACAATCAGCCATCTTTCTAGACCATGATGTGGACAACACCTTAACATATCCTTATATCTATCTCATGCCTCACACAATGTTTCACCATCCCTTTGTTCAAAATTAGTAATTGCATTTCTAAACCTTGAAGTTTTGGATGGTGGAAAATATTTTGCAATAAACACATTAAACAATTGGTCCCAAGTTTCAATGGAATTGGCCGGTAAGGAAAACAACCATGATCTTGCTTTATCTTTTAATGAGAATTGAAATAGCCTTAGCCTGATTGCTTCATCGGTAACTCTGTTGATCTTTATTGTCTCGCATATCCCTAAGAAAATTGACAAATGAAGATGCGGATCTTCATGTGGAAATCCTCCAAATTGCTGTTGCGAAACCATATTTATGAGAGCAGGTTTGATCTCAAAATTACGGTTCGTAACAGTTGGCGGGTTTATACTAGAATTAGGATCATTCGCGCGCGGTACGCAATAGTCTCGTAGAAGTTTGGGTCTTGCTGCACCGTGAACTTCATTATCTCCATTGTTCTGTCTTCCGTTATTGATCGGTTCGTTCGGTGGAATATTCATGTTGATCGAATCTGAGTCTTCTTCGCTTTCAGAATTACTTGATGAAGAACTATGATTGGTTCTTATCGGCGCCAAAAACCTTGATCACTCAAAAGAGAGCAATGTTTCTTTTAATATTTATAAACTCGGAAATGCTATCGGTTCGGACTGCAAGCGCACAATCCTATCGAGTAGTATATTCGAGGTCGATCCACAGGGAATATTAGTTCAATGCTTTGAGCGATCGAATCACAATCTTTCGAAAGGCTAGACGAAATCTGAAAATTGAGAGATGTTGTTTTGATCAATGTAAATTAGGAAGCAATTAAAAGTAATTAAAATAAAGATAGAGATGAGAATTCCTAGGGTTTCGACACACCATTGCCACTCAATCCGCCTTAACGATATATTCTTGTTGCGTCTGATTTCCTGTTGTTGTTTAATGAAAGATACCACATAGGTCACTGCGATTTATGTTACGCAAGAATTACAGATCTTTCACCGAGATTCTACATAGGACACTGCGATTTACCTTACGCAAATGTCCGATCTCTCAAATACCCCAAATTACTAAATAGATCACTGCGATTTACTTTACGCAAGTGATAGAATTTGGTACGCGTTTTGTTGGTCTGGTTTATGGTTTCCCCGCTAAGGTTTTCTTCACATAAACCTAATAGATCTCAACGAGGCTAATTCATACAAATAGTTTCTCTTACCATTAAAGCACTGTCACTACACTAATGGACTCAAACTAGATCATTGAAATTAGATGAAGAGATAATAAATCACAAAAGCATTTTAGCACAACAACAAGAAATCATAATCAACATAAATATATAAATATCAAAACATCAAGAGTAACAATGTTTACTGCCTAGCCCTAAGAAAAGGAACTTAGCCGCGGAATGGCATGGTTACAAGCACTCCTCTCTTCTCACTTTAATCAAATCTAACCCTAATTACAAAGATAACTAATCCTTCTGCCCAGGGGCCTTATATAGGAGTGTAGGGACGTGTAGAGGTTGAGTAGGGGCTAAGAAACTGATCTGGAAACAGCTGTCGGCAGTTATTCCCCAAGAGACGCCTTCGGATACGGACTGTATTGAGTGATACGGTCCGTATTAGGACCTTGACGGTTAGGTTTAATGCTTCCAGCGCTATCTTCTGGTCAATGCTAGGCCTGGTCCGTATTAGGCAATACGGGCCGTAACAGGGACTTAGTCGATGAGCGTTGCTGATCCGATTGACTCGATTCTAGCTCCATTCGGTGTAAAATAGTCCCAAAACCTGTTTTCTGCAATAAAACATAAAGAAGGGTGATAGTAGCCTTTTTCTCTAATTAATTAAACATAAGTGTGAGAAAATATGCAAAACCTAAGCCAAAACCCTACGTAAATCATCATTATTTTGACTCTGATCAGAAGCACTCAAACCCTCATCGATAAGGTCCTAATACGGACCGTAGCCGAAGGCGCCCATTGGGAAATAACTGCCGACAGCTGTATCCAGATCAGTTTCTAACTCCTACTCTATCTCCAGACGTCCCTCCACTCCTATATAAGGCCCCTGGACAGAAGAATAACTTATCTTTGTAATTAGGGTTAGATTTGATTAAAGTGAGAAGAGAGGAGTGCTTGTAACAATGCCGTTTCGCGGCTAAGTTCCATTTCTTAGGGCTAGGCAGTAAATCTTGTTACTCTTGATGTTTTGATATATATATTTCTGTGGATTATGATTTCCTGTTGTTGAATCAAAATGCTTTTGTGATTTACTATCTCTTCATCTAACTTCAATGATCTAGTTTAGTCCGTTAGGGTAGTGACAGTGCTTTAATGGTAAGAGAAACTATTTGTATGAATTAGCCTCGTTGAGATCTATTAGGTTTATGTGAAGAAAACCTTAGCGGGGAAACCATAAACCAGACCAACAAAACGCGAACCAAGTTCCATCACTTGCGTAAGGAAAATCGCAGTGATCTCTGTAGTAACTTGTGTATTTAAGAGATCAGTCATTTGCGTAGGAAAACTCACAGTGTCCTATCTAGAATCTCGATGAAAGATCTGTCATTCTTGCGTAACATAAATTGCAGTGACCTATGTGGTGTCTTTTATAAAACAACAACAGGAAATCAGACACAACCGGAATATATTATCAAGGCGGATTGAGTAGCAATGGTGTGCTGAAACCCTAGGAACTCTCATCTCTATCTTTATTTTAATTACTTTTAATTGCTTCCTAATTTACATTGATCACAACAAAATCTCTCAATTTTCAAATTTCGTCTAACCTTTCGAAAGATTGTGATTCGATCGCTCAAAACTCTGAACCAATATTCCCTGTGGATCGACCTCAAATATATTACTCGATAGGATTGTGCGCTTGCAGTTCGAACCGATAGCATTTCTGAGTTTATAAATATTAAAAGAAACATTGCTCTCTTTTGAGTGATCAAGCTTTTTGGCGCCGTTGCCAGGGAATAACGGTTAATTGTGCAAGGCCTCGCGAGACGCCCTTGCTTTGACCATTGAATCCAATTAATTAGAGACGCCTGGATTTCTTTTTATTTTCTGCATTTCTATTTTTCCTTTATTTTCAATTTCGTTTTTATTTTTATTTTCTTTTTAT
The DNA here is from genome assembly GCA_028015225.1 of Carex myosuroides. Taxonomy (NCBI): domain Eukaryota; kingdom Viridiplantae; phylum Streptophyta; class Magnoliopsida; order Poales; family Cyperaceae; genus Carex; species Carex myosuroides. Next base: position 11,390,089 of record CM051465.1, read on the forward strand.
TTTCAATTTTTTAGTTTAATTTTTAGATTTTCTTTTCTTTTTAGGACACTGCACGTTGGCCGAATCATCCGTACGGAGATCCGTGAGGATTGCAAGTAGGAGAGGACAATTCGCTTTCACATCACCGATAAGGACCAATCATAGTCCTTCCTCGAGTAATTCTGAAAGCGAAGAAGACTCAGATTCGATTAACATGAATATTTCACCGAACGAACCGGTTCCACCTTTCAACAATTGGAGACAAGAAGGCAATGGTGATAATGAAGTTCACAATGCAGCAAGACTCAAACTTCTAAGAGACTATTGCGTACCGCGCACGAATGATCCTAATTCTAGCATAAACCCGCCAACTGTCACGAACCGTAATTTTGAGATCAAACCTGCTCTTATAAAAGTGGTTTTGCATCAGTAATTTGGAGGATTTTCAAATGAAGATCCACATCTTCACTTGTCAATTTTCCTTGGGATATGCGAGACGATAAGGATCAACGGAGTTACCGATGAAGCAATCAGGCTAAGGCTATTTCAATTCTCATTAAAAGATAAAGCAAGAGCATGGTTGTTTTTCTTACCGGCCAATTCCATTCAAACTTGGGACCAATTGTTTAATGTGTTTATTGCAAAATATTTTCCACCGTCCAAAACTTTGAAGTTTAGAAATGTAATTACTAATTCTGAACAAAGGAATGGTGAAACATTGTGTGAAGCATGGGATAGATATAAGGATATGTTAAGGTGCTGTCCACATCATGGTCTAAAAAGATGGCTGATTGTCCAAACTTTTTATAATGGTCTAAACCCTACCGATAGGTTGTCTGTTGATGCTTTCGCAGGGGGAGCAATCATGAACAAGGAACCTGACGAGGCTTACAACCTAATTGAAGAGATTGCAATCAACCAACACTACTGGATCCCTGAGCGAAAGAAGCCAACTCCAACACCTTGCTTGCACCGAGTAGATGATATATCCTTGCTGAGCGCGAAGATTGATGCTTTGCAAAAGACACTCAACAAGCAGACCAAGCAGCGAACGGTAGCAGCAGTCAATGTCGCAACAGCATGTGGCTATTGTGGAGGAGCGCATGAGATGACCGAATGTATGAACATGACGGGAACTGAGGAAGAAATAGAGCAAGCAAACACCATCGACAACAGCTTTTGACCTCAGCCCGCCTACAATACATACCATCCAAATCTCTATCAAAGGCCTGCTGCACCTCAACAGAACTACCAACCACAACCCAATTATCAACCGAGATACAACAACCCCCAACCAAATTACCAACCAAGGCAATACAACCAACCACAGCAACCTGACATCACATCTTTAATGGAGAGATTCCTAGAGAAGCAAGACAAGGCTAACACCGAAATCGCACAAAAGATCGGATCCTTAACAAACCGCAACAAAGACTTAGAAGACCATGTCTCTAAGATGGCAAAAGAACTCTCGAGTATTGCACGTGAAAAAGACAAATTTCCAGGCCAACCGGAAGAAAACCCGAGAGAGACTTACAAAAGCATAACATTAAGGAGCGATACAGCTTAACAGGGACCTCCCATGCCCGATCCAACTTCCGATGAGATGCATACAGAACCATCGCATTTCGAAGAATACGAGCCACAACCACCGGAGCCGCCCGTATTCGAACTGCAAGAAGACCCTATTGAGGAGCAGAAGGACACTGTAGGTGGAGACGAGAGACAACCCGAACCTGAATACATTTCACCACCACCCTACAAGCCATCTCTGTCATTCCCTCCAAGGCTAGCCAAGCATAAGATGGAGCAGCAACTTGCGAGATTCATGGAGACACTCAAGCAACTACAAGTTACAATCCCCTTCACTGAGGCGATTGCAAGCATACCCTCGTATGCTAAATTTCTGAAGGAGATTCTTTCGAATTGAAGTAGACTCCAAGAACTCTTAACAGTTCTGCTCAATCTGGAATGTAGTGCGCTCGTGCAAAGCAAATTACTGACAAAGTTCAAAGATCCGGGAAGCTTCTCGATACCATGCACCATCGGCACAACAGATTTTAAGAGAACTTTATGTGATCTGGGAGCAAGTGTGAGTCTAATGCCTAAGGTAGTATTTGACAAATTGGAATGTGGAGACCTATCACCAACGCGGATCTCATTGCAACTCGCTGACCGATCAATTCGATATCCTGAAGGAATGTTGCTAGATATCCCAATCAAAGTTGGTAAATTCTGGATACCAGCAGATTTTATGGTAGTTGATATGGAAGAAGACGAGCAAATTCCAATCATCCTTGGAAGGTCATTCCTCGCCACATGTGGGGCAATGATTGATGTTAGGAATGGGAAGATCTCACTAAATGTTCGCGAAAACAAGATGATCTTCAACATGAATGAGGCCATCAAAGTCCCACCTGACATAAATCTTGTCTACAATTTGGAAACAGCGGATGAGTATGGCAAAGATGATTGCGACTGGACGAACCAGAAGACAACGGAGAAGTGATGTGCGAAGCAGAAATGGAGAGATTGTTCATTATACAAGATGACAGTCAGACCCATCCAACCTCCGTGACAACACAAATCGATGATCTGAACAAGAGTCCTACTATCGCAAATAACAGGAATTATTCTCTCTTAGCCCTTGCATTAATCAAAAACCTACGCGAAGAACTTGATGCAATTTCTCAAAGACTGGATGAGGTCGAATCAGTACTCGGGTTGAGTCTGGCATTCGACCCTGGACCTCGAACACCAACCGACTTCTTTGAAGAGGGTAATGACAACAAGACCACAGAAGACAGTGAAGGCGAACCACCCGACAAGCAACCCGCTTGCATTGTCAGGAGGACATCCAGAAGAAACTAACGCGACAAAGAGTCAAGCTAACGACTTTAAACAAGCGCTTCTTGGGAGGCAACCCGAGGCCAATTTTATATTCTTATAATTATTTATTTTCAGTTTGTTTAGGACTTTAACAAAGAAACAACTCATACCCACCTTTTTCCTATGATCAGGTAAGCATATCGGAGGAAAGGCTTGATTAAAGACATCTCGGAAGATGGGAAAATACTCTCTGGTACGGTCTGTATTGGCTGATACAGACCATGCCAATAGATACGGGGGTAACAGAGTAAAAAGATAAAAGACAAGTGGTGAATACGGCCCGTATTGGCTGATACGGACCGTATTCAAAGGAATTAAAACTTAGCGGTTATTGGGTCGAGCATAACTAATTGGATACGGACCGTATTAGCTGATATGGTCCGTAATAAAGGCCAATTTGGGAGATACTAACTCGTTAAGAGGAGACGTTTGAAATCCCGCGCGAATCACGTCTCATAACCGTTAACCCCTTTTTTGTTTTAATCCCTAAACCCTCCTCTTTCCTTCTGATCAGAGTCAAAATAATGATGATTTACGTAGGGTTTTGGCTTAGGTTTTGCATATTTTCTCGCACTTATGATTAATTAATTAGAGAAAAAGGCTACTGTCACCCTTCTTTATGTTTTATTGCAGAAAACAGGTTTTGGGACTATTTTACACCAAATGGAGCTAGAATCAGGTCAATCGGATCAGCGACGCTCATCGACTGCCTTTGTTACGGCCCGTATTGCCAATTACGGACCAGGCCTAGCACAGACTAGAAGATAGCGCTAGTAGCATTAAACCCTAACCGTCAAGGTCCTAATACGGACCGTATCACCCAATACGGTCCGTATCCGAAGGCGTCTCTTGGGGAATAACTACCGACAGCTGTTTCCAGATCAGTTTCTTAGCCCCTACTCAACCTCTACACGTCCCTCCACTCCTATATAAGGCCCCTGGGCAGAAGGAATATTCATCTGTAATTAGGGTTAGATTTGATTAAAGTGAGAAGAGAGGAGTGCTTGTAACAATGCTGTTTCGCGGCTAAGTTCCTTTTCTTAGGGCTAGGCAGTAAACCTTGTTACTCTTGATGTTTTGATATATATATTTCTGTTGATTATGATTTCTTGTTGTTGAAACAAAATGCTTTTGTGATTTCCTATCTCTTCATCTAACTTCAATGATCTAGTTTGAGTCCGTTAGGGTAGTGACAGTACTTTAATGGTAAGAGAAACTATTTGTATGAATTAGCCTCGTTGAGATTTATTAGGTATATGTGAAGAAAACCTTAGCAGGGAAACCATAAACCAGACCAACAAAACGCGTACCAAATTCCATCACTTGCGTAAAGTAAATCGCAGTGATCTTTGTAGTAATTTGGGGTATTTGAGAGATCAGACATTTGCGTAAGGTAAATCACAGTGTCCTATGTAGAATCTCGGTGAAAGATCTGTCATTCTCGCGTAACATAAATCGCAGTGACCTGTGTGGTGTCTTTCATTAAACAACAACAGGAAATCAGACGCAACAAGAATATATTGTCAAGATGGATTGAGTGGCAATGGTGTGCCGAAACCCTAGGAATTCTCATATCTATCTTTATTTTAATTACTTTTAATTGCTTCCTAATTTACATTGATCAAAACAACATCTCTCAATTTTCAGATTTCGTCTAGCCTTTCGAAAGATTGTGATTCGATCGCTCAAAGCATTGAACCAATATTCCCTGTGGATCGACCTCGAATATACTACTCGATAGGATTGTGCGCTTGCAGTCCGAACCGATAGCATTTCCGAGTTTATAAATATTAAAAGAAACATTGCTCTCTTTTGAGTGATCAAGCTTTTTGGCGCCGTTCCCGGGGAATAACGGTTCATTGTGCAAGGCCTCGCGAGACGTCCTTGCTTTGACCATTGAATCCAATTAATTAGAAACGCCTAGATTTCTTTTTATTTTCTGCATTTTTATTTTTCTTTTATTTTTAATTTCGTTTTTATTTTTATTTTCTTTTTATTTTCAGTTTGATTTTCAGATTTTCAGATTTTCTTTTCTTTTTAGGAAACTGCACGCTGGCCGAATCATCCGTACGAAGATCCGAGAGGATTGCTAGTAGGAGAGGACAATTCGCTTCCACATCACCGATAAGAACCAATCATAGTTCTTCATCAAGTAATTCTGAAAGCGAAGAAGACTTAGATTCGATCAACATGAATATCCCACCGAACAAACCGATTAACAATGGAAGACAAAACAATGGTGATAATGAAGTTCACGATACAGCAAGACCCAAACTTCTACGAGACTATTGCGTACCGCGCATGAATGATCCTAATTCTAGTATAAACCCGCCAACTGTTACGAACCGTAATTTTGAGATCAAACCTGCTCTCATAAATATGGTTTCGCAACAGCAATTTGGAGGATTTCGACATGAAGATCCGCACCTTCATTTGTCAATTTTCCTAGGGATATGCGAGACGATAAAGATCAACGGAGTTACCGATGAAGCAATCAGGCTAAGGCTATTTCAATTCTCATTAAAAGATAAAGCAAGAGCATGGTTGTTTTCCTTACCGGCCAATTCCATTCAAACTTGGGACCAACTGTTTAATGTGTTTATTGCAAAATATTTTCCACCATCCAAAACTTTGAGGTTTAGAAATGCAATTACTAATTTTGAACAAAGGGAAGGTGAAACATTGTGTGAGGCATGGGATAGATATAAGGATATGTTAAGGTGTTGTCCACATCATGGTCTAGAAAGATGGCTGATTGTCCAAACTTTTTATAATGGTCTAAACCCTACCGATAGGTTGTCTATTGATGCTTCCGCAGGATGAGCAATCATGAACAAGGAACCTGACGAGGCTTACAACCTAATTGAAGAGATTGCAATCAACCAACACTACTGGATTCCTGAGCGAAAGAAGCCAACTCCAACACCTGGCATGCACCGAGTAGATGATATATCCTTGCTGAGCGCGTAGATTGATGCTTTGCAAAAGACACTCAACAAGCAGACCAAGCAGCGAACGGTAGCAGCAGTCAATGCCGCAACAGCATGTGGCTATTGTGGAAGAGCGCATGAGATGACCGAATGCATGAATGTGACGGGAACTGAGGAAGAAATGGAGCAAGCGAACGCAATCGACAACAGCTTTCGACCTCAGCCCGCTTACAATACATACCATCCGAACAACCGAAACTATCCAAATCTCTCATACGCAAACAATCAAAGGCCTGCTGAACCCCAACAGAACTATCAACCACAGCCCAATTATCAACCGAGATACAACAATCCTCAACAGAATTATCAACCAAGGCAATACAATCAACCACAGCAACCTGACATCACATCTTTAATGGAGAGATTCCTAGAGAAGCAAGATAAGGCTAACGCCGAAATCGCGCAAAAGATCGAATCCTTAACAAACCGCAACAAAGACTTAGAAGACAATGTCTCTAAGATGGCAAAAGAACTCTCTAGTATTACACGCGGAAAAGGCAAATTTCCGGGCCAACCGGAAGAAAACCCAAGAGAGACTTGCAAGAGCATAACATTAAGGAGCGGTACAGCTTATCAGGGACCTCCCATGCCCGATCAAACATCCGATGAGTTGCATGCAGAGCCATCGCATTCTGAAAAATACGAGCCGCAACAACCGGAGCCGCCTGTATTCGAACTGCAAGCAGACCTTATTGAGGAGCAGAATGACACCGTAGGTGGAAACGAGCGACAACCTGAACCTGAATATATTTCACCACCACCCTACAAGCCACCTCTGCCATTCCCTCCAAGGCCTGCCAAGCACAAGATGGAGCAGCAATTTGCGAGATTCATGGAGACACTCAAGCAATTACATGTCACAATCCCCTTCACTGAAGCAATTGCAAGCATACCCTCGTATGCTAAATTTCTGAAGGAGATTCTTTCAAATCGAAGTAGGCTCCAAGAATTCTCAACAGTTCCGCTCAATCTGGAGTGTAGTGTGCTCGTGCAAAAGCAAATTACCGACGAAGTTAAAAGATCCGAGAAGCTTCTCGATACCATGCACTATTGGCACAACCGATTTTAAAAGAGCCTTATGTGATCTGGGAGCAAGTGTGAGTCTGATGCCTAAGGTAGTATTTGACAAATTGGAATGTGGAGACCTATCATCGACACGGATCTCATTGCAACTAGCTGATCGATCAATTCGATATCCTGAAGAAATGTTGCTTGATATCCCAATCAAAGTTGGTAAATTCTGGATACCAGCAGATTTTGTGGTAGTTGATATGGAAGAAGATGAGCAGATTCCGATCATCCTTGGAAGGCCATTCCTCGCCACATGTGGGGCAATGATCGATGTTAGGAATGGGAAGATTTCACTCAATGTCGGCGAGAACAAGATGATCTTCAACATGAATGAAACTAAAGTCCCACCTGACATAAATCTTGTCTATAATTTGGAAACAGCAGACGAGTATGGCAATGATGAATTGCGAATGAATGAATTTGAAGACATCGAAGAAATGATGCACGGAGCAGAAATGGAGAGATTGTTCATTGTACAAGATGACGGTAAGATCCATCCAACCTCCATGACAACACAAACCGATGATATGAACAAGAGCCCTAATATCGCAACCAACATGAATTATTCTCTCTTAGCCCTTGCATTAATAAAAAACCTACGCGAAGAACTCGATGGAATTTCTCAAAAACTGGATGAGATTGAAGTAGTACTCGGTGTGAGTCTGGCATTCGACCCCGGACCTCAAACGCCAACCGACTTTTTCAAGAAGGGCAATGATGACGAGACCACAGATGACGCTAAAGGCGAGCCACCCGACAAGCAACCCACTTGCATTGGCGGGAGGACATCTAGAAGAAACTAACAAGACACCAAGTCCAGCTAATGACTTTAAACAAGCGCTTCTTGGGAGGCAACCCAAGGCCACTTTTATATTTTCGTATAAATTTTTATGCTTAGATTGTTTAGGACTTTAACTGGGGAACGAATCACATCCACTTATTTTTCATGACCAGGTGAACATGCTAGAGGAAGGGCTCGGTTAAAAACATTGGAAAAGTCAAGAAAATATTCTCTGTTGTTGACCGTATCAGCCAATACGGATTACGACAGTGAATACGGAGCAAGGAGGGATGAAAAAGGAAGACAGCAGAAAATACGGCCCGTATCAGCCAATACGGACCGTATCCAGATGAAGAGCCAAGACAATTATCAGGATCAAAGATTTCGGGTTAGATACGGACCGTATCAGCCAATACGGTCCGTACTAAAAGCCAATCTGAGAATTTAAACCCGTTAACGAAGAGGCGCGAAGTTGGGTAACCGTTCAAAATAGAAGTTTTTCTATTTTTGAGCCTCTTCTCTCTCTCTCCCATTTCTCTTCTCCTCTTCTCTTCCTTCTCTACTTCTCTTCCCCCTTCCTCTCCTCCTTCTCCCTTTTTCTTGCAAAAACCCGAGCCAACCTCGCAATACACCGCCGGCCACCAAGAAGGATCGCGTCAATCACCTCTCGCACAACCACCAACCGCCAATACGGGTCGTATCCGACCCGTATCCACCAAGAGCACCGATCTCCACCATTTTCGGTTTTTCCCCTTTCCCTCTTCAATTTTTCAATTTTATTTCAATTTCTTAAGATTAGTCTTTTATTTCTCTTTGCAATTTAGTTTTAGAATTAGTTTTCTCTTTTATATTTAGTTAAGTACCAAAAATCACGAAAAACAACAAAAAAATTAGGTTTTCCCAGTTTTTACCAGAACCAGTATCAGTCCGATACGGTCTGTATCCGTCAATACGGTCCGTATTAAGTCCTGTACTTGGCCAAATTTACCAGCACCCAGGTCCGTATCTAGTCCGTATCAGCTTAATACGGTCCGTAACAGAGGCTGGTAGATATCACAAATGGCCTCGAAAACACAAGTTCTTTTCAAAGCTTTGACAGGTAGAGGCAAGAAGAAGAGGGGGAGTCTTCTTCTCAAAATCCACCACCTGAATCACCCGAACGGAGCCCCGAACGGGAAGAATTGCCGGAATCTCCTCCTCAAAATGAACCACAACCGATGGAGGGGCAAGAACATAACCCCCTGGACATAAAATTCTCCTTCCAAGCACACACCAATGTCTTCGAAAAACTAGAAGACAACAAAATCATCAACCACAAGGCCATCCACATCGAAACTCTTCAAGAGCTCGACCTCCTCGCCCAATTCAAAACCCTAGCCAAAAGGGTTCACATCTGGGACTTTCTCAACAAGCTGGTGAATGTCCCAACCTATGACGACCTCACCCGCGAGTTCATTGCCACCTTCTCCTTCGAAAATGACATAATCAAGTTTCAGCTGATGAATATGGAGCAGGAAATGTCGATGCATGACTTCTGCGACATCTTTGGCTTTAAAGATGAAGGCGCGCAAGGACACAATGACGAGCGGAATTTCTGGAAGCTGATCACAAACGATCGCATCAGTGACCCCAGAGTTGCCAGCCACATTGTCCATCCAGTACTTCGGTACATGCAGGCAGCTCTCAGTAATTCTCTCTTCGCTTGAGGTGAGACCTGTGCGAAAGTCACCTTCCCCGAGCTGTACATCCTCAAATGTATGCTCATAACACCGGAAGAGCCTCCGCACATCGGCCACTTCCTCTGCAACCACATCCACTCGATTGGAACCAACAAAAGGGCAAAGGAAACATCTCCATTGGTGCCATCGCAACAATCCTCGCTCGGTAACTCAGAATCGAGGTTGATTTCTTGAAAGAAGGCACTGGCATGAGATTCTTAGATATCGAGTGCCTCACCGCGATGAGAATGATTAGCGGCAGACCTCCCGAGCCATACCTATACCACATCGAAAGCAGGAGGGTTCATATGCCTTGCAAGCCGCTACCTCTCAAAAACCAGCAAAAATGGAGGCAAGTGGCCCCTATCGGCAGACAGGCCGCCCAGGAGAGCGATGATGAGGTCGATTTTGATGCCCTAGAAGCCGAAGCTGAAGAAGAGAATAGGGCCGAAACCGCAACAGCCGCCGCATACATGCAATAAATGGCGGCAAATGAGCAAAGGGCTCGGCAAGAGGCGCTCGCGGCAGAAGCAGCGCGACAAGGGGCCGGACATCTGATGCCCCTCAGAGTGGATACAACCAAGTTCTCCAAGCAGTCCAGAGGGTCAACGCAAACATGGAGAGGTTCTCCATCGACACTAGGACCACTTACGCCCGACTTGACCAGCAGTATGACATGGCACGTCACTCTGTAGGCCAGGTTCGTCAGGGCATGGACGAGCTACGAGGGTACGCTGCCAACAACTGGCGGGAGGCACAGCAGGCCCGCTACATGATGTGTTGTCGACATAGTCTTAGATTTAGAGACTGATGACCCAAAAGCAGTTGAGACAAGCCTTCTTTTCGACATTAGCATGATGTGTTGCTTTGGGTCAAAGGAACGTGGAAGGCAGGAATGGCATGATATCATACTGGGAGCAGGCTATTCTGATTACAAGATATGCCCTGCTCGGTTGGGTATTCAAGCTGTTATTGAGCTCTATCCATGAATTTCTGTGATAAATAAAGATGACAGGTGAGGGGCAGGGGAGAATAGCATAATGTTTTATTGCATGCTGTTGTACAAATAAATTTAAATTTACTTCCATGTATCCCAATTTATACAGCATCAATTAAGCACAAAATGTTCGGTCACTATTTTCAAATTATCTTCAATGAAGCCTCAATCTATAGTAACTTTGCATCAGTTGGCTCTCAATTCAATATACAGAAAAGAAAAAGAGGTTGTAAACTAAAATATATTATGACTGAGAACATGTATTAAATGTTAATTTATTGACATGCTCTTCACTGGCTCAAGATCATGGTTTGGAAACTCAGCCGATTTCGAGTCAACTCGGACTCGGTCGTGTCTAATCTGAGTTTCACCCGAGTCTCGCACACGTGCGAGTTTTTCAGCAAAACTCGGTTGAACAGAGCTTGACTCGGCCGAGTTAGCCGATTTTTAGGCCGAGTCAAGCCGAGTCAACCGAGTTTCACCCGGCTAGTCTTGACCGATTCCAGATCGATTCTCTTCCAAAAGAGCCAATTTTTCCTTTTGCTTTGCGTCAAATTGAGTTTATCGGAAAGAAGAGTTCAATTTGAGAAGAAAGAACAAAAGAGGCTGTGGAGGAGAAAAGAAAATAGATTCACTTAAATAGACTTGGTCTACTAGTCTGTTAAGTATAAAACATAATAAACATATGGTCCATAGTGAACCTGGAGCTACGAAAAGCTCTCATGGAGAGATGGGGCCACTTGTAACATTTAATGAAAAATTAAGAACTGCGTCCACCTTTTCCAGCTCCTCTCCATTTCAGTTTCCATTGGACCCGGCCGTTTCAACAGTTTCTGCAATTTGTGCGTATGCTTTTGAATTATTTTTTCATGCTTTCTACGTTTTTTGTTTCCTTTTCTTCCTTTATTTTTCTTGTATATATTTAGTTCTTTTGTTTAATCAAAAGTATTTTATTTACTAATTTTTTCTGTTCTTTTAGTAAAAACATGCTTCTGCCAAAAACTATATTCGGGCCGATTCATCCGATTCCGATTCCATGGTCAAGAACCCGATTCCGATTCTGATTCCGAGTTTCAGAACCATGCCCAAGATGCAAATATAATGGACTGAACAGAATTTGCTCCGGTTATAAGCTTACCTGATAATAGTTAATTATTGGTGTTTAATTTAACACAGAAATATGACTGTACAAAAGTATTATACAAACTTACTGATACAGGCTGAATTTTAAATGAATTTGCGAGATGAAGGTGAACAGTGAAAGAACGATAATGAGAATTTAAAAGAGTAAAATACTCGGAAATTGCTTACACTTTCAATATGTTTAGTAGTGCCTTTGCATCTCCAGTGCTTTTGGTTTAAAGAAAAAGGGAATGTATAGACTATCGTATGCTTAACGAGAATACTGTCAAAAACAAGTTTCCCATGCCTATCACAGTGGATTTGTTTGATGAACGGAGAGATACCAAATTCTTTTCTAAGCTGGACCTCAGGTCCAGTTATCACCAGATCCCCATGAATGAAAAAGATGTCCAAAATAATGCTTTTCGGACACATGATTGTTGAATTATAAACTTAATTTTTGTTAAACTAATGAAAAATAAAAATCTTCAAGAGAAATCACAACTGGTCAACAATGGTGGCTGGGTTTCTTCAAACAAAGTGGCTGGGTTTCTTCAATACAAATTCTATTGTGATATTTAATATTTAATAGCCTTTAGACATGTGTAATGTCTAGAATTTTATTGTCATGAATAGTCTAGAATTGTGTTAACCGACATATAGTAGTACAAATAGAGGGTACTAGTTCTTGTAATAGTTAGTGCATGAGTGATATATATACCAGCCGTGTAATGGAAGAAGCCTCTTGTACTCTTGTCTTAATATAAAAAATATATTTGAGTTTGTGTTGAATCTCTTCCTCCATAAAAAATTTGAGATTATTTCTAACTATGATGGCCTGTATGAGTTCAGGATAATGCCTTTTGGGCTTACCAATGTTCTGCAACTTTTCAATCCTTGATGGACCAAATTTTAAAATCATTTTTGTGGAAGTTTGTACCAAACTGACTAAGAAAAGTATAAGAAAGTTCTGAGTATTTACTCTTCGAGTTCTCAAAATCGTTCTTCGATCATTCCATTGTTCACTTTTCATATTGCAAATTCATTCAATTTTTGTCAACCCGTCTCAAATTCTAGCTACCTGAAACCACTAGGCCTCTACCTGAACCCGAAATTTTTGCTAACCCTAGCTCAAATTCTAACTACACACTACCTCCACCTCCAAACGTAAATGTTAAGATACCAAGTCTTACATTCCACTTCGATGGTGCGAATATGACACTGCCGGAGTTGAAATATATGATTGAAATGCCAGATTGTACTGTGTGGGATGAATTGTTTCCTCCACAGATGGATCGATAATTGGAAATTTACAGCAGCAGAACATGCATGTACGTGCTCTATGATTTGGAGAATGGCATGTTATCCTTTGCCCCGGCCGGATAGGTGTGACATGATGTAGCTTTAAATTTAAACGGAGTATTTTTTATTAATTAGGATTTTAATTACTTTCGGTTCAGTTAGTGGAACTCTTGAGTTGTCAGATTGTTCCAGATATATAGTGTTTTTAATGTATTATTATATAGATCAGTTTGGATCGAATAAAGTATTGTCAGATCGTACTTCCAGAATCCAAGAGTTAAATTACCTTTTTTTTTATTTAAAAATTTGGGTTGCTCCAATTTTGAATGGTGTTTCCTCTGAGTAAATTCAAATTTTAAGTTTAGAACTTTAGATCTGGATCGTCCGATCATAATCCGTATGAATCAGATTCGAGGTGGAATGCATGCGACTCCTTTGATATTCGGGTCATAGCTGATTGAAGGGTCCGGATCTAAACTCAAAATTTGAGTCAGCTAATCATCCGAGGATATGAATTTGTGTTTCTTCGGGTTGCAGCAACAATGATTAGATAAATAAGCCAATTATGAAATTATTATCTAATACATCTGCGTGTTGGGCTCTTATAAATAGCCCCAAGGATTCTGGGCTCAAGGGCATATGGAAATTAATGGCACCTTAGTGGTTTAGAATTTTCGCTTGGTTGTTGTTGTTAAACAGAATACTAACGACAGACAATCTGATGAGTATAGGCTTCAATCTGATGAGCATCTGTCACTTAGGCCGAGCTGACGAGGAAACAACGATGCATCTCTTCAACTGTTGTCCAATCTCGAAACGGTTATATTCCATGGTTTTAAACCGGGTTTTTTTGAAACACAATGTTCGATGCAAATATGAATTACATTGATCTTCTCGTGGACAAGGCTGAATCAATGAGGTTAAATCACTGATGCTCATATCGATATTCATGTTGTGGAAGGAACGATGTAACATGTTGTTCAAAGAATGTCATAAAAAAGTTGATGTACTAGCGGAGATGGTCATTACACATTGGATTTCAAAGAATCTTATTTTGGTTTTTTGGTTTTTTGGTTCTGATTATTTTCTTTGTTTTCATTTCAATTTTTTTTTCTATTTTCAGTTCGATACTTCACTTCGTAAATTTACCGTATGGTTACATCTCAAAACCCTAGTTAAACTTTGTAATCAATTGCAGTTAATAAAATAGCATCAAGACTCCGCAATTTGCTTAAGAAGTCTACAAGTAGTAGCGCGTGTCCGAAGGTTGAATTCCTCGCGAATAAGTTCTTTCAACAGGCCCAGTAATGGCCCAGTAAGCACCTTACTTGGTCCATTTGAGCACAAAAAACATGCCCAGCTTGTGGCCTTCTAATTATTAAGGGACCCATTAATTCGGCCGGACCCAATAAGGAAACTAACTTAAAAAATGGCCTTCACTAAATTGGTAGAGAAAAAAAATCTGTCAAAGGCAACGGATTTTTTTTTAAAAACGTAATTAAAATAATTAATTTAAAAAAAACAACTTGATTACTGACTTTTTTACAAAAATTGTAAAAACCGAAATGCTATTTCGGTTTGGAGGTTTTTTTTTTGCTGCACCGAAATGGCAATTCAGTTTATAGGATTTCCGTGGGGTTGTAGGAATAATGCCACAGAAAATCTTTTGTTTGGCTAAACCGAATTGGCATTTTGGTGTAGAGTTTTTTTAGGCTAAACCGAATTGGCATTTCGGTTTGGTACAGTTTTGACCAGAAATCAGAAAAACAGAAATTCAGAAATTCCAGTGAGCAGTCTTGGAAATTCGACCAGATTGAAAATTCAATTATGAATAAATGGCTACATAGATTTTTGGGTTCTTCATATCAAAAGAAAGGCGTCGAAGTCTAGTTTTCGGTTTAGGCCAGAAATCAGAAAAACAGAAATTCCATAATGAATATAAAAAATATTAATACAAAGCCCCTAAACCGATTTGTCATTTCGGTTTAGGCCAAAAAAGCCCCTAAACCGAATTGCCATTTCGGTTTAGGCTAAAAAAACCCCTAAACCAAATTGCCAATTCGGATTAGGGGGAGTTACACGCAAGGCTACACAGTTGGATGTGGGGAACTGTGAAAAAAGTATAAACCGAATTGCCGTTTCAGTGCAGCAAAAAAAAAAACGTCCAAACCGAAATGGCAATTCGGTTTTTACGGTTTTTGTAAAAAAATCAGTAATCAAGTTGTTTTTTTAAAATTAATTATTTAATTACGTTTTATAAAAAAAAATCCAAAGGCAACAGGGGACCGTGAAATAGTATTAATGGGCACTAGGTCATGTTCATATATGAAGTTTAGAGGACTGTCTGTAGCATTCGTAGAACGAATCAAATGAGGTTGAGAGGCACCGAGTTGGAATGTCTGTACTATTTAGCGTTCGTACAACGAATAAAATGGGATTGAGAGACACCGAGTATATTAATTAAATGCAAAAAGTATGGCACATTTGACCAATATATTTTATGAATATTATTTTAAAATAATAATGTTCTTGTGATTTTCAATAAAATGCCTATTATTTTTTCTTTCCGATACTCCGTTTTGCTCGAGAGTATTTATGCAAGTTGTTTGATGTATAACTCATTTTTCTTTAAAAAAACGTTGAGAAATTTTGTTTACAAATTATGTCTCATTATTCGATCAAAATATTTTTAGTTTGGCATTAAATTTATTTTCTATGAGACAAAAGAATTCTTTTAAACTACTAAAATCTTCATCTTTAGATTTAAGTAAATATAACCATATGGTTATTCAATAATCATCATTAAAAATAACAAAATATTTAAATTCATTATGAGATTCAATTGGGGCGGCTCCATATGTAGATCAAATCAAACATAGCTTCATTTTTACTAATGGAATGAGGAAAAGAAAGCCTTGTTTGTTTCGCTAACTTACAAATTTCACAATTAGTACAATTTAAATTTTTACAATCCAAAATACAATTTAAAATCTTGTGGAGAGGATGCCCAAGTTTTCTATGCCAGATAAATATTAATAGATTTAGCGGAAGCATAAAGATAATTGTTTTAGTTCAAAAAATAGTGTCAATTTTCAAAAAATCTTTCACCAATCTTCGTCCTGGTTTCCCGGTTTTGAAAAAAAATATTTTTAAAAGAGAAAATTACATCACAATTTAACTCTTGTGTTAATTTTTGTACCAAAAGTAGATTTATAGTAAAAATTTTCCAATATAGCACATTCTAGATATCTTTGTTAAAAAAATTAGCTTCACCTATGCCATTTATTTGAGTCTTCATACCATTAGCTACCAACACAAATTGTTTGTTTTTGGTCATTTCTAACTTAGAAATTTTTGGTTACCAAACATATAATCCGATTATCAATAATTATTCTATCTAATAAATTTAAATCTTTTGAATATGAAGAAATACCATAAAATGAAGGATTTTGTTTGGCTAGCAACACATAAAGTTGTTGAACGATAGACTACAGTTGATCTCCAAACCCGCGGGACCCGTTTCCACCAAACCCATTTGACCCGTTACCGCCTGACCCATTTAACCCGCCAGTGACAGAAAGGGTTGAGTCAATTTGGTTGGGTCGGGTGTGGGTCATGAACCCGCTTCCTCCTCCGCTATTTTGCATGTTCCCCCCTTCATTTTCTTTTCTTCTTCCTTCATTTCCGTTGGCTCTCCCTCCTTTCTCCTTCCCCTTCCAGTGCTCCGGTTTGAGATGGGGATGGAGAAACCAATACTTCTCCTGTGTAAGCCCCTTTTTTTGGGTGATTTTGAAAGCTAGGATTTTGGTCGAAATGGGGGAAATTGGATTTTTTTTTTTGGTTACGGTAAGGCCGTGTTAGTGTTATGATCTAGAAGCCACTTATTTATAGTTGTATTCTGTGTTTTATTCATAAAATTAAAGAATCATTTTTTTTCTTGAGTTTTTAATTACATTATGGATTGTTGAAGTTGAGGACCTGAACTATCGAACTCTATATAATTAAGTAATAAATACTCTAAATGTCTTTAATCTTGGTAATTAGAAAGGAACACTATTCACCAATACAAGATTAGTATGTTGGTTAAATGATGATCATGTTCGGCAGATCATGTGGTAAGAAGTTACCAATTTAATCACATAAATATATAATGGAGATCAAGGGATTGGGCATGACCAAAATGAAACATAATATGGATTGTGTTTGTGTCATTAATGTTTCATTTGTGTCTTGAATTCTTTGGTATGAGATGATTATTTTTCCTATATGAGATCCAAGTATCTGTAGGTGTTGTCAAACGCTGACTGTAACTGGCAGCTATAAAGATAATATCTCTATATATGTTTCTTGTGCGGAGGAAAGGATATTTATCAAGAATACTTGTCTCTCATATTTTATATATGAGTGATGATATATGTGGGCCCCTTGATGGAGTAATGAAGTATGCATGCAATTATGATCAATGTAGGGCGCAGAAAGTTGCACAGCTGGTATGGAAGGTGTGTGCATATGTGTTTAAATATCTCATGGTTCAATGCTCTCGATTAGTTAAAGAACATCAAACTTGAAACATTCATTTCTTTCCTTCTGCTATTCCTTCCGGTTCACCCTCGACAGACCTACGATTCATAATCAGTCCATCGAGAGAGTTTAATGATTGTGGGGACGTTTAACTCCCAGCGGGTGCAAGCCCCCGCTGTTAATTACATCAGATGACCCTTCCAAGCCATACTGAATACCTCGTTCATTCTGGGATTTGAAGCCTATTTGTCGTGAATTGAATAAAGGGGCTAAAGGGGAAATGACTCATGTACTTGGTCTTTTATCTTCATTTGATCATCATTGTTTTGGGTATTTAATTAATGTGTATGCATGAGATGCAATAAATATTATTAAAATATGTTTATTATACCCTTTTATTTATTTCTAGAAATATATTGGTGTTTAAAAATATATTTGTGCTTTATTTATATTTTATCTTAAGAGAGAATGATTTAAATGTGAGAAAAATGGAGAAAAGGGTATTTTGGTCATTTGGCAGGTTGTATGATGTTTGTTTGTGTTTGATTTTGATTTACAAACATGAAAGATTTAATTTGGGTTCATTTGGAAGTGGTTTGAGTTGATTTGGGTTTGAAATGAAGAAGTTATGGCCAAAAGGGACTGAAAAGGGCTTGTTTCTGAAGTTTATATTCTTCCAGGGACTCATTTGTAAAGCTGGAGGGACTGGAATCTGTGATTTGGGCTTTTTACAGGGTTTGGACTGGAGACCGGGCTTCCAGGGACTTGTTTGAAGAGATTTTAGGCAGCCAGGGGCCTATTTGCAAATATCCAAGGACTATTTTGTGAAGGAGTTTTGTCAGAGGGACCTTTTTGTGAAATATCCTTCTTTTTATCATTTCTGGGCTTTGAGATTACAAGTTGGGCTTTAAGATTGGTGTTTGAGCCTTTAGGATATGTGCAGGAAACTCATAGTGCTTCAGGATTTGTGCAAGTCAAGAGATTTGGGTTATAAATCTTGGGATGAGCTTTAGGATTCGTGCAGAAGTTTTGGGAGTTTGTTCGGGTTTCGGCTTGTTCCGACATGTGGGTCCCTCTGGCAGAGAATTATTTATTCATTTGAACCTTGGCGCTAAACCCTTGGATCTTTCCCTTGCATCAAGATTTGGATTTTCATTTGAATTTTATATTTTGGCGCCGAGATCAAATGGTTCCTGGTGCTTTAAAATCCGTGCTTGGCTTGATATGAGTTGGGGTTTCGCCGGAGCTAGGGTTCTTCAGCTCCGATGAGTTCTCGGTCACGGCAAGGTTGAAGGAAGGCATCATCGGGGTCGCCTAGGAGGTAGGAGTGTGTTGATGGCACCCTCGGCAGCGGTAGGGCGCCGGAGGTGGCGGTATGGCCAGGCTAGCACCTTCGGTACTGGTTAAGATTTTGATCGGGTTTCATCGATTTTCTTGCTTTATTCTTCAATTGATTGTTCATTTAGCATCGTTTGAACATGAGGAAGCCTCGAGTACCTTCAATTTCTAATTTCATCAAAGTTTAGGTACTTTCTAGATTTTGGTTTCTCGGTTCGGTATCGGATTGGTACCGACATAGGGTATCTCGATTTGGG
This sequence comes from Carex myosuroides, assembly GCA_028015225.1. Taxonomy (NCBI): domain Eukaryota; kingdom Viridiplantae; phylum Streptophyta; class Magnoliopsida; order Poales; family Cyperaceae; genus Carex; species Carex myosuroides. The sequence goes on from CM051465.1 coordinate 11,409,054, forward strand.
AAGTGTATTTGAAGTCAAAGTGTTATAGTTTAAGTATTTCTGGAAGGTTTTGGAGAGGTATCAAGCTTGAGAGGGGCTAGTATTGGGTATGAATCTGATTTGGGTATTTATCTTCACTAATGGGTTTCGGGTTTAAGAAAGAAACATGAATTTCTCATGAATTTTATTAAGTGATATGCATGATTTCATGCTATTCTTGTAGCACAACATCTCAGGAATAAACGTATGAAGTTTGGGAATTTTATGCCTTTTATTTCTATTTTCAAGAGAAGCAAAAAGACAGAGGGGTGTAAATGCAAATGTACATGCTGCAGTTTTCTCATTTTCTGATATCCAACTTTGAAAAAGGCTAGAAAATAGTAGAAAAATCAGAAAGATACCAAATTTGAGTCTAAATTGATTGTTTTTGTGTCCTCTATCTTCCTATTCAAACAGATTTTTGATTTGGTTTTTTGATCAGCCTGCACTAGCTGATCTGTACCAACAGGTTATTTTGGTATTTTTCTGTGCTTATGCTATTCTATTAACCATGATACTTTATCTTTAAATGCTATGAATGAAAGCTTGTATCAATGAAGAATAAAAGGGGTACTAGCATCACATATGTCATTTGCTAGCAATAAAATTTATGCATATAGGTCCTTGGTCATTTGCATATTTATGTAAAGGGATCTTTGAGCATCATGTCATGGGGATTGAAATTTCCCTCTTCTCATTTGCCCTCTCCTTTTAGTAATTATGCATCTAGGTCCTTTGAAAAGTAATAAAATTCATAATATGGAAAAAGATGTAGTAAAACATCAATTTTTCGCACATTACTCTTTTATTCCTCTTTTATGCATCGAAGTCCTTTAAAAAGTTCAAAATGACATAATTAGGGGGATGTAATTAAACATCAACCCCCACAATGCCATTCAATTTAAATTCCATTTTTTTTTATTTTGTTATGCACTTTTAATTTGATTTTCATATTAAAGGAATTATATTAGGAATTGATATTCAAAGGATGTAGCTAAACATCAACTTTGATATCTCTCCCTTTTATATTTCTTATAATATGAAAATGTCACTTTTAATATATATATTATTTATATTCATGTGATTATGTGTTTTGTTACTTTTCTTTGCAACATGAAATAAAGAAAAGGGGAAACAAAAAGGAAGAAGAAAAATAGAGGAAAAGAGGAGATAGAAAAAGAAAAGTCAAGAAGAAACATGATAAATTTCGACATTTTTGTATTTTATTATATATTTTTTTTAAGATCACCAATAAGGCTAGAAAGATGCAAATAACACATTTTTATTATGTACATCTATATATATATATATTTTTTTGCTTTTAAAGGAAAGAAGATGCAAGAAAAAAAGGAAGAAAGAAGGCATTCTCTTTATTGATCATCAAGCTATATTTTTTCTTCATCCTAAGATGAACTAGAAGCTATATAGCTCTCACATCCATGGTTTTGAGAGTAAAAGAAAAAGGAAATAGAAGATGAGAACAAGATTAAGCAAAGAACAAACAAGAAAATCATCAAACAAAAATCATTTTATTTCGATTAAAATGGAATATACACAGATCATGGCTCCTCTTGAGCTTACAATTTCTTCAGGTATTAATTACCTTTCTAAAAACTTGAAATCTTGGAGCTCTAAACCTAAGTTTCTTTGAAAATGGAGGTTTCTCTTTGGTTTGATTCTAGCCCAGGAGTTTCTGGAGAAGAAGATCTATCTGGAGTATGCATTTTAGGTGTCTTATATAAGGCAGGCATGGGTTTAGGGTTTAGGGTTCAGCTGAGGTGTCATTTTCTATGCACACCAAGTGCTTGATCAAGGGTTCTGATTTCTTCATCATCATATAAATGCCCAGCTGGCCAATGAGCATCCAATAACATTTGGATATATTACTAATCTTTGATTGAACTCTCCTCAGCCCTTGGATTATCTCGAGAGCAAAGCATTGCATCTTAGCCCTTTGATTTACTGCCGCCAAAGAATGGAAGGTTGTATTGCGTGCTCCAAACCTTCTGGAGAAGATTCTCCTATTTTGGCAGCACCCTGTGATCATTGGACGCGTGTCTTGGGGACCAACCAGCTATCTACCAGCTGTTGAATTTCTGGTGTGCTATACCGAGCCCCATTACGGCTTAACTTGGTACTGCCTTGATTAATGCACCCCAGAGCATGGTATATCGACAGAGAGTATTGTTTATATCCTTCTATCATGTGCCCGAGCTCAATTTAACGCATAGGCAGCAGGATATGCAGCACCACTATTAATCGAGTCTGACATGATTCGGGTTCATGGCACCTAACAAATTGGCCCCTGCTAGCTTCACTTAACATCATATACGTGGTCGTGTAGGCCTTTGGCAGCAAACCGCTAAGTCTCAAAGCCCATGTCGACCCCAATCGCTTGTTCCAATTTTTAATTTCTTTCCTCTTTCGGGTGCAATTGGGTTTCACCGATAGTGCTTCAAGCTCATAGCCTTGACCAAAGGGAGAGAACGAAAGCCTTCATGGCTACATGATAATAGCTTTGAGCTGGGCTCTACTTCATTTTGGCGAATTTCTATCTCCATTATCGGGTTTGAAAGGAAGAACGGAGAAGGAAGAGAGGTCTAGTAAGCGGGACCCGCATGTCATACTCTCCTTTCCTTTTAAATATGTTGTTATATTCAGCTGAACCCAGTGCTCATGAGCCGTGTAAAAGGGTGTGGCATGGTGCATGAAGCACCGAGCGCACGGCGCTTGAAGGGGTCAAATGCTCTTCATTTTAAAACCAGCGACACTCAGTCGCTTTTTGGTAGTCTCGGTGCACGCGAACCATGCGGCTATCAACCCGGTGCATACGGCTTGAATCTTGTGCACAGGGTCTATCCAAGTCTAGGTTTTGAGTGAAATAGTTATGAGTCTATGACCCACGGGCCCCATTCTTTGCTTCTGTTGTGAGGCTCCAATTTGTACCCAAGAATTTATTCATGACTTGTTTGAATTGTAGGAAATTATTTCCTTTGTAATTTTGACTATACCACACATCGAAATTCATGGTTTCATATGTAGAATGCCACCAATAATTTTAACATGTTGCACTCAATTCCTTTTAGAGATCTATGTGTGATTTTGGCACTTTTCCAATTAGAAGACAACTCATTACATTAAATTTTAAGTAGCAACTTTTTTAGGGTCAAACAATCAAGTAATTGATAATTATGTACTAATTACTTGAAACCAAGAAAATAATAAATTTGAAAGGATGACACTCTCCTACCTTGATTTTATTCATGATATCATGTGGCACGTGAATTGACACAAGCACTTAAATAATAATTTAGGATTGTGATATTGATTGGTTCATAACATCTTTGCCTGTTGAGTATTTATAATGCATATTGCTAGATGCCTCTCTTATAATTTATAGAATTAAAATTGAGTTTTAGTTTAATTGTCAACACAATATAGATCATACGAGATCACACCTCAGGGAAAAAATAAAACAAATAAAAGTGTCATGAAGATGACCACCTTGATCTTAAAATTTATTTATTACATGTTGGACATGTGTTTGATCACGCAAAATGTGATGTCTTTTAAATTTATAAACTCGGTTTGCTATCGGGTAATATTACAAGCGCATAATCCTATCGAGTAGTATAAACGGGTGCTGATCCACAGGGAATGAGGTTTAAGATCTTGAGCGATTAAACCACAATCTTTCGAAAGGCTAGACAAAATCTGAAATCAAAAGGTTGTTCTAGTGATCAATGTATTTGGCAAAAATTAAAAGTAAGTAAAATAAAGATAAAGATGTGAATTCCTAGAATTTTGACACACCGTTGTTACTTCAATCCGCTTTGATTCTTACCTAATTTGATGTTGGTTTTCAGTTGTTGTATGAGGGTTTCTAATCTAATTTAGTTATTGCTTTCACAAATAACCACCCTACTAATCAAGAGATCTCGTTAAGGCTTGTCTTAACTAATGCAATGAGATCTGTGACTACCCCAAAGGTCTCAGCCTTCACTTGCCTAGGTTCCTCGTCTGGTCTTTTTGGGTGCCCCCATGGTAAGGCAAGACAATGCGACATTCTTCTACAAATGTCGAGACTCCCATGTATACTTTTGTTGATCCAACTAATGGTATCACCGGTTAGGTTTTCACATACTAGTCTAGTATTTTTATTCTCCCTTATCCCAATTCGATTAGCCTAAAGATGATGATCTCTCATGTGTGTCCATCACATGACGGTCTAAACTAATAGAACAAAATCAAGTAAGATAGAACATAGGCGAAATGTGCGATGAGGACGCCTGCATGGAGAAGGTCGGGACAGCATACAACAAGCTTGTGGAGAGTGGGGTAGGGGACAGAGAGGGAAGGGGGCAGAGGCAGGGGGAGGAAGGATGTGAGTGGCGAACTCAGGAGGTGGCGGAAGCGGCGGGACACGTTGGAAAGCCGCGGGAGGTGGCGGGGATCGGCGGCGGAGAGAAGCAGTGAGAGAATATTCAAGAGGAGGAGATCGTCTGGAAGGAGAGAGATCAGCGACGGAGGAGGCGGCGGAGGTGAGAGGAATTTGAGGATCTGTCATCTGTGTTGATTACTTGATTGTTGAGGCACCGATTCCTTCGTATCTTCTCTATTTATAAGTGTTCTCTATTTATAATTAAGAAAGCTGGTTTTTCTACAACATATTCTTTCTACGAATACATAAGCGAGTTGAAAGACAAAAATTTCTATAGATATGATAACCCTTTCATGTAAGTTTTCAACTAAATATTGTACTTTAGATTAGGTCAGAATTTCCGAATTTTTGCTGAACTTAGGTAACCAAAGAAGTTGTTTAATTTAATCAACATCATGAAAAATAAACTTGACACTAGACCAAATTCATATAAATACACAAATTATTCCAATGATTGGTGCCATTAAGGTTGTGTTTCAGATGGAGGACGCGGAGGGAGGGAACGACAAATTCATTGTGCAGAGGTGAGAGCTCACGAAATCAGAGTTGACCAGACGAGCTCACCTGCTCCAGAAGGGGAGAATCGGACACAACAACAAAGTAGGCACTTATCGCGAGGCACTTTTCGCGACAGAGTACCGTCATAACTGTGCTTTTTCTTTTCGCGACGGTACTTTTCGCGACGGAGTACCCTCGCGATAAGTTTGTACTTTTTGTTGTGGGAGGAGCGAAGGGGAACGAAAGGGAGCGAGTATTGTTCGGAGGAGAGCGTCACGTAGATTTTGACAAAATTTGTCACCTCTAAATAGAAGTGTAGGTTTTACATGAAGCAAGAAAAGATGCTTCTCCATTCCTTGCTGTCTTGATTCTTGTGAGACAATTTTTTTAATGGAAAATTAAAAGGAAAAATACGTTCTAAAAGCCCAATACGGCCTAATAATAATCTCGAAGCAAAAGGTCCAAGTAAAAAAATTTAGCATTTTCCTTGTAAAATATAAATATATATCAACTCACAGTATGTATTAATGAAATGAGGAGGGTTTCAATATTGATTTTTTTAAGCATAATTTAAATGTTCAAATTTCAACGTTGGCTTCTTATGTCGAATTATTCATAGTCATACAAAATAATTATTAAACATTTGCATAATCTAAAACTTTAAAATGATAATCAATACAAGCAAGTATGATATTGTTTTATTAGAAAAATATTTAGATTCCCGAGCATCACCCTCCGACAAGATTTGCATAACAAAAATGTTGTTGTTTTATAAGAAAAGGTAACATATGTTACATATCAACCATGTTTTCTTTTATTAGAAGAATTATCCATATTCCAATCCAAAACTCTTGATTTAGTTGTATTTCATAAAAAAAAAATGAAATTTTATGTTCCCATTTGAAGTCAGATTTCTTATTAGTATCTCCAATAAATAAACTTAATCAATTTAAAATATAGATTATATTAATAAAATAAAAATGTCTGAATTGCTCTTATATTCAAATGATAAAAATAAATACCAAACAATAACAAAAAGCCCAATTGAGATGTAACTTTTGACACAGAACTCATTTCTTCTTGAAATTGTATCTAATTGATTTGTTGAAAAAAAAATGAAAACAATTTTTTTTTTATTACAAACCCGTGGACTACACACCACACACTTTCCTACTATGGACAGAAATTGAACTCAGGTTCTCCTATGGAGAAATCTGATGTCATACCAGCTGCACTACGCAGCGTTGACAAAACAAATGAATGTCTATAGCAGGAATGAATGTGTTTTTTTTTTTTTGTTGTTGACAAAACCTGAAGTTCTCAATGTCAATGAATGTCTAAATTGTACACTTCGTGTTACAGTACATACCCTTTTACTTCTTACCATGAGCAGCAAGGGCTTTTAAAATTAGCTACAAAGCTTAGTTATTAGTTATTTTAGCAATGGGCTTCTCTATAATTAACTTAATTAAATAAATTTATAAAATACTAAATTAATCAACACAAATACATATGAAATTATGCTGACATTATTAACTAATGATAAAACCTGATTCTACGTTTTCTGTAGAAAAAAATTCTATGGAAATACCTAAAACAGGTGATTAACTGAAATCTCATAACAGGCAATTTGACTACTTTACAAACAAATTCCAACCTAACAACCCGCTATACATTTAAATAATTCATTATAATCTGATACCTAATCTAATACCCAATTAACCATACAAATAAAAAATTTAGATTATAGAGAAGTTCGGTTACATTGTTAAATTGTCAATAGAATTGTAATGACAATTTCTAATCATTCTCGACATTAGATCAAAATCTTAATCTGATATATAATCGAACAATAATCGACATCAATTTTTTTAACAAAATAGTTCTTTAATTTATTTTCTCATATTTTCTATCTTTTTTTGAAATGAAAGGTGGAGGTCCAGCCTACCAGCTTCTTTCAAATCTCTGTTTATATTACAGAGAATTTCCCCACTTTGTGAGTTCGAACTCATGACTTCTCACAAAGAAGCCATGTGTCTTTGCCACTAGACCAAAGGCTAATTCTCTCATATTTCCTATCTTGTTTTCTCTTTTATTTAAATTTCTTTTTTTTTCTCTCCCTTTTTTGTGTGTAGTGGTTATCAAAAGATAAGATATTTAGGGTACGTTTGGATCGTGCAAGGATTAGTGAAAAATAGTAATTTTTGGGTTAGTGGTTGAGAATAGTGCTAACCCGAGTGGTTTGAGAATAGCACTAACTTTGGACTATTCGTGTTAGTAAAAATGTCGTTTGGATTGTATAATTGGAATAACAATGGAAGGAATGAATAAAATAATAATTAAACTAATCTAATATTTAAACTAATATTATATTACATTTAATATTTAAACTAATATTAAATTACATTTCAACTAATATTTTTTAATACTAATATAATATTTTATTTAATACTAATATAATCTAATCTAATATTATATTTATTTAATACTAATCTAATATTTAAAATAATATTATATTACATTGAATTTTTGATGGTTCAACAGATATATTCATACTAAAAAAGTTATTTACAAAACTAGTATTATATTACATTGAACATTTAAACAATTATAAGCTTCGATCCAATATGTAATATTTATAGGCCTACGATGTCGCTATATTTTGTCGCTGATTGGATGGATTTGTAAATGAACATCAAATTAGATCAAACTTACCAACAAAGAATTAATGGAACACTCTTTGATTTGAACGGTTCCGATCGACCAATGGACAACATTTGTCTTTGTTCCTTCATTAACTCACCTAGCAAGAGTTGAGGTTCATGGTCATGCATGTTTGACATAAGTCATTGATATAACATGCATGTACAACTGTACAATTTAATTTGTCAAAATTATTTTACAATGCAACTTAATTTGATACTAATTTGATTTTTCACAAAATATGACTTAATTATTTAAAGAATTAAACTTGACTTATAAATAATAATTTTTAATTAACACGTTGTTAAATAATTATAAAACATATTAAGACTAACATGCAACTTGTCTGCAATTTAATTAAATTTACAAAACACTAAGTTTCTAATTAACATGTCTTTATTTTATTTGACATTTCACATCTATTAAATTATACATATTATTCATTCATGGGAAAAATACTCGAATGATATTTTTTTTTTGGAGGTTAATGCATCATGTAGATAGGAGTAACGTGATGATCATCAAATATAGCCAGGTAAATACTTGAAATGAACATGTAACATATCCGTTAGAATTAAATAAGAGCATACTTAGAAAATTTTCATTCCCTCTCCACCAAAGAACCCTAATAAACTCTCACCCACCAATATCCGATATACACATTCCGATCCAGGCGAATCCGATCGCGCTAGCATTGGAGTACTAGACTTGAGAAGTTCACAACTTCTCTTTTTATTTTATTTGACATTTCGCATCAATTATGAAGAGAAGCAGTGTAATAAGAGCTTCAATATATGTCTTCATCCTCTCTAGAGCCAACTTGTTTTGTACATGTAAATTGGTGAGAAATACAATTTGGAGATCTCACAACCAGCACTGGAGTCGAGTTGATCTATCATTTATGAAGTAACAAAAAGGAGAACAAGTACTGAAGTGCACAAGTAAGATTCTGAAGAACTATGACAACAATATCTATTATTTTTTCTTCTCTGTAGAGTTCATAACTTGAGAATTGCTTGTTTTGGAGGCCTAATGAAAAGTACTATACTTGAGAAGTTCACAACTTCAATGACCGTACTCAAATGAAAAAAAACTAAGATTGCACTAATTTGGATGCCTAATGGAAAGCACTCCATGGGATGTTGATTGTTGATTGTTAATATAATTATTATAATTGGTGAAAGAATGTTGATTGTTTAATTCATTATTATACTTTTATTAGGATGAGTATGCAACTGAAGATAATAAATATGAGGAAAAGATGAAGAAAAGAGAAGTTTGATTTATTTTTCGTGGCCAGGTAAGATTTTTTTTTTCATGATTGTTGTTGATAATAGTTTTATTCCTTTCTTATTTGAAAAATAGATTTGGAGATGTGACTCAATTGATAATGCTGCCAGGTTCTACACGGTTCACAATGGTAGAGAAAGCAACATATATTTTGTTTTGAGATAGATAATTATTTTATGTTATGTCCTAATTAGGTGCCTGGGGACCTCATGTTCTACTGGTTGTCTTTTTTCTACTACTAGTTGTTTTTCACTTTCTTTTAGTTGTCTTTCATGCCCTACTTGATGGATTTCTCATGTTCTACTGGTTCTCTTTATTCTACTACTTGTTGTTTTTCATCTTCTTCTAGTAGTCTTTCATCTTGTCCTGATAGTCTTCCATGTTTTACTGGTTGTCTTTCATCATCTTCTAGTTCTCTTTCTTGTGCTACTAGTTGTGATTCTCATGTTCTACTGGTTGTTTTTTTTTCTACTGTTTATTATTTTTAATGTTCTTCTAGTTGTCTTTCATCTTCTTATAGTTGTCTTTCAGTTTGTACTAGATCTGTTTCATGTACTACTGGCATATACAAGACTGATAGTTTGGTTTATCTAACTTTCCTTTTCAACTACTTTAGCCGAAGAAAAGATAATTATAAAGGAAAAGATAATTATAACCAAGGTGTATTACCAAACAAACAAACAAAACATTATTGTTGTGCTCAATTACTCTTTTTCTCTCTTGCAATGACGCTTGTTGCTCTTGTTTCCATATCACTTGTTCTCTTCTCCTTCTCCATCAACACCACCACTCTAACACAAGCCCATTGTCTTCCTGACCAACGTCATGCCTTGATTCAACTCAAGCAAGGTTTCAACAACACTAATTTCTTGATTGAACCCCTTTCATGGAATGCAAGTAACGACTGTTGTAAATGGGATTGCATCACATGCGATGAGCAAACTAGTCTGGTGATAATAGTAAACGTTGATTCCATGCTCATCTCGGGTGAACTCAACCCGGCTTTATTCAATCTCAGCTCTCTCCAGTACCTCAGCCTTGCTAGGAACCAGTTCAACAATCTTATCCTTCCACAAATTGGGTTTGAGCAACTAGCTAATTTAACCCATCTCGACTTATCCAATTCTGGCTTTGCCGGTCAAGTTCCAATATGCATTTCTGCCCTCACAAACCTTATCTCACTTGACTTATCAGGCAATGACCTAAAAACCTTACTCGCAACCTCACCAAGCTCCAAGTTCTTCGCTTGGATGGGGTTAACATTTCACTCAATGGATCAGAGTGGGGCAACGCAATTATTCAAGTAGGCCCAACTCTTCAGGAGTTATCCATGGTTGATTGTGGATTAAGAGGAAATTTACCAGATGAAAGATCCCATCTTACAAATCTAACGGACTTGATTTATCATCCAACTTAATGTTGTCGGGTCAACTGCCTGAATCAATTGGAAAACTCCAATATTTATTGGTCTTCACAACTGTAGCTTCTATGGAGAACTTCCGTCTTCAATAACACCCCTTACAAGACTTGAAGTCTTGCTTTTAGAGTCTAATAGATTAACTGGTATGATACTTGTCTTTATTTTCTCACCCTTTTTTTTGTTAATTTTGGATCTATCAAAAAACCAATTATCAGGATCTACCTGAATTCTCAAATAGATCATCAATTTTGGAATTTATTTTCCTTGACTCGAACAATCTTCGAGGAGAGTTGCCAATTTCCATATTCAAATTCCGGCAGCTCACTTGGTTGGATTTTGGATCAAATAACTTCAATGGTACATTGAACTTAGATGTCATTGAGCACAGCAAAAACCTTTCTTATTTGGATCTCTCAAACAACAAGTTGTCAATTATAGAAGGCAAAAACCACAACAGGTCATTCTATGCTTCATTTCCACAAATGATGGATATAATGCTAGCATCCTGCAATTTAACAAAGTTCCCTTCTTTTCTGAGTTACCACACAAATGTTGATGGCCTAAACCTCTCAAATAATCAAATCAATGGTGTTATACCGAAATGGTTATGTAGTATAACAAGTATTACTAACCTCAATTTATCTCATAATTTATTTACTAAACTAGATGAGATGCACAGTTTATCTCTCTCAATCTATTGGATTCTCTTGATATCAAATCCAACATAATTTTAGGACCTGTACCTCTCCTCCCACCCGAAATTATATACGTGGACTTCTCATCCAACTACTTCTTTGCGTGGCCAACATATTTTGTTTCCAGCCCCTCTTATCTTTCTATCTCTAACAATAGCCTCACCAGAGAGATCCCGCTTTCCATTTGTAATGCGACATTGCCACAAGTGCTTGATCTTTCATATAACAATTTAATTGGTACAATACCACCTTGTCTTCTAGAAAATGCTGAATTGGAAGTGCTTAACCTGAGAAGTAACAAATTAAGTGGGCCATTGTCACATAATATTAGTCAAGGATGCACATTTAAAACAATATATTTGAGTGAAAATAGAATAAATGGAAGTTTGCCCTTGTCACTAATGGACTGTAATGCTCTCGAGGTCTTAGATCTGGGAAACAATCAAATAGAGGATAGATTTCCCTTTTGGCTCGGAAATCTCACAAACTTAAGAGTACTTGTTTTAAGATCAAATCAATTCTATGGCACAATTTCAAATATGGAAGTGGAAAGAGAAACTATTAATTTTTCTTTTCCCACAATTAAGGTTTTTGATCTTTCTTCAAATCGTTTTGGAGGCATTATTCCCAAAATTTCTTTTGAAAACCTGAAGGCTATGGTGGCTAATTCAGATTCACTACACCAAAATCTATTTCGGGCAACCAAAATATTGGTTGCAATAGGTATAAATTGGTTGCAATAGATTGAGTTTGCAACCAAAAAAATTGGTTACCGGTGGTTGCAATAGGTTTGGTAGCAATAAATTTACAACCAACTCTTTGGTTGCAATAAAAATTGTTTATTGCAACCATAATTTGGTTGCTAGACCGACGTAGCAATAAGGTATTGCAACCAAATAAAAGGTTGCTATTGCGCATTTATCGCAACAAAAAATGGTAGCAATAAGAAAGTATTCACAACCAAATATGGTCGCAATAAAATAGTATATCACAACGAAATTCATGGTTGCAATTATGCAACTTTTGCAACTAAATTTTAGTTGCAGAAATTCGTAGCAATAATCTATTGCAACCAAATAAATGGTTGTTATTGCGTATTTTTCGCAACCGAAAAAATGGTAGCAAAAAGATCTTATATCGCAACGAAATTTATGGTTGCAATCACCTACTAGTGGCTAATTTTATAATTTCACTGTTGCAGCGGACAAGAAATCAAGGCGTATTGTAGCTGATTTAGAAGTGTAATGCAGAGGGCTAATATATAATTTTCTTTTTTAACATATTTGGAACTTTCTCTAATATATAATTTCCGAATGAAGCATACACTGTTTTTTTTACTGAAGCAATTATTTATTTTTAAGTTTCTGCCTTGATGCTGTTGTTTTTCTAATCAAGCATTTATCGACATTCTGTACCAGTTATTATGCTGTTGTAAAATGTGAAGTTGTTGTTTTTTTTAAGTAAAAAAGACCATGGTAAAAATAATGTTGCCAATATTCCTCCCAACCTATATAAAATTCACATAATATTTGTGAAGGATGCATAAAACATAGTAGGCCTTTCGTTGAAGCTATAGAAAATAATAACCGCAAGAGATTTCAGAATACATTTGTTGCATATTTTTTTTTTTCCAAGTAGAGGACCAGGTACCAGTTGATGGATATTTCATTCATCTTAGTGTAAATTGGATGAGCTGGCAGAATTTAAGCCAACCTAAACCACCTGTAACCCAAAGTCGTCAAAAGTGGATTGAAATGCCAGCGACTAAACCAGACCTAAACCTGAATCAAAATCTAAGTCAATACCCAAATATTGCTTCAACACAAATTCCTGTGACCTAAAACCGAATCCAAAAAAACCTGAACGTAAAATAGAAACTTATCAATCTTAATGTCAAATTAAATCTGTTGGAATAAGGTTTGGCCATTTTTATAGCATCAGCTAGTTGGTTGGTAGCTAAACGTCAGATATGTCTTCTATTTCTTGCAAGAAATTCATCTTTTTCTGAATCCTGCTTGAGAGCTCTTTTCAGTGCTTCTAAACAAGTACAGTAACATTATGAAAGATTCACAAACATGTTCATTGCTACACACTAATGCTAATGTAGGTTAAAAAAGTAGGGGCAGAAGGACCTAATTTAGCCATAAAACCAAATCTAAACACATCTTAAAATAGAGAACTCTTACCAGTACACAAGGTTTTGTGGAATTGCAGCATACTGTGCACAAACAGATATGTCCTAACATCCGGGCTAACAGGTATATACAGCAACGAGGTTGTCAACTGATACTCTTGCATTATTTGAATTTATCCACTAATATTTTAGATTGAAGGTGAAAGAAAATAAAAGACAAAAAATATGAGAAAATAAAACCTCACATGCAATCTCTGCAAATATTCAGATTTGGTACGAGGGAAGCCGGTCCACCATACCTCTTTCTTGTCACCTGCAATAATTCCAATAGACCCCTGATTTGCTATGATTAATTGCATACATGTACACCAATTTTAAGCTACACATTGTACATCAATTTTCAACCACCCAGATTACCCATATACAAAATAAAATAGAAAACTACCCAAAACAGTACTATCCAATACTAATTTTTTTTATCAAATTATTCAGCACAAGAATTATAGGTGAAATTAATTTTGTATTAATTAATATATTTTATCAATCTACATTTATATCTATTATAATCCAACACAATTACAGAAAATAATGAAAAAAACTAAAATACATACCTACAGAAAAGATGAAATTTACAGGACACAATTTTCAAGCAGTGGCTGCTGAAATTGACAAGATCTATGAGCTAAAATATTAAAAAGAAAAAAACTAAAAATAAGACCTTAACCATGGATTGTTGATATTTAGAGCCATTGAGCCCTGCCCCCAGTTTCACAAAACCCTCTTTTGTGTTATCGTGGCCGGTACCAGTTCAATATGCCGAAGGATGAGGGTAGCAGATTTTTGGAATAGTCGATGCATACAGATGCTCTCTTATTACTAATAAGAGAGCAGTATCAAACAGGTTCAAAACTTAAATAAACCAAATATTAAGTTTCATTATCTGATAACCCAAATGGACCAAAATAGCTGGGAAAAATTGCAAAACTAAATTATAATATTTGATAAACCCATATTATTTAAAACACTAAAAAAAAATGGATACCTTGGAATGACAAGAGTGAAGAGGCTAAATCACACTCTCTGAAACTTAATTGAATGCTATCTTTAATGGCATTTTTGAGATTAAACTCGTTAACCTCTATTGGCTTGGAAGTACCTGTTTCATGATTTGGGTCCAAAATCACCTCCATTACCAAGTACCTATTCTTGAATGTAACCATGCTTCCCAAAAATTTCACTTATGACCTACATCCAATTCAGTAAATCAGGCCCAAATTTACACAAGCAATGCATTATCAAATTGTGCAAGGTGCCAAGCCAACCACCTTTTTTTCAAAATTAGTCTTGGATTAGATAATACAATCAAAATGCCAAAAAAAAAATAATAAAAGACCAATACTTCTATAAAATAAATCAAGATGGCCGGGTAAATATCATCTCTAAAATATAATAAATTCAGAATATCAACTTGACTAGTCCTAAAGTGAATCAAAAGGAACTATGCACCAATATTACACTTTTCAGCAAAAATGAAACTCATATCGAGCTTATTGGGTTCTAAGTAAGATACTCCCACCTTAATACCTCTCATTACTTGCGAAAAGGATAATGCCTCACAGTCAATTGCAAATTGGTGATAATTAATTTGGCTATACTGGAACAACCCCACTTTGAGAGCTTCAGAGGAGAGGTTGTTAATAAACTTATTACTAGTAAGTTGACCAATTTGATCTGAAATGTTAAGACTTACAATGTTAAATTGAACATTTGTACTGACCCACTGGACAGCTGATGAAAATGTGTCTCGATCCCCTAGCAAGGTGAGAGTATCCAAGGAGTTAATCTGATAAAAGCGAAAAGGGAAAGGAAGTTATACATACAGGCTAATGAAATAAGAGGAAATGTATTATTAGAAATTGGTTGCTTACAAGAGTCAAAGCATAGCCGCCAAGAGAATCTTGTCCTTTGCAGGATAAAGGTCTGAGCTCATCAAGAGGAAATGCGTGCTTCATGTACCCATTAAACGCGTGATAAAACATATCTCGCACCTTTTTACTCAGAAAGAAAGAAATAATTAAAAATTAATTAACACGAACTAAAGAATCCCATGAATTGGAGTTCCAATACCTCGTCTCGAAGCTGCTTGGCTTCTTGAGGAGAAACGCCATCACCATCAGCTCTTAGATTTGCATAGATGGCGACAAATACAAAACAATAGCCATAGCCACTGTTGTTGTCTCATCTCTCTTAGATTTGCATCTCGCTACAAGTGGGCACTGGAAAGGATTTGGGGGAACCGTAGATTTAGATTTATTTTTTTGGAGGGAGTTGAGCAGAGGAGAAGAAGGGGAAGGAGACGGTGTGGACGGTGGGAAGGAGGTGAGCGGAGGAGGAGAAGGGGAGAAGGGAGGTGAGCGGTATAGGAAGGGTCTGGAAGAAGGTGCCATAGGAGGAGAGTAGCAGGTTTTAAGAATCGTCCAAGTTAGAAGGAGAAGGGGGCGGAACAAGAAATGGAGGTGAGCGGCAGAGGAAATAAGGCTTTTTGCATCTTTACCCCCGTTAAGTTACAATTTTACAACGCCATCCAGTTACACGTCACCTGCAGAAACTTAGCGACGAAAAACGATGGTTGCAATAACTTTTATTTCGTAGCAATATCTATTTTCGGGCAACAATCACAATTGGTTGCAACAACAATTATTTTGTTGCAATAAATATATTCTATTGCAACTAATTAATTTGGTAGCAATATTATTAATTTATTGCAACTAATTAGTTTATTAGTTGCAATGTATTGTTGCAAAAAACTGAATTTGGTGTAGTGATTCTAGTACATTTAAGTTTGGGGGTTCAGACCCTTTTGAGCAATACTACCATAACTCGATTATAGTGAAATGGAAAGGACAAGAAATGGAGATCATGAATTCACTCAGCATATTCAGTTCCCTTGATTTATCACAAAATGGATTTTCGGGTCAAATACCCAAAGAGATCGGGCAACTCAAGTCATTTGATGTGCTTAATCTATCACATAATGCCCTGATAGGTCCAATTCCATCAGATTTTTGATAATTGGGTTAATTAATTGGTGGTTTATTGTGCAATCAGAATGCATCAATTAATTTGTATCTAGCAATATTAAATTTTATGTCAGCTAATGGATGTGCTAATGAAATTCTCAAGTTATTTTTGGAGCAGATGCTTTATTTGGAGAAGTATGTTATTCATGATTGCACAGTAAATGCTATATGTGAAGCTATTAGTATAGCAAGTCTGTGGCTGCCTTTTTTGCTGGTTAAATTAATTACTTGATTAGTGCATAATTATAATAGTGTGTTAGTTCGTGGTAAAGGAGATACAAAATTGCTGCCTTTTTTACTGGTTAAAAATGTTATTCAGTTCCCAAAAGGGACATACAATACTACTCTGGAACTCGTACTCTTTGCTATTGACTCTTTGAATGAAAAGTTGAGGCCGAATTGAGAAATTGAGGTTGTGGTTAGCTTGTACTTCTCTCTCACTCTTTCCATTTGTGGTAATTTCTCTTCTCTCTCTCGTTAGAAAATCCTGGCATATTACAAGTGCACGAGTGTGTTTTCTCTCTCTTGCCCTCTTTGCTTGCTTGTCCTGAATCGAATTGTGATTATTGAACTGTTTTCTCTATTTGTTTGCGTGCCCTATTTGATGCTTTGGGTGTTTAGAACCAAAGCCCCAACAACATCACTTGTTATTGATTCAACATCTATAGGATTATTGGTACTGTTGTTTGATGCAGTTCTGACATTGGTACCACTTCTGGTAACTAGAATGGTTCGCAGGGGCCTATTTAAAAAATTCAAAAGTTTTGGCTAACATGAATTTTTTTATATTTCTGTATTATTCCTTTGTCAGAAGGACAAATTGACAAAATTGCTGGGTCTTCATCTCGGCTGAAAATTAAAAACAGGAAATGGAATTTCATTTGGACATGGGCCTTTGGGCTTGTGAATTATAAAAGAATTTAGAAATGGACCTTTGTTCTGTGGGCTTTTGTGCTCTTGAATGTTTAAAAAGAAAAAGGAAAATGGAATTGGGCTGGTTCTTTATTTTGACAACTTCAAAGAACGATTACTCTTGAGAAGATTCTTCAAAACAAAATTTAGTTCTCATTCCAAGTATATTATGGAATATTTTATAGGCATTTACACTGAGTTCACTGATAATTTTTGTCATTAAATAAGTTGTAAGACTAATTTCACTGAAAAAAAAAATATTACTTTCCAAAACTTTAATTTTTTTATTATTTTGTACAGCAGCCCAAGTCAACCTTAAATACTAAATAGCAAAGTTAGGTAGCAGATCGCACACTATAAATTCTAAATAGCAAAGTTAGATTGTAGATCAAAGATGTAATATTAATACTAAATTTTATATGGAAACGAAGCTCTCGTTATGGAGATTGGTTTGAACGGGTTGGATTTGCCGTTTGAAGCCGATTCGATAGATTTTGGAGGCCGGAAGAATATTGTCGATATACTAGAGGAAATGTGTTAGCCATACTCCCTCTCTCTCTCTCTCTCTCTCTCTCTCTATATATATATATATATATATATATATATATATATATATATATATATATATATATATATATATATATATATATATATATGTTGTTGATGTCTTAAAAGGATAAATGCACACTATATGACAATCATATAATATTTGCTAACTTAATAAGTAACAAAATTTAATAGAAGCTTAACAACTACAAAATAGCAAAAAAAAAAAAACTGCAAGGAGATACAAGGATGAGTTCCAATTCAAAACAGTTGCACGTTGGGCAGTAGAAAAGGTTCTCATAGCTACCCAATATTTATTACGCAATACATGCTTTTTGAGTGAATGTTAAGTCTAAACAGTCTCTTAACATATTTTGTCAACTAAAGTTTTAACTTAAACATCCCTTCTAAAGAGAGATGGTCATCCAATAATTGTGACATAGAGCACTAGATATCTATGGGTAGACCTCCATGATCGACCTGAAGCCAACGGTATGCACAATCTTGTGAGAAGAAAATCCAACTCTGTTGAATAACGATCTCCACTCTTGCTCATCTCGCTCTGCTCCTGTGGTTCCTGTCAGCATCACCATATCAAACAACAACTGTGGGTCCTCAGATACATTGGCAGAGGTGTATCCGACGACAGCTTCCACAATAATGACCCTGGTTCTGTCGACTAATTGCTTCTTTACATAGCTTTAGTATGTTTCTGCAGTCCTCATCACCCCAACAATGAAGGATCCCACTGCAATTAAATTAAGAACATAAGAGGTTAATGTAATCCACTAAAATATTATATATCTATGCGTGTGTGGAAAAAAATAACTTTATAATTACCTTGAGAAGCACTGCATCTGCTGGAGGAATAAAGTTAAACATGTCTCCTGAATCAAACTTCACAATATCATCGTTTTCAAAGCCTTGTACCACATGTGATAGATCCAAGACTGTGCACTTGACATGTGGACAGATCATAGCAATGGCTTGTGCCAGTGTGTTTGTGCCACCCCTGTTGAAAATAATCCAAGTCAGCAGCAAAGTGCATAAAAGATGCAGTTTTTTTAGAAGTTTCGGTTTTAGTTGCAGTTTTATTTTTGTTAAGAATTAATTATAATCTGGTTATTAAACTTAGGCAGCAAGTTTTCTGTTTAGACATGTGCAGGAAGTAGTGGGTAGTTTCTTATTTAGTTTGTCATGTAGTGGGTTGGTTATAGGTTAGTTATAGCAGCGTTAGTGGAGTTAGTGGGGTGCAAAATTAGTTATATGCACCATCTTAAATACCATGTATTTTTCTGTTAATGAATCAATGGAGTTGTGAGAAAAATTCTGCTGTGTTATGTTTCTCTCTTTTCCGAAAAACTCCCAACAAAATTGGTATCAGAGCCAAATGTGAGAGATCAAGGCAGATCCGACCATGGCAGAGAACATCAGCGTTTCGAATCCCTCGATTCTGCTGTTCAAGGGAGATAACTATGAGTTTTGGAGCACCAAGATACGAACTTTGCTCAAGTCGCAAGGTCTATGGGAACTGGTGGAGTCGGGAGCACCAACCAATGATCCCACACCAACAGAAACAGCGAAGCGCGATGCGAAGGCGCTGTTCTTCATTCAACAAGGTGTTGTTGACACGGTGTTCACAAAAATCGCAGCAGTGACATTGTCAAAGGAGGCATGGACAACCCTGAAAACCGCCTTCCAGGGAAATTCGAAAGTTCTCGAGATAAAGCTACAAGGCTTGAGAAGAGAGTTCAAGATGTTGAACATGAATCAAGGCGAATTTGTTCAAGCGTTTCTCACAAGAGTCACATCCACCGTCAACCAAATCAAGAGTTGTGGAGAAGATCTTCCAGAAAAGACGATTGTGATGAAGGTGTTGCGCAGCCTGACAACCAAGTTTGATCATGTGGTGGCAGCAATCGAAGAATCCAAAGATCTGTCCACCTACACGTTTGATGAGTTGATGGGATCACTGCAGGTCCATGAAGTTCGTCTCAAACGATCAGAAGTGAAGGATGACACCAAAGCTTTCTATACCAAGGGCGATTCCTCAAGAAGCCAACAGCAAGGCAGAGGTAGAGGCCAAGGTTACAGCAGAGGTCAAGGCAGTCAAGCCGGCAGAGGCAGAGGCAAGCCGAGTTACAATCAACCGCATTCTAATCAACCGAAGAAAGATGTAGAATGCTACTACTGTCACAAGAAAGGGCATATGCAAGCCAATTGCTATAAGAAACAGAGAGAAGAGGTCAAGACATGGAGTGTTATTACTGCCACAAGCCCGGTCATGTGCATGCCGACTGCTACAAGAAGAAAAGAGAAGAAGGACAAGCAAGTTTTGTTGAAGAGAAGAGCAATCAGTCACGGTTGTTCATGGCCAAAACCTATGAAGAATCAGATGTGAGTCAAATCTGGTTTTTGGACAGCGGGTGCTCAAACCATATGACGGGTTTCAAACATCTATTTGATGAATTAGATGAGTCATACAAGAAGGCAGTAAAGCTTGGTGACGATAAAGAGATTCATGTTGAAGGAAAAGGAAGAGTAGCCGTGCAGACCAGCAGTCACAATACACGGATGCTACATGATGTGTACTATATTCCTCAACTATCCCAAAACCTACTCAGCATCAGTCAGATGATGGACAGCGGGTGTACCATCAAGTTTGAAGGCGACAATTGTAGAATTGTAGATGCAGCCACGGATCAGACGATGGCAACAATCAAGAAGACACAAAACAACTTGTTCCCTCTAGAGATAGCCAAGGTGAAAGACAAGGCACTTGCAGCCAAGGAGATTAGTTCTAGCGAGCTATGGCATTTAAGGAATGGTCATCTAAACATGAATGGTTTGATATTGTTGAATCAAAAGAAAATGGTGAATGGATTACCTGAAATTGGTGAAATCGGGTTATGTGAAGGATGTGTGTTTGGCAAGCAATCGAAGCTACCATTTCCAAAAGATCAGTCGATGCGTGCAACCAAGGTACTCGAGTTGGTGCATACTGACTTGTGTGGGCCTATGGAGGTTGAATCCATGGGAGGAAGTAACTATTTCATGTTATTTATTGATGATTATAGTAGGATGACCTGGGTTTATTTCCTTAGCTATAAAAGTGAAGCGTTTGGGCTGTTCAAAAGGTTCAAAGCCATGTCAGAGACGCAAACAGGGGCTAGGCTGAAAGCTCTAAGATCTGATCGTGGTGGTGAG
The DNA here is from genome assembly GCA_028015225.1 of Carex myosuroides. Taxonomy (NCBI): domain Eukaryota; kingdom Viridiplantae; phylum Streptophyta; class Magnoliopsida; order Poales; family Cyperaceae; genus Carex; species Carex myosuroides. Next base: position 11,429,998 of record CM051465.1, read on the forward strand.
CTTCAATCAAAAGAATTCAAGCAGTTTTGTGAGAAAGAAGGGGTGCTACAATAGCTGACCACTCCATACACACCTGAGCAAAACGGTGTAGCTGAATGCAAGAACCGCATGGTAGTAGAACTAGCAAGAAGTATGCTGAAATCTAATGGATGCCGAATAGTTTTTGGGCTGAAGCAGTAGCAACAGCGGTATATGTTCTAAATCTGTCACCAACCAAGGCAGTGATGAACAAAACACCGTTTGAAGCATGGTTTGAAAGGAAGCCCAGTGTGGGGCATTTGCGTGTTTTTGGGTGCATTGCTTACACTCTCATAAGTACACAAAACCGAAAAAAACTGGACTCAAAATCTGATAAGTGTGTGTTCATTGGGTATTGCATACAATCTAAAGGTTATAGGTTGTTTAATCCGGTGACAAAGAAAATTATAGTCGGTAGAAATATCATTTTCGATGAGAATGCTAGTTGGAGTTGGTCTATGGAGGAAGACAACACACCAATAGCAGAAATAGAAGATGAAGAAGAAGAAGGCAGCAGTGAGCAGCCGCAAAGCAGTCCAAGCTCAAGTAGTACATCACATCGGATGGTTGATCCGGATACACAAGGAAGAAATGTACGATCCTTACAAGAATTGTATGAAGCAACTCAGGTTTTGTATGTAGCAGATCCATTGTCCTATGAAGAAGCCGTACAAAGAAAGGAATGGGTACAAGCAATGAAAGAAGAAATGAGCTCAATCGAGCAAAACCAAACCTGGAAGTTGGTGGAATTACCAAAAGATCGCAATGCAATTGGAGTTAAATGGGTTTACAAGACTAAATTTGGTCCAGATGGCAGTGTATTAAAATACAAAGCAAGATTAGTGGCAAAAGGATATGCGCAAAAGCAAGGCATATACTATGAAGATACGTTCTCCCCGGTGGCCAGATTTGAAACGGTTCGGTTGTTGATTGCAATGGCTGCCCAGTTGAGAAAACCTATCTATCAATTTGATGTGAAGTCAGCATTCCTCAATGGTGAACTAAAAAAAGAGGTTTATGTTGAGCAACCGGAAGGGTTTGTGGTGAAGGGCAAAGAACATTGGGTGTACCGTTTGTTCAAAGCATTATACGGCTTGAAGCAGGCCCCTCGTGCATGGTACAGCAAGATTGATGCACATTTTCAGAAATTGGGATTTGAGAGAAGCAAGAATGAGCCTAATCTCTATGTCAAACGCAAAGAAAAAGGAGGTTTAACAGTGATATGTCTCTATGTTGATGATATGATTTATTTTGGCACAGATGACGCAATGGTGAAGGAGTTCAAAGAGCAAATGATGCGTGTGTTTGAGATGACCGATCTAGGAGAAATGCATTACTTTCTATGTCTGGAGGTTGAACAAGAGAAGGGGAGAATCTTTGTGTCCCAACGCAAGTATGCAAGAGACTTGGTAGAAAAGTTCGGTTTAAAAGATTGCAATCCCGTACTAATTCCAATGAATACAAACGAGAAATTGACAGCAATTGATGGAACTAGAGCTGCAGATGCAACTCGGTTTAGGAGTTTGGTGGGAGGTTTGTTGTACTTGACGCACACAAGACCAGACATCACACATGCAGTTGGAATGGTTGCGAGATACATGCAGAATCCAACTAAACAACACATGGGAGCAGCAAAGCGAATTCTTAGGTACATTGCAGGTACAACAAGCTATGGTCTGTGGTACAAGGGTGTTGATGAACCATGTTTGATAGGCTACAGCGATAGTGACTGGGCAGGCAGCATAGATGATCGAAAAAGCACAACAGGTCAGGTGTTCTTCTTTGGCAACAGCGTAATAAGTTGGAATTCAAAGAAACAGTCAACAGTTGCACTATCAACCGCAGAAGCTGAGTACAATGCAGTAACATCAGCAGCATGCCAAGGTGTATGGTTAAGGCGCTTAATGGAAGAGTTAGATTGTGAGCAGAAAGGTGCAACAATACTCTATTGTGATAATCAGTCGACAATTGCAATTAGTAACAACCCGGTGCATCACAACAGAACAAAGCACATAGACACTCGGCTCCATTTCATAATAGATCTGATTGAGCAAAAGATGATAGAGTTGCAGTATGTGAACACGAACCAGCAAGTTGCGGATGTGCTGACCAAATCACTCCCACGAGAGAAGTTTAACTGGTGTCGAGACATGATGAATGTGCTGGACTTTGGATTAAGGGGGGGTGTTGAAAATAATCCAAGTCAGCAGCAAAGTGCATAAGAGATGCAGTTTTTTTAGAAGTTTCGGTTCTAGTTGCAGTTTTATTTTTGTTAAGAATTAATTATAATATGGTTATTAAACTTAGGCAGCAAATTTTCTGTTTAGACATGTGCAGGAAGTAGTGGGTAGTTTCTTATTTAGTTTGTCATGTAGTGGGTTGGTTATAGGTTAGTTATAGCAGCGTTAGTGGAGTTAGTGGGGTGCAAAATTAGTTATATGCACCATCTTAAATACCATGTATTTTTCTGTTAATGAATCAATGGAGTTGTGAGAAAAATTCTGCTGTGTTATGTTTTTCTCTTTTCTGAAAAACTCCCAACAACCCCCTACATCAACTGTAGATTCTATCCCCATGAATATATTACCACCGCTCTTAATTTTAATTGCAGTGGATCCTTCATTGTTGGGGTGGTGAGGACTCAATAAAGATACTGAAGCGATGCAAAGAAGCAATTAGTTCGACAGAAGCATAGGCAAGGTCATTATTGTGGAAGTTGTCGTCGGATACAACCTAACTTTGCTATTTAGAATTTATAGTGTGCGATCTGCTACCAAACTTTGCTATTTAGAATTTATAGTGTGCGATCTGCTTCCAAACTTTGCTATCTAGAATTTATAGTGTGCGATCTGCTACCAAACTTTGCTATTTAGAATTTATAGTGTGCGATCTGCTTCCAAACTTTGCTATCTAGAATTTATAGTGTGCGATCTGCTACCAAACTTTGCTATTTAGTATTTAAGGTTGACTTGGGCTGCTGTACAAATCAATTACTTCTTAATGACCACATAATTTTCTTTCGAATTACCGATGACTGGCTGTGATTTTTGGATTGACTTAGAAAGGAATATTCAAATCAAGTACTTCTTAATGACCACATAATTTTCTTTTCCTTTTTGTTATTTTTGTCTCATTTTGAACAAGTAGCAAAAAAGATGGCCCATGATGTGATCGCTGGCCATTGCTTTGAATCAGCAACAAAGAATTTTTTATTGACTGGCTGTGACTACATAATTCTTAATGACCACATAATTTTCTTTTCCTTTTTGTTATTTTTGTCTCATGCTGAACAAGTAGCAAAACAGATGGCCCATGATGCTGATCGCGAGCCATTGCTTTGAATAAGCTACAAAGAATTTTTGCTACTTGCTTAGTGGGAAGATTTAACTTTATTGCCTATGAACCATGTGTAGCGCTGTTTTGATTCTATAGTCTGTGTGCTGCATGAAGTGAAACCTGCTCTGTTAAATTCTTAATCCCAAAGTACTGATGTAGATTGTAGAGTGAAAGCAATTGAAAAGAAAATATATGTGAACATAATTAATAAAAGACTTGACTAATCAGCAGCATCAAACGGGATGTATTTATTGCCTTCTTTAAAGGGAGGTGTTTGTTTGTTTTGGTTTATTTATTTTAACAATTTATATATTCCTAACAAAAGTTACAACTAGAAGTTCGTGTGTGCAAGAGAATCACTTAGCCACTAACACTTTTCTTACTGTGATATGATCTTAAGAGGTCTGGATTATTTGTTTGCTTTGTTTATTTAGCAATTAACATAAATTAATGGATCCAACTAATTGTACCCATCGAGTTGTACCCAGTTTTTACTCAAACCAACTGACATTTGAGTTGCGCGAATACTGTAAAATTATACACTCAATACTATATCTTCAATGTCAAATCATATATAATACGTAATTCAAAATTCAAAATCATATCTTCAATGGCAAACCGTTTGCAACTTCCACAACTACCAAACTACCTGTACTTCCTGTACTTTACCTGTACTTAAACCTCCTTTCATAGTATAACATTGTTCTACTCAAATTTAGTAAACGAGATTTATCAGTTTATACTTAGTTGATAGTTGCTATCTATCAAGTTGTAACTCACGTGTAGTTAATCACTAATCAATTATCAATCGTACTACAATTGTAAAATTTCTGTTTTTAAGAAGTTGTTTGTTTATTTTATGGCGGTCCATATATTTAATTGCATTGGTGAAACATGAAATGAAATACAAATTGCAAGAAAATTTAAACATAACCAATGAAAATAAAAATAAAATATATTTTATAAGTTTTTTTTGCTTGGTTTGTGAAAGTATATTATGATTGTCAATTTAGTCCATTTGTTAATCCTAGCTAATACAATTACTCATAAGAAAACAAAATACTTAAAAATCGTTTATTTCTTTTTGTCTTCTTAAAAACTACAAGGAGTGAAAAACGTTCTAATTTAGAAGTGTCTCTACTTTTGACAATTTGAAAGAAGATTACTCTTGAGAAGATTCTTCAAAACAAAATTTAGTTCTCATTCCAATTAAGTTTATTATGGAATATTTTATAGGCATTTTATAATTATGTTCCAACAGCATCAGACTGAGTTCACTGATAATCTTTGTCATTAAATAAGTTGTGAGACTAATTTCACTGGAAAAAAAAATATTACTTTCCAAAACCTTTTAATTTTTTTTGATATTTTTTTATATTTCTCAGTGAAATTACTCTTACAACTTATTTAATGACAAAAATTATCAGTGAACTCAGTGTGAAATGCCTATAAAATATTCCATAATAAACTTGGAATGAGAACTAAATTTTGTTTTGAAGAATTTTCTCAAGAGTAAACTTTCTTTCAAATTGTGAAAAGTAGATATTCGAACCACGGGCGTGTTTGAATTGTTGTCCTCCTCAGCTACAAGTCGAGATACTTCTAAATTATAATCTTCTATGGGAAAATTTTCTTTCGAATTACCGGTGACTAGCTGTGATTTTTGGATTGACTTGGAAATGAATATTCAAATCAAATACTTCTTAATGACCACATAATTTTCTTTCGAATTACCGGTGACTGGCTGTGATTTTTGGATTGACTTAGAAAATGAATATTCAAATCAAGTACTTCTTAATGACCACATAATTTTCTTTCAAATTACCGATGACTGGCTGTGATTTTTGGATTGACTTAGAAATGAATATTCAAATCAAGTACTTCTTAATGACCACATAATTTTCTTTTCCTTTTTGTTATTTTTGTCTCATTTTTGACTCCGCCCTTGTCTTACTCAAACTAAAATGCTCAATTTTTTTTATTTTGCCATTTATGATATTTTTAAAAATATATAAAATTACGTTTTTTGAAGTTTAAAATAAATTTCAAATTATGTTCACCCTACAAATTAATTACATATATATCATCTCTCACTTTAAAATTATATTTAAGCTCCGTCATATATATATCGAGTTGGATATTTATTTTGGGCGTATTTTGTTAGTTAACTTATACATAATTTTCTGGTTCGAATTTCCTCAAGTCATGAGAGATACTCTGGCACTCTGGGTCAAAGTCTGATTTATGGCGTAGTTCAAATTTCCCAAAAATAAACAAGGATAGAGCTTACTCATAGAACCCTGGGTCAAAGTCAGGAGAGATGCCCATTTCATTACGATTTTATTCTCACAAGTTGCTTCCATTTCTTTCAGTAGTTTGAACCATTGAATCTCTCAATAATAAATAAAGTAATTAACCAATTGATGATGAATGAAGAATTAATTATGATTTTTTATTGTCAAACACTAATTTTTCCATACTAAACTTTATGCGACTTATCAGAGCAGGATCCATCTGAAAACTGCTGAGCCTTTTGAAAACAACTTATGACAATAAAAAAGTTTAAGAAATACTTGTATGTTGGACCCTAAAACAGTCAGATATCCATATTCTAGGAATTTACTAAAAACAGTCAGATCCATATACGGTTTACCAGAAAAATATGATCATCTTCTCATTTTAAAACAGAGATAAATTTCTGTTGGTTTTAATTTAAATCTCTAAATTTTGGCTGCATATATAGAAGATAACAGGGAAGCATTTCCACAAATTTCAACTCAATCCAATAATCCCACTGGGAGGATTTGAATTTGCAATAAGGCATCCTAAACAGACTCTGAAAAACTGAAATTATATTTGTGATTTTTAAACGAACTTGTACTTGGTCAAGAATGTCCCACTCGGTGCTGAATCTGAATACTTCGGAAAGTACATACTATCCATAAACAGTTAATTTGTACTAATAAAAAAAATGGTAACCTTTTTTAAAAAAAATATAAAATTTATTTTTCAAGCACATTTTAATAAGGAGATCATATTAACTGATATCAGAAGAACATTAAATAATAATATCGGTTAGGATAATAATACAACTATAATAAGTTCAATATATTCTTTCGGTACTCTACGAGTAACCGATCAAAGAAATTCATGTCCATCTCCTATCGATTATTGAGGGCCCAACCGATAGAATAATTGTTCAAGGCTTCAAGCTATTTACTAGTCACAATTCCTTTAATTTATTGGCTTGAGACCAGGATCAGTCTAAACCATAATAAAACGGGTGATAAAAGATTCTATTTTACTATTAAATTTGACAAAAAGACAGGTATCTAATAATAATTTTTTGTAAAGCTTATGAATTTTTTAATAAGAGACAAAAAATTTCAATGAACCCATGTTGTAAAGAATAAATATTTTTCAATCATATTGTTCTGAACATGGTTCCTTATGTGCCATATTTCTTCTTCAATATACAACGGTTCACGTTTGAGTTAATTTCGAATGAAGTTTGGTTTGCGAACCTGTTTCGAACGAACTAGGTCCAATTTGAGTTTGGTTTGAATTAATTTCGAACGAACTCAATTTCGAATCAAAAATTTTACGAACTTTTTCGAATCAAACTCGAATCGAATTACGAACTAGGCATTTTTGTGCAGCCCTAGACATGAACGTGCATTTGAATATTCCGACATATTTTTCCCCATAATTTCTTCATTCTATTTGACTTTTTTGTTCCGCTTTTACCGGCAAGTTCTCTTTCTTTGAACACCTTGGCAGCTGCCGCCAAGTCTCTCTCCCTCTATCTATATATATAACCACAGCATAACAATCTGAATGTACAAACATATCAATACCTGTGCTTAAGGTTTAAAGTCATATATGAAACTTTAAAAGATATATAAAATGAATTGTCTAATGTTTTATATAAATAATAACGTCTGTCACAATTTAATTATGAAACATATGTTAAATTAATAACACTTGATTCAAGAGATAAGAAATTAAGTATTAATATAATCAACAATTAAATAATAAACTTATGAAATCATAAGACAGATTTTTCAGATTTTATTATAATCGAAAATAATTTCTACTGAAAATGAAAATAATTAACGAACCAAAAATTATTTTACTCAACATAGATCTACTTATCGATTCGATCGGTTCATGAATCTATTATATTCTATTTATAAAAATCAACCTATTCTAATTCTTATGATATTCTAATCAATTCAACAAATAACGTAGTCTTGAGTACCTTAATGCAGAATTTTCAAACCAAAGAGACAAATTCAATCAGTTTGGCAACGGGTGCGGTTTGGGAGTCTTCTTCTTTGATCGATGGCTGTGAAGAAAAGAGGAGAGAGAGATGCAGGGAAATAAAAGGGGTGAGGGGGCGGGGTTCAAATAGAACAGGGAGTGATTTAAGACAAAACTTACGGTTATTAAAACTTTGGAAAATTAGGGTTTTATTTATAGAGGTTATATCAAGGGGTGCGGTGCAGGTTTACAAATTGAGGTGGCGGGGTTTGAACAGGGGACCGGGATTTTAAAATTGGAAGGGTGGCTGTGGGTGGAGTTTATTTAGTTATTTTGGTAGAGAGTGAATATGGATCGCTAAATTCAATTAGGCTGAATCGGGTTCATTTGATATATAGATTAATTTATTTAAATATGTTGTAACCTACTAATTAAAAAAATGAAATTTAAAGTCAGTCGTTTCTCACATCTATTCTCTCAAGTTACGTGGTGTTACAGATTATGTTGTTTATCTTGCAATATATCGAGGCTAACCTCTAATACAGGCATATATAATTAAAATATATATAAATAAATCACCAACGGTCTAAAATAATATATAATAATAACAGATGACAAACTAGGACCTACCAACGCCAACTTAAACACAACAGATGGTGTAAAACACTTTTGCAATTGGCTAATAACACCGAACATAAGATGACGTTTCTATATTAAACGGCTAATTTAACAACCGAAAAACTACTATTCCCATCTGTCCCTTATTCCAACCGATGGCATTGGAACTGAACGCAATCAGTTCTAGCCGATGGCATATGTGTATGCATTTCCTATCGCGGCGATAGCCGTCGATGCGGAATCTGATTGCGGATAGCGATTTCGTCAGATGGCGAAGTGTTTTTTTGTAGTAGTGACGGTTCAGTACTAACAAACCATGTACAAATATTGGTGACTTTTGTACGAGGTGCGGTAGTAATGGACCGTGTAGGTATGTATAAGCTTTTTTTCGCGCAAGCGCCTCCTCCCATTACACACTGTTAATATGCAATTTTTTCGCATATGTGTATGATATACCGTGTATGGTTGCCTTTTATGTGCTAGTGTAGGAGTGTTAAGCAACGACTTTTCTTCTTTTGTCCCCATATATATAATATAATAAATTCAGAGGGGTTCGGATGTAACATTTTAAAATCTGAATAGCGGACCGGCACTTCATTTCAATTATACGCTTCGTTATCCAAGTTAGTCCGGGTGATGATATTAACACTACATATTTTTTTAATGACACAACAATATTTAAATATTTTATTATATAGACAATTTTACCCTTCATCAAATATTTCATTTAGAAATTGATTCTCTCATATCTTATCATAGGATTTTCTTTCCTTAAGAGCTATGTTTATAAAATATGTTATTTTTTCTGTTTAAAATCTATTTATATCTCATATATTATTGTATGATTTTTTTCCCTTAAAAGTTAGATTTATAATTAGTAAATAGTTTGTTGTTTTCATTATTTATTTTCGTCACATCTTAAGATTTTAAAAAATACAACAGTGAGAGATTTAATTATATTATGAAAAATCTAGCAATGTTGTATATATCAATTTATTTTACCCAACTCCACTAACTTTATTGACAAATTTCATAAAATTCAAGTAACATTGTTTCAACTTGATTTTATTTATTTATTAATTTATCTAACTATCCTAATTTTCTGAAAACTTATCACAACAAGCTTAAGCATATTCCTTAATTCGGATAGTATTTTTATGATTTATCATTACAATTTTCTGATTTAAATTTAGTAATTAAATTAATGAAATTAGTATTATTCAGAAACTGCATTCCATTATATAATTAAATACAATCATAGGTATAAGAGAATAGAAAAATGAATGATAAATTAGATGATTCTAATTAAGTTCACGTAGTTGTTCATCTCTGATATATTATAAAATTGAAATCGTAATTTAAATTACGAGTAACTAATTCAGTATTTTTAGACGAAGAGGTTTTGTGATGATATTAACTCAATAAAACATAAAGAAGGGTGACAGTAGCCTTTTTCTCTAATTAATTAATCATAAGTGCGAGAAAATATGCAAAACCTAAGCCAAAACCCTACGTAAATCATCATTATTTTGACTCTGATCAGAAGGAAAGAGGAGGGTTTAGGGATTAAAACAAAAAAGGGGTTAACGGTTATGAGACGTGATTCGCGCGGGATTTCAAACGTCTCCTCTTAACGATAAAATGAATTAAGATGATTTTTCAAAAATAATAAAAGAATATTATTACTTGTGTAATTTCAATGAATAAGAATACGAGAGTACGGAAAAAATATATTTTATCAAATAAAAAAAATACGGATAATATCTATTCTCAACAGATATAGATATAAAAATACTTCTATCCGAACTGTATTTATATCCTTAAACTCTCTAGTTGTAAAGTCGTGATCTTATCGTGCAACAAATAAATTAAGATAATTTTTAAAAATAATAATAAATTCTTATGTGAAATGATGTCGACACTCTATTGGTAGAAAAAATTATCACAATTATTTTTTTATAATTACACGTAGACATGGAGTAAATTTATTAAACACAGGATTCATGACATTAGATGCAAATGCAACTAGCATTGGGATTGCCAGCTTAATTTTTATTAACAAATTAGAACCTAAGAATAACGCTGTATCCGGAGAATAATATATATCAATGATAAAAAAATGTACGGATAATGTTTATTCTCATTGGATACAGATATAAGGTTACTTTCATCCGAACCGCATGTGTATCATATAAAGTTAATTTTAATAAAGAACATTATGAGAGTACGAATAAAGTTAATTTTTAGCAAATAAAAAATAATTACAGATAACGTTTATTTTCAACGAATACATATATTAAAATACTTCCATCCGAGCTGTAATTGTCATGAACTCGTCATACAATAAATGAATTAGGATGATTTTTCAAACAAAACTAAATTGATTAAGGTGTCAAAAGAATGTCGACACTCTAATGATGGAACAAATTATCATGATTAATTTTTTTATAATTACACGTAGGCGATAGACCAAATTTATTAGACATAGGATACATGATATACTAATAGTTAAGTATCTAAGAACATGAAGATGCTTGCATTTGACAGATAAAAAAAAAAGTATGTGCATCCCAAGACTATAAAATATATTTCTAACCAGTAAAAAGTTATTGGAAACATAGTTTGTAAACTATTCATGATTTCATTCCACTGACATAGTTATTGAATGGTTTATCGAAATATGACATGATATGATATACACATTTATTTTGTTCAAGGAAAAAAACTTTTTTGGTCAAGAAAAAAAAAAAAAAAACAGTTCCAGCCTTATCGAAATATGATATGATATATATATATATATACACACAAACACACATTTATTTTGTTTTGACCGTTACTGGAACCTTTCGTTCCTTTCTTAAGGTTGGGAGCCAACTCTCTTTTTGTTTTGAACGTCTTGGCACCTCTCAATAAAAAATAAAAAATAAAAATATTTCGTCTTTTCGTTTGAGGCCGAAAAGAAAACAGAGCCGTTTTTTTTATCTGTAGTATTTTCAAAACTAAATTAATTAAATTTATAGTATAAAATTAGGAAAAATCTCAAAACATAGTATAAACGGAACATGTGCTTCCGTTTCTCCTATGTTGTATTTTCATGAGCCAGAGTTAGAACCGCATCTAATATGTAAGAAGCACAAATTAGATATTGTTTTTTCATGTTATAAAAAAACGCCGTCATATATTTTATTTCTAAAGACAAAAAATTCTGCAATAAAAGTACCTTTTGCTCTCTTCTTCCATTTTTTTGGTCTACCTTACGTGTCTCGTTATTTTAGTTGAAAACTGACACGAGAAAGCTTTATCCAGAATATATAGACTTATTAGTCACCTAACATAATATATATATATATATATATATATATATATATATATATATATATATATATATATATATATATATATATATATATATATATAGAGGAGGGGTTCACTTACAATATTAGTAAGTTACAATATCTTACAACAATTTAGTTTTGCATTTTTAAAAGTCCAAAAAGTCGATCCAAACCGTTCACAAGTACATTTTAATATATATATATATATATCATGTTGAAAGGTTTGGATCGACTTTTTGGACTTTTAACATCGCAAAACTGAATTATTGTAAGATGTTGTAACTGAGGATCCCTCCTCATATATATATAATAAATAAAAAATATTTAATTGTCTATTTACAAAAATAATGAAACTATTTCCTTCACAAATACTATTACTTGTGTAACTTCCAAGAATAAGAATATGAGAGTACGAAAAAAATTATTTTTTATCAAACAAAAAAAGAATACGGATAATGTCTATTCTCAACGAATATAGATATAAAATTACTTTCATCCGAACTGCATGATATCCGTAAACATCATTAGTTTTAAAGTTGTCGACTCATCGTGCAACAAATGTTTTAAGATCATTTTTCAATGAAAAAAATAGATTAAGGTGTTAAAAGATGTCGACACTCTTTTGATAGAACAAATAATTATGATTATTTTTTTCATAATTAAGGTGTTAAAAGATGTCGACACTCTTTCGAATATTATTACTCTGAAACTTTAACAAAAAGACTGTAAGAGTACATAAATTTTTTTTTTTATCAAATAAAAAATAAATACGGATAACGTATATTCTGAACGGATACATATATAAAAATACTTCTATCCAAGCTGTAACTGTCATGAACTCGTCATGCAATAAATGAATTAGAATGATTTTTCAAACAGAACAAATTGATAGGTGTCAAAAGAATGTCGACACTCTAATATTAGAACAAATTATCATGATTAATTTTTTTATAATTACACGTAGGCGATATATCAATAGAAGTATCTAATAACATGAAGATGCTTGCATTTGACAGATAAAACAAAAAGCATGTGAATCCCAAGACTATATAATATATTTCTAACCAGTAAAAAGTTATTGGAAACATAGTTTGTAAACTATTCATGATTTCATTCCACTGACATAGTTATTGGATGGTTTTTTTATTTGGTTTAATTTGACCATTACTGGAACCTTTCGGTCCTTTCCTTATCGAGGTTGGGAGCCATCCTTTTCTCTTTTTGTACTGAACGTCTGCGCACCTCTCAATAAAAGTACTTTTTTGGTCAAGAAACAAAAAAAAAAAAAAGAGGAGGGTTCAAATGCACTCAAATTTCTATGCTCCCAAATGCATCATTTTCTTTATCTCTATTTTTAAAGTCTGAACAGTCAATCCAAACCGCTCAACATGATCTTCATAATAAATTATGCTTGGACACCAAATTTTATATTTTTTAGAATTTTTTTACTATTTTTTATGATAGATACAAAATCACTTTATCGGATGGTCCAGAATCTCCTTAAACAATGATTTTGTACCTATCTTAAAAAATAGTAAACAAATTCTAAAAAATATAAAATTTGGTCTCCAAGCATAATTTATTATGAAGATCATGTTGAGCGGTTTGGATCGACTGTTCAAACTTTAAAAATAGAGATAAAGGAGATAAAGAATTGGGTGTATTTGGGAGCATAGAAATTTGGGTGCATTTGAACCCTCCTAAAAAAAAATACTTCTAGTTCCAGCCTTTTCGTTTGAGGCTGAAAATTTGTGTAGAAAACAAGCTCAAAAGATAGCAAAAATTTAAATTTATGTACAAAAATTAAATTTTCATGAGCTAGAGTTACAACTGCATCAAATACGTAATTTTTTAAGAATAAAAAAATTGTTGTCATTTTCATGTTATAAAAAACACCGTCATCTTTTTAAAGACATTGTATTTCTTTAAAAATATTTATTTTATTTCTATAAACAAAAATTGTACAATAAAAGCACCTTTTACTATCCTCTTCTTTTTTTGGCTCTCCTTTTTGGCGTGCTGTTAAAAAAAATACGGATAATCTCCTTTTTGTCGTGCAACAAATAATTTAAGATGATTTTTCAATAAAAAAATAGATTAACATGTCAAAAGATGTCGACATTCTATTGGTAAAACAAATTATCATGATTATTTGATGATTTTTCAATAAAAAAAATAGATTAACATGTCAAATGATGTCGACATTCTATTGGTAGAACAAATTATCATGATTATTTTTTTATAGTGACACGTAGGCGTAGAGTAAATTCATTAAACACAACTACACAAGTATTCTTGGCATTACATGCAAGTGCAGCTAGCTTAATTAATTTTGATTAACAAATTTAAAACAAAGAATTACGTTGTATAAGAAGAAATAAACATATCAATGATAAAAAAAATACGGATAATGTTTATTCTCATTGGATAAAGATATAAAGTTATGTTCATCCGAACTGTGTCATATCCGTCAACATCCCTAATCTCGTTGTTATCCACTTATGCAACAAATGAATTGAGATGATTTCTTAAATGAAAAAAAATGATGAAACTAATTACTGTTTGAATATTATTACTTGAATAACTCTAAAGAATAAGAATCCGAAAGTACAAATAAAGTTAATTTTTTATCAAATAAAAAAATATGGATAATGTCTATTCTCATCGGAGACATATATTTATAAATACTTTCATTTGAGCTGTAACTATCATTGACTCGTCGTGCAATAAATGAATTAAGAATGATTTTTAAACAAAACGAAATTGATTAAGATGTCAAAAGGATGTCGACACTCTTTTGATAGAAAAAAATTATCATGATCATTTTTTTTTATAATTACAGGTAGCGGATAGAGCAAATTTCTTAAATACAGGATACATAACATTATATATCAATAGAAGATATAATTAATGACATGAAGATGCTTCCATTTGACAATAAACAAAAGAGCATGTGCATCCTAACCAGTAAATTGTTCTTTGGTGTATTGGATGGCTATCCTAAAAGTTATTGAAGAAGTATACTATTGAAGATTTCATTCCAACATCAATTTGGAATGCGATACGCTTTCAACCTTTTATTTTTTATTTTGTACTGAATGTCTTGGCACCTCTCAATAAAAGTACCTTTAAAGTTTATGCTAATATGTTTTAAACATATAGGATCTAAATTCAAACGGTGCTTTAATGCAGATATCTTGATGCAGAGGATATAAATTGCTGTTGCGGTAACCGAGGAAAGCAAATGGATGGATGTCGACATGTATGTCTCCACAAACTGAACTTACATGTCACCTTCCTAAGACTAAGTGGAGGTATGGAAAAAAAAAAAAATTAAAACTTCATGTGAACATATTTTTTTTAAGATCTATAACTTTTTGAAAATTTCAAAAGTAGGATAATATGTAAAATAGGTGAGATTCTATTTACAATTTTAATAGAAGTAACTTTTTGGGCTGTATAAAAAAACCTTTTTGGTGTTTTTCGTCTGAGGCTGAAAACAAAACAGAGCTAATTATTAAAAAAAAAAAAAGCAAAAGATGTTTGGAATGATTCCTTTAGTGTTTAGATTTAGTAGTACTTGTAATTTGTATATTGTTGAGCAAGATAAGCTAGTCAAATGAGGTGCCATGTGTTAATTAATGTATCGCCTGCAATAGATGGATGTCGTCATGCATGTCTCCGCAAACTCAATTGACAATTTGACATGCGTGTCACATGACAAAGTCTAAGGGCCGCATAAGATCTATACTTCGTTTTGTATTTTTCAAGAAAATGATAGATAATGATGTCTAAAAGCGCTAAAAGGTGAGATATTATTTACATTTTCAATAGTGATTCGAAACGAACTCATCACTGTCCATCGCTTTCTTTCATTTTCTACCGCATGAAATATGAGTCCGAATCTGCTGCGATTCCGAGCTGGATTGCAGAATTCTGAAATTTCGAGATCAACGGTTCAAATTTTTCCGTGCATGGTCTTGGAAACGTTCTTGAAAAAATAAATTTTCATACACGCATCTCGAGAAAGACCAACAGTTGAGATCGGATCGCAGGTTCCTGTGATTCCCCGAGAATCACAGCAGATTTATTTTCATCAAATATATATAGCCTCAAGTTTGTTAATTGCAAAGGATTAAAATTCTTAAGTGGAATTTTTCATGTGGAACCCTCAAAAATCTCAAATTTACGTATTTCTTCCTCTAAAATTCTTAATATCATATTTATCCTTCTAAATTAAAAAAACTCGCAAATTTACTCAACTTTTCTATTAAAATTAATCTTTAATTTATAAAGTGTCCATTTTATAATGAGGAGGGTTACAATACCTCATCATTCCTCATAATTTTTATTTTTGATTTCAAAGTCCAAATTGTCGATCCGAATCACTCAACATGATATACATACACAAATACGTTTGGGAATGGAATTTTATAATTTTTGGAATTTTTTTATTTTTTTAAGATAAGTACAAAATCACTATTTTTGAACGGTACATAAACAATAATTTTGTAGTTATCTTAAAAAATAGTAAAAATTAAAAAAAAATATAAAATTTTATCCGCCAATGTTTGTTAGTATGGATATCACGTTGAGCGATTTGAATCGACAATTTAGACTTTAAAAAAATATAAAATAAAATATGAGGTATGAAAAATATGAAATATTGGAACCTTCTCTTTTATAATACAGTGCTATTTGAAAACGATTCAAATAAATATCTGTAGAACTCTTCTTTGTTGAAAAAATTCAGTACATACTCTTGTATTTGGGGTTAACATAGTGACCGATCATGTAGGAAACGAGCTCCAAAGTTTTCATTTTCGACTGGATTGCATTGTTTTGGAAATGAAATAAAATTTAATGGCTGACATTAATTGTTTAAAATTTTAATTTTAAATTATTAATGAACACATTTTAATGTTTATAATTAGACACTAAAAAACATAGGTCACTATATCATTTCATAAAAACCAGTGTTGTAAAAAACGGTCATTTAGACTGACTAATTGGCCGATTATTTCCGAGTATAATTGATTATTTTCAATTATAACTGATTAATCACTTGACGGTATCTTGTCCGTCGGACGAACACATAATGTTATTTACAACACTGATAAAAACTAAAACAACCGGGAGATCATTTGAAATTCGCATTCTCCGAGATATCTCATATTTTGTGTGACTTCTTAAAAAATATTAACCGTTCAAAGACGTTCTGCACATCTCAAAGCTCAAATAATATTGGCTCCTGCGTTATCTCCTAATAGGCACCGGACACGTCGGTCACGCAAAATATGACATATCTCAGAGGATACGCACTCGATAATTTCTGCACGTAATTCCGGAGAGCCGAATAATTGCTTTCTTTAGGTCAAATTGCAGTAGGACCATAACATGGAGTTTCCTACTTCCAAGGTTGTTTTGCAATAAATATATTAAAGTGAAAAAAAAAAACAATAGATTAAGGTGTTGAAAGAATGTCGACACTTTTTGTTGGCATAGAAATAAGTGCGTAGCCCAAGTCAAAGTTTACTCTCTTTTGTAAAAAATTAAATTGAGAACAGTTATATGAATCCCCGCTATCCATCCCCCGTTATCCCCGCGGTATCTTAATTAGATTTTAACTTTCATAATGAACTGACGGGCTCCACTAACTCTAACTGATTAACTAAATTTATTCAAAACACTGTGGTCCCTGCGATATACCCTATATTTCTTTCCTAATTGAAAAATCAAAATGCCTTTTTTTTTTTCCAGAAAGTTGCCTTTAAAGTATTTATCATTAACTTTTTAAAAGTTTATCAATGTTTTAGAAAGTATTTATCAATGTTTCAGAAAGTATTTATTCTTGTAAAATACAGTATTAATTATAATTGTACAGCACAGTATTTATCAAAAAATTTTATCATCAATTTTTTAAAGTTTATCAATGTTCCACAAATTATTTATCAATATTCCATAAAGTATTTATTCTTGTCCAATACAGTATTTATTAATACTTGGTACATTATTCTTAATTTTACTCATATTTTGTAAGTAATTTATTAGAAAATTTTTAAATGTTCAATACTTGTGCAATCAAGTATTTATCCTTGTCCAATACAGTATTTATCATAAACTTTTTAAAGTTGTCTTAAAATATTTATCATTAAATTTTTAAAAATTTATCAATATTCCACAAAGTATATATCAATGTTCCAGAAAGTATTTATCCTTGTACAATTAAATAAATACTTTCGACATTTGTATTTCAATTGCATGAAAAAACCATTCTAATTCACTGTATACATATTACTACTAAATAACTTAGAAATAAATATTTTGTTTGGATGGTTTCAAGTTTTAGCCCATAAAGTTTGACCCATGAAAATTAAAAAAAATTATCATTTTGGCCCATAAAGTTTGGCCCATAAAGCTTTGGACACCGATACTTAATTGTCCACCGTAGTGCGGGGACGATACACAAAATAAAAGAATATTTGTACGGGGACGTGTTTTGGGCATTTTTTGAGTACATAAATGTAGTCCCTTTCATAGAGATTAATACTTCAACAATTCCCGTTAAATACTTTGATGCTTGATGTTAAATAATCGCATTTTATTAATTATTTAGTGGTTCACCATGGTAGTTATGGAAGTTAAGTGGGGGATAATGGGGATAGGGGTGAGGGGACAATTATGAGGATCCAAATTAAGAATATTAAATACTTTCGGAAATTTTGAGAGAAAACAGAGGAACATGTGTGGCTAGAACGAGTCTGTTAAATAACATGTTTGAAATTTGAATAAATTTTTTTATGTAAATATTAAATTGTTAAATAGTTTGACATTTAATCTTTACTTACAAGAAATATGTGTATCACAATAATATTAATTTATACAGAAAACGTTGAATTTTGGGTTTATATATCCGAATGGAAAATTATTTTTCATAGTTTGGATTTTCTGTCTTACCATGTCCCGCAGAACGCATGCATCTCTTCAATCGCTGAAGGACCTAATTAATTACCCAAAACAAATCGACATAGTTTACAATCCAAAATTCACAGCTTAAGTTTCTCAGATTAGCATTGCATGTTCTCACTCAAAATTGAGGAGTTACGTAATTTTTGTTGGGTCTGGTCGCTTCAGTTCTTCTCAAATAAGATGGGTGTAAATTTTGGGTTGGAAGGATTTGAAGGTCAACAAAACAGAACATCAATTTTCTTTTCTTTCTGAAAAGTATATTAGAATACATATCTTACAATATATGATTATAAGAATTGCAATGAGGAAATGATTCAATATATAAGGTCAAAATTAAACGAGGTTTCGAAAAAATAGAGTCCTTGTGAATCTAGTCTAGCTAGAAAGAACAAGCTGCATTCAATTTGTTTGTTTGTTGTTTCTCAAAAAAAAATTTGTTTGTTTGTTTTTTATAAATTGCAGGTTCTTAAAAGAATGTTGATGTCTTTGTAATAATACTGATCAAAATTATGAAAAACAAGTTTATACAAATTATATATATCAACAAATATGATAATACAAATTTTGGGCCAACTATGAATTATACAACTTTCATCAAAAACTATAAAAATATACAATCAGAAAATGATTCAATAAGAGATACTGAGATACCGAAGCAGCATGCATGAGACTTCAACAATTGAAAATGCTGAAACAATTTTCCATTTGAAAAAAAATTGTGGGATTCATTGTTAAACTCTCATCTAATGAAAGTTTAAGCCCATTTGGCAAGTAGAGACATTAGACCTGCACCCAGAAGCAAGAAAATATTTATAAGTAACTGTAACATCCCGTGGTTTTGCACGCGCGGATTCATGAAGTCCTCGGCAAGAAGATCAACAAGTGACATGTATATCAAAATTCCAGCTGATACAGAATCCAAAAGCCCTTCAACAATCAATGCAGTGTGACTGTTCTCATTGTAGCTGGATGCTATGCCAATACCTATGACAATTCCCACTGGAGTTGTCAGTGAAAAAAAGATCGTCATTATCACCACCGGCTTCAAATGAAATTTTGCCTGCAATTGTAAAAATAAAGAGTTATGTTATTTAGCTATATGCTTAAAAAGTAAATAATATGTACATGCTTTCATGAAAATTTAATTTGATTGAAATTTAACATTAGAAACACTAACAATTATATTATGTTTGTTTCATCGTCTCAAAACTATGAAATCAGCTATCTACTATTAGAACATAATATGTAGTACTAGTCAATGTTTACCTGAGCAATGCAGGATCCAAGACCAAGACCCTCAAAGAACTGGTGAAATGTTAAAGCAGCAATAAGGGGCCTTATGGTAGATGGTGTATCTGATGCACCCACAGACATTCCAATAATCACTGAATGAACTATAATTCCCAGTTCCAATACCTTCATCAAGGAAACAAGAAAAAATAAAACTTTAGTTACGTTTGCATAATTCAAAATTGGTCTCTTATTCAAGGTACAAGTTTTATTGATGATAATAATCATCTTTTTTCTAACCTTTGATATGACACGGTTACGAATGAGTTGACTATCACCATTGGTTGCAGCATCAACCATCATGGCCGCACCATGAGCATGTCCGTGCGAAGCGTGAGTATGCATATGCACATGATCTGCATGCCCCCGCTCTGCCTCAACGGTTGCCTCCAAATCGTTGACTGAAGATGCCGCCTTCTTAAAGTGTCGCCTGCTGAAATATCCAGTTGCAATTGTGTCCATCATTAGTGTACCTATCGATGACAATTTCATATTATAACAGTTTGCTCAAATGTGTAAGATTATTAATCATCACAATTTCAGATTATAACAGTTTGCTCAAATGTCGCCATGTACAAAGGAGATGGAAAGTAACTGTATGATAAATGATCTCTATGCATCGATGATCTCCGGAAACAGAGATAAAAACACAACACAAGTTAACAAACAATCAGTATTAAGATTGCATTGAATGTTTATTTGTAGATAATTTTGATGAATTTCTTTGATTTCTCTCGTTTTTAGATTTAAGAAACATATATGTAATTTTGTTGAATATCAATAAATGTCCACAAATTTAACTAAAAAGTTTACAATTTGATCTGTATTACAAAGTTGCAGCATGATATAAAAGTGGTTTCAATCTCATCGGACCAACTGTAATACATATTCTGGCTCGGATTTTTAACTTTTGATATAAGATCAAACGGATTTTACTGTGGTATTTTTTAGCAAATATTAGATAATAATGAGCATTAAATGCAATATTAACTACAGAACTCGATTTTCCATGTGACATGGATTGTTTCTTAATGGGACCTTAATTAATCCATCAATTCGATCTCCAGGTCCCTTTTTTCTAAAATCATATTTCAATTCTAGTTTCATTTTTCCGAAAGTTTCTTACTTTAACACCTTGACTTTAATGATATTTATTGTTTAAATTTATCATAAATTTTAAGAATGGCATTTCAGAAAAAAAAATACAATCAATCTAATCCTGAGTTTTATTTAACCATAGAAGTCCAGTTCAAATTTGTAAGTTGTTCCCTTTACATTTAGCAACAATAGCATACAATATCTCTCTGTGTACGTAAATTCATTTATTTTGTGACCATGTTCCAAATAAATTTAAAAAAAAAACTTATTTGGATCATATTTATTTCATGGGACTGTTTAAATTTAGTTAGAAACTTTACGGCCAGAGATATTTAAGTCACTTTATATGAAAATATCTGCAATATATTTGCTTAAAGTTTTAATCAACAGAATCAATGAATGACATATTGGCATATAAGATAGGCCCCACGTTAATTATGAGTGGATCTTTTTCATTTAATAAGAAAGATTATATGGAAAAGGAGAAATCCTAGATACCAAATAAATCAAAATTTGAAATCAATCAGTTTCCTATGTCATTATCATTTGAGCACATCATATATATATATATATGCAATATATAATGTAACGTACCTATGGCAGCAATCATGGCTCCGAAACCAGCAAACGGAAAATCCTGCCACGGTGATTTGGGAAGACAAGGTGACGTCAGCTTTTCCACAGCATCAGGTAGGATATGAATAAAGCCGGTGGCAAGAATGACGCCGGCAGCGAAAGCCTTGATTAAGAAAAAGTAGTCTTTCTCGGGACTGATAGCAGGAAACCACCGGCCAAGTGCAGGGATGGAGCAGCCGATTGTACTGGCCACTAAAATGGCGAAGATGGCCACTATGTGCAGCTTGCGCGCCTCCGTCTTGTCTATGCCGGATTCCTCTTCCGAGCATTCGCATCCGCTCGAGTGAGCCGTCAATGGGAGAAGACACAGTGTCACTAGAACTAGGAGCAATGTTACACTTGACAAACATAGTCTTGCCATTGTCTCTCTCCTGTTCTTTCTCTTCTTCTCTATTGTGCTATGCCTATTGGGCAATGTAATGTTTTTTTAAATGACAGATGCTGGTGCTATCAACCAACCAAATTGAAATTGGGTTGAATGTTAAATGATCGTCTCCAGTCTGACAAGTTAGGCATCTTGTTCTATATTATAAAATAAATTTGATTTTTGTATTTATTAGCCAAGTCAAAATAATGTCGACATGCATGTCACCCGAAACTGACATGACAGTATTTATATTGACTAGCATTATTAATATTTTTCATGAATATTTATTTAACTTATCGTATTGTCCGATATATGTTTCATGTTGAAAAATTTGTATTGCCATATCTAATATCGTATTCGATACCCATATCCATACAACATAACTTTGGGGTAATAGAATTATTATGTTTAGATCGGCACCGTCCAATTAGAATCTGGACCGATTCGATCCAAGACTGAATATACGAGGTCTTTTTAATATTTGTGCAGATTCTGATCTAATGGTCTGGATTTAAAGAAATATTATGTTAAGAAGAAAAAGAAGAAGATATGAACTATAGTATTTACCGGTAAATAAATCAATGGTCGAAATTCTTTAGCAGATTGGATGGCTATCCTAAAAGTCATTGAAAAGATAGTTTCTTTGTTCAAAAGTATTAGACCCACAGTTTGTTTGTAAACTATTTATTTCTAATGACATCGCAATATGACATATGTGATATTTTTTGTTTCTTTTGACCGTTAATGGAACCTGATGTCAATATGATATATGATTAGGGGTGTCAATGGGTACGGTACGGGTCGGGTGGAGGCATTTTTATACCTATACCCATTAAAATTGACTTTACCCATACTCTATCCATACCCATTAAAAAATGACCTTGCCCTATCCTACCCTTACCCATTAATATTATCGAGTAACGAAACGGTAGCGGATGAATAACGGATATTACTAATATAATAATTAGTTTTATTATATTTTACAAATTAAATATAAAAAACTCATTCATTTCACACATATGTAATTACATTTCTAATAAAAATAAAAATGAATGTGCAATCAATTTCAACTAAATTGTTTTTTATAAAGAAAGAAAATTCAAAAACACAAATACATATTTAGGTTGGTTGGAAATTGAATTGAATATATATTTAGATTTTATAATACCCTATAGGGTAACGGGTACGAAATAGTCATTACCTATACCCTTACCTATTTGGTTAACGAAAAAAAGTTCTTATTCATACCCATACCCAATAAGCTAACGAAAAAAAATCTTACCCATACCCGCCTTATCGAATAAGATACGGGTCGGATAAACGGCTAAAAAGGTACCATTCACACCCCTATATATGATATTTGTTTGTTTGTTTTGACCGTCAATTAATGGAATCTTTTCCTGAGGTCAGGAGCCAAAGAGGGGTCCACCTTTTTTCCTTTTTAACTGAACGTCTAGCCACCTCTCAGTAAACTTTTTTTTTTTTTTGGAAAAGAAATAAATATTTTTTAAAGTATAGTTTTTAACTGAACGTCCTGTAATCCTTTTATGACATGGAAAGAACCACACTTACGGCCAATGAGAGTAGGTCCGATGGGCATCGGACCTACCTCGGTTCGATGGGTTTAATCACCATCGATTTTCTTTTAGATTCATGCGAAATGCTTTAAACTCCGTGTGTGTATGTTTCAATTTTCGTGCGCACAAATCTTGTACTAGATCGGACGGTCAGCGTGGCGTTGAACCTAAAAGTAGGTCCGATGGGCATCGGACCTACTCCGTTCTCCACTTACGGCTTGTTACCGAGGAAAATAAATCTGCTGTAATTCTCGGAGAATTAAGAATCCTGTAATTCCGATTTTAACTATTGGTCTTTCTCGAGATGCATGTATAAAAATTTACTTTTCTGAAAATGCTTCTGAAATCCGCACACAGAAAAGTTTGAACGGTTGATCACAGAATTTTAGGATCCTGTAATTCCTCTCAGAATTACAGCAGATTCGAATTCGTTACCGAGGCCTATTTGGTAACAAGACTATCCATGGTAATTCTTCAGTAAAATGACTTTATGAATATTTGTACTCATTAGGATCTCAGTTTTTATTACTAATTTTGAGTTATATTTTGATTCTCTAACATATAATTTGTAGGGAAAAAGTTTCTTCTCACTAGTGGAAAATGTGCAAACAGTATCGCCTCATCAGGATCGGTTAAATTAAAACACTGACACTAATACCTTTGGCATCGAGTAAACACGACAACCGCTCTTGATTGTTAAGTATCGAGATCAGTTACATGTTTAACCAATCTAGATAACTAGTAATCAGGATCGGGATATATATACACCGATCCAGATAATAAACAAGATCGGTAAAAAATACACCGATCTTGATTGTCAAGTATCATGAACGGTCTTTTTATTATCCGATCCTGACGGTTAACATTCAAGATCGGCTAAATAAATAACCGATCCTGGAAAATATGAATTTTTTGATTCCATAGAATATATAAGATTCAAATTTTTTCGATTCCATAGAAGAAACATATGATTTTTCGAACTTTTCATCGGACTCTTGCTTTTTTTGAAGGTCCTTCTCCTTCATTCAACTCTTGAACATGAAATATAATTTATTAAAACATTTATTTTCATGTTAAGTTCTGTAAACTCTGATGGCAACAACAGAGAAGAACCACCAACTTGTGTAGAACCACCCACTTGTCCCCTCTTCCAGACCTACTTTTGGCAACCTAAATGAGCGTCAATTTGTCTAGATTTGGCATTTTCAATATAAAGCCATATAGTAAGCAGAAAAAATAAAAATTTGAACAAATAATCATTTTTTGCTTTAAAAAAATCAAAAAGTTGCAGATAAGTCAATCAGGATTGGTTATTACAGATCACCGATTCCGATGACTATCACGATCGGTGCTTAATAATAACCGATCTTGATGGTTTCCAGGATCGGTGAACAAGTAAAAAACCGATCCTGATAAATGTATTTCTGCCTTTTTTTTTTTCCTTTTCAGGCAGATATAGATATATATGTATATTGAAAAACATATAATTTGTGATCCACACCAATTATTCAAGCAACTCATTTGTGATTGACACCCATTATTCACACATGACATACAAATATGCAATTAAAACAAATATGCCAAACAAATCACAATTTAATCAAGCATCACACAACCATAAATAAAAACAACCATAATATAAATAAGGTAACTTACCATTCAACAAAGAGTTCAATAGAATTAAGTTAGATCATATAGATCTCAAAATAACAAGTTCATCCAAAAGAAGTAAATTAACAAATTCATCCATACATAAGAAGTTAGATCATATAGATCTCAAAATAAACTTAATTAATTAGTTGCCAAAAATAATTAACTTAGTCTTTGATGGCCCGTCGATGCATGTTGGGCATCTCCATTTGACAAGTCGGATGTCCTTGTTCTCCTTGACCTCCTTGCCAACACATTCCGGATGGAATGTGTTGCGACATGTCTCACAACGGAGCATGACATCCTCCTTGTCCAAAAGGAGGCACTCGAAACACTCCACCATCTCGACCCAGATTTGTCGTTCATTCACCGCGAGCTCAACTTCTTCGCCGTCACTATCCTCATCACCGTCACTATCCGGATCGACGTAAGGATTGGAATCAAGAATGCATTCAGCTACGAGTGCCAAGGTCGGGTCATCACTGTAGAAGAACTCCTTCAACTCTCGCTTGGTGAAGTGCTTTGCAAAGTCATCACCCTTGCTGGTTATGAACCGACGGCGAGGAGGTATTTCTAATACGAGAAAATACACAACGTAAAAAATAATGAAAACAAAGAGATCAAAGAAAGGAAGGACATTAAAACCTTGACAAAGTGATCAATGAAAACCTACTGCAAGAAATGGCGAGTGTTGAAGGAGAGAAAATGACAGATTTTTGAATTGAAGTTGATCGGTTTGAGAGTGAAGAGGGGAAGAGGGGAAGAGGGGAAGGCTCCTCATTTTAAGTGCCAGTGAGTATCAGGATCGGTTATTTATAATACACCAATCTTGTGTGTATACCATCGGCGTCAGTTTAATATAAAACCCCGATCGTGATAGTATCTGAATCGGTTAACTTATAATTAACCGATCCTGACATTAGTTTTGCATTTAATATCCATCTACCTGATATTTTTGGGATCTGTATCACTTGAGGCTCTTGTCTCAAGGTAATTGAAAGGGACGGTCCAGATTTACTCTCAGCCGGGGCTAGTATTAATTGTGCTTTGAGATTCGTGTCAAGTTCAAATAACAAATCTAGACCAACTATGCAATTAAAACATGAAATAAAATAATCTCCTAAATTTTATCATGAAATAAAAAAAAAGATAAATACTTAAAACTCGAAATAAAATAAGTCATAAATATTGAAGAACAACTCGCATGCTTTCCATTGTCCGGTCAGTAAATGAATCCTGCCAAAAATTAATATAATATGTAAGTCACAAATATTTAATAATATAAAGTCTTTTTTTTAATTTTCAGAATGATTTAAAAAACGTTCTTGATATTCATCAAGATCGGTTAAGAAAAAACCGATTGTGATTATTTAGTATCAGAATCGGTTTTTTAAAAACCGATCCTGATAGGAAACCAGCAAGATCGGCTAACAAATTAACCGGTGCTGGTGATTATCAGGATCGGTTTTCTAACTCAACCGATCCTGATACCTTGTTAATTACCTTCTCCCTTTCCAGAATACGAGGTCTTTTGCTCCATTTCCAGTGCGCGATATGTCTCTGCCCTCTTTGAGGTGTTATCGACCTCTAAACTCTCTCTACCCGAAACAAGTGTTTCTCTTCCTCATTTTGATCATTTGTTGATTTATCTCGGTTGATGGTTGATTGAGGTAATATAAACCCGATTCCTTCATTTTTAATTTAAAATGCTAACTAATTTTAGGCACAATCCCATAGAGAATCAAGAAATTAGGAAATTCAAGGGGTTTTTATTTGATCTATATTTCTCATTCTACACATGCTCATATAAATCAAATTAATGAAGCATTTTTAACTTGGATTAATGAGACTCAAGAATTTAAAATTTGTTTTTATATTAGGGCTCATGTGGTGTATTTTGCTTCAAAAGCTCAACTCAATTCTCATTATTTTTGTAGATTGGCTATTATTGAGGAATCTGGTGCAGCGATCTTCATCTCACTCGATTCGGCATCCAAAAAAATTGTAAGTACAACACGAACCTCATGTTTAGTTTTGTGAATGAAACTTGATCATGTATTTTGCTAATAATATATATAGTTAATTAAAGGTATTTCCACCATTAGGTATCTAGCTAGAGTATTGTCTTATGAGCCACAACCCAAATAATGCCTTTAGGTCATAAAACTCGTTCAAAATTAATTCATTAGGGATTAATTTTGAATAGTCCCCGTTTTGGGACTGCTCTTTGAATACTTTGTCTCAATTAGGATGTGACCACTTGTTAGGCGTGTTTTAGTATTTAAGGGAATTTCGGCAGCATTTCCTCTTATTAGTTCCCCGAATATTTGGGGAACTAAGGGGAAATGCTGCCGAAATTTCCTTAAATACTAAAACATGACTAACAAGTGGTCACTACTGAGACAAAGTATTCAAAGAGTGGGATAGGATGGGAACCGGCCCCATGTAAGCCCTAGTGTGAACATTTAAAGTACTATATATTCCCTTGTGCTTAATTGTTTTTTCTTATAATTACAGATGGACCGCAGTTGGATGTACGGAACATCACGTATATCCAATGAATATATGGCCGGTGTTGATGAATTTATGAAAGTTGCTACGGAAGATACGGCGAAGAATGGGACTGGGCTGATGTCGTGTCCTTGTCGTGATTGTAACAATATGAATAAATTTTCCAATCCCAACCAAGTGAGGAACCATTTAATCCGACGTGGATTCAAGCAACAATATAAGCATTGGATATGGCATGGCGAGAGTTTGTAAACCGATATAGGTAGTGAGCATCAGGAATACCATACTGTTGGGAGTGACGGAAGTGGTGATGGACCACACGATAGGACCGATGATACGGTGGTAGATGAAACTGAGAATGTTGATCAAATGTTACGTGATTTAGAAGAGGATTTTGATAATGATAAGCAGTACTCTGTATTTGAGAATTTGTACAAAGATTCTAATAAGGAATTGTATCCCGGTTGTTCTAAATTTTCAAAATTGAAAGGTGTATTAAAATTGTATAACCTTAAAGCATCAAACGGTTGGAGTGATAAAAGTTTTACTGCGTTATTACAAACATTGAAAGAAATGCTTCCGGAAGGAAACGAGATACCATATAATGTTTACGAAGCGAAGAAAATGTTGTGTCCAGTGGATTTGGAAGTTCAGAGAATACACGCGTGTCCAAATGATTGTATATTATATCGAAATGAGTACGAAGATTTCCACGAGTGTCCAAAATGTGGTGCATCACGTTATAGTAGAAAGCATCTAACCAGCGATAAAATGGGGAGTGATAAACCGGATAGAGGACCTCCGGAAAAAGTACTATGGTACCTCCCCGTGATACCGAGATTCAAACGTTTGTTCTCAAATGCCAAAGAAGCGAAATTATTGCGTTGGCATGCCGGTAACCGGAAAAGGGACGGAAAATTACGGCACCCCGCTGATTCTCCTCAGTGGAGAAATATTGACAGAAGATTTCCCGAATTTGGCGGTGACCCAAGAAACCTAAAGCTCGGGCTGAGTGCAGATGGAGTGAATCCGCACAGTAGCATGAGCAGTAAGCATAGCAGTTGGCCGGTTCTATTGTGCATTTATAATCTTCCGCCGTGGTTATGTATGAAACGCAAATACATCATGCTGACCTTGCTGATATCAGGACCCAAACAGCCCGGAAACGACATAGATGTGTATCTAGCGCCGTTGATTGAGGATTTAAGCAAATTATGGCATCCCGGAGTGGAGATATTTGATGCATATACCAAGGAGAAATTCACTTTACGGGCCATAATTTTCTGCACCATTAATGAATTTCCGGCCTATGGTAATTTTTCGGGTTATAGTGTTAAAGGGGAAAAAGCGTGCCCTATTTGCATGGATGATACAGTCAATATGTGGCTACCACATTCCTTGAAAAATGTGTACATGGGTCATCGCAGATTTCTTCCTGCCAACCACGCACACCGAAAGAGAAAGAAAGCATTCAATGGAAAGACCGAGAATGTCACAGTAAATTATCCATTGACCGGCCAACAAGTTTATTCGAGAGTAAAGGATATCGAAAATCAGTTTGGGAAATGGAAAAAAAGGCAGTGAGAAAGAAAGGGTCTCCGAAAATTACATGGAAGAAGAGATCAATATTCTGGGATTTGCCATACTGGGAGCATTTAGAGGTTCGACACTGTCTCGATGTGATGCACGTGGTTAAAAATGTGTGTGATAACATGGTTGGAACATTGTTGAATATTTCGGGAAAGACTAAGGACGGTATCAATGCCCGAAAAGACATGCAATTCTTGAACATACGGCCGGATCTACAACCGGCAGAGAAGGAAAGAGAAAAAGGTAAACTTTGCACATATCTAAAACCCACCATGCATACGTTGTCAAAAAAAGAAAAAACAAGTTTATGTGAATGCCTTCATGGTGTAAAAGTACCATCTGGATATTCTTCAAATTTTAAGAACCTAGTTTCACTGGAGGGATTAAAATTGATAGGTATGAAGTCCCACGACTGTCATGTTTTACTGACACAGCTTCTTCCTGTTGCAATTCGGGCATATTGCCACCGTGCGTTAGACAGATCATCACAAAGCTTTGTTTTTTCTTCAACGCCATTTGTTGCAAAGTAAATGATCCTGATACGTTAGATGCTTTGCAGAAGGAGGTTGTCGTCACTCTCTGTCACCTTGAAATGTATTTTCCGCCGTCTTTTTTTGATATAATGGTTCATTTAATTGTTCATCTAGTTAGAGAAATTAAGATGTGTGGGCCTGTTTTCTTGCTGTACATGTATCCGTTCGAGAGATACATGGGATTGTTAAAGGGATATGTGAGGAACCGATATCGTCCTGAGGGCAGCATTGTAAGAGCATATGCTGCCGAAGAGGTGATTGAGTATTGTACTAATTATCTGGATGATTTAAAAGCCATCGGCATCCCTAAACCTCGGCACGACGGAAGACTTCACGGGGTAGGCACCTTGGGATCGAAATTAATCGTGCCCTTACAACGATGACCCTAGCACACTTACATGTTTTGCAGCACCTCACCGACGTTCATCCTTATTTGGACGAGCACATGACTTTCTTGCGTCAACAGAATCCTAGGAAATTCGATAAGTGGTTGATTGGAGAACACAATGAAAAGTTCGAAGGATGGTTTACACGTAGAGTCATGAAAGCTCCGGAGGGAGAAAACATTAAAGAAATTGTCAAAATGTTGGCTCTCGGTCCAGTCCATGTCGTGAAAACCTTCCAAGGATTTGACATCAACGGGTATACATTTTACACAAGAAGTCAAGATTTAAAGAGTACCGTGCAAAACAGCGGAGTGACTGTGGTAGCCGTGTCGAGTGATTTTTCAGGAGCTAAAGGTGCCGGACCATCGCATGCCTCGATGTCGTACTACGGGTTTATCGAAGAAATTTGGGAGCTAGATTACAGAAAATTTAAGATCCCGATATTTCAGTGTAAATGGGTCGACAACCGTAAGGGCGTTAAAGTTGACAACGATGGTTTCATTTTGGTGGACTTCAATAAGGTTGGATACAAGGATGATCCATTTATACTTGCAAGACAAGCCACACAAGTGTTCTACATAACTGATCCGGCCGATCGTTTAAGACATGTTGTCCTCTCCGGGAAAAGACGTATTGTCGGGATTGATAATGTAGACGATGAAGAAGCGTACGATTATTTTGATGATATACCTCCTTTTTCCATTGGCATGGAATCTTTACCAACTGTCGTGGATAACGAAACAAGTCACATGCGCAACGATCATAATGAAGGAGAATGGATTGAATAAAATTGATATTCAATGTTTTATTGGTATGTCATATCTAGACTTTTTTAATATTTTCCGACTTGAAAAAAAACTTCAATATTCCTGACTTAATGGGTTTATTAATTTTTTGCCAGGAGGCATTATAATTCCTTGACTATGGGTTGCATGCAAGGTGTCATAAATATTTAAGACTTTTTTCTTTCATTTTAATAATGCTAATTATTGTGTTATTTAGTAAATTTTGAATTATACTACAAATGTGATGCTAATAATGTAAATGTAAATTATGTGAAAGTAAATTTGATGCATTACATAAATCCATTGAAATTATGTAAACAGTGATTTAGTTTTTCAAAGTACTGGATTAATTAATGCCGGACCATCAGGATCGGTTATTAAGTTAACCGAACTTGATCATTGGTACCCAGGATCGGTTATAAGATACCCGATCCCGATGACAAAAAATAAAAACAGGATCGGTTTTTTAATAAAAAACCGATCATGATGATGATATATTTTAGCGGGGATTTTATTTGGCGCCTCTCTCGCTACTTAGCGAAAATTGGTCTCCTCAATTCATTTTCAAAACTCGATCTGAGCTCACTGATCCCTCTCTCTCTCGCGCACTCCGCCTCTCTCGGTGCTAACACCGACTCTCTCGGGCTTACGCCGCCGCCTCTCTGCCAAAATCCGCCTCTCGCTACTCTCGTAGTCTTACAGTGCTCACACCGCCGCCTCTCTCGCCGCACATTCTCGCCTCTCTCCTCTAGTGCCGGTGCTGTCGGTGGTGCTTCCATCTCTCTCTCGGACTAATTTCGCACTAATTTCGGGTAAATGCTCAAACACCTTTTAACTGGTACTGGCCTTGAGTTCACCGTTTAATTGGCACCGGCCTTGGTGTTACTGAGTCACTGTGTTGCTGTTGCTGGTACCGGACTTGGTTGTTCAAAGTTATACTTTTCATAGTTTATATTTTTAGCATGTCAAATTTTTCATAGTTTATATTGTTCAAAGTTGTATTGTTCAAAGTTATATTGGGATTATGGTTTACATTGTTCAAAGTAATATGCTGCTCCAGTTTAGAAAATTCACATGTTGCTCCAATTTTGAAAAAACAGCACGAATACACATGCTGCTCCAGTTTTGAAAATTCACTAAAAATAGCAGAAAAATCCAAATAAATCAAATTTTCACTCTAAATTGGTTGTTTTTTTATTCTCTATCTAACCGTTCAGATGGCTTTTTGGTTGGGAGTATTGATCAGTCTCCACTAACTGATTTGTGTAACGCTCGTTTGAATTTATATAATTGTTCCAGGAGGGTCATCGAGCTGCTCCTATCATGTCTAGTGGTGCTGGTGAGGCTAGTGGCGGTGATGGTGGTGGTGGTGGTAGTGAGCGTGCCTCGGGTGAGAAGCGAGTAAGAGGGCCTTCCCAACTTGCTACCGTCGTTAATCAGACCGGCAAGCATGTTGAATTTGATGCAATTGGGAGGCCTATTATTAATAGGCAAACCACTAAATACCCCTCGCACCTTGGGATATTGGTAAGAAGGAACGTTCCTATAAAGTGCCTAGAGTGGTCTCAGGTAGAAGACAACGTGAAGGAAAAGATATGGAACCAAATCCAGGTAAATAACATGGTCCTAAACTCACAAGCTAGCAAAGTTGAATTTAACTCACGTAAACCTTGATTAATTTCTGTTTCTTTGGCAGATGGACTGGAAGATTGATGGTGATGATCAATATTTGAAGAAGAAGATAATACAAAAAATGGCAGAAATGCACCGAAAGTTCAGAGTAGCTCTGACTAAGCACGTCAACGCAGGTACGACGCCCGACCTTGAGAAGCTCTCGATCACACAACAAGCTTGGGATGCCTTTGTCGAATCCCGCCGATCGGATGAATTCAAGGTATCTTTTTTTTAACTATGACGTTCAATGAACCTAATTGTTTAATTGTTCAACGATTTTCATAACTCGTAATTGTTTCTTTGTGTAAATTGCAGAATAAAAGCAATAAGGGAAAGGAGAATCAGTCCAAGAACAAGTATAAACATTACCTGGGATCCAGAGGGTACAGCGGTGAGAAATTCCAGAATAGGTTCAAAGAAGTTTTCCAGCAAATTGCAAACGATAAAGCAGTAAGTAGTGATCCGTCTACCCAGGGGTCAACTACTATACTGTCACAGGAGCAGTTTCTTGATATGTCTGTTCAGTATAGGCATGTCTCATGGACACTAGGACACACGAAGCAGTCAGCCGATGGCCAGGGACTTCTTTATCCTAACGAGGACACAGAAGCAGTCGTCAAGACTATTGTGAGGATTTATATATTTTCTTTCCTTGAAATTCAACTCTAATTTATTATGTGATAACAGGTTGCCATTGTCATTTCAGGAAGAACAACAGGAGACTTTCAACAAAGGCTTGTTGCCCGTCGATCGTTACGACGATGTTCTAGGAAAATCTCTGCCGAATCCGGAACATGCTGGGAGGGTGAGAGGCCTTGGAGCTCTGGTGGGTATTAAAAAGGCATATCAGGGAAGCGGAAAAAGGAGAAGACACGTGCTTTCTGGGTCTGGCGCGGACATTGAAGATAGGATACAGAGAGAAGTGGCGGCGAGAGTACAAGTTGCAGAGGAGAGAATAAAGGAAGAAATGGAGGAGAAAATGAGAGGAATGTTAGCGGAGCAAATGGCAACATTGATGGGCCGAGGAATACTCGCGGAAAGCCTAACAGCCGCTTACAACCCAACAGCCGTTCAGAGCAGCTGCCAGTCAGTTGGACCACGGACTTCCCTCTTTTTCTCGATGGAGGTAATGCAAATAAATATATATTTTTCCATTCAAATAAAAAAAATAATTCTATTACGTACATGCCTTAGTTTTATACATATTATTCCTTCGAATGAATTTTTGTAGCATGTACAGCCGTCGCAGCGAGTATGCAAACTTCTCATGCATCGAGATGGGAAGAAGGTTGAAGTGGCTTCGGGGACAATTAATGTTCCAGTAAATCCTGGAGAGACCATTCACACGAGGCCTCTACCACCTGACCATGCAAGGGTAATGGTGGATGAAGTGGTCCCGGGTGAAGAAAACACCTCTCTAGCTACCTGTACCACATGAAGAAATGCCAACCATCATCTCAGCCGTTGGCAGCTCCACCGCATGGCCGATGGAGCTGATATCCATTGATCAGGTAAAAAATGCATATTATTATTACAACTTCTTATACTTATAAATTTGTATCTATATGGTAGAGTTTTAGTTGATGGTATTATCTTAATTGCAGGAACCACCCAATGTTCGTACTGGTTGGGATGTGGTACAAACTGGCGCAAACATGTTTGGTGGTATCGATTTTTGCCGTTTTCCACAGTCTTATACCCTTCTGCGTGATTGGTTCTTGAGCCAACATAACAAAGCATTTCACGTCAACCAGCCACCTGACCTTTTCCATCATGAAGAACCCCTGGAAGTCAATGCAGATGATTTTTTGACGTTGGTTAAACCAAAGGAGTGGCTCACCGGACCGATTATTCGGATCTTCATGATGTGAGTTAACATTCGTAATAATGGTAGAATGTAGTACTTTTAATCCAAAATGAAAAAATCGAGATCACATGTATGCCTTTTTTTGCAGGTATCTGCAAAAATACAACAAGGAGGAACATCGAGAAGATGAGCGTGTTGGTTTCATGGACCCCATGAGAACAAATGAACACTTGTTGGACAGTGATGCCCAATCAAAAGAATACATCGAGAAATACATAAAGGATTCACTGAGAGTAAACCGGAGGAAGAAATTGATATTCATACCGTATCATCAGTTGTTAGTGCTATATATACATTCTAATTTTATTAAGTTTCTCTCATTTCGTATAAATTATAGAATGTGAGATGATACAAAACCTAATTTGCAGAACACATTGGCCCTTGGTCGTGCTTATGCCAAGCGAGAGTGAGGTATACGTGTTCAATTCTCTCAATGTTTATTGTTCCGGTAAGACCGTTGGTAAGAAATCGGTTCCACATCACCCGAAGATCATCGATGCGCTCAAAATGTATGCTTTTCAAACTTTCATTTGTCAAATCTATAGATTTCCATTAATATTTTTCTTAGAATTGGTAGTATTTTTTTCAACAGGCCCTACCAATTGGACCAGATGATTGGAGGAATTGGAAAAGGCTCTAATTTGAAGATTAATTATTGCAGGGTAAGTACTTATTTTTAAACTTCTCTTATTGTTTGTAAATTGCTAAGTTGGTGATGTTAAACGAGGGACTTAGATATAAAAAATGGTGAAATTTGGTTATGATATGATTATAGGGACCTAGCTGCAAATTAAAATTGGTCAAAATCTATATGTGCAAAAAATGTTTAATTTTTTTAACTCTCTTGATGTGTAATGTAGTGCCCACAACAAAATGGAGGTTGGGAATGTGGATATTATGTCATGATGTTCATGCACGACATAATACATCGCTTCATCCGTGATTTTCCGAAAATGAAGGTATATATATATTTATATATTTTCCAAAAGTAAGCAGTTGCTTCAAATATAATTAAGTACATATTTAATTGTGCTCTTATATCATTTAAAAAATGCAGGACTTTCCCACTAAGTACCCGGTTTACAGAATGGACGAGATTCGCAACTCGTGGTGTAACTTTTTCTTAAAGGAGGTAATCATTCAAAAAAGTAAAACAATTTAGGATGTGATAATTTGTAATAATTTGTAATAATTTAGGAGCTTAATAATTCTAAGAGATGGTGTATCGATTTAGGAGCTTAATAATTTAGGATGTGATACTTTTCTAATAATTTAGGATGTGTATCAATTTGTGGTGATTCCTGATGCATATATGATAGGTCTCTTGTGATAATTCCTGATGCATGTGATATCCTATATAGGCCAGCAAAATATACTGGAAGTTGGCCAAATATAAAATAAATTTTTTTAAAACACAGTAACAAATCAGTATCGGTTATTAATTTATTAACCGATTCAGCTAACTATCCGAATCGGTTATTAATAAAAAACCGATCGTGATAACAACCTTCTGGATCGGTTTGTATAAATAAACCGAACCTGCTAGTTATCTGAATCGGTTTTTAATAATTACACCGATCCAATTATAGCATCGGTTAGTTAACAACCGATCCAATTGTTTAATTAATTTGCCTAGATAATAAATATAGGATCGGTTGATAATAAACCGATCCTGATACTTACATTTCACAATCGGTTGTAGTTTTAACCGATCCAAATACTAACAAGTCGGGATCAGTTGGAATAAATAACCGATGCAGATTCTAGCTGGTTGGGATCGGGTAATTAATAAAACCGATCCCGATACCTATAAATCGGGATCGGTCTTCAATTAATTATCCGATCCAGATTGTTTCTATCTGGATCGGTTGTTTAACCGATACAGTTGAGATTGACTACTTGTATCGGCTGGAACAGGATCGGCTGTAGGTCCGATCCTGATGTGCGAATATACCCGATTCTGATTTGTGTTTTTCCACTAGTGTCTTGGACTTGTGTTTTTTTTTCTTTTCCAAATGCTGAGCTTACTCAGCTTGCTTTTATTTATTCTTTATTCGAACAACTTGTAAATACAAACTGGTACTCTACTACTCTTGAGTGTTTTTTTTTTCTTTTTCAAATGCTGAGCTTACTAAGCTTGCTTTTATTTATTCTTTATTCGAACAACATGCAAATACAAACTGGTACTCTACTACTCTGAATATTTGAGTATAGTACAAAAGTTTGGTCTTTAGTTGTGATGTAGGAAAAAAAAAGGAATTTTTTTTGTAAACAAGTGAGCATAATTAAACGAAAAAATCAAATTAATTAAATACATTTAATAAATACATGATATTAATTAAATGGAAAAATCAAATAGGAAATATTATTAATTAATCAAAAATAGTTAATAATACAAGAAATTAGTTAAACAAGCATAATTAAACTATTAACACTTACTTCTAATCTATTAAGCTAATTTTAATCTGATATGTACAACAAGCATAATTTGAATTAATCCTTTGTATAAATACATTTTATATAATTTGAGTTTAGAATTACTTATTCTACAAAAAAATTAAATGTAAAAAGAAAAAATCAACTCCCTAATAAATTTTCTATGTATTTATCCAACACCTATATTTTAAATTTTTCATATGTTAAATTTAAATTACACCTTGGAAATTCACAATTTAATATTTCTATTCTCATATTCAAAAATTTCCATTTCCACAAAAATTTCCGTTACCAAACATGATCTGAATATGTTCCCACTACTAAATACATAACAATGCACGATTAAAAATACTAATGACATACGGATCCATAACTATGTACAACCGCATAGTATATGAAAGTGCTGATAATTTATACGCAGTTCTAGAACTGTGTATGTTTCTCCAAAAAATAGACTCGGAATTTTTTTCCGAAAAATATTCACACATTTTTTTTTTAATTAAAACCTTGTGTGTATACTTTTCACACATGATTTTTTAAATTAAAACCGTGTGTGTATACCTTTCACACATGAATTTTTAAATTAAAAATATGTGCGATTCTTAATTTTTTAAATACAGTTTATAACGGACACCAGAAACACTACATTTATCAGTATAAAATGTATTTTAAATTGTGTGTGATTCTTTTCTTAAAATACATTTTAAACACAATACACACCAAAAACACTACATTTACCAATATAAATAACATTTATAATTACATTACACAAATAAAGTATGAACTCATTACAACTAATTAACTAACAAAAAGAATGAAATTACAATATTAAATAGTTAGAATGACTTGATATTCAATTTTTATTAAAAAAAAAAGAAAAAAAAATATATTATACGGTTATATAAAATTATTGAAAACATAGTTTGTAAATTATTCATTCCACTCCACTGGCATAAGTAGAAATATGATATTCTTTTTCCTGTCATAGTTAATGGAACCTTTCGGTAAGAATAAGATTCAACCTTTTTTTTTTTTTTGTACTGTACGTCTTGGCACCTCCCAATAAAAGTACCTTTTTGGTTCAGGAAAGAGAAGTTTTTTAGTCTTTTCGTTGGAGCTGAGGCCGAAAAAAAAAACAGAGCCGATTTATTTGAGAATTTTTATTCATAGAAAATATTATAAAATAAATAGAAAAATAGAAAAAAGTAACTTCCGATTTTCAATGCATAGAAAGATCGTTATAAATTTTTCTAATTCAAATTTTGGACCATTAAAAAATTTCAGGTCCCAGGGTTTTTTTTTTTTTGTCTGGCTGCATTGGATCTTTTGTGGATCGGACTGGCTTTGGGCTTTCAAATTTCTTGCCTTAGTTGTCACAGAAGATTTTTTAAAAATGTTTTGGAATGAACAAAATTTTTACCGACTCAAACTATATCAGTAAAAGTTCTACTTATCATACTATAAATAAAACATTTTTAATGGTTTTATCTTTATTATTTTTAATAATAAATAAATTAAAATTCTAGTACAAATTTGAATTTTTCAAAATATAGCAGAAACGCAACCTGTGTTGGTATTTTTTTCCCTAAGAGAAACGTAAGCATGGGTTGCATTTTACTATGTGAGAATGCTTGACTTCTATATATTGTTTGTTATTTGAGAATGGAGTTCTACTTTTAGGTTCAACGAGCATGATGGCCATCCGATCTAATTTAAGATTTGTGCGCACGAAACAGACACGCACGAAGTTTAAAGCATTCCGCACGAATCTTAAAGAAAATAAACGGTGATTAAACCCATCGAACCAGAGTAGGTCCGATGCCCATCGGACCTACTCTCAAGTGTTGTTATTTTAGATGTAAATAAATGCTAGAAATGCAAAAAATATCGAAAACTGTAAACAAAGAAACTTAATTATTAATTTATTGTATTGAATAGTTAATTTTATTTTAAATCAGTTAAAGAGATTTTTTTGAAATAAACGAAAATATATAATTGTCAAAAATAAGAAAAATCAACTCAATTTCTTGGGACTTCAAATGATTTTTTTTTGTCCGAAAATGGACGTACTGGCTACGCTACTCATGTAGATCTCTTTTCAAACTCGTGTAAATCAGAACTTCCATTTATATTTTTATTGGATTTTCTTCGTCATACAAATTAATTTATTTAAACTAAAAAAATAGTTGTCATAATTAATTTAAAGTTTGAGATAATTGTCATAAAGTAATTTATATTTATTTATTTTTAATTTAATTTTTCCATCTAAAAATAGAATTGTTAGAATGTGAAAAATTAAAGTTGTGATGTATATACATTGTCCATTTTTTTTTACTTTATATACGATGATTTGTTTTTTTCAACGAATAATAATTAATATGAAATAATTTTACAATAAATAATTATAAAAAATGTTGGGCAGGAAACGCAAAATTTAAGAGAAACACAACATGTGCTAGTATTTTTTTTCTAGAAGAAAAACGCAGCTATTTTTCGAGATTTTTTTTTATAATTCGATGCGGAAAACAGAGATAATCAGACAGAAGATGCTTGAAATGAAAAGAAAACAAAAGATGCTTGGAATGATTACTTTAAGATTTAGTACTTTTGCACTTGGTATATTGTTCGTAACATAAGCTTAGTCAAACGAGATGCCGTGTGTTAATTGAAGGTAGATGAAAATAAAACAAAAGAATTCGGGTCAAACGAGATGCCGAGTGTTAATTAAAGGTAGATGGATGTCGACATCCATGGAATCCGTATCGTCTGTATTAAACTATTAACTCAAAC
This sequence comes from Carex myosuroides, assembly GCA_028015225.1. Lineage (NCBI taxonomy): Eukaryota > Viridiplantae > Streptophyta > Magnoliopsida > Poales > Cyperaceae > Carex > Carex myosuroides. Next base: position 11,469,727 of record CM051465.1, read on the forward strand.
TTTGAGTTAACGCATCTCGTCCACTCAATCAGAATAAAGATTTCTAAATACTATAAAATAATGTTAACCAGCTTAATATTCGTGTCAATACAGATCGAATGGTCCGAATTCATTCTACATGCATGTGCGTAGAAAAATCACTACAAAAAGTAGGCACTTATTGCGAGGGAACTCCGTCGTGAAAAGTATCGTTGCGAAAAGAAAAAGTACAGTTATGACAGTACTCCCTCGCAAAAAGTGCCTCGCGATAAGTGCCTACTTTTCGCAACGATACTTTTTGCGACGGAGTTCCCTCGCGATAAGTGCCTACTTTGTTGTTGTGAATCCTCTCAACAGATCGAATGGTCCGAATTCAAAGTTTGAGTTAATATAGTGGATACGAATTCACATGCATGTGCGGTTCGAATAGGGAGGCTAAACTACGAAATACATAATATGTAAAAAGACAGAAAAGTGTGGTTAATGAGAATTGAATTCAGCACCTAAAATTCTTACCATCATACTATAAAGACACATTTATCATTTTACGAGGAAGGCTATACTATACAAAAATTTTAAAAAATTATGAAAGTGACTTAGCAATCTCTGACATACACATATATCCATCATGTTTATAGGTACAATTGAATTATGGATTGTATTAAATTTTGTAAAAAAACACAACCATACATCAATTGACTATTCAAACCTTGAAAAAGGGTGAGCAACCGCAAGAACATGCGGACCCGCGGTTAGTCCAAAGCCTTATGAACCCGGATGGTAGTAGAACCCACCAAAGATATGATGAAAAAATAATGCTTGAAGAATTTGCCCGATATATTGCCCACAAGGAACAACCAATTAGTATGGGTAATTGTAGTAGTTTTGCCCGGCTATGCATTCGGGGGTTAGCTCAACCATTGTATAAGAAAATCCATCATAGAAAAATGGTTAGTGAAATGAAAAACCAGTTTATCCAAAAGAAAAACGAGCTACGGGCTATATTTGGATATGCAAATAATAATGTCTCTATTACCTCCGATATATGGACTGCCGGTAAACACGGCCTAGGGTACTCTTGTATTACCGGTCATTGGATCGATGAGAGATGGGTTTTACAAAAACGGGTATTAAGTTTTCGGGTGTTAGATTCCCCGCACACTGCAGTAATTATTTACCATTCAATTATTGAGGTTTTACAAGAATATAATCTCAAAAGGGATTTACGGAACAAGGTTTTTGCTATCTCATTCGATAATGCTAGCAACAATGTAGCGTCCATCGATCATTTCATCCGGTCCCTAAACCCAATCATGAATGGTGCACTGTTTCACCAAAAGTGTGCTTGCCATATACTAAACCTTACCGTAAAAGATGGTCTTAAGGTAGAAGCCGTAAAGGACTTAATAATTAAATTCAAGGGAGGTCTTGCCCATATTTATTCAAACCAAGAAAGAAAACAAAATTTCGCCGCTTTGTGCGAAAGAATAGGTTTGGGCAAAATGAGGATACCTTGGGATATAGACACCCGTTGGAATTTCACCTACAGGATGCTCAACCGATGCATTCCTTACAAGGCGGCTATAGGGGAGATGTTGAGATCGACGGACGAAGGAGTTGCTTTGGAACTCACCGACCCCGAATGACAGCGAATAATACAGCTTACACAATTCCTTAAAACCTTTTTCACCGCAACCGTGAAATTATCTTGCTCGTACACACCGACGGCACATGAGTTGCTGCACCATCTCTACTACATTTCGAAGGTGTACCGTGATATGGAAGATAGGGATAGTGAGGATTCCCCTCTCCATCCGATCGTAGCAGCCATGAAGAAAAAATTTCTTAAATATTGGGAAGAGGTACCCCTCTTGACCGTTCTCGCAAACTGCCTCCATCCGGCATACAAGAAGAAGTTCACGGTAAAAATACTCGTAGCCTACAAGAAAAATCTAAAATTAAGTTGGAGGGACGAGGAGCCCCGCGTAACACGGGCATTGGAGGACATGTTTGCCATATACAGCGAAAGAAGAAATGCCGACCAACCGGCTTCGACCGCTGGCGTGAGGTATGAATATAAATATACATATGTCTTTAATATTCATTATTTATAATATCTACATTATTTGTGCACTAATTTTTTCTATTGTTTTAATAGTCTATCCACACACAGCAGTACTGGATTGTTAGGCGATTTCCAGGATGATGACGACCCGACGGGATCCCAAGGTGACACGAACGAGTTAATCAGCTACAATTTGGGGACCACCGAAATTGAAGGAGTTGACTTCATGGATTGGTGGAGGAGGAATGCAACTGCCTATCCAACACTGGCAATGATGGCCCGCGACATATTTGCCGTGCCCGTGTCAACCGTCCCTTCCGAATCCTGTTTTAGCTCGGCGAACAGGATCCTCACCGATAAACGAAGTAAGCTGGGTGCACATGTTTTCGAGAGGCTTGTGTGCTTGAAAGACTGGATTGATGCTGAAAATCGCATGCAACACGGCATGAGATTGGAAGCGTCATCATCCGGTGTCGACACTCAAGAAAGCGGTACCGAGGGACCTGAGCCTAACGAAGATTCGGACGGTGAGCAAGAGAGCGACCTATGGTATATGCACAACAACTACTAGATAGGTAGTGTCGGTATAAAATTCTATCCTCTTTTAATTTTTATTTACATTTTTTTAAATTATAATTTCTAAATATTTCAATTGTTTTATTTTAAAGAATAATTACTAACAAAAAAAAAGTTAGAACTCCGCCTATGTTATTTTACATAGCCGGTCCCAAGCCCGGAATAAAGGAGGAGGGTAACTTTTGTTTTTAAATCTATTGTTTTAAAATAATTCGATTTTAAAGATAAAAAATAATTCGGTTTTAAACTAATTCGGTATTTCGGTATATCTCGGTTTTAGAATAATTTGATTTTAACAAAATTCGATTTTAACTTAATTTGATTTTGTTATAAGTTATAACAAAAAATATATTGAGTTAAAATAAAATAAAAAGAAAAAAAAATGCAAAAAAAAAAAAATCTGCCGCTGGCCCTCTGTCTGCCCCTCTCTGCCTCTCTGGAAACAGAAAAAAAAAAAACAGAAAACGAAAAAAAAAAAAAACCAAACCGGACCGGACCAACCCGGACCGGACCGACCCCCGACCCGATCTAACCCGCCCCGTCCTAACCCGCCGGGTTTAGACCGGATTAGGTTCGGCCGAGTCAGACCCCAACCCGCCCCCCTACCCGACTCAACCCGTTGACCCGGGCTAACCCGTGCCCGAGTCAACCCGGGAACCGGGCGGGTTTGGACCGGCCCGGACCGAACCGGACCCTTTTCAAGCCACTACCATGAATGGACAAACGTATTAACATTGTTAATATGATTTTTCTGCTCACATATAGAGAGGAGATTTAGTTGTGTTTTTGTAAAAAAACACAACCATACATCAATTGACTATTAAAAAAACTTTTTCTTATTTTTTACAAAAGTGGATACACCCACCGATTTTTTTACTAAAACCACAAAAGGTCAAGGATACTAGTACCAACTCTATGGTACCCGCTCGTTTTAGTACATAGAAACCCTACATTGCCATATCCCAATATCCTACGTCACAAAAACTACATCTAACATGAAATTGCCTAACAAGTACCACAAAAAACATCAACACATAAGAACACAATAGAAGAAGAGACTCAAAAACAACCAACAAAAACCCCAGTCACCATCGCACCAGATTGATCTTCATCCCTCATTTTTGCCTATTCCACACAAAGGTAGAAAACCACCCTGTACGGAGTTGAACCTTAATAAATAAAACATTTAACTTTGCACATGAAAGTGTCATTTTATCATTAGAGTCGACACATTGCGTCCATACTTATTTCAAACTTATATTTTATTTATGTCACTAATTAAAATCCTCATCAGTTAATTAATTTAATCAAAATAACCGTTTTGTCCATTTTCTGAACGAAATAGAAGAATATATAACAATTGTTTCATCCGTCTCTTCTAATGACTCAGTATAATATACAATAACGTAATTTTTGAGTTTGAAATTCAAACCGTCCGAGAAAAAATAGAGTCAATTTCGATCAATTTAAAAATTCACGGGACCCCTTTAAAATCTGTGCCAATTTGAAACGGATAATCTAATTCTTTTAACAGTGATTAAAAATTTGAATTACTTCAGAATAGAAATTTCTCTGCTAATAACAGTATTATGTTTTTGTTATTAAGATCATTTTTGGTATTAAGACAAACAGTCTTGCCATTATGACAGAAGCAACTCAGCTCCTCTCTGATTTCGCTGCTTTCATGATCTCTCCGTTCATGGCTGTATTTGTGTCAACTTCATTTCTACAAATAAGCTCCTCATTTCTCATGGTCCAACCATCTATCAGATCATTTAAACCATTCAAAACTGGTCGTTTTTACTTGGATGGTCACAAGCTGGTACATGCCCCTATGAGCTCTTTGCATTGGCAAATTTCATTAAAAAGAGGAGGTGAGCCGCGTCAGTCATAATGCAAAACTGTTTGCGTAATTGCCACCAATGATCTCAAAAGTCATGAGAAGACATGTTCATGGCTGTCAAGATCATTTTTGGTATTAAGACAAACAGTCTTGCTATTATGACAGACGTAACTCAGCTCCTCTCTGATTTCGCTGCTTTCATGGATCTCTCCGTTCTCTCTTTGGGCTGCAGTCATATGGATTAATTTCAGGATTGAGATTTTTGGGGGTGTTGGTCTTCATACAAATGATTTGATTGCTTGTATCAAAGTCAATGTCAACAGAGGGGAAGAGGGAGAAAGTTGGAGTCTAATCAATGGAGAAGATGAAAGGACGAGATAGAGATATATATAGAGTAATAGAGGGAGGCATAGATATAACCAAACAATTTGGATTTGATCGAATGCTTTAGACTCCTTGTGTACAATTTCAGAGTGAGTCGGATATAATGACACAACACGCCTGTACAAGTTGATCTTTGTTTATTTGCAACAGAACTGCTTTAATTGAAGCACAGGTTTATTTGATGTGTTGTAGGGTTCTCAAAATTTATTTGTTGCTGACTTGCTGTCCTTCTGGAATCAATTAGCAGTGGATTTATTATCTTTTCTGGATTTCTGACATATAATTATGGCTTTCTGTGATGTAGTTAATTCATGATATATGCAAATTAATTACATGGATTTGTTTTTTTATACCAATATGTATTAGTTGCCATGTATGAGTCAAGGGCAGAATTGTCCTAGTACTTTTTAACCACAAATGTCATTTATACATACATATCTTGGTGACTATAAAAAATTGAAAAGCAAGTAACAAAACTGGCAAGCAATTCATTATTAGGTACGTATGAATATTAAAGAAATAAAAAGTTCATAATCACACAAAATAATGTCCAACACCATTTTTGAAAGATGAGAGTTCAAATGCTTTAATTTTGTTTGCTTCCATCATGCCTCTACATTTTAATATATATTCTAATAACAAAAATTTTAAAATTTATATGTCAAACTAAACTAAAGCTAGACATGTAAAATTAATGATAATTTCAAAAAAGGTTAAACATTTTTAGACTTAATCCAAATATTAGCTAAAGCTAGACTTTGTGACCCAACAGTTCTAGGATTAGTATTTATTCCTTGAAATCACAATTTGTTCCAGGTAGCTAACCAAACTGTCCAAATAATTACATCCCCTCTTATCAATTCCAACAAAAACATATTTTTTTAAAGGGATTGAGGCATCTAGTAACCAAACTTCTTCTATCGTGGTATAATTAAATTGAAAATTATTATATTCTGCTATAGTGCAAATCCATATTGTTCTAATAAAAGGACAATATACAAACAAATGGTCTGTTGTCTCTGATAAACCACAAAATAAACATGAATCATCCTCTTTACATAGATTAACCCTAGTAAGAATTTTATTTTGTTTCACCAACCACCGAAAAAATCCTAACTTTATAAAGAATTTTTTTATTTCCAAATTGTAGTAAATTCTACATTAGTAATAGCCCCATATTCCATTCATCTATATAAAAATTGCACCGAAAACTTGATATTCCATCCATTTAATAACCCCATCTCCACAATAATAAATCTAATCTATTATCATCTAATTTTACTTTCTCTAACTGCACAAGTTGTTACCATTGAAGTCTAAAAATTGCAGTTAACTACATCCTAAATTCTGAATTTATTTGCCCACCTACTAGAACTTCTGCAACTTATTATGACTATCTAAGGTTATAGCAAAAAGATTAGGAAATAAACTACATAAAGCACAATCACTTGTTCATCTGTCAATTCACAAATCTAACAGTATATCCACTACCTACAGTTTTTTTATTTTTTTATTTCAAAGCCCTTGGGCACTACCTACAGTTTTTTGAAAGCCTACTTTCATCATAAGCCTATGTTTTGACACCCCTGCCTAAAAAGCTGACATCCTCCTGTGGTATCCTTGTGTATCATATTTAGATACTTTAAAATCATCATCCATCTACCATTGACTGAAGAACTGAACGATCACTAAATCTGTACCAAGTACCAACATTTGACTAATAAAGCAACATTCATAGTCCCAAAATTTAGTACTCCCAATCCATTATCTTTGCAAACCACCTTCTACGATACGAGACTAAAGACAGTTTTTCCTTACTGTGCTCCCCCCAATTATTAATGATTCGGTCCAGGATGGAGACGGTATACGTGTGGCCTGCTGTTTGGAGATCGATGTGAAAAAAAATTAACTGATTCATTATTGATTCGGTTATTACTGTTTTTGGAGGAAAAAAATCAATAATATGTTTCTCACATTGGTTTTTAAATTTCTAAAAAAAAAAATTGAAAGTAGTGCTTGAAGTATCAGGTAAACTTACATATTGTAATATATAGAATTGTTTTCTACTGAACAGAAAAGAAACGAAATTAATGTGAAGAGGTTGTATCATGTGTAGTGAATTTGGGATTCAGTGATTGATGCTCTCTGTCCCATTTACTGAGGTTTCAGCTTTAGGTAAAAATTTAAGATCAATCCAACTGACCGTTTATGTTAAAATTAAGACATTTATTAAAATTGCAGCCAATAAAAATTAACAATATTCAATGCAAAAATTAATGTTCACAAGTAATATATTGGAAATTTTATTTTTTGTATTCGCCTGTTGGATCCATAATGACTAGGCTGAGGCTCCTCTTCCTCTCATCTTATATGTGAAATTGTAAATGCAGAGATGCGGCAACCTGCACCACGCCGTTTTGTTTTATTTTCGGCTGCCGTTTTGTTTTATTTTTTTTGTATTGTGCTGGTTTGAGTCTGACTTTTATATATCAAAATTCTCATTACAAAGGAATTAAATACTAACAGGCCTGCTAATGAGCCGGATCAAACCCAAATCTCGGCCCAGCTCTATCAACCTTCATTAAAGGCCCAACTCGTGCTCGAATCAAATATGAAGGAAATAGCCCAGCTAGACTCAGTCCATTTGATCCTCTCGGCTCGACTCGAACTCGGATCGACCCAAAACTCAGCTCGTGAGTTGTGAATCGCTATTCGCTAATAAAGAGTTGCTGAATTATATTTGTTTAACAGCTTGTTTGCCAGTAACCTGTTTGATAAGTCGATGAAATTCACAGCCTGTTTGCCACCTGTTTCTTATCAACATTAAATAATATCTATTTTATATTATTTTATTTATTTGTTTGCTTGTTTAGAATATAATGCAACCAAATTCTGAAATTCAGTAATAACGCATCAAATTGAACTTCCATTACACCTGATAATTCAAAATTATAACACTAATAATTCAAAATTTAGTACGTACAAACAGTAGAAAATTCACTAAAATTCAAATCAAACTGCCCTAATCAAATTGAGCATCACATAATGAAGCAGCTCATGCAATCATGTAACAAGTGCTGCACTAGCTCAGGATTTATTAACTAAAATTATAATTCAAAAGATGATTGAGCACTGTAAATGAAGTCATCTAGCTTGCTGGTGCAACAATAGCATGAAACAATTGATAAATAAATAAAAATTTCAAAAGTAGAAACTTTCTAATATTAGAGACTAAACAATATAAAGCATCCATATTTTATGCATACTGCTTTTGTGTGAAACCCTTCAAATATTATAAGTTAAACATTTAGAGCATCGAAGAAACATTGAAGAAAACTTTTTGTGCAACTAAAATTTTTGGTGCACCCAACTTAATTCAGAACAGTTAATAAACATCAACTAAATTAAAACATGAAAGGAAGAATCCTAACTTGAATAGTGGCTGGTACCACCTGCTATATACAAGTACCAAATTAGTTCATAAGGTAAGTTTTTCTTTTAGTTTAACTTTTAAAGTGAAGTTTAGAAGAGATAAATACAATTTACACATGACTGATATTTTCTCCTATAAGTTATAAATGAACTGTATCCTTTGCATTATCGCATCAGAGAGAGAGAGAGAGTAATGGATTACCTGTGTCTACAAATGGATTATTATATAATAAAGAAAGATTATTAAACATTTTTGGACTAATGGATTACCTGTGTCTACAAGAGGTAGTGCTTGGTTCATAGCAAATCTCCAAACAAATATAGCAAGACAAATATAGCAAATCTCCAAACAAATAACTTCAAGTTTTACATAAAACTTTTAACTTCAAATTTTAAATAAATTAATTAGTAAATGTGATTTAAATTTTTAACTTCAAATTTTACATAAAACTTTTAACTTTAAATTTTACATAAAACTTTTAACTTCAAATTATTATGTATAAAATTTTTGTTAATTTATTAATTTATTGCCAATTTAACAATTTATCAATTTATTGCCAATTTATCAATTTATTAATTTATTGTTAAAATTTATTGTTAATATTATGTATAAAATTGGGATTAATTTGTTGCCAATTTTACAGAAATTTTTGTTCTTTATTACAGAAATTTTACAGGAATTTTTGTTCTTTATTGGGAGAAATTTTACAGAAATTTATTCTGCACAGAAATGTTTACAGAAATATTTGTAACTTATGAAATTCGGAGCAATGAGTGATACCATATTGTCTGAAAATTTCATTTCCCGGGTTCTCTTTCGATCAGCCGCCTAACTCGCAAAATTTTGAAAGCAGATCGAAGGAAAGAAGTGTTATAATCTGCCTTTCTTCCCTCTCTTCCCCGACAATTTCATTTCCCTTTCTCCCCGCTCGCTACCCCGCTCGCTACCCCGCCGTGAACCCGTTCACTGCGCCGCCGATCACTACCCCGACTGAACCGACTGCGCCGCCGCTCACTACCCCGGCTGCGCTGAAGGCTTCCACTTAGAATTGTGCCTGCTGTGATTACTGCAACTAGGCTTCCACTTAGACTTTGCCTCAAAAGTTGGACCTACTATCACATGAATTTTACTTGAAGTTCACTTGAAGTTCACTGATTGCTGGTGTGTTTTTGCAGGCTTTCCAAATTGAACCACTAGTAGAAAATATTCACACATATTCAGTCAAGTTGTGCCAAGCAATTGCATCATTACCTGAATCCTCTTCTACTACCAGTGATACTTTTCTTTCAATTGATGTAATAAATATATATTCATATGTTGTTTCACCATTTATGCAAATGATGATCCTATACTTTGCACACCTGCATAGATAACTAGTGCACACCTGCATAGATAACTATTGTACTGAATATTTGGTCGAAAATAACATCGAGAGTTTGCATAAATGTTAAATGCTAAATAAACAACACACACTTGCAATCACATAGACATGTGCATGACAAGGAAAGTTTTACACTGAGATACACTGTTGTTGTTACCAGCTGCACTTGTAAGATGCAAACGTTCCTCTAATTATACTTCTAAATAGCATAATCAAGGTCATGTTTTACTATTTTAAACATGCTTTCAACCAGACGAGCTTCTTTGCAGGAAGCATGTGTGAATTTTACCTTTAATTTTTTTTACCTATACTCCTTGAAAATTGTTTTGAATTTATTTGCATGAAGTATATTCCAGATTTTACCTTTAATTTACCTTTAATTGTTTTGAATTTTACCTTAAATTTATTTGCATGAAGTATATTCCAGATTTTTCTGTTCTGAATTTATTTGCATGAAAATCACATATATTCAGCATTTTAATATAAGTACTGCTGCTGTTTTTATATCAGTGCTGCTGCTTATAATTTCGAATACGTCAAGATGGGAGAAGCTCCATTACCGATCGAAAAGGCCAGGGAAGAGAATATCGAAAAGATCCATTCGAGGATGGAACAACTTGGCATTAACACTCTCGCACGTGTTGTGAACGGTCCTTCCAGCAAGAAGACGACTGATCCAACAAGGAAGAGAAGGGTTGAAGAAGGCAGCAGCCCTAAGGATAATGAGGAGTATAATCCTTCAACTTCTTGTGATGAATCAAGTAGTGAGGAAGCACCACAACCAAAAAAGAAAAAAAAGTGTAAAGAGCAAGCTGTGTTGGGAGAAGGCAGCAGCCATCAAAATCAAATTGGAGCAAATCCCGGTAAATAAACAAATTCCCATGTATTTTGTCTTTTACCGAACAATATGCTTATTCCTTGATGTCAAACTTGGCTGAAAAATAAATTATGAGTTTAATTATCCTGTAATTACAGAGATGGCTATGGAGGAGTACAATCCTTTATCATCTTCTGATGATTCGAGTGGTGAGGAGGAAGCACCACAAAAAAGGACGAGAGGTCGGACCACTTGTGCTAATTTAGCAAAGAAGCGATTACGTATCAAGTTCAACAAGCATGGGCAGCCAAAGGGGTCTTATTTGAGCCAATACAAGACATACGTGGCAAATGTATCGAAAGAGAGATTTCCTATCACTATTCCGAATTGGAAGAAAGTTGACGACAAGTTGAAGGAAGAGTGTTGGGAGGAGATAAAGGTACAACTTAGGTTCAAAATGTAAATTTTCATGACATTATTGACATTATTGACAGTTTGAGCTAGAAAATCACTCTACCATTCCAGCTTGAGACTGAAAACTAACAAGAGAGTATCCAAGGCACACATACAAATCTGAAGCAGATACACTAGAAATGCTTCTGCAAACTAAGATCAAAAGTGGTCAGGGTTTTGTAGCAGTACTTGGCAGTCATCCTTTAATATGAGATTGTACATTTTATATGTTACTGCTTTCACAAAATATGATGTATTAGTTTTACTTGTGTGTGGGTGTTGACCCAATAATCAAATATTCTTTACGTAATATAGTTACAGTTAACAGTTCTATGAGCTATATAGTATATACTTTCACTTACTATGTACGTATGAAAAAAATAGTTAGTTCTTCTTCTAGCTCAAACTGTCAATAATGTCATGCAAATTCTTTTTCTCGTTTAATAAAATTTCACTAATTCACATGTTATATAATTGTTTGAAATACAGCAAACTTGGGGAATAAAGAAAGACAGAGGCTTCAAGCATGCCTGTAAGAAAATGGGAGAAGCGTGGAAAAACTTTAAGAGTGATCTCACAAAGTTTTACGTGAGGAAAGACAAAGTTCCGTTCAGCAAATACTCTTGGATAAGTGAAGAAGTTTGGAGAGAATTTGTGAGGCAGAGGTCGACGCCAGAATTTCAGGTAATATTCAATCAAATCTTTAATTTTCAGGTTTTACTAGTGCATGGGTCGGACCTTTTGCAATTGGACATACTTAAAATAAAGTTTTTGATATTGTGCCGAGAATGATGATATTGCACCTTAATAACATCATGCTTGCTAAGTAAGAGGTCATGTAATGCATAATTAAAAAATTAGAATGTTTATTGTTTAATATGTTAAATTGTTGATTTTACAAAACTAAGATGCCCTTGTTTGACTTTGAGTAAGCCTCTCTGTAAATGTTAGCACTTTCTCTAGATAATGATGGTTCGGGTCACTGCAATTGCATTCTTTCTTTACTGTTCCGGATTGGTCTTTCTTTTTTTTGTAAAAATATATTTTTTGTTTGTTTTTGTTTTGAGCAATCTTGCGGATTGATACAAGTAGTTGAAACATGAGATTGATACAAGTAGTTGTTCAGAAGTATCGAACAAATTAAGTTATATAAATGAAATATTCATATTAACTTCTATTGTTGTATACTAGTTGCAAATGCAAAGTTTTACATTTCATGCTCAATATTTGTGTAGTGCATAAGCTTCAATAAATGATGATGTTAAGAACTTACAATCAGAGTCAGTAGTGAATGTAATATATATGATTCTATACACAATCAGAGTGAGTAGTTAATTTTTCCAAGCCTATTGACCACTGTACTAAAAATTGAAATAAAGCAGTGCCAAATAATGAACAAGGCTGACATTGTTTAGCGTTTAAGTTACCCAAATTGCACTAACATGCAATTTATAGTTGACGACATGCATGTTTAGACTGGCCAGTTATAGACTTATAGTGATGAAGCATAGTTATAGACTTATAGTTAGAGACTTATAGTTAATCAAAACTTTAATTTTCATATCTTTCCTCTTTCTTTTTTGTACACCTAACATGCATGTTTCCTTCGTTGTAGAAATTAAGTGACCAAAATCGCGAACTGTCCAAGAGGAATGACAACCCACACCGCTTAGGCTCCCGTGGGTACGAAGCAAAAATTCGCATTTGGAAGAAAAAATTCCAAATGAACTCTGGGGATTTGGCACCTATCCTAGATATAAAAGACGAGAGGTGCCAACATTACGTCTTGGGACGAATGATAACTTTACCAGATGGGACTCTTATGGTCCCGGCAAAGACCGAAGCTCTGATCAATAGCATTGTAAGTGTTGATTCATTTACTTAAATAAAATTCTAGCATAAAACTCTTATGGCTGCCAGTAAATAAAACTCTTATGGCTGCCAGTAACTCTTATGTCAATTTTTCAACAGAAAGACACACAACAAAAGGTCAGCTCGGGGGACCTCGAAGTCAGCGGCTCGAGTGATGTGCTCACGCTTTCTCTAGGGAACCCGGAACATCCGGGTCGGACGAGGGGTTATGGGGCGCAAGTGCCTTGGAGAGAAGGGCTTGTGATGAATCAAGTACATGTAGGGCTTCGAGAAAGAGGGGATTTAACCAAGCTGATATGGCGGCTTTTGCAGAGGAGATACAAAAACGGTGTTACACGAATATGAGGGAGGAGTTGAGGCAGGAGATGAAGGAGGAGATGGAGTATGTGAAGAAGATGAGGCAGGAGATGGAGGAGATGAGGCAGGAGATGAGGGCTGAAAAACTATCTGAGGCCCAAAAGCAACAAACTGTGCCAGATCAAAATAGTCCGGCATTCCGTCGTAGCAGTCAACATTCCAATGCAGTTACAACATCCCCTCTCGATTCGATTATGGTATTTATACTTTTATTTACAACTAAAGTTCAAGATGGTAGTATTTTCTTCAATTGGCAAATGTACAACTTTGTCTAACTTAGATTTCTTTTTTTGTCAAATGTCAAGGAAATCTCATCTTGCTATCTCACTTGTAAAGTTGGAGAGAAGCACATCAAGATGGCGAACGCTAGGGTATGGCCGTGGAAGAAGGACGAAACAGTCCACTGTGTGCCTCTGTTAGAGGACCACATGAAGGTGCAGGTGGATTCGTGTGTCGACGACATGTATCTCAAGTTTCCTCTCCCAACTGATGTTAATAAAGATTTTGTCACAATCGAAGACACCTTTGGAAGTTTCATTCAATGGCCGAAAGTTGCGATTATTTTGGATGAGGTAAAAAAATATTTTTATTTATTATGTTTTTAATCACATATGCAAGTGTATAAATATTTATATGTGAATAAAGGGGGCATGCAATTGGAAGAAGGAGACAAGGAGAATTTAAGAAAGAGAGCCTGCTGGTGCATTAGAACTATGATGTACTAGATACTTGTAGTCTGCTGGTGCATTAGATACTGCTGGTGCATTAGATGTACTAGAGAGCCTGCTGGTGCATTAGATAAAATCCATATGTTATGCCATTATTTAACTGTTACAATTTTCATGTCAGTTATGCCATATGGAACAAAATAGTATGTTATGCCATATGGAACAATTTAGGTCAGATTAATCTGAAATCCATATGTTATATGTCGCCATTTAAATAAATTAGATAACAAATATAGAACTGCTAGTATAGCCAGGTATGATATCTTTCAATTCACTTGGAGATTTTGAGTGAAACTTTGTAGTCTTGTACTATGATGTCAGAACTACAAGTCAGTCAATTTTCATGATTTTTCATGATATTTTGCTATGTCAATCAATGATGCAAAATGGTGACGTAAGTAATAACTTTTCTCATTTTTACAGTTTTTCAGATTTTATCTTTTTCATTGTGATTTATTTACTTGGCCATTTTAGGAGTTCTTTATATGGATTTAAAACTTGAAGTATGATCTGTCAGATGGCCAAATATCAAATTTTTATATGATGCATAGCTATGATGAACAGTGGTGCAAAGTCATGGCAAATATGCATATTTTTAACACATTTTCACAGCTTTTCATGTTTTTTGAAATATGAACTTTGATTAGCTGCCATTGCTAATTGGTTTACTCAAATTGAGTGATTATTTCACCATTTTACTCATTTAGGAGTTTTTTATCTGTGGTAGAATCGGTTTGACCAGACTTGACTTGGTTTGACCAGTGGAGAGCACTTACTGGCAAGGGGTATTTCGGGTACTTTTGAGTACCAGTTGGGCATTGGATTGACATGGCTTGTATCTATATCTGATACAAGCATGGTTTTTCTTTATTTGGTGTACCAGTGACTGGCTAGGCAGTACCACAGTACCAGAATACATTAAATCAAGAAGAAGCATGAATTTGGTTATACTAGCAGTTCTATATTAGATAGCCAATCAGTTAGATCATGAATTTGGTTGTACCAGCAGCTGAAAAGGGTCATAAAATGGTGTTATTTAACAAGTTATCGTTTTGTTCTAGTGTATAGACCACGATGCTTCAATGCCCGACGATGCTTCAATGCCCGAGTCGGCATCTAATGAAGTGGCGAAATCCATGCATCGTAAGGCGCTTATTCCAAAGAAATTGTTAGAAAAGGTGGGAGATGAGTTCAGAGCCATAAATGAGAGGGTGATGAGAGAACCGCATGATAAAACTGGGTTCCTCTTGGAAATAAAGGAGGGTGTGTTACTTCCTCAGTCGACGCTAATCAACTTAGGTTTTAATGAGTTGACGGATCTAGCGAAGCAAGACATGCTTGATGTTTCAATAATATCCATCTGGGTCATGTAAGTTTGTTTCACTAATTTCATAATAAATAGTAATATAGTTATAGGACCACTTACTTTAATTTTAATAATAAATAGTAATATAGTTATAGTACAATTACATTCTATTATACATTTTGAATGCCTGAACTATACTGGTAATTAACTTGTCAAATTTGATTGTACAACATAACTGTACAGTGCATATAGTACGTAGTAGGCGTTCAAGCAGAAAGGCGTCGTCATAATATAATTATAGAATATATTAATTGGCTTTAGTATAGTAAAATCAGAAAAATAAGAAAAACAAAATTGCCGAACTGTTTTAAATGGTAGTTACTGTCAGAAAGGCGTCGTCATAATATAATTATGTCTCGAATGTAATATATTATTTTTGCTGAAAAACGGTGCAATATCTGTGTACGTGTGAAACAAGGCAGAAGCAGATGTATATGACAAGCAGATGTATCTGTGTACGTGTGAACAAATATTTATGAGTTTGTTTTTAATTTCATCAGTAGCAAAAGCAAAGGAATCTTATGTACAGCACCACAGATGCTACTAATACTTTGTTTGTTCATTATATGTTTGAATTCCATGATGCAAAGGTAGCTTTTAGTGTACTGTCAATAGGCGTCTCCTATTGAAACAGAGAATCTGATCTTTCTCTCTCTCTCTCTATATATATATATATATATATATAGAGTATTTGCATATGTATATGAGAAGCAGTTGCATGCAGAGACCAGCACAACAGCTACTCTTGTACTTTATACGCGTACTGATATTTTTTTTACAATTAACACATTTTTTAATTTACGTAATGATTTCCAGATATTTAAAGAGAGTTGTCACCGAACTAGGTCGCGAGGCTGACGTCGGTTTTTTGGACCCTAGTAGAATATCTTCATCACTTTTTAATTCTGCTGACAAGGAGGCCGCTTCAAGCTACTTGCTCGAGTCATTGAGTAATATGCAGGATAAGAAATTTATCCTTGGACCATACTTTCAGAGGTAAATTGTTACTTTTATTTGAGTTATTTTTATACTTTTAACGATATATGTAGATTGATTCTTACCATGTATGATTGTAGTAAACACTGGGCGCTTTTCATTTTTGTCATGCGTGAGAATATGGTCTATGTTATTGATTCGCTAGCGCTACAGGAACCAAGTTACGATATCACGTTGCCCTTTAAAGAGTGAGCAATACTATTTGTTGGTAATTACGAATTTCATTTACTTACAATCAACGTACTTTTTATTGGTAATTTACTAATTAATTCGACATTCAAACAATTTCAGCATTTTTAAATCTTATGTGGAGGCCGGAGGAGTGCACAAGGAGGGCTCAACGGAATGTGCGTGGAAATACATCAAGGTGTGAACTTGTACACTTGAGTTTTAATTAGATACTTCATTTTTTCAAATTCAGTTTATTTGGTTTAGTTATTTGTTCAAAGCACTTCTCATATCCTTCTAAAAAACAAATTTGAGAGAGTTGTTATAATTAAGGATAGGATAAAGTGGAACATTTGCTACCATCAAATTTGTGTCTATGATATCAGAAAGGTCTAATTTTATTTGCTTCTTTTCGGTTTGATTTCTATTTCTTTCATGGTTTCATTCCCTTTTCTTTTTGGGTGTATTTAGTTAAACGGGTATTTTGTAAAGTAGTTTATATATATATATATATATATATATGGCTCACAGAATCAGAAATTCTATTAAGATAACCAGGTGACCTGTACAAGACTAAAAGAGAAATTATATGTACAAGTTGAAGTGTACCACTGCTAATAGAATTTCTGATTTCATTCTGTGGTATATATTCCTGAATGGAATTTCTGATTTCATATGTAGGTCATTCTGTGGTATATATTTCAACAAAGAAAATGAAAAAAAAAAATGCTATTAAGTGTACCACTGCTAATATGTACCACTGCTAATAGTTATATACCCATAGTTTCATTTTGTAAAGTAGTTTCTGATTTCATGGTTTCATTCCCTTGACCTACTGGTGTTTTCTCAACAAAGAAAATGAAAAAAAAAAATGCTATTGTTGCTATTGTACCATACTTCTGTGGTATATATTTCTGAATGGAATTATGGGTATATAACTATATATGCCAATTTGCCCTTCTGCTCATGCAATTTTATTAATACCATCATTTGAATTTAATACCATCATTTGAATTTCAGAGCCCTAGGCAACTAGGCAACAAGGTGTGTGGATTTTACGTTATGAAACACATGCAAGATCTAGTGACTACGCAATTTGACGTTTTTCCGAATGTAGGTATTTTATAATTGAACTTGATTCATTTTTTATTTAGCTTGAATTAAATTAACTTCTCAATTTGTATTCATGCAGTGTGATTTACCGACACAAAGATATACGCCGACGCAACTTCATGCAATAACACGACAATGGTCTGCATTTTTCTTGGATAATTTCTAAACTATTAAGAAATGCATTGTTGTTATGTTCATATGCATATTTTGTTTATGGGTTTTTTGTATATTTTGTTATAGTGTATTTTTTTGTGAATGAAATATGAGTTATGTGGTTTAGAGAAAATTGTGCTGTCTTTTGTTTGTGTTGCTCAAATTATTTGCATGATTATTCCAATTAATGTTAAAGAATGCTGAATAGAAATATATGGCTAGAAAAAATATGGAGGCTAGCCCCGATACAAACAGAACCATGCCAAAATTTAGTGTTAACACCGACTGTTTTTCAGAATTAAATCAACGGCTTTTTATAAAAAAACAGTGGTGCTGGGGCTAACACCGACTGTTTTTTATAGAAAACAGTCGGCATAAGAGTCAACACCGACGGTTTTCAATAAAAATCTGTGCACTGTCAACACCGACGGTTTTCAATACAAAACAGTTGCTGTAGGGAGGTCAACACCGACGGTTCCCAATAAAAACAGTCGGTGTAGGGGTGTAAACACCGACTGTTATATATTTGAAACCGTCGGTGTAGATAGGAAACACCGACTGTTTTTAATAAAAAACAGTCGGTGTAGATCATCAACACCGACTGTTCTTATTAAAAACCGTCGGTGTAGGTTAGTAACACCGACTGTTATTGGAACAGTCGGTGTTAGGGATCTACACCGACTGTTATTCAACCGTCAGTAAAGGTTTATCTGTACCGTCGCCGACATCACCGACGCCTCAATAACAGTCGGTGAAAGGGTTTTTTAACAGTCGGTGAAGTGGTTTTTTGTACTAGTGATCCATTAATTGCTAGTCCGAATCTGCTGCGATTACGAGATGGATCGCAGGATTCTAAAATTCCGAGATCAACAGTTCAAACTTTTATGTGCGTGGATCTCGTAAACGTTCTTGAAAAAGTAAATTTTCATGCACACATCTCGAAAAAGACCAACAGTTGAGATGGGATCGCAGGGTCCTGTGTTTCCCGAGAATCACAGCAGATTTATTTTCAATAATTACAGGCGGTACATTAATTAACACATGGCATCTCATTTGACTATAGCTTATCTTGCTCAACAATATACAAGTACTACTAGGCAGGTGACAGTTGTCAATTACAAGTACTACTAGTACAACTTACAAATTACTAGTACTACTAGTACAACTTACAACTTACTAGTACTACTAGTACAACTTACAAGTAATAACTTATCTAGCCTATTTACTTTTTGTTTTTTTTTTAAATATGTTCACAGTTTTCAATTTTTATTTTTTATGCATACCTCCCCTTAGTCTTAGGAATTCAGATCACTCCCGGTACCGTAATAGAGAATCTTTTACAATTACTTGAACTGGAACGTTTTTTTTAACTTGGCACAAATCTCAAAGCCCAATAATACTGCCCCCTCCGTCAGTACGAATCCCAAAGCGGCTGGGAGTTAATCTCAAACCGTAAAGTGAAGAGAACCTTTTACGGTACCGGGAGGATATTTGTCCTAGTCTTAGGCAGGTGTGTTGAGACAGGTCATTTAGGTGACCGGTATCCAGCTCACAAGACAGAGGAGGCTGTGAATAATTATTTATTTTCTTTACTTAGTTGGCTTGATTTATTTCTTGTTTGTATAGATTGAGATATTGTTAAAATAGAAATAAAGTAGAAAAGGCAAGGAATAATATTCTTCTGCTAGAGAGGCGCAAGGACAAGAGGTTATTTAAGTTCTTGTGATAAGCAATAATATATTGTATTAGATGTAAGAATTCTGATTAAAAGAGAAATAAAAGAAAGGGAGGGTTGGTGGGAGTGTGGTGTTCATCTTTCTTTTTAATTATATTTTTGTACATGGTATCAGAGCATCTCCGATCTTAGGACCTGTTGATTACTTGTAAGAAGTAATGGCAGGTAAAGAAATTGGGGTAGGTCAAGACCTCAGTGGGGATATGACTATCCTCCAGGCGCTGAAGGAACTCCTCCAAACCCAGAAACACTCAACTGTACCGGTCGAAGTACCGGTGAACACGATCACTGTCAAGCTTGATGGTACGAACTATGGGCTGTGGCTTTCCATGATGGAGACCCATCTCGCAGGCAAGGGAAAACTCGGCTTTGTCCGGGGAAATAGAGCAGCACCACCAGCTACCGATGCTGGTTACGAGCAATGGAAGATGCAAGACTCTATGGTAAAAGGTTTACTACTCAATTCTCTTGATCCCAGTTTAATAGGGAATTTTCATCGTTATCCTACCGCAAGAGAGGTGTGGGATGCGTTGGCAACCACCTTCTTTGATGGTGGTGATTCATCTCAAATTTATGACCTTCAACAGAAGGTTAACCAGTTGAAACAATCAGGTGGCTCTCTAGAAAACTATTATAATGAGTTGCAGGGTTTATGGAAAGAGATTGATTTCCGGCGGCCCAACCCAATGGTATGTGGTGAAGACATCGAGAAGCATAATTCCTGGATACAACAGGATCGAGTCTACAAATTTCTTGCCGGTTTAGACGATCACCTTGATAGCACACGGGCGGATGTGATTCAGACCGTGCCCCTTCCTACCGTGGAGCAAGCATATGCTAGAATCCGAAGAGAAGAGATGAGACAGAAAGTGATGCGAGGGCAAGGCAATAATATTTCAAATTCCGCTGTCATGGTTACAAAAGGAATCAAACCTCCAGAGGTATCACTATCTTTGTCTAAATTAGATTCTAAGCAGGGAAAAAAGGGAGAAATTGGATGCTCTCACTGTCATAACCCCAAGCATACAAAAGATACCTGTTTTAAACTCCATGGGTACCCGGATTGGTGGGTTGAACTGAAAAGAAAAAGGGCGAACAGCAATCCGAAGGGACCTGCTGGGTATGCCCACCAAACTGGGGCAACCTCGGCTGGCTATACCGGGCAGCAGCAGCAGAACCTCGCTGTCAATACAGGCCAGCATATGTACGGGCAGAACAGCACACCACCAGCACCCGCGTCAGGGGCTTTGTCCTCACCTGGCCGAGCCTATCTAACACTTGCTACTCATCTGGAAGGTACGGATAATTCAAATAGAAATGAAGGTAATGCTCACTGCACTCGTCATATTTCAAATTTGAATGAATGGGTAATAGATTCTGGTGCGACAGACCACATGACATATTCTGGGGAAGACTTAGAAAAAATTAGAGAATCGAGACGAAATAAGATTTTGAATGCAAATGGGGTGCCTTCTCCCGTCATTGGGACAGGAGATGTAAAATTAACTCAATCACTGTGCTTGAAGAATGCATTACTTGTACCATCCCTATCTACTAAGTTGATCTCAGTTGGGCAATTGGCCGAGGATTTAAATTGTGTAGTTCTAATGTACCCTAAATTTTGTATTTTTCAGGACATCCTCACGAAGGAGATACTTGGGCGTGGTATTAAACGTGATGGACTGTATCATTTAGAAGATTTAAGCATAGGGACTGCATGTTTAGCACATGAGAGTACTCGAGGAAAGGATATTTGGTTATGGCATAAAAGGTTAGGGCACCCGTCTATCGGGTATATCAAAAAAATGTTTCCTTCTTTATTTTCGGGTTCACAAAAATTTGAGATCAATTGTGAAACGTGTATTAAGGCCAAGAGCCATAGAACCTCGTATCCTAGTATTTTATATAAGAATAATGAACCGTTTGATTTAGTACACTCTGATGTGTGGGGTCCATCCCCAGTTAATTCAGTTATTGGCAGTAGATGGTTTGTTCTGTTTTCTGATGATAGCACTAGAATGACGTGGTTGTATCTTTTGAAAACTAAAGATGAAGTAGCTAGTTGTTTTTTAGATTTTTCAAACTTAATCCAAAGACAATATGGAAGGAAAATTAAGATCCTTAGAAGTGATAATGGTGGTGAATTTGTGAATAATTTTTTGGGAAAAATCTTCAAAAATAATGGTATTATACATGAAACATCTTGTGTTGGGACTCCTCAACATAACAGAGTTGCCGAAAGGAAAAACCGACATATCTTGGAAATTGCCAGGTCACTTTTATTTGAGAATAATGTGCCCCAGATTTTTTGGGATTATGCCATATCTACGGCAGTATACCTTATGAATCGAATGCCATCTAGTACCCTAAAATTTCAAACACCTCTAGAAAAATTGTCGTCGTATGTGAACATACCCTCTATATTAAATTTGGCACCAAAAATATTTGGGTGTGTAGCATATGTACATGTTCCAAAGGGGAAGAGAACGAAATTAGAACCTTGTGCAATTAAGTGTATTTTTCTAGGGTATGGTACCAACCAGAAAGGCTATAAGTGTTATCATCCAGAATCCAAAAAGGTATATGTAACAATGGACGTTACATTCTTGGAAGGTGAGTCCTATTTTCAAAAACCACCACAAGAATTTCCTTTCCAGGGAGGGTTAGATGAGGAATCAAATGCAAAGGAAATCTGGTGGGAAAATCTTGGATTTGTGAATTACCAAAATGAATCGGAAACTAGCGCAAACAACAGAACCAATCACGGCTCTATAATGGAACAAATGGAACAAACCGAGTCAGCTCACCCAGTTTGGTTAGACCAAACTGAACCTGAAAACCCAGTTCGGTTAGACCAACCCGAACATGACAGCCCAGCTCGGTTAGACCAAGCCGAGCCTAACCAGCTAACTCAGCAAACCGAGCCTGATAGCTCAGTCCAGGTGCAGAACCCGAATTTGTGGATAGAACTTCCGTTGGAAAGAGAAATGATACAGTTCACTGAAGAATTACCGCGCTCAAGATCTCCAGAGGATGGCCCCGAGGTAAGCTCTCTTAACACTGAACCAAATACACAAAGTCGATGGCCCATAAGATCCACACGGAATGTACCGCCCAAACGGTATAGGGTAAATGGTGATCAAAAGGGTGAATACCCAATAACCAATTATACCAGCACATCTAGTCTACCTAACTTGGTAAAAACTTTCACTGAAGAATTATCCAAAGTTCAAATACCAAATAGTGTCGAAGAAACTATTAAAGACCCTAAATGGGTTGAGGCAATGGAAATAGAAATGAAGGCCCTAGAACAAACCAGAACCTGGAAACTAGTAGAACTACCAAATGGAAAAAGACCTGTAGGTTGTAAATGGGTGTTTTCCGTTAAGTATGATGCTACAGGAAAAATTGAGAGGTACAAAGCAAGGTTAGTGGCCAAAGGTTATACTCAGACATATGGAATTGACTTTCAGGAAACTTTTTCTCCAGTTGCAAAACTAAACACTGTTCGAGTTTTGTTGTCTCTTGCAGCTAATCTTGACTGGCCGCTACATCAATTTGATGTAAAAAATGCCTTCTTGCATGGTAATCTGGAAGAAGAGATTTACATAGATATACCTCCCGGATATCAGCATCATAACTCAGAGAGATTGGTGTGTAAACTAGAAAGATGGTTGTATGGTTTGAAACAATCCCCACGAGCATGGTTTGGAATATTTTGCAAAGCAATGAGAAGCTACAACTACACCCAGAGCGATTCTGATCACACGTTATTCTACAAGCATAACCAAGGAAGAGTAACAATTCTAATTATCTATGTCGATGACATGATAATTACTGGCGACGACATGAATGAGATAACATGGTTAGAAGAAAGACTATCTAAAGAATTTGAGATGAAGAACTTAGGAGGGTTGAAGTATTTTCTTGGAATAGAGGTTGCACGATCGAAACAAGGTATTTCTCTATCTCAAAGAAAATACACTCTTGATTTACTTACAGAAGTGGGAATGTTGGATTGTAAACCGGCTGATACACCAATTATCCAAAATCTGAGGTTAGAGGAAAACCAAAATGATAAGACCACCAACAAGGAACGATACCAGAAATTGGTAGGGAAACTTATTTATTTATCACACACCAGACCAGATATTGCGTATGCAGTGAGTGTAGTAAGTCAATTCATGCATGCCCCAAGTGAAAAGTATGTTGAGGCTGTGATGAGAATTTTGAGATATCTTAAGAAGAATCCAGGAAAAGGTATACTTTTCAGAAAGAATGGGCATTTGAAGATCTCGGGTTATACAGACGCAGATTGGGCAGGAAATGTAAATGACCGAAAGTCAACATCTGGTTACTTTACATTTGTGGGAGGAAACCTTGTTACTTGGAGAAGCAAGAAGCAGAATGTAGTTGCTTTATCAAGTGCAGAGGCATAATTTAGGGGAATGTCCAAAGGTCTTTGTGAACTATTGTGGTTAAGGAAACTCATGACTGAGTTGGGGTATAAACCACAAGAAGAAATGTCTCTTTATTGTGACAACAAATCTGCAATTGAAATTGCACATAACCCGGTACAACATGATCGCACGAAGCATGTAGAAATCGACAGACATTTTATCAAACACAACTTGGAACAGAAGATCATCTCTTTTCCATATGTGAGGTCGGAAGAACAGCTAGCAGATGTGCTGACGAAGGCAGTTTCCACAAAAGTGTTCGAGCAATTGATTGCCAAGTTGGGCATGGTAGATATCTACCTGCCAACTTGAGGGAGGGTGTTGAGACAGGTCATTTAGGTGACCGGTATCCAGCTCACAAGACAGAGGAGGCTATGAATAATTATTTATTTTCTTTACTTAGTTGGCTTGATTTATTTCTTGTTTGTATAGATTGAGATATTGTTAAAATAGAAATAAAGTAGAAAAGGCAAGGAATAATATTCTTCTGCTAGAGAGGCGCAAGGACAAGAGGTTATTTAAGTTCTTGTGATAAGCAATAATATATTGTATTAGATGTAAGAATTCTGATTAAAAGAGAAATAAAAGAAAGGGAGGGTTGGTGGGAGTGTGGTGTTCATCTTTCTTTTTAATTATATTTTTGTACAAGGTGACATGTAAGTTCAGTTTGGGGAGACATACATGTCGACAACCATCCATTTGCTTTCCTCGGTTACCGCAACAGCAATTTATATTCTCTGCATTAAAGCACCGTTTGAATTTAGATCCTATCTGTTTATTACATATTATCATAAATTTTAAAGAGAACTTGTGCATTACAGACGGAAACTAATTAATATGAATTTTGGTCGGACGGTCGGAAAATAATCTCAAACAATGCGTTAATGAGGAGGATGCAGACTCTCACGACAATATACAGTAAACATTCCAAGCATCCTTTGTTTTCGTTTCATTTTCATTTCAAGCATCTTCTTTTTCTTTTTCTTTTTAGAAAAGTGGGTTGAACCACCAGATTTATTAGAAACTAGTAGAATGTTTTTACGAAATTCAATACTTAAGCAAGTACCAGCATACAGCTAAGTAATGAAATCAGAGGACCTTAGCTCTGGTATTAAAAATGATCAACTAGCCTAGTACATACAAAAAACAGTCACAGAATCATAGAGTATATAGTAAGGGGTATAGTAGGTAATTAGTAGATCACAAAATCTTGCAAATTACATCACAGAATTACTGGCCACAAGCATTTTCCGTCTTATTATCTCTGTTTTTCAAATCCTTTTTACGTGTAGCATTTTGAAAAGAATCTTTAGTGATCTAATGCCCTTATTAAACTATCATAACACTATCAGTGCCAAGACATTCAGTACTAAAGAAAAAAGAAAAGGTGAAATGGTATCATATTCCAGCTTGATGCCAGTGGAATGAAATCATCAATAGTTTACAATCTGACTTCTTCAATAACTTTTAGCATAGCCATCCAGTATACTAAAGAAGAATTTACTGACTAGAAATATACTTTAGTTCATTTATTCCTTCCTCTTCGTAGGATGCACATGCTCTTTTGTTTATTGTCAAATGGAAGCATCTTCATGTTATTAATTCGATCTTCTATTGATATATAATGTCAGGTATCCTTTTAAGAAATTTGATCTATCGCTTACCTGTAATTATAATAATCATGATAATTTTGTTCTATCAAAAGAGTGTCGACATCGTTTTGACACCTTAATCAATTTCGTTTTGATTAAAAATCATCCTAATATATTTATTGTACGACGTGTCGATGATAGTTAAAGATCAGATCGATGGAAGTATTTTTATTTATGTCTCCGTTGAAAATAGACATTATCTGTATTTATTTTTTTATCTTATAAAAAATAACTTGAATAATTAGTAATCCAAGATTCTTATTTTTAAAGTTTCTCAAGTAATAATATTCAAAAAGTAATTAGTTTCATCATTTCTTTTTGTTTAAGAAATCATCTTAATTCATTTGTTGCACAAGTTGATGACAATAAGATTAGGGATGTTTATGGATATGATACGCAGTTCGGATGAAAGTAACTTCATATCTGTATCCAATGAGAATAAACATTATTATCCGTAATTTTTTTGAATCATTGATATATTTATTTCTACAGATACAACGTTATTCAAAATTATGATACAACGTTATTCAAAATCATTGATATATTTGTTAATCAAAATTATGCTGGCAATCCCAATGCTAGCTAGCTGCATTTGCATCTAATGTCATGAATCCTGTGTTTAATAAATTTACTCAGTGTCTACGTGTAATTATAAAAAAATAATTGTGAGAATTTTTTCTACCAATAGAGTGTCGACATTTTTGTTGACACCTTAATCTATTATTCTTTTTAAAAAGTGACTAATAAGTTATATATACTGGATAAAGCTTTCTCGTGTCAGTTCTCGACTCAAATAATAACACACATAAGAAAGGAGAGCAAAATGTGCATTTATTGAACAATTTTTTGTTTTTAGAAATAAAATGATGACGGTGTTTTTTTTATAACATGAAATAACAACATCAAATTTGTGATTCTTAAAAAATTACATATTTGATGCGATTCTAACTCTGACTCATAAAAATACAAGACAGAGGAACAGAACATAGGAGAACTTAACAGTTTTGTAGTAGTGACATATTCCGTTTATAGTATGTTTTGAGATTTTTTTCAATTCTTATACCATAAATTTAATTTATTTATTTTTTAAAATACTACAGATAAAAAAACGGCTCTGTTTACTTTTATGCCTCAAATGAAATGACGAAGTTGTTTTTTTATTGAGAGGTGCCAAGACATTCAATACAAAAAGAGAAAAAAGTTGGCTTCTAATTAGGGCTGTAAATTAATGAGCTGAATTAGGGCGAATTATATCCAACTCGTACTAAGCTAATTAAAATGATGAACAAATTAACTCGAGTTGGGATGAAAATAATGAACAGAATATAACTCGAGTTCAGCTCATTACCAACTCAAGTTCATCTCATTCGCCACAATAGATTAACTCAGTCCATCTCTATGTTTGGTTTATGATTTGAGTGAGTAGAGTTGGGTTTGGAACCGTGAGTCTGAGTAGTAGTCATTTAAAATAGATGACATGAAATCTTTTGTGATGAATTTTGTATAACTTGAATTGTTAATGTGCTCAAACTCAGCTTACTAATTGAACGAACGAGTTATAAACAAGTTACAAGTTCGTAATATTTTTTGCAGCCCTACTGCTCCCAACCTCAGAAAAGGATAGAAATGTTCCAGTAACGATAAAAACAATATACATACATCATATTATTATATTCCGACTTGATGTGAGTGGAATGAAATCATGAATAGTTTACAAATTATGTTTCCGATATAACTTTTTACGATAGCCATTCCAACATTTTAAAGAATTTACTCATTTCCTTTTTTTGATCTGTCAAATGGAAGCATCTTCTTGTTATTAGATGCTTCTATTGATATATAATGTCATGTATCCTGTTTTTAAGAACTTTGCTCTATCGCCTCCGTTTAAGTATACAAAAATTCATCATGATAATTTGTTCTATCAAGAATGTCGACATCCTTTTAACGTCATAATCAATTTCATTTTGTTTGAAAAATCATTCAAATTCATTTATTTCAAGACGAGTTGATGACAGTTACAACTTGGATGAAAGTATTTTTATATATATATATATATATATATTTGTTGAGAATAGATGTTATCTGTAATTATTTTTTATTGATAAATATTAACTTTATTTGTACTCTTCGATTCTTCAATTCCTTAAAATGATCTTTATACGGTTGTTTACAGATATTATAGCGGTTCCAATAAATTAAAGTAACTTTATATTATTATCCAATGAGGATAAACATTATCCGTCCATTTTTTTTTTTGGTCATTGATATATTTATTTCTACGGATACAGTGTTATTATTAGTTTTTAATTTGTTAATCATGATTAAGCTGTTCCCAATGCTAGCTGCACTTGCATCTAATTAATGTCATGAATCTTGTGTTTAATAAATTTACTCTATGTCTACGTGTAATTATAAAAAAAATATCACAATATTTTTTCTACCAATAGAGTGTCGACATCTTTTGACACATTAATATATATTTTTTTGAAACATCATCTTAATTTATCATTTGTTGCACGATGAGTCGACGACTTTGAAACTAGAGATATTTACGGACATAATACAGTTTGGATGAAAATATTTTAATATCTCTATCCGTTGAGAATAGATATTATCCGTATTATTTTTTATGCACCCAAAAATAATATTATTTGTACTCTCGTATTCTTATTTATTGAAGTTACAAAAGTAATAATTAATATTCGCATAGTAGTTTCATCATATTAATAATTGGACCATTAATTTTTTTATTTATTATTACGCAAATACATATTTATATATATTGTGTTAAGTGACTAATAAGTCGCGGTACTGGATGAAGTTATCTCTCTCGTGTCAGTTTTTAACTCAAGTTACGACACAGAATAGAAGAACAAAACGTTCTTTTATTGCACAACTTTTTTGTTTTTAGAAATAAAATATATATTTTTAAAGAAACAAAAAAATGACGGCCATTTTTCATAACATGGAAATAACAACATCAAATTTGTGATTCTTAAGAAATTACATATTTGATTTGTTTTTTTGTGCTATGTCTTTTGTGTTTAATTTGCAATTTCTAAAAAGACAACAGACTAAGTGACTATAACTGTGTAGCGTTATGAAACGTTCACTAAGGAACCACACAAAATATGTAGTTCCTTGAAAAATTCTCTAAAGAAACTGCATATATAGTACTCTGTTCAGCGCACTCAATTAATTTCCATCAATTTTCATGGATAAAGTTTGCTCAGGGGTATTTTTTCCTTATAGGTGTTCGGCAACAAGTTTAAAATTCTCATTTCCAATATCAAAGGGTATTTTTCTTCCTTCTTAACCCATTTCTCACGGAAAAATATTATTCAATCAAACCTCCGGTTTTTTTTTATCAACTTTTGAGCATGCATAAAAGCTGGAATCGTAATTAAGCATTATGGCTTATCAAATCTTCATTCATGCATAATGCAGTGGTTTCACTTATATTAATTAAGCTATATGGTTAATCTAGCACATGGCAAACATTACCTAATTAAAAAGTAATTGAGTAGTAGAAGTTTTAATTGTTTTTTTTCAAATGTTGCAAGGTTTGACACCAGACAACAAAATTTTCAAATGTATTAAGTTAATTTCTAAGTTGAGTTTCTTTTTCAACGTTTAATCACGTAAGTCGAGTAATATCTTCTCCTTTTAAAATATAAGATTATGATATATACAAATGTATTAATCTAAATCAGTATTTTGCATCAATGTACTTAAAAGAGAGTTTGATATTAACATAACTTCTTCGACAAAAAAATGAATTGTAAAAAGAAAAAAAGCAACTACTTTCTAATCAACTTATTTTTCATATACTCGTCGAACACCTATGTTCTAAAATTTCTCATTGGTTTTTCAAGTTGAGAATTGAAAAATTTACTCATTCTCATATTTAAAATTCTTATTATCATAAAAATTTCGATTGCCGAATAGGCTCTAGTGTTGTTTCTTCCGTGTATTCAAAAAAATTCACCATCTTTCTTATTCAGCAAGCGGAGAGACGACGGAGAGAACGACAAAAATGCTAATGAGAAAGACTTGAGGCAATGATGCACCGAGTGACGAGAGACGAGGGACACGATAAGGGAGGAGAGAAAATTTAAGAGACAAGCAAAGAGAAAACGAAGCATTAATTAATTAATTAAATCACAACTCCTTAGACAGCATTGCGTTCACTTGACACATAATTCTTTTTTTGCTTTTCAAACAAATATCCTTTTGAGTTAGAGAGGAATCTAAATATAGTTACTGCACGTGTCCCTATTCCACAATCCCACAATCCTAATTAAGTGTTTCCCATTTTAATTTGGTTTGAGATTTTTGTGAGGGAATCTGATAATTCGCCGGAGAAGCAAATGAAGAAGAAAAGAGCGAAGAGGGAAAAGGGTAAGCGCCACTCGAGAAAAAGCAACTGGAGGAAGGTGAAGGGTCGAAATCTGACAAGCGGGGCCTGATTGAATCTTAACCGTAGATGCAATTTAACGGTGGAAACCTTTAAACTCAAAAGTTGTGTTAATGCAGAGAATATGGATTCATTCAACAGAACGAGTGAAGGTAGAAGCCTAGAAGGTGATTTTGACCAGTTGGGCCACCGTTTAGACTTTAGATAGTGAATGGGCCGACTTTTGTGGGCCTAAATAATACATGGGAAAAGAACTTTCAAAAACAAAGAATGGCCTTTTGAGATTAAAATAAAAAGATTACAAGATATAATATACAGGTTTTAAGATCTCGGAGATGGAATTTTAAAATATTAGAAAGGAATTCGATTTTTTTAATAGGATTCTCAGTCCTATAGAAAAGAGACGTACAGAGAAAAGAACAAACCAGATGAATGTTTGTATTGTATTCTATAAGTGAATTTTTTGTAAGTTAACATATTTTTTTTGACAAATAATTTGTTTATAATTATTTCTATAATTGAGTACAAAAGTTTTTTTTTCAGAAAAAATCGAGTTTTGGATCCGATTCGATTGATTCCTACTGATTCACCCAATGCTGATTCTTTAATCAACTTATCGATTTTGCTTTCAATTCCGATTTTCAGAGTGATTAAGGAGACAAAATATCACTAGAGAACTAGGAGCAATTTACAGTTGGCAACATAATGTTGCCATTGTCTCTCTCTTTTGCTGCCTTCTTTTTTGTTCTTCTCTGTTTCTTACGGTTTGATTTTAAACCAACTTTTTATTAAGTTGCCATTATAAATTAGAGAACTAGGAGGAATGCGGCCAATATAACAATATTATATTTGTTGTGTAAAATAATAGATGGAACAATTGTAACAAAAGGGTTGTGGGTTATTATATCAAAGGACCATCTCTAGCCTAACAAGAAAGATGACCATCCTGGCTGGGAAGCATTAATTGAGTACTATACATATTATTTAAGGGTTAGTTTATAGAATGTTTCAACAAAAAATTAAACAGAAAAGTAACATTGCTGGCATAACATGGTAGTAAATAGAGCAAAGGCCGGTCTGTTTAATCCAAACCCGGACAAATGCGTGCACTCTTCATAACTGATACATATAAAATTTCCCATAAAGAGGTAGCAAGTGAGAAAATTAGAAAATAAACTCCAGGTTAATAAAAAAAATTACCCAACCTTTCAAGAAAAAAGTTCAAATTTTACCTGCAAAACTGAAAATAAAATTTTGCCGACCCTGAAAAAAGTATGCAAATATGAATAATTTTGAATTACAGTGAATTAATTATGGTAGGAAAAGTCAAATTGAGCATTATTTACTTTATTAATTTGGTTTTAGTCACCTTTAATTGTCCCTCTGAGAATTGACCAGGTAGAAAGAGTTAAGAATCAAAAGTATTGAGGGACCACCATCCGAGCAACAGAGCAAGGGATATATATTTTACATGTCATGATATTAAGACAGGATTAATTTTAAAATTGTAACATATTAGATAACAAATTTAGACAGTTTTATGGTTCTTTTTTTGTTTTAACCAGGCATATCTTAGTGGTTTTTGAAATGCCTAGAAGAAATTTTTATAGAGAGAAGTTTATGTCTTATCTTTTAGACTTTTGATAGTTCAGAAGTTAGATGTCTTTTTCACGGAAGCATTTTCTTTCTGCTTGTAAATTAAAAAAAAAAAAACATTACTAATGGCCCAAATTTCTTTCCTGTGAATTTTTATTTCAGTCCAAGACCAAGCCCATCCCTAATTTTTTTATTTTAGTTGTCTAATGATAAGCCCATATCTTTTCAAGCTAGCTAGTTTAAAAAAATGTGTTAATTTCTCTGCTAGCGCAAATATCTGAGCAGTACATTTACAAAATTAATGCATTCATTTTTTTTCTTCCTCTGGATTCATCACAAAAGCCCAAGCTCGGATATTTCCTTTTCTTTTTCTTTTAATTTACTGCGCATATGCATTTTAGCTCTCTGGCAAGGCAAAATTAAGTCAAGTAGAAACAAGTCAAAATTGTCTACGGGTTTTAAGTAAAAAAAAAAAAAAGAGAGAGAAGGCAAAATTACAGGAAATTACGTTCAATTATTCATATTCCGCTTGTTACAAAAAATAAATGTGCTGTGTCATGTCATTTTGTGAACAAATTAGTGCAATAACCTTTTTATAATTATGTCCGTCTCACCTCTTCTTACACAAGGCTGTGTCAATGTTTAAATCGGCTTCATTTACCGATTCTTTGACCCGAAATTTTTAATTATACCATTTTCCAAGAAAAAATAAACTAAAACACTCCTGTTCTGGAGGAATTCGAATTCTATCCAGGCCACACCGAATTCTGCGGCCCCAGCCTCAAACATATCCGAATATTCTTTTATTTTTTTAAATTAAGACGGAGTTAAGTTTTCGAATTTTAAATATCTAAACAAACACATGACACCCACTTCTATCTCTCCACTACTACAGAAATGGTCATTGTACACTGCACATTGTATACGGATTTGACAATTTTATACAAAAACCGTGTGATATTGTAATTTTTTGGAAGCCCGAAATATCTGTGGGATCTATTACACGGATATTTATTAAAGAATCAGTGTAGAAAGCCTTGAGAGAGCTACACGGACGTTTATCAGGAATTGTAAACGGATTATTGTTTAACTAACAGTGTAGATAGCCATGTGAGAGCTACACAGATATTTATGATGAGAACCGTGTAGAAATATGCAAAATGCACACGAATGTTTGTTTAAATAACAGTGTAGAAACCTTTGACAGAGCTACACGGCTGTTTACATAATAATCCGTGGAGAAAGGTTATTGTAGGGTTTTGATTATCGATACACGGTTTTGCCAATTTTATACACTGCACATTGTACACGGTTTTGTTAAGTATAAATCTGTGTAGAGAAGTGTAGGGTTTTGGTATAAAATGCCTTCTCCTTCCCGCGCCGTATAAAAGGCCTTCTCCTTCCAGCGCCGTTTTGATCAAGTAATGCAACAAACGGAAAGGTTAGAGTTTTTTCAATTCATAGGTAAATTGTAGGTTCTCCTGTATAACCTTAGGAAGAGAGAAAGACCGGTCACTTTACATATTGCTTATGATCAACTTTGACAATCATTTTCACGGTTAATAATTGGAATTTTGATTTTGGTTTATCAATTATGTCAGATCGCTTATCTATCAAGATAAGTCGCTATCTTTGGAGCTCATCTATCAAGACGAGCGATGTGATATAATTGATAACCTACATCTCGACTTCACATGTGAATTGCTTCATTTCTGGCATGTATCTCCTTCATCTCTAGCATGTATTTTCCGTATCTTCCTCTAATTTTCTCTTACTTATTGTTGCTTACTTACTAATCATTTTATTTTTATTTACAGATTGTGATGAACTTTCTGATGGACAGCATGTGATGAATTTCATTTTCTTTTTATTTTCACTATATTTTATTTGACACTTTACAAGAACATGTTTTTTTTTGGTTAGATTCCAAAGAAATGGGTAAAACTAACTTTCAATAATAAAACATGTTCTTTAAATTAAATCATGTTTTGATCACTTGTTTTTGGCGATGTAGAAATGGCATGTTGCAGTGCATTGTTGTTTAATTTCTTACACAAACCCCCTTTGAATAAGATGTGGTTTGCGAAAGAATTTAAACAACAACGTAAGAACACTGCAACATGTCCATTTCTACATCGCCAAAAACTTGGGACTAAAACATAATTTAATTTTCAGAAAATGTTTTATTAGTTGAAAGTTAGTCTGACTCATTTCTTTGGAACCTAACCAAGATAAAGCATGCTCTTGTAAGGTGTTAAATAAAATATGAATTTATGCATATTACTATATTAGTAATGTTTTATTAGTGAATTTAGTAATGTTCTTGTAATGTTTCATTAGTGAATTTAGTAATTTCTGTGCTGTAATAGTAAATAAGGAGTTGAATTTATGAATTTTGTAATGCTAAGTATAATTTTTGTGCTGTAATTGGAAAACTGGGGGGTAATCTCAATACTGAATTTTGTAGCAAAACTAGCTAGCAAAAATGGAGACTAGCCCAGAACAAAAAAATCTAAAAAAATATATAGGGCAATCAGACACGGATATTTAGCTAAAACTGTGTACAAACAGTAATTGTACACGGATATTTGTTGAATATCCGTGTCTGATTGGCTACACAGATTTTTTGGAAGCCCAAAATATCTGTGGGATCTATTATTTATTAAAGAATCAGTGTAGAAAGCCTTGAGAGAGCTACACAGACGTTTATCAGGAATTGTAAACGGATTGTTGTTTAACTAACAGTGTAGATAGCCATGAAAGAGCTACACAGATATTAATGGTGAGAACCGTGTAGAAATATGAGAAATGCACACGGATGTTTGTTTAAAGAGCAGTGTAGAAATCTTTGACAGAGCTACACGGCTGTTTACATAATAATCCGTGGAGAAAGGTTATTGTAGGGTTTTGATTATCGATAAAGGGCTTCTCCTTCCAGCGCCGTTTTGATCAATTAAAACTCTCTCTCTCTCTATATACGAATTGGTCTGGTTAATTTCTGCGCACAAGGCGGCCGGATCTGAGATCTTTGAAGTTAATTTGTATTTCTCCTCTCTATCTTGCTAAGGTTAGTCGTGTATATATTTCTCTTTTCTCCTCTAATTTCCTGTTACTTGTTATTACTTATTTAGGTCAATTAGTAATTAATGCATGCATGCTTGATTTGTTGAGATAATGTAAATAATTAGTATATTAAATAGAGTGATGCATGTATAATTGTGATTTTTTCTAATAATAGAGTAATGCATGTATAATCAACTAATGCATGTATAATAGAGTAATGCATGTATAACTGTTATTTTAGTGATGATTAGCTTGATAATTGTGCTTGTTTAGTAATGCATGTATAATAGAGTGATGCATGTATAATTGTGCTTGTTTCTAATAATAGAGTAATGCATGTATAATCAACTAATGCATGTATAATACAGTGATGTATGTATAATTGTTATTTTAGTGATTATTTTACTAATGCATGTATAATTGTGCTTGTTTCTAATAATGTTGTTTTTTGTAGAACCATGACACATTCATGTGAGCAACGATGGCTCTTCGCTTTTGGTGCCAGTAGCTAGGGTTTACAGAGGGTAATATGAAGATATACATGTTTTAATAAAGAAAGAGTTGAGTAAAAAGTTGGATGAAGGACCTTGGAAAAAAGGGAAGAGGTGGGATGAAGGACCTTCAGAGCTGGATGCAGAGCCGAATGAAGAGTCGGGCACAATCTTGTCAGACTGACAAGATTGTGTCCGACTCTTCATTCGACTCTTCATCCGGCTCTGAAGGTCCTTCATCCACCTCTTCCCTTTTTTCTGAAGGTCCTTCATCCAACTTTTTACTTGACTCTTTCTTTATTAAAATGTATCTTCATATTACCCTCTGTAAACCCTAGCTACTGGCACGAAATGTAAACCTTAAGTTTATATTTGAAATCATTATGGGATCGAGGCTCAGGAAAAAGGATATGTCTACCCAGTATGGATTTGTATAATATATGCTCAATATGGATTTGTAATGCTCAATATGGATTTGTATAATGTTTCAATTTAAATTTTGTAATACTCAATATGGATTTGTATAATTTTGTATAATTTAGTGTACATGAATTTTTAGTTTACCCTTATTAATTGACCGGTTTGTATGCCATCCACCGATTTTGTGTTCCAAATATAAAGCATGTTCTTGTAATTAAATAAAATATAGTGAATTTAGTAATTTTTTTTGCTGTAATTGTAAATAAGGAGATGAATTTATGAATTTTGTAATTGCTGAACATGGATTTGTAATGCTAAATATGAATTTTGTAATGATAAGTACAATTTTTGTGCTGTAATTGGAAAACTGGATGTCAAATTATCTGAAAAACTGGGGGTAAACTCAATATTGAATTTTGTAGCAAACTGGCTAGCAAAACTGGAGGCTAGCTCAGAAAAAAATTGTTAATAAAAAAATATATAGGATAACATACACGGATATTTAACTTAAAACCGTGTCCAAATAGTAACTGTACACGGATATTTGTTGAATATTTGTGTACGAAATAGGTACACGGATATTTGTACTAGCATTATACACGGTTCTAAGTAAAAATAGCCGTGTATGATTTGTTAGAGAGCTACACGGATTTCTTAACGAAAAATCCGTGTAGAAAGTAAATGTATACGGTTGTTTGTTGAAAATCCGTGTAGAACCGCGTTCTCCTATCTTAAGTGATACGGATTTTTTTATAAATTCCTAGAAAATGCTAGCATTATACACACGGTTCTTAAATAGAATTAACCGTGTATGATTTGTGAGAGAGCTACACGGATTTCTTGACTTAAGATCCGTGGAGAAAAGTCTTTGTAGGGTTTTGGTATAAAATGCCTTCTCCTTCCAGCGTCGTTTTTATTTTTATCGAGTAATTAATACTGTCTCTCTCTCTCTCTCTGTATTGAATGCACTGATCCGATTTCTGCAAAGGCCAACAGCTGGTATTATCTGAGATCTTTGAAGTTTGTATTTTCTCCTCTCTATATCTTTCTAAGGTTAGTGTGTATATATATATATATATATATTTTCCTTTTCTTCCTCTATTTTTATGTTACTTATTTGTACTTATTTAGATCATGTGTAATTAGTGTATTGTTGTCCAATAACCGACCTACTGATGCTTTTAGGTCCTTTGCCCGTTCAAAATTAATCCAATTGGGATTAATTTTGGATAGTCCCCGTTTTGGGACTGCTATTTGAATATTGGGTCTCATTTAGGATGTGAACACATATTAGCGGGATTTAATTAGTAATTGAGGAAAGTTCGACGGTATTTTCCCTTAATGCTCCTACGAGTATGTGGTTTTTACGCATACTTGGGGAGTTAAGGGGAAATGCTGCCGAATTTTTCTCAATTACTAATTAAATCTCGCTAATATGTGTTCACATATGGGACCTAATATTCAAAGAGTGGGTTAGGATTGTAAACCGGCCCTTTGTAAGCCTAGAATTTGGTACCAATTTACATGTTGACCATGATTAATTGAAATCATTTTTTTAATTTAATTTACAGATGGATCGAAGTTGGATGTATGAATTGCGACGTGATAGTGAAGAATATTTGGGTCGCGTTGATGAGTTCATAAAATTCGCTGAGAGGTATAGAGTGAAGATGATGGAAGCCGACATTTTGTGTCCTTGTAGAGATTGTAAATTTTTTTTAAGATTTGGGGATTCCGAAGAAATTAGAGCTCATTTGATTTGTCGTGGATTTAAGAAAAGATATACATGTTGGTTCATGCATGGTGAGGAATTTGGGGAAAGTAGTTGTACCAATAAGAATTCTAACCGTTGTGAAGAGAGCGATGAGAATGTAGAAATTTTGGATAATTTTGAACTTGATTTCAGCGATGATGATGTGAATGTCAAAAATTTTGATAATGTTGAACTTGATCGCAACGATGATGATGAGCTGGAGACGGATATCGCTGAAAATGTAGTACACGAGTATATTGATAATCTGGAGGACATGTTACATGATGTGGAAGATGAAATTAGTGATAAAAATTATGATAAATTTCAGTATTTGTCTAATGAATCCAAAAAGCCGTTGTATCCTCGGTGTACCAAATTTACGAAACTGTCAGCTGTGTTGAAATTATTGAACTTGAAAGCAGACAGTGGTTGGAGCGATAAGAGTTTCACGTCCTTATTAAAGCTTTTAGGAGAAATGCTCCCAGATAACAACGAGTTACCCCGTACAATATATCAGGCGAAGAAGTTGATATGTCCGGTGGGGTTGAAGATCGAAAGAATACATGCATGTCCGAATGACTGTGTATTGTATCGTAATGAGTATGAGGCCATGGATGTTTGTCCTAAGTGCGGTGTTTCTCGGTATAAACGTAAGGACCAGGGCACTACTGATTGTGACGACGGCAAAAAGGGCCGGCCTCCGGCTAAGGTGTTGTGG
This sequence comes from Carex myosuroides, assembly GCA_028015225.1. NCBI lineage: Eukaryota > Viridiplantae > Streptophyta > Magnoliopsida > Poales > Cyperaceae > Carex > Carex myosuroides. Next base: position 11,507,719 of record CM051465.1, read on the forward strand.
TACTTGCCGATAATACCGAGATTCAAACAGTTATGAGCAAATCCCAAAGATGCAAAGTTAATGCGTTGGCATGAAGAAGGGCGCAAAAAGGACGGTAAACTAAGACACCCGGCTGATTCTCCTCAGTGGAGAAATTTTGATAGACATTTCAAAAATTTTAGTTCCGAGATAAGAAACCTCAAGATTGTGGTGAGCACAGATGGAATGAGTCCGTTTGGAAGCATGAGCAGTCGGCACAGTACTTGGCCAGTTCTGTTAGCCATCTACAATCTTCCTCCTTGGTTGTGCATGAAACGCAGGTATATAATGATGTCATTACTAATCCAAGGACCCAGACAACCCGGAAATGACATAGATGTATATCTCGCACCATTAATTGAGGACCTCCAAAAATTGTGGCGTGATGGCGTCCCGGTGTGGGATGCGTACATGAAAGAGACCTTCAACTTGCGGGCTATGGTGTTTTGCACCGTAAATGATTTCCCCGCGTACGGGAATTTATCGGGTTACACTTGTAAAGGAGCAAAAGCGTGCCCTATTTGTGAAGATGATACGCAGGTGCTGAGGTTGAAGAATTGTCAAAAGAATGTATTTATGGGGCACCGTAGGTTTCTTCCAATTAATCACCCATATCGTAAGAAGAAGAAGGCATTCAACGGGAAAGTTGAGCTTGGAGTGGCCCGTCGTCCATTAGATGGGAAGGGTGTCTTCGAGAGTGTTAAAAACCTTGATGTTGTGTTTGGAAAGTGTGCCACAGAAAGGCCGAAGAATATTTGGAAAAAGAGGTCTATATTTTGGAACCTACCTTACTGGGAACATTTAGAAGTGAGACATTGCATATATGTCATGCATGTTGAAAAAAACATCTGCGACAGTTTGACTGGTTTATTATTGAACATTCCGGGGAAGACTAAAGATGGTATCAAAGTTCGAAAAGACATGGTAGAAATGGGAATACGACCCGAGCTTGCACCGCAGGAGAAAGGGAAGCGCACGTACCTACCCCCCGCAATGTGCACAATGTCGAAGAAAGAGAAAACAAGCTTTTGTGAATGCCTCCGCAGTATTAAGGTCCCATCAGGGTATTCTTCGAATATTAAGAAGCTGGTGTTGATGAAGGACCTGAAACTGGTCGGTCTGAAATCTCACGACTGTCATGTTTTATTGACACATATGATTCCTGTTGCAATTAGGGGGGTTTTACCAAAGCCCGTTCGTCAAACCATTACGAAGCTTTGTTTTTTCTTCAATACAATAAATTCCAAAGTCATAGACCCTCTAATACTGGACTCTTTAGAGGTGGAAGTGGTCGCTACTCTTTGCCAACTTGAGATGTATTTTCCGCCATCTTTTTTCGATGTTATGGTTCACCTTGTTGTTCATCTAGTGAGAGAAATCAAGATATGTGGTCCTGTGTTCCTGCGGTATATGTATTCATTCGAGAGATACATGGGAATTTTGAAAAAATACGTAAGGAACCGACATCGACCCGAAGGTAGCATTGTAGAAGGATATTCCACAGAAGAGGTGATTGATTTTTGCACCAACTACATGACCGGTGTCTGTCCTATTGGCGTTCCAAAGTCTCGATATGAGGGAAGGCTCCAAGGAGTCGGGACAATTGGGTTGAAAGCCGTAGTTGCTGATAGAGATGAACTACAGAAGGCACATTTTTTGGTACTACAGCACATGACAGATGTTGCTCCCTATATAGATGAGCACATGACAATCCTTCAACAAGAGTACTACACGAGAAGTCAGAAGTGGCTTACCAACGAGCATAATCGTTCATTTGTAGGATGGCTGAGAGAAAGGGTGCAGTCACACCCCGATAGGGGGCCCGTAAATGAAATTGTTCGACTGCTGGGCGAAGGACCCCGAATTGTTGTTAGAACATTCCAAGGATACGAAATTAACGGATATACATTTTACACTAAATCCCAAAGTGATAAGAGCACGATGCAAAATAGTGGGGTGACGTTGGTGGCGACGTCTCAAGAATTCAGTAGATCCGGAGATTCCCGGCCCGTAATAGCATCAAAGTCGTATTATGGCGTTATTGAGGAAATTTGGGAGCTCATTTACAGTCCTGACCTTAGCATTCCCTTGTTTCGGTGTCAATGGGTCGAAGACCGGGGTGTTAAAGTTGATAACGACGGGTTCACACTCGTTGATTTTAATAAAGTTGGGTATGTTGATGATCCGTTTATACTCGCCAAGCAAGCAACCCAAGTCTTTTATGTCACTGACCCGAGTGATAATAGGTGGAGCATCGTCCTATCTGGGAAAAGAAGAATTGTTGGGGTACAAAACGTCGTCGACGAAGAAGAGTATGACCAGTTCGACGAAATACCTCCATTTTGTACCGACGTGCAAACTGAGGTAGCCTCAATTGAAGAACAAGACGAAGCAAACTATTTGTGATCCGACCACAATGAAGGAATATGGGCCGAATGTAATGTGAAATCAGTGAAAAAAAAGAGAAAAAGAAAAAAAAGGCAGATGTGTAGTATTTATCTTGTTTAGAAAATAACTTTTTAATTATCTTGTTTGGAAACAACTTTTAAATAATATTCTAGTTAAAATATTTCTATTTCAAAACAATATTTGCAGTTAATATATTTCTATTAGGATGCTCAAATTAGTTGAAATATTAAATTTCAGTAAAAAAATATTGGCTTTTCAAACATTTCGAGTCCAAATAATACGTATACTTATTTATTATCACTTTTAAATAATATAAAAAATAACAAGTTAAACCATGCAATGTTGTCAATTACTTCACACACGGCCTTCACACACGGCCGTCTATTAACTAAAATCCACACAATAATGAGGAGAGCTACACAGATGTTTAATAAAGATCCGTGTAAAAAGGTTATCAAACACGGATGTTAGAGTAAACGTCCGTGGCTAAAGAGTTTAGGGTTTAATGGGGAAGGAGAGCTACACGGATTGTTAAAGGTAAAATCCGTGTAGAAAAATGGAAAAATTTGGTATAAAAGGCAATCTCCTCCCGGGCCCCGGCGCCGTTTTGATCAAGTAATTCTGATCAAAAGAAATTAAGAATTACTTGGAAAATAATTTTGTGCTATTCAGATATGGAAAATGCTAATCCTGCGGGAAATCACAATCCTCCAAAAAATCCGTGTATAATTTTTGCGGGAAGAATGGTCTCAAGACTAACATAATTCAATGGGAGGATGTACCCCCGCCACCTGTGATTGAAGTCTCTTCTCATTCAGAATCCGAATCGGATCCTGAATCTTATGAAGGTGATTCGGATTCCGGTCCTGAGGATCCTTACGGTCCACACGGTCAGTTTGATGATCCCAAAGTTTGGTTACGGTTGAGAAGAAGCAAGAGAGTATGGGAAAATGTAAACAAGAAAGGAGGCAAGCGAGCAAGATACTTCCCTGAAAAGAGAAAAAGGGGAGGCAATTAGTGAGGAAGAATAGTTTTTTAATTAGGGATAGAGACTTATATTGTTATATATTTTATGTTTTTGTTTTGGTGTTAAGTGATGTATCCAGTAACTATTCCTATGTTATTAATATATGAAGTATTTTTATTTTTTATTCTCTTGAACTCTATTTTATTTAACCTTTTTTTTGCTATTCACATTTTTGAACATTTACACTTTCTAAATTTGAATTTATGATGCATGCAAATAAGTTAAACAAATATATGTCTTAAAAATTTATCAAACTTGGAAAAGTCCATTTGAGGACAGACAAGTATTAGTATTTGGTTTTAAATATTAGTTCAAATATTAAATATTAATAAAAAATATTTATATTTCAAACATTTCTAGGTCAAATATCAAATATTAGTTCAAAATAATACAAATAATAAATCACTATCACTTCAAATAATACAAAAAATAAGAAATAAATTCACTTAATATTTTTAATTAATTTCTGCACGGACTTTTGTTAATAATACGTGTAGATAGGGTCTATCTACATGGACGTTCAACGTAAAAGTCCGTGTAGCTCTCCTTCAGTTTAGACGGTTGTTAAGTTAATATCCGTGTAGAAAGAGGGTTACAATACAATAAATGACTTGGCTCGCGCCGCTTCGAGTCCTTTGCCAATTTCACCTATCTATTTCTCGAAGGCCGAGTACCCTCGTTGCGATTTCTCCAAATGCTCGACCTTCTTCTCCAACTCAGATTGAAGAACTTCTCCCGGGAGGCTGCATCTGCCTTCAGAGGAGGGAGAAATCTGAGTTGGGAGAGGAAGGTCGAGCATTTTGATGAAGTTGCTTGCTGTGGAGTTGTATTTATAAGAAGAAAATGATCGCTATGAAGGTTTGGTACAGGAACTCAATGCTCAACTGCAGGTTTTCAAATATCTCGGATTCATTGTTTTGCAAAGGCATAGAGGGAACAAAGTTGAAGGGGAAAAAAGGTTGAGGCAAAGCTGAAGGGAAAAAGGTACATGGTAATCACACACGGATATTAAACTAAAAGTCCGTGTACAAAGGGTTTAGGGTTTAGATCTCTAGAAGGGTGACCTACACGGTCTTTTAAATAAAAGTCCGTGTAGAAAGGGTAAGAGACACGGATGTTAAAATTAAAAAGGGAAGGCAACTAGAAAGGATAGTTTTTTAATTAGGGATAGATACTTATGTTTGTTATATATTTTATGTTTTTGTTTTGGTATTAAGTGATGATGTATCCAGTAACTATCCCTATGTTGAAATTAATATATGAAGTATTTTTATTTTTTGTGCTCTTGAACTCTATATTATTTAACTTCCAGTTACAAATTAAGACTTGAGAGTAGGTCCGTGCGCATCGCACCTACTCTGCTTACGATGCGTTTAATCACCGTCTATTTTCTTTAAAAGTCGTGCGGAATAGTTTAAAATTCGTTCGTTTCTGTTTCAGTTTCCGTGCGCACATATCTTATATTAGATCGGACCGTCAGCATCGTTGAACATAAAAGTTGGTCCGGTGGGCATCGGAACCTACTCCGTTCTCTTTAATTGAACGTCCGTGTAGAAATGCAAAGCGAGCTACACGGACTTTTAATTTAAAGTCCATGTCGAAAGGTATCGTACACGGGTTTTTAATTAAACGTCCGTGTAGAAAGCGAGGGAAAGTGAGGCGGGGAAAAGCCAACCTAGGCGAAAATTTTCGGAAAATTGGTTTTGAATTTTTGGGAGGGAGACAGGGAGCTAAAGGATGGAAGTGCGAAAAAATTTTGATAACTGTGAGGAGGGATAGAAATGGCTTTCATAAACTCAAAGGTAACATAATATCTGTGGTTTTATCCGACCGTCTAATCATTATTATGCACAAATATTAAAGGATCTTGTGCAACATCTAGAACCAGATCTAAACAGAGATATTATGTTACCTCAGAGAGTGTGAAAAATCTACCCACCACCTCTTAAATGAAGACCTCAGGACCGTTCATCGTTATCGGACCGTCAACAAAGCTTGATATTTACTAATCGACATGTACATGTACAACAGTACATACGAAAATAATTCAAAAAATATTTTTTTATTTTGTTTACATCTTATATGGCCAAATAATACTTATACATATTATTTTTATAAACTTTCATCATTGTATGTCCCTTCAAATTGTAAAAATATTTTTGGACCGTTCATTTTCAAGCGGAAAATCAACGGTCGATCTGCAATGAAATCATTCCATATCTGTTTTAAAATGATCAAGGGAGAACATTGAATGTAACCAACATAAAAGTTTGGAAAATTTATTATGTATGAGGTTTGATCCAGCACGAAGTGTTTGTGGCCATACGATACTTCAATTTTCAATGAACTAGATAGATGGGTAAATAAAAATAATTTTTGATCAAACTTTCACGGAAGACAATAAATGCAATGCTCTTTGATTTGAACGGTCCCGATCAATCAACGGACTAACTATTTTTGTGCGTCTTCACAATCTCACAAGGCAAGAGTTTATGTTTCATGAAACATAAACTCTTGCCTTGTGAGATTGTGAAGACGCACAAAAATAGTTAGTCCGTTGATTGATCGGGACCGCTCAAATCAAAGATTACAACCTTTAATCAAGTGCAGCAAATTTTGATGGAATTTTATCTTTATTTACCCATCCATCAAGCTGTATTATCTGAGATCTTTGAATTTTAACTTGTATTATCACAAAAATCACTCTAAAGTTCTGGCTGGAATCAATCGTAAAACAGATGGGCATCGGACCCAAGCTGCTGGGCGCGAAAGTTCTGGCGTGAACCCACTTTGAGTCCGATGGGCATCGGACCCAAGCTGCGCGCTCCCCTAAAAAATACCTACATAACGATTGATTCCCGCCAGAACTTTCGCGTCTTCTTTAATTTTCGTGCGCACGGACCTTGAGATAGTCGGACGGTCATAGAGCCCATCGGACTCACTTTGGGTCTAATGGGCATCGGACACAAGCTGCTATCGTACATAACATATTAAAAGTAGGTCATCAAAGTTTATCTGATTCGTTCGTATTTGCGTACGATGGGTTTAATCACCGTTTATTTGCTTTAAAAGTCGTGCGGAATAGATTAATATTCGTTCTTATCTGTTTCAGTTTCCGTGCGCGCATATCTTAAATTAGATCGGACGGTCATCATCGTTGAACATGAAAGTAGGTCCGATGGGCATCGGACCTACTCCGTTCTCTTTAATTGAACATCCGTGTAGACATGCAAAGAGAGCTACACGGACGTTTAATTAAAAGTCCGTGTAGAAAGGTATCATACACGGACATTTAATTAAACATCCGTGTAAAAAGGTTTTTAATTTGCAATTCCCGAAAATTATTCTATGTTAAAGCTAGCTTTTGTAATTATTTTGTAAAGTCCCCATAAATTATTTATTCTTCATGTCAGGTAAGTGTTAATTTATGTTTTTAAATCAGATTATTTAGGCAACATAATGTATTTTACTTAGAATCAAAGTTTTAAATATTAAAGGTTTTTAAGTAATAACCTTTGTAGTTCTTATATATTGTTGCATGTTGTTGTTTTGTGCTGCTAATTCATATCTATAAAAGTATTTATTTAGATAGCATGAAGTATTTAACAAAAAAGAAACCGTGTAAAAAAAAAATTATTGATTAAAGAACAAAATATATTACATAAAAAAGGATCCCCATACATCGTACCAAAAGAAAGGATCCTCATACATGTACCACAAATTTAAAGAAAAACTACAAAATAACTACAAAGCAAACAAAAAAAAAACTTAATTAAACTAGTTAGATGGTGGTGGCTGCCTTGGCCTAGCTTCTAATCCAAGGGAAGAATGGTCTGGCTGGATTACCCCTTCTTATGTAGGGCTTTGGTGGTGGGTGCCCCCTTGGGCTTCGTCGTGGCTTACTTGAGGGGGGCCATGGCCATGTCCTCTTCACGTAGGGAGGAGGCATTTCGAAGCCGGGAGGGACTGCGGGACCTTCGGCAGGGACTTCGAGAGGGACTTCGGGAGGGTTTGAGGGGGGCCGTGGTCCTGGCACATTTGGTGGTGGATGCCCCCTTGGGCTTCGCCGTGGCACACTTGAGGGGGGCGGTGTCACGGCCATTTGAACATTCCAAATCTCAATCGGGGTTTCTCAGATTATATAGAATTTTGAAGAGTCGTTTCGTCTTCTCCTTAGAAATGATAATTAATTAAAAAGGCAACTTTTCGAATTCCGTCATGGAACTGTTCAAATTAAACAAAACTTAAATAAATAATCTGATTTTTATACTTTTATCACGGACGTTTAATTACATGTCCGTGTATCATTTTAAAAAGACACGGACGTTTAATTAAACGGCCGTGTCGAAAGGTATTCGTGCACGAGTGTCGTTGCAATGTCCGAAAAGGTATAGACACGGATGTTAAAATCAAGTCCGTGTCGAAAGGGTCTTTCTACACGGACGTTCGCATTAAAGTCTGTGTAGCTCTCCCTCATTCTACACGGTTGTTAAGTTAATATCGGTGTCGAGAGAGTCTTTCTACACGGATATTTTATAAAAAGTCCGTGTAAACTTGTACTTCCTCTCTACACGGAGTTTAGATCAAATGTCCATGTATAAAGGTGTTCCAACACAAATGAATTAAGTGAATTGTCCGTGTAGAACTAGGGTTACGATACATATTACGCGCCTGCTCTTCCAAATTTTTCATAACTTAGCTCGCGCCTTCAATTCTTTTCCAAACATTTCGAAACTTAGCTCGCGCCGCTTCGAGTATTTCTTCCCCACCTCACCTCAATTTCATCGCCTCTCCTGTCCAACCAACTCTCCGGTCCGACAACCTACCTCTTCTTTCTCGAGGAAACGCTCAACACCTCCATTGCGAAGAAATTTTGGTATAAAAGTTTTGGTATTTACTGCATGTATTTACTGTATTTACTTTGGTATTTACTGAAAAAGTTCTATTTTTTTTTATAGAACCATGTCGATTGAGAATGAGCACGTAGATATGATGGAAGAAGGCGAGCACCAAGCTGCTGGCCAATCAGGTTCGGCCAAAAGGAAAAGAGGTCCGACAATGTGCACGTCCACGTCCGAGGCAAAGCAACTAACTGGACATCGAGTTCAGTAAAAATGGGTGTGCGAAGGGTGCAAGACGGTCTGAGTACAAAAATTATGTCTGCAATTTGGTGAAGCAAAAGGCAGACATCCTGGTAGAGAGATGGGATCATTTTACGAAAGACCAAAAGAACGGCTGGTGGAACATTGTGAAGGTGAAGTACCTAACCAGTTAATATATTTTTTTTAATTGTACAGAAACTTAAATGCAGTAATTTGGGTGTCAATGCAGGCTCAGTGGAACATCCCGGATGACATCCCGGAGGTGGTAAAGGATAAGACTTTGAGGATAATGAATGAAGCTTGGAAGCAATTCAAATGCACGCTGAGTACGGATTTCATGGATCAAGGTAAAAGCCCGGTAGGCTACTATCCTTGGGTGAAACAAGAGCAGTGGGAGAAGTTTGTGGAGATGAAGAGTACGGACGAGTTCAAGGTATGTAAATTCAGCAAAATTACCTTTTTTCCTTTATCGATTTGAATTATGTTGGTAAATGGTGTCCGAAATAGACACCCTGTTGCTGTTGTTCCAATCATATATAAATGTGAAATGGTGTTTATTTTGAATAACTGAATTAATATGAAGTTGAAATGGTGTTCCACTCACAACTTGTAATTTTTTTGTTTGCTTTTTAATTGGTTTGTTTACTTTTTAATAAATGGAAAATAGTAGCTAGGCTAATTTTTTTACTTTGATGTGTGAAGAAAAAAAGGGAGGAGGGCAGGAGGATCGTTGCAATGAACAAGTATCCGCACAAGTTGGGGTCGGGTGGTTACCAGGGTAAAAGGGAGGAGTGGGCTAAAATACTGGATTTGAACAAAGACTCTGACTCACCCGTGGTTAGGATAAAAAATCCTAGGGCCCAAGATTGGACGTTGGCAAGGTCCGAGTTAACCACTGACGGGAGGATAGTACTACATCCCACGTTGCGACCCGTGGCTCAGAGAATGGTACGAGTCGTTTGTTAGAACTATGTGTAATTCAAGCGTGTTAAAAACTTTGTGTACATCGATCACTAATTCTTTTGCTATAACTAATTTTTCTATTCACAGTTGGAGGTGGAGGAGGAGGTCAATTCCGGTGCCCGGTCGGTCGAAAGGCAAGATGACTCCTTGTCCATAGTGCTCGGGAATCCAGAACACCCTGGTCGAGTAAGGGGCGTAGGTGCCTACAGGGGCTGGAAGGACGTATTCAATGGACCAAAACCTCGAAGGAAATCTCGTGCGAAAGTGAACAAAGACGAGATAGTTGCGCAGATACGCAAGGAGGTGAGCGCCGAGTACCACGCAAAGATGGAGGAGTTGGAATCAAGGTTGCGTGCCGATTTTATAGCTATGGCGCAGCCAGCCGAGCAAGCACCTCCCACCCCGACGGGAGTTCGGCGAAGTAGTCAGGCATCCGGGACGTTCGGAGACGACATGGATCATCTAAAGGTAATCACTACTTGTTCGTATTCTAAAGGCAATTACTACTTGTTGGGCATTATTGGGAGGTATTTCAACCGTAGCGCTGTTTTTTCAACCGTTCCGTTATTGGGAGGCAATTACTACTTGTTGGACACTATATGGCCATAGCGCCGTTTTTTCAGCCGTTCCGCTATGACGCGATAAACGCTATTTCAACCTTTGATTTATATGAATGAATGTATATATATTTCAATTTAAAAATAAATTCTGACATGAAATTGCAGGACGCCACAGCATGCGAACTCGTCCTGTGGCTCGGGAATAAGCCTCTGGTTGTTGCTAAGGGCATGGTACATCCAGCAGCCGACAAAGTGCACAATGAGCAGCTACTTCCCGGCCATGCCGCCGTACAGATTGACAATGTCTTGAAGGGATGGGAGCACGTACCTCTTCCTGTCCCAATTGAGGGGAATGGCATGCTCTGTGTCGATGATGCCCGACTGTCATTCGTGCAATGGCCCAAGGATCAGATTATTTTGGATCAGGTAATGCATAAATAGTCAAGTTATTTTGTTACATTCAAAGCACTTCCTTTTCAAATACTTGAAAAAGGTAAAAAATTTCGATACAGGCAGGAGGAGATGATGAAAGTCGCACGGAGGGCGTGATGTCACCGGTACGGAGGGACGAAGCAGGGTCAGCGGCTGCTGCTCCGGCAGCAGGGTCAGCGGCCGCTGCTCCGGCAGCAGGGTCAGCGGCCGCTGCTCCGGCAGCAGGGTCAGCGGCCGCTGCTCCGGCAGCAGGGTCAGCGGCCGCTGCTCCGGCAGCAGGGTCAGCGGCCGCTGCTCCGTCTGCAGCAGTTGCTGACCCTCATGCCCAACCAGCAGTTGCTGCTCCGGCTGCCCAACCAGCAGGCCATGACCCTCCTCCCCAAACATCAGAACCTGACCCTACGGCCGGACCAGTAGTTGCTGACCCTGCTGCCGGAGCAGCAGTTGCTGACCCTCCTGTCCAACCAGCAGGACCTCCACCTCGTCTGCTCACCGAGGAAGAATACAAGCTCCTTCCCGAAAAGGATTTGCGGGATCTCCACGACCGCTTGATGGTGGCACCCAAGGACATGACAGAAGTCGTCATACCTATCCCTCCGGGGAGATTTCTACATGATGGCTCGGTTGTACTGCTGCCGTTCATTGACTTCAAGGACTTTCTACATGCCTCGGGGTCCGATAAATGGCTCTCCGTGGGGCACATCACCATTTTCCTCATGTTAGTGACCAAAAATTGTTTATATCATGTGTATAGCACTGAAGAATATATTCTAATGTCATATGATAATTTTTCAGGAGGCTAATCAATAGTACTAACTACAAGGGCAAACAGAACTTGTGTGCTTTTCTGGACCCCAGCGTACTTAGTGCGTCGAACGTGAAAAATGCTCCGAAGGTGGCTATGGATTACCTGTGTGGCGCGATGCTCCAAGCTACTAAGGCGATGAAGAAATTTCTTCTCTTGCCATACCACCAGATGTTAGTTCTAACCTTGTGATTAAATATATAAATAATTGAAATCACACCATCAAGTCAAGCAAACACGTGTCTCACTATTATATATGCCAAAATATCTGGGTACTGTATGCTAAGATCCTATAATTCTTCTCCTCCCACAGGGGACACTGGTGTTTGATCATCATTGTGCCTTGCCTGAGTGCGGTTTACGTCGTGGATTATTTGCAGCCCAAAGAAAAGATCGGATTTAGCACGTGCAAAGAAGCAATCTACCCGTATGTGCAAAAGTAAGCAATAATCTTTCACTATGTTTGATTTTTTCCCAATTATAACAAATTGTGGAATTGCTAATTAGAGTCGCTCCATTTTGTAAGGGCTTTTGCTGCATACGTTAAACAAGGAGGATTGCGCAGCAAGGACAAGAAAATGGGAAATAGGTTGACTTGGAGGTGGTGGCCGGTGAGCACAACACAATTCTATAATTTCATATTTTGTTCAAAAAATTATTGTCATTCTAACATAGGCCGCTAAATGTAAATTGTAGAGCCCGCAACAGGAGGCGGATTGGGAATGCGGATATTACATGATGATTTCCATGTTTCTCTTTGTTGAAAAAATGCAATTCACATTTCCAGATGTGGTATGTAATTCATATTAATTGTGCCTATATAATAGCAATTGATATTTTCATATTATGCTTACTTATAATTCTCATGTCATTAAATTAGCAATTGATATTTGCGACTGTCTTGCATCTACCTTTTATTGTTACTAACTAATACCAAATTATAATTGTAGCAACCATCAAAGAAAGCTGTGTACTCCAAGGAGCAGATCGACTATGTAAGAGGTAGCTGGGCAAGATGGTTTCTATCTGAATATTGTAATGCTGAACATGGATTTGTATAACAATTTAGTGTATATATGAATTTAGCAAGCATAATTTAATGTCAAATTATCTGGAAAACTGGCTAGCAAAACAGAATGGTATATGAATTTTGTAGGAAAACTGGCTAGCAAATTAAACTGGAGGCTAGCCCAGAAATGAAAAAAAACAAGAAAACAAAATGGGACAATTCTACACGGATATTAAACAAAAGCCCGTGTAGAACGAGTTGAGTGAGCAAGGATTATTTTATATTTGTCCGTGTATGATAGTTACGATACTCCGTGTCAAAAGAAAATGCTACACGGACGTTAAACAAAAGACCGTGTATGTGTACAGAGAGCTACACGGATGCTTTTATATAGTCCGTGTATGGTAGTTAAGAGACTTCACGGATATGAAACTAAACGTCCGTGAAAAAAACACAGTAATTCCACACTGTTGTTAAATAAACAACCTTGTAGAAATGAGTACAGATATTCTTTTATACAGTCCGTGTATGATAGTTAAGAACGATTCACGGATAAGAAGTTAAAAGACCGTGTAGAAAATAATAGTGGACACGGTTATTTAGCAAATCTTCGTGTCGAGCGTTTTTGGTTTCTACACCGATTATTTTATATTTGTCCTGTACGATAGTTATGGCAGGACACGGATGTGAAATTAAACGTCCGTGTAGATAGAGTAAATCGACACGGTTGTTCTGACCAATGTCCGTGTAGAACGAGTTCGGAGATACAAGGATTATTTTATTTTTTATTGATTTGTTAGGAGAGGGACACGGATATGAAACTAAATCTCCGTGTAGGTTGTTCGCGCAGAAGCGCAACGCAAGTTTCAGTACGCTTGAGGGCGTACCTTTTAAAACCGTGTTTACACTTCACGAGTAAGGGTTGCAAGTGCACAACCCCTATCGAGTAGTATAATCGGGTATCGATCCACATGGACGGGCAATTACTAGGTTAGAATCTACCTAACTCGATTAAAAACTAGAAGTGAGAAAGATTTGGTTTGGTATTTAATTTCCTAAAAAGGTCAATTCAAACAATTCAGAAAGATGTAATAAAATGCTAGAAGAAATGTAAATTGTGTTTTGATTATGGATAAAAGGCGTTTCCAGGGTTTCAGACTTCATCTATAATCTGCCTCTAGTGGTACGGCCCGTACCAAGTCGGTACGGCTAGGCCGTACTTAACTTGGTAAGGCAAGGCCGTACCACTCTGGTAAGACCCGTACTAGCTTCCCAGAACAGAGCTTACCAGTTCGAGTTGATGCATTTCCTTGCTGGTACCTTGTGCTAAACTCTTTGGAAAGGTTCAATTGACCATACCTAAGGTTCCTAAGCCTCAACTGTCGTTTGTTGGATCAAGATCTAGGTTGGAATGCAATTGATTGCCTTTTAGGGATTTCTACACCTCAACTCTCGTGTGTTGGTACAGATCTACCCTAACTGGTTGATTGGAGACCTAAGGCACCCTCTAATCTGTCGATTAGAGGAGAATTCAACCTCTCGGCTTCAATTCGAACAAGTCTACCCTAAACAATTGATTTGGTTGAGAGATTGAGATGATCACATGACCTTGATAGGTTCGATCTAAACCTAGAGGTTCATCATACACAATCACAGCAATCAAAGCAAAAGATAGCAAAGAAATCACAATCAATCAATCAAAAGAGTTCATACAAGATACAAGTCAAAGAAAGTCAAAACAAATCAAGAATCCATCTCTAAACCCTAGAAACTAAAATAACTACTCACAGCACATGATCTGATCTAAAAATACAATAAAAGGGATAGAGATAGCCATGGATCGAAGGGATCGAGAGGAGGAAGCTAGATCCGTCGAGTTTCGCCTCTTTCCTCTTCCTTCCTTCTTGCTCCTAGCTCCTTAGCTCTCTTTCTCTCTCTTACTGTGCTCTCAATTAGATCTGGAATGGAATGAATGTCGAAATTGGAGAGTTCCCCGCTTTAAATAGCCTCTGCCAAAATTTGAATCTGTCAGGCCGCCTTTAGGTACGGCCCGTACCAAAGTGGTACGGCCTGGCCGTACCAGGCGTGAAGAGCTGAAAACGGCTAAGTCTGGTGAGACCCGTACCAAGCCTGGTAAGGGTCGTACCTCATCATCTGAATCGCCGTTTCTTCGTGTGTTTTGCTCCAAACCTGCAGAAAACAAACAAACACTCAGCAGTACCAAATTCTAAAGATATATCTATGAAATGCACATGATTCTGGTGAATTATGGCACGAATCTGGTACTAAAACAGGCCTAAAATAGACTAAATATGCGAGGTATCAAATTCCCCCAAGCTGAACCTTTGCTTGTCCTCAAGCAAAAAAGTTTCAAACTCGGGTAAAAGTGCTAGACAACTAAATCTAAATGCAGATACAAGTCTAAATGTGAAAACCTACGTGAATCTGCTATAGTCAAGAATTTCTAGAATCGATTCGGTTGTAATTCAAATATGCCTTTATAAACCTTGATTCACTCCACCAATTAGGTAATTGAACTTCTTATTTTGAGATGCTTCTAACAATGGAAAGACTAATTACCTAGGTTTGATCGAAACAATTTCATTCTTTTTCCGAATCAGTGCTTTCATTCAAGGTGATTTTTCTTTTCATTTTCCCTCCCCCAAGCTTGAATCAAGCTTAAGGGTAAGAAAGTTGTGAACGAAGTGTGTTGGTATGAGCAAAATTTTCTTTCTTTATTTCTAATTGGGAGACGAGCTCAAAGGCGCCCATTCGAGGCTTATTGTCAGTACTCTTATGTTCTCCATCTTTTTTTTTTTTTTTTTTTTTTTTTTTTTTTTTTTTTTTGCTCATACCATGAATACACACATCTATTGGTATTCATTCATACCAATGGATATTCCAAACTTTCTTAATTTGAAAATCTCAATTCCTAAAGGCACAGTTCAGTTTTTTCGAATAATCTCGTTCGATTCAATTCTAAGTTTGTTTCATCGTTTCCATTATTAAAAACATCTCAACCTAAGAAGTTCAATAACCAATCATGGGTTAGTTCCAATTCACTCAGGTTTATCCTAATCACAACTAAATTGTTTCAAAGTTATTCTCAATTCTAGCAATTCACGCAAATCTTCACCTAACAATGCACGAAAATACGAAAAAAATGCAAGAAAAATAACGGTAAAGTAAATATGACCTAAATGCAAATGCAATCCCCCCAAGCTTAGCCTGAGCATTGTCCTCAATGCTTCAAGACTAGAAGATAAAAGAGATAAAAGAAGCTCGGGGAAAAGAGAGCGAACCTGATCAGTCGTGGGAGCGGTCGTACCAGAGCCAGTCACTCAACTGCTGCTCTATCCCAGTCACTCGCTGTGTGAGATCATGGAGTGCGGCGCCCTGCTCACGAATGGCAGCACCCTGCTCATAGAGTGCAACACCCTGCTCCTGACGCATGCCGTACATCAGGTGGTAGACATCCTGGATGGTGGGCTCAGAGACTGGAGGGGGATACACTGGTCGACTGTAGGAGGTGGAGGGTCCAGCTGCGTAGGCAGAGGTGGATGGGCCAGTCTGGTACGTGGTAGGGCCAGCTCCATAGAATGAGGTACCTGCACCAAAGGGTGAAGGATGTACCTGCTCGAAGAAGGGGGGAGCCTGGCTGGGGAAAGGTGGCACATGAGGAGAGAGAGGGTGCAGCGGCTCAAACGGAGCCTGGACTGGAGAGGTGGTGGCATCGAGCATGTCCTCATCGCCCTGCGGTGGTGGTGGAGGAGGTGGAGGTGGGGGAGGTGGAGGTGGGACCTCAGGGGCAGGCTGCACGCGGGGCGGACGTCGGAAAAACCAAGTGCTCCGGTCAGTGAAGGAGAGAGTGACCGGGAATGGCATGATATATCTGGTCCGCATGTCAGGCATGCGCCAAGCCCAAGCACCTCGCCCATCGCGTCCTGCTGCTGACTCGATGAACTTGTAGGTGGTGAACTGAGTGAGAGAGAGAGATCGGGAGCTCCGGCACTCCTCGTCGCCAATGATCTGGAGGTGTAAGCGCTCGGCGATCAGAGTGACATAGGCCGAGATGTAAACAACGCCACCCGGCTTGGGCTGCCGCTGGATGCCGAGCCAGTGGTGGATCATGGCGAGCATCAGATCGGGCCGCTCGAGAGTGCTGTTGGGACGCAGCATATGATCCACCAGCTGCATATCCTCAACATTGGCGCGGGCGAACGTCTCGCCACGCGCAAAGATGGTGCAACCGAGGATACGCAGCAGACATCGGATGACCGGATGAGGGACATTGAGCTGCTTGTATTCCCTGTTGAAAGCTGACCCGGCTACGCTGCCAGAGATCAGCTCCCAGAAACTGTCGCGCTCCAAGCCCACAGAGAAAGAGAGGGAGTCAGTGGTCGGGTTCGGCGCAAAGCCAAACCACTCCCTCAAGTCAGACAGCCAGACGCGGTGGGTCTCACTCAGCATGCGGAACCTGATGAACGGGTTATCGTTCCGCGAGTACTTGAGCTCCAGAGAGGAAAGAAACTCCATGGTGAGCTTCTTGTACCCCCTCTGGACGATCTCCCAGAAGGCTGGAGTGATCCCGACCCGGGTGGTAATGCGGCGGAACTCATCCTCCAGTCCCAGCGTCTGAAGAGCAGAAAAATCAACAATCCTCGTGTTGTTGATCTTTTTCTTCAGCAGCATGTCGAAGTACTTGAACTGCCGACGGGTCGGCATGAAGAAGTACTCCTCGGTGTAAGCATCGGCACGCTGGGTGGCATCAGAGAGGGCCGCATCGGTGCCAAAGGAGTCAGAGGCGTGGTCGGAGTCGTGGATGGAGGCATGATCAGAGCCCTGGGCCTGGTCAGAGGCCTCGTCAGAGCCCTGGTCCTGGTCTCTAGATGGATGGTAGGAGGGGCTCTCCTGTGGGCTCCGGTAGCCGGACTGATGCCCACTGGATGTGGTCTCGCCCTCGTAGTAGATGGGATCGACGGCGTCCTGAAGGGAAGGGCTCTGGCGGGACCCAGTCCTGGCTGCACTCTCCTGGGAGTGGCGAGATGCGCGGGAGTCACTCCGAGACGCACTCCGGTGGGAGTGATGAGATGACGTGGGGGCATCAGCAGGAGGGACGTTGGCCATCGGGCCAGTGGCGGAAGGGATGGAGGCGTCAGAGGGCGTGGAGGAGCGAGAGGATTGCCGACGCATTTCTCTCAGACGCTCGTTTGGCTGGTTGAGGGTCCGACTTGGTAGGTACGGCCTGGTCTGACCTAGTTGGTACGGCCTGGTCTGACCTAGGTAGGTACGGCCTAACCGCACAGGCTGGTACGGGACGTACCTAACTTAGGGTTTTGGTGTTGGCTGGTAAGGGCCGCACCAACTGGTACCAGTGACAGAAATGGGGTTTTGTTGCAACCAATTCACTCCTAAACCAGTACAAGGTGATTACAAATTACAAGGCTGGGCTGGGTAGGGTGTATTGGTACAAACTGGTACCAATTTGGTGTCAGTTCAGAGAGACTGGTACGGGCCGTACCTACTTGGTACGGGTGGGCCGTACCAAGCTAGGGTTTTGACAGAAACGGGCAGAACCGAGCAAGGAAGAGAGGAATGGAAGAAAAATGGAGAACAAGTACCAACCTAAAGAAGTAGTGCGTGTCGGACCGGTGAGGAGGTGCGGGTCGGACCAAGTGGGGTGGTGCGGGTCGGACTGAAGAGGGTCGGACCGAAGGGAGTGTTGGTGGTGCGCCGCTCCTTGTGCTCGGTTAGGGTGGAAGAGGAGGTAAAAGGGGTGTAGATGAAGAGAAAATGGAGAAGGAGAGAAGAGAGAGAAGAGAAAGTGAGGGAGGTGCGGCTGGGAGAGAAGGGGAAGGGTAGGGGGGCGGGGTCGGGGTTTAAAAGGGAAAATGCGGCAGTTATGGCGTCGGTTCGCGTCCCTGACCTAGGTACGGCCTGGCCGTACCAAATTGGTACGGGCCGTACCAAGCTTTCAATTTTCAGGTCGTACCAATGTGGTATGGCCTAGCCGTACCAACCTCAAAATTTTTTTTTTTTTTTTGTTTGTTTCTCTTTCTCGTGACTTCTCAAGCCGCTCGTGATGCAATGCAGAAGAATGAATGCATGTCTATCTGTTCCTAAGATGCAAAACAGGTAAAAATGGCTTGGGCTGCCTCCCAAGGAGCGCTCGTTTTAGGTCTCGAGCTCGACCTTCTCTCTTCAGGCTTTGGTTGGAGATGGATCGGAGAGATCCAAGCTCACTCGCATTTCTTGGGGATGATCAGCAATGTAGTGCTTGAGACGCTGACCATTGACTTTGAAAGTCTGCCCCTCCTTGTTTTCCAATTCCACGGCGCCAAATGGGAACACTGCCCTTACCCGGAATGGACCGGACCACCTGGACTTCAGCTTCCCTGGAAAGAGCCTAAGTCGAGAATTGAACAAGAGGACCAGGTCTCCCTCATGGAACTCACGAGCCATGATGCGCTTGTCGTGAACCTGTTTGGTCCTTTCCTTGTAAATTCTCGCGTTCTCGTAGGCATTGAGACGCATCTCCTCTAACTCATGCAAGTCAAGGATGCGTTTCTCTCCAGCTGAGAGCAAGTCCATGTTGATGGCCCGTGTGGCCCAGTATGCCTTGTGCTCAATTTCCACGGGTAAGTGGCAGGACTTTCCGTACACCAATTTGAAAGGGCTCATCCCAATCGGAGTTTTGAATGCTGTACGGTAGGCCCAAAGTGCGTCACTCAGCTTGAGCGACCAATCCTTTCTCGTTCGAGCAACGGTCTTCTCCAGGATAGACTTGATCTCTCTGTTGGAAATCTCGGCTTGACCGTTGGCTTGAGGATGGTAGGATGTGGTCACCTTGTGAGTGACTCCATGGCGACTCAGGAGATTGTCGAACTGGCGGTTGATGAAGTGCTTGCCACCATCACTGATGACGGCTCTTGGAACTCCAAAGCGAGGGAAGATGATGTCAGTGAACAGTCTTTTCACGGCATTGGAGTCCGCATTCTTGCACGCAACTGCCTCCACCCACTTGGAGACGTAGTCAACAGCCACCAGGATGTACTCGTTCCCACAAGAGGGTGGAAACGGTCCCATGAAGTCAATGCCCCAGACATCAAAGATGTCTACCTCTAGAATAGAGTGGAGAGGCATTTCATTCTTCTTGGAGATGTTCCCGGTGCGCTGACACTTGTCACAAGCTGCGACGAAGGTCCTAGCATCTCTGAAAAGTGAAGGCCAGAAGAAGCCGGATTGTAGGACCTTTGAAGCAGTCTTGGAGGATGAAGCGTGTCCTCCGTAGGCTGAGGAGTGGCAGTGCTCAAGAATGGAGCGCGTCTCGTCATATGGCACACATCGTCGGTAGATGCCATCAACGCCAGTCTTGAAGAGGTAGGGGTCGTCCCAGAAGTAGAACTTGGCGTCCGATCGCAGCTTCTTCTTCTGCTGGTATGACATGGTAGGAGGAAGTACTCCTGAGGCGAGAAAGTTCGCAATGTCTGCATACCAGGGTGCTGACTTGGTGTTCACTCGGTCAGTGGCATGGAACGTCCGATCTTGCACCGCATGAGTCGCGTGCATCGGTGTACCAACCGAGTGGATCTCCTCCATGGCAGAAATCGAATGGAATTGGTCATCAGGGAACGAGTCATCAATTGGCAGGCTACCAGAGCCCTCATCTTCCCAGCGAAGCCGGGACAGATGGTCAGCCACGGTGTTTTCGACTCCTTTCTTGTCCCTGATTTCGATGTCAAACTCCTGCAGGAGGAGAATCCACCTAATCAAGCGAGGTTTGGCATCCTGCTTGCTCAACAGATACTTGAGTGCGGCGTGGTCAGTGTAGATCACTATCTTGGAACCAACCAGATAGGATCTAAACTTGTCGAGAGCGAACACAACAGCCAAAAGCTCCTTTTCGGTTGTTGTGTAGTTCATCTGGGCAGGGTCTAGCACCTTGCTAGCGTAGTAGATAGCACATGGCTTGTTCTCCTTCCGCTGCCCAAGAACCGCTCCCACAGCGTAATCACTCGCATCGCACATCAACTCGAATGGCAAGGTCCAGTCTGGAGGCTGCAGGATGGGTGCTGAGACAAGGGCTTCTTTCAATCGGCAAAACGAATCGACACATTCCTGCGTGAAGATGAAATCAGAGTCCTTGATGAGCAGGTTGGTCAATGGTTTTGCGATTTTCGAGAAGTCCTTGATGAATCGGCGGTAGAAGCCAGCGTGTCCCAGAAAGCTTCGCACAGCTTTGACATTTGTTGGGATCTCCAGCTTCTCGATCACCTCCACCTTGGCTTTGTCAACCTCAATTCCTTTGGAGGTCACAACATGTCCAAGGACAACTCCCTCTTGGACCATGAAGTGACATTTCTCCCAATTCAGGATCAGGTTGACCTCTTCACACTTCTCCAGGATTTTGCAGAGGTTGGCTAGACATGAGTCAAAGCTGGTCCCATAGACAGAGAAGTCGTCCATGAAGACCTCAACCTCTTTCTCGATGAAATCTGAGAAGATAGCCGTCATGGCTCTTTGGAAGGTGGCAGGTGCATTGCACAGACCGAATGGCATCCTACGGTATGCGAATGTACCGTAGGGACATGTGAAAGTGGTCTTGTCTTGGTCGTTCGGGTGAATGGGGATCTGAAAGAATCCTGAGTACCCGTCAAGGTAGCAAAAATGAGAATGAGTCGCAAGCCTTTCAAGGAGTTGGTCGACAAACGGCAGTGGGAAGTGATCCTTGCGCGTGGCAGCGTTGAGCTTCCTGTAGTCAATACACATGCGGTACCCAGATACCACACGAGTAGGGACTAGCTCGTCCTTTTCATTTCTAACCACTGTCGTGCCTCCTTTCTTGGGCACCACGTGAACGGGACTCACCCACTTGCTGTCAGAGATGGGATAGATGATGCCTGCATCCAGGAGTTTGAGAATTTCCTTTTTCACCACCTCCTTCAGGTTGGGGTTGAGTCGCCGCTGGTGCTCCACAGACGGCTTGTGATCATCCTCGAGAAGAATCCGGTGTGAGCAGATGGCTGGGTTGATCCCTTTCAAGTCCTTGATCGAGTACCCAATCGCGCCCTTGTGAAATCTCAGCTTCTCCAGAAGTTTGGCGGTTTGATCGGGGTTTAGACTCGCATTGACGATCACAGGACATGATTTTTCTGGATCGAGGAACTCGTATCTGAGATTGGTTGGAAGAGGTTTGAGTTCGGGAGTCGGACGCTCAGGCTGATCGTTGTCACGAGTCGCATCTGGGTGATCTGACTCGTGTGCTGTCGAGACGTCGGCCTTGGCAGGCTCCGCTCCACTCCTCGTCTCAGAGTGTGATGTACGATCCTCCAGATCCTCAGGAATCGCATCTGCTGCACAAATTGACTCGCTCGCCTCGCTTGGCAACTTGGAGAGGAATTCAGCGTCTTGGCGCAGCGAGTTGTTGACTTGTTCAAAAAAGTAGTCCTTGGCCAGATCAGCCAAGCACTCCTCTATCCCGTCAACTCGGAAACATGTCTCAGATCGTGACGGATATCTCATGGCGCGATCAATTTGGAATTTCACCTTCTCTCCTCCAAAGTTCAGAGTCAGGATGCCCTGCTTCACGTCAATTATCGCGCCAGCTGTACTCAGAAAAGGTCGTCCCAAGATGATTGGGACTTCCTTATCTTCTTCCATCTCCATGACGACGAAATCGACGGGCACGAAGAACTTCCCAACTTGAACTGGCAGATCCTCCACCACACCAAGTGGAAGTCGGACTGAAGAATCCGCCAACTGCAGTGTCATCCTTGTGGGCTTGAGCTCCCCCACTCCTATGCGATCATAGATGGTGCGTGGCATGAGACTCACGCTCGCTCCTAGATCACACAGGGCTTTCTTGATTGTAGCCTTCCCAATGGTGCATGGAATGGAAAACTTTCCAGGATCGTCCAATTTGGGGGGTAGCTCGCTTTTCAAAATTGCGCTGCACCGCTCCGTCAGCTTGACTGTCGCGTGCCCCTCTAAGCTTCTCTTGTTGGAAAGGATGTCCTTCAGAAACTTGGCATAGGTGGGCATTTGGGTCAAAGCGTCGGTGAAAGGGATGGTGATCTGCAGCTGCTTGATGACGTTTGCGAAGTTGGCGAATTGCTCGTTCAGTCTCGTCTCAGCTAATCTCTGGGGGAATGGAACAGGTGGCCGGTATGGAGGTGGTTTCTCGGCACCTTTCTTCTTCTGACTACCTGACGCTTCGGATGGAGGTTGTGCAGGTCTTGCCGAGCTGGTGCAGTCTGCACTCGCTTGAGGTTGGATGACCTCAGCTCGTTCTGGATTAACCTCCTTCAGTGGAATTGACACAGGGGTCGGGGTCGCGTCAGGTGTCGCGTCAAGGATCGGATCAACTGTGCTCTCACTTGGCATTGGTGGCTCGTCGTATTGGGTCCCACTTCTCAGAGTGACCGCCTTAGCCTCTTCTCTTGGATTTGGTTCGGGCTGAGCTGGAAGCTTCCCGGGTCGAGAGTGGCTTGAGGTGACCATCTGGCTCAGCTGCTCCAGCAACTTTCTTTGGGCAGCCATTTGAGTGGTCATGCTCTGCATCTGCTCCCACATCATCTGATTCATCTTGCCCTGCTCGTGAGTGAAGTCGTTCACATCAGCGGGCGCATTCGACTTTGAGGGGCCAGATGGAGCTGCTCGGTTGCCTTGATTGGGAAAGGAAGCGTTCTGGTAGAAGTTCCTGTTGCCATTGTTGTTGCTGTTGCTGCTGCTCGAAGCTTGGGCTCTCCAATCGTTGTTGTTCGGAGGGGGATAGTTTCCAGTGTTGTTCGCCCGATTGTTCCAGTTGTTGTTGTTGTTGTTGTACTGCGGCCTCTGGAAGCTGTTGTTGTTGAAGGGCGGTCTGAACGAAGAGTTGTTGAAAGGCGCAGGGTTGTTCTGGTTCGACCTCCAGTGCTGCTGCTCAACCAGATCCTTGGCGCTGAGCTTGTCCATCGCCCGCCTTGACGCTGAGCTTGTCCATCGCCCGCTGCATGGCGTCCATCTTGGCGGTGAGAGCCGTGATGTGATCGAGCTCGTACTTGCCACCTCCTTGGCTACCTCCTTGGCCTCCTCGCTGGCGTGACGTGTCGCGGCCGGACCACTGCTGGTTCTGCGCCATGCTGTCGATCAAGTTCATAGCCTCTAAAGGCTCCCTTGACATCAGCGCGCCTCCCGCAACAGCGTCCACGTAAGCACGTGTGCTCTCGTTCAGGCCGTCGTAAAACGTTTGAATTAAAAGCCAGTCGGGTATACCATGGTGTGGACAAGAGTACTGCAATTCTCTAAACCTTTCCCAAGCCTCATTCAGGGGTTCATCAAAAATTTGCCTAAAGCTGGTCAGGTCATGTCTTACCTTGGCTGTCCTCTTGTGAGGGAAAAATCTGGTCAGAAACAATTTGGACAAGTCCCTCCAAGTTCTAACAGAGTCCCTAGGCAAAGATCCTAACCATTTCTTGGCCTTATCCCTAAGAGTGAAAGGAAATAGAGCAAGCTTGGTGTAATCAGCATTCTCACCGTTGGTTTTGATAGTCGTGATGCACTCGAGGAAGGTCTGGAGGTGAGCGTGCGGGTCCTCGTGGTCGAGTCCGTGGAAGGTGTTCTGCTGCACCATGTTGACAACCCCCGGATTGAAGTTCGGTTGCTGTCCTGGAATGTGTGGTAGCCGGATCGCACCTCGCACGTCTCCAGCTCTCGGCACGTTGAACTCCCGCAGGGTCCGAGGCATGAAAACATCCTCATCATCGTCCGTCAGACGACCGTCTTCTTCTCGCCTTTCTCTTTCTCTTTCTATGGCCTCTGCCTCCAGTCTGATTCGGGCTTCGTCCTCTGCCCCAGCCATTTCTTCAGGTTCAGGTGTCTTGGTACGGGTCGGACCAGATTGGTGCGGCCTGGCCGTGCCTGAATCGGTACGGGTCGGACCAGATTGGTGCGGCCTAGCCGTACCAGAGGGTGGCTGAGCAGTCTCGGCTAAGTCTGGAGGAGTTTGATCGAACAGTGGGCCCTTGCTTCTCAGATTATACTTCAACCTGTATTTGCCTGCAAGGGGGTTCAAAAGCCAGTTTTTAGTGATTTTGATTAAGAAAAAGAAAACAAGAAAGATACAAGATAAAATCTAGATTAACTAAGTAAGGTAAAATCTAACTAGGCAATTGGTTACCATCCCCGGCAACGGCGCCAAAAACTTGTTCGCGCAGAAGCGCAGCGCAAGTTTCGGTACGCTTGAGGGCGTACCTTTTAAAACCGCGTTTACACTTCACGAGTAAGGGTCGCAAGTGCACAACCCCTATCGAGTAGTATAATCGGGTATCGATCCACAGGGACGGGCAATTACTAGGTTAGAATCTACCTAACTCGATTAAAAACTAGAAGTGAGAAAGATTTGGTTTGGTATTTAATTTCCTAAAAAGGTCAATTCAAACAATTCAAACAATTCAGAAAGATGTAATAAAATGCTAGAAGAAATGTAAATTGTGTTTTGATTATGGATAAAAGGCGTTTCCAGGGTTTCAGACTTCATCTATAATCTGCCTCTAGTGGTACGGCCCGTACCAAGTCGGTACGGCTAGGCCGTACTTAACTTGGTAAGGCAAGGCTGTACCACTCTGGTAAGACCCGTACTGGCTTCCCAGAACAGAGCTTACCAGTTCGAGTTGATGCATTTCCTTGCTGGTACCTTGTGCTAAACTCTTTGGAAAGGTTCAATTGACCATACCTAAGGTTCCTAAGCCTCAACTGTCGTTTGTTGGATCAAGATCTAGGTTGGAATGCAATTGATTGCCTTTTAGGGATTTCTACACCTCAACTCTCGTGTGTTGGTACAGATCTACCCTAACTGGTTGATTGGAGACCTAAGGCACCCTCTAATCTGTCGATTAGAGGAGAATTCAACCTCTCGGCTTCAATTCGAACAAGTCTACCCTAAACAATTGATTTGGTTGAGAGATTGAGATGATCACATGACCTTGATAGGTTCGATCTAAACCTAGAGGTTCATCATACACAATCACAGCAATCAAAGCAAAAGATAGCAAAGAAATCACAATCAATCAATCAAAAGAGTTCATACAAGATACAAGTCAAAGAAAGTCAAAACAAATCAAGAATCCATCTCTAAACCCTAGAAACTAAAATAACTACTCACAGCACATGATCTGATCTAAAAATACAATAAAAGGGATAGAGATAGCCATGGATCGAAGGGATCGAGAGGAGGAAGCTAGATCCGTCGAGTTTCGCCTCTTTCCTCTTCCTTCCTTCTTGCTCCTAGCTCCTTAGCTCTCTTTCTCTCTCTTACTGTGCTCTCAATTAGATCTGGAATGGAATGAATGTCGAAATTGGAGAGTTCCCCGCTTTAAATAGCCTCTGCCAAAATTTGAATCTGTCAGGCCGCCTTTAGGTACGGCCCGTACCAAAGTGGTACGGCCTGGCCGTACCAGGCGTGAAGAGCTGAAAACGGCTAAGTCTGGTGAGACCCGTACCAAGCCTGGTAAGGGTCGTACCTCATCATCTGAATCGCTGTTTCTTCGTGTGTTTTGTTCCAAACCTGCAGAAAACAAACAAACACTCAGCAGTACCAAATTCTAAAGATATATCTATGAAATGCACATGATTCTGGTGAATTATGGCACGAATCTGGTACTAAAACAGGCCTAAAATAGACTAAATATGCGAGGTATCATAGGTAAAGTAACCGACACGGACATTTAGTTACAGTGTCCGTTATTAAAGAGTATTCGTACACGGTCGTTTACGTAATATCCGTTTTGCTCGGTTATATGGAGAGCGCCACAGGCAGGTGTATGTTCACGGCTGTTTATTTGGTAATCCGTGTAGAAAGCGTTAGATATACACGGGTAAATATCCGTGTCTGTAGAGGGTACCTTTTATACACCCTCAATTCATACACGGCAGGGAAATCCGTGTAGCTCCTCTGGTAATGTCCGTCTGCAATCTCTTTTTCTGTAGTAGTGCTCATTTTTAAAAATTTCGTCCAAAAAATAGTTATCTTTCCTTCAGTAGAATTCAGCTTACAATATAAATCTAGAGTAGTCACTACAGCAAAATATAGTATCAGCGACCGGCATCAGCGATCAGTGAAGTCGCCGGTCGCTGAAAAGTTTTTTCTCCAAAAAAAAAATAAAAAATAAATAGTTTTGGCGACCAATATTTTCAGCGACCGTATCAGCGACCGGTTTCTCTGGGTCGCTGAAAGTGTTGGGTGAAAAAAAAAACCCGATATCGCGCGCTGAAATCGCGCGCCACTCTCGACGCGATACGGTAGGGTCTCTCTCTCTCTGCTTCCTTCATTTGTCTCACGCGAGCCAGATCCAATAACCCCTTCTCTTTCTCTCTTTCATTTGTCTCTCCGCCCTACTCTCTTTCTCTCCGCTCTCTCTCTCTACTTCCTTCGTGCATGCGCTGAGCAAAATCTATCTCTCTCTCGCTCTTTTCTGTTTGCCTGTGCTTGCGATAACCGAACCCTAGGGTTTCAATTTTCTGTGCTTGTGTTTGCCTGTACCTAGCGGAGCCCTCCTCTGTGGTTGCTTGCTGATTCGACTTAGACGGCAGTGAGGCGAGACGAGTCTCGGAACCAGCCTACCTTGCCTCTTTGCGATTCCTTCTTTCGGGTAATTAAAGCACACCCTTTATTTTGATTTTTGTGAGATGATGTTGCGATTTGGGGAAGATTAAATTGTCTCACGCGAGTTGTTGATTTTCTCGGTGAGACGGTGACATTGGGGCTGTGCGGTTGCCTTTCTGTGTACTGGCTGTGGGTGTGCCTTTTTCTGATTTGCTGTTTCTGGTTTTTCCTTTGTGCTGGTTACTGGTACACCCCGACTGTTTCTAGTTTTTCCTTTGCTGCTGTTTTTCTGGCACCGTACCAGTACTGGTACGGTGAGTTTGCGGGTTTCTGTTCTGTGGCTTGTTCCTTTTGTGTACTGGTTCCGCACCGGTACCGACCCTTTTTGGCTTGTTGGTTTCTGGTTTGCTGTTTCCCTTCCCGTCGCTGAACCATTTAGTAGCAATTTAGTTCATTTGTGTAATCTGTTTCTATATAATTTATGTAGTAATTAAGGCTAATAATTATTTATTAAACAAGCAAATGTGAAGGTACTATCGGTATACTGTGATGAAAATGAAGTCAGACAAGTGGGCCCTGCAGAGAATGTGAGAGTCAAGTTGTCTGGCATTGAAGAAGAGGATGTTCAATCTGGTTTTGTGATCTCTAGCATTTGTATGCTCTCTCTCTCTCTCTCCCCTCATCTATCTATCTATTTTATCTTTTTTGCCTGCATGGCTGGAATTCTTAGTGCAACTAGTCACAAGATGGATTACCTCCAATTAGATTATGCTACTAGTAAAAGATTATAGATGTTGACATTTTGCATGCACAGTGTTGTAATTCAGTTTTTAGTAATAAATATTTCTTTCTATAAAAGAATTCTGGTAATTTTTTTGACTAATTATCCCTTGTCTGAGACATGCAGCTAATATTTTGTAATAGTTGGTATGACCTCTTTTGCACTTGTCTGGTGGCAACTGTCTTGAGGTTAAAATTGCACTTGTAATTCCCTGCATAAAATCTCAGTTTCTTTCTTTAATTTGCTAATTACATAATATGCATGAGGATATGCACGCAAATGTTCAAATCTCAGAGGAAAATGAGTTTTAAATTATATTCTAAGTGCAATAGTAGTGAATTTAATTAGGCTCTGATCTCTTGTCTTTCTAAAGCACAATTAGTGAACTTGGGGGAAATTAAAAGCTAAAATTAAGTGAATTTTGAGTTGATTTACAGGTTTGAGGAAGTAGCAAGAACTCAAGAAGGGCATTTCAGAGTTCTTGAAAATTTCTCAAGTAGATCAAGGTTATTGAAGGGGATTGAGAAGTACCGTGTCGCAATTCTAGAGACAGGGCCGAGAACCTTTGCCATGCCGAGCCACATTGATGCAGATGAGCTGTTTTATGTCATTTCAGGTAACTATTTTACTTAGTTTGCTTTCATTTATTCTCAAAAGCCATGCATGCATGATTATTTGAACAAAAGGAAGAGAAATAAACTTATAAAGGGAGGGTCCTTGCAAGTTGATTATAATGCTGCTGTTTGTTTCACAATTGCTCTTTTCTTTAGGAAGCTATTAATTATAGAAAATGAATATTACAACTGTTATGTATGTGGGCCTGATTCTAGGAGTATGCGGGGGGTGGCAGCCCCCTGCGAGCGGTGTCTAAGGTTACGAAGCACCGCTCTGTCGAGCCCGGCGAAAATTATTTTCGAGAAGTCAATTGCATATGAATCCTTTTATCCGACGGCCCAGATTAGTCAAGTTACCCATTAATTTTCAATTGGTTGAATGATTGATTTAATTTTCCATAAGAGTGTAATTGTGGATTTTAATTACCATTGTAAATGGTTGTAATTGTGGATTTTAATTACTATTGTATCGATGTCTTGTATTATGTGTATGCATGTATCGATGTTTTGTATTTATTTATTGTATATATCGATGTTTATGTTGTGTATTGGTACGTGTCGTACCAATTATTAAATGGTGCAAATTTAAATAATAAAATAAAATATAAAAAACTTGACAGAAGAGTATCAGCGACCGGTTTTAAGTATCAGCGACCGTAATTATTTGTCTCTGATAATTTGGGTATTTGCGATTATTTCGATTATCAGCGACCGGTTTTAAGTATCAGCGACCGTTACATTTGGTCGCAGAATGTTTTTGCTGACGTCAGAAAAAAACGACAGCGACCAAATTTGTTTGGTCGCAAAAACTTATCAGCGACCGGGTGACGTATTATCAGCGACCGGTGACATCATCAGAAGAGTATCAGCGACAAGGCTTACAGCGACCGGCTTTTCAGCGATCAAATTTGACTTTCAGCGATAGTGAGTTATAAACAACTAGAGTTTTAAAAAATTAATATAACAATCTTCTGCATTGGGAATTTGGGATACTCACTTAATTACATTTGTTTCTTATTTTTATACTTTTTGCCTTTTCTAATTATGGAAACTAACATTTTACATTTCGTAGCACATATATTTTGGAGGAATTTCATGTATAGGCCTAAAAAAATCTCGAATTTCATATTTCTCCTCTAAAATTCATAATATCGTACATTTATCCTTCTAAAAAAAGGCAAATACTACTCTTTTCAGGTAAAGTTTCGTTATCCGACAACCATAACGGGTAAGGGTAGGGTACGGATAAAGCAATTTGTAACGGATAAGGGTGGGGTAGGGATAAGAACAATTTATAACGGTATGGGTATAAAAATGCTTCCACCCAACCCTTACCGTACCCGTTGACACCCCTAACTGACTTGAGATCTTTTTTTTGAAAGTTTGGTACGTAGCTAGCAGCTGCCAAGATTGACTTGAGATCTTCACTAATAAAACTAGACCGGATTTAAAAAAAAAATTTAAAACTAGACCAAAAGTTCTTTAAATCTATACGATCACTAGAAAAAATACCAACGTTTGCTTTTCTCAAGTCCCTCTTTAATCAGCCTCAAATTCAGTCCATTGCAGAATTCAATGAGTTTTATTCATATTTCTCAACAAACTTAACTTTATTATTAAAAATAAGTTTATAATTTAACAATCTCTTCCTTAGTTTGATTGATATTTTTTCTTTAACCTTTACACAAAAGCAATGTTTGCAAATAAAAGCTGCCTTATCTTTTTTGGAAATTGATTCTCCCTATGAAAAAAGCAAAAAGAGTGGCAAAAGCAATAGGATACAGTGCAAGAATTACAGCAACCAGTGGTAAACGGTCATGGCGGAACCCGAAATAATCTTCTAAAAACTGCAAAATGGATTTCTCCTCTCCAAAGATGATGATTAGTTTTGGGACATCTCCGTACTGCGAGGTGAGGAGCGCATTCAGAGTCCAGCCCAACGGGCATGTGTAGTACATCCAAACCCACCATCCCGGAATTTGCTGCAGGAAAAATTAATTAAATTCAAACATTAATTGCTGTCAGAGAGATATAAATTGAAAGGAGGGATGGTCATATACGGGGCGAGGAATGATGAAGCCGGAGAAAATGTTGAAAAGTTGGTAGAAAAAAGGCTGCAGAATAGTGGCGAGCTGGACAGTGGGAGTCATGGCGATGAGCATCATGCCGAGGTAAGTCATTGTGAGAAACGTGCAAAACATGGTGTAGAAGAAATACATGAATTTCCCGGCATTCCATTCGAAACCAATGGCTGGGTACGCTATGATCATGAATGGCACTACCTGGAACAACACATACGGTATCTCTATTGCAACCTGCATTTATTTAATGCCAACAAATATATGACTTTGTGCTTGATTGACTAAGGTAACTTTTTTTTTATACCTAGCTACAAATGTATTTTGCTGATTAAGTAAAACAAAAAAAACAAAGGAAGTTAGTAGTATTTGCCAATAAAATTAAATGAAGATCAGGTACCTAACCTGAGCAAAGGAGTAAGCCCATGGAGAGTACATTCCTGCAAAGTTCTCTCTGTAGACAACTGTGCGTTCGGGAGAAATGAAGGGTACCGTTGATGAACAGTTTCTTATTCCGGTGTACAATGTTGCCAAGTACATGCAACCCAATATATTGAACAAAACTTGTTGGTTATTTCTGAAAAAAGTGATAAGAAAAGAATATTTCGTAAACATTTAGAAGAAATGATCCTAATCCCCCTATCTGTTAGCCGTAAGTTTACTCTGATAAATGAAACATACATTTTGCCTCCACGCTTCCAAAACAAAAGACCAAGAATGACAGATATTATGAACATGAACATCATGCGTTTCATGGTGTACCGAGGGCTTCTCCAATAGGACAAGGATTGCTTCCACAGGCATGCCTTGAACTGCACCCAGAACTTTTGCGGGTAACGCGTCTTGAATCTAAGATCGCTCGACCCTGGTGAAGGCGTGCTTAGTTGTTTCACCAGAATCTCGTTCTCCCTTCAATTTATATAAATGCAATTGAAAATTAGAAAAAGAAAATGATGACGGGTTGCACTAGTTGTTTTGCTCGAGAGTTACATGCATATGATGGACATGATTTATATATGTGGTTGGAAAGAAATGCTGATATCTGTACCAACCGATCAAAAATTTAAAAGTAATACAATAAAAACTTTACCCACACTTTGTCCTAAAAGGTCATAAGGACTCACCTATATATATTTGATTCCTTATAAATATGTGCAAAATTTATTCCCAGATGCGCCTCAACAGATGGAGAGCTAACTTCCAGTATCCATGTTGCCGGATTATAGTTATCCCTGATTTTTGGTACTCCAGAAATACCCTGAAAACTTTTTTGTAAGATCAAGCACTTGTAATAATTAAGTTATTAGGTCCTATTTTCGAACTTTTACTGGGCATCAGAAAACTTGCCTCAAAATATTCAATAACTTTACCCGAGTGTCGACCCAGAGGCCCGGAATAGATCAATTCTCCACCCTTTTTCATCAAAATTAGCTGAGAGTTGAGGAATTGGAAAGAGTGAATAGTTGAGTTTGTTTGAAGCAAGACGGTGCTTTGGTTTTTAATAAAAGAAATTAACTATGTTATCTCACAATAGAAAAGTGCGTAGTACCTCGTCAAAGGCTTCAAATATGTCAATGCTTGGCTGGTGGATGGTACAGACAACAGTTCGACCGGTTTGAGCAACATTTTTAACAGCACGCATGACGATTGCAGCAGCACGGGCATCCAGACCAGATGTGGGCTCATCCATTAATATTACTGATGGATTAGACACCAACTCCACTGCTATAGTTAGCCTTTTCCTTTGCTCGGTCGACAGACCGTTCAAACCTGGTAAGCCCACCAGCACATCTCTTATGGGATCAAGCTCTATTGTTTCAATTACTTCGTCTACAAAGTCCTAGATAAACCAAACAGTAATCACTTAAATTCCTTAATGTTTTTTCACTACATTCAGCAAGTATATCTGAATATATAGATACCATAAATAAGCAGAATCAACTCACATGTCTAGTTTTAGCACTGATTTTTGCCGGTAGACGCAACCAAGCTGAATAAGCAACCGATTCCTCCACAGTGATTTGTGGAGAATGGATGTCTGTCTGTTCACAATAGCCTGATATTCTTGTGAAGGTTTCCTGCACCTTAGGATATCCACCAATTCGTATCTCTCCTTCAATATATCCTCCTGTTTTTCTTCCTGAAAGCACATCCAATAAGGTTGTTTTTCCTGCTCCGCTAACCCCCATTAATGCTGAAAGAACACCTGGTCGAAATGCCCCTGTTATGTTATGTAGAAGTTGGAGTCGTTTCTTTGCATAGCCTTGTTCTCTCATTTCCTACATCATGATTTGAATGGCCTGTGAATTTCTGCTGTTTTTTGTTTGTCATATCTGTAAATCTAGTTGACCCTTGGCAACAATTTCTAATATATACATATATGTATATAAAAATAACCAATACATGAATTGTTTCATAGCAAACTTACCGGAGGAACATCAACATAGTAATTTAAATCCTGAAATGATACAGTGAGGGGTATAAAAGGCAACACCATCTTCCCTGCAAATAACAATATTGTAGTTAGTTGTAAACTTGTAATATTCTTTGCCAAATAGATCGTTGCCAATTTACAAAACGAATAAAGTCAGTAAAAACAATCTTGTTATTCCAAGTGGTACTTGATAAAAACAATAACATACCGGCCTCTTTGTGTTCTTGAGGGTTTGCTGTTAATGAATCAACCACCTTATGGCCTTGAAGTTGATGATGCTTTTCACGAGATATAATCGCTCTCGAAGCTCCATAAGCTGGGATGGATGACCGATTGGTAAATAATTTAATTGAACTACAAATTCAATTAACCTTTGCATGCACCTTAATTAATTTAAATATTTAAGAAGCCTAAGTGCTAATTTTTTGGTTATTAGTTATTACAGTCCACTTGGGAAAATATTATTTATGAACAGCTATGCAGCTGTAGCTAGATAAAATAAAGGGTTGGTTAATTATTTCTCTTGAACTAATTAATTATGAATTTCCTGTGAACTCAAAGAGTCTTACGTCTTTTGAAGGTCAAGGCAAGAGTGTATGCAAAGTTGAACAAAAGGATGAAACCAATAAGGGCTCCAACTCCGATCCAGTAGTAATATCCAGCATAGTTCAAACCTCGACTTATCAGGGTTTGTGTCCCAATTGTTACATTTGATGATTGCATCTAGTTTGATGAGTGAAAGTAAAAAAATGAACAGAAAACAAAGGATTAGAAAAGAAATGTCAAGGACCGGCTATGCAAGTAGATTTCTTCTTTTGCTTATTTTTACTTTATCTTAGTTATGATAATACCTTTTGCCATCTCGGGGCAAGAAATTCGTTTACAGCTAGACCAATCTGAGTGTATGTCATAGGTGAAACCCAAAATCCCCATTTGAGCCACTGCGGCATGGAAGCTGCAAAAGGATTCATAAATCAATACTTTTCCAAATCCATACAAACCATTTATCAGCTTTTAGAACTCAAAATTTTTGTACTTTAGTCCTTTTTTGTCTCTCTTGGTGATTAATAAACTGGTAAGAAGGGTTTAAGATCTTCTAGTAGAAGTTAACTGGTATGATAAAAAGGTTCATCAGAGAGTATTATTTCTAGGTTCATGTGCAGAGAAGAAATATAACATGAGCAATTGCTTACGGTGAGGGAGAACAAATCCTCCAAAAATTGCGCAAAGCGTCAAAAGAATATCGCCCGCATGAGTAGAATCCACAGTATTTTGGTAGTAGGAAGCAACGCCTCGGAACATAGAATGAGATAGTGCATGTAGAAAGAATAGGAGCAGGAGTTGTCGGAAGTACCTGAAGTAATTTATTTTGTAATAAGAAAACTAAAATCATAAACTGAGTTGCTGGCTAAGGTATTGTTATTCTTGCCCTTTTACTATAGTAAAACATTTATACTAAAGCGGTTGATGCTAATTCCCATAGAAGGAAAAATCGGAATCGGAATCGGAATCGGGATCTGCACCGTCCGATCCCAATCTGGATCAGAAAAATCGGTCGGAATTGGCCGAATCGGATTGAAAAATCAGACTTTTTTGCTAGAAACTTGTTTTACACTAAAAAAATAGCAAAAAATTGATAAAAAAATTAGAAAAATTATTACAATCAAATAATCCACTAATACAATATAATACAAGCATTACAACTAAAAACACATTCTTTCACTCCCAAAAACTATGTCGTGCTAGCTGGATCACTTCATCATCGTCTGTATTATGATAGAAATGAGGGTATTGTTGCCCCGAACCAAAAAAAGAAGACATTGTAGACCCAAATGAAGGATTGTTAACATCTTCATATCCATATGCGTATGGTATGGATATAGTACAAATTACAATTCTTATATATAAATGAGTTATATTTTCTAACTACAAAGATTTTATGGTGTGGTGATAGTTGACTTTGGCTGGTTAGCTAGAGGGCATAGGTTCGATTCATGCAGAGCTCAAAAAAGTTTTGGAGTTTGTTTAATTCGCTTTTCGGCCGAACTTTAACTGGAATCGGCCGTTTCAGTGGAATCTGTCTATTTTGGTCGAAATTTGACTGGAATCGGTCTATTTCGGTCCGGAACGTCTGAATTTGACTGGAATTGGTGGAATCAGTCTATTTCGTTCTATTTCAGTCCAGAACGGATGAAATTTGACTAGAATCAGGCCGGAACGTCCGAAATTTGACGAAATCTACACTAACCGCGTAACTTGGCCTGAAATCGGATTGGTACCGTCCGATTCCGCTCCGGAATGGCCGATTTTTCCTTCTATGCTAATTCCATAAATAAAGTATGTAAACTGGACAAGAAAAGAAAAAAATGGCAAAGTGCACTTACCTTGATGCTTCAGGTGTAAATCCAATAAGAAAATAAGTAATGGTTGTCCAGATAACTGATTCTAACAAAGAGACTGGTATTCTCACTAGAGAAGCAGGTATTGAATAAGTCCAGGCTGGGTAAAAGAAGAGGTCCCTCTGCTTGTAGAAACTTGGGAGTCGGGTTGGAGTGCTCGCCATCTCAGAGCAGCCGTTCACCATTTGTAAGTGCTGTGCAATGAAGAGCGAGCCCAAGTAATAATTGGAATGAAGTGTTTCGACCCCCATGCGCGTTCGAAGAAATACTGTACCAGTGATCAGTGACATTATACCCAGTTGAGTAGATTTGAATATGTTGGCAAAGGAGTTCCTACGCAAGAGAAGCAGCTCTCTGGCCATGCATGCCTTGAACAACTCCCATTTTGACAGAGAGAATTTTCTAAAGGAAAGAGAATGTTTGTGGCACTGTGTCTTGTCATACGGCTTCGCTAGCTCGACTGATAAACACTGTCCAACCTTGTGCGATCTGAATATTTCAACCAGTTCATCCCCCTTGATGTAGCTGTAAGCCTCTTTTGATCGGCTCCAATACTGCTCTTGATCCTTCTTGGATAGCACCTGTCCATTCCATTTTTTATAAAATATCATGCTCTGACATAACCAAATGTGCAGCAATGTGTAAAAGACCGATTGCCATTTTTGAAAGAAACTACGATATTTAA
Source organism: Carex myosuroides (assembly GCA_028015225.1). Taxonomy (NCBI): domain Eukaryota; kingdom Viridiplantae; phylum Streptophyta; class Magnoliopsida; order Poales; family Cyperaceae; genus Carex; species Carex myosuroides. The sequence continues at coordinate 11,543,616 of CM051465.1, forward strand.
CAGGATTTATGAATGTTTTTTTAGTTTGCAATATATGTATATATAGGACTATTTGTTAAAACAATACCTCTTGTAAGAAATCTGCAGCTCCTTTCCTTTGAGGGCATTTAAACCCACATTCGTCAAAAAAGTTTAAAATTTCGTCTCTGGGTCCATGATACACGATTTCCCCCTCAGCCATTAATATGATATCATCAAACAGATTGTAAATTTCAGGTGCTGGTTGGAGAAGCGAAACAACCACAGTAGACTCCGCTATGTGGGCCAACTGCTGAAGGCAGGAGACTATTTGGTACGTTGTGGAGCTGTCTAATCCAGTTGATATTTCATCCATAAATAGAGCTTTTGAAGGCCCAATTATCATCTCTCCTGGTAAAATAATATATATACTTCTATATAATGAAGAAAGAGACCACCCTACTGGCACAAGGAGATTTAACTCTTATGCCTGGTACAACCCTGGTTATACAGCTTAGTTGTTACTCTGTTGTTTGGACTGGTTTTTTTGTTGCTTAGTTGTTGTTGGTTATTGGACTAGGCTGATGTTTTTAGTATGCTACTTTTGTGATGTATTTTGGTTTTTTTCATATACTGGCTTATACCAGGGCTTCTTTTGTACATGCTTTGAGCTCTAGCTGTTTGGAGCTTCACAGCATTTGAACATTATGGTTTCTAATGAAATTGGTGGGTTTCACCCACTTTATAAAAAAAAAAATGAAGAATGAGAAACATTTGAAAGATTACCTGTAGTTAGTCGTTTCTTCTCGCCGCCAGAGATGCCTCTTCTCATGGCATCACCGACAATTGTATCAGCGCATATGTCTAGCCCCATAATCTGATTATAATATATTAAACATAATGTGGATTGAATTATGTTACTGCTATTTTACTTTTTTTTTATCTACTTTTCTTTTAATATGAGCTTACTTATTACCTTCATGATATAGTCTGTTTGTAAACTTCTTTCTAACCCCTCCAAAGATATGGCCTGTGTCAGAAGAATCTCTCCACAGATTATTAGGAAATTAAAATCAGAAAAAGTACATTTAAAATTTATATTTTTTTTCTCTTCCTTTTGATTTAATTCTAAAACCAAAGAAGTAAGTGATCTTTGTCCTTTTCACCTTCATGTAAGCATCTACATCGGGGTCAGGAGTAATTCCTTGTTCCTTCTCCCTTCGAATTACTTCTTTCATTATCTCTACATATTTTTGGTTCCGAAGGAAAACAATAGAATCACTCTTAGTGTTAAAAAAAAATCATAATATTGGAACTTTGAGACGGATTGTGAAATTACCTGCTCGGCTGCCAACTCCTTGAAACCTTGCAGAGAAGTCCAAAATCTCTCTTACTGTCATTTCAGGAATATGGAGGTCGTGTTGGCTAATATATGCCGATGTTTTCTCAGGTACAAATTCATCTAACCTGTATCCATTATAGCTAATTTCCCCATTTACCTAAACAAATAAAGCCCGTTTTATTGTGAAAATTTTAAGCTATATTAATTTGGTGCCCTTCCAATAATATGTGTATCATGAACTGGAGAGAGAGTCATTTCATTGTGCTTGATGGCAAAAAGCAGGGCAGTCTATAGTCACTATTGACTTAGCCTTGGTTCAAAGTTTAAACCATGCATCCATGGCCAAAAATAGTATTGCAAAAGAAAGTATCAGGTTCTAATTATTAATTGCAAAATAAAGAATGTTAATTGAAAGTTTGCAAGCTATGAGGATATAGGAACCTTGAGAGATTTGTCTAGCCTTCCAGAGAGAGCTCGCAAGAAAGTCGATTTGCCACATCCCGGAGGTCCAAGCAAGAGAGTCATCCTATATATTTAATTGGTTGATCAATTACTAACTATTTGTTGTAAAGCTTAATTAGTTTACTCAAAAAAAATATAATTAAATTCATGTGCTCTCCAATTGGGAATTTAATTTGTATTAATTTAATTAACTTGCCTGCCCGGCTTGATAACTCCACTGACATCTTTCAAAATGCGAATTGTTGCTTGTTGATAGTTCAATCCAGGCAGCTTTGTAACACCCTATATATATACCCACAAAATTTAAACAGGATATATAATTTATGTGTACCAAAATTCTATTGATCTCCTCATCTACATATAATTAGGTCCAAATTAAGAGTCTCTGGACCATATATATCAAACTGGTATGGTTGTTTGAACCTGAACCTGTAGCACAGAGGCCAAGAGGCCATAATGGCAACAGAGGCCAAGAGGCAATAATTGCCATTATGGCCATTTCCGGGGATGTCAACTACGGAGGCAACAAAACGATGAAATGATACTTAAAATTGAAAGTAGTAAGTGGATATGACTGTTAAATATCATTTATTTTTATTAGAAATATGCATACGTACCGAGATCATGCTCATGAGAGAGTTCCATAATGTGGGTAAAGGCTTCCCCTGTACCACCTCGCACTCAGCTTCCACACTGAGATTCTTGTACCTCACCTCTATTGTTGGTTGCTTCACATTTACTCTGTTGATAATTTTAATTTATGTTTTAGTGCCTTAATTCATATTAATTATAACAAACATATATACTAATTAAATTACGTCTAAAAAGTTTCACCCCTAGCTAAGAATCTAACTAGCTTAACTTAGCTAGCTAGGTGTTATTTACATGGGCATGGGCATGGATATTGACAGATTAATTAATTTTGATCAGACTTTTATTTTGGCACAAAAGAAAAAAAGCTTGAAAACCAACTGATATCCATCAAAAAGCAGAGGGCGTACCGGTCAATCCTACTCCTTTGCTTCTGGAGGAGCCTCAAGTTGTCTTCCTCGATGTGGTTGATCAGGCTGTCGATGAAATGGCGCCTCTCCACGGCACCCAGCCGCCCCACATCCACTGGCACCCGCCCCTGCTTCTCTCCCTTTCTCTCTCCTTCTCCAATGGTACTTTCCATTTCTTTACTACACTTTTTATAGCTTAATTTAAAACAAAATGCAGGGGATCAGGCCCTCTATATATGTATTTAGGCTAGGCGCCTCACTGTCATTTTTACTTTCTTGGTCAATGCTCCTAATTATGACTGTGTGATGAGTATGATAATGCCTAAGTGTTGGGAAGGATAGGCTATACTCTATGTATTTATTTATTTGCTTATACGATTATAATGTGACTAACCATGATTAACAGTTCCTTACCGAATCTACATCTCATATGCGCCTGGTCAATCCTCACCTTTTTTTGAAGGTTCAATCTTCACCTTTTTTTTTTTTTTGAGTAAATCAATCCTCACCTTTTTAAAAGGAGGGATAAATTTATTGAACATATGATTTTAGTAATTTTATTTGAATGAATTTACATAAAATAAAGTCAACGCTGGATACTGCTCGTAATTTGTCCTTGCGAAAATATGGTGCATGTCCTCGATTCAAACAAGAAAAAGGTAAATCATTGAGATACATTATCACGTGGAGTTTTCACCATCATAATTAACAATAATTTGTCCTTTTTAAAAGGAGGGACACATTTAATCAGAGAGCCATGCAACAAAGTATGCAATTCAGTTCACAGCAGTCTAAATCTTGGGAGTATGGCTATTATGTCATGAACTTCATGCAGGACCAAATCTCACAATGTCTGACTTATTTTCCAGAGGTATATATTTTATAAATATGACTAAGTTTAAAAATAAATAATTTACAAATTAACTATTAAATCTTAATTCATGCAGTGTACTTTCGATGTCGTATTCATTGGAAGACCTTCATGAAATACAACAATCATGGACGACCGAAAAAGAGGATTGAAAAATACGGCGACTCTTTCAAACACGATTCCCAAGGCGATCAGGGGATTCTGTGGCGAATCAAGAGAACGCTCCGGGGAAGACGAATCAGAGCCAACCAACCCCCCAGCAACACGAAGACGGGGAGGACAGGTGGCAAACAATCACTAGAAGAGCAAGGGGACACGCGGGTCACCGTTTCCACAACAACACACACAACAAACCGCAGGCAAAACGCACATTCGCGGACTTCCAGAGGAATAAATGCTTCAGGTGTTTGGCTAGGGACCATAAGATCGCACAATGTCGCGAACCTCTTCGCTGCTTTAAGTGCAAAATATTTGGTCATTACTCCTCACGTTGCCCTATAAAACCTACCCCCTCAACACCCAAGACGCCCCTCCGCTTTCATTCTTTCAAACATCAATACACCACCTACTCACAAGCAGCCCAAGGAAAAGTGAAACAACAAGAAAGCGACGAACCACAAATGGAGGAGATAGAACCCTTTGACGACATACGTCCAGAAATAGAGGACGTCTTTCTCCCACCACACACAGCTCTTCGCCCGCTCAACACCTACCTTGAGCGCTCGGCCTGGGTCTACATCCAAACCGGCGCATTCTCACCGGCTTTCTTCAGGGAGATAAAACACCTCCTGGCACATATCCACGGGGGGATGCCCGATCAGTACCGGTTTGAGCAAACCACCAGGAACAGGTACCTGCTCATCTGTCTAGACGAACAAAGCCGCGATGCGGTGGTACAGGAGGGCCCATACACGATCCAGGCGCTCGGGACCCAAAGCACCTTTCAAGCGTAGATGCCAACAGATGGAATGCAATATCATCCACCGCAGTACGAAACCAAAGGGGGAGGCCACCGATAATACATCAGCCAAACATTCACTCATACTCCGGCTCATCCAGTGCAACCTCCAATGACCACCCGTGGGCAGGGTCGTCATCCGCAACCCAAACGAGGCCAAGCTCAGCTCAGGCTAAACCAAGACCGCTATGGACACCTAAACCCACCGTTCTACCACCTCCGCCAGGGATCACTGAAAACTGATGGGTAATCTTAACAAAAGAAAAGACCATTCTTATGGGGGGCAGCAAGGATGATGAACAGACTGAGGGGCAACAAATGATCCACCATGCCCACGCTGAGGGACAAGCTCAAGACCTCACAATGGTATCACATGCTGCCATGGTGCAACACGCTGTCGGTCGGGCGACCTCACCAACGACAACACTACTTGGATCCGGTGTGGCAGCTCAGAACGGCTGGGAAATTCAAATTTCCGAATCCATGCTCACCCTCAAGGGTCACAACAGGATATTCAAAATACCGATAGTACACCTCGATGGAATAGGAGCTGGTACTAGTCGTTTCAGCATTAATCACCCTCTGCACAACGGGCAAAACAACTATTCTGATAGGGCACTGATGTGCTCAAGGTACACTGAGAATTATGTCATACCTGCCCTCGCGCCTCTTAGGCTTCTAGGTGATAATGAAGTGAGGGGGATGATGGAACAGCTCACTACGGGCACGGAGACCCAACCACCTCAACAAACCTCAGACTTTGGGCCTAACTCACAACAAAGCCCACCTCACCAAATATCATATTTCGACCCCATCTCAGCAGATTACCAAGGCCCAATTCAATAGGAGCTCGACCCAATTTACCCACCAGGCTTTGAGCCAAATCCGTTACCACCAATTCATCCACCAGACTTTGAGCCAAACCCGTTACCACCTACTCACCCGTTATCGCATCCCAGCCCATAGTTAAACCCGGTAGCACCTACTCACCCGATACCACATCTTAGTCCGCAACCGACGATCCAACTGATCCCGCCACCACAACCATCAAGCCCACAAACCACAACTGAGACAAGACGTAGCAGACGCTTAAGAGAGAAATACGATGGCCCTTACGTGCCAATAATGGACAGAGCCAGGAAGATCCTTGGATATGAGCAAGCAACCCCTGACAAGCCTAAACATAGGCCGGCGGACCCGCCTTAACTCACGTACATGAAGACACTACATCCACTCACTCACCACCAGGCATAAGCGGTCGTCGCTATGGTAGGAATTGACATTGGAGAGACCGGAGCAGAAAAAATTGAAGCAATAATGACAAGCGGGGGTCCGTCCCAGGACCTCGTTGCGGGTTGAAGATCGCCTCGTTCTATCTTTTGTGTCACCGGTTGACATCTTTTGTTCAAAATGAAAGGGAAGGGGACATATAGGTTGTTTACTAGGCAGGGGTTAGCTGAAAAGGAGGTTTTTATGTTTAGTAGGAAATATAAGTATGACTGGGCTTCAATAGGAGGGGCAGGACATGGTTCAAGGAAGGACAAGATCCGGGGGTGTTCCCGGTTTGGTACGGAGCCGGGTGTAAACAGGGGATTGCGGACCATGTGGTCATTGTTGTAACATTCCTTCTGTTAAACAATCAAAGCACTATTATAAATGACTCTGCTGTTGCTTTCAGAATTATCCATGAATAACACAGCCATTATCAAAATAAAAATGATCTCATGGAACGTCAGAGGCCTGAATGAAAGAATAAAAAGACTGAATGTTTGGCAAACAATCCTGGCTGAGAAACCGCACATCGTTTGTCTTCAAGAGACCAAGCTGCAAAGCGTAGAGGGTCGAATGATCAAGGAAATTTGCGGATATAACTTGAAAAAGGTCAGAACATTGGATGCGGTAGGGACGAGGGGAGGAATTTTGTTGGCATGGTCAGACAGGTATTATGAGGAGGTCGAACACAGTGCCAACCAATTCACGGTGACAGTTAAGTTAAGAAGGAGAGCCAACAACGACCACATGCGCTTTACGGGGGTTTATGGTCCCTCCACACAAACAAATAGAACCGCTTTCTTTCAGGAGTTACAATCTCTCACACCAACCGACAACACGCCATGGCTGCTATGTGGCGATTTCAACATCACCATGGATCCGACGGACCGCAATTATGACCATGCAGACTGGAGACTGCCGTTAAGATTTTTGCAAATCATCTCAAATATGGGCTTGCTTAATCTCACACTGGGGGGCGTAATTATACATGGTCTAACGAAAGAGATCACCCATCAATGGCTAGGCTGGACCGGTTTCTCATTTCAGCAGATTGGAACACGAAATATCCTAACTCGCAGCAGACCGCCCTACCGACAACCACATCTGATCATTGTCCGATACTCTACACAGTAAGCACACAGTTCTCAAGGTCTAACATCTTCAGGTTTGAGAACTTCTGGCTCAAATCAGATCAACTGAAGGAAGTGGTCATGGCCAACTGGAACGAAACACCGATGGCAACAGAACCGTCACAACTACACAACAAACTCAAAGCATTGCAAAAAATAGTAAGAAAATGGGCAAACGAAAGGATTGGTTCCATCAAACAACAACTTCGTATTTGTAGGGAATACACAGGTTGGGTAGACAGGGTAAAGGAAGAAAGGAGACTACCGGTACTTGAAACAAGGGTTAACAATCTCATCAAAACAAGATTCCAAGCACTGGTGATCCTTGAGGAAGATTTATGAAGGCAGAGAGCGAAGGTCAAATGGGAGCTAGAGGGCGACAGGGGTACCAGGTATTTCCACGCTATCGCTTCGGCAAAGAAAAGAGGAAACATTATATCATCGGTAGAAGTTGGAGGGGTGAAGTACTCAGACCAGAAAACGAAGGCAGATGCCTTCTTCCGTCTATACAAAAACCTCATGGGCACGGCGGCAACACCCACAACGGATATGAATTGGTCAGACCTATACACCACCAATCATAACCTGGACAACATGGGCAGCCCAATAACGGAGGAAGAGATCCGACAAGTCATCAATGAATGGCCCCGCAACAAGACACCGGGCCCGGACGGCTTCACTGGTGAATTTTATAAGCACTTCGCGGATTTACTCGTACCTGACATCAAAGCGGTGTTCGCACAAACCCTAACAAATAACACAACCTTACACCCTCTTAATACATCGTACATTGTGCTCATACCTAAGAAGGAAACATTGGCAAAGCCAGAGGACTATCGTCCAATAAGTGTCGTACATGCGATACAAATAATCTTTTCCAAAATATTGGCCAACAGACTACAGGGTCATATTTCGCAACTGGTAGACTGCTCTCAGACGGGATTTGTCAAAGGGAGACAGATAACGGAAGGGTTCTTGTATGCACAGCAGGCTCTACATTACTCCAAACAAAACAAGCTACATTTGGGAATATTTAAGGCAGACATTACTAAGGCCTTTGATACAATTGGCTAGGATTTCCTTACCCACGTACTCACACATTTAGGCTTCCTGGCAAATTGGATCCAATGGGTAACGCATTGCGTACTCAACAGAACATTGCAAATCATAGTCAACGGACTGTTGGGGAAAAGGATCCGCCTCATGCGAGGAGTGAGACAGGGCGATCCTTTGTCGCCAATTCTTTTCATCATGGGAATGGATTTCATATCAAGATGGCTTTCAAGGCTCGTGACCACGGGTGCATGGAGACTACCGTTCCGGGATATGAAACCGTGTTTACTATACGCGGATGACACACTCTTCTTCCTCAAACCGGATATCAGACATATATAAATCCTCAAGATAACATTCCTGTTCTTCCGAAATATATCGGGTCTGTCGGTTAACATGTCAAAATCTGAACTGGTACTGTCCGAGGTGGATCAACAAACCAACGACCAGCTCACAACACTCATGGGTTGTCAAGCGGGCAGATTTCCGATTTCGTACTTGGGTCTACCATTGTCCAATAAAAAACTTCACAGGTCGGCGTACCTACCGCTACTCAACAGGTTTGCTCAAAGACTCAATGGTTGGACAGCAACCAACCTATCTATTGCGGGGAGATTGGTATTGCTTAATGCGGTACTATCGTCCATCCCGATCTACTTTATGTCATGTTTTACATTACCAGTCTGGGTCATTCGGGCAATAGATAGGATAAGACAAAATTTTCTATGGCACGGGGTGTCACCCCATCAACACAAAATTCACCTCGCAAATTGGCAACTTGTATGCTTACCAAAGGACAAAGGAGGACTTGGAGTTATGGATCTCGAAACATTTAACAAAGCACTAATGCTTAAATGGTTCTGGAAGTGGGAGGCAAATGCGCCAGGCCTCATTAAAGCAATGTTACAACACCACGGCATCTCAGACGCGGGTTTACCGCAGGTCTCATTTTTCACATACCAATTCCTGCCACACTTCTGGACAATCTCCATCGCGAGAAGAATCGGTAATGGCAGACTCATAAAATTCTGGTTCCACGACTGGGGTGTGGGCATACTCAGATGGAGATTCAGAGTGCTTTTCTCATACACCACAAACCAGGGCGCGACTCTGGCAGACGTTGTCGCAGGTGGGCTACGGTCAATATTGAGGGATCACCTATCAGTATCGGCCGAAGAGGAACAGCAGGGAGTTGTGACGGAACTCGTGGCCCAACACATTCTACTGATAGGAGATCAGGACACCCCGATATGGAAGTGGACGGTCGGAGGAACGTTTACTGTGCGCTCGGCTTACCGGGCAATCTAAAACACACCTCGAATTATGGATGATGTCAGACACGTTTGGTCTATCAGGGCACCGCCCAGATTCAGGGTGTTCGCTTGGTTAGCTTGCCTCAATCGGATACTTACTTTGGACAACCTTATGAAAAAAGGTATCACCGTCGTCAACAGGTGTATCATGTGCAAGGCGGCACTGGAATCCGTCAATCACCTGCTGGCCAAATGCAGGCTGGCCAAACGCCTCCATTGGACGGTTGCACGGGCCCACCACATACCAATAACGGGTATGAACCCGTTCAGGATAATGAAAAGCGCCCAATTCACACCTAAACAAAGATCTCTCACCCTCATTTCGGTGTTCATTCTATGGAGAGAGATGTGCTAGAATATTTCGAGAAGAAGAAAAAACGGTGCATGAACTGTTACAACAGGTGCAAACACAATGGGCCTTCACCTCCTCAATTCCGACAGTCAACATGATTAACGGACACTACACGGACTAGTGCGGAATCACATCTCTTTCGGAGTTTACTGGGTTCCTCTACTGTCTAAGATTTTACTCACATGTTATCCTGTTTTTTTGGTTTCCTATGCTTTATTTCCTTTTCTTTCTCATTTCAGTGATGCTCAGTAATTACTGACCACAATTGCTCTTGGGCTTAAACCGAGAGTTCTTTGATGTAAGAACTCTTATTAATGAAATGGGGACTTGATTCCTCTTTCCACTAAAAAAAAAACAATCATGGACGACCGTTCTCGTAGTGAAAAATTGTCGGTACTTATCACAATCACCAAAGGTTTTTTAACCGTAAGTACCATACAATCACTGACAATAGCAAAACCATATTTGATGTTCACTTTTAACCATAAGTGATCTTGTGTTTTGTACTAATGCGTCATTGATATTGACATGGTACTAACAATTTTTTCTTTTAAAAAGAATGACAATATATATACTAATTTACACTTTGATCTAGTGACAAATACAATACTCTCTGTGTGAAGGTCGCATGTTCAAAACCTAGAAGGGATAATCCTTAATTTGTGGATATTAAATCGTTGGGGTAGCTTGATCTCCAACCTTTATTCAAAAAAGATAAAATAATGATTTACAATTTAGTTTTTAAGATAATACGAAAATAAAAGTAAAAAAACCAAAAAATTCAATCATGTACAACTTTAGCTTTATTTGAGTTCAAAGTTAATTTGAGCTTTATAGGTTGATTAATAACTTGAGTTGGAGTCATTTCAACTTACAAATAAATCAAACTCAAATTTGAATCAATTTGATAGAATTAGAATTGTTTAAAGCCCTAAATTTTTGGATCTTGAAGTAATGGTCAGGGCATCATTAATTATCATTTAATAATTAATTAATTTACTGGACAGCTGGAACACATGCACTTTATATATATATTACAAAAATGATTCCCTATTCACTAGATGCGTGCTTAATATAAATGTTCCCTATACTCTAATTAATAATTGCAAGTAATTCTTGACAGTCAAGGGATTTAAGTTCAAATATCAATACTTCTGTTTGTCTTTTTTTGTTTTCTTCTTCAAAGTCAGCAGGACATGTGCCTACTAACGGTTCTATTAATTTAAGGGAGAAATTTATGTATACTCAAAAACTTCAAAATTCAGTATTTCCCTCTCTAAACTTCATAATATCATATTTAACTTTTGAAACTTCAAAAACTCACAAATTTACTCATTTTATTATCTTTTCTGTTAAAACTCATTTTAAATTTATAAACTGTCAGTTATACCCTTCCCCTTCTCCTTCTCTTTTCTTCCTTTGCAACTCTCACCTTTCATTAGAAATTAGAAATTAGTTCAAGCAAAAGCAACTGAAAAGATGAAAAAAAAAACGTCAAATGCACTGGTAACAATCACACTCCTTAACTCCAGATTAGTATCAAAACCAGACATCCATTCGTCTAATTAATTCACATACCCCAAACCTGAAATTTTTTTTTTTGAAGGTCAGCTGGCAAGTAGCCTGCTGGCAATATATTGATAGAAAATTATTTACAAGTAGCATATACCCCTAAACCCTAAACCCTAAACCCCAAACCTGAAAATTTTTACGGAACAGAAAATGGGTTCCCAAATAGAAAAGGAATAGGAGATCATTGTGCAAGCCAAGCGTAAAAGTGCTTCTTCTCCAAAAGAACTTAGCTCCTCTTCAAGTTCTTTCTAGATTTTTCTCTCTTATTCTATTTCATCAAAATACGCTAATTTACAGGAATGCCAATAAGTTCTAATGTATTTTTATGTACTCTATGATCTGTTCTATTTAGTTTACATTTTTCTTAGAGCGAAATAGCTTTAAGCTAATCCAAAAATTTTAACTGTATTGGTGGCAGCAAGTTGAAATTTGACAAATCCATTGCAACACCAAAGAGTATGCTTTATCTTTTCAATGTTTGCATAACAAGCTTGTCTCTTAGTTTAATAAATGCATGATGTCATCACTGTATTGTGCCAGCAGTTTGGATCAGCATTGTTAATTATACTGGCAAGTATCAGCCTGCATGGAACCTGTATTTGGTTGTCAGTAGAACTTGTTGTAAGTAATTTGCCAGTATAATTCCTACATTATTTAAGAACTAATTAAGTTAATAAATTGTATTTTTTTTTCCGAGACCATCTTATCTAATTTAAAGTTTATAATAACACTGGTATAACATATATTGCTCAGTGCTCACTTTAATGTTAGATATATTTTTAAATCGGAGAACATTTCTAGTATAGGGCTCGAGAATCAAGATCTGCTCCAGATGTAAAATTAACTTCAACGGTTGTACAGCCATAAATTGTATTTATTAAATAATGAATCGGTTAAGATGTTCAATCAAACCAGATCTTAATCGCTACACAAACCGTACGTTGAAGATGTATAGTTTTTGACCAGTCAGATCAGATCTTCAACATATCAGATAATTAATATATAACTAATTAAAGATTGATTATTATTTTATACTTTTGTGTAGTCCATGCCAATTTAAGATCACTTTGCAACAACTTTAACAGCAGTTTACTCCATTCATTGTAAAAAAATTTAGCTCAACTGTTTAAAGAATTCGATACAATATATTTAATTATCTAACTTGAATAATAATAATATAACTTACTAATTAATATTGTTTTGTCCGATCAAAGACTAATTAATCACCACCTTTTTTGTGGAATGTTTTCAATTAATTGCGACCTCATTGTGTACTTACTTTTTTCTAATTCAGCACTATATATATATTTCGACAACCATATGGGTATCAAGTTACCTTGAACCCTACTGCCCTAGTTCATTTAAATTGAATACAAACCCGGCCATACAACCTAAATACTAAAAATAATAGGAAATTTTATAACCTACTCTACTTTTTGTATAAACAACAAACAACATATTCCTCCTTCAAATTTAAGAGATGGTGGAATTGTACCAGATAGGTGGTTACGTGCTAGATTGATGCCTATGATATTGGTATGGTTGTAAAAATTGGGCATGGAGCCGGAGAGAGATGTGTCTGTTATAATTAGAAGACGAAGATTGGGGAGTTTTGTAATGCATGATGGAATTGGACCATAAAACCCATGGTTCTGAAACTCGGAATCGGAATCGGAATCGGGTTCTTGACCGTGGAATCGGAATCGGGTGAATCGGCCGGAATCGGCCGAGTTGACTCGGTAACTCGGATTTTTTTGGCAGAAGCTTGTTTTGTATCCAAAAAATAGAAAAAAAATTGGTAAAACAATAATTTGTAGAAAAACTATGTTAAGACAAAATATTACACTCAAATAATCCACTAATTATATAATATAATACTAATTTAATACTAATTATATTATATAATACTAATTTAAGACAAAATATTTACACTAATTTAACTTTAACCACAATGTACTTCATGTAATATAATATATAGAAAATCAAGTACAACAAACACTATTTTTAATCTACCTACCCATTACCCATTCTCAACCCAGAATGATTTTCCAAAAACTTGGGGTTTGAAGTGCAAAGTTCTCCAAAAAAAGCATTCTCCAAAAAAAAAACATTTTCCCAAAAACGTGGGGTTCGAACTGCAAAGTTCCCAGAAACATTTTCCAATTACTGAACGGATGCCCAGTTCTAAAAAAAAAAGAGTTTCGTCTTCTCCAAAAAAAAAAGCTTCGTCTTCTCCAAAAAAAAAAAGCTTCGTTCTCCAAATAAAAAAGCTTCGTTCTCCAAATAAAAAAGCTTCGTTCTCCAAATAAAAAAGCTTCGTTCTTCAAAAAAAATACTTCGTTCTACAAAAGCTTCGTGCTCCAAAAGCTTGGTTCTCCAAAAAATCGGTTGAATCGGCCTAAAATCGGTTGACTCGGGCAAAAATCAGTTGAATCGGCCTAAAATTAGTTGAATCGGCTTGACTCGGCCTAAAAATCGGTTAACTCGGCCGAGTCAAGCACTGTTCATCCGATTTTTGCTGAAAAACTCGCACGGGCGCGAGACTCGGCCTAAAATTGGATCGATGACGACCGATACCGAGTTGACTCGGAATCGGCCAATTTTCCAAACCATGATAAAATAAAACCCAGGATTATGATCAAGTATGAAGTCTTCTATTTCAGTTAAGCTACAAATGGCATCTGGAAAGGAGGTGGTGTCGGGTAAGTTTTTCAAGATGAGAAATCTTACACGACCAGTACTGGTACATGTTATATATGAGTTTTCATGTGCTATGTTGGCCTGGTCATCACATAAGTCGAATCCTTTGACCCACCAACGGAGACCGTCGGGGTCGTCTAGTTGCTTTTTTATTTTGAGGAGCACAATTCATCATCTTTAGTAGACAAGACAGAAGAGGTGAAGGACCGGAGGAACAATAACAGGAACAAAATTGAAGACATGTATAATGTGCTAAAATTCAATCACAGGTGACACAAGACTCCGCCCAACCCTCCCTCATATTTTATTGAGTTTTTTCTATATTATTTCTGTAATACAATCTCTATCGCTTTCAAAGAAGAAAAGGTTCTCCTTTATAGAACACAGGAGACCACTATAATTTATTTCCTAATATTGTCACTCTTGGTTTTTTTGGTAAAACTGGAATACAAGTAAAGTAAAGATACAATAGCTAATTTGAAAGATTCCAAATCAGCCCAGATAGGCGCCAGCTCCCTGGAGTTAATTCCTCCTCCACTTTTGCCTATCACAACTCATTTTCACACTCCTCCTCAAGTTGGATGGTAAATGTCTATCATCCCTAACTTGCATAATGAGCTATTAAATACTTTAGTGGATACTGCTTTGGTTAGAACATCGGCCAATTGATCCTCTGATCGCACAAAAGGAAACCGCATAATTTTTTCATCCAGATTGTGTTTTACAAAGTGCCGGTCTACCTCTACATGCTTGGTGTGGTCATGTTGCACCGGATTATGTGAGATGTCTATGGCCGCCTTGTTATTGCAAAAAAGTTCCATCTCCTCCTTAGGTCTGTACCCAAGTTTTGTCATGAGTTTCCTCAACCATAGAAGTTTGCACAATCTCTTTGACATTCCCCTAAATTCAGCTTGAGCACTTGACAATGCTACCACATTCTGTTTTTTACTCCTCCATGTCACCAGATTTGCTCCAACAAAGGTGAAGTAGCCTGCCGTTGACTTTCTGTCTATTATGTTCCCTGCCCAATATGCATCGGTATACCCAGTGATTCATAGCATGCCTATAAGATATCCTCTGGAGCCGAACCTTGTGGTTGAGGGGAGGGTTGTATCACATCTTCAGTGCCTTTGTTCAATTCTCGTACCCTTCTTCTTCAATATTGCTTCAGCACATTTTCTGAATTCCTTGCTATTGTGGTCGGTTCAATAGTCTGCTGTGGTAGATCTGGATCAACTGTAGAACTCGGACCTGCTAGGATCGCTGGGATCGCTGGATCCGCTGTAGTGAGCGATGAAGGTGAAGTGAGCGATGGATCTAGGTTCGCTGAAGGGAGTGATGGGTCAGAGTCCATAGCTAGGCTGGAATTAACCCGTCGTATTCATGTCTGAACTTTGCAAATCTTTCAGAGTTGCTAATTGTTGTGTCAAACAGAATTTCTTTTTCACTCTCATTGTCCTCCTAAAAACAAAATTTGTTTGTCGTGTAGTATCCTTCTGTTTCTAGGAATGTGACATCCATTGTTACATAAACTAGCTTTGTCACAGGATTAAAGCACTTATATCCTTTCTGTTGTGATCCATATCCCAAAAACATGCATTTTTCTGCACATGGATCAATTTTTGTTCTTTGTTTTTTTTGGAACGTGTTCGTACGCAACGCACCCAAAAATCTTTGGGGGAAGTTTGAGACACGACGGAATAGAGAAGAAAGAGGATATATTTTGAAGTGGAGTTTAAAAGTTCAATACCACTGATGGCATACGATTGATTAAATAGACCGCGGTCATTACTGCATCTTCCCAGAAACGTTATGGAACATTGTATTCAAATAGTAAGGATCATGTTGTTTCCAAAATGTGTCAGTTTTTTCACTCTGCCACTCCATTTTGTTGCAGTGTTCCTGCGTACGAGGTTTCGTGGAGTATGCCCTCATTCCTGAAAAAATCTTTCAGATCTCTGTTTATAAATTCTCCTCCATTATCACTCCTGAGAATCTTTATGGTTTTTTCGAATTGGGTAAGTATCATTTTATGAAAGTGCTTAAAAACCGCAGCAACTTCATCATTGCTTTTGAGTAAGTAAAGCCAGGTCATTCGAGTACAGTCATCGATAAATAAAACAAACCACTTATTCCTATTATGTGAGACAACCAGGGAAGGGCCCCACACGTCAGAGTGAACCAACTCAAATGGAGAATTACTCTTATTCAAACTATTAAGATAAGGTACCATGTGGCTTTTCGCCTAAATACAAGTCTCACATTCAAATTTATAATTCTCACAGTTTACAAACAAGTCAAGAAACAATTTCTTTAAATAACCAAATGATGGATGACCGAGTCGTTTGTGCCAGATCAACACTTTTTTCTTACTACTAATAGATAAACCTGTAGTAGCATGAGCACTTCCTCCATTCATGTCTTCGAGGTGATACAACCGCCCCCGTTTAGTACCACGCCCAATAATCTCCTTCGTGAGGATATCCTGAAAGAAACAAAAAGTTGGGTATATTAGCACAGTACAATTACGATCTTCACAAATTTGTCCTACGGACAACAACTTTGTAGATAAGGATGGAACAAGTAGCGTGTTTAAAAGAGTCATCGCAGGGGATATGTGTACAGTTCCAGCACCTGTTACAAGGCTGGGAACACCATTTGCATTAATAATTTCCTTTCTTCTAGGTTCGGTTTGTTCATATAAATCAGTGGGTGAGAACATCATATGATCTGACGCACCCGAGTCGATAATCCAAGTATCATTATTTTGTTCACTAAAAATCAACGCAACCCCCTCATTATCCAAACCTGTTCGGTCTCTATGATTCTCAAAACAATTATCATTTATTTTTGGGCCAAAAGTTAGGTTATTGAGACAACTTTCATGCTTTTCAATTTCTGGTTTAAAGTGTGAAAAATAACATACCTCATTTGGTCTTTGAATTTGAGTAGCCACCTGCTTAGGAAAAATAACAGATTGATTACCTTATGTTGGCACCTTCTCACCATCTATAATCGGCACTAGGGAAACACCACTACCCGATGCAAAGGCTGCCTTGCCACTGTTGCCATCGCTTGGTGGTTGACCGACCGGTTTCTTCTTCTTGGGATCTCTAATCCAGTCCGGATAACCGATCAATTTGAAGCAAGTCTCTTTAGTGTGCTTGGTACTGCCACAGTGAGTACACCCACCAGAAAGAGGCAGTCGTGCCTTCATCGGGTTTGAATTAGTTCTGGGCATGGTCAATTTTGAGTCAGCTTGGTTTTTCTCTGTATTGACAACCATAGCCATGGGTGCACTTATTTCTTCGTTTCTACGCATAGCGCCTTGATGTGAATCTTCCTCTCGAATCACAGCGAACGCTTCGTTGACAGTTGGAAAAGGGTTCATACGGAGCACTTCTCCCCGCACCTTGTCAAAACGATTGTCTAGACCATCAAGGAACTGATAGACCCTGTCCTCCTGCACTAGGATATTATGTTTTTCTATATCCTTGGGACATTCCATTGGGTTAGATCTCCTAAAATCTATTTCTTGCCAAAGTGCCTGTAGGCTGTTATAAAATTCTTCAATTGGTTTACCTGACTGTTTGAGTCGATCTACTTGTTTTTTTAGATTGTACACCTGAGACCTATCATTCCGGTCAAGGTCTGCAATTTCAACAACTCTCCACACATCTCTAGCACTAGGAAATCTAATAAAATTACCTATCAGATTTGGATCCATAGAACCTATGAGCCAGCTCTTCACAGTCGTATCCTCAGTCTTCCATTTCTTGAATTTTTCCTCTGTTGGAGAAGGAGGAGATAAGGTACCATCGATGTAGCTTAGTTTGTGTTTGCTTGCTAGTTGCATCTCTACCACTTGAACCCAAAGCCTGTAGTTTTGCCCATTGAATTTAATCGATGCAGGCGGTATCCCTCCCTCAGTCGCTAGAATAATGACTGGCAGTGGGCTTGGCTGCTGCTGTACGGGTGGTGGTGGCTACGACAGCAACTGGGCAAGCCGCTCAAGAAGGTTGGTAGCTTTAATTTGTTCGGTTGGTTTTTTCGGCGAGGAAGGAGGTGTCATGTTGTTTATGTGTTGTTTACACTGATTAGGTCGAAATCAGTGTCGGAGCCAAGAACTTTTCTGTTCGGCTAAGGTTAAAGAAAACCGATCTGAGTTTAGATCGATTCAGGAATCACAAAAACAACTTCTCTCCAGGTAACGTTTCTAACAATTGATATGTAGTTCAGGATCGACTTCGCTCTGATACCATGCTAAAATTCAATCACAGGTGACACAAGACTCCGCCCAACCCTCCCTCATATTTTATTGAGTTCTTTCTATATTATTTCTGTGATACAATCTCTATCTCTTTCAAACAAGAAAAGGTTCTCCTTTATAGAACACAGGAGACCACTATAATTTATTTCCTAATATTGTCACTCTCTTGGTTTTTTTGATAAAACTGGAATACAAGTAAAGTAAAGATACAATAGCTAATTTGAAAGATTCCAAATCAGCCCAGATAGGCGCCAGCTCTCTAGAGTTAATTCCTCCTCCACTTTTGCCTATCACAGCTCATATTGACACCACACCCATTTATATTAACACAACATCTTTGAAAAAAATTAAATTTCGGACAATTTTAACTTTCTTAAAATGTCTTTCTAACTACCATATTTGTTCATAATGTAATTAATATAGTTATTATTTATTAATTATTTGATTTCCATGACTGATAGATACTCTTTTCCTTTTTATTTTATTCTACATTGATGTAATTTAAAGTTTGAAAATTGTGATATGATATGAATTTGCTTTTTACTGATTTAACTTGTTGTATATAGTGTTCAAAGTTTCATTTCAATCATCACGATTTACAAAATGGCATATTGAATTCAAGTTTCAAGCAAACAAGGTACGTACTTAATTTTTTTTATATAAATTTAAAAAGTTTTGATCTCTTATGATACACTCGCTTTAATATGTAAAATGATCCAACTCAAATTTATAGCTTAATTTTATAATTTTTTCTCTTAATTTTTATATGTATAATCTATATGCTTATTTTAATTAAAATTGTTAGGAATTTTTTTATTGATGTTTCTTAATTAATTTATATTTGTTAATTGAATAGATGGACCAATCTCCTAATCAAATTAATGAGCTATCATCAACTTGGATGGACATTTTTCCAATATGATATTGAGAATTTCTAAAATATTTTATCACTTTTAGTTTAATGCATACAATTTATTAATTTACCAAATCTTTAATTTTTTTTATTGTAGTGTTATGTTGTATTTTTATTTTATTTTTTTTATTCATAAGTTGAATTTCAAAATTATTCATGATAATTTGCATTAGTTTTTTTCTATAACCATGTCATTTTTTTTAGTGATTTAATTTGTAAAACAAAGATAAAATGTTAATTGACAAACAATTTATATACAGTAGATTGTTAATAAAATTGTGATGTTAGATAATAAAATCTATCAATATATAATATTGTTATATTTTAATAATATAATAAAATATTTCACTGTTGTAATTCTCTTAAAAAAAAATTTATTTCATGAATACTTATTTCATGAATCTAACTTTTAAGAAAAAATATCAGATAATAATATGAAAGAAACAATTTTTTAACGAATAACATAGTTTATAAAACATTACTTTTAAGGAATTCTTTTTGTGGTATTATATGAGAGAGAATTAATTTTAAAGAAAATACTGAATGAAAGGTGAAATTGTCTATATAGTAAAAATATTTAGATGAGGTTGTGTTAATAAAATAATTAGTAGTTTTAAAATCATTACCCTTTCACATAATGTATATATATCTCTTTTTGTTCTTTTAGGTTTATGAATGGATCGATGCTGGTGAAAGTTATATATAGAGTGGAATCGCAAACTTGTTTTTTTTATTAATAGAGTGGAATACCAATGCACAAAATAGAATAATAATGAGATAAGAATAAGATCATGACTTTCAGACAATTAATGCACTTGCAGTTGAATTACAAGATGCATGTGCTTAATGCTACAATTTTACGTTAATTTGACTCAACATGTGCTATTTAACAAGTTACATTAGCTTAAGCATCACCTTCAATCTGTTTGTAGTAAAATCCATACAGAGATGTTTCAAGTGAAATGCCAACAAATTGAACTTATTATGCAATCAATTGTACGGTTCAATTCTGTTATTTTTTCACTTAATATAGGATGCACAAAAGGAAAAAAAGAAAAGAAAATTGAAGTGGTTTTCTTTTTCTTTAAATTCTTTCCTAAAAGATCTCTGGATCTGTAGGTAGAAATCCACATTATAAATCCCAGTGAAACTTCAAATTCTAATTTATTATAGTTTCATGTAGAATGAATTTAAAGGAGGTTTTATTCCATACATCTCAGTCATGACCGATCGAGTTTGAATATTTTGAACTTCATTTCTAAATTTACTGGTAAGAAAAGATAAAAACAAAAACTATTTGGTAGATCCAAGAAGCACAGATCTCTATGAAGGCTATATAAACAACTTCAATGTCAACTCTAAATTGACAAAAATAACATTATTTTGACCGGACATTCAAGAAGCACAACAATTTTTTATGAGGGATAAATAGAGATAACAAGTTGGTATTCATTAAGAGTACATGTCCTGTTAACGTACAAACCGTAGTACAGACTGTAAATCGTTAATATGGAATTTAATCAGTGTTTAATTTATAAATGTGTATCAAGCTTCTATATCATGAGATGATATATAGCAAAAGTCTGCTACCCAATTACATGATATCTCATCGAGTCTGATTATATATAGACTTTAGTAAATCTCTAGTCGCCTCGCTTGCAGGTCAAAAAGATCGTCGGAGTTGCACAACCATTGCAGCTGCACCTCTACCGATATCAATACGAACATGTTGAAAGCCTTTGCAAGTCAGTATGCTAACACCAAACTAACGACACCCTTTTCCTCTCTTTTCTCCTCTTCTCACTATTTATGGAAAGTTAGAATTTATGCGCGTATGCGGTTGATTCTGTATCACAAATCCAACATGATGCCTTTTTATAACAATAGCACTAAAAGTTGTTTTCATAAAATCGTATCTTTCCGAAATAATCCAAAGAAAATCAACAGATTGGATGAATTGAATTTCATAAATAAATTAACCCACTACTAAATTTGACTTATCATCCATACCATCAAATATATATACCATGTTGATTGGTTTACCTCAAATTTAACCTTAATTATGAAATTAACATATTAATTCCAACTCTTACATTTGGTGGTGGGAGGAAAGTTCTAAGACACCGAAATTTACTAAGGTTATAACAATGTAAGATTGCTCTCAAACAATTTTACTAAGGTCATATAATTGGTGGTGGGAGGACATTGTCTTAGAAATCCATTAAACCCGTGGCTTGTGTTTTTTTTTTTTTGTAGTGTTTATTTTTATTTTATTTTATTTTGGGGGTGCTACCGAGAGTGACCTGTTTTTTTTTCAATATTGTCTGACTGACACAATTTAATGCACCAATATGAATTTCTTATGAAAAGTGATTAGAAGTGTGGACATATGTCAACCGTAAACGCATTTAAATTTAAACAAATTTAAACTTTACAAATAATTATAATATTGGACTTAATTTTAAGAAGATTAAGTATGACTATCAGTTGGCAATCTGATGATTTGTGCATCAAATTCTGAGCGAATGTATCGTTATACACTTGATATATAAATTATGAATGCTTAATAATAAAAACCATTTCTATTTGAATTTTTTTTGCCGTCTCATAATTTCAAGATAAAAAATTATAATAGAGTAATTTAATATATAGGACTTAACGACCTGGTAAAATGGAGGAATACATAAAATAATTAAAAAGGTTGGAAACAAATTGATTTTTCAAACAAAATACAAGGATGAATATTGAATAGTCTTATATCAGACATTTTTTAGTGTGCTAAAAGATGAAAATAAACATATTATTAATTAACATATTTTAATTAAGAATTCTCAGTCAAACTTTTAACAATAAGCCTTTGAGATAGTAAAGAAAAATCAAGTGATAAAATCAAAAATTTGAAAATTAAACATATTATTAACAATTTTTGATTCAAGTACTCTCAATCAAAATTTTAGCTATATTTACATTCAAATTTTAAGGTTAATTTGCTTGCATGTGCACTTATATTTGGTTGCATGTGCACTTAATTTGCTTGCATGTGCTTAATTTGCTTGCATGTGCTTAATTTGCTTGCATGTGCTTAATTTGCTTAATTTGCTTGCATGTGCTTAATTTGAAAAACAAGGAATTAATCAAACTGAGTATTAATTTGCTTGCATGTGCTTCACTTATATTTGGCAAAAAAATAATAATAAATAAAACATCGCAATATACTGGGCAAACGAAAAGATTAGTTTATACTTAATTTTTCATATTAAAATTAGAATATTTATCATTTATTTAAAATTTGGATACTTAATTTTTTATAAATAAAACATCTGAACTACCGTACGTTACAACTACAAACGTACGATTCGGACACAAGAACAAAGAGTTAAGACTTTAAGTCTAATATGTACGGTTATATAAAAAAAAAACTTGCCATATTGAACGAATTGTTAGATCTTTATAGATGTATTATTTTAATGAGAAGGGTTCAAATACCCTTCATTTTTTGTGCCTCCATCATGCCTCCATTTTCAAAAACTTTAATAACTCAAAATTTAAATTTTAAAAGTCAAAATAAAACCGTTAGATATGATCTACATCATTTTATCTATGCACGTGTAAAAAATTATAACATTTCAACTTTATTTTGGTTGTTATCAAGAGTTTGTAAAAATATACTAATGTGGATAATTTCTAGAAGTTAATTTTTCTAACTTATTGATTCACATAAAAAATTAAAATGTAATAATATTTTATGAGCATATAGAGAAAATAGCATATATAGGTCACATCTAACAGTTTTATTTTGACATTTATGATTTAAATTTTAAGTTATTAACGTTTCAAAAATGAAAGCATAATGGAGACACAAAAAATAAAAGCATTTGAACACTCCTTATTTTTAATAATTATATAAATTAAATCTCTGATAAGAATTTCAATTTGAATAGGTCTATTATAAGCCTTCTTGGTCCGGTCATTACTCTTCATTTTCTTTCCCATCTCATATTTGGTTGTATGTATGTATGTGTGTAGGGGCGGAGCTAGACTTTCAAACTATGGGGGTCAAGCGTGAATAAGGGTCAAACATATAAAAATTTTATGCTATGAATGGAGTCAATTTACACTGTCCATAGTATTTTACTCTAAATTATATAGAAACTTATGCTTAAATACGAAAATTTTGAAAAATAATGGGGTCAATTGACCCCATTCAACACACATAACTCCGCCACTATATGCGTGTGTGTGTGTGTGTGTGTGTGTAGAGAGATGGGCTATGGTGAGTTGCGAAGTAAGAGATTTGTTTTACTTCACGCTCATATTTTCTATATTTAAAAATTCAAACAGCCGATTCAAATCGCTCAACAAGATATACATATTGACATATACTAGGAGAACAAATTTTACATTTTTTTGAAATATTTTAGTATCTTTAAGGATTTTTTAAAATCACTGTTTTTTTATGGTCCATATTACGTCCAAAAACAACGATATTCTACCATTCTAAAAAATAGTAAAAAAATTTCGAAAAATGTAAAATTTGATCTCCAAGCACATTTCAATATGAAGATCTTGTTGAGTGGTTTGGATCGGCTGTTCGGACTTTAAAAACAGAGATATAAGCGTAAAGTAAAACAAGTCTCTTACTTCACAATTCACCATAGCCCATAGCCCATCTCTCTCTGAGATGGGCTATGGTGAGTTGCGAAGTAAGAGACTTGTTTTACTTCACGCCTATATTTTTTATATTTGAAAGTTCAAATAGCCAATCCAAACCGGTCAACATTATCTACATATTGAAATATACAAGGAGAACAGATTTTACATTTTTTTGGAAATTGTTTAGTATTTTTTAAGAATTTTTTAAAATCATTGTTTTTTTATGGTCCAGATTCCATCCAAAAACAGCGATATTCTACCCATTCAAAAAAATAGTAAAAATTTTCCAAAAAATGTAAATTCATTCTCCAAGCACATTTCAATATGGAGATCATGTTGAGCGGTTTGGATCACGGAGATATAAGCGTGAAGTAAAACAAGTCTCTTACTTCGCAACTCACCATAGCCCATCTCTCTCTGAGATGGGCTATGGTGAGTTGCGAAGTGAGAGTCTTGTTTTATTTCAGGCCCATATTTTCTATATTTGAAAGTTCAGACAACCGATTCAAACCGCTCAACAAGATATACATATTGAAATATACTAGGAGAACAAATTTTACATTTTTTGGAAAAAATTTAGTATTTTTAAGAATTGTTTAAAATCATTGTTTTTTTATGGTCCAGATTCCATCCAAAAATAGTGATATTCTACCCATTCAAAAAAAATAGTAAAAAATTTAAGAAAATGTAAAATTTGGTCTCCAAGCACATTTCAATATGGAGATCATGTTGAGTGGTTTGATCAGTTGTTTGACTTTGAAAACGGAGATATAAGCGTGAAGTTAAACAAGTCCTTACTTCGCAACTCACCATAGCTCATCTCTCTGAGATGGGTTATGGTGAGTTGCGAACTAAGAGACTTGTTTTACTTCACGTTCATATTTTCTATATTTAAAAGTTCAAACAGTCGATCCAAACTGTTCAACATGATCTACATATTGAAAATATATTAGAAGAACAAATATATATATAGGAAGTGTCTACGGTGCTATGCATAGCATAGAGGCCTCCGTGCTACGGCTCAATTTTTGAGTTTTCAAAATCCTAACAGTCGATCCGAACCGTTTAACATGATCTCCATATGAATATGTACTTGCAAACCAAATTTTACATTTTTTAGAATTTTTTTACTGTTTATTAAGCCACTTTGAAAAAACAGTAATTTATACACAACAGTAAAATCTTCTGGACCATTGGATCAGTAATTTTCAAAGTGGCTTAATAAATAGTAAACAAATTCTAAAAAATGTAAAATTTGGTTTGCAAGTACATATTCATATGGAGATCACGTTGAACGGTTCGGATCGACCGTTAGAATTTTGAAAACTAAAAAATTGAGCCGTAGCACGGAGGCCCTCTATGCTACGCGTAGCATATTAGCCAGATTCTATATATATATATATATACGCGTCAGGTGACATGAGTCCTCAATTGCCGAAGGATGCAGCAGCTGGTTAGGTTAAGAACTTGAGATATGTACTGCATTGGTACTTATATATGTTAAATTTGATTTTATCATGGGCCGTAACTACTAGAAATTTGGATTCGTTATTTTTTCTATATGTATTTGTAACACATGGAAAATTTTATACTATATACATTTGTTTTGTTGGAAAGTCAATTTAATTATTTTCAATAGAATTACATAAAAGTAGTAATTACTAAATCATATAGAGAAGTAATCCCTTCGTAATAACATGTAATAACTTATATTGAAAAAATGATCAAATATTGGATCCTTAATTCAGTTAAGATATATATATTTACAATAACAAAACCTTTACACTCGTATATAAAACAAATTTTTGTATATATAAAATTAATTTCTCGTTTTGTAATTTTTGTAATTTTTCTGTTTACGTTACATTTGAAACACAACCAATATGGCTCTCACTGCCAACTGAACTACATTTCTTTAGCGATTATAGCAGTAATTGCACCTTTTTGTCAGATTCATATGCCTATGACTCTCTCTACAATGTCTATGGAGGTCATTCTTCTTCCGAGCTGCATGAACAAACCTGGAATGTTATAAACCTTTCAAAAGAATTTTTTACAAGTTGATAAGAAATGATATATTAGTCACACTAGTACAAAAAACCCCTTCACCGCCCCTCAACCACCGACTGTTTTAATATTTAACAGTCGGTGTAGAGATTGCTAGTAAAATCGTAAATAAGAAGAACCTCAACACTGACTGTTCTATTACAAAAAACCGTCAGTGAACCAACACCGACTGTTTTTTAAAAAAACAGTCGGTGTTGCTCATACCCTACACCGACTGTTTTTTAGAAAAAACAGTCGGTGTTGAGCAGTCACCAACACCGACTATTTTTTTAAAAAACAGTCGGTGTTGCTCATACCCTACACCGACTGTTTTTTTTTAAAAACAGTCGGTGTTGAGCAGTGATTTACTGACTGTTTTTTTTAACCGGCAGTGATTTTTTACGTTCTCAGTTTATCACTTTCGATCTGCCGCGAAATTTTTCATTTTCACTTCTAAAATTCATTTCCCTCTTCTCTTAGCGATCGCGATCTCCCATAAACCCCAAAATTTGAGTCAGCCTCGATCTCCCAAATTCATTTCCCTCTTCGTTCCCAATTCATCTCCCAAATTCATTTCCCTCTCCCAAAATCGCGATCTGCCTCAGCCTCCGCCGAGCACCCGAGCACCCGCCTTGCTGCCTCGCCCCGCACCCGAGCACCTGAGCAAGGTAATGGCTTGCTCGAGAGTTGCGAGGTTTGGCTCGACGAGACCGCTTGAAAACGGCGCCAACTCTTTCTTCATTCCTGATTTATAAGAATAAAATTGGTGAATACGATTTGTTTTTAAAGAATAGAAGGTGAGAAACTTCCATGGCTTCTTCGGATTCGGGTCCGGAATCGCAAAATGGGTCCATTAATGAGATGGAGAAGAAAGAAAATGCAGTGGAACCGCTAAGGCTTCCGACTGTAGAGGAGATCCGAGGCCAGGATATATGGAATAATTGCGCGAAGCGAAGTGTCGTTAGTGGCGTTATGGGTTTGTGCTTATTTCTCTCTTTATTTAAAGTCTCATTTAACTAGTTATAGCAGAGCTTCAGTTTGTAAGCCAAGTCAGGTTTCCATTTGTTACATAGGTTAGTGGAATTGATCAGAAACCTGAATTTCCTTCTAATTTATCTCGGTGCTGTGAAAGGAAGAAGCATGGGATTTATTGGCAATCTTGACTTATTTCTCAAATCAATCCATCAAGGCATAAAAAGAAACAAAAACAAAAGTTCCTTTAGTTGTGTTGTTGGACATACAGCTTCCCTATCTATCTAATTTTGTGCAATTTGAGTATCATTCGATAATGCATGAAGAGTCCTTATATTCAGATTGTTTTAAACTTGAAATAATACAATCAACAAATCTCATCATTCGTCGGATGTTCCCGTCCCCGATTTCCTCTCCTCCAATTGGTTCTTCACTTCTCCTCTCCAGTTCCTCCCTTTGTCTTTCTTTCTAGATTTGTTGAGAAAAATCAAATACTGATTTTGTTATGTTCTTTCCTAATAGGCTAGAGCGTCAGAAAAATACTGTGTGTGAGCTAAATTTTGGCCTCGGGTTCTTTAATTAAGCCATCGCTTTTCATTCAAGCCGCCGTTCTTCCTCACATCTCCATCTCCAGTTCCAATACAATCTCTCTCGCGCGTGCTCAACTACACTTTGAGTCTGATCAGAACAATCTAGGAAAGGGAAGAAGCCATGTACCAATACTAATTCTTTCTCCTCTTTTAATCAGATTTTGCAGTTCTTTGTCAATACTGGTAACTTGATGGTAGACAAAGAATTGGATAAGATTCTTCTGGCAACGGAGGATAAGGTCCTATGTAGGATAAGTGTAGGATCTGATCAGATCGAAATCAAAATATGTAGGATAAGTGCTAAGAACTAACTAAACAGATTTGAACCCGAAAAATATCTAAATCAATCGTTAACTAAAAACACATCATACCTGGAATGTTATAAACCTTTCAAAAGAATTTTTTACGAGTCAATAAAAAATGATATATTAGTCAGATTGGAATCAAAACATGTAGGATAAGTGCTAAGAACTAACTAAACATATTTGAACCCGAAAAATATCTAAATCGTTAATTAAAAACACCTCATATATTTCATAATTGCTACAGCTTTTGTTAAATTAGATATGAAAGCTATATTTGTATCTTTCAAAAATTAAAAATTAAACATAAAATCTTTTTTTGTTTTCTCCAATATCGTAGGAAAAATTGCATAGTTAAATTTTTTTATGGAAGTATTATATTTAGCTTTATGTGACTATTGTAGAGGCGGTTTCAATATGTAGCTAATCTTATAAATAAACTTTTGAGCTGTTTAAATAGTGTATTTTTATCATGATAAGTTTGTTTTTTTACCTAAATTATCTCATGTCAAATTGATGAACTCAAACATAAAAGGGATGACAATTTTCAATAATGCTTTTCCAATATAAATTTAAATTGATTCTAACCTATTTAGAATTTATACAGAATATATAAAATTTAGTAATTTAGAAAATGCAGCATTAAATATCACCGAATTTCCTCCTATGATATTCAAGAGGTCGAAGTTCCTTTATTTCAGTTAAGAAATAAATTTACAGTAGCAACCAATCAATTGTGCAAGAATAACAAGAAAACTGATCTTTCTTATTTCCTGTGCTTCGATTATTTTGGCAAAAAAATATATTATAATCTATTGGGCAGAGGAGTAGTAGTAAGACAATATGGGGTCAATTGACTTCTATTTTTGTAATTTTTTTGTATTAATGTATAATTTTAATTGTATATAATTTACAACAAAATATCATGAAATGGTAAAAATGACTTTCATTTTCCGCAGAAAAATTTTATATGATTGACCTCCACATATATATTTGACCCTATAGTTTGACAGTCGGGCTCCGCTCTTGCTATTGGGTAAAAAAAAAAACATCATTTAATACTATTTTCATATCAAGATTTTATTAAATATTATCTCTATCCTCCTCTGTTTTTTTTTGGTTTTTTTTTTTAAATCTAGCAGCTACTGCTAGGTGAGATTTTATTGAAAAGATAGTAGCATGCAGCTCATACAACCATCCACTTTCTTTGCCTATGTGGAAATTGGAAAAGATATTCATCTTCCCTTTTTACCAGCGCACACCATCTCGTCTCTCTCCCTTTCATCCCGTATTGGTACTACGTGAGACTTTATGAGGTCTTCTGAAGACATGTACACATTTATTAATAGATTTTTAAAAGTCATGATGCTTGCTTATAAGTCAAGTTAATTCAAGATTTCAATGATTAACAGGGACGCAAAATTAATTTTTTTTATTGGGTACTAAAACGCACAATATATATTAGGTGAAAATTATTGAACTCGAATCTCCATAACTACAAGGTGAAACTCTAACTACTAAATGACAAGTAAATATTTAATATTTTGTGAGAGTGATTAGACTGTATATAAAAAAATTCAATTAATTTTCAATATATATAATTAAGATTTTAAAATTATGGGATGGCTAAATATCTTTATGAATAAATGTAGATCCGTCACTGACTCTCTGGTGTTGAAGATCACATTTACTATTTACTATTGGTGTAGTCGAATCAATTTCGTCTCCATAATTAATATGAGAAAATTTGTTCCCTGCAACCAATAAATCATTCGTCTCCATTGGACCTTAGCGCATCTGAGGGGTACAATTGTCATTTTCTACCTTTAACTAAAATCAATCTACAATTTAAACTCATCCAATTGAATAATAGGGACATTAATAAATTGTTTGTGTTTGAATGAGCAAAAGTCTAATTATAAATTTTTAATGGATATACATAAAAATTGACGTTATAATGAATATAAATAGCTACGATTCTGATAAAAAAAAATTGCAACAGATTTCGAGAAACAATCTTAGAAAACCTCCCATATTAATAGATTTCCTTTTTATTATACCTTCTATTGTATTTTTTTTTTTATATTTTGACTTCTTTTGTTAAATATCATCACGATGGAGCGTAAATCGTCATCTAAATTCTTGATTAACAGTCCAATCAAACACTGATCCTTTCATCTTATAACATATGTCCACATCTCATTTGCTGGTGAGAGTAATTAATTAGGTGAAATTATTTTCGCAACTGGTAGCAAATTTCATTTTTCAATATGTTGTTTCTAGATGAATTATGT
This sequence comes from Carex myosuroides, assembly GCA_028015225.1. Taxonomy (NCBI): domain Eukaryota; kingdom Viridiplantae; phylum Streptophyta; class Magnoliopsida; order Poales; family Cyperaceae; genus Carex; species Carex myosuroides. Next base: position 11,573,640 of record CM051465.1, read on the forward strand.
GAAATATGTTACCAATGGCAAGAAGAATTGCAGTTTTTCATAATAAAACAATAAATAATATAATCGATCCTTTTAACGAAATTGCAGGGCTAAAATAGACCATGTTTCAGTAATTGATATATTCTAGCATAATAGGAACTCCAAAGAAGTTGAAAATTATAAAAAGGAAACAAAATCAACAGATTGTAGTTGTGCCCTCATAATTTGTGCATTTATTTGCCATTTTCATGAGATATGATATCCCCTTTATTTCAATTTGACTTTTGTTATGGTCTCAATTCTCTTTGAGTTAAAATCTTTGTTAACAGTTTTCTTTTTTATATTTTTTTTTTGTGGAATTTCGTTTAATCTCTATAACCTTCTACATATCAATGAAAAGATCCTTATTATTCTTCTTTTAAAAAAAAAAAAACGATACCAACTAAAAAACATTTACAATCCATTATATTCTTTATGTTGGAAGCACGGAACAAAAGCTGGAGTAGCTCAGTTGGTTAGAGCGTATGGCTGTTAACCATAAGGTCGAAGGTTCGACCCCTTCCTCTAGCGCATTATATCTTTTTGTTTCCCGTCAAATTCTTTATAAGCCCATACCCATTTACATCTCCTTCTACTTTATCAAGTTTTAGGTTTTTTTTTTTCAGTGCAGTACTTATTTCATTAATCAATTATTAATGTCGTCTTATACAGTGTATGTAAAATCAACAGGGGAGCTTATTTGTTTGAAAGCTTAATCATGTTTTATAAAGGCGGTGAACCATATATGGGATTGAGGAAGATATTCAATTAATATGGGCTTTGCGGCACTTAAATCTGTTTATTATTAAAATTGAGCCCAATAAAAGCTGCCCAAATCAATGCACTTTCTTCATTTTTCAACAAACAGTTACGTAAGCCCAATGTAAATTACCTGCTAGTGTTTTACTCTAAACAAATAGAATGATTTTAACATTTTTTTTATTTCTTTTAGATTGTTATATAGCAATAATAATACAAATTTTGGGTCTCCAACTATAGAATATATACAATCTTTCATAAAAAAATATAAAATATACAATCACAAAATGATTCAATAAAAGATGCCAAAGCGACATGAGGCATCGGACTTTATTTTTAAAAATAAAAAAAATGGAACTCAACAATTGGAAAATGCTAAAACATCTTTCATTGAAAGAAAAATTAAATTGTAAAGATTCATTGGTAAACTCTCATCTAATGAAATTTTAAGTCCATTTGGCAACCATAGTCGTTAAACCTGCACCCATAAGCAAGAAAATCCCTTCAACAATCAATGCAGATAGAGAGGGAAAAATGGCACGCCGGAGCCGGCTCCGTCACGGAACAGCACGGTTATGGCACGGAACGGTACGGCACGCGAGTCATTCGCGTGCCGTGACTCGCGTGTCTCGTGCCATGACCATTCGCGTGCCGTGTCCATCTTTTAAAACTTTAGCACGGCACGGCACGTAGTCACGCGGGTCACGTGTAATTAGGATCATTAGATATTAATTTAATGGTGAATCTTGAATAAATTAACTTAAATTATGATTAAATGGTCACGCGAGTCACGCGAGTCACGCGGGTCACGGCACGTTTAGGCACGACGTGACTCACGTGGCGTGACCATTCGCGTGCCGTGACCACCTCTTGACATTTTAGTCACGGCACGACACGGCACGTGAAAAATTAACTTGGTCACGGCACGGCACGGCACGAGACCAAAGTCACAGCGTGTTAGTCACGGCACGGCACGGCACGTTTTTCCCACTCTAAATGCAGATACAGAGTTCAAAAACCCTTCAACAATCAATGCAGTGTGACAGTTCTCATTATAGCTGGATGCTATGCTGATACCTATGACAATTGCCACTGAAGTTGTCAGTGAAAAAAAGATTGACAATATTATCACCACCGACTTCAATCGAAAATTTGCCTGCAATTGTAGAAATAAAGATTTATGTTATGAGTGAGGCTACGCCGCTACGGTACTATGCATAGCACGGATTGGGTCCGTGCTACGGCTTAATATTTGAATTTTCAAAATTCTAATGGTTGATTCAAACCGTTCAACATGATTATAAAATGAATATGTACTTGCAAACCAAATTTTACATTTTTTTGATTTTTTTTACTATTTTTTTAGATAGGTAGAAAATCACTGTTTTTGAATCCGAAATTTTTATTTATAACATTTCAACAAAATAAATTAATAAAATAACCATCGTTTCTGGTCAATTCTAAATCTAACACGGCCGCAGAATGCCAGAGCGGACCCATATGAGGGAGGCCGCAGAATGCCGGAGCGGACCCCCATATGGGTCCGTAGAATGCCGGAGCGGACCCGGTTCCGCACTATGCCGGAGCGGCCCCTGTTTTTTTTTTAATCTGATTCTGAAGTTGATTATGATTTTGTTTTGGAAATTTTTATCAAAAATGTAAAGTTTGTACTGGAAGTTGTGTGTAATTACTTATGTTTGAAATGTCGTTTAATCTGAAATTGTTGTTCGTCGTTTGTTTGATCAAAAGAAACATTACAATAGAAAGCCATATAAAGAAGCATACAATAGAATAATGCTAATGTTATCGGAAATTACAAATACGTCTAATTAACCGAAAATAAACAACATTTCTACGAGTACAATTAAAAAAGCAACATTAACTCTCAATCTCGTGCAGCTCGAGCAGCTCTGTTTTGTCTTTCTTGTGTATCTCGGCCGGCTTGGTGTCCTCTTCTCCTATTATGTAGAACGTCCATCCACATCGGAATTCTGTCGTGCTGTCTTCTGCCCACAACAATATTTATTTTCTCTGGAACAAGGACCGGGCCATCGTGTTGAGGCCATTCCGACTGATTTCCATAGACATGCCATTGTGCGCTCCATGTGTTGATCAGTGTATGGATGTGATAGTAGTGACTTACAAATACGCCAGGGTCGATGCCTCGGAGACGACACACGGACAGAACATGAGAGCACGGTATTCTCTCCAATTGAGGTTTCTGGCACGTGCAAGTTACCGTGTGATCATCCCTGATTATCACCGTGTATTTGTAATTGGCCTTGGTAAACCGACCAGAATCGTCAGGTATGAAAGCGTGAACTCTCTCCTGTGTGGAGGTTACCTCGAACTCGTTGTTGTTTCCAAAGCCCCCCAGCGTCTTCATTTTATCGGACCTCTCGAATCGTTTGTTGATCAGCTACGAAAAATTAAAAAATAATGAAGAAGTCAGATTTTTTTAACAAAGTTCATTAAATTAAAAATTATGAAGAAAGAACTACAAATAAAAGTACCTGATGCACACGACACGAGAATTGTTGACCCGCGATCCATTATCCGAAACCCGCGATCCATCTTGAATTTCCTTGATATTCCGAGCACAGGCCCGGTATCTTCCTGGTCAGAATAATCGCTCATACCCTCAGGATCAACAGGACCCCAATTTTCCTCTGCCTCTAGTATTTCCGGATCCACTTCTTCATCGGATTCATCCGGATCACAAGTTTGACCCCAATGAGCGGTCCGACTAGATGAAAGCTGGTCCCTCTGAACTGGGGCCCGACGGGAGGGTCGGTCCCTCTGAACAGGGGCCCGACTACTGGACGGTTGGTCAATTTGGACAGGGGACGGACTAGAGCCGGATGAGTTACCCCGACTACGACCCTGGATTAACCTCATAACTGGGTTCGAACGCCGGGCTCTGGTAACCTCCACATGTAGGTCAATTATCTTGTATGCACCTCCAGAAAAACTCATGGTTTGGTTGTACAATACCTGCCAGACTCCCTCATTCTGAACTGGAAATAGTTGGAACCAGGTTTGTGCCGAACTAGTCGGCATGCTAATTTTGGCATCAATTTTGAGGTCATACTGACCCTGATCCAACCCCAAATTCTGACTTATACTTGATTTAAGTCCCAAATAATCAGTACCCGGCAATACCGGGATCACAGTAACAGGTCCAATACTATAGTAAACCCCGTTAGGACCTGTTACAACATCCCCACCAGTGTAGATGGATACCATAAGAGCCATTTTTTCCAATTCAATACAGAAAAAACCTACAATTAAAAATTAACTAAATTAATTATTCTAAATTAATTATTCTAATTAAATTATTGCTAATTTAATTATTGCTAAATTAATTATTCTAATTAAATTATTAATCTACTGAAATAAAAATAAAAATTTAAAAGAAGAGAGAAAAAACTTACAGATCAGAGAGCTAACTCAGGAGAGAGAAGGTGTGAGAGTGTGGAATGAAATTTCTCTGTCATTTTCGGGATATAAAGAACAGGGTCCGCTCCGGCATTCTGCGGACCCGGGTCCGCTCCGGCATACTGCGGCCCCATATGGGGGTCCGCTCCGGCATTCTGCGGCCTCCCTCATATGGGTCCGCTCCGGTATTCTGCGGCCGTGTTAGATTTAGAATTGACCAGAAACGATGGTTATTTTATTAATTTATTTTGTTAAAATGTTATAAATAAAAATTTCGGATGGTCCAGAATTTTCAGATCAAGTGATTTTCTACCTATCTAAAAAAATAGTAAAAAAATTCAAAAAAATGTAAAATTTAGTTTGCAAGTACATATTCATTTTATAATCATGTTGAATGGTTCGGATCGACCGTTAGAATTTTGAAAACTCAAATATTAAGCCATAGCACGGACCCAACCGTGCTATGCATAGTACCGTAGCCTCACTCTTATGTTATTTAGTATCTGGTTAAAACTTAAAAAGGTATATATATAATATGTACATGCTTTAATGAAAATTTATTTTGGTTAAATGATTACATTATAAATACTAATTAACAATTATATTATGCTTAAAAAAGAAAATAATATGGCATATAGAGGTGCTACTTTTACCCGATTATCCGGATCCAATCCGGAGCCGAACCGGAACCGATCCGGATCCAATTAATTTGGATCGGATATGGTTTAAAAAAATTAATCAGTTAAATTATGGGTACAGTTACAAAATTAATAATTTAATATCCGATCTGGATCCGAACCGGAACCGATACTGTAATGGAAGGATATGGGCTTGATTTAGTTATCCGACCCATAACCGAACCTGATCTGATATCCGTATAAATACCCTATAAAATGATAATACCATTTCTTTATAATCATTTATAACACATATATTAATAACTATTAAAAGACAATCATTTGTAGTATTTTTTAATTTCTTGAATGAAATTTATCTCTTTTCGCACAGATTGTTGAAATCAAATGACATATTCACCTTTTGCTTATAAATTTTCGAAGCTAATTAAATCCTTTCTTGATCTCTTTATGTACCATGTATTTATCTTTCTGCACGAATTATTGAAATTTATTGCTCTCTTCGCTGATTGAAACAAATTGATATTAATATTCTATTCCTAGATTTTTGGAACCATATAATGAAATCACCATCTCCAATATTTTACTTTCTAAATTATCTCACCTTTAATATTTTGGAGCAGATTTTAATTTATATTATAATGATATATTATGTGTGATGTATAAGAAATTATAATTATATTTAAACGTAAAGTGTTTCTCAAATGCTTGTGATCGAGTTGCGACATGTATCCGCTTCGGATCCTGACTCGCCCCGGATCCAAACCGGACCCGTAATCCATAAACAAGTTATGAGTATATATCTACTCAGAACCGAAAGACTGGACCCGAAATATCTACGGGTAGATAGGTATCCGGATCCGGACCCGACCCGATTTTAAACAAATAAGTATATGGATCGAAATTCAGATCCAAACACTTTTAGAGTACGGGTCCAAATATAATAGTGTCCGGATCCTACCCGACCCGATAACACCTCTAATGGCATATCATCATCAAGATTTACATAAATTGGAAAAACAATGTCAGCTATTAGAAAATAAATATATAGTATCTGAGCAATGCAGGATCCAAAACCAAGACCCTCAAAGAATACGGTGACATGTCAAGGGAGCAATAAGGGACCTTAAGGTAGATCGATGCGGTCTGTGATGCACCCACAGACATTCCAATAATCACTGAATAAACTATAATTTCCATTTCCAATACCTTCATCAAGGAAACAAAAAAGTAAACTTCAATTGTATATATAGTTGCATAATTCAAAATTGGTCTATCACTACAGCAGAAAGGGGCATCCGCGACCGGTTTTCCGGTCGCTGATACTCATTCCAGTCGCAGAAAGCCAATTTAGGTCGCTGAAAGACCGATCGCTGAAAGTCTTATCGCAGATACTCTTCTGATGACGTCACCGGTCGCTGAATGACGTCATCCCGGTCGCTGATACTGTTTTTGCGACCACTTTTTTTTGTCGCTGTTAATTTTTCTGACATCGGCAAAAGACATCTGCGACCAAAAGAACGGTCGCTGATACTTAAAACCAGTCGCAGAAAGTGTTTTTCGAATTTTTTTTATTATTTAAATTTGCAACATTTAATAATTGATACGACACGTACCAACATACAACATAAACATACAAACAAATTTAAGCGTAAACATCGAGATGCGTGCAAAATAAATCCAGCAATTAGAGACTAAATGTTTTCTCGCTGTAGAATGATACAAACTTGAATTAGAGCTGTAGCATGATACAAACTTGCTGTAGAATGATACAAACTTAAATAAATCTAGCAAAATAAATCCAACTGCTTAATGCTTTAGCACTAGCTGTAGAATGATACAAACTTGAATTAGAGCAACAGTTGGATTTAGTATCAATTCTTTATTAGCCAAATATTTCTCGCTGCTGTAGCACATGTAAAGGAATACATCCTCATCCTTGTACCCTTCATATATGGAATCTATCATACTCACTGCAAATATCATTTCACACAATTTTTATTTTCAGTTCCCGCAAATTTGAATTTAGTACAAATCAAAAGGGTTGAAATGAAGAGACCTGTTTGGGGAAGTTCATTGCAGGAACACTTTCAAGAAGTCCATTAATTGCAGGAACAGATTTGGGTCTTTCTGTACATATCATGAAAAATCATTAGATTATTGAAAAAAAAAATCATGAATTTTAGGAGGAAGCTCTCCTTTCTACACAGATACAAACAGAAATACTTACTGGATAACTCCTCGCAAAGAACAAAAGATTTTCCAAGGAGACAAATCCACTTCCCCTGAAAGATAATACATAAACAGCCATGAAAAAATGGTCATAGAAGTAAGTATACTTACTTGATGATCAGGTCGGGTTTCATCAAAAGGTATAGCATAGTAAAATTTAAGGCAGTTGATAGCATTAGAATAGTAATTTAGTTTCTGCATTAGAAAAATTTAAGGCAGTTGATAGCATTAGAATAGTACTTGATGATCAACTTACTTAATCCACTTTCCATGTAGACGGTGTTCCTCCATTAGAAAAATTTAAGGCAGTTGATGGCATAGTAATTTAGTTTCTGAAAATTAATTACAAAAAACAGAAAATATAAGAAACAAGTCATGTTGATTGCATCCGTAGTTATCAAAATAAATTAACAACTGCATCATATAATTTATTTCTCAAATAACTGAGAGCTCACTGTACCGGTACTGGTACAGTACTGGTAACGGTACCAGTAAGGCAACAGAGCCAACCCACAGAGAAGGTCAAGCGAGCATGAAGGCCGCAGGTCAAGCAAGAAGACACGAAGGCCTCAAACAACACACAAAGTCACAAGCCGCAAGGCAAAGCACAAAATCAAGAAATCAAGGGTTACCAGTAAGAGAGCAAACCGAACGGTCCGTGTAGCTCGGCCGGTTCCGAGGTTCGTCACCTCGCCTCCGATCTCTGGTTCGTCGCCTCGAGCCCAAAGAACACAAAGGAGGCGCGGGAAAAACCAAAATCGTGATTGCAGAGAGCAAGAGAGACTGAGGGCCCGAAGGCAGAGAGCAAGAGAGAGTAAGGGAGAGAGTGAGAGAGCGGAGAGTGGAGAGAAAATTCACGGGAGGGTTTTGATTGAAATTTGGGCGAGTGGAGAGAAAATTTTCAGAGAAATTGAAATTTGGGCGGAGGGTTTTGATTCTGACGGGGGAGGGTTTTCGATCTGGCGTCCAAATCACTATTTTTTTTTACCAATACTTTCAGCGACCGGTGCTCTTGCGGTCGCTTATAATATTGGTCTCCGAAGTGAATGCTTTTATTTTTTTTTTTGGAAAAAAAAAACTTTCAGCGGCCGGTGACAGCACCGGTCGCTGTTACCGGTCGCAAATACCTTATTTTGCTGTAGTGTATTATTCAAGTTGTACGTTATATTGATGATCAATAGATGCTTATACTCATATAAAACTAAAGTTTTAGATAAGTTCTTCAAACTTTTAGTTATCAATTTCGATATTAGACATCGTTTGTTATGTTTGACAAATTAGTTTGGTTGTCATATATAATTTATTTATTTTTCTTACTTGCTAGTGGAGTAAAACCTTGGATCATAGAGTATATATATACTTTTTAGTGCATGAAAGGTGATAATAAATGCCAATTAAGAACTAATTAAAGAATATACTAATTATGAAAGTCATAACAGCTAGTGAAAAATAGTCACACCAACAAATGTTTTAATTACATCCTCCATTTTAATGGTATGAGGAAATATATATAGTACATCTCAAATTATATATGAGCTTGAAATAAATTAACTAAATATTCCAACTTATACATAAATAAAACTACCTATATATTATAAATATGTAGTTTTACCTTTGACATGACACGGTCGAATGAGTTCATTATCTCCAGCATCACTAGTTGTAGCATCAACCATTGTTGCAGCATTGTGAGTAAAATGCGTTTTAGTTTCCTCCAATATCTTAGCGAAAAACTTGGGTAGTATAAATTTACTTTGGTATTTTATTTAGCTATGTGAATATTGTTTTATTTAAATAAAAGAACCCCAAAAGGATATATATTTTGAAAAGCTATCAACATGTAGCTATATAGTGTTATAAATCATTTTTGAGCTGCTCAAATCGTGTATATTAATATGTTTATCATCATAAGTTTGCTTCTTACCTAAATTAACTCATGTCAAATCGATGAACTCAAACCTAATTAAAAATCATAACGATCAAGTGTTTCAACTCTAAATATTCACAAAGGAGCTCCGGTCCAATTGATTTTCGAACGTGTGGTCTCTTACACAAAGACCATAACTTCACTCCTAGTTTAAACGATGGTTTTCATTTTCTTTTCTTTTTAAATTGAGACTATGCATGTAATGGGTAACAAGACAGCGGCAATTAAACGCTTTCTGGTTGGTGTCTGAACTGTTTGCAGTTGTGAAGATTCATACGTCTTTTTAGTTCTTCAGGGCTCAATTAATTTTAAAGGTGAATATTCAAATTTTGATATGAAAAATGGAGTATACAGTGTGTACTTATTTTCCCAATAGATGTAGATTGTAATGTTCTTTTTTTTTCCTTGCCAAATATAATCGAAGCAAATGCAAGAAAAGCTCTGTTTTCTTGTATTTCTTGCACACTTGATTTGTGTCAAAAAGACTTTGAACATAGTCTTATTCAAAATCATATTATATCCGTCAAATCTGTATTGAGATTTGTACAGACATAATTTGGACCGCACGAATCTAAACCATCCTGTGAATTAAAACTATTTGTGTGAATCTTAACGCGTTGAACCCGGTTTAAGATAAAGCTTTTTCAAAATCCTGGACAAATAAAACCCACCCAACTAGTTTATAATTACCTTTTTCTTTTCTGAATCCGTGTACGTACGTAGGCGATGATAACTTCAATTCCAGTAAAAGGAAGAAGTCTGGATTAATAACACAGTACAAAAGTCAAAGCTAAGGACAAAGTCTATTAATTATCATTTGACACCAATTTTATTGATTATCTGCTAAGGACAAAGTCTACTAATTATCATTTGACACCAATTTTATTGATTATCTGCTAAGGACAAAGTCTACTAATTTTCATTTGACACCAATTTTATTGATTATCTGCTAAGGACAAAGTCTACTAATTAATTTAAAAGTCGGCTTGAGGTTAATTTGTCATCACCAACTACATTACTATACTTTATTTCCCATTTGACTGAACAAATCAAACACTACCTCTTCAATCGCTTTTGAACAATTCCTCGCATCACTTCCTATAAAAGGACCAGACCCATACCTAGCTAGAGCTCTCATCCCAAACCTTACCAGCAAACTAAACACACACAAAGAACACAAAAGGCAACAATGGCCCCTTTAAGATCCCTGTTTCTCCTTTCTCTCGCCATCTTCATCTTCACCTCATGCTGTGCTGACCCTGATCCTCTCCAAGATTTCTGCGTCGCTGACTTCCAATCCGACATCACAGTCAACGGCTTCCCTTGCAAACCAGCTTCTAATGTTGTCTCCAAGGATTTCTTCTTCGGCGGACTTGCCGTGGCAGGAAATACCAATAACATGTTTAAATCCAACATTACAGCAGGCAATGTTCAGAACTTTCCTGGCCTGAATACCCTAGGTCTCTCAATGAACCGTGTTGACTTAGCTCCCGGCGGTATCAACCCACTCCATAGCCACCCCCATGCTTCTGAAATCGGATTCGTTGTTCAAGGAGAACTGCTTGTTGGTTTCATCAGCACCGCGAATGTTTTCTATTCAAAAGTTTTAAAGGCTGGTGAGAACTTCATCATTCCCCGAGGACTCACTCATTTCCAGTACAACACTGGGAAAGAAAATGGGGTGGTTATCACAGCTTTTAACAGCCAGTTGCCGGGAGTTGTGTTAGCTCCATTTACCCTGTTTGGGTCGAAACCAGCAATTCCGATTGATGTGCTGACAAAGACGTTCCAGGTCGATGCGTCAGTCATCCAGCTTCTCATGTCCAAGTTTGGACAAGCAACCTCACCTTATAACTAATGACTTTAATTTAATTACTTGGCATTTGCAAAGCTCCATGTGTATTCTAGTGCTTGATTTTAAGCTATAGATTGTATCCATTGTGTAAATGATTGTTGGATATATACATACAGTTGATTGAATAAAAGCACCCTTTTTACGTACCGGGGTTTGTTTATGAATTAGTATTTTAGCCAAAACATCTTTTCAGATAACTATTGATTAATTTCTGAAAATTCAAACTTCTATTCCCCAGCATAAGCATATGACCAATGATATGATTTATGCAAACAGCAGACTGCATGCACTGCAGTATAGTCTATATAAATTATAAATGGACGGCCTTGAGTGTTGGTTTACTGTCTTTTAAATATTGATATCTCTTCGTGTAATTTTTTTTCAGAATGAGACAACCACCTAACCCAATAAAAGTAAAAAATTTACCTCCAAACCTGATAAAAGGGAAAATTTATCTTTGGGTCTATCACTTCGCCGTGCCTAATCTTCCCGGAGATAGGATGATGTATCAGTGTTAATCCTTGATTTTGTTGTATGGTTAAGGAACCATGAAATGCTCTTAGGTTGTGTACTGGTATAGTAATATAGTAAAGATATGTTTCTTAAGAAGTTATCTTGTACCAGTCCGTGATGTCTTCTTTATTTCATTACAACTGGATATATGGAGCTACAGGATGTGTTCAAGCTAGGATTCATAATACCAATGATAAATGCTTTCATCTGGTGTGTTGTTGGTACGTTATGGGGGAAATTTTTGGGGCTATATTGATGTAATATACTTAAAAGAGACTTAAAATACTATTTTAGATTAAATCAAGAAATTTTGTAACTCAAACTATAATATGTAGGCCATACTGTCATAGTACTTCTGGTACTTTTTTTTTTGCAATTTAATAATTTTCAATGGATTTATTTGTCAATTTGTGTAAAGAGTCAATTTAGAGCATGCATACATGCATTTTGTTTTTCTTTTCCTAATAATTTTCAATGGACATAATTGGAATTCAGAACTGAATGCGCATCAATATATTAGCAAAATGGATATAAAATGTATGCATGTTTCATCTATAATTAATTATTATAGATCAATATAAGCCGAAATAAAATGGATATAATATGTAAAATGTAGTTATACAAGTTCCCTTAACTTGCTTGAAACTAGGTAATTATTAAATAATATATCATGCATATATAATTGTTGATATTAATTAGTTCCCAGAAACCTCAATCATCATTCTTTTCCCAGCATCGCTAGCAGCACCCAGAGGTGGAACTAGAATTTGAGTATAGGGGACTAAACATTATTTTTAATTTTTTTTGAATAAAAAAATAAATTTATATAACATAATATAACACAAAATAATAATATTTTTCACTATTAATTTCATATATAATTGTTGATATTAACAATAGATAACTAACACTAACAAAGTACCATGTCTATCAAAATTAAACTAAAAACATAATATTCATATATTTTATTTTAAATTTTGACATAATTTCTTCAAAATCAAATTAATTTAGTAATAATCTCATCAGAAGCAAACCTATTAGTTATCTCCTTCTCAATATATACAAGCATATAGTCTCTTAGAAATTAGTCTTTCTTAATTTTAGCATGGGAGTGAAATCAACTTTTATTTAGAAATTATAATGAATAATTATTTAAAAATTTAAGAATAAACACAAACCTCAATTTAAAAAGCGAATTGGAACTGATATTAAAAAGGTGAGGATGTAAATTTTGCATTTGAGATACAATTTTTGCTAAAGGAAGATGGATTTTTTTTTTCTTTGGACACTTCTTTTTTATATTGTATTCTGTTTTGCTACTTTGTTGCCTGTCTAGTGGACTGTGATGTTCTTTTTTTTTTTTGAACGGCTCAAAAATGATTCATGTGATTGGCTACATATCGATAGCTCCTGAATAAACGCACAGACACTACTACAAAAACTGGCTTTGTACACTGCACATTGTACACGGATTTGGCAATTATATTAAAAACAGTGTACCAAATATGAGTCCAAAAGATCTGCACGATTTCTACACGGATAATTAGTTAATAATCAGTGTAGAATTATTAGAGAGAGCTACACGGTTTATTAGAAACCACAAATCCGTGTGTAAAGAAGTGGGTGTGCAAATAATTGAGAGAGCTACACGGTTTATAACTAAATATCCGTGTAGGAACATTACACACGGCTTTTTGATAATATAGCCGTGTAGAATTCTTATAATTGTACACGGATTTATAACTAAATAGCCGTGTAGAAATAGTTGGAGAGCTACACGGATTTATAACTAAATAGCCGTGTATAATAGTGTAGGGTTTTTATCTCTTCCCTTCCAGAGCGCCGTTTTGATCAAGTCTTTTAGTTAATACATCTCGAACTGAGCTTTTTATTTCTGCGAATTGATCGAGGCCAGCAGCTGAGATCTGAGATCTTTGAATAAAGTTTGTATTTTCTCCTCTCCATCTTTCTAAGGTTAGTAATATGTATTTAAATCATTTTCTTCCTCTAATTTTCTGTTATTTAGGCTTATTTAATTAGGTCATTTCATGCATGCTTGAATTCTTAATTTTAGATGTAATTAATTAGTGTATTGTGGTCCAATAACCGACCTTTAGATGCTTTTAGGTCCATGCCCGTTCAAAATTAATCCAATAGGGATTAATTTTGGATAGTCCCCGTTTTGGGGCTGCTCTTTGAATATTATGTCTCATTTAGGATGTGAACACATATTAGCGGGATTTAATTAGTATTTGAGGAAAGTTCGACAGTATTTTCCCTTATTGCTCCTACGAGTATGTGGTTCGTACGCATACTTAGGGAGTTAAGGGGAAATGCTGCCGAATTTTTCTCAAATACTAATTAAATCTCGCTAATATGTGTTCACATATGAGACATAATATTCAAAGAGTGGGTTAGGATTGTAAACCGGCCCTTTGTAAGCCCAAAATTTTGTACACGAAGGAGAATGTTGACCATGCATGATTAATTGATCAAATCATTTTTTTAATTTAATTTACAGATGGATCGAAGCTGGATGTATGAAATGCGACGTGACAGTGAAGAATATTTGGTTCGCGTTGATGAGTTTATAAAATTTGCTGAGATTTATAGAGTGAAGAAAAAAGAAGAAGACATTTTATGTCCTTGTAAAGATTGTAAAAATTTATTAAGATTTTTGGACATCGAAGAAATTAGAGCTCATTTGATTTGTCGGGGATTTAAGAAGAGATATACATGTTGGTTCATGCATGGTGAGAAATTTGGGGAAAGTAGTAGTGCCAATAAAGATTGTAATCGTGAATTGAATGATGAGAATGTTGGAATTTCTGATAATTTTGAACTTGATTGGAACGAGGATTATGAGAGTATCGAATATTCTGATATTAACGTCGAACCCGAAAATGACGATGATGAGATGGAGAGGAATTTTGATGAAAATGTAGAACACGAGTTTACTGAAAATTTGGAGGATATGTTACGTGATGTGGAAGATGAAATTAGTGATAAAAATTATGATAAATTTCAAAATTTGTCTAATGAATCCAAGAAGCCGTTGTATCCCGGGTGTACCAAATTTACAAAACTGTCAGCTGTGTTGAAATTATTAAACTTAAAAGCAGACAATGGTTGGAGCGATAAGAGTTTCACGTCCTTATTACAGCTTTTAGGAGAAATGCTCCCAGATAACAACGAGTTACCCGGTACAACATATCAGGCAAAGAAGTTGATATGTCCAATGGGGTTGAAGATCGAAAGAATACATGCATGTCCGAATGACTGTGTATTGTATCGTAACGAGTACGAGGCCATGCATGTCTGTCCTAAATGCGGTGTTTCACGATATAAACGTCGTAAGGACCAGGACACTGATGATTGTAACGAGGACACAAGTGGCCGACCTCCGGCTAAGGTGTTGTGGTATTTGCCGATAATACCAAGATTCAAACGGTTGTTTGCGAATCCCAAAGATGCAAAATTATTGCGTTGGCACGAAGAAGAGCGCAAAAATGACGGTAAACTAAGGCACCCGGCTGATTCTCCTCAATGGAGAAACATTGACAGACATTTCAAAGAATTTGGTTCTGAAACGAGGAACCTTAGGATTGTGGTGAGCTCAGGTGGAATGAGTCCGTTTGGAAGTATGAGCAGTCGGCACAGTACTTGGCCTGTTCTTTTATGCATCTACAACCTCCTCCTTGGTTGTGCATGAAACGCAGATATATAATGATGTCATTACTAATCCAAGGACCCAGACAACCCGGAAATGACATAGATGTATATCTCGCACCATTAATCGAGGACCTCCAAAAATTGTGGCGTGATGGCGTCCCGGTGTGGGATGCGTATATGAAAGAGACCTTTAACTTACGGGCCATGGTGTTTTGCACCGTAAATGATTTCCCCGCGTACGGGAATTTGTCGGGTTACACTTGTAAAGGAGCAAAAGCGTGCCCGATCTGTGAAGATGACACGCAGGTGCTGAGGTTGAAAAATTGTCAAAAGAATGTATTCATGGGGCATCGTAGGTTTCTTCCTAATAATCACCCATATCGTAAGAAGAAGATGGCATTCAACGGGAAAATTGAGCTTGGAGTGGCTCGTCATCCATTAGACGGGGAGAGTTTCTTCGAACGGGTAAAAAACATTGATGTTGTTTTTGGAAAGTGCGCCAAAGCACTACCGAAGAATATTTGGAAAAAGAGGTCCATATTTTGGGAGCTACCGTACTGGAAATATTTAGAAGTGAGGCATTGCCTAGATGTCATGCATGTCGAAAAAAATGTCTGTGACAGTTTAATTGGTTTATTATTGAACATTCCGGGGAAGACGAAAGATGGTATTAAAGTGAGAAAAGACATGGTAGAGATGGGAATACGACCCGAGCTCGCACCGCAGGAGAAAGGGAAGCGCACATACCTACCCCCCGCACTGTGCACAATGTCAAAGAAAGAGAAAACAAGATTCTGTGAATGCCTCAATGGTATAAAAGTCCCATCAGGATATTCTTCGAATATTAAGAAGTTGGTGTCGATGAAGGACTTGAAACTGGTCGGTCTGAAATCTCACGACTGTCATGTTTTACTGACACATATAATTCCGGTTGCAATTCGGGGAATTTTACCAAAGCACGTTCGTCAAACCATTACGAAGCTTTGTTCTTTCTTCAATGCAATAAATTCCAAAGTGATAGACCCTCTAAAATTGGACTCTTTGCAAAAGGAGGTCGTCGTTACTCTTTGCCAACTTGAGATGTATTTTCCGCCATCTTTTTTCGATGTCATGGTTCACCTTTTTAATATTGCAACTTTAGCTTGTAATATATCAAATAAAAAAGGAAAAAAAGAGGGAAAAAAAGAAAAAAGCATAATGTAGTAATAGTATTATCAAATATTATCAAATATTAGTTTAATGCTTATAATGAAGGATTATGTTTAATGCTTATAATATTATCAAATATTAGTATTAGTTTTTGAAAATATTAGTTAAAACATTTAATAATAAAATAAAATAAATATTAGTTAAAATATTAGTTTTCACTAAATATTAGTTAAAATATTTAATATTAGTTAAAATATTTAAAATATTAGTAAAAATATTTAATATTAGTTAAAATATTTAATATTAGTTAAAATATTTAATATTAGTTAAAATATTTAATATTAGTTAAAATATTTAAGGAAGGATTATGTTTAATGAAAATATTATGTTTAAAATATTATGTTCAACTTTATCAAACATTTAATATTAGTTAAAATAAATATTAGTTAATAGTTAAACTAAATATTAGTTTATGTTCAAAGCATTTTACTGAACCTGGGACCCGCCTGTCGGAACGATTTATACACGGACTTTTAGCTAATAGTCCGTGTAGAAATGGAAGAGAGCTACACGGACTATTAGCTAGATGTCCGTGTAGAAAGGTGATTTGCACACGGATTTTTATGTACAACCGTGTAGAAAGGTGATTTGCACACGGACATTAACTTAACAGCCGTGTATAATGAGGAAACATTGGTTATTTCGAAATCCTTCTCTGCCAAAATTTTCATAAGTCCGAAAACCCTTCTCTGCCAAAAACCTCCCAAAGACACGAGCTCGATCTTCACCGCTCACCGCGCGCCTCACCGCCTCGCCGCCTCACCACCTCGGTCTCTCTCACCCGTGGTCTCTCTCTCTCTAACCCGTGGTCTCTCTCACCTAGGTTAGCGTCTCTCTATCTCGTTCTTTTTCTTATTGGGTTTGAACCCGTTAGCCAATTTAATAAAGGTATTGCTATTTGCGGCTTGGCTGTTGTTATCGTGCTGCCCCTTTTTGACTATCTGATACTGTTGTGTTGCTGTACCAGTTGGTACAGCACAATGACGCCCACTGGTACCGGCCTCTTTCCTTTGTTCTGCTGGTTTGTGTACCAATTTTGGCTACTGGTATGGTGTACCAGCAACCCCTGTGCTTGTTCTCTGTTGAAATTGCGCTATTGAGAAGAAATTGGGAAATTTGAGTTTAAATAAATGGCCGGCCTTTAATTTTAGGTTATTGAATACATTGTGGTTTTTCATAATTTGTATATAGGGTATTTTAGGTTATTTTATGGTACTTGTTAATTTTAGGGTATTTTAGGTTAATTTAGGGTACTTGTTAATTTAGGGTACTTGTTAATTTTAGGTTATTCAAATAATTATGGTACTTGCATGTTAGGGTATTTTAGGTTATCTCTATTTTGTTCATTTATCCCTACAAAAGACAAAATATGTAATAGACCATGTCGAATGTAGTAGACAAAATATGTAGTTCATTTATCTCTATTTTGTTAATTTATCTCTTTAATTTATCTCTTCAATTATTGGTCACTTGTGATTTGATCTTTAATTTCATGCAGAACCATGTCGAATGAGGATGAGTACGTCGATATGATGGCAGAAGAAGAGGAGCAGCAAGCTAATGCCTCATCAGAAAGAAGGAGGAGAGGGCCGACAATGTGCACGAGCACGTCCGAGAAGACCCATCAAGAAATCTGGTTCACAGAAGACAGGCGTGCGCAGGGAGAAAAATGGCAGAAATATTCAAATTGGTGTACGAGCTTCGTGAGGCAAAATGCGAGTATCCTTGTTGAGAGATGGGATCATTTTGAGGATAAGGTGAAGAACGAGTGGTGGAACACGGTGAAGGTAAAGTGCCTAACAACTATTCTCTTGAAATTTCACTTATGTATGATCTATACTTAAATACACTAAATTTTTGTGTCAATCAGGCTCAGTGGAACATCGAGAATGATGTTCCAAAGGATAAGACTTTGAAGATTATGAACAATGGTTGGAAGCAATACAAGAGCACGTTGAAGACGGAGTTCATGGAGAAAGGGAGAAATCCGGTCGGCTACTACAAATGGCTAAAACAAGAGGACTGGGATGCGTTTCAAGCTTTGAAGTCTACCGAAGAGTTCAAGGTATCTAACTCATGCCAAATTTATGCTTATTCTTTCTCGATATGTACTCTTTTTTCTAAAACTAACTGATCGTTATTGTCTTGTTTCTGTGAAGGCAAAAAGTAATAAAGGCAGGATGACCGTTGCCTTTAACAAGTATCCACACCATCTAGGGTCACGTGGTTACGAGGGTAAGACGGCAGAATGGAGGAAAGTCCTGGACGCGAACAAGGATTCTGACTCACCCGTGGTTAGGATCCAAAATCCTAGGGGCAAAGATTGGGTCATGGTAGAGCCGAGGTAACCGCTGACGGGAGGATAGTACTCCCAACGGATTTGCAAAGCGTGGCTCAAAGAATGGTAAGAGTCATTTATAACTCCGAAAGTACGTCAATTGTTCTTTTGCTTTAACTAATTCTTCTACTTGAACAGTTGGAAGTGGAGGAGGAGGTCAACTCGGGTGCCCGGAGTGTCGAACGACAAAATGATTCCTTGTCCGCAGCGGTCGAGAATCCAGAACACCCGGGTCGAGTAAGAGGTGTAGGGGTCTACAGGGGCTGGAAGGAGGTGTTCCGAGTGGAGGGACAAAAACCTCGAAGAAAATCTCGTGCCAAGGTAAACAAAGACGAGATAGTTGCGCAGATACGCGCGGAGGTGAGCGCAGAGTACGACGCAAGGTTTGCTGAGATGCATGCAATGTTGACACAAATTAGATCAGCAACTACGCAGCCATCCGAGCAACCACCTCCCATTTCGCCGGGAATTCGGCGAAGTAGTCAAGCATCCGGCACGTGGGGCGCCTTAGACGATTTGGATAATCTCAAGGTAATCAATACTTCTTCATAATCTAAAGGTATTTAAAACCTGTTTGCAACCTTGTTGGACAATATCGCATCACTAAATAAACAACTTTCCTATAAATTTGTAGGACCCCAGAGCATGCGACCTCGTCCTGCGGAATGGCAGTGTTTCTCTGATCGTTGCTAAGGGCGTTGTACATCCACTCGCCAAAAGTGTACACAATACTCAGCTAAGACCCGACCATGCATGCGTGTAGGTTGAGTTAGTCGTGGATGGATGGCAGCGCGTACCCCTTCCTGTCCCTACCGACGAAGCGCTTGTGCTTGATGACGCACGGATGTCATTTGTCCAATGGCCCAAGAGTCAGATTGTTTTGGATCAGGTAATCCATAAAAAAATCCATTTATTTTGTTACATTCAACTCATTCTTTTTGAAATACTAGAATAATACATCTATAACTTGATACAGACACGAGGAGATGATGTTACCGGTACTAGAATAATACATTTATTTTGTTACCGGTACGGCGATGTCACCGGTACGGCGATGTCACCGGTACGGCGATGTCACCGGTACGTCAGGAGGTGGCTTGCGTCGTCGCGCCTGACGCGCCACAATCACCTTCACGTCCTATGGTCACCGAAGAAGAATACAGCCGTTTGCCCAATGATTTGCGCCTTCTCCATGACTACTTGATGACGGCGCCCGAAGGCATGGAGGCTATCATCATCCCTGTCCCACCTGGTATGTTTCTACACGAAGGCAGGGATCTCCTGATAACGTTCAAAGATTTCAAGGACCTCTTCCACCACTCGTCATCCGACAAATGGCTCGATGTTTCACACATCACCATTTTTCTCATGTTAGTGATATTAAAATATTTTCATTATTGTATAGAACTCAAATATATATTCTAATTACAATATGATGAGTTTTCAGGAAGCTAGTCCGAAACTGTGATGAGATGGTTGAAAGGAAGAACTTGTGCATGTTTCTGGACCCCGAGAAAGTGAGTGGTACGGCAGTGACATATTATCCGGATATGTCAATCGAGTACATGTGTTCTGCGATGCATCGTGCTAAGGCGGAGGAGAAGAAATTCATTCTCATGCCATACCACGAGGGGTTAGTTCTAATCTTAACTTATGTGTTGTTTATATTTTAATTAAAGAATTGTATAAAGGAATTAAAAGTTAAACATAAAAAAATGAAATCACACCATCAATCATAGCAAATACTCGTGTGACTTTCATATGCTAAAGTACTATAATTCTTCTCCTCGATCCCACAGCAAACATTGGTGCACGATTCTCATTGTGCCGTACCTAACTGTGGGCATAATTATTGATTCTTGTAAGCCAAAAGGAAGGACCGCGGCTGCCAAGTGCAAAGTTATCTTGCATTTTGTGAATAAGTAAGCAATAATAATTCTATAGGTTTGCATTTCTTACTTCCAATTCAAATTATAAAATTGCTAATTACATTCACTCACTTTTGTAAGGGCTTTTGTGAAATATATTAAAGAGGGAGGATCAGATAGCACGGGCCCGGGCAAGAAAAGCAAGTTGAATTGGAAGTACATGTTGGTGAGCACACTTTATGAGTTAGAAATTTCATATCTTGTTAAAAAAATTATTGTCATTCTAACAAATGCCGCTAAATGTAAATTTCAGTGCCCGCAACAGAAGGAGGGTTGGGAATGCGCTTATTACACGATGATATTCATGTTTGACTTTGTCGAAAGAATACAATTCCAATTCCCAAAAGCGGTATGTACTTCATATGAATTTCCTATATAATAAGCAATTGATATCTACCTTTTCTGAAATACTAACTATTATCAAATTATAATTTTGTAGAATGTGACAAATCAAGATCATTACACTTGGAATCAGATCGACGATGTGCGGTGCATGTGGGCAAGGTGGTTTGCCATGGAATTTTGTAATCCTCGATATGGATTTGCATAGATTAATTTGTAATAAAAATATGTTTCGAATGAATTTATTGCTATATGAATTTTGTATAAATTTAGTATATGAATTTCTTGCCAATTAATCTGTTTCGAATGAATATTTGTATTTCTGTTGAAAAAATTGGCTAGCAAAGCTGGAGGCTAGCCCAAAAACAAAATATACAAAAAAAAAAGGTATTTATACACGGATATTTCACAATTGTGCGTGTACGATAGAAAAAACAAAAAAAAAATTAGCTATTGCACACGGCTATTTAACAGTTGTCCGTGTGCAATACTAATCATACACGGTTTTTTTGTTAAAAATCCGTGTATGACAGCCTTGCTGGAGGCGTAATACAAAATATCTAAAACTATTTGTACACGGATATTTACCAAAAGTCCGTGTATAATAGCTAAGAGAGCTGCACGGACTTTTAATACAAAGCCGTGTAGAAAGAGGAATCGTACACGGTTAATTAGGGGATATCCGTGTAGCTCGGTAGTCTTTGTACACGGTTAATTAGGGAATATCAGTGTAGAAATCATTATAATCACACACGGTTAAATATCCGTGTGTAGTTCCTGACCTATTCATACACCCTGGCTTTAAACACAGCAGGAAATCCGTGTAGCTCTTCCATTAATGTCCGTGTGTAATCTGTTTTTCTGTAGTAGTGAGAGAAAACAATCACTAGGCTCCTATAACTACAATCAAGCAATGATGATCAAATTTGTATTAACAGGATACACATGTCCCTGTGTGTTTTTATTTGTTTTATAGTTGAATGCTTTCAAAAACACTCGTTGTCTAATTTCATGTAACAGCTATCATGTAATTTTTTGAATCAATGCAAGTGCCTACAAGTTTTCAACCAAAACAAAAAATAGCTCCTAAATAGTAAAATATTCTTCAAATCACCTTTTTTCGAATTTATTATTTAAAAGAAAATAATAGTCAAATAGCTAAATAAAATACTACAATAAAATTTTAACTATGCAAATTTTGCTAAAATATTGGAGGAAACAAAAAGGGCGTGAAGCGAATAGCCCTCGAATCATATCTATTTGTATAGGATAAGGATCTCATGTTAAAACTACACACATTAAATTCTCCCAACATTGTTTAATCATTCTCAAATTGTATAATTTAATTATTCAAATAAATTGATATACTAATAACAACTCACGCAAAATGCTACATTATATCGGCAATTATAATAGAAATAGATTTTGATTTATATTGAAAATTAATTTATCTTGATTTCTTTGTTTTATATTTTTATTTTGAATTTTAACCTTTTCTGTCAAGAAGAAAGGAAAATATATCTTTGTTATAATTATCTTGTTAGTGTTGTGAATAAGGTGTCAATTTTAATATAAAAGCATGCTAATTATTT
Source organism: Carex myosuroides (assembly GCA_028015225.1). Lineage (NCBI taxonomy): Eukaryota > Viridiplantae > Streptophyta > Magnoliopsida > Poales > Cyperaceae > Carex > Carex myosuroides. The sequence continues at coordinate 11,596,098 of CM051465.1, forward strand.
GAATGGAAACTCATTTTTTACAACTTTAATTAAAGGTGGATGAATTTAGCACATAATATAAAGTTAAAAATCAAAATAGCTCGGTAAAGTTTGAAATTGTAAAATTTAATATGGATATAGTTCAAAATAGTTCTAATTTTGTAATAAAAATAATATATCGATATTGTTAGAAACTAATTAAAATATATTATAAAGTTTGTGAATTATTTCTATATTAATTAAAGTGCGAATAATATTCATAAATTAGTAAAATGCGATTTTAGTATGAGTATTGCATCAGTGGGATTTTGAATTTTATGTACCGTGTTAAGACTTCATTTTGGAAACTAAAAAAAAAAAAAAATTAAAGGAAGAAGCTTTTGTGATCTTGCGAAATTCTGCCAAAATACGGCTAGAAAAAAAAAAAAGCGATCCGCAACCCTAACCGCCCCTTCCCTCATCCCCTTCATTTCATTCCTCCCATCTAAAATTCAATCTGATGTGATATTTTTTTTTCTCTCTGGTCTCTACTTCCTTGAGCGGAGGAGAAAATGAAAAAGAGGAGAGGGAGCCGATTAGAGTTGAGAGCACGGTATCGTCGAAACTCAGAGAGTAGAGTTTGTATCCATCTCGATTGGAGCCAGGTGGTGAGATTCAGCCGTCGGAGCGCGGCGATGACTAGATCCGACTGTTGGAGTGTGTCGGTGAGTATCGAAGTGCGGCGGTGAGTACATCCGACACGTTGGAGCTTGACGGTGAATAGATCTGGTCGTCGGAAAGCGGCGGCTATCAGACGAAAATGGATCAGGTCATGGAGAAAGATGGAGAATGAGGTATTAGAGTGTTTAAGAGTTTAAATAAGTAGGATTAGATAATGAGAGGAGTTTAGATGAATTAATGAGAATAAAGAAGTTTAAATTTGAAAATTAGAGTCATTTGATTTAGTGTAAATGTATTTTTTAATCAATAAAATTGTTAATTGGTTTTTAAAGTCACTAATCTTAAAAAATAAGTACGGTTTTCATTATCTGTTTTGTATTTATTGAAAGAGATGATTTACAACGCCTTAATATAGGCCTACAACTTGTACATGAACTAGAAGTTAAAATAGAAGATGAGCTGTAAAACATAAATACAAAATTATTCTCTAGAGACAAAAACTGTTTTTCTCTGTAGTGTAGAGCTCTCAAGTGTAGACATGAATGGAGAGAGGTCCATTGCTGTTTTATTAGTGATCAATACTGACAGCACACAAGGAACAAGTAGCTTTAGATGTAGGAATATCTCAAAAAATTGATCCTGTGTTTTTTTCGATTCAGAGATAGCATTTTGTTTTCCAACTTTTTCGTATTCTCAGTTATTTGGATTGTAAGTTCTATTTTGTTTGTCATTTTGGACTGAACTGGTATTCCAATACAATCAACATACGGACTCCAAATCCAAAAATAAGAATTGGGTTACCAGTATCAGCCTAGGGGCAAAAGGGTAAAAGCCTGGGAGAATTTTTAAGTTTTATCGGTAGGAGGATTAGAGAGCTACGAAATCAGGGTAGGGCTTTTGTTAGGTAGGATATTGCTCTCAATTTCATTTAGGATTGATATACTGACGCAATTGGGGAGACGATAAGGTAGCGAATTACGTACAGATACGGGTATAAATCTAATTCAATTATCGAACCCGTTAATCAAAAGATCTATCTAACAATTAAAATCGTGTGGTGTAGTTGTAGAAAAGAAAGAAAAAAAGAAGGGTAGTTTTGTCTTTTATTTTATAATCAAAGCTTAATCAATTTTTTTTATAATTTAATTAGAAATAATTTAGAATTGGTTAAAGTGATGGGTAAATAAGTAACTATTGTAAGAATTGAAGAATAAATAAAATAAACTTAAGACTTCAGGAGTAAATGAAAAATTGGAGATATCTTGAATGGTATGTAGGAAATTATCCCTATAATCAACCGTACCGTATACGTGCATAAATATTCTAACTTTTCAAAACCTATGAGAAATAGAGAAAAGAGAGAGGAGTGTTAGTTAAATGCTAGTACACTGACTCGCAAAGACGTTCAACCTATTCATGTAGATACAGTAGAGGCACAATTATGATTACTGTGCAGTTCCGATGATCTTTTCGACTCGCAAGTGAGACGAGTAGAGAAAGGTCATACCCAAGTTTTCATTAGAAATGAGACGCTCTTTTGTTGTTGCGTTGCTTTTCCAATCTAGTGATTTTTATTATGAATTTAATTTTACACATAAATTTTAGTTTGGGTAGGAATTGATTGATTAATTAAAATTGAAATTGAAATTAACCGTAGAATCTACCAATGTTAGGTAACGTCAAATTACAAACGAAATTTTTACTTCTGCTGTAATTTTCAAAATCAATTTGGAAGCATGACGGTATAGATTTGAATAAGTTAATTTATATCGTTTGAGGTAACTCAAATTTCAAATTTGAATCCGAATTGTTCGTTCCAGATATTGGAACGAAATTTAAAATTGCTCCCTTCTTATTAATTTGTCCCCATAAATTTTAATATTTCAGATCAAAATTTGCGTCAAATACGGACTCCCACTACGTACCATCCCGAGTTAATTAAATCTGACACTGACATAATTTATTGCTTAAATAAATTCACCATTGTCCCACATCTGCCCCTCTTTAAGTCTTAAATATGTCCACGTGGTGAAAACCAACGAGGACCACCCGAAAAAATCAGACCCAGGTTCTCATCCGTCTGATCATCACATGATTCGTGCCGTGATGAGATTGACGGTTAAGATTCACCGGACAATTGTCCTGTAGGAAGTGAATGTGAGGTTACAATAAAAAGTCAAAAGGATCTCTTCCCAAACTCCAAAAATTATGTCTGTTTGACTGCCATTGATCTAGGACATGTTGTTTAGGTTGTCTGTTTTTGCCCTTAGTAAATTATTTTTATTCATTTCTTTTTTTTTGAGAAATAAATCAAGATCATAATAATTGTTGTATATATGTGTAATTTACTTGAACTTGCCAGAGATAGTTATACTAAAATGTATAATTTTAAGTAATAATCTTTAACAAATATAAGAAACATGACACGTCACGGATGGGTAAGAATTTAATAATTAGAAGATTTCAAAGATTCTCTGATCAGCAAGTTTCATGAGAAATTAATATCTTATGCAATGTAGGACAAATTCAGCCATCTCATTATTTATTCATATATTGAAGTAAAGGAGAAAACCATTTTAATTTATGACACGTCTCGGATGGGGAATTAATTAATATCTTATGTATGCAATGTAGGACAAATTCATGCCATCTCGTTATTTATTCATATATTTTGAAGTAAAGGAGAAAGACATTTTAATTTATGAAAAAGCGTAAAATGTAACACACTCACATGAGAAAAACAAATATCAAGAAATTAAAAAAATTCTCATAATTTACATAATTATATAATAAAAATAGAGAAAAGGCACTGCATTTTATTATTTCAATATGTTCTAGATCAAACCTAATTTTCAAATCAAACTATTCAGACGACATTTAGAACCGAAAGTTTGCACCTAATATAAACGAAAAATAAAACAAAAAATGTAGGAATATGTTACCTCAAAAACAATATATAATGACGAACAAAAAAGATTTTCAAAAAGCTCCAAAAATGTATAAAATAAAAATGAAATCATAATGACTTTTTATCAATTAACAACAATATATAATGGAGTTAGGAGGAGCGCACTACAATGATCAAACAGCCGTTTTGTGGGCCCCACATTGAGGATCATACTGTCCCAAGAAATAAAAAAAAAAAAAAAAAACTAATAGACCACTCATGTTTCATTTTGCTTTTTCCAAATTGTAGACATGACAAAGAGATTCCTATGGTGCTATATTTTCACCTTGCTCCAAATATTGCACCACAAAAAAAAAAACCCAAAACCTAAAAAAAAATGAAAAAAATGGAAAAAAGAAATGAACAAAATAAGAGAAGTAAAGCATATTGCATAGCCATTTAGTTTAATTTTCACCTAAAAATGAAAAATCTTTTTCCATCGCTTGAATGATTTTTTCTTCTTCTTTCCTTCAATATTATTATTTTCTCTTGCTTCATAATTCTTGTCCAAATCATGTTCTTGCACAAAATCTTCATTTCCAACCACTCCATTTCCGACGTCGTCTTCCAGCCTCCAATAGGTCTTTCTCGTAGAAAAAGCTCGGCGCATCATGTTTTTCAAATCAGAATTGCTTTGCCCGAACCGCTGCGAGGTGGTCGAGTGGTTCCTTCTGAACACAAAATTCTCAATTTTCATGTTGGGATCTCTTGGAGGGATAAAATTGTCTAGGTTGTGATTTGAATTTGAATTTGAATCCTTTTCTTGACATTCTTCTAGGGTTTTTGAAGAGGTTTGTATTGTGTGGTTGTCATCGTTTTCTCTAAACTTGGAATAGCCATTCATGGCTAATTTGTGTGTCTGGAGGGGAGAAAGAGGCGGTTTAGAGAGAGAAAAAGGGAGCTAGAAAAGAATCAATGTTGAATGAAAGAGGGATTATTTGGAGAGAGAGGGGTACCATGCTTTGAATATTTAAACTCTATTTGCTGGAGTGAAGCAGACAGCCAAAAATTAATTAATAAGAATATATTTTATTTGTTAAAATCTATAGTGACTTACAAGTTATACAAAAGTGGTCCCCCCTTTCAAAAAGAAGTTTGTAAAATAATATCAATATGTTATTAAGTCCATATATGGGCTGCACAAAAAATTATTAATTCGATTCGAGTTTGATTCGAAAAAGTTCGTAAAAAGTTCGTTCGAAATTAATTCAAACCAAACTTAGTTCGAAATTAATTCAAGCCAAACTCAAACTGGACCTAGTTCGTTCGAAATAGGTTCGCAAACCAAACTTAGTTCGAAATTAACTCAAACGTGAACCGTTAATTTTCGCTGATAATGAACTTTAATGTTTTATTTAGGATAATATTTGAGTTTGTAATAATTCTAAGACTCTGGTGATTGTTCAAAATTGAGTTCGTTCGAAATTAATTCAAACCAAATTTAGTTCAAAATTAATTCAAACCAAACTCAAACTGTAGGTAAGTTCGATTCGGTTCGGTTCGTTTGCAGCCCTATACATATATATCTTTGCAAGATCAGCAATTGTATTTCTTCTAGGCATTTTAAAGAAAAAAAAGCAAGTGACCTCAAGTGCCACAAAGAAAGTGATAAAATGGCCTTGAAAAAAAGTTGAACCAGTTGATGACTGATGAAATTCAGTAAGTTTTCTTTAGGAACTAATTTATAGTGATAATAATTCACTTCTCGATCATCTGTGCTAGCTAACATTGTATGATATATATCTTTTTAAACAACTGTTTGGTAGGATAAATTTTTATTGCTGCATTTAGTTACGTATATAACATTTTATTCTAGTTAGAGTTAGAATATTTAGTGGTAAATAAAAGATATGATGATGGAATGGGATGAAAATTTCCTTTGTTTTTGTTAGCTCCAATCATATGTTTTATTGATTTTTATAATATTAATTTATTTCATTCAAAAAATTGAACATCTCATCATAATTCAAATTAAATAACATAATTACATATCCTGTTCATTGGAGCTCGAACGAGACAATTAAAATAATTTGACTTTATATTGAGTAAAGGTTGGAGATCAAGTCATCCAACTAATTAATATCTACAAGGAATTTTTTCATCCGAATTTCAAACTTACAACCTTTCAAATGGAAAGTGTTGTCTTTGTTACTAGACCAAATATTAATTTTTAATTTTTAATTTATAACTTGAGGTTACCAAAAATCGAATCGAGCGAGCAATCTGCTATTGCATCTCCCATGAACAACTTCACAAGTTTATTAATATAACTGCAAGTTGAATTCACAACCCGGAGAAAAAGAGAAAGTTTACAAGGGTCATATTGCAAATGGCACTTCAATAGAAAAAGTACAAATAAAAAAGGACAATTAAGAAACACTAAGAAAGAGAGATTGTGTGGCCTGATTAGATACATCTAAGTGTGACAATGAAAGAGAAACCCAAATTAAAAGAAAAAAAAACTTTGGTGATTTGGAACGGAATGAATAAAAAATAAAAATTGAAAAACAAAAAGATCTAGAATTTATTGACATATTCCCTTCAATAAATGTTTTGTGCCACATCAATATAATACCGTGTATTATGGCATGGCGATTGCGGTTATACCCTGCCATCACTGTTGTAACTTTGCTTAAAAATACAACACCGTGTTATGTGACTATGTCATAAGATACTAAAATATTACATTTTTAAACAAAAAATAAAATAAAAGAATAATATTTACTTGCTCCAACAAGAAGCAGATGCAAACTTGTAACCGAAAAGGCCCAAAAAAACTGAAAGGCCTGTTATTTCTTGTTAGATTAGAAAGCCCATGGGCCTCCTATTATTGAATGTAATTTGATACACAACCGGAGCGTAATCAGTGAAATAAGGAGTTTAGGCCATGTTCGGTAGCATGGGATTTAACGGTAAAAACAATATTTAGCTATTTGTTTCCATTGGATGTTCGGCACTCAAGGATTTTTCCAAATTAATTTCCATTAAATTCCCATGCACTTTACTTTTTCTCTTCCAAAAGCACTGTTCTAATGGGATAAATCAAATTGAGTCAGAGGTCGTTTTCTTTTTCCCATTTGGAGCAACTGCTATGAAGATGAATAATTTTTGTTGTTTCTTAATGTGATTAAACTATTTTATCATAATTATTAATATCATAAATGCTTCGTTTTATATATATATATATATATATATATATATATATTATCATTTCACATATTGTGATTAAGTTAATAGTTTGAAATTATTAATATAAGAATTGAAACATAAGACCAAAAATGAGCCTATATACACGACACTCTAAAAAATATTTAATTTATTTTAAAAGAACAGGTTTTTTTTTTACAAAATTTTAATTAAATAATTAATAAATATTATTATGTTATTGTTTAATTATTTTATTTAATTATGTTAATAAGTATAATTGTATTGGTATTAACCATTTTAGATTGGATAACAAGTTAAATTTAAATTTATTTTTCGGCATAAAACAATAACTAATTTAAATTTAAATTTATTTTTCGGTGATTGGATAACAAGTTTACGAGCAAAAGCATCGTTATAAGACAATAACTAACAAGTGTTGTTATGTTATTCATATTATTTTATTATACTAATAATTATTAATAAAAATAATTGTATTGATATCAAGCATTTTAGAAAGAAAAATAGAATTTCCCACAACTAATCCCACCGTACAACCGAACACTCATTTCAACTTTCCTATAATTAATCCTGTTTGAACCCGTACCCATGGGTTCCCGCTTATTTAAAAGTGGGTTCCCATCCCCATCAAATCCCATCCCGTGTAATCCCGTGACAAACGAACAGGCCCTAATTAGTCTCAAGTTAAGCACCCAATTCTGGTTTAATTAATTAGGTCCGTCTAATTAGGCATAAGCCTAAAGTTAGGCTTACATACAGACTAAACTTAGGTCACCTAGATAGGTAGTTCAAGTTTAATGTGCCTTTAGGCCTAACACTTGCAATTTTAATTTTTTGTTGATATATTTTTTCACTCCACCCTTTCTTGAACAAGCTAATAATATTATTATAAATTAATTCAGATATTATGAATTAATTTTGAGAATGTAAATAATTTTTTTGCTATAGTTGATAATTTTCATTCTCTTGATTTTGTTTTGTTATCTGCATGAGTGCAAGCAATTAATTTTCTGGTATATATATTTTCTACGAGTTAGGGACAATTTGATTGTTAATCTATTGTTCTTTGTTGAAATATAAATTAATGTACCTCTATTTTTCAATTTGATTGTCAATTTATATCTAAATTATGTGTTGATATCTTTAAATTTTAATTTTAATTTATTTTTCTCATGTTATGTAATGTTATATTTAATTTGTTTATTCTATTTTAAATTTATTTATAATTAAAATTGCATGTAAGGGAGAGAAAAAAATTCAATTTAAACTATAAATTCTAACCAAATAATATATAGCTTAAGTCATCATTTAATTTTAGACATAAATCAAAACATTACTAACTTAAAACAGCCTCAAATAATATTTAGACCTTGATTGGGAACTAATTTGGGTCCGATGGCCATCACGGTCAATTTGAGTTCGATGAGTTCCACATCTGTCCGATCTACTTTAAAATTCATACGCACTGTTTCAATAAGTATGCGCATCAATTTTAATATTTATGCACACGGATTTTAAAGCAAATCAAATGAACATGTAACTCATTAATTTGGTTCCTCTTAGTCCTCAATCAAACACCACAGAAAAGCAATACAAACCGGACTGGACCGGAGAGACTGAGCCAAACCGGACTAAACCTCTCTGATTCTGAACCCAGCTGCTCTCGTCTCTCTTTCTGTACTCGCACCGCCGCTGTCGACCGCACTATAATTCTAATTGTGTACAATAATTCTCGATTTCAGTTTCGTTAGTGGTAGGAGATGGCGCTGGTGGTGATGTGCGGACAGCCGTGCAGTGGCAAATCGACGGCTGTGATCCGCCTCGCCGACGCTCTCCAGTCAGCGTGCACCACTGGAGGGGACCAGCGACTCACTGTCAGGGTCATCGACGAGTCTTCTCTCCACCTCGGCCGCAACCAGAGCTACGTTGGTAAGTGCTTTTCTCTTTTAAACTTTGTTTTTATTAATATTTACAAATGAGTGCTTTCTTTTTTGTTAAAAATAATTTTCTTTTGACAGATATGGTAGTCGAGAAGAATTTAAGAGGCGTGCTAAGATCAGAAGTTGATCGATCTCTGTCGAAGGATTCTATTATCATTGTTGATTCTCTTAATAATATTAAGGTTTTAATCTTATGTATACAAACACAAACATGATCAAGAATTTCTTACTTGTTTCCTCTTTTGTGATGGAAGAGGGCAGCTATTGATTGATAGAGCAAAGTTAGTACACTGTGATGTATATTTTGTGTTTTGGTTTATGTAGGGATATAGATATGAGTTATGGTGCCTTGCCAGAGCTTCTGGCATCAGATACTGTGTGGTAACTAATTTGCTCGATTTCAATTTAACATTTATCTTTGTCTTAAATATCAGAATTTGCATTTCTAACAGATATTTTTTTTTCTTGTTTTGTTTATTCAGGTGTTTTGTGATACAGATGTGAACCAATGTAGGGAGTGGAATGAGAAAAGAAGAGAAATTGGTGAATCGGCATATGAAACTAATATGTAAATTGCAATTTCTGTTTCTCATCCTTCTATTTCTTAAATTATTTTTTTCTTGGTTAAAATCAGATCTTCATTTTTGTATTGAACAACAGATTTGAAGACCTGGCACGGAGATTCGAGAAACCAGATAGCCGCAACCGTTGGGATTCTCCCCTTTTTGAGCTATTTCCTTCCAGAGGTTTCTCACTTTTATTTCCTTTCTAAAATAAGAGTGAGGCTATGGTACTATGCATAGTGCATATTGGTCCATACTATGGATCAATATCTTTGTTCTTAGAGTCCAAACAGTCAATTTGTACCATTCAACATGATCTCCATATGAAAATGTACTTGCTGACTAAATTTTACCTTTTTTTTAGAATTTTTGTACTATTTTTTAGATATGTAGAAAATCATTACTCTTGAATGGTCTAGAATCTTTAGATCAAGTGATTTTCTACATATCTTTAGATCAGGTGATTTTCTACGTATCTTAAAAAATAGTAAGAAAATTTAAAAAAATGTGAAATTTGATCTACATGTGCATTTTCATATGGAGATCATGTTGAACGGTTCAGATTAACTGTTTGAACTTCGAAAAGAAAAATATTTATCTATAATACGGACCAATATGCAGTATGCATTACCATAGCCTCACTCCTAAAATAATGTTTACTTATGTTGCATTTTACCTGCTACAAGCTTGATACTGGCCGTCAATTAAAAAATTCACCATGTGTATGATTATTTTCATTTTTTTCACTTCGAAACAACATTTGTATGTCTTAATGTTTTTCAACTTATGCAGATGATATTGAAAAATCATCAACTGTAATAGAAGAGGCGGTATCGTATCTGACAAAGAAGGTGGATTCCAAGACGAGGGATGTTAGAGTTCTCCAGCCTACTATTGCTACACAAACTGTAACATGTTTTTTTTTTTATTTCTATATGTAATTTTGCAAAAGTTAATGGTTGAGTTTGCTAATTTTACAATTACTTGTTATTTTAGGCAGTGAAATCTGAGGCTAACACCTTGTATGAAATGGACAAGGCGACTCAGGTACTGGAATGCAAAATTTGCAATACGGTGAGGTAGATTTCTCAAATGTAAAGAGCACTCAACTGATTATAATTCATCTCTTGTAGGAGATTATAAATGCAATTTTTGAAGCCCAGTCTTCCAGTTTTGGTGCTGCCATCGATAAAGTTACAATTGGGCCTGGTTTACCAACAATATCCTTTCTTTTCTGCCATCGATAAAGTTGCATTTGAGCTTTTATTTTTTCTCCAAGTGTGAATTACATTTAGAATTTTTACTATTTTTTTAGACAGGTAGAAAATCAATACTTTTGAATGGTCTAGAATTTTTAAATCAAGTGATTTTTCTACCTATCTAAAAAAATAGTAAAGAAGTTTGAAAAAAATGTAAAATTTAATGTACAAGTACATTTTCATATGGAGATCATGTTGAATGGTTCCGATCGACTATTTGGACTTTGAAAACGGAGATATTGATCCATAGTACAGACCAATCTGTGCTATGCATAGTACCATACCCTCACCCTAAAAATTAGTATAATTTCTTTAGGTAGACTCCTTATGTGCAATTTTTTGGAGCTGACCAGAATTTGTTCATGCACTTGAGGTCTTGCTGTCGATAATGTACTGACGCATTTGCAATTTGAATTTTCATCCACGTCCTCTTTTTGATAAAAAAAATCACATTAACAGCCCTAAAAAACTGCAGTATTTGTCTATAAAAAATTTAACTACCAATTTATTCTGTCCGGTGAAATCTCCTCTTAAGGTTACGTGCTGTATATGTTAAATTCCTTGACAAATCAGCTTTTGCACATAAATATTGCTAGAGCAGTGGGATTGCCAGAGTTAAGAAGCCTGAGAAGAACGTTTATAAAACTAGCAGGACAGTACAGTCTAAGTGGGCCACCTCCTCCCACTGACAGTGTCAGTGCCAGACGCATGTTTATTGACTACTTGAACCGTGAATTTGCATCTTCTTAGGTTTTCTTTTTACTCATCTTTTTTTTTTTTTTTATTTATGTATCCCACTGTAAAACCTATGAGATGTGTGATATATTACTAATAATTCTTTTTAACTTTGTAGATGTGCTGTATGGAGTTGACAGCCAGGATAGTTTTGGCATCTCATAGAGGAAATAGGTAATTTACAATTTGTATTTCTTTCATAGAGTGCATGTTGCTTGTTGTTTTACAGGGTTAACATGATAATTTAATGTTTGCAGGGGCCCTCATGGAATTTTACTTTTTTAAGTTTTGGGTTGTATGATTCTGTAAAATATGGACACGGGGGGCTCTTCTAGTCTATATTTTATTTTCAACCCTTGGAAGGAGGTTTGAGTTTTTATTCTATTCGGGGCAAATAAGAAGTCATTTTCATGCAAAAAATAAACACAATCAAAATTTGACAAGAGATCTGTTGTGTGCTGTAAAATTGGGCCATTCTGTTTGTTTGATACCAAGTTTAGAAAATTTTGGCAATGAACTCCAATGTGATATTGTCGTTTATTATATATTCTGTGATATGTAATTAGGTAGGAGTAAGAAATAGACCAAACCATCGGTTAGTTTTCAAACATAGAAACTTGTATCACTTGGGTTGTAATTGTAACCATTGACATTTAAGGATTTTTTTTTAAAAAAAAAAACACTAGTTGAGATTGTGGTCATAAATTATTTACTTTATGCTGGATTTGTGGAGATTCTATTCTATATATGATGGTTGCTACACAAAACCAAGTTCTTCTGTGTGAACCAAAATTGAAATCAGAAAAGGCAAATGTAATATAAGATATATTTTGGCACTTTATGTGACTTTATTTTTGAGAAATTGACGCGCTCTCTCTAGGTGGTCATATGACTCAAGCCACACGCATTGTTCAAGGTCAAAAGGTTTCAGTTATATACACGTATATTATATAGCTATCATAAAATATTTTACAAACAACTAAAATATGTTCTGTGGGACAGGTCATGTGTGCCCCACAATTTTTGTTTTAATTTATTTGATTTTATCTGAGTCGTATATTTGTGAAAAACATTCAATATGAGATCTTGTACGTTGACTAGCAATAAAGTTTGTCAATATGAAATTCTGGTTAATTGATGCTATAAAATTTTCTTTAGTTGTTATACGGAAATAATAATGATGAATATATGAACATAAGATAGTGTATCTTGGATTTGAGATGGAATCAAATTATTGTGGCCCAAATAATTAATGCCAACCAATTCGGTTTAGATATCAGAATCAGAATCCATATGGAGATATTTAAACCATAAACAAATTAAATAAACAGCATTAGTTGCACGCAGAAATATCAAAAGGGAATAAATAATGCATTTTTATGTTCTGTTATACAGAAAAAAACTCCAGTAACCTACACATTCAATTATGTAAACTTTTATGTTTGAATGTAAACATTATGAAATTGGTATTGAAATAACACAAAAGCACATGTGATGATTTGTGACTACCACTTGAATTTAATATTTAGAAGCAATTATTACACTATATATTGGCAATGAAAAAGTTGACATTATTACCTTCTCATAGAATTGTTAACATTATACATTTAAAGCAATTATTGAAATATCAATTTAAATGAACGAGACTTAACTTTGTGTGTCCTTGTCCCTTGAACTAGAGGGAATTTAATTTGCCTAATTGACCTGAAATGTAAAACATTGAGCTTCATCTAGCTGGTGAAGTACTTTATGCATTAGCAACCACTTTTCACAAAATAGCGTTGGTATATTTTGCAATTTGCATAGATGTTATCATCAATAGCTATACTTGATTGGGGACTTTTTGTTAAAAAATGAAAAAATGGGAATAAAGGAATGAATTGAGGCTTGCCACTTTATGCTGTCAAGGTTGGATACAACTCACATTAGCAGTTATTACAACTAACCTTTCTACTTTTCCTTAAGCCGGTTCAAATGGCATGTATTCACACCTTTCTCTAGCTTTTATTATTATTTTTTTTCCTTTTAAAAAAAGAGAAAAGATATATTCATACGGTTTTCAAACCTAATACCTCAGAAACAAAAGAGAGAGAGAAGAAAGAGAAAATAAAATAATAGAACAGATGGCACATCACAAAATACTAAAATCATAAATACATGTATATGAGAAAAAATTAGGTATCAGTAAAATAATAAGTGTATCAATTACGTTTAAATTTTTTTTTTGTTAATTATATTTGGTCAGAAAAGTAAAGAAGAAATATTTGAAGGGAAGGGTCAAAAATGGTGAATTTCCCAAAGTATTTTCTTTCTAACAATTATCAAGGTCACTTCTTTTTATTTAATTTTTTAAAATGAAGGATGACACGAATTCTTTTTATTTAATTGAACAAAAATGCTCAATTTCTCAAATTTGCGCATTTTTGGTATTAAAAATAAGCCAAGTTATTTGCACACTTGATGAATTAAAAATCTAAGCCACAAAAAAAAATGATTAGCAATAGGCAGGGAGAATATATATGGAAACAAATAAGCACACCAAAGGAGATTTTTCATTACCAACTAGCTATGGTTATTCTTGAAAAAGGTTCCTGAGCAGTCTTAATCTAGAGCATTCTATTTGACTTTTAGGGTTTTTATGTGAATTGTTGCAATTTTAGAGGTTACTTTTCAAGAAATCCATAGTCAAATAAACTAGGTTATTTCACAACCTTTTAAGTTTTTTCTCCAACCTCAATTTTCTACTTCCATTGGTTTATTTCACATTTTAAGCCTCTAGGCCGCCATTCGACAGTCATATATCTAGAGCATATCATAGGTATATATTTTTTTTAAAGAATGTTCTTTTCATATCAGGTTTTAGAAAAAAGTAATGTTCATGAAAATTGTTTGCTTTCTATTTTTTCTTGAATTGTTTATTCCATTCTAGAAAGTTCCATACATGTTTTTTTTTGGGCAGTAAAACCGGCAATTTTATTAACTTAAAGAGTTACAAACCAGCTGTTACATAAGATTAGACAAGAAATGTCTTAGAAAGAACTCAGCTGTAAACAAACTAAAAACGCACAGTGGTATGTGCATCATGTGGACAAAATTTTGGTTATCCTTGCTTGATGGAAATGATAAGAGCCTATTGGTTTCCTCAATGCGCATAGATGTCATGCTGACAAACTTTATCGTAGAAGGCACTGAATCAAACCAGACCGGGAACTGAATCAACCGGGCTAAGACAGTCACCACTCAGAAGTCCCAATGGAGGCACTGAATCAAACATGACCAGAAACTGAATCAACCAGACAGGGACAGTCACCAGTCAGAGGTCCCAATGAAGAGCCGCTAGTGTAGGAAGTAGAAAAAGGAGGGAGAAGAAGAGGAGAAGAAAGAGAGCATATAAACAAACCCGAGCACAAACAACATATAAAGTAAGTAACTATATGTACAACTTATTCCACTCATTCTTCCATTGCCAAAGAGAGAAAGAAGAGCTCAGGAGAAGAGAAGAAAAGCGAACTGCTTATCTTGGAGAATAAGAATCCTAGAAGGACGATACGAAGAGCGATGACCAGATCCACGAAGCAGAAGCACCAAGAAACAGTGGCCAGATTCGCTAGATGGTAGCACCGGCTCAAACAACGACAGAACAATGAGTGGTGGTCAGATCCACCAGTCAGAAACACCAAAAACGGTGATTAAATCCACCAGATAGAAGCACTGGCTCAGATGGAAAAAATGAATAGAAAGGAGGAGTGTATGGGGTAGGGGGCTCGGATCGCCATGGCGATTTAGAATCGCCTTTGGCACTTAAGCGGCACCGCTTTTTCCCACCAAAGATAAAAATTCCATACATGTTGGATTACAGACAGGGCCACAGTATTAGTTTTATGCATAGAAGTTTAAGCATATACATAGTTATCTTTCATTTAAAAAAAAGCCAATCCAAAAGAACAGTATATATTTTGACATTTTCTTTATAAATTATTAGGTAAAAAATCCATGCACAAGATAATTCATGAACACCATTTATTACAAAAATATATATTTTTTAATTATTTCAAAATAAATTTATATTTATTAGGTCAAAATTCACTGCACAAGATGAATCATGAACACATTTATTACAAAAATATTATTCATTTAATTATTTCAAAATAAAATTATATTTATAATTATTATTGTTATTATATATTTTATTTTTCTTATTGCATTGAACTACTCTTGTGAATAGTGACGTACGTGCGCTTATTGTATTGAACTCTTTTACCATTATTATTTCATTATTATTATTATTATTATTATTACTATTATTATTGTCATTATATGTTATTTTATTTGGTTAAGATAGAAGCCGTCACTTTACCTTTAGAAAGTTTCAGAGAAAGAAAATGATTTATGTCATTGTTTGAACAACGGAGAAAATTTAATTCTGAAGGGTGGCAAAAAAAAAATTCCAGAAAAAATGGAACAAATTCAAAGGGACCGAGTCATTGGACTCGGTAACCCCTATTACCCCATCTAAGCCGTGTTTTCTATGTAGTAATATTTTAGTCTCATTTCTCCTTTTGATTTTTGCTTTTCTGTGGCAGAATATCTGAGTACTTGGAATTGTGATGCTTCTTAAAATTATTTTGAAAAAAAAATAAAAGACTAGTCCGTATTTTTATTGATAAATTGTCTGTTACAAGGAGTTTGTAACGCATAATAGAAAAAACAAGAGAGCTCAAAACAGTTGAGCTTAAAAAGAGGAAACATAAAAACGAGATAAAAAGAAAAACAGGAAGGAAAACAGTAAAGGAAAAGTAAAATAGAAGAAATATTTATTTATTTATGTTAACATGTTTGTTGCTCTACGTGTTCTTGCTTCGAAAATTGCTTCTGCCAAAGGACTTCGTTCCATGCTTCTTAAAATTATTTAAGATCATATCCTCTCTTAATATAAACAAGCAAAATCTATAGATCATTGGCTGGGGAGCGGATGTTACGGAAATTTTGATGGGCATTAGACCAAATTCAGTTCAATGTTTGATCTGGATTGTGCGATCAGTGTTGTGATTTATGCACACAATTAAAATTGTAAGCTGCTAACTCGACATACAATCTCGATGTCGATCAAATCTGACATCTAACTGAATTTGATGTGATACCCATGAGAACATCTTCTCTTCTGATTGACTAATGATAAAAAAGATTGTTAAAACAAGGATTATAGGCTATAGCTAGCCTTTGTTTCACTGCCACATAAAGAAAATTGTTTCATTGTCAACATTGGAGTATGGCTATAAAGAATCCTTTGTTTCTCACAAATATATTAATTATGAGCCACACCAAATTTTGAACCTACTTTTAAAATCAAATAAGAAGCACATAACCTTAAAAAAAAATTTGAAATCTCACAAACAACCCCACCAAATTAGAAAGCTTCAACCTTTCCCATACGTATACACACCTTCCCCTCCCCTCTCCTTGTTTCTTTCTCTCTCTTTCTCCTTCTCTCTCTCTCTCCAGCGCATTACCATGAAACACAGCCTTTGTACACAAATCCGACAAAAACCTCAATGCCTCTTTATTTCTCTCTGATCTTGCTGTTGCTGACCTCTCTCTCAATTCCAGTTTCTCTCTCTTCACCTTTCTCCACTCTTGCCATCTCCAGACTCCACAAAGAAACCAAAGTTTGTGCTCTCGTGTCGAGTTCTTTTATTTCATCGACAGACTATGACCTAACTTGCATATCCTTACCAAGTGGAGAGACAATAAACTATTCTTCTGAGAGTAGTGGCTATGGCGGCAATTCTTTTGTTCAGTACTCGGCCTTAGCAACTGCTGATGATTTCTTATGCGGGATCCAATCACCACCAAATGCAAAGACCTCCATGCTTTGGTGGTCTTTCGAAGGCGATCCGAATGACCCGTGGGATAAAAAAAGGGTTTACTGGGGCCCACCTTTGCTCGCGATATCATCCGGAGACTCTCATGTCTGCGGCCTGAAAAATGAGTCGGGTGGCTCAATTGAATGTTGGCGGTGGCCGGAACTACATATCCCTGACGGCATCAGTTTTAAAGCAATTGCGGTTGGTGGTGACTTTGTTTGCGGTATTACGAGTTGCGGCGGAAACATAAGGTGCTTTGGCAACAAGACTGATGTAGTAGGCAGAGAACCAGCAGGCAGTTTTACAATTTTGGCTGCCGGGTCTCACCATGCGTGTGCGGTAAGCACTGATCATATGTTAGTTTGTTGGGGGTCGGGTGCACCCAAAGTGGACCCGGTTCCGGATGATCTGGTGACTTTGTCTCTTGGTACCAACATTACTTGCATCTTGACTTCCAATGGAACAGTGAAATGCTGGGGAAGAGGAGCGGCGCCTCCACCAATAGTAGCAGAGAAGCAATTTGTTTCAATTGAAGCAAAGGGTGATTCAGTTTGCGGTGTAATAATGGGGGACTTCTCGGTTTATTGTTGGGGTAGTAAGAATTTTGGAAACAGTACGGTGTATGATCAAATTTTACCGGGCACATGCGCACCGGAAACGACTTGCCTGTGCAAGATTCCTGGTTCAGCTAATTATTGTAGTAATAAAGGTTATGTGATTTGCCAACCATGTAAAACTATTCTCATGAATAGTAAAATAATTGTAATTCCACCTCCCCCAAGTGCATCTCCTACAAGTTCACCTCCAATTGAAAATAAAAGCAAAATCAAGAATGTTGTAATGATCGCTAGTATTAGTGGTGCGGCCTTGGCATCTTGTGCTGTAATAGTAGGGTTTGTCCTGTACAAGAGAGCAAAAAAGAAAGGAAAGAGAAGGATCGATCCTGATCAAACGGTGGAGCCGCCAAACCGGCCGATACCGGGTCCATTTCAACCAATGGTATTCACATTTCGGGTTTTACATGATGCCACTGATGGGTTTGCAGATTCAAACAAGATTGGATCGGGCGGGTTTGGGACAGTTTATTGGGGTGTTTTGCCAGATGGGCGCCAGGCTGCTTTTAAAAGAGCGCATCAGAGGCGTCGACGCCATGCCGAGAGTGCATTCCTCTCAGAGCTAGGACACCTTTCACGTCTTAACCATATAAACCTCGTCGGTCTCTTAGGATTTTGTGATGAGCGTAGCGAGCGTATACTAGTGATGGAACACATGCCGCACGGCAATCTTTACGACCAGTTGCATAGGCTTCCTCCTTCTGATTCTTCGCCGCTTTTCACTTCATGGACAAATCGGCTCAGGATAGCATTAGATGCAGCACGGGGGATAGAATACTTGCATTCATATGCGGTGCCTGGAATAATCCACCGTGATATCAAATCGTCAAATATTTTACTTGATGAAACATGGACGGCGAAGGTGTCAGATTTCGGATTATCTATGATTAGAAGTAATGCCGGCAATGGAAGTAGCAGTGCCATATCGGCTGGAACGGTAGGTTATATGGATCCTGAGTACTACAGGCTCCAAGAATTAACCGAGAAGAGCGACGTGTACAGCTTTGGAGTTGTACTGCTAGAGATGATAACAGGTCTGAAAGCAGTTTTTAAGCCGGGGGAAGACGAGGAGCCGTGCCACGTGGCAGAATATGTGAAGCCGATATTGAATTCGGGTGATACGGCAAGACTCTTCGACAAACGGGTTACAATGAAGGATGGCAGAGAGGAGGAGGCAATTAATACCGTGGCGAAACTAGCGGCACAATGTGTGCGGGCCCGAGGGAAGTCACGGCCCACGATGAAAGAGGTTGTGATGGAGTTGGAGTGGGCCGTGGGCCTTTGTGTCGATGACGAGGATGAGATGGTGGAGGTGGTGCTGGAGGTGGAGGATAGGGGGAGCACCATGAGCACCATGAGTTCCATGAGCACACATCATGAGTTGGAATGAGCTGTTGAGATTGTGACACCTCGGCGCCAGCATGGCAAATTGGTGTGACATGTGGGTCCAACTTGATCCATTCTGGCCATGACCACATTGTAAATTGATTGATGAATTTGATTTGGGGTTGGTGGGGTTGAGAAACTGTCAATATCGCTTATTTTTTGGGGTTAGTTGTGAGTTTTTTTTATAGTTTTTGTGTATAGAAATGTAGGCAATATATTTTACCAGTATAGGATTAGACTAACATTGATAGGAGTACAGATGTGAGGGAATTGTAATTTCGTTTTTTTATTATTATTTTTTTCAAAGGAAGGACTTGACGTGATATGCATGCAAGCAACTAACTATGAATAATATAAAGAATTTTTGGGGCTAATTTTCTGTTGGCGCACTGGTTTTGGTTGGCTTAAATTTATTCATCAGTTTATAATTAATTGTTACTAATGATATTCATTATACGTGCTGAGATTATCTATACCATTTCAATTTCAATATGTAACCTAACTAGTTTTAGAACTTGGAAATAATATTTAATTTTAACATCCACAATTTACAATTCCATCTGTACAACAAATGGGACACACTCTATGATGTAATAAGATACTGGTAATTGTAATTTGTAGGTATACCGAGGGGTAGATTGTATAACTTTTCTTTTCATTAATAATTGACAGATGTCAAAGATTAGTAGAAAATAGCTATATGCTGAACTTCCTAACAATCAAGTTAGGTAAATTTCCAATAACAATTAATTATATGCTTTCCACAACCAGAGCAAGAGGTTTTTTTTTTTTTTTCACTATTAATTTTTAATAATTGCTAAGTTGGACTATTTCTTTAAGAAATCAAGAAACCAGCTAATTACCTGTTTTTCTAGGAAGTTCTGCAGATCCACTATCTATAATTAATTCTGGTTGTAATTAAGAGTTCAGATCTGTGTCTTAACTGTAATCAATTGTTTTTAAGCTCAATTGATTCAGTCAGAAAAATCAAACTTAGTTGACTTGACTTGGTTTAGATTATGTGTCATTTGACAGTGTCCCATTCCATCCCTTTTCTTACACAACACAATATGCCTTTTCTTTATGAAGTATGTGTACCATTCCATGGTTTTGAACTAGCTTCTCTGGCAAATTAAAAATTACTATTCTCCCCACCAAATCCTCTTGATGTGGATTTTTTTTCTTCTCTAGAATAACTAATTAGTAAATTGATTTAGAATACTTTTTTGGACTACTATTTAGAAACTCTATTTAAAAAAGTTAAATAAATTTTGAATATAATCCCGTTCTTAAGCCATCTGTCATTAAAAATTTACAACTTTACATTATGTCTTCAGGGTTCCAACACCTCATGCCTCATATTTTTATATCTTCGTTTTGAAATTGTTAAAAAACAGTGATTTGTACCTATATTAAAAAATAGTACAAAAAATACAATATAAAATTTCATCCCCAAGCATCATTTAGTATGGAAAACATATTGAGCGGTTCAGATCGACAGTTTTAATTTTCAAAACAAAGATATGAGACATGATGAGATTAAAATTGTAAAATATCAGTTGTCAAGTTGGTCCAAGAAATGGCCCAAAAATATTATAGGCTTTGATTTCATCACGGATAATCCAAAGGTGCAACTTATTGGGCCGGTATGGGCCTAGGTTTAGGTGTCCACGGCTCCTATTGAACTTGGCCCGTTTTCTCTTAATTTTTATTTTCATTAAGTTTATTACATTCAATCAATGCATCTATCAATCTATGTGATGATACTCTTCTGTCAAATTTGAAAGTATGAATGCAAGTATAAACCCTTTCGATTAATTAATTTTCTCCTAATATTTTAATGTCTTATTTTCTCCGCCGTACTCGGACCGCTACGGAAATAAATCTGCTGTGATTCTGAAGAATCACAGGACCCTGCAATTCCCAATCCACCCATTAATATATTTTGAGATTCGTGTATATAAACTATCTGTTTTTGAGATTCGTGCTTGAAGAGAAATGAATAGATGGATTGGAAATTTCAGGGTCCCTGTGATTCTTCGGAATCACAGCAGATTTATTTCCGACCGCTACTCTGGTCTAAAACGACCATAGCAACTAGCCAACTAACTCGAATTTTTCCTAAAAAAAAAATAAAGATTTTGATTCTCTATGTCGAACTATTCATATTAATCTGTGTTTAGTAAGTCGCTGACAGAGGTCTCCACATTTGCTGCAGAATCACTCGCCACACATTTACGCACTGTATACCCGAACTAGGGAAAATTTCTTTTCTAGTACGCTTGTATTTTTCATGCGCCTACAGTACAAAGAAATCCAACGATTATCGAATTCATTTCACCTAAGGTAACAGAATATTTCTGTTTATATCATGACCGTCCGATCAGAATCCACACGAATATTAAAGGATCACCGTGCATTTAACCTCGGGCCAGATTGACCCGGATTCTGATTGAACGGTCCGAATTGAAACAGCAATGTTCTGTTACCTAAGAGGATGTGGAATCACAAAGAAATCCACCGATTTTCGGTCACAAATAAATAAAATATTTTTTCTCTGCCATTGTACAGTTGTGCGTGTGAAGAGAAAGAGAGAGAGAGAGAGAGAGAGAGGAGAGAGAGGGGAGGCTCAAAGCCATGGCTGCTTCTCTGAGCTATTTCTCTGTCTCGTCTCTCTCAGCGACAGAGAAGCCATTGATCCCTTCTATCTCTACAAGCGATAACAGGCGCCGTACCAGTTGTATGTGCTTGTCTAACTCTCGTAGCAATAAACACAAACACCATGAGCGCGTGTCGCTGAGTTCACGATTGAAGTCGCCGTGTATCACTCGGGCAACGAAGGTTTGATTAATTGATTGTTTTTTTTTTGTGGAGTTCTGATTCTCAGAAATCTCATACTAGTCATACTGGTAAACTGTTTACCTAAATCTGAGCAGCCATATTTTTCTAAATAAGAAAATTTTAATTTTAATAGGAAATTCCAGAATGTGTTGGGAATTTAATAGAATTTGAGTATGGCATGTCAATTTGTACCCTTAAAGTTGGTATTTTCTCTGGTTAATTGTTGTTGATTTCCTAATTTTAGATTGTAGCAGCGTCAAAGAAAGAAGAACCTTTGAAAATTATGATATCTGGGGCACCAGCATCTGGAAAAGGGACCCAATGCGAGCTTATAAAAAATAAAGTATGTGGTTATATTAATTTTTGCTGATTAGTCACTTAGTCTGCTGAAGCACAATTAAGTATTAGTTATAAAAATTAAATAAACAAAATTAGAATGCCTGGTAAAATCTTATTAGATCCTTTGTTTTGAAATGTAAGGAAGGGAATTGATGTATTATATGGAGATTCGGTTTATAATAAGCATATGCTATGAGTGCATGTTTGGATATTATATTTATTATGCAGTTTGGGTTGGTGCATATATCGGCTGGGGATTTACTAAGAGCAGAGATTGCAACAGGATCTGAAAATGGAAAAAAGGCCAAAGAATTCATGGAGAAAGGAATGCTAGTACCTGATGAAATTGTTGTCATGGTACTCTTCTTATTTTTGTTATAATTACTTTTTCTTCATTCAGTTCTCAACATTACTCCTTTTTCTCTAATTTTATTACACTTATTTTTTATTTTTTATTTAAACAAAATCGAAGATGGTGAAGCAACGGTTAATGCAACCTGATGTAGAACAACATGGGTGGCTATTAGACGGGTACCCACGAAGCTTCTCACAAGCTATGGCGCTTGAAAACCTTGAAATTCGACCTGATATTTTCATTCTCTTAGAGGTTTGGCACTTTACACTAATTTCCACTCTTCTCGCATGCATCCATCTATACTTTGTTCTTATTTCGTACTATCTGAAAAAAAAAATATCCATGTATAAGTGCATGTGGTCACCAAAAACAGGTGCTCGCATGCACACACAAAATGAGGCTATTTTGGTCATTTTTGAAAAATATGGTAGTGCTTGACATTTAGTTAGCAGTTACTAAATGATGTTTGTTCCCTGTTTTCACTGACAATTCAATTAAAATGGGGCTATCTGTTGTCCTCTAATTTCAACGAGAATACTTTTTGGTTACCATGATGTATGTCGTCTATGTTTTAATATTATTTTCATTAATTTTATTTTTTTATGATGCTTAGGTATCAGATGAGTCACTGGTAGAGAGAGTGGTAGGAAGAAGGCTGGATCCTGTTACAGGAAAGATATACCATTTGAAATATTCACCCCCTGAAAATGATGAAATCGCATCTCGCCTTACTCAGCGCTTTGATGACACTGAAGAGAAGGTACCAATTTTTTGGTTATCAAAATTTGGAGTTTAATTTTGGATTGCAGTTATGTTCACTTTTTACCTTCTCTCTCATAGGTGAAATTGAGGCTAAAGACTCACTATCAAAATGTTGAATCTGTGATTTCTATTTATGAATCTGTTTTGTACAAGGTACTCTCTCTCTCTTTTGAAAACCTTGGCAGCGGCTGCCAGGTACTCTCTCTCTCTCCCCCAACCCCCCTAACATTTAGCAAACGAAATGTTTTTTGTAGTGAAATGAAATTTAGAATATATTATTTACTTAAATGATGCAAACGGATACTGCAAGTATCTCAAATCTTTCAATCTTACAATTTGCTATAAGCTTGAAAATTTATCTTTCAATAAGCAATTCAATTAACTAACACCATTCTGAAATGACTGGAGGAACGTCTAAAACCAATCTTCATGATTTAGAGTTTTTACAATTGACCCATGAGCATTGATAATTTTAGGTAAATGGAAATGCATCAAAGGAAGAAGTTTTTGCTGAGATCGACAAGGGATTAATGTCCGTTTTAGAGAACAAAAGGAATTTGGACCCGGCATCAATAACAGCTGGTATGGCACAATAGAGGTTATCATTAACTAACTAATGGATGTATATTATTTATACATGTCATTAAGGAAGTTAGGAAACTTACTTGAAATTGAAAGGTCATATTCATCTGTAATGTTTCAACTCTCTTTGTAGAATATTTTGGTTAATTAAACTGGAGAATAACAACTAAGATCAAGTTTATGTATTTTCTTTTCCTTCCATATACTCGCTGATGGTTTTGCAGATACATTTGTGAAATTTTAGAATTTACGAATCATTAGAAAAACAGTAGTGTCATCTATGCTTTGTTTGAAAGAAACATAGGTATCATTGATGTTCTATACATCAAACTGAACCTAAGAAGGGGCAGAGAGTAAGTCATATATTACTTGAAAATATGAACAGTAATTACAACGACAATCTGATGAGACAAATGACCAATTAAACTGAAATACAAGTATACAACAAGAGTGAAATATCTTAATTTTAATAGCAAGATTGATATCAAAATATATGACATGAGGAAAAGAAATCAAGTCATCACTTAGGACGGGTGAACCGATATGAGGCATGAGAGATGGTACAGTGGGTCCAGCTGTTGTGTATCAGCTCTGCCTTTGCCTTCTTTGAGAATAGGAGTATATCAGTACTATCGATTTCTAGGTAAGTCATTCAAACAAGATCGATAATGAATACAGTTCCAAATAATGAGCTAAAGTAAAGAAACACCTGTACTGCATATTTATCCAACAGGTCATTGAATCAGTACCAACCACAGAAACTGTTAAGCTCCTACTTTCCTAACCCAGGCACCCCAAAAAGAAAAGCAGCAGCTGTCACACGGACCTGTCAAAGTTGCTAACCAGTACTAGGTCACAAAGACAATGGCAACATTTTCTTAAACAAAGACATACAAGAAAATTAAATCTATCCCTTACAAAAATAAATAAAAATAAACAACTGTTTTAGTAAAACGAAGAGATATTCTAGAAGCAAATCTCATCATGATTCTGAAATCTCTGGACAGCTGTTGTTGTTGCCTACTCTGTTTGTTATGATACCCAACTTCACAGCGATCTGCATCTTCTTTTCAAGGTACTCAGCATATGTATACACCGATGGTCCCTTCAGACTACAGTATCTGCGTATAAGCTCCTCCTCCGAATGTTCACCCTTGGTAGCAGCATTGATGTATGCATCAACATCATCAAGAACAATTTTAAGTCCCATAGATTCCACGTTTTCTTTTCTCCTGAGATTGTGTTCGATTATTTTAGAGTAAAAGGGGAAGGAGGCTGCATCATTCTCTTTAATTTCAATCAGCACTTCCTTGAAACCCCTCTTTTTTCTCACAACTTCCTTGATGAGCTTAGTAAATAATGGTACACGCTCTTTCTTGTCCTGTTCACAAATCTTCCAAGAAATTGTTTCCTGAACGGCCAGCATAACAATGTCTTGGTATTCCGTTTTAGCATCATCGACTATTCTCTGTGCATCTGAGAGCCCATCTCCTCACTTGACCTCTTAGTCGGATGCTCAAGGGTCGTCGCCACTAAATCCTCCCTACTCTACTACTAGTCCCGAGCCCAAGATTCTCTCTCTCTCTCTCCCCCGATTTCTCTTTCCTCCGTTCCTTGCCAAACCCTAGAAGCTGGAGGCAACCTGTCTTTGCCTTTGCCTTCTTATCCGCAGCACCAAGGATCACATAGAGAGGAAATATGTGCTCCGGAGTTGGGTGGGTGATAACTATAAATGGAGATGTCCATTGTTATATTAAATAGACAACAGTAATTGTCTACACAACAAACTATTCTGAGAATTAGCGGAGAAGATTCGAATTGTTTGGACACCTCATCAATAGATTGGCATTATGTGAATTGTAAAGAGATAAATGTAATTAGTAGTTTACAGTAGCATAGTTAGCTATATAAGCAAAGGAATTACAACTCTGTAAGCATCAATTTTACAAATGAATGAATAAAAATCAAATATATCTTCTTCTTCTCTAAGTTTCCTTAGCTCATGTTTCATGGTATCAGAGCCTCCATGACGGGGCCTGAAATTACCTCTCAGCCACCTCCTCCTTCTCCTCTAATCTTTCTCAATATCCCATCTCTACTAAGCTCAATCGAACCAACTTTTTAGCTTGGCAGTCTCAAATAGTACCTGTTCTTCATGGTTATGGCTTGTATAGCTATGTAATCGGCCCCCAATCCGATCACAATGTTCAGCAAGATCAAATTCTCCTCGGCTGGTTGCGCTCGTCCTTGTCAAAATCAATGCTTGGTCAGGTTGTTTCGTGCACCTCCTCCTTTAAGCTTTGGACGAATCTTCACAGCACCTTTTCTGCCACGTCACGAGCTCGTCAAGCTGAACTTTGCCGGAAATTGCTCAACACCACCAAAAAGGGAATGAGCTGCGCCGACTACCTCATGACCTTGCTCTCTATTGCCAATGAACTCGCCTTCATCGGCTCCCTAGTTTCTGACGACGATCTTGTTATGCATATTCTTGATGGCCTCGGATCTGAATTCAACTCCTTTATAGGCGCAACAACTACCTCTTCTCGCAATGATTCTCTTTCTCTAGCACAGATTCAAGCTCATCTCCTCAGTCACAAAAATCTTCTTCAAACCCAACACTCTACCACCTCCTCTGTCCCATCTGCCGCGGACCTACTGGCTCTCTACACTACCCATCAAAAACCTAAGACCTACAACCCGAAACCCAATAACCAATCCTACCCGACCCACTCTAATTTCACCCAGCGGCCTCCCTATCCTAGACCTCAAGGCCCAAGACCTAATGGGTCGCTCCTCACTTACATACCACCACTTTTTTCCACTCCTCTTGGCCCAAATAATTCTACCTCCTCCAACAGAGCCCCAGCTGCGCCTCTCCATTCTCCACCTGAGTTCTGCCAAATCTGCTACAAGAAGGGTCACACTGCTCGAATTTGCTGGTGTAGGTTTGATAACTCTCGAGACTCTAATTTTTCACCACCTCAAACCTACATTACTGAACTGATTTCACCTTCTACCTCCTCATCTGATTGGATTCTCGACTCGGGTGCTTCTCACCATGTCACAAGTGACTTAAACAACCTCTCCAACTTTGTGTCGTATGAAGGATTCAATCAACTTTACATTGGTAATGGTACCGGTATGAACATCCTTCAGATTGGCTCTTCTTCATTTTCAATTGCAAACACCGCCATTCATCTCAAGAATATTTTACATGTCCCTTCTTTCACCAAAAATTTACTTAGTCTCTCACAATTGCTTCTTGATAACTCTCTTCTAATTGAATTCTCTTCTCATAATTGTCTTATTAAGGACCGCCTCACTTCAACCCCTCTTCTTCAAGCCAAGGTTCTTAGTGGACTCTACTCATTCTCTCTCCCTTCTACTCGACCTTCCCCACAACTGCATGCTTCTTTGGTGCTACTACTTCGGCCGACCATTGGCATGCTCGCCTTGGTCATCCCTCGTCAACCACTACTTTACATGTTTTACAATCTCATAGTTTACCTTGTTCCTCCAATAAATTGAGCATGTGTCATGATTGTGTGGTTGCTCAATGTCATAGACTCCCTTTTATTTCTAGTACTTCTTGTTCTTCTTCGCCTCTTGAACTCATTCACTCAGATGTTTGGGGCCCTTCTCCTTTATTGTCTAGCAATGGCTTTAGATATTATGTGCTTTTTGTGGATGATTACACACAATTTTCGTGGATTTATTTCTTGCATTCTAAAGATGAAGTACTCAAGGTCTTTTCTCTTTTCAAAGGGCAAATTGAGAATCTTTTAAATGCCAACATAAAAATTTTGCTTACCGATGGAGGTACCGAATTCAAACCCCTCACTCTTCATTTTACACTCTCATGGATGAACTATTATTCTCTTGGTTTATGTTGACGATATAATCGTCAGGGGTAGTCATCCCGAATTCATTAAGGAGATCATTTTAACCATTCAATCCCGATTTGCTCTCAAAGACCTCGGCACCCTTCATTACTTTCTTGGCATTGAGGTTCATACATCTCAATTTGGCATCACATCTCTCAAAAGAAGTACATAGCTGATCTCATTAAGAAAGCCAACATGACTACCTCCAAGTCATGTGCCTCACCAATGGTTGCTCAACCGCCTCTCTTTAAATCCAATGGTGATCCTATTGAAGACCCACACCTCCACCGCACCATTGTCGGCGATTTACAATATGCAACGATCACTAGACCTGACATTGCATTTGCCGTCAACAAGGTCTCATAATTCATGCACAACCCAACTACATCTCATTGGGCAGCAGTTAAGCGAATCTTGCGCTACCTTAATAGCACCTCATCCCATGGTCTTCACTTGAAACCTGACTCCTCTTTGACCTTACATGCCTATTCGGATGCGGATTGGGCCGGTTGCCCGGATGATCGCAAGTCTACATTGGGGTTTTGCATCTTCCTTGGCTCTCATTTGATCTCTTGGAGTTCCAAGAAGCAACCAACCGTATCCCGATCAAGCACGAAAGCCGAATATCAGAGTCTTGCCTTAGCTAGTGCCGAACTAAGTTGGGTCCAATTTTTGCTCAACGAACTCGGTGTTGCCTCTCAATCTCCTCCAATTCTATGGTGTGACAATATTGGAGCAACATTTCTTGCTATAAATTCCATGTTTCACTCCCGCAGAAAACATATGGAAATCGATTATCCCTTCGTTCGAGATAGAGTCTCCAATGGCAAGCTTCTCATACAATACCTTTGCTCCAAGGACCAACTTGCGGATACCTTCACAAAACCCCTCACCACTCCTCGCTTTCTCTTTCTGCGTGACAAGCTGACCGTGGCCATGGCACCGTCACCTTGCGGGGGTGGCTGATAGACTATAAATGAAGATGTCCATTGTTACATTAAATGGACAACAGTAATTGTCTACACAACAAACTATTCTGAGAATTAACATAGAAGATTCGAATTGTTTGGACACCTCATCAATAGATTGGTCTTATGTGAATTGTAAAGAGATATATGTAATTAGTAGTTTACAGTAGCATAGTTAGCTATATAAGCAAAGGAATTACAACTCTGTAAGCATCAATATTACAAATGAATGAATAAAAATCAAATCCATCTTCTTCTTCTCTAAGTTTCCTTAGCCCCTGTTTCAGTGGGCCATTCTTGCATTTGGGGCCCTTTTCCTCACAGTTATTCACATCATCATACCTTAATTTAACAAGAACATTTAGTTTTTTTAGCAGCACCGTAATCATCATACCGTACTTTAAACTGTTCTTTTTAATTTATATTTGCATAAAACTAACAAAATCTGAGAGTTGGTTTTGTAAATTCAGATATTTTGATCTGAACATTTCTGAAAGTAAAGTCAGCAAGATCAGGCAAGTAAAATGAACCTTTCACTAATAAGAGAGTCCTTGAGCCACGTGTCAAAATCTGAGGCCCATTTGGGAATGGGCCCATCCATCAGGTCGGCAACAGCGAGGTTGTGAGTGCCTTACCCAATTTGTAATGGTACTCTGCATCTTTTCTAGTCTTACTGATAGTTATAGGGTGGGATGTAGGATTTTTGTTAGGAAGAGACAAGAATCAGATTAAAACTCATTAGCTAATTGAGTACTAGATAAAAATTAATCAATATAATAAAAAAACTATATGATTTAGGGTTCCAAAGAACTAATAGTGAAATTTAAGAAAATTGCAAGTTACAGTGAATAACAATACTGATTATAATCGGAATAGAGCAACCAGAACTCTTCTCTTATGCGATAGAGAGGTGATTCCATAGAAGGCGGTGGCGACTAGCAACTAGTCTCACAGCAGAGACGTTTCCCTGACAATTGGCGTGCAGCAACCAAAGAGTTTTCCCAAGTCCTCCCCACTAGACCATTCGTGTCCTTCTCCACTAAACTAACCTCACCCAAGTACTTGATAGGAACAACCTTATACCTCAAACCACACAACCACACATTACCACCCAGATGAACTATCCCCATTCCTCACCACCAACTTCACCAAGATCTGCCACTTCATATGACTCACAATGAGGGGATAGATGATTGGGTCAGAAAATATAGTGTTTTTTCCTATCACTTGATCTAAAATATTGCCAAATATCAAGTTATAAAGTCTAGTTTTGGACGAATTAGACTATTTTTGTCATTTTCACTTGATTTAATTAAAGTGTTGTATTAAGGTTGCAACAACCCTCTTCACTTGCCATCCGACGACACAACTAGAGTGTTGCAAAGACCTTCAATTAAAGTGGTGTATTAGAGTTGCAACTACCATATTCTCTTGCCAACTGGCGACACTACTAGAGTGCTGCAAATACCTTCAATTAGAATGTTGTATTAGGGTTGCAACTACCCTCTCTCTTGCCATTCGGCGACACTACTATAGTGTTGTAAAGACCTTCAATTAGAGTGTTGTATTAGGGTGAAACTACCCTCTTCTCTCGCCATCTGGCAACACTACTAACTACTAGAGTGCTGTAAATACCTTCAATTATAGCGATGTATTAGGGACACTCAATAAACATATATCGTGTCAAGTGTCTCTTAACTCTTCTATTTACTTTTACGTACACTTGCTTATTTTTAAGTTTCTTATTTCCGCCAAAAACAACTTACGTACACATGATATTTAGTTTTAATAATTGACTATCAAACCATATAGGGTTAAAAAATTTAAAAGACCCCCATATTCACTCCCCTCTAGGTGTTGTTAGGGGCAACAAAGTGGTATCAGGGCAGTATTAATCAAATTAAGGTACACTTAATTTGGATTTTTCTTTGATCCAAAATGACACCAACTAGATATGTTAGAGAACCCCCAATATTGAGCAATAAAACCAAAAGATTTAGTTATTGGAAAAGATTGATGATCAACTACCTAAACTTAATTGAGGTTTGGAGTATTAATGAAAAAGGTTACACCCCTGTGTATGATAAAACTACCAATGAATTGACCACCTCCTCAAAATTAGAAAAGAGGGATAATGATAACGCGGTTAAAATATTAAGCGTTGTTAGTGAGTCGATAACCTTGATATTTCAAGACCTTTTAAGTGCCAAAGATATGTGGAATGCCCTTATAAATAAATTCGAAGGTAACTCCCAAATCAAAAGAACTAAACTCACCGGTTGGAAACCAAAATGCACAATAGACTTTTACTAATTCAAAATGATTTTATTGAGCTAGAAGATCATCTTTCTAATAATAAAATTGTAGGAAAATTTTTACGGTGATGCTTAGGGAACCTAGGTGAGAATGATTTGTGAGCGCTTTAGAAGCTCTTTCAGGAACACAAACCTTTACACCTGACGAATTATTTGCCCAACTCCAAAATTTTGAAGAAAAGCTTCGATAAGCCGATGAACTTGAATCCAAAACCAAAAATATTATAACCAAAGATCATATAACTCCTCAAACTCCCGTCTCTCAAATGACCGCTTCTTAAAGAAAGTAGACCATGAATCATCTAAAAATGCCCTACTTCGAGGAATGATAGAATTCGCATGCCATAAAGAACACTATCCAAACATGCTTCAAACTCTTTCCTAAGGACAAGGATGAAGGGGGGCAACAAGAACGTCGGTCTAGAATAAGGTAAAATCAATGCAAGCTTTGTGGAGTGCAAGTTCTGATGAAAGTGGTGATGAAATATCCGACCCGAAGTCGGACAATGAGCAAGAGATCAACCTAACCTTGATGGCTAATATCGATGATGACTCGGAGATAGATGTGGATACGATAATTTCTAGCAAGAACATCACTGATGAACTCACCATCGAACTTCTTAGAGAGATGGCCAAGGCAAGAAGCCAAAAGAAGGACTTAAATGAGACAAACAAAGCCTCATTAAGCTCCGCTAGTGAGGTACATCTAAAACTTGACTCAAACGACTGTGAATCCGAAAATGACTTCAACAACAATTGTATACTTACTAATTAGCCAAGCATTTCATTTAAAGAGAGTCAAATTCTTCAAAATGAAACTAGGTTGAGAAATCTCCTTGATGAGTCCAATATGGCCTTGATTAGAAGAGATGGTATAATGTAAAGTTTAAGATCTAAGATTCTTGATCTTGAGTCTAAGGTAAACGAACTTGAGTCAATAACACTTGAGTCACAAAATTGTAAATCACATTTAGATGAATTAGAGTCCTTTAAAAATAAAGGCAAATAATTTACGAGATGTGAATAGAAGTCTAAAAGCAACAAATGTTATAAACAAGATGTTAGAATGTAAAATTAAAAGTTGTGAGTCCAAAGTTAAAGAGTTGTAAATGGCTAATAAAATTAACAATTGTTAGTCACACTTAGGTGAGATAGGGATTTTAAAAGTAAGAATACAAACTTTAGAGACCGAAAATGGAGCCTTAAGATCACCTAATGAATTTAAGAATGTCATTAGGGTAGATCCTTATAATTATATGAGTGATCAAATTAATGATTGAAAATTTGAGACACTTGGCATTGGATACGAGAAGGGTCAATCATCATTCGAATCTGGTCACTCACAAAGTCCTATAGAAAAAGGGAAGCAAACTCAAATTTTAAATTAACAAAAATTTCTAGAACTTGGTTTTGATCACAAGGAATACACATCTCATCAATCTAGGAAGAGCGAGTCAAATAAAACTTATTTTAGAAATCAAAATGTCAAATTTAATAACAATAAACATATTCCTCAAATTAGAGCCCAAAGAAATGGGTCAACTAGAGGTGTTCCCCAACTTCACAAGAAATTTGAGTCTAAAATTAACAAAAATAGAAGTGTGTCACGTAGAGTTTTGATAGGTCGCTAGGTAACCCAAAGGCTCAAACTCAAGAATCTATAGGGTCTCTCGAAAATCATTTCAAACAAGGTCCAAATTTGAACACACTTCATTCCTCAATATCTCAAAAACCTTACTAACAGTTTGCAATTATTGTTGTAAGATTGGACATACATCATTAGAGTGTAGGTTTAGGAAGGGAAACAACATATCGAATGTTGTTTGGGTTCCTAAATCTGGATTAGAGTAAAGCTCTAGTTAGTATCTCCCCAATCCATTTAAATTTCAAAATCATTAAGGGGGAGATAAAATCAAGGTATGTATTAGTTATTATCCATTTTTTAATAACTAATATATATTCTTGTAAGTGTATTTGATTACTACTCACAAAGAAAATTCTTGGATGATTCACAATGAATCTTTACATTACATGACAAAAGTTTTTATCAAGTTCATCAAATTTCAAAAGAAATAATGATCTTAGGTTTAGTTTAGGCATGCTTGAATTTCAGTGCTGAATTTATATCCGAAAATGCGTTCATATATGTTATTAGGAAGCATAGCAACCATTTATAACAAATTTATACCGAAATTAGCTTCAGGAAGAGCAATTTGCCCATAAATGTTACAACGGTTAATAAACCGTTGTACATCGGAATAATTCAACAACTCCTCTGAAAAACTCAATTCCTTCCAGAGACCAAACATTGCCGAAACTGGCATAATGCTTATTAACCGCTGCCAGATTTCTACAGCAATAAATGCATTAAATGCGACAAATTCAAAAATCTTGACCAACCATCATAACGGTTGTTTGTTGGGAATTAATTATTGAATCTTTTCTTTCATATTTCAATTTATTTCCTTTTCTCCAAATTCGAACTATGCCCTCCTGGTTGATTCTATCTGTCTTTCCTTATCTTTAAATCTTCCAAATTGTATTATTAAATCAAATTTGAGATTAAAAACTTAAATTGCAACATTTAATCATTAAAAGTGCTAATTACAATTTTAATTGACAAAAGGAGCAATTTGAAATTAAAATTAACAAGGATCCAAAATTAAATTGATCTAATTTAATTGCTAAATTTATCTCAAATTTAGTGAATTGGCAAAATTAAGAAATGACAATATTAATTGTAATTCATTTTTGAATCGTCATAATAGAGACTCAAAGAGATAAATTGTTGTTGTTAATAATTGACAATATTAAGATGTGGTAATATTAATTGCAAAATCTATTTTATATGACTAATTGCCATAACAAAAGATATGACACTATGAATTATTGTTGTTGTACAAGATGAATTGCTTTGTTTGATAAATATGCATATTTGAGATATGATACTTTAATTGTAATATTCTTTTCTTTATGCCTTAATTTATATTTATTATGAAATTAAGGGGGAGTGCATGTATTGAGGTGGAACACTCTATTATTTTTCTTGTTTATTACCTCCCTTTCTCTAATTTTCGAAAGGGGGAGAAATATTGCAAGACATTCAAAATAGATATTTGCAAATACACAGGAAAATAAAATTTCAAATTTTTGGAAATATCCAACTTATGCACTTACTTGCGATATATATTTGCAAATCGTCAAAAAGGGGAGATTGTTGTTGTAAGAAACCATCTACTTAGTCTCTTTGACTAGATTTGCAAAACATATATTTGTTGAATTTTACAGTTTCTTGTCTTAAGATATTGTGCAAATTAATGATGCTATAAATTGCTAGATAAATCAAGGATGAACCATGATGAACTAGGAAATGGATCAAGAAGACATGTCTCAAGTCTGTTGTAATAAAAATCTGTAAAATTGGCTAAGTAAGCTTGAGATTGAGGTAATTAATATTACCCATTGCAATGCTTATTAACCATTGAACAAAGAAACAATTAAATTTCTGAATTCCAAACTCTGAAAAAATTCCAAAGAGTTTCTGTTGTGTAATCTGTTTTAACGATTATAAGCGTTGTCATAAATGAACGTATTAAATGTAGTGAAACTAGTCAATTGGAACCAACCGTTGTAACGGATAAATAGTTGTTATAACAGTTGATGCTAGTTACAATATTTTGTTTCTTCCTCTATAAATAGAAACGAAATCTAGGTTTCACAATAATCTTTAGCCACCTCAAATTTCAAAAATTCGGTTTTCCACCAGATTTAGAATTCTCTATAGTTTCTTGTGCATCAAACTTCAACATATTTACAATAATCTCAAGCCTACTACTCCACCATACTCAATCTTGATAAGAATTAGAGTGATTTGTGTGAGATCTCTTGTTTATTCAAACACTAGAGCCTTTAGTGCTCGCTTCTTTAGGCTGTGTGACTTCCCAGTGTTTGTAAGGGCTCACCGGTTCCACCTTGTACTCCTTTCTCATAGGGTAAAGAAAGGTGCGCCATCTTGAAGGTCGTGGAACCCTAAAGACATAAGCATCTAAAGCTGAACTTTGTAAACATATTTCGTGTCAAGTGTCTCTTAACTCTTATATTTGCTTTTATGTACACGTGCTTATTTTTAAGCTTCTAGTTTTGCCAAGAACAGCTTACGTACAACACAAGATTTAGTTTTAACACTACATCAAATCATATAAAGTTAAAATTTTAAAATACCCCATATTCACTCTCCTCTAGGTGCCGTTAAGGACAACACTAGAGAGTTGCAAGGACCTTCAATTAGAGTGTTTTATTAGGGTTGCAACTATCCTCTTCTCTTTTAATTTGACAATGCAACTAGAGTGCTGCAAAGACCTTCAATAAGAGTATTGTATTAGGATTTCACTTACCCTCCTCTAGCCATTCGACGACACAATTAGAGTGCTGCAAAGACCTTCATATTAGAGTTGCAACAGCTCTCTTCTCTTGCCATCGGGCGACACTACTAGAGTGCTGCAAAGACCTTCAATTAGAGTGTTGCATTAGGATTGCAACAACCCTCTCTCTTGCCATCCGACGACACTACTAGAGTGTTGCAAAGACCTTCAATTAGAGTGTTGTATTATAGTTGCAACTACCCTCTTCTCTAGCCATCTAAACACGCATCTAGAGTGTTGCAAAAATATTCAATTAGAATGTTGTATTATGATCTCAACTACCCTCTTCTCTTTCCATTAGACAACACAACTAGAGTGCAGGAAAGACCATCAATTATGGTATGTATTAGGACTAGAACTACCCTCTTATTTTGTCATATGGCCACACAACTACAATGCTGCAAGGACCTTCAGTGTGTTGTATTAGGGTTGCAACTACCCTCTTTTCTTGCCATTGGGCAACACTACTAGAGTGCTGCAAGGATCTTCAATGAGAGTGTTGTATTAGGCTTACAACTACTTTCGTCTCTTTGCATCTGATGACGTAACTAGAGTGTTGCAAATACCTTCAATTAGAGTGTGGTATTAGGGTTGCAACTACCCTCTTCTCTTTTTATCTGACGACACAATTATAGTGATACAAAGACTTTCAATTTGAGTGTTGTCTTAGGGTTGCAACTACCCTCTTCTCTTGCCATCTGACGTCACAACTAGAGTGTTGCAAAGAGCTTCAATTAAGATTTTGTATTAGGGTTGCAACTACCCTATTATCTAGCTATCTAGCAACACTACTATAGTGCAACAATGACCTTCAATTAGAGTGTTGTACTAGGGTTGAAACTACCCTCTTCTCCTGCCATATGACGACACTACTAGAGTGCCGCAAAAGAACTTCAATTAAGGTGTTGTATTAGGATTGCAACTACCCTCTTCTCTTGCTATCAGACGACACTACTAGAGTGCTGCAAAGACCTTCAATTAAAGTGTTGTATTAGGGTTGCAACCACCATCTTCTCTTGCCATCAAACGACACAAGTAGAGTGCTACAAAGACCTTCAATTAGAGTATTATATTAGCGTTACAGCTACCCTATTCTCTTGCCATCTAACAACACGACAAGAGTGCTTCAAAGACCATAAATTTGAGCATTGTATTAGGATGGCAACTACCCCCTTCTCTTTCCATCCAACGACACAACTAGTGTGTTGTAAAGACCTTCAATTTGAGTGTTATATTATGGTTGCAACTACCCTATTCTCTAGCCATCAGACGACACTACTAAAGTGCTGCAAAGACCTCCAATTATAGTGTTATATTAGGGTTGCAACGACCCTCTTCTCTTGCCATCTAGCGACACAACTATAGTGCCGCTCGGACCTTCAATTACAATGTTGTATTAGGGTTGCAACTACCCTCTTATCTTGCAATCTACCAACACAACTAGAGTGCCTCAAAAAGTTTCAATTAAGGTGTTGTACTAGATTTGCAGCCGCTCTCTTCTTTTGCAACACTACTAGAGTGCTGCAAAGACCTTCGAATTAAGTATTGTATTAGGGTTCCAACAACACTCTTCTCTTGCAATCTGGTGACACTACGAGAGTGTGCTGCTAAGACCTTCAATTAGAGTGTTGTATTAGGGTTGCAACTACCCTCTTCTCTTGCCATCTGGTGACACTACTAGAGTACTGCATAGATCTTCAATTAGAGTATTGTATTAGGGTTGCAATAACTCTCTTTTCTTGCCATCTAGCGACACTACTTAGGGTTACAACTACCCTCTTCTCTTGCCATATGACGACACAACTAGAGTGTTGTAAAGAGCTTCAATTAGAGTGTTGTATTTGGGTTGCAACTGACCTCTTCCCTTGCAATATGGTGACACTACTAGAGTGTTGGAAACACCTTCAATTATAGTGTTATATTGGGGTTGCAACTACCCTCTTCTCTTTCTATCTGATGACACAACTAGAGTGCTGCAAATACCTTCATTTGGAGTGTTATAGAAGGTTTGCACCTACCCTCTCCTCTTTTCATCCGACGACACAACTACAGTGCTGCAAGGACCTTCATTTAGAGTGTTGTATGAAGGTTGCAACTATCCTCTTCTCTTGCCAACTAGCGACACCACGAGAGTGATTTATAGACCTTCAATTAGATTGTTGATTTAGGGTTGAAAGTACCCTCTTCTCTTTTCATCCGGCGACACAACTGAAGTGCTGCATGGACCTTCAATGAGAGTGTTGTATTAGGATTGCAACTACACTCTTCTCTTGCCATCTCGAAACAAAACTACAGTGTTGCGAGGACTTTCAATTAAAGTGTTCTATTAGGGTTACAACTACCCTCTTCTCTTGTCATCTAACGACACAACAAAGTGCTCCAAAGACCATCAATTAGATTATTGTATTAGGGTTGTAACTACCATCTTCTCTTGTCATCTGGCGATACTAAGAGAGTGCTACAAATACCTTCAATTAGAGTGTTGTATTAGGGTTGCAACTACCATTTTCTCTTTCCATCCAACGACACAAATACAGTGTTGCAAGGACCTTCAATTAGAGTATTGTATTAGGGTTGCAACTGCCTTCTTCTCTTGCCATATGGCGACACAACTAGAGTGTTGCAAAGACCTTCAATTAGAATGTTGTATTAGGTTTATAAAAACCTTCTTCTCTTACCATCTAACGACGCAACTAGTACTGAAAAGACCTTCAATTAGAGTATTGTATTAGGGTTGCAACTACCCTCTTTTCTTACAGTTTGGCGACACAATGAGAGTGTTGTAAAGATTTTCAATTAGAGTGTTGTATTAGGTTTGCAACTACCCTCGTATCTTGCCATTTGGTGACACTATTAGAGTGCAGTGTACACCTTCAATTAGAGTATTGTATTAGAATTGCAACAACCCTCTTCTATTGCCTTCTGGCGACACTACTTAGGGATGCAATTACCCTCTTATTTTGCCATCTGACGACACAACAAGAATGCTGCAAAGAGCTTCAATTAAGTTATTGTATTAGGGCTGCAACTAACCTCTTCTCTTGCAATCTGGCGACACTACAAACACCTTCAATTAGAGTGTTGGATTAGGGTTGCAATTACCCTATTCTCTAGCCATCAGACAACACTACTGAAGTGTTACAAGGACCTCCAATTAGAGTGTTGTATTAGGGTTGCAACTACATTCTTCTCTTATCATCTGACGACAAACCTACAATGTGGCATGGTACTTCAAATAGAGTGTTGTATTAGGGTGGAAACTATCATCTTCTCTTGCCATTTGGTGACACTACGAGAGTGCAACAAAGACCTTCAATTAGAGTGTTGTATTAGGGTTGCTACTACTTCTTGCCATTTACCGTCAAAAGTAGAGTGTTGCAAAGAGCTTCGAATAGAGTGTTGTCGTAGGGTTGTAACTACCCTCTTCTCTTTCTATCTTGCGACACTATTAGCGTGCTGAAAAAACCTTCAATTAGAGTATCGTAAAAGGGTTGCAACTACCATCTCCACTAGCCATCAGACGACACAACAAGAGTGCTACAAATACCATCAATTAGAGTGTTGTATTAGGATTGCAACTACCCTATTATTCAAGCAATCGAACGACACTACTAAAGTGATGTAAAGACCTTCAATTAGAGTGTTGTATTTGGGTTACCCTCCTCTCTTGCCATCTCGCAACACTACTAAAGTGCTGAAAGACCTTCAATTAGAGTGTTGTATTAGCGTTGCCACTTCCCCCTTTTCTTGCAATCTACCGTCACAAATAGATTGTTGCAAAGAGCTTCAATTATAGTGTTGTAGTAGGGTTGCAACTACTCTTTTCCCTAGCTATTTGGCAACACTACTAGAGTGCTGCAAAAGAACTTCAGTTAGAGTATTGTAAAAGGGTTGTGACTAGCCATCAGACGACACAAACAGCGTGCTGCAAATACCTTCAATTAGAGTGTTGTATTAGGGTTGCAACTGCCCTATTCTCTAGCTATCAGACGACACTACAAAAGTGTTGTAAAGACCCCAATTAAAGTGTTGTATTAGGGTTGCAACTACCTTCTTCTCTTGCCATTTTACAGTGCTGCAAGGTACTTCAAATAGAGTGTTGTATTAGGGTGAACCTACCACTTCTCTTGCCATCTAGTGACACTACTAGAGTGCTGCAAAGACCTTCAATTAGAGTGTTGTATTTGGTTTGCAACTACCATATTCTCTTTCCATTCAAGGACACAATAACACGGACCTTCAATCAGAGTATTGTATTAGGCTAGCCACTACCCTCTTCTCTTACCATTCGACGACACAACTACAGTGTTGCAAGGACCTTCAATAACAGTGTTGTATTACGGTTGCAACTACCCTCTTCTCTTGACATTACGTGACACTAGAAGAGTGCTCCAAAGACCTTCAATTAGATTATTGTATTAGGGTTGCTACTACCCTCTTCTCTTTTCATCCGATAACACAACTAGAGTGTTGCAGGAACCTTCAATGAGAGTTGTATTTGGGTTGCAACTACCCTTCTCTTGCAATCTGGGTTGCAACTAACCTTCAATGAGAGTGTTGCAAATACCTTCAATTAGAGTGTATTACTCTTGAGACTACCTTCTTCTCTTGTCATTTGGCGACACTACTAGAGTGCTGCAAAGACTTTCAATTAGAGTGTTGTACTAGGGTTGCAACTACCCTCTTTTCTTGACATATACCGTAACAAATAGAGTGCTTCAATTAGAGTGTTGTAGTTGGGTTCCAACTACCCTCTTCTCTAGCTATCTGGCGTTATTACTAGAGTGTTGTATAGACCTTCAATTGGAGTAAGAAAGGTATCCTCTTCTCTAGTCATCAGACGACACAACTAGAGTGTTGTAAAGAACTTCAACCAGTGTTGTATTAGGGTTGAAACAACCATATTCTCTAACCATCAGACGACACTACTAAGGTGCTGCAAAGACCTCCCATTACAGTGTTGTATTAGGGTTGCAACTACCTTTTTCTCTTGTCATCTGACAACACACCTATAATGTTGCATGGTACTTTAAATAGAGTGTTACATTAGGGGTGAAACTACCCTCTTCTCATGCCAAATAGCGACACTACTAGAGTGCTGCAAAGATCTTCAATTATAGTGTTGTATTTGGGTTGCCACTACCCTATTCTATTTCTATTCGAGGAGACAACCATAGTGTTGCAAGGACCTTCAATGAGAGTGTTGTATTAGGTTTCCATTCGACGACACAACTATAGTGCTGCAAGGACCTTCAATAAAAGTGTTGTATTAAGGTTACAACAACCCTCTCCTCTTGCCATTTGGTGACACAACAAGAGTGCTGCAAAGACCTTCAATTAGAGTGTTATATTAGGGTTGCTACTACTATTTTCTCTTTCTATCCGATGACACAACTCGAGTACTACTACATGGACCTTCAACGATAGTATTGAATTTAGGTAGCAACTACCCTCTTCTCTTACGATCTGGCATCACTAATAAAGTGCTGCAAATACCTTCAATTAGAGTATTGTAGTAGGGTTGC
Source organism: Carex myosuroides (assembly GCA_028015225.1). Taxonomy (NCBI): domain Eukaryota; kingdom Viridiplantae; phylum Streptophyta; class Magnoliopsida; order Poales; family Cyperaceae; genus Carex; species Carex myosuroides. The sequence goes on from CM051465.1 coordinate 11,637,205, forward strand.
AACTACCCTTTTATATAGCCATCAGACGACACAACCAGAGTGCTGCAAAGACCTTTAATTAAAGTATTGTATTAGGGTTGCAACTACCCAATTTTCTTGCCATTCATTGACACAACTATAGTGATGCAAGGATCTTCAATTAGAGTGTTGTATTAGGGTTGCAACTATCCTCTTCTCTTGCCATCTGCCGCCACAAATAGTGTTGCAAAGAGCTTCAATTATTAATGTGTTGTAGTAGGGTTGCAACTACCCTATTCGTTTGCTATCTGCGGACACTACTAGAGTGCTGTACAGACCTTCAATTAGAGTGTTGTAGAAGGGTTGCAACTACCTTCTTCTCTTGCCATCTGACGACACACCCACAATGCTGCATGGTACTTCAAATAGAGTGTTGTATTAGGGGTGAAACTACCCTCTTCTCTTGCCAAATGGCGACACTACTAGAGTATTGCAAGGACCTTCAATGAGAGTGTTGTATTAGGGTTGCAACTACCCTATTCTCTTGTCATTCAACGACACAACTATAGTGCTGCAAGGACATTCAATTAGAGTGTTGTATTAGAGCTGCAACTGCCCCCTTCTCTTTTCATTTGCCGCCACGAATAGAGTGCTGCAAAGAGCTTCAATTATTATTGTGTTGTAGTAGGGTTGCAACTACTCTCTTCTTTTGCTATATGGCGACACTACTAAAGTGTTACAAAGACCTCCAATTAGAGTGTTGTATTAGGGTTGTAACAACTTACTTCTCTTGCCATGAGAAGACACATACAGAGTGCTACAAGGACCTTCAATTAGAGTGTTGTATTAGGGTTGCAACTTCCCTATTCTCTAGCCATCAGACGACACTACTAAAGTGTTGCTAAGACCTCCAATTAGAGTGTTGTATTAGGGTTGCAACTACCTTCTTCTCTTGCCATCTGAGGACACACATACAGTACAGCAAGGTACTTCAAATAGAGTGTCGTATTAGGGTTGAAACTACTCTCTTCATTGCCATCTGGTGACACTAATAGAGTGCTGCAAAGACCTTCAATTAGAGTGCTGTAAAGATCTTCAATTAGAGTGTTGTAGTAGGGTTGCAACTATCCTCTTCTTTTGCTATCTAGCGACACTACCAGTGTACTGAAATATCTTCAATTATACTATTGTACAAGGGTTGCAACTACCCTTTTCTCTAGCCATCAGATAACACCACCAGAGTGCTGCAAAGACCATTAATTAGAGTGTTGTATTTGGGTTGCAACTACCATCTTCTCTTGCCATCTGGCGACACTACTAGAGTGCTGCAAAGACCTACAATTAGAGTGTTGTATTAGGGTTGCAACTCCCCCTTTTTCTTGCCATCTATCATCACAAATAGAGTGTTGCAAAGAGCTTCAATTAGAGTGTTGTAGTAGGGTTACAACTACCCCCTTCACTTGCTATCTGGCAACACTACTAGAGTGCTTCAAAGAGCTTCAATTAGATTATTGTACAAGGGTTGCAACTACCCACTTCTCTAGCCATCAGACGACATAACTAGTGTCCTGCAAAGACCTTCAATTAGAGTGTTGTATTAGGGTTACAACTACCATATTCTCTTACTATCCGACGACACTACTAATGTGCTGCAAAGACCTCCAATTAAAGTGTTGTATTAGGGTTGCAATTAGAGTGTTGTATTAGGGTTGCTACTACCCTCTTCTCTTTCCATCCGATGACACAACTAGAGTGCTGCATGGACCTTCAATGACAGCATTGTATTTGGGTTGCAACTACCCTTTTCTCTTGCAACATGGCGATACTACTAGAGTGCTGCAAGTACCTTGAATTCGAGTATTGTACTAGGGGTGCGACTACCTTCTTCTCTTGCCATCTGGCGACACTATAGAGTGCTACAAAGACCTTCAATTAGGGTTGTATTAGGGTTGCAACTACCCTTTTTTCTTGACGTCTACCGTCACAAATAGAGTGCTGTAAAGAGCTTCAATTAGAATGTTCTAGTTGGGTTGCAACTGCCCTCTTCTCTTGCTATCTGGCGTCACTACTAGAGTGTTGTATTAGGGTTGCAACTATCTTCCTCTTGTCATCTGACGACACACCTACAGTGTTGTATGGTACTTCAAATAGAGTGTTGTATTAGGGGTGAAACTACCCTCTTCTCTTGCCAAATGGCGACACTACTAGAGTGTTGCAATACCTTCAATTAGAGTGTTGTATTAGTTTTGCAACTACCCTATTCTCTTGCCATTCGACGACACAATAATAGTGCTGCAAGGACCTTCAATTAGAGTGTTGTATTAGGGTTACAACTGCCCTCTTCTCTTGCCATTTGCCGCCACGAATAGAGTGCTGCAAAGAGCGTTAATTATTAGTGTGTTGTAGTAGGGTTGCAGCTACCATCTTCTTTTGCTATCTAGCGATACTACTAGAGTGCTGCGAAGACCTTCAATTAGAGTGTTGTAGAAGGGTTGCAACTACCCTATTCTCTTGCCATCTAGCAACACAATTGGAGTGTTGCAAAGACCTTCAATTAGAGTTGCAAATACACTCTTTTATTGCCATTCGACGACCCTATACATTGCTTGAAGGACCTTCAATTACAGTGTTGTATTACAGTTGCAACTACCCTCTTCTTTTGCTATTTGGTGACACTACTAGAGTGCTGCAAAGACCTTCAATTAGAGCGTTGTATTAGGGTTGCAACTACCCTCTTCTTCTGCTATCTATCGACACTACTAGTGTATTAGTGGTGAAACTACCCTCTTCTCTTGCAATCTGGCGACACTACAAGAGTGCGGCAAAGACCTTCAATTAGAATGTTGTAGAAGGGTTGCAACTACCCTCTTCTCTTGCAACTACCCTCTGCTCTTACCATTCGATGACACAACTATAGTGCTGCAAGGACCTTTAATAAGAGTGTTATATTACGGTTGAAACTACTCTCTTTTCTTGCCATTTGGTGACACTACAAGACTGCTCTAAAGACCTTCAATTAAAGTGTTGTATTAGGGTTACTACTACCCTCTTCTTTTTCCAACCAATGACACAACTAGAGTGCTGCATGAACCTTCAATGAGAGAATTGTATTTGGGTTGCAACTACCCTATTCTCTTGCAATCTGGCGACACTATTCGAGTGCTGCAAATACCTTCAATTAGAGTGTTGTATTAGGGTTGCAACTACCATCTTCTCATGTCATATGCCGTCACAAGTAGAGTGCTGCAAAGAGTTTCAATTAAGAGTGTTGTAGTAGAGTTGCAATTACCCTATTCTCTTGCAATCTAGCGTCACTACTAGGGTGCTGTAAATACCTTCAATTAGAGTATTGTAGAAGGGTACCCTCTTCTCTACCTAAGAGATTCAATTAGAGTATTGTAGAAGGGTACCCTCTTCTCTACCTAAGAGATTCAATTAGAGTGTTGTATTAGGTTTGTAACTACCATATTCTCTAGGAATCAGACGACACTACTAAAGTGCCGCAAAGACCTGTAATTAGAGTGTTGTATTAGGGTTGCAACCACCTTCTTCTCTTGCCATTTGACTACACACCTACAGTGTTGCAAGGTACTTTAAATAGAGTGTTGTACTAGGGTTGAAACTATCATCTTCTCTTGCCATATGGCGACACAATCTTCAATTAGAGTGTTGTATTTGGGTTACAACAACTACCCACTTTTATTGACATGTACCGTCACGAGCTTCAATTAGAGTGATGTAGTAGGGTTGCAACTACCCTCTTCTCTTGCTGTCTGGCGTCACTACTAGAGTGCAGCAAAGACCTTCAATTGGAGTATTGTAGAAAGGTACCCTATTCTCTAGCCATCAGACAACACAACCAGAGTGCTGCAAAGACCTTCAATTAGAGTGTTATGTTAGGGTTGCAACTACCCTATTCTTTTCCCATCACACGACACTACTAAGGTGCTGCAAAAACCTCCAATTTGAGTGTTCTATTAGGGTTGCGACTACCTTCTTCTCTTGCCATCTGGTGACACTACTAGAGTGCTGCAAAGACCTTTAATTAGAGCGTTGTATTAGGGTTGTAACTACCCTCTTTACTTGACATCTACCGTCACAAATAGAGTGCTGCAAAGGGCTTCAATTAGAGTGTTGCAAAGAGCTTCAATTAGAGTGTTGTTGAAGGGTTGCAACTACCCTCTTCTTTTGCTATCTCGCGACACTACTAGTGTATTAGTGGTGAAACTACCCTCTTCTCTTGCCATCTGGCGAGACTACAAGAGTGTTGCAAAGAACTTCAATTAGAGTGTTGTATAAGGGTTGCAACTACCCTTATCTCTTGCCATCTGGCAACACAACTTGAGTGTTGTACGGACCTTTAATGAGAGTGTTGTATTAGGTTTGCAACTACCCTTAGCTCTTACTATTTGACGACACAACTATAGCGTTGCAAGGACCTTCAATAAGAGTGTTATATTAGGGTTGCTACTACCTTCTCCTCTTGCCATTTGGCAACACTACAAGACTGCTGTAAAGACCTTCAATTAGAGTGTTGTATTAGGGTTGCTACTACCAATGACACAACTAGAGTGTTGCATGAACCTTCAATGAGAGTATTGTATTTCGGTTGCAACTACCCTATTATCTTGCAATCCGGCGACACTATTCGAGTGCTGCAAATACCTTCAATTGTATTGTTGTATTAGGGTTGCGACTACCATCTTCTGTTGCCATTTGGTGATACTACTAGAGTACTGCAAAGACCTTCAATTAGAGTGTTGTATTTGGGTTGTAACTACCTTCTTCTCTTGCCATCTACCGTCACAAATAGAGTGCTGCAAAGACGTTCAATTAAGAGTGTTCTAGTAGGGTTGCAATTCTCTTGCAATCTGGCGTCACTACTAGAGTGCTGCATATGCCTTCAATTAGAGTATTGTAGAAGGGTACCCTCTTCTCTCTAAGAGCTTCAATTAGAGTGTTATATTAGGGTTGTAACTACCTTATTCTCTAGGACTCAGACGACACTACTAAACTACTACAAAGACCTCCAATTAGAGTGTTGTATTAGGGTTGCAACTACCTTCTTTTCTTGCCATCTGACTACACACCTACAATGCTGCAAGGTACTTCAAATAGAGTGTTGTACTAGAGTTGAAACTACACACCTACAGTGTTGTATTAGGGTTGCAACTACCTTCTTCTCTTGTCATATGGCGACAATACTAGAGTGCTGCAAAGATCTTCAATTAGAATGTTGTATTTGGGTTACAACTACTCTATTATACCCTTGGCTCTTACTATTCTACAACACAACTAAAGTGCTGCAAGGACCTTAAATGAGAGTGTTGTATTTGCGGTTGCAGCTACCCTCTTCTCTTGCCATCTGGTGACACTACTAGAGTATTGCATGTACCTTCAATGCGAGTATTGCATTAGGGTTGCAACTAGCCCTCTTGCCATCCGATTACACTACTAGTGTGTTGCAAATACTTTCAATTACATGTTGTACTAGGGTTGCAACTACCTTCTTCTCTTGTCATCTACCGCCACAAATAAAGTGCTGCGAAGAACTTTAATTTTTAGTGTGTTGTAGTTGGATTGCAACTACCCTCTTCTCTTACCATCTGACAACACAACTGGAGTGCTGCAAAGACCTTTAATTAGAGTGTTGTACAAGGGTTGCAAATACAATCTTCTCTTTCTATTTGGTGGCACTACAAGAGTGTTGCAAGGTAATTCAAATAGAGTGTTGTATTAGGGTTGAAACTACCCTCTTCTCTTTCCATCAGATTACACAACTAGAGTTCTGCATGGACCTTCAATGAGAGTATTGCATTGGGGTTGCAACTACCTTCTTCTCTTGCCATCCAATGACACTACTAGAGTGCTGCAAATACCTTCAATTAGAGTGTTTTATTAGGGTTTCAACTATCATTTTCTCTTGCCATCTACCACCACAAATAGAGGGCTGCCAAGACCTTCAATAAGTGTGTTGTAGTAGGGTCGCAACTACCCACTCCTTTTACTATTTGGCGACACTACTAGAGTGCTGCAAAGAACTTCAATTAAAGTGTTGTAGAAGGGTCACCACTACCCTCTTCTCATGCCATCTGGCAACACAACTAGAGTGCTTCAAAGACCTTCAATTAGAGTGTTGTATTAGTCTTGCAACAACCCTATTCTAGCCATCAGACGACAATACTAAAGTGATGTAAAGACCTCCAATTAGAGTGTTGTATTAGGGTTGCAACTACCCTATTCTCTTGCCATTCGAGGACACAACTATAGTGCTGCAAGAACCATCAATTAGAGTGTTGTATTATGCAACTGCTCTCTTCTCTTGCCATTTGCCGCCACGATTAGAGTGCTGCAAAGAGCTTCAATTATTAGTGTGTTGTACTTGGGTTGCAACTACCCTCTTCTTTTGCTATCGGCAACACTACTGAAGTGCTGCGAAAACCTTCAATTAGAGTGTTGTAGAAGGGTTGCAACTACCCTCTTCTCTTGCCATCTAGCAACACAACTGGAATGCCGCAAAGACCTTCAATTAGAGTTGCAAATACACTCTTCTATTGCCATTTGACGACCCTCAATTACAGTGTTGTATTACGATTGCAACTACCCTGTTCTCTTGCCATTTGGTGATACTACATGAGTGCTGCAAGGTACTGCATGGACCTTCAATGAGAGTACTGCATTAGGGCTGCAACTTCTCTCTTCTATTGCCATTCAAAGACACAAATACAGTGCTGCAATGACCTTCAATAAGTGTGTTGTATTACGGTTGCAACTACCCTCTTCTCTTGTCATTTGGTGACACTATAATAGTGTTGCAAAGACCTACAATTAGAATGTTGTATTAGGATTTCTACTACCCTCTTATCTTTCCATCTGATGACACAACTAGTGTGTTGCATGGACCTTCAATGAGAGTACTGTATTTGGGCTGCAACTACCCTCTTCCCTTCAATTAGAGTGTTGTATTAAGGTTGCAACTACCCTCTTCTCTTGCCATCTATCGCCACAAAAAGAGTGCTCGAAAGAAATTCAATTAGTGATTTGTACAAGGGTTGCAACTACCCTCTTCTTTTGCTATAAGGCGACACTACTAGAGTGCTGCAAAGACCTTAAATTAGAGTGTTGTATCAGGGTTGCAACTATCCTATTCTCTTGCCATTCGATGACACAACTACACTGCTGCAAGGACCATCAATTAGAGTGTTGTATTAGGGTTGCAACTACCCTCTTTTCTTGCTATCTACCGCCACGAATTGAGTGATGTAAAGAGCTTCAATTATTAGTGTGTTGTAGTAGGGTTGCAACTACCCTCTTCTTTTTCTATCTGGTGACACTACTAGAGTGCTACACATACCTTCAATTAGAGTGTTGTAGAAAGGTTGTAACTACCTTCTTCCCTTGCCATATGGCTACCTTCAATTAGAGTGTTGTATTAGGATTGCAATTACACAATTCTCTTGCCATTTCGTGACACTATAAGAGTGCTGCAAGGAACATCAAATAGAGTGTTGTATTAGGGATGCAACTACCCTTTTCTCTTGCTATCCGACGACACTATTAGAGTGTTGTGCAGACCTTCAATGAGAGTGTTCTATGACGGTTGCAACTGCCCTCTCCTCTTGTCATTTGGTGAGAGTATCATAGTGCTGCAAAAACCTATAATTAGAGTGTCGTATTATGGTTGCTACTACCCTCTTATACTTCCATGCGATGACACAACTAGAGTGTTGCATGGACCTTCAATGAGAGTATTGTATTTGGGCTGCAACTGCCCTCTCCTGTTGTCATTTTGACGACACTACTAGAATGCAGCAAATCCCTCAATTAGAGTGTTGTATTAAGGTTGCAACTACCCTCTTATCTTGCCATCTACCGCCAACAAAAGTGTGTTGCAAAGATATTCAATTAGTGTGTTGTACAAGGGTTGCAATTACCATCTTTTTTTGCTATCTGGCGACACTACTAGAGTGCTGCAAAGATCTTCAATTAGAGTGTTGTAGAAGGGTTGCAACTACCCTCTTCTTTTGTCATCTACCACCACAAAAATGTGCTGCAAAGAGCTTCAATTAGTGTGTTGTACAAGGGTTGCAACTATCCTCTTCTTTTGCTATCTGGCGACACTACTAGAGCGGCAAAGACCTTCAATTGGAGTGTTGTATTAGGGTTGCAACTACCCTCTTCTGTAGCCTTCAGACGACACAACTAGAGTGTTCCAAAGACCTTCAATTAGAGTGTTGTATTAGGCTTACCTATTCTCTTGCCATATGGTGACTCTACTAGAGTGCTGCAATGACCTTCAATTAGAGTGTTGTATTAGGGTTGCAACTACCTTATTCACTTGCCATTTGATAACACAACTATAGTGCTGCAAGGACCTTAAATTAGCGTGCTGCAAATACCTTCAATTATAGTGTTGTATTTGGGTTGCAACTATCCTATTCACTTTTCATCCGATTACACAACTAGAGTGTTGCATTAACCTTCAATGAGAGTATTGTATTTGGGTTGCAACTACTCACTTCTTTTACTATCTGACAACACTACTAGAGTGCTACAAAGACCTTCAATTAGAGTGTTGTAGAAGGGTTGCCACTACCCTCTTCTCTTGCCATTTGACGACACAACTAGAGTGCTTCAAAAACCTTCAATTAGTGTGTTGTATTAGAGTTGCAACTACCCTCTTCTCTTGCCATATCGTGACTGTACTAGAGTGCTGCAACGACATTCGATTAGATTGTTGTATTTGGGTGGTAGCTACCCTATTCTCTTTCCATATGATGACACAACTAGAGTATCGCACAAACCTTCAATGAGAGTGTTGTATTAGGGTTGCAACTACCCTATTCTCTTGCCATTCATTGACACAACTACAGTGATGCAAGGATCTCCAATTAGAGTGTTGTATTAGGGTTGCAACTACCCTCTTCTCTTGCCATCTGCCGCCACAAATAGAGTGTTGCAAAGAGCTTCAATTATTAATGTGTTGTAGTAGGGTTGCAACTACCCTATTCTTTTGCTATCTGCGGACTACTAGAGTGCTGTTCAGACCTTCAATTAGAGTGTTGTAGAAGGGTTGCAACTACCCTCTTCTCTGCCATCTGGCAACACAACTGGAGTGTTGCAAAGACTTTCAATTAGACTTGCAAATCCACTCTTTATAGCCATTTGACGTCCTACTACATTGCTTCAAGGACCTTCAATTACAGTGCTGTATTTATGGTTGCAACTGCCCTCTCCTCTTGTCATTTCGTGAGAGTATAATAGTGCTGCAAAAACCTATAATTAGAGTGTTGTATTAGGGTTGTTACTACCCTCTTATATTTCCATGCGATGACACAACTAGACCAAGTAAAATAGAAACTTTTCAAACTTAGTGTCAAATTAAATTGGTTGGGATAATAAGGTTTTGCCATTTTTAAAGCATCAGCTAGTTGCTTGTCAACTAAACATCATATATCTTACTTGGTCTTGTATTTCTTGCAAGAAATTCATCTTTTTCTGAATCCTGCTTGAGAGCTCTTTTCAGTGCTTCTAAACAAGCACAGTAACATTATGAAAGATGTTAAAACATGTTCATTGCTACAGACTTATGCTAATGTAGGTTAAAAAAGGCTGGGACAGAAGGACCTAATTTAACCATGAAACCAAATCTAAACACATCCTAAAATAAAGAACTCTTACCAGTACACAAGGTTTGATGGATTTGCAGCATATTGTGCACAAACATATACGTATTAATATCCGGGCTAACAGGTATATACAACAACAAGGTTGTCAACTGATACTCTTGCATTATTTGAATTTATCCAATACTATTTTAGATTGAAGGTGAAAGAAAATAAAAGACAAAAAATATGAGAAAAGAAAACCTCACATGCAATCTCTGGAAATGGAAGCCGGTCCACCATACCTCTTTCTTGTCACGTGCAATATATAATTCCAATAGAATTTTTGCATCAAACTAGTTAATCAGAAGACAGTTTTCATGTTGAACAAAATAATTGTAGTTATTGGAATATGTTCATAGGATTCATGCTAATTTAACCTTGCCTATTATGCTAGAACAACAATCTGAGATATAAAAATTCCCTTTCTTGTACAAATACTGTAATTTTTTATTAGTTAGGTTTTCAGTAATGAACCTCTATTTGCTGGCCCAAACGGTTAATATCTGAAAGAATTTATTCTGAGACCTGTAATCTATCATTCAATTGGAGAAGGTTAGACAACAGACTCAAAAAACTTAAAACAAAAATAACAAGATAACAATTGATAACAAAGCCTGAATATCTTTATATCCCTTCAACCACAAAAATACCAGATATCGTATGATAACAAAAAGAACAGAACACATGAATGCAGGTAGTAAAGGCACCTGGAAGAAATAATTACTTTATTTTGTTTTGCAGCTCTGGCTTAGATATTTCAAGATTGTACAGGGATGCAGAGAATTGCCATTGCGAACCTTATATTTATATAAAAAAAAAAGAACTTGCACAATCTATTTCAAATCTGAACTGTTAAGTTCAATTTATGCTACTTTATGAGGATCATCATGAAATAGGTGCCACAGCCAAAAAGCTCTGTTTGCATTTTCTCAAAAAAAGCTTAAAGGTTGGAATTGCACTCTTAAAGGACATTTTCCAAGTTATTATAGTAACTTCAGAGTAACTAGGCGACATCAATTGCTACCATACACCTAGTATCAGAACCAACTAGTAGTGTGAGCCACATTATGTATCAGTCTAGGCGAGGTCAAAGAGAGAAAATGTAGCATCCAAGAATATACTGAGTCTAAAGAACAGTGGAGAGGGATGCCATGCTACTAATCATTTTGTCCTGATTTATTATCGGGCTGCTCCTGTTCATCCCTTCCAAAATGTTTTATTATAAACTTGTCTAGTTAAGTTGGTGGAAAATTATGAAAAATATATTCAAAATACTTATTTTTACATTAAATATTATTTTTCAAATTAAAAGTGGAATTGTTTGTCAAAAATACTTTCGTTGACAATATTAACAATTTTTTTAAAAGAAAAATTAATAATATTGATATTTAAAAGCAATATTATATGTTGTTCGACATATACATAACTTGCTAATTAAATTCTCAAGCAATTCGTATTTTTGAGATTGTTGATAATACAACAATAATCATGAATTTTAGATTTGTAAAAAATATTTAAATTACTAATTAGTGAACAACAAAATATAAACTAAATCTTGAAAGGTATAATATTATACTTATTATGAATTTAAGTTTATTTTTGTTTTCTAATTGTCAAAAGTTTCAAGATAATTTAGTTACAACTGATCCCTACTCGTTTGGATTATACAAAATTTAAGATTAGCACAAAATATTATTTTATATGATAATAATTTGTAATATCTAAACTAATATCAATTATGATAATAAACAAATAAATTCATTCACTATCAGATTTAATGTCTATCATATCTTAATTATAATTAACCTTTTTAATTTTATCAAATTATTTGCAAATATTTGAGGAATATCATTGACAAATAATTTGAAAATAAAATTTTGACTAATAATTATTCTTAAATTTAAAAAAATAATTATTTTAAAAATACTATTATGATAATAAATGCCTCTTCAAATTTGAAAATAAATCTAATTTAAAATAAGTATTTCTAAATTTATTGTATTTAGTTTTCTACTGACTTGGATGGGATGAATAGTAGTGTCTCAAAAAGATATTGGACGTAATGAACAATTATGAATGGACGGAATGAATTATTATGGTCGTATTATTGTTTAACATTTTCTTTACTAAATATTGCTGCCAAATAACATTTTCTTCCAATTTTTTTTTTCTAATAGCGTGAACCTCTCTGCGAGCCAAACCAGTTAGATATAAAAAATATATTTTAAAACCGTAACATTCAACCAAAAAATCAACTATGAATAACTGAATGCTACGGTTTTAAATGGTAAGAGAAACGGAATCACATTCAGCGGTTAGAGACAAACTGATTAAGAAAAATGGTGATTTGGCGCGGAATCAGATAACTGCACCATAATTTGGCGCGGAATCACATTACCTCTGTCTCCATAAATATATACCCTCTGTCGCCATAAATTATACCTCCTATTTTCCTTCTCCCAGAGAGTAATGATCGGTCCTTTCCAATAGTGTGGTACTACTATTATACAATATATGATCAATTGACTTGATTTGATACACAAATTGGTCATAATTTGAGAGAAAAAATACTATCACTTGGATGAGAGCAGCTTGGGTCCGATGCCCATCGGACCCAAAGTGGGTTCGATGGGCTCCGTGACCGTCCAATATGCTTTAATAATCGTGCGCACAAATATTAAAGAGGAGTCGAAAGTTCTGGCGTGAATCTTAGAGCAGATCGGACGGTCATGGAGCCCATCGAACCCACTTTGGTTCCGATGGGCATCGGACCCAAGCTGCTCTCCACTTGGATACGACAATTAAAAGGCAGAATATTTTACTCAACTTACTCTCCTATTTGGTAATATTACGGTTCTTAAAGTCTTGATTTTCAGTTTATTATTAAGCTTGAAACCCGGAATTGGAAGGGCTTATTCTCCCTTTAGAAGGCACATTGGCGTGGAATTTATGATCTTTTCTGACTAGCCTAAGGTACATATACAAACTCTTGACTCACAATAGCTATAAAATTCAAGCTTGATATAATATTATTTCTTCTTTATTTATTTAAAAATGAGTGGTGCAAAATGAACGGTGCATGTCTTAGTCTTAATCAAAGCTTTTCTTAATATTTTGAATTTTCTGTTCACTTTATTTCAAACCGACCAAACGATGCAAAAAACAAATAGCAAAAATTGAGCAAAGATAAAAAAAATTCATTTCGGTTTTGTGTTATGAATAAAAAATTAGTGGGATAAGTAAAATTAGCAAGGACGGTATTTTTAAGAATTACATATTTACTGATCTGTTGGAGATCCCTAACAAGAGACAAAGTTGGAGGTGCAGTATTGGGTGGTAATTAATTAACATAACACATGAGAATTTTACTCTTTTTTTTTCACTTGTACAGCGTATAACAATGACGGGATTAATACTAACGGTCCGATGGATTGAAGTAATCATCACGGTCAAGGGAGCAATTGCTTCCGTCCTTCGATTAAGGACGGTTAGGATCATACCGTCCATTGGCTTCCGTTTTTGGACTAAAATAATATGGTTAGGTTTAATAAAAAAATAAAAAATACGGTTTGGATCATACGGTTAAATTTTTTTTTTTTTTTTTAACTCCACACCATACTTCACTCTTTCTCTATTTTCCCCAGCATTTCCCTCCCTTCTCAAATTTTTTCGCTCCTCCATGGACGGTGCAGATTGCCCCAGTTGGCCTTCCCGCCACCCTTCTGCACATCCTCTCCATTGTCTCCCCTCAACTGCGCCTGAGATCAGTAAACTTATTTAAATTAAATTTATATTAATTCGGTTGAAATAATTATAGTAGGTTATTTGTAATTTAAATTGTTTTACTTTCAATTAATTTTTACGATGTGTATTAACCATCGATGTTTCAAAAACTGGACCATTAATCTACATGTTACATAACAACATAGGAGCTCAGAAATAACAATGGATTATTAATGATTCCTTGTTGCAGGTTACTATATATATTCCGATGCATAAGAGTTGGTTGCAAGCAACGCTGGTTATGTAAAGGGCATGGAGGATTTTGTTGCATTAGCTCTCGCAAGTTAGCTCAACCAAACACAATTAACTGTGTAGAAATGTAGTTTTAAGACCATCAGTTAGGTACAGTCTTATTTGGTTAAAAATGGTATGGATGAGAGCTACAAAATCTGAACATTCCAGTCCTTGATTCTGTGATTTCTCCAACACACTTGAGCTTCCTGAAATCAGTCACACAAATAACAAGGACTAAACAAGTGAAGTTTGTCACTTGTCAACTAGCGACAAAAAAATGGGTTGGGTTTCAGTCCAACCCGATTGAAACAACATTTTAATTGGTTCATCTCCTAGGTTGCATCAGTTGGTTTAGGCTTTGACTCAGATCGGAAGGCACCAACTTTTAAATTTATCAGAATATAAGAAGAATTTAAATTTTCTATTAAATTTGGGAAACAGCAAGTATTTAAATATTACTAAGATATGGATGTCTATAAATACTTGATTAAAACACTATATCATGTATTCTATGATGAGATTACATTATGTTATTGTAATGTAAAACAATATCTACATATCTCCAGATCAGGTCAGTTCTATAAGTGACATGGACCTGACCTGAAGGAAGGGTCCCGAGTCAGGTCAAGCACCCACAGTTCAGTCACTTATTGTTGTAAACATGACATCCCTATCTTTTGTAGCTTAGAATTAATTCAAAATGTGATATGTAAATTGTAAGGATTATTAAAATAGTGTTTGAGTTGCAGCTGATGTGGTTCTTGTTGTAACTGAATGTTTATGTGGTCAAACTGGTAGGCTTGGGTTACATATTTGGAACGAAAAAAAAATATGATCAGAATAACAGGAAATGCATCATCAGAATTTGTACCAGCTTGCACCAATTTCCACCAGTATTGATGCAATTTTGGAAGTAGTACATAGCTTATTTTTATTTAATTTATGTCACCCAAATTGTACATGAAAGGATGGACCGTGAACCATAATCCAATTATGGAACCATCAAGATTTGTAATACAAAACTCAGCAAACCTCGTTTTGAGACAACAGTAATGGGTCCGGGTAGGAGCTTAACCAATAACCCAATAGGCAGGTGTCTGCTGTAGCAAATCGTGGAATGTTCGCCCCATCAGCAACACAAATGGCCAGTGGACTTGTCAGCTTATGGCCCTTTATTTCATAACTATGATTAACGGCAATGGACTTCTGCAGAGCTGCGATGTGGCACTTTAAAAAAAAAACTTGTGAGATTCACTCAGGTGATTTGTGATCTTATTTACTCGAGTACTGGGATGACTAAATATATATATAGTCCTTTCAGTTTATTCCAATTTTTGACTTGAATTTGAAATTTTTATTGATCATCATATGGAACTTAAAATAAAATGGGTACCATCTGATCCTACCATAGGGGCTTAGATAAGTACTTAATAGAAAAGATCAAAGGGCAAATTGGGACTTCCAAAAAAGTTGCCTAATGGCAGTCTCAAGTCCTTGAAAAATCAATTAAGTAAATTATGAGATTTTTAACCCCTCTTTACCAGGGAACAACTTACCAGGCATCACAGGCAAATCCATAGAAGGTATCAGTAGGAACCACTAAGACCTTCCCGGCCTTTATTGCGTCAATTGCCTCTTTTATTGCATCGATTGCCTCTTCAACATGGTCCTCAGATGATAGGGGAATGAACTCAGGCTATGACCCGACACCCATCTGAAGTTGTTTTGTTCTTTGTGTCATTCTAACAAGTTGGGCCCCACAATAACGAGTCTGAAATGAGAAAGATTGAAAGCTCACTGTGAACCACTAAAGAAACAAGCTATAAAGAAATATATGCATTACTACTTTAATTGTATTTATACCCCAGTTCGAACTGTATATACCAGTTGTGTGCATATACTGTGCTGTGAAAGGGTGGTCATCTAACTCTATATTTGAACCAGCAGCTTTTCAGTGGGGAATTGATACAAACACCTGAAGGGCAAAAAATATTTTATAGCAGCCACATGCTTTGTAGTTTTGTAAGCAGAGTAAATTATATTTGTTCACTCATTCCTTGATTTTTTAATCATGCAAAAAAATAAAATAAAATAAGGCACGCAATTGATACCAAACCAATTGTTAATAAAATACTTTAATGAATTGAAAAAGGCATGACATGAATTGAAACCGATCAAACCATCAAAGGCTTGTTATACTGCCACAAAGGCCTTCTGATGCTAGGTCTCAAATGAAAAATAATTGAAATGGAGGATCAAGAACTAAAGTAAAATAAAACAAAACAAAATTATATCAACCTGTAGTGATTTTTTTGGTTTTGAAAATTTCTACGAAAAAAAATAGTAAGAAAAGGCATAAGATCAACAAGAGAGAAAATAAGAGCAGCCACGGTAATTAAGTTATGTCCGATGGTATCGCTATTACCGACAAGAGTATCTGCAAGGATACCAATGCTGTTAAACATTTTTACCCTTGCAGATATAACAGATTCTTGTAGCATAATAAAATACCTATTCAACTTTCTAAACAACCCTGATTTGCTATGATAAATTGTATACATCTTCACCAATTTTGAGCCACCCATTAATTACATGAATTTTCAACCACCCAGGTTTTCCATATTACAAAAAAAAAATAAAAAAAAATCCAAAACAGTACTATTCAATACTAAATTTTATTTTTTTATCAAATTATTCAGCACATGAATTATAGGTGAAACTAGTTTTGCATTTAATAATATTTTTTTACTAATCTAAGAAATTTCTATTAATAATCCAACACAACTACCGATAATGATAAAATAAACAAATTACATATACAGCCCCAATTTTCTTTTGAAGGACATGGTCTATGAGCTGAACGAAGTAAAAAGAAAAAAACTAAAAACAAGATCTATGAGCTGAACAAAATGAAGTAAAACGAAAAAAAAAAACTAAAAATAAGATCTTAACTAGGACTTGTTGAAATTTAGGGCAATTGAGCTCTGCCCTGATTTTCCCAGATCTGTCTTGTGAAACCCTCTTTTCTTTTAACCCTAAATTGTGGCCGGTACCAGTTCAGTCTGCACAAATTGAATATGCAGATTTTAGGTGAAAGTACCTTGATGTTAATGGAGTTCAGAGAGATGATCGATGAATATGCCAAAGGAGGAGAGTAGGAGAGTAGCGATTTTTAGGAGATGAGCGGATGATAATTAGGAGAAGGAGAGGGTGTGGACGGTGGGAAGGAGGTGAGCGGAAGAGGAATAGGCTGGAATGAGGTGCCGAAGGAGGAGAGTAGGAGAGTGTCAGATATCGGAGCTGATTTGGGGGCGATTCGGGTTAATTTTGACCTGGTCAAAGGAACGAGAGAAGGAGGAGATTGGGGCAAGCGGTCGTTAATTGTCGGTGAACAATGGGTCCCGTACCAGCTTAAGGGATGACCGTTGGTACTAATAAAACTGACAAGGGGACCTGAGTGTAAGAAATAGTAGAGTTAGTTAATATTCATTTTCCAAAATAAGCGGCAGAGCCACATTAGTGCTTAGGTGCCAGCTCGTCATGCAATTGACGAATCTGCTAGGTAGAAAATTGTTATTTCTTTCATTTAGCTTCGCCTTATATCCAATACTTGTAACATAATGGATTAAGAAATAAAATCTCAATTTTGTGTCAATTTTCCTTTACCTTCATTCACCATTGAAACTGAGCCAAGCTCAGTTTGTCGAAATTTGTTCAAGCAGCTAGAATTCTGACTCAATTGCGGATTGAGATTCGATCATCAGATTGCGTATCTGACACGGTGGTATCAGAGCACTAAGATCTCAACTGGGGAAGCCACATCTCAAGAAGATCAAGAACTCGGTAATGGCCAGTAAAACTACTCGAATTACTGCTTCAGTAAATGAGGAGACTCAGGTTGATCTCGAGAGCCTCAACGAGAGAATCACTAAATTGGAGTCAAAATATGAATCTTCTCAGAAGGAGTTAAGATTGAAGATCGATGATAATCACAACAAGGTGATGCGTGTGCTCGAGGTTTTGATGGAGCGTACTCATCTCGAGGTAGGAGAGCATAGTGGTGCTGCACATGCTGGAAATAGGCAAGATAAGCCGCCTCCAGATCCAATTGAGGATGAATTTGATGAGACTAATAACCTCAACCAGATAAGCAAAAGGGCAAAGGTGAAGCCAGTTCGCAAAATCAAAGGTGTTTTATACCTCGTCTTGCTTTTCCTGTGTTTGATGGAGAAGATCCAGTTGATTGGATTGAAGAGTGTGAACAGTATTTTGAACTGTATCAGATCCCTGAAATGCAGAAAACTAGAATGGCAACAATGAGTTTAACAGGTGATGCTAAGGCATGGTATAAGGCAGTTAAAATCTCCAAGAAATTGCCTCCATGGCCGATATTCATTGAATAGGTACTCGATTTCTTTGCTGAGACAAAAGGAAACCCGATTGATGAGTTCAAAAGAATCCATAAAATAGGAAGAGTTGATGACTATGCAAAAAGTCTTTTGAGAGCAAAATCCAGACTAATTGGAAAGAGGCATATTGATTGTAGTGATGAATTCTATGTTGGTTGTTTCATGAGTGGGTTAAGGGAGGACAATAGAAATACTATTGACTTGTTTGAACCTTCTACCCTTAAAACAACTATTAGGTATGTAAGGAAAATAGATGTGGTGTTAGGAGGGAGTAAGAAGTTTAATGGTTCAAGCAAGAACCAGCAATACCAGTACCCAACCCAGTCTTACCAGAACCAAAAATTTGGTAAAAGTAATGAAATGAGAGCTAGAAAATGGAGTGATGCCAGTATGAATAACCCCAAAAACAATGTCAGTAGTTCTAAAAGCATGACTTTAGAGGAAATGAAAGCCAAAGGTCTTTGCTTCAAATGTGGAGACAAGTATTACATGGGGCATAAGTGTAGGAATAAAACCCTACACACCATTGAAGCTGGTAATGAGGAAGAAGAGGAGGAAATGGTGCAAGGCAGTGAGGAACCTGACACTGAAATCACTGAAACAGAAGAGAAGAAAGGGGAGGAGAGTGAAGAGGAAGAACAGGCCACTATCTCACTATGTACTCATGGTAACTGTAAGAACAATGGTACTTTACAGTTCAAGGGGTATATTGGTCAAAATCCTGTTTGTATTTTTATGGATGGAGGAAGCACCCATAAACACTCTTTCTTTCATCAACCCTACTCTAATTCAGATGCTGAAACTCAAGGCTGTAACCATGAAACCCATGTCAGTTGGGGTGGCAAATGGTGCCAAAATGATTTCCAATTTAATGTGTCCTCATCAGAAATTCACCATACAGAAAGTTGAGTTTGAGGCCAATTTGATGGTATTAGATGTACCTGGGTTTGATATAATCCTAGGAGTGGATTGGTTGTCCCAATTTGGGCCTATAACTAAGGACTACCTGAAAGGGAGTGTGAGTTTTAACAATAAGGGCAATTCAGTCTTTTTGAAGGTTGAAGATGTAGTGACTAAAGTAAAAATGAAGGAGCAAGCAATTAACATTCAAAAGGAGAAAGAGAAAGGGAATCAAGTGATTTTGGCAAGGCTGTTCAGTTTAGAGGCACAAACTCAACAAAAAGAAGAGCAAGTAGACCCATTAATTCAGAAAATTCTCAATGAATATTCTGAATTGTTTCAAGAACCAGTGGGATTGCCTCCAGTGAGAGAAGTGGATCACAGAATTCCCTTTAAAGATGAAAATAAGGTGGTAAATCTTAGACCATACAGATTCTCTTATTTTCAGAGATTGGAGATTGAGAAAATTGTAGAAGAGCTCATGAAGAATTGTTTCATTCAACCCTCTACTAGCCCATACTCATCTCCTATACTGTTGGTTAAGAAAAAAGATGGAACATGGAGAATGTGTGTGGACTATAGAAAACTCAATGACAATACTGTTAAGAACAAGTTTCCCATACCTGTGATTGATGATTTACTAGATGAGTTGAAGCATGCTACAGTATTTTCCAAACTGGATCTGAGAGCTGGTTACCATCAAATCAGAATGTTTGAGCAAGATAGGTTGAAGACAGTTTTCAAACACATGAAGGGTTGTATGAATTCAATGTCATGTCCTTTGGGTTGACAAATGCTCCAGCTACTTTTCAAGCCCTCATGAATTCCCTCTTTAAACCCTATTTGAGACACTTTGTTCTAGTCTTTTTTTATGATATTCTAATATACAACCAAAATCAAGAGACTCATTTAGAACATCTGAAGCTGGTTTTTCAAGTGCTAAAAGAAAATCAGTTATATGTGAAAAGGAGCAAGTATGAATTTGGGGTAGAGAGCATTGAATATTTGGGTTTTATCATTGCCAAAGGAGAGGTAGCTACTGACAGTAAAAAAATTGAAGCCATGGTCAAATGGCCTGTACCAAAGACAGTGAGAGAGTTGAGGGGTTTTCTTGGTCTCATAGGTTACTATAGGAAATTTATGAGAAATTATGGGGTGATTTCTAAGCCTCTTACTGATCTCTTAAAAAAAGATGCATTTGTGTAGAGTGATGAAGCTATAAAGGCTTTTAACCAGTTGAAAGAAGCTATGACTCAAGCTCCTGTTTTGGCTTTACCAGACTTCTCAAAAACTTTTACAATTGAGACTGATGCCTGTAATGAGGGTATATGTGCAGTACTCATGCAAGGGAAACAACCATTGGCTTATTTCAGCAAGAAATTGGGTCAGAAAATCAGAATCTATCTACCTATGAGAAGGAGTTCCTAGCCTTAGTATCAGCAGTGGTAAAATGGAAGCATTACCTAATGGGGGGCAAATTTGTAATTAAAACTGATCATATCAGTTTGAAATTTCTATTGGAGCAGAAGCTCAACACTTCCAGTCAACACAAGGGTTTAAGCAAGCTCTTAGGGTTGGATTATGTGATAGAGTACAAGAAGGGCAGTGAAAACAAGGTGGCAGATGCTCTCTCAAGGGTGAACAACTCAACAGAATTAATGTGTGTTTATGATGCATGTCTGATGTCAGTTACTGAGCTGAAACCACAGTGGATGGAAGATGTGCATTGTAGCTATCAAAATGACAAATAGATTGAAGGATTGTGGCAACAAATCCAAGACATGAGCACTGACAGTTCAACCAACAACACTCAACATGAGACTAAACACCTCACTCAACACATGGGAGTACTTAGATGGAAGGGAAGAATCTGTGTAGGTAGTGGAGGTAATTGGAGGGAAATGGTTATCAAAGAGCTCCATGACTCTACTGTGGGTGGTCATTCTGGTATAATCGCCACTTACCAGAGAGTGAAGAAGTTGTTTTACTGGCCTAATATGAAAGCTGATATTCATCAATTCATCATAAATTGTGATAATTGCCAAATTAACAAGGGAGAGAATATTGCAATTCCTGGACTATTACAACCTTTACCTGTGCCAACCGAAGCTTGGACTAGTTTGGGAATGGATTTCATAACCGGGTTACCAAAATCTAAGGGCAAGGAAGTAATTATGGTGGTGGTAGATCGGTTAACGAAGTATGGCCATTTCATAGCTCTATCTCATCCTTACCATGCTATTGATGTTGCTCAAACCTTTCTAGATTATGTGTATAAACACCATGGTCTTGCTTAAACCATTATCACTCATCGGGATCCAATTTTCACTAGTCGTTTTTGGCAAGAGCTGATGTTGAAGTTGGGAGTAAAGCTCAATATGAGCACTGCCTATCATCCCCAAACAGATGGGCAAACAGAAAGGGTGAACCAGTGCCTAGAAGCTTATTTGAGGAGTATGGTTTTTGATAAACAGAAGGAGTGGAGTAAGTACCTGTCACTTGCAGAATGGTGGTACAATACCACTTATCACCGTTCTACCAAGCTTAGTCCTTTTGAAGCGCTCTATGGATATCCACCACCACAACTGGCTTTAGGTAGCATTCCTAAAAGTCAAGTTGAAACCGTAAATACCTTCATGAGGGATCACCAAACTATACTGTCCCAATTAAAGTCAAATTTAATTAAAGCTCAAGAATGAAGTTTTATGCAGACAAGCATCGTAGCGAGTGAAAGTTTGAAAAAGGAGACTGGGTATACCTCAAATTACAAGCTTATCAGCAAATTTCAGTAGGAGGAACTGGTAATCACAAGCTCAATCCAAAATTCTTTGGCCCTTTTGAGATTCTGAAAAAAATCGGTAATTGTGCTTACCGACTCAATTTACCAGAAGGCTCTTTTATCCATCACGTGTTCCATGTTTCCTTACTTAAGGCTAGAGTGGGGAAAGATCAAGCTATCTCTCTAGTTCTTCCTTCGATTGGATCACAGCCGGAAACTATCAAAATTGCCTCAAGCGATTATAGCTCGGCGAATGGTGAAAAAAAGAAACTCAGCTGTAGCTCAGATTCTGGTTCAATGGAGAGGTCAAGAAGTTGAAGACGCCACTTGGGAAGAGTATCCAGTAATTGCAAAGCAATACCCAGATTTTATTCTCGAGGTCGAGAAAAATTTGAAGAAAGGGGGATTGTTAGATATCGGAGCTGGTTTTGGGGCGATTCGGGTTAATTTTGACCTGGTCAAAGATACATAAGAAGGAGAAGGAGATTGGGGCAAGCGGTCGTTAATTCGGGCTGTGGCAATTTAAAAGGAGGGTCGCTGAACAATGGGTCCCGTACCAGCTAAAGGGATGACCATTGGTACTAATAAAACTGACAATGGGGACCTGAGTGTAAGAAACAGTAGAGTTAGTTAATATTCATTTTCCAAAATAAGCGGCAGAGCCACATTAGTGCTGAGGTGTCAGCTCGTCATGCAATTGACGAATCTTCTAGGTAGAAAATTGTAATTTCTTTCATTTAGCTTCGCCTATATAAGACCAATACTTGTAACAGAATGGATTAAGAAATAAAATCTCAATTTTGTGTCAATTTTCCTTTACCTTCATTCACCATTGAAACTGAGCCAAGCTCAGTTTGTCGAAATTCGTTCAAGCAACTGGAATTCTGGCTTAATTGCGGATTAAGATTCTCATCAGATTGCTATCTGACAGAGAGTAGCAGGATTTTAGAATTGTCGATATTGTAACGGACGAGCCAAGAAAGTCAGGAAGACAAAAGGAGTGAGCGGTTGGAAGGCTTTTTTGCATCTTTACCCCCCATGAATGTTAAAATATGACCACGCGATCCAAAGTATTTGATCTGGACCGACTTAGCTACCAGCCCATTCAGTTGCAATAAGCAACCAACTTTATTTGTTGCAATTGGTATTATTTAGTTGTAATAAATTTATTATACTGCAACTAAATATTTTGGTAGTAATATAATTGGCCTAATGCAACTAATTAGTCTATTAGTTACAATGGATGGTTGCAAAAGATCAAATTTGGAGTAGTGTCTCACTACTAGAATTTGATTTCTTACATGAGTAAAATTTCGGTTGTTGCATGAGCTTACTCATGCAACAAGTCCGAAAAAGGCTTGTTGTATGGGTTATCTATGTAACAACCACCCATGGTACAAGCCTCGATGCAAATACTCAATTTCAGACTTGTTGCATGAGCTACTCATGCAATAACTTTTCCAAATCTTGTTGCATGAGCTTTGTCATGTAACAAGTACGCATGCAACAAGTCTGAGAATTGGCACCTGCATGAAGTATTTGCAAGGATATAAAGCATAGGCCCCATTTGAGTATTTGCAAGGATAAAGAACTGAGTATTTGCAAGGATAGAGAACGTGGGCCCCACACAGTTTATTGCATGGATAAAGAAGGTAGGCCCCCCTGCTTATTTGCAAGGATAATGAAGGTGGACCCCACCAGATTATTTGCAAGGATATCGTTTGGACTTTTTTTCATGAATGTATTACCCCATATTTGTAATGGTATTCCGATGAAAATAATTGACATTCTAGCAAAATATAATCCTGCCCAATTTCTATGATTCTCCCGGTACCAATTTAGTACTCGTACCAATTTGGTACCAACCCAGTGACAACCAAGAAATCTTTTACATTTCCCATTGAAACATAATAAGAACAACACAATAAAACATAGAAAGTAACATTTTAATTATCATTAATTAACATAGTAAATTAATACATGCATTGTAACATAAGACCAAAAAGAAGATGCACTACTAGAATTTTGATTTCTTACATGAACTATAAATAACTTGTTTCTATACCCAAAATATATGCACGATCCATCACAAAAAATTTATAAAAAGAGGCTACTTTTTTTAGTTGCAAAATATTTTTTTTTTCTGTGATAAAATTGACAAAACCCCACACTAGAAGGGCTGGTTGTTCTGGTTTTCTTCCCCAAACCATAGGTTCATTGCGGCTTGACACGTTGCCACCTCTTGTCCATATTGCGCATTGAGGAGTGCTTGGAAAGTGCCTCTCATTTGATTCTATAAAATCAGCACCTAGACACTACATATACCACATTAGCATAGAATGAAAGTTAGTATTGATAATACATTGTACCAAGGTTGTTTGGAATTTGAAAATTAAGATATTGATCCATAACACAAACCAATCTGCACTATGCATAATACCATAGCCTCACTCATTATATATTGTGAAAGTTTTAACTTTTGAATGGATAGATGTATCTTCGATGCTTGTTGGAATAAGAAACTGGTTTGTTCCATTCCACTAATCTACATTAAAAAAGCAAGACAATGAGGTTAAACATGGCAACAAAAAAGTAAAATGAAAAGAAACCAATTATTAAACCTTCTACTTGTTAGGTAAATTAAGATCAAATTAAGATATATCGAATTACAGAATTCGCGATACATGGAATTCAATTTTAACACAAAAATAAGTATAAGAAACTCTGTATATATGTATCACTATTTCTAGAAGAACCCTTCTGATCCAAAGTTACCTTCTACAAGACTTGAGTAGATGTATAAAATATGAAGGTACACCTGATAAAGTTGCAAGATGAAGGCGAAACAAAAAAAGTAACAGTGTTGTCACTGGGCACGTAGATGCATTCTACAAACAATAGTTGTTGTGAAGAACCATTGTACAGAACATTACACACAATATTTGACAATCCATGTAAGATGGATAAGGTTTGTGGCAATACTTGACAATTCATGTAAGATGGATAAGGTTTGTGGCAATACCTGACCATCAAACTCATACCATTAGAAATTACCTAATAACATTAGAAAGGCAATGAGCTAGTAAATCCAATATTTTTGGGGAGAAGATAAAGGGTCATAGCCATTCAACTAGTGTAAAAACTAAAAACTTGGAGCAAATATTTTTGACAAAATTACTTACATGTCCATGACAGCAGCATTGTTGGATCCAGAATAGTTCCAATACGCATCCCGGTACCTAATATATTTGTTTGAAATTACCATTAGTTTTTCATCACATTTCAACACAACTTTCAACTGCAACAAGTAATTTATAGAGATTGAATCAGCAAATTCAATTGCACTGTGCAAGGTAGTTAACATATGAGTTAATAACAGAGAGATCTGTAGAGAGAAAAGTTCTTTTTGAGATTGTTGCACTCTGATGTTTTAGTTGTCAATTCCTAAAATACACAGAATAATATCAATAATACTACTAATAATAAGAAGAAGAATATGAATAATATAGCATTCTTGTTTCTGTATGAGATAGTAAAGGTGTTTTTTCTATACAATTAGTTCCAAAGCACATAAAAGTTACCATAATCAATAAACCTGTGGTTCAATTCAGATTTCAATTTCACATGCAATCGACAGTGATACCAACAACAATTCAAGCAACCATACATTTCACAAGCAAAGAGAGCAACTAGGAACAGAAAAAAGGCACAATCAGTGCACACAAGGGCTCAGCCCATACCCAATAATTATTATCTAGATTAAGACTTACATGTTCATCAAGAACTTGTGCAACTCCAAAATTGAATGCATTGAATGTAAATGCTTCACCTATGATTAATAGAAAAGCTCAATTTAGAATGTGCAGCTCTAGCTAAAGCTCACCCCCAAATTGCATATGTGTGTTGGTTGTGAGATACAACTGTGGCCATGCCTCAAAAAAATATAACATGTGAATACAAGATTAAAAATAAATAGCTATATGTAATACATGGCTGCTGCCAACATTAATCATGAGCGAATGTAGGCATTTCTCCTACTAATTCAACAAAAAATACAAAAAAAATTGGGAGGAAGCTGCACACACACAGTTAGTTTACAATTTCAAAAGGTAAACAAATTATATAATATATACACTTCTAGCTTCTCCTTTTCTAGAGGCAAGAAGCATCACAATTGATATAAAAATAAAAACTTATCTTACTTCTAATTGGAATTGAGCCAAGTTTAGTTGCAGAGAGAGAAGACAGAACTGAGCAAGGTACTCTTTTCTTCATATGATATAAGAATAATCTAAAATAAGAAGCAACTTACCATATCCAAGTAGAATCAAATTAATCGAAGCAAGAGTGTTTGATTCAAGAGTAGTGTTTTGAAAAAAACCCGGCCGGTCCAGGACCGGCCCGTCGGACCCGTGGACCGAACTTGGACCGGCCCGTCCCGTGCACAGGCACCGTCCCGGACCGGAGTTAGAGACGGTCCGGTCCTGGGACGGGGCGGTTTGGTTTTCTTCCCATAGACCCGGACCGACCCCCCCTTCTTCTACCCATGGACCCGACCCGTCCCGGACAGTACCGAATGAACCCGCCAGACCCGGATTTTGTACTGTAGCAACAGACCGAACCGAACCCGCTGGACCCGAACCCGCTGCACCGTGAGCCGCGCATACACCGGCCAGTGAACCACGCCCGCGCCCGTGAGCCGGACCCGCAGCCGTGAGCCGCGCATACACCGGCGCAAAATTGGTTTTTTTTGTTGGCAGCGGGATTCGAACTTGGGTCCTCTCTCAATACAACCAAAACCTTTACCACTCCGCCACAGTTTATCTTGTGTTACATACTACTAACTTTAATATTTGACCTCTCATTTAAGCACGTATCTATCAAACAAAAGATCCAATATATCACAAAATCACAACAGCAACCCCCAAATTCAAATAGGGGAAGAGGCAATGATGATTTTTTTCTACATTTTATTATTACTTACGAGAAAAATGAAAATATGATGATCTATTCTTATATGAAGCTTTTAACCACTCCGCCAGAGTATCAAGATTCGTGCTCCAGAGTATTAGACAAGTGTATATACCTTCCAGAGTATCAAGATTCGTGCTCCAGAATTAATGATTAATAGTTTAATACTACAGTTCTGTCTAGAACGCATATTTTTTGTTTTAATTCAGAATAAATTAAACTTTAAAGTTTATTATCTTCTCTTAAAAGTATAATAACTGTTATATATCTAAAATATTTCTAAAGAAAGCTAATATACCAATTTTCTAAAATAATTCTAAAGAAGCTTCGATCAAAATATTTAAACTGAACAACTGAGGCGGAACTAGAAAATTTAAATTGTAGAGCTCAAATTTAAAATACCTAATTAATGCACGTGATTAGAATTTAAACCCAAATCTCTACAATATACATAATTTAAACCCAAATCTTTAGACAACAAAATAATAAAATGGTAATATACATAATTAAAAAATTAAAATTATAGGAGTGATTAAGCATCTCTTGGCTTGTCTTAAGGTTCGCACCTGCGGAACAACTAATACTAAGATTCATATATAATCTGAATGTCAAACCAATAAAATTAATTGTAAAATAATAATGCAACATAGGTCTTGTATTCTAATTAAGTCTTAAGAATAATAATGCAACATAGCTAATAAATTGAATATTGTAATTTAATAATGCAACCTAGCTATTTTATAATAGGAAAATAAGGAAAATAAGTCATGAAAGGTTATTCATCATGTTGACTAGTCAATTAATAACAATGAAGGTGGCAACAATGTTCCATAAATAACATTTCTTATTTCAAAATTATCAAACAAGCTTAGAAAGTGTAAATAATAACTAAGAATATGTATATATTTTACCTAGAACTATTGCTAATTTAAAATTTATTAACACAAATATTGACAACATATTTTACCTAGAACTATTGACAACATATTAACTTAACACAAATACATGTAACTAGCTTATAATTTTAAAATGAAACACTAACAATGTGACATATCTTGAAACAGAACTAGGGTATTCTATTCAATTATTCAATATATCTTTATGCTATATCATATTAATAAAAAATGATAACATTTAATATGCAAGTATTATTATTAATCAAATAATTTGAATTTTACAATGATTATTGGAATTTTTGAGTTTGGGGACAATATGGTGAATCGATCATTTCTGAAGGTATTTATATCATCTGGTATGGATCAATTCAAACGAATTGGATCGAAATCCCCAAAGACTGGGATCAGTGTGCAATCTTGTGCAATAATTTGTGTAAAATTTAGCCACTAATTATATTTTCATATAAAAATTGTTCGGTTCAAAACAAACTATTGAATTGGAATTGGAAATTTGTGTAAAATTGTGCAATAATTTGTGCAATAATTTTCATATAAAAATTGTGCAATAATTTGTGTAAAATTGTTCGGTTCAAAACAAACTATTGAATTGGAAAAAAAAACAGAAAAAAAAAACAGCAAATAAAACAGAAAAAAAAACAGCAAAAAAAAAAACAGAAAAAAAAACCCCCGGACCGGACCATCCCGGACCGGACCGTTACCCCCGGGACTCACCGGACCGTCCCGGACCGTGGGACCGCCGGACCCGTGGTTCAACCAAGGGCCGGGGTTGGCCTCTGAAAACCGGACCCGTCCGGACCGGGACCGTGGACCCGTCCAACCCGCCGGACCCGTGGACCGGACGAGTTTGGACCGTCCCGGACCGTTGTCAAAACACTATTCAAGAGGGATCCCTCAACTTCTCCTTTGTAGACCCAAACCTTCACATTGTCAGCTTCAATTACAATCTCCATTCTTTCACTCTTTGACCAAAAGTCACTCATGCACATAAGAACATGACATGAAACAAACTTAAGATGAAATTAAAAAACTCCCATGCACTTTTAAATTAAAATAAAATTTGTTTCATATTTACTAATTTATATGATTTACATTAAATTTACATTTTTAATTTATTTCATATTTACTAATTTACATGATTTACATGAAAAAGAGAAGTTATTTAAATTTTGGCAAGAAAAAAAAAAGTTTCAAAAAATAATTTTATTGAGGCAATCCATCGAACACCTTGTACGCAAGAAGGATATACATATGAACCTTTTGACATTTTCTAATTTAGAATGCTTTGTAAGATTACTAAACAACTGGACCGAACTAAAACGGTTTAAACACGATGGCTCAACCCACATGTCAGCACGAGCATGACTGAGACAAGGAAAAACAAAACGGTTTAGGCAGATTTACCGTAAGTGCTTTCAAATCGCAGTTTTGACGACGGTGGAGAAAGCCGTGCCGACCAAGCCTTGGTACCGACCTGCCTGTCAAATTTCAAATTGCAGTTTTGACGACGGTGGAGAAGGCCGTGCCGACCAAGCCTTGGTACCGATCCCGCCTGTCAAATTTCAAATCGCAGTTTTGATGAGGGTGGAGAAGGAAGTTGAGTGGGTTTTGACGAGGGTTTGAACCGCAACAGTGAAAAAAAATATGAAATTGGGAAGAGAGGAAGTGGAGTGCCCAGAGCGGCTGATTGGGGGCCTGAATGGAAATGGTTGGCGGGAGGATCAAGTGAGGGTTTAGGGTCTGGGGGGAACAAAAAATTTGTGATGAAAATTTGAGAGGGAAAGTCATTTTGGGAGGGATAAGAACTTAGTGGGGATTTAGGGTTAGGCGGGGAGAGAAATATCACAGGGAGGAGAACGGAGTAGGTCCGATGGGCATCTGACCTACTTTTAGATTCAACAAGCATGATTACCGTCTGATCTAATTTAAGATTTGTACGCACAAAAATTGAAACAGATGCACACGACTTTTAAAGCATTCTGGACAAATCTTAAAGCAAATCGACGGTGATTAAACCCATCAGACCTACTCTCAATTGTTCGTTCCCCACCTCAATTTTCATTTTCTCCCTGTGCAATTGAGAGTAGGTCCGATGGGCATCGGACCTACTTTGGTTCGATGGGTTTAATCACTGTCGATTTGCTTTAAGATTTGTGCAGAATGCTTTAAAAGTCGTGTGCATCTGTTTCAATTTTCGTGCGCACAAATCTTAAATTAGGTCGGAAAATATCAAAGAGGGAGAAGTGAAAATTGGAAAATATCAAAGAGGGAATCAAAGTTTTAGTGAAAATTAAGGTGGGGAACGAAATATCAAAGAGGGAATCAAAGTTTTAGTGAAAATTTGACAAACTTAGATTGAATTAAAATATTTTTATTTAATATTTTTTATTTGAGAAATATTTTTTAGTATTTATCTTATTCACTGTAACATTTATGTAAAATCAAATTTTGAGGAAGTTTTTTATTTTAGAAATATTTCTTATTTTTATTTGAGAAATATTTTTTATTTATATTTAAATAGTTGAGTGGCCTTTTATAAAATTAAAAGTGAAACAAAATATATTTTGTGATTTACATGTGTACAACAAATAATATGAAAAAAGAGTTAAAAATATATTTTCATATTTTTTACGGTTTCTATGCCCAATCATACTTATATTTAAACATAGTTTGTCCCATAATTACTATTTACTATTGTATGTTTCATATTTAATGTGTAGATTAAGTCAATTATGTTTATTTGTTTTATATTGAATCTCCTCTAATTGACTCTGTGAGAGAAAAATGAGAAGGAAAATGAAATAAATTTCATTTCAAAACTTTATTTAGCAAAAATGAATGGAAAAATTGTGAAGTTAAATTTAGCAAAAATTTTAAATTGCAAACAAAATTAATGAAATTAACACGATAATGAATGGAAGAACATGTTTATGAATTACTAAAAGATTTGTACACAAAAAAGTATATAGCATAACATGCTTGTTGCATAAATAACTCACATCCTTCAAGCATGTTAATAGAACATGAACTCTCGTAGTGTGAGTTAATGAAGATCCACAAGTATACGTTGTCTGATGGTCGATCGGAATCATTCAAATTGAAGAATATCACATTCATTTCATTGTAGTGAAGTTTGATAAAATTTTATGTTCATCTACCTATCCATTAAGCCGATAGAATATACTAACATCGTAGGGCCACAAACACTTCACATCAGATCGAAACTTCAGTTTTTTTTGCTGGTTGCGTTCAATGTTTTCCCCTGATTATTTAAAAACTAATTTGAAATTATTTCAATGCAGATCGACCGTTGATTGCTCATTCAAAAATGAACGGTTCGTAATTATTGGCTCAATTTTAAGGGGCAAATATTAATGAAATTATATGAAATTAACAATTATAAGCATTATTTGGTCACAGGGCATGTATAAATGTAGAAAATATTTTTTTAGAAATTTATGTATATTATTTGCTATACAAAAATCACTAATTTTATCATCTGTTGATATGAGCCGTCTGATGGGTGATGAAGGGTCATGATTACCAATGGATGTCTCCATTGCAGAGGTTGTGGGCATGAGGTATATTTCACTGAGGTGACATAATCTTTCTATTTAGATCCGCCTTAGATGAAATCATCTGGATTCTTTAGTAATCGTGCTAATTTTGATCATACGGCCCCGATCTAAACATAAATATTATGTTACCTCAGGTGATATAAAATCGTGGGCGTGTGTATCCATCATAAATGCTCTCTGGCACTTAAAGAGGTTCTTTTTCACTCGCTGGGACTGTGTTTTTTCTTCCAAAACCAAATCAAGAGATGTATGATCCAAAATTCTTGTATCTTTCTTCTCTAGATCGTGTCAAAACCCCTAAATTTTCGTTTCCCTCCTTAATTTCCCTCCCAAAATTTCACTAATATTCCTCTCCCACTCTCCTCAAATCATTCGGTGTTGTCTGGACGCGAAGCCAAAACTCAAAACAAAACAAAAATTTCACGCGCTCCGTCCGTCGTTCCTAGGTTTTTCTCTCTCCGCTCTCTCTCGATTTCTTTTTCGCCGCTCCAACTAGGGCTTTGACCGTCCAACTGGCGTGCACCGCCACCGTCGCGGCTGTTGTGGTCACCATCAGGCCAATCTCTCACTTCTTCGTCTCCAACGGTGGCCTTCATCAGTGTTGGTTACAAAGTCAAAGGATAGTTTTGAACCATTATTTATTGACGTCTATTTGACAAGTCCACTAGTCCAGGTCAGATAGTTTGATTTCAAGCAAAGTTTATCGTTCAAATTTGGCCTCATTTCACTAAGCAAACCAATGATTGATTATCTGTTGTGTTTGATTTTGTCCAGTGCCGGTACACGTTAACTAGATTTCTGAATTTTGCATTTTTGTTATTATTTGCTTAGGCTAGTTAGATGTAGCATATGTAAATCTCTAACTGTTCTGATGAAATGCTTAATCTAATAGGTCATATATATGAAGTACAGCCTAACAGAGCCTAATAAAAGATAGTTGCACTGCTTGTTCGCAATTCCATTCATTATTAGCTTAAATTAATGACTGAAAATTGAAAAGGCCTACTGAAATTCTTAATCTAGAGACAAAAATTCTTCCTTTTGACCTAATTTAATGATTGATTTTACTAATGGGATCCGATACACGGGAAGAAAAATTACAAACAAACCACTACAAACACAAGAATTGAAGTCAAATTCTGTAGAGAGAGAGTGTTTTTATGTTCAATTTCAACTTTCACAGGACCAAAGGTTTTTGCAAACTGGTTCTTTACCAGTAAGTGTAACATTATGCAAAATACAAATAAGAAATTAATATTGGACATAATGTACGAAACACTTGAATGTAATTTTCGATAAAATAGGTAACATTTAACTGGCAAAGAATACTTTCTCAACAAGTGTACGAGATAATTAAGTTACTTGATGTGAATTACAATAAAATTGATAACTTGTAAAACTTTGTTTGACTGATGTTAAATTGAAAATTGGAAATTTAAGGGTTTATTTTTTTGCAAAATTATAACTAGTGTGGTTGATTTGTAAAATCTGAAAACCTAAAGGTTGGAATTGGAAAATTTACATGTGGGACCCACATATTTCTTGTACATCCTAATCTCTCTGGCTCTGTATGTGGCAATCTCTTGGTCCTCTCCACTCTCTGAATATGTATTATTCCCTCTATGGTCCTCTCCACTCTCTAAATATGGCAACTTCAAAAGAGGCAGTGGAAGAAGTAGATAATGAAAGAGGAAGTGGAATAAGCTATGTGATGATGGTGTATCTTTCTCTTCTTATTTGATTCATGGTACTCTTTGTCTCCCCTTGTTCTTTGATCTCTTGGCTTAATTTCATTAAATTCGGTACCAACTGTTATCATCTATGTGTATGATTTTGTCATCTTTGGGTAATTCCAAATATGTGTGTTAATCCAACTGTCCACTAGTATCATCGGCATAAGCCCTTGATTGGTTTCTAAGGTAATAACTTGTACATATAATGAGAAAAAGTGTGATATAAATACATATTTTACTGGTATCAGCGCATTCTAGCTTTCTGATAAGTTTCTGGTACAAAGCAGGGTGTTTTCTGCAAATATCAGCATTTTGATTAAAATTCTGATACTGTTCAGGGTCTGTTTTATAAGTTCCTAGTTTTCTATACAGTACTGGAGCAATTCTGCATCATTTAAGGGTCTTTTCTGTTAATTTCCAGCATTCTATACTACCTTGAATGGATTCTGGTAAATGCCAGGGTCTAAATGCAAAAATACGTTTCTGACAGGATTTGAGGACTAAACTGTGACAGAAAATAAGTTAGTTTAGAAAACAGTCCCTGGCAGGGACCTTTTTGTGACAGGATGTAGAAATTTGTAGGAAGAGCTTTCTTCTCATGAGAATTTCACATAAGTAATGTTAGGTGATTTGGATTATCAAAATCTTATTTCACATAAGTAATTGATTTGGATGTGTATCTCTTAATATGATGTCATAGTCCTCTCTTTGGAAATACAAGAAAAGTTACATGAATCATTTTGTATATTAATTTGGTGAATTGTTTTGTATCTCAATGACTTTCTAAGGTTTATTCTTAAGACCAAAATGAAAAGATTCTACAATTTAAGTTTCTGAATTATGTGTGCATCTCATTTAATTTTCAATATACTGTTGTAATTCATATTGTTGTGATATATAAAATATATTCAATTTGAAAGGAGAGATCAAATATATACAGGAAAGGCTTTGTCTAGGAATTTAAAACATTTAGCATGGGTAGTCGCATGCAATTAATATTTCTCAACAATCTAGATTAATTACATGGGTAGTGTATAAGGCTGGGCAAAATTGCTCGAACTCGTAACTCGCTCATTTACAACTCGAGTCAGTTCCAACTCGAGTTGGTTGACTCGTTTAATAAATGAGCTGAGTTTGAGCTGATCCCAACTCGCTCATTTATAACTCGAGTTACATAAAGTTACAGTCTTGGACACAAAATAACCAAAACCAAACTCGGCTCAAACTCGTTTATAACTTGTGTTGTATTGATTAACTGGTTAAACGAGTTTATAAACGAGTTGTGAGCCAACTCGAGTTGATAAAGAGCTGAGTTCGAGTTGGGGGTAACTCGCTCAAACTCGGCTCATTTACAGCCCTAGTAGTGTAGGACTTCTTACGTGGACCATTGAAATAAAATAATAAAAAACGAATCATCAAAACTTGTTACATGGGTCAGCCCATGGAACAGTTTCGTCTCAATTCTGTAGACTTATTACATGGGTAGTGTAGGACTTCTTACATGGGCCTTTAGAATAAAATAATAAACAAAGAATCATCAAAACTTGTTACATGGGAAAGCCCATGCAACTGTTGGGTCTCAGTTCTGCAGACTTACATGGATACTTCTTTTGGTTTTTGTATGGACCTTCATTAAAATATACTATCAGGCATCGTTGGCGGGTCATGGGTCATCAAATATTAGTTGCATGGGTCGGTAAGAGAGAATTGCATTGATAAACATCAAATCTTTTGCATGCGTTACTTTTTCCATGGGACACCCATGCAACAGATATTGTTGTGTCAGAAATGCCAATTCTTTTGCATGGGACATTCACATCCATGTAACAACTAAGTTTTATTCATGTAATAAACCAAAATTCTAGTAGTGTCTGTCGCTGTAGGTAGGGTGGTATAGTGTTTTTGGGTTGACACGCTGAGAGCGAACCACACCAATTAACTTTCCAACTTGACAAGTTGGACGGGAGGGAATTTCAGTGGTCCAAATAAAAGGCTAATTAGTGGCTGTATATGTTCCACATTGGGATGCGTGCAACACGTTTTGTAAATGTTATTTCAGTTTATATATAACATCAATTTCAAAATTTATCGAAATTTGAAATTAATTTTACACAATGACTCTAAATTGAAACCGATCGATCTATTTTATTAGTTGTGCGTTTACATGCAAAATTTATAATTTTTTGAATTTATATAATATCAAGTCATGCTGTCAAATATGAGAGTTTTTAAGTTAATTTTAATGCATTTGTTTTTCAAAAAAATTGACCCATTGACTTGGTACTAAAATAACTCAAAAAAAAAAAATTATGTAAACGCATCACTCATAATGTAAATCAGTTTGAATGGCTTAAATTAGTCATTTGAAGTTTATTTAACAAGTTTTGAAGTTGGTATCATTTGACACCGATGTAATACTAGCTGGACTCTGTTTTCTCTTGGAAATAGTTATTTCTTACTCAACATAACATACACAGAAATATGAATATACACCCTAATTTGCGACCCAACATAACATATATACAAGAAATCTGAGTATACACCCTAATCTTGTTGGAAATTTCTGAAGGATACAACAATAGAGAGAATAAATTTGCTGCTGAAATTAACTTCTATTGCTTCCTTAATTCGGATACAAAGTACATCTGAATTTATAGCTAAACAAAAAACACTAAATCTGAAACATCTAA
This sequence comes from Carex myosuroides, assembly GCA_028015225.1. Taxonomy (NCBI): domain Eukaryota; kingdom Viridiplantae; phylum Streptophyta; class Magnoliopsida; order Poales; family Cyperaceae; genus Carex; species Carex myosuroides. Next base: position 11,672,822 of record CM051465.1, read on the forward strand.
ATTTAGTACCCCACTAACTATCCTCCTATTACAAGTAGTCCCCAAATTAGAATTATACCCCACGTATCCAGCTATTACAAACAGGACCTACATGACTAATTATAGACCCCACTAACTCAACTACATGCCTAAAAATAGAACACAACATGTTGCATCCAGATCTCTAAATCTGGAATATTCAGACTCTAATTTTGTATCAATATTCAACACTCCCCCTTGATACAAAATTGCCAACTCCAAGCTTCAACATCATCTTCTTCCTCTGAGTCATCATTCCAGATCTTCGCATCCCAATTGTCATCCTCCAATGTCGGTTTCACCTCTTCTATCTGCTCCTTAGCCTCTTTGATATCAACTACCTGAGATTGTGACTCGGTTGATTCGTCATCCACCATGGATTCTTCCACATCATTATCAGCCTCCATGACCTCCTTTTCAACCACCTTGTGATTTTGCTTCTTTGTGTCATATTTCGGCCTCTCTTTAACCTCAGTTGTACCAGAACTTGTACTGCCCAAACCCTTAGCACCTTGTGCAAGGAACTGCCGTCTCATAGCTTCTAATTTTCTCTGCTCGTCCTTTTGTTTCCCAATTAGAAGCTTGCCCTCTAGCATCTTCTTCAATTGCTTCTCCTTTACTTTCTTCTTAGACTCCACCTTGGTCTCGGTTTCCATCTGCACATGCTTCTTATCAGATTCTGGGATGCCAATTTCACTCCCAGGAGCAGCAGCAGCAGCATCTGCTTCAGGTTTCGAATCCTGCATGTTAACATCTGCTCCAGCTGTGGCCTCTTTGGTTACTTCATTTAAGTTTGTGGTGGAAACAAGAACTTCAGTTTCCTCCTCTGTGATTGTTGGCTCTTGCTCAGGATTGACTTCTACAATATGTAGTCTCATCAAGAAAAGTCCCTTTTCTTCTTTCTCGGCCTCCATCTGTACATGCTGGTCGAAACATGATTCTGCCATCCTCAGTACTTGTGTATCAGTAATGGTAACTAGATCCCCATCAGAATCCTTGTACTTGATCAGCACATATTTTAATGAAGGAAACCTCTTCGTCACAATATCTCTCAACACCTTGAAACTACATTTTTCTGACATCTGAGCCAGCCGTATATCGTGGTTGTACACCAGCTTCAACGGCCTCTGACGAATGAGCCCTACATTCTCCACCTTGAGGGCTTTTTCATCAAACAAAAAATTTCTACTCACCGTGATTTTGCCACTTTCTGGACTGCTGCCACCATTTTCTTTTATGTGCACTCCTACTGTGCCCTTGCTACTTGCGTCAATCTTGCTTTCGGTGTATGCCATGAAGAGTGACGGTTGCTCATTTTCTTCTACAGCATAGCTTGCTTGATTCTCCTCCCTTTGCTTCTTGTAGCACTCGGATTGGTAGTGCCCGAACCTATTGCAATAATAGCACTGTACATCTTTCCTTTGCAATCTGTTGGACTGCTGGAACTGCTGGAATTGTTGCTGATTCTGTTGATACCTTTGCTGGAATTGAGGTGAAAACTTACTGCTCGTGGTTCTACCTCGAGTTGACTCCCCCTTCGTGTAAAAGGCCTTTTCAACACCACTTTCTTCTGATCTGGACAGCCTTGATTCATGGGTCTGCAATGATCCCATGAGTTCATCAAAGGTGTACGTTGCGAGATCCTTTGATTCTTCAATTGCTGCCACAACGTGATCAAATTTTGGTGGTAGACTTCTCAATACTTTTGCCACCACGGTCTGTTCTGACATGTTGTCTCCGTATGTGCGAATTTGGTTGACAATGGATGTGACTCTTGACAGGAAAATCTGCACTGGTTCTTCTGTTTGCATGAGCAGTGTCTCGAAATCTCGACGAAGGCCTTGCAATTTGATGGCCATAACTCGTGTGCTTCCTTGAAATGCCGTCTTCAAGGTTGTCCATGCCTCCTTTGCATTGGTGGCTGCTGCAATTTTCGAGAAGATGGTGTCATGCACTGCTTGTTGGATGAAAAACAACGCTCGTGCATCTCTCTTCTGATTCTCTTGCGGATTAGGATCTGGATCAGGAACTCCATTTGCTATCAAGTCCCATAGGCCATGAGACTTGAACAAGGTCGTCATCTTGATGCTCCAAAACTCATAATTCTCGCCTTTGAACAGAGGAATTGCTGGTTGCGTGACATTCACCATGGTGCTGCCGTTTTCTGCCATGAAAACGCTCTAGGATCGACTTGCTCTGATACCAATTTGTTGGAAATTTCTGAAGGATACAACAATAGAGAGAATAAATTTGCTGCTGAAATTAACTTCTATTGCTTCCTTAATTCGGATACAAAGTACATCTGAATTTATAGCTAAACAAAAAACACTAAATCTGAAACATCTAAATTTAGTACCCCACTAACTATCCTCCTATTACAAGTAGTCCCCAAATTAGAATTATACCCCACGTATCCAGCTATTACAAACAGGACCTACATGACTAATTATAGACCCCACTAACTCAACTACATGCCTAAAAATAGAACACAACATGTTGCATCCAGATCTCTAAATCTGGAATATTCAGACTCTAATTTTGTATCAATATTCAACAAATCTTACATGTTCACAGGCTTCACAAGGTTTAGGGGTTTAGGATAGTTATTGTGCGTTTTTACTATTTTCAGAGTAGGATAGTTTACTGTGGTAGTTATTCCAGTTATTAAATCCTTCAATTTTCATTGCTGTAAGTTAGGTTTGTATTCCATGTACTGCAATTAATATTTTAAATCAATGAATATAACTACGGGTTTGAAATAATAAAAAATAGTTAATTATGTCTTACACAACACGGAATATAGATATATATAACTTGCTAGAAACATCTAGATTAAATATGCTTTAATACTAAAGGTATTTATACAACTAGAAATATGATATTATTGATAATTTCTTTGCTGCATTATTAGGTAGGACCGTAGGACAAGTTGAAGAAGGAAGTGAACGAATTAAGCTACCAACTGGAGCCTCAGGACATAGACCACATCGTACTTCAAATATGGAACCCAGCGCAGGTGATGGCCAATAATTAATGGAGAAGATATAAACCATTGAAGAAAGACCTAGCTTATTACGATTAATTCACAACTAAGAATATTTTGAATGCATCAACTAAGCCTTTTGTGATGTAAGATGTTAGAAATGTTATCAGTATTGCATGGAGATTATATGCGTATTTCTAATGTAGAATGTGTGATAGGTATTAAACTAATTAAGTACTCTGGTAGCTAGGTTGGTTTAGGTATCATGAACTTTGTCAGTTAATGCTTCAAAGTAATAAAACAGACTCTAAGCTTTTTTGCCAAAAAAAAGAAAAGGATAACTAGCTAGGTAAATAGGAAGGAAGCACCTTTTAAAAATTTCTACTACTTATATTTTGTATCGTTAAACTGTGCTCACGGGGTATATTCATAAAAGAAAAAGCCTTTTGCGTCTTTTGTCTCTATATGGTGCTGTAGTACTTGGTGCCTTACCAACTAAAAATGAAAGATTATTTTTAGACCAAATAATTTTTAAATATCTATTTTTTTTACAAAATAATAAATTTATTTATAAATTAATTTTTTTTCTTAAAATATTTTTTACATAGAGATCATATTAAGTAGTTCAGATTGGTTATTTAAACTTTAAAAATAAAAATATCAATCGATCACATGGATAAATCCGCGTTATTCATAACATCATAACTTCATGAGTGTAAATATGTAGGATTAGATTATTATAGTAGTTTAGATGAATTCACGAGAATAAAGGAGCTTAGATCTAAAAAAAAAGGATTATTTGACTCGTTGTAAATACGTTTTTTGTCAATAGAATCATTAGTAGACATTTAAAGCCACTAACCTTAAAAAACCATCATAACTTCACTTTATAATCAATAATCATCAAAAGATTATTCACTCCGACAGCTCATGTCTCATCTTTGTTAAAGATTGAGGATACTAACATGATACTCTCGAATTCCATGGAGCACTGGAGGTTCAATGTGGCAACGGAGCCATATGCATGACCAAAGGAAGAGGCACTTACCTACGTTTTGCCTCAAAACTTCTAAAATTAAATACTATTATTTAGTCATTTTCTTTTTGAAAAAATATAAAATTATATTTCTATTTAAAATAATTATGTCATATTTCTTCACTATCCTATCTCATGGCTGTCCTTGCTTCAACCCCTTCTCCTTTGGCTCTATAAAAACCCAATGTCCTTGCCAAATGATTCAAAGAAACCAACAGCAACATCAGAAAATTCAAAGTTAGACATACATACATACCTCCACCTCTCTCTTAGCACACAGCTTTTCTTGTGATCGAACTTGGTCTACCATGGACACGTTCTTCATCTCCCACGGTGTACCAACAATCATCATGGATGACGGCATCCCAGCAGGGCCATTTTTGAAATCATGGAAATCCAGCATAATGAAGGAAATGCCAAAGGCAATACTCGTGGTCTCGGCTCATTGGATTACCGATGAACCGACTGTGAACCTGATCGATGGAGCAAATGACACCATTTACGACTTCTATGGGTTTCCAAGCACCATGGATCGGGTTAGAAACAAGGATTGAATAATAGAGTCACGTCACCATTTACGACTTCTACGACTTCTATGGGTTTCCAAGCTCATTGGATTTCGGAATGATCCATACAAGCTATGCAACATGATCTTCATAGGAAAATATACGATGAGATTAAATTTTATATTTTGTCAGATTCTTTTACTAATTTCTAAGGTAGGTAGAAAATTACCATCTTCCAATAGTCTAGAATCTTTAGATAAGGTGATTTTCTACTATCAAAAATTATATTTTAAAAATTCTAAAATATATAAAATTTTATTTTCCAGTATATTATTTGATAAAGCTAGTTGAGCCGTTCAGATCGACTGTTTAAATTTGAAAACAAAAATATGAATTCATAGCACGGATTAACTTGCGTTTTGCAAATTACCATAGTCTCACTCTTTATATATATACACTAATTTAAGTATCTGTAAAATGAGCAGCTTATACATGGTTTAACATCTAATTGAATTTTAGAATTACTTTTAGAAAGTAACATGACATATAACTTCTTTTTTCTAATATTATATTAGAAAAACTATTTGCAGTTTCTTCAACAAAATCCGATATTTAAATTTTTCACCGAGTCTCAATAACGTACTTCTATCTCATAATATGCAATCACTATGGCCTAATTCTATGAGATTTAGACAATCAGCAAGATGAAATTATATATTAAAACTGAGTCTTCCAAATTAAATCGCAATTATGATGGTTATAAGATTTTTTCCTTTCATTTAATCATGCTCAAACAATTATTGTAATATCTGGCAAACTCAACAAATTACTAGAATTAAATTTCTGTTGCAGCTAGAGTATCCTGCACCTGGTGCACCTGATCTTGCCCAGAGGGTGAAAGAGCTTCTCGACAACTCCGGGTTCGGACCCGTTAAGGAAGATAAAACCCGTGGCCTTGACCACGGCGCATGGGTCCCACTTATGCTAATGTACCCTGAGGCAACCATACCGGTTTGCCAGCTATCGGTACAGTACGAAAAAGAGGCAGAGTACCACTACAAGTTGGGCAAGGCACTAGGCCCACTTAGAGAGGAGGGTGTGCTCATTATCGGTTCGGGCAATGCCACTCACAATCTGCGTATTATCGGGCAGGAAGGTGGGCCCATTCTCAAATGGGCCTCAGATTTCGACACATGGCTCCAGGAGTCTCTTATTAATGGAAGGTACATCTTATTTACCATTTAAATTTTCTGAATTTAAAAAAGTGAAGTGTCTGAGAAATAAAATCAACAAAAGGTAAATATTAAATCAAGACTCTAAAAATCAGAATTGGAATCGAAATCTATCATTTGATCGTGAAATCGGATACGGAATCGGCCGAATTAGATTGAAACTTGGATTTTTTACATAAGCTTGTATTGTACTATTAAATAAAATAAAATATTGTTAAAAAAATAATTTATTAAAAAATATGTTCTGCACTAATATAATACAAAAATTATAATTACAACAATAACAAAAAAAAATTCTTTAGTAATGCAAATAAAATAGAGTAGAACTAGCTAGGGTGTTCTTAAGCTCACCAAGTCTCTTTGTAAGCTTAACTCAAAAATCTATCGGATTGGCTTCAAACAACACATCAAAACCGTTGAAACCGGTGTCACGAGTGACGCATTTACATGTCAAATTTATAATTTTTCGAACTAGTTTACTATAAAGTCAAGTGGTCAAAAAATGATGAAAAATGAACTCATTAAAATTAACTTATAAATCATTTTTTTTTACCGCATGACTTCATACTAAATTAGTTCAAAAATTTAAAAATTTGACATGTAAACGCATCACTCATGAAGTAGATCGGTTTGAACGATTTGGATGCATCATTTGAAGTCAATCCGATAGGTTTTTAAGTTAAGCTCACAAAGAGATTTGGTGAGCTTAAGAACACCTTAGTTCTACTCAATAAAATAACAGCTCCGGAGCTCAACTTACTTTGTCCACAAGAAAAAAATACATTAATTAGAGGCACTAATATACTAGGAACATTTACCTCTAGTCTTTTGTAGTCAATCACTTGGAACATTCTGGTCTGACTCAACTGATTCCGAGTTGAATCAATGGGCCGATTTTCGGAACCATGAGATTAAACAATTTTAGTTCAATGGAAATATGAATTGAGAATGAAAAACATAAATCACAGTATGATGACCCCAATGATGTTTTAAGGTATGATGATGTGAATAACTATGAGAAGAAGGCCCCAAGTGCAAGTATGGCCCACCCGTGGCCGGAACACCTATTGCCTCTCCATGTGGCCCTTGGTGCTGCGGATGAGGGAGCAAAAGCGGAGCTGATACACCACAGCTGGACCAACTGTACCGTCTCATATGCCTCGTACCGATTCACTAGTGCCAAGTGATGACTTATATAATTTCTTTTATTATGTTGGTGGGAGCTTGTATCATATAAATAAAACGGGTGCTCTTTACCATGTCATACTTGTTTTATATCATTTCGGTATACTAAGGTTGTACTCTTTGTCGTATTTCAGTTTAATTGGTCTTGTGTTTGGTCAGATTGTTATCATATATAATTACTGTACTTATATTTTCATAATCCTTCGCATTATGTAATATCATGCTTAAAAAAGTTTAATCCAGTAAATTTATGAAATCACTCTTTTCCTAAATTTGGACTTATTACTTCACAAAGTTATTGCAGTAGGTTTTGCCATCAAAACCTTGTTAGGTTAAAGTAGAAGATTATTATTGCTTATTAAATTCGTTTTTTTTTTTTGTTATATTACAAGGTTCTAGAAAGAAGCCAAAGATATAATCGGGATGCTAAGTTGTTGTGTTTTGTGTTAAATTCATGATCCGATTTTTATCATAAAACAATTCTTATTCAATTGAAAGGGTACATCACATGTATATGGTTCTATCATAAATTATTTCAGGCTTACCATCTAGGTTAAATCTATCATGTGAATTGCATTACATGTGGTGAGGCCTAGGGCTGCAAACGAACAGAACCGGATCGAACTTACCTTCAGTTTGAGTTTGGTTTGAATTAATTTCGAACTAAGTTTGGTTTGAATTAATTTCGAACGAACTCAATTTCGAACTTTTACGAACTTTATTACGACTTACGAGTTATGACTTATGGCTGGACCATAGTTCAAAATTACAACACTTCAATAAAAACTCATGCATTCTGAATTCTAATTACACAGTACACCAAAGTTGGAAAATCAAAGTTCATTACAAATACCAAAATTTATATCAAACACCAAAGTTTAATACAATCAATTAAAGTTCAGTACAGTCATCATATCCAAAGTTTTCCAAATAGCCAACAGGAGAAACATTACCAAAGTTTTCAAATATCCAAAGTATTCAAGAAATATTTTTCAGAAGTCAATTCTGAGAGCAATTATGGACTGGGCGGCTTTATATTTTCATCAGCGAACATAAGTTATCAGCGGAAATCAATGGTTCACGTTTGAGTTAATTTCGAACTAAGTTTGGTTTGCGAACTTATTTCGAACGAACTAGGTCCAGTTTGAGTTTGGTTTGAATTAATTTCGAACTAAGTTTGGTTTAACTTAATTTCGAACGAACTCAATTTCGAATCGAATTTTTTACAAACTTTTTTGAATCAAACTCGAATCGAATTACGAACTACGAATTTTTTGTGCAGCCCTAGTGAGGCCTGTTCGCAAATAGTACCACAGGTGACGCTGGTATCTCAGGATTTTCTTTTTGTTGCTTTTCTATGGCGCAGGCATGATCTATCCAGTGGGGTGCACTTTTCCGGTCTATATTTTGTGGTGCTCACAGAAATTCCTGTTGGTTACTTTGGTTTTGGTTTTAGCTGCTAAATTTTTTGTGTAGACCTAATCTACCTATAATGTCTTGTTTAAAACGAACTAAAATACCCCCATTAAACGGGTGGGAGCGCGCACACAAACACACCATTCTCCTTTCCTGGCACACGACACCACCTGGTGCAGACTTGGTTACAGCCGGTTGCGGTTAGCCTTCTTCCTTCTCTTCTTAAGCAACCCTGCCCCAGTTATGCAGCTGGCTCATCCTTACAAGGTTTTAGGATTTCCTGATTAAGTGTTTCATGATAAAATAACACCTCACCTCCTGGCTCCTGCAATTGGTAGTCCACTCAGATACAAGATAAAATGCATCGATCTGTATGCTCCTGGCATCCACCATATACATATTATAAAATGTCAACTGTTCAATAAATTTTATATTTCTTAGGACTGAAATTAATGTTTTACCCCGCTCTTTTCTAAAGGAGAAAAATTGGCCAACTTCGTGAGCTAGCACAATGGAGTCTTTTTTTTTTTCATAATTTTGAATTTTCAAATCCTACAGAATTCTTCAGAAATAGATGTATCACAACACTGGACAGTCTAGATCCTTTTGGAAATTATTCGGTACATATTATTTTAAATACGGTGTTTCAGGAATTCATAAGTGAGTTCAACAAATAAAAGTCCACAGGTGACTGGGTAAAATTCCCTCTAGTCAACATATAACGTCACCGTAGGACAAAGTCTTTTTAAGACTTGAATTACACACCTTGACCTGCTACGGTGAAATGTTTCATTTTGTCTTTCTTTGTACATATAGCTCATTTCTACAAAGCGAGTGGAATAATATTAAAAAAGTACAAAAGCCAATGCACTCTCAGTACCTCATCTCCAGTTATATGGCAATTGTAGTCTGTATATAAATATATTCACTGCCTCCAAGAAGGCGTTGATTATCAGCTAAATGATCAAACACCAAAAATGGTGTTCAGAAAATTTCAATACTAACACACACAACTCGTCTCTCAATTTTTTGTGTTGAAGTCCAGCTTATGGTAAAAATTAAATATATATTAGTAGGACATAAGCCTCTCAAGTTCAATGTGTCACTGGAGAAGATGGAAGCTTGAGTATTATCTGAACTGAAGTATTCAGATTGTCAAACAGGAAATTGTCAAACTGAAGTATTCAAGCTGTCTTTCGCCTATATAAGATTTGCATTACCTCACCAGCTTTTAGTGAAAAACCGAACACAACATCAGAGCAATCAAAGCTCTAACAGTTGCACATTAACTTCTTTGTGCATCTCCAAACAAATCATCCCTTTGTGAACCATTTCTACCATGGACACATTCTTCCTTGCTCACGGTGCAGTGACACTTGTCGTGGATGAGACCGTCCCCGTACGGTCCTTTTTGCAATCATGGAAATCAGACACAATGCAGGAAGCACCACGGGCGATACTCATGATTTCGGGGCATTGGGACACTGATGCACCAACTGTGAACCTGGTTCACGGAGAAAATGACACCATTCATGACTTCAAAGGGGTTCCTCGATTCTTCTATGAGGTTAGGATGCTATAGCAATAGACTTGTCAGCATGAACTAATTAAATATTTTATTATATAGTTCATCGATCTCGCTTCTCAAATTTCTAATTTTTTGGTTGATAATTAGAAATCCTTTGGAATTGATATGGTCTATATATAATATTTATACAACAAAACTTTTCAAGTGCAATTACCTTCAGGAGATATCTTTAGTTGATCTTCCAATTAACAGCGCAGCTAATTTTTACATTTCTTAATTTTGACATTTCTTCCTTCATTTTTCTCTTTTGTAAGGATTTTCTAATAACATCTAACAAAACTAATTAATTACAAAAAATATTGGTTCAGCTCAAGTATCCTGCACCCGGTGCACCTTATCTTACCCAGAGGGTGACAGAGCTTCTCGAAAATTCCGGGTTCGGAACTGTCAAGCAAGACAAGACCCGTGGCCTTGACCATGGTGCATGGGTCCCATTGATGCTTATGTATCCTGAGGCAAGAATACCAGTATGCCAGCTATCGGTACAGACCGGGAAGGGTGCAGAGTACCATTACAACTTGGGAAAGGCACTCATACCACTTAGAGACGAGGGTGTACTCATTATCGGGACGGGTAATATAACCCACAATTTGCAGGCTTTAGGACCCATTGGCGGACCCATCCCCAAATGGGCCTCGGATTTCGACACTTGGGTCAAGGATTCTGTTTTAAACGGAAGGTAAATGTTTACATATATGCTTCCCGCCTGATCTTTTTGAATTTTGTTTCAAATGTACATAAAATAACTTCAAACAAAAAACATAAAAAGGAGAATGTTCAAGTAGCTAATAATTGTGAATTTGTGGTGCTTTGTGAAGGTATGATGATTTGAACAACTATGAGGAGAAGGCCCAGGATGCGAAGATGAACCACCCGAGTCCAGATCACTTCTTTCCTCTCCATGTGGCTCTTGGTGCCGCTGGTCATGGAGCAAAAGCAAAGCTGATACACCACAGCTGGACCAACAGTGTGATCTCTTATGCCTCATACCGGTTCACTGCTGCCTAGTGATGAACTTTATTGTTGGCTGATCGAGCTGCTTGAAATCATTGAATATTGAAAATAGCAACAAAATAATGTTTTTCTTTCTGAACTTTCCTTCACTGTACTTGAGTTTTTTCATTTGTGTTTAAACACATATATAGTCAAATAAGTAATCCCCTCTGTTGACTGTTGTATTGGAGAAACAAACTGGGAAAAGTTTTACTTTATTGAATGAGCCACGAGGCATGAAGAAATTTGAAATTTCTTTGAAGTTACGCAATTTAAATGAAATAAACGAATCAAAAATAAACCTGTTATGGTACAATAATATACAAACGAAATACCATAGCAGATTTACTTGAAGTAAACAAATAACCTTCTCTGTGGCAAATCCCACAAATCTTCAAGTTCTACATGTCGTTTTCTATCTTACTCTTTGTACCTGGAACCCACAAAGTGGAACGGTGAGAGATTGAGAATCTCCCAGTGCGGTATTTAGTTTCAGTCGAGTTATCCCCAGATCCGACCAACTGAAACTAAAACAGCATCGAGCACCAAAAATATAGACTACAATAATAATCTAAGAGCCAAAGAATCTAAGTTACCAACTATAATCAGTCAAGAAACATAAATATAAGTTCACTTTAAGAATTGCTTAAATACCGTGAAAGAAAATCAGCAAGCTAGAGAAACAATTGATAAACTGTAACAATCAAGCATAAAGAAATATTATAATATGCAATGCTCATGTGCAATAGACTTAAAAGTTCAATCCAGTTTAGTAGTGGAACCCTATCGTATAATCAAGCTTTATTAACAATCAATCATGTTAATGCAATATAGTTCATAATTACAAAGGTTTGGGGTAATACCATAGTATGATGGGTAATTCACACAGAGCGCTCCATGCCTCGATCATGCGCTACACATAATAGCGCCTACATGATCCGATCGCGCACTACACATAACAGGGCCTACGCGATCGACTGAAACTCATATTTGGTTTAAGTCATGCGCTACACATAACAGCGCCTACATGCTTGAAGAATTTCCCCCCATACTAACTGTTTTGGACAACAATTTATGAATGCAACATTATATCAAAGTTCGTTAGGTTCTGACACAATTTGTTGACAACAACATAATCACGCACTACACATTACAACACCTACGTGATTGACTGAATTTCACAACTAAGTGTAAGAGTCACGCGCTACACATAACAACGCCTACATGACTTCGATCACGCGCTACACATTACAGCGCCTACATGATCATTACACTCTAGAATTGAGCTTCAAGCATGTGCTACACATAACAGCGTCTACATGCTTGAAAGTTATTCATAATATCACAGTTCATTTACCACAATCTAATGTTTCAAACATTTAATTCAATCATGTGATGCTTCAGTTTGCTTAAATCAAATTCAAGTTTCAACCAATTGTTTGAAATCATGACATGCATCAGTTTAAGAAATTATGATAATGCATCAAGATATTTCATGCATTTATGTCATACATATTTCAAAACCATAACAAGTATCTAACTATAATCCGACAACCAAACATGAAAACACCAAGCAATCATAAATAAAATAGCAATCACGCAAACCAAATCATGTTTCTGATATTGTTAAAACAATATATTCAATTCATTTCATGTACCTATGTAATGAAATTTCAAAGTTATCACACATAATTTAATTATGTACTCATGTTACAAAACCACATGCAGAAAATATGAATTTGTCTCCTATGATATGTCATGTATATGAATAAACTCATGTTCAAAACTAAATTTTAAATTTAGCATCATGCTTCATTTTCATATTTTGCTACTAAAAGATATGACCATGCATCTTTATGCTTCAATCTAAAAATATAACACTAGCACATACTTCAGCTATAAACTCACGTGTCAGAACCAAATGCCAAATTGATATCATGCTTTCTTTTCATAAATTGTGATTTTACCTAATATGACATGTATGCATTTATGTCATGCAACTTAAAACCCCAATTATGAATTTAACTATAAGTTAGTTATCAACCAAGTAAACAAGCAACAAACATTGAGTCCATATTTATATAAATTATTATAAGTTATATCGTGGTCATGTTTGGATCTAACATTAAATTCTAATAATTCCCAACGCATACTATTATCTCATATATATTCCAAACTAAACTCATCAAGTTATGTCACGTTTCAGTTCTACAAGCATGTTCATGCATGTTCCAAATATATGACTAATCATGCATTCAAACTATGTAATTCAAAAGCAGAATCAAGAACTTAACTACAACAAATTACCAATCAAGCATCAACAACAAACAAAGAAATTATTAGTTCAGTTTAAATTCAACTCGTGGCACTGTGTGCTCTACATGTGTAAATATAGAGGTAGAACAGCACAACTTGCAAAACCTTTGTAATTATTATTTTCTTAATCAATATACCTGTTAACGGAAATTCCGTTAACCATAAAAAAAAAAAACAAAGAAATTAACAAGCAAACAACAACAATAAGTTGGAGGAAGCTGAGAATAACTCGAAACCCGCACCTTAGCAATTTTGGGACAATGTAATATCAGTGTGTTGCTACCATATGGACATGTTCGACTATACTTCTTGATCCATCCATGCAGGGTCTACGCCTATGCCGACTTAATGAGATCGATTCAGTAGCACAATAATGCCCTCTATCAATTTAGTTAACCATTACCTACAGAACTTGCGCAATTCCTAATTGAGCCTCAGTCAAGGTCATAAAAGAGGTCAATTGCAATACAACAATATATCACAGACTCTCTCTTTAATTAACTTTTAGTCAGAAAATAAATTCAGGGACACATTGCAAAAGTCTAATATGAATGAAATCAAGGTTTTAAGAAAAACAATTATTCACCTCCCTTTCTCCAAATTAATTTGGATGCACCTAAACTACTTAAATTTTCTAATGGAGTAGCAATTTCTTAATACCAATTCTTTTATATTTCACAAATATGCACAAAAGCTAGATTAAATCTGAACTAAAAGACTCTTTGTAAGGTTTTGAACAATTAGTCTCAAACAACCCAATAATAATCTCAAATTCAAGTGTACATGGTCAACAAAATAAGGAAGTGTCATTTAATGGCAACCAAACGTTAATTCAAGCAAAGAGAATAAGAAGAGTGAAATTTACTATGAACAAGAAATAAGTGACAAGGATTATTGAGCACACATCTCTTCACATGATTTGATTGAGCTGGAGCCACCTTGCCTTATTCACAAATTTCTAGTATTGATTCCTTGATGGTGATGAGACCGAGATGGCATGGTAGCGATTGATGAATATAATTGACGGACTCAACAATAGAAAGTATAGGAAGTAAAGAGAGTAGGGGTTCAATTAATTGGTAGGCAAAAGGAATAACATGAGTAGAAATGGACACGGGAGAGGAATTTGGGATTAGGTGAGTGGCAAACATTTTAATTTAGGTAATTAAGATGAAGGTGACAAGAGGCAACCATGTGTCTCACATGCATTCATTTACAAAATTTATTATATAAATAATTGAATAATTTAATCTATGCTCCCTTCTATTTAAAGTATTGACTTGATTAATAAGGTACTAAGTTTCTAATTAATTAGCATGTTTTTGTTAAATAAATCTTAATTCAAATTAACATATTGCTAAACAAATTATAAAATATCTCAAGGAATTGGAAATTTATTTAATCTATTAATTGACCTTGAAATAATATTATTCCAAATAATTGTTCAAAATAAATTTACAGTTTTTCAAGGTAAATCTGAACATATTACGATATTTTTAGAAATTCATTAAATTTTGTGCTTCACTTCATATAAAATAACATTTATAAATATTCAAAATCGAATTGCGTATAATAGCAGTATATCAAATTTCAAATCACTGGAATATTGGAATGTTATAATCCATATTATAACTATGTTATAAATATTTCTTCAACTACGTGTTTCACTTCAAGACAAATAAGATTTTCAAATATTCAAAAGATGAGATGTTACATACTTGCAGACTAAAT
Organism: Carex myosuroides; assembly: GCA_028015225.1. NCBI lineage: Eukaryota > Viridiplantae > Streptophyta > Magnoliopsida > Poales > Cyperaceae > Carex > Carex myosuroides. The sequence continues at coordinate 11,687,826 of CM051465.1, forward strand.
TTTACATTTTTTAGAATTTTTTACTATTTGTTTAGATATGTAGAAATCACTACTTTTGAATGGTATAGAATCTACGTACGGATCAAGTGATTTTTTACTTATTTAAAAAAATAGTAAAAAAAAGTTTCTAAAAAAATAAAATCTGATTAACAAGTACATTTTTCGATTATATTAAACGGTTCAAATTAACTATTTGAATTTGTACAAAGAAAAATTGATCCACAGTGACCAATGTGGGCTATACATAGTATAGTACTGTAGCCTCACCTGAATCATTTTATCGATGAAAAGAAGTCTTAAAGAATTATTAGAAAATAATATCTGTTATGATAGGTGCTGTTGCTTTCTGGTGGTGCATCAGGAGAGATTCTAGTTGAATATAATTGCTCAAGTAATTTGTTCTTATAAAAAAATTGTATTTAACAACTCTTAAGTGAATATAATTTTGCAAATTGCACTTATGAAAAGAGGGTCGGGAGAAATTAAACAAATTAAAGTTTTGAGGACTGGTTCTTTTGGATATTGGTTAAAGCTTCGGTTCCAAAGGAAAGAAAATGCTAGATTTCTTTAAAAGTGAACAGGGGTGAAAACGGAGCAGATACGGAGTGGATAGTGGTAAAATTATATTCATATTTTTTTTTCTGAATATGGATACAGATCGGATATCAGCTGGATACGAATACGGATACGGATCAGATCGGATATTTATTAAAATAATATAATAAATACTAAAAATTACTAAAGTTCATAATATTTATCTAATTATAACGGTGAATAACAATATTTTTCACAATATATATTAAAATATATGACATATATCTACTATTTGCCGATTGAAGTCTATTCAATAGAATTTTGAGGGGTAACACGGTATGTCACTATGCTACAATGCTAGCCTTATCCTATTTGATTATAAATGAAAAGAAATCATTTCCGAGAAATGTATATATTGATCTGTAACCAAATATTGTGATACAATTTCCTTACTAATAAAATTCATTTTTATCTATAATTAGAAATTACTTGTATCTCAAATTATCCATTTGAATATATCAATTATGGTTTTATGTACTCATCATGACAAGAGTATACTTATGATACAAAAAGTTAGTTCAATTGGAGTTGAAAATATAATCTAAAAATAGATGTGGTAATAAGTCGGCAGCCTCAATTTCTAAATTTGTCAGTTTAATAATATTAGAACACTTATATATGGAGTGCCGAAATTAGGAACCAAAAATATACCGTGGCAAAATATAGTAATCTAAAATTTAACTTTCCAAATTAATGCTATGCCGAATTTGGGATACCTTCGAATATATATTTAACATAGATTCAGAGGCTAATTTCTCTATTCATTTCTCATCTTCTCCTTCTCCTGATCGGTTTACATCAGATAGAAACTAGAAAGGAGATCTTGTTAGGCTTTGTTGCGTAAGGTTTTTTGTATTCTTCTTCATTTTAAATCTTCAATGTTTATATACTTTACGTAGTTCATATTTCATCATTCTAGTATTTCAAATTTTGGGGTTCATCTGAAACTGTGCATCCGACTTGGTTTTGTTTGATAAAATGCCGTAATTCAACTCACCCTGAGTTTTTCCTCGTATTTTTTTAACAAAAACTAAACAACTGATTTGTCCATAAACAGTTATCAAGATTGAAGCGGTACTTGACATTATTAGCATCCACCATGTTGAATTCTAGAGTGATTTGCGGAATATGAAAACTGATGAAATTGAAACTTTGTTTCTTTCAATCTGATAGCTTCAACAGTGTACAGAGTTGGTTATATAACAAAAGGAAAAAAGAGACGTTAGATATTCTAACGGTTGCCTAGTATTGTACTGTAGCCTACTGTAGCCTATATTTTCTAAAAAGGAAAAAAGTTGAGTAACTTTATTTACTAAGTTTAGTTGCTCCTTTTATTCCTAAAATAGCAAATGATGAATTAACTCTGATGCTATTTGGTCCCTTAATCCTAATTATTTTCTACACTCCCCCTCAAGTTAGGCGTGTAGATATCGATTAACCCTAACTTGCTTAGATTTTCTTTAAACGGTTTCGGTTCTAATCCCTTGGTAAAGATATCCGCCAGTTGTTCTTCACTTCTTACAAATGGAGTCTCGATTTCTTTTGCTTTAATTTTTTCTCTAATGAAGTGGCAATCCACCTCGATGTGTTTTGTTCTCTCGTGGAAAACCGGATTGGTTGCTATGTGTCGAGCCGCTTGGTTATCACAAAACATCTTCATTGGTTCTTGAATTTTAATTCCCATGTCCGCTAGAAGTTGTTTGATCCAAGTTAGCTCGCTTGAGGTTGATGCCATGGCCCGATACTCCGCCTCGGCGCTTGATCGTGCCACAACACTTTGCTTCTTGCTTTTCCATGTGACTAAATTTCCGCCTACAAACGTGCAAAACCCGGTAGTTGATTTTCTATCAAAACTACCGGCCCAATCTACATCGGAATAGCCACACACATCATTAGAATTGTTACATTTCATAACTATTCCATTTCCGGGTGTCCCTTTTAAAAATTTTAAAATTCTATGTATAGCCTCTAAATGTGGTGTTCTAGGTGCATGCATGAATTTACTTATTTGGCTTACCGAAAAAGAGATATCGGGTCGTGTTACCGTTAAGTAAATTAATTTTCCTACAAGTCTTTGAAATTGATTTATGTCTTCTAACGGTTCACCATCTTCTATATTTAATTTACATTTGCTATCTATTGGTGTAGATACCGAGGGGTTTACATCAAGGGGTTTACATCAAGGCAAGGCTATCTATTTAATAACCAACTCTGTACACTGTTGTACATGTCCGTTAAGTAAAAGACATGTACAATACTATTTATTAAAAGACATGTACAAGTAAAAGACATGTACACTGTTGTACATGTCCGTTTAATAAACAAAAAGGACCCCGAGGGGTTTACATCAAGGCAAGGCTATTCTTAACATTTAACCTCTTAATTTGCTGCACCAATCTATACCTCCATTGATATAAGCCTATATTCCCTTCTTGCATCCTTTAAACCAAAAAGAAGCAGCGTTTTTTTCAACCAATATTTGCTGTATAAAATGGTCAATGATAAAAAGTAATTGAATTTGGAGTTTTTGCTTGGTGTATTTGAAAACAAAGAAATCTGATATGCTTTGAGAATAATTCTTGTTCCTCTGGTAAAACTATTATTCTTTCTATAATATCTACTATGGTTTATTGGATTTGGACATGACTTGAAGAAGACAATGCAAAACTTAGCCAATGGATGCCTACGGACACTAACCTCATCTGATGCAAGCTCTTTCATCAAGCAATGATGCTCAGCTGCCCTCCCCCTCTGATGATGATGCTAGCTCCACCTCTTGAAGCAAGAAGACCAGCTCTTTTGATCTCAGCACTTGATTCTAGGATTCTCCTTTTCATTTCTGCATTAGACTTTATCTAGACTATGTTGCTAAAACTTTTGTTTGTCTATTTCATATACTCTATGATGACTATGTTTTGTTGGCAGGAGTCTGTTCACCTCAGAATTGTGGTTGTTGCTTTCAATTTTACTTTAACTTTTGTAACTTTATCAGTTTCGAAATGAAACAGGCCTTGTAGCCTTTTTATCAAAAAAAATAAAAAGTAATTGAACATGTAATCTGAAACATGAAACAAATCACTCTTAAATTAAACTTAATGAACCGCATGATCTTTTTGTTTCCACATATGCTAGGGGATTTCTCAGCTGGTGCTCCTAAAAAACCCTTGTTTGAGGAATCAAAGTATCTGTTCAGGTAGCTACTATTGTGGAATATGCCAGTTTAGTATTCCAAAAGAAATACGGATATACTCATCATAAGAACTTCATCATTTATATATGAGTATTCATCAAAATTTTCAAGTAATTATTTTCTCATGCAAATTCACTTATTTTTTTTATTATTATCATTTTGTATTTAATCAATTAAAAATAAAAAAAATATTCTGCCCTTTCATTGAAGACTATGTCCCATCCCTCCTTTTCGCTAATTAGTGGTCATCTCATTCCAAACCTTCCATCATGTTTGGTTGCTACTTAACTTCAGTTAAGGAGGATTAAGTTGCTTAATACAAACTAATGTGGCTAAAATTATTTTGTTAGGTTGAGGTTTGTTACTTGAGTCATAACTTAAAAGTTCAAATAAGGGAGAGAAACTGAAATATATTTTTCTCTCTGCCAACAGGTCACATGGGTGGAATAAAGTAACCCATGTGAAGGGATAGTTTAACTTACTCCGTCATAACTCAGACTTTACTTCATCTTAAGCCACCATAAGTTATTCTTGTTTGACGGTTTAAGGGAGGAATAAACCTCTTGTTCCTCTAGTACTTAAACTGCTACGTGCGTACCGCACTAATGTCAAAGAAAAGCGCATTCAATAAATGCATCCAAAAGCCATCATACTCAGCTGTCTAATCCAATCACATTACTCTAGTTAATTATACATTTTCCATCCTCTTTTCATGACATTTGACAGAGATTTTATCCACCTAATCAATAGGATAACTCTCTTAGGATTTCCTGATTAAGTGTTTCATTAATAAAACTTGGTGAAATGATACAGATAAAATCCATTAATCTACCAAATACATATTATAAAATACTGCACAGAGTCTTATTTAAAAACCAAAATACTGTACAGAGTCGTTTGAGTCTTTTATATTTTTTTCCAAAAATACATTAATTGAACCTGATATTGCAATTTATAAGATATAAACCTATAAGAATAACTTCTGAAAGTGTGTCACTGTCATGACAATAACTAAGAAAAGCACTTCAGCAGTTGTCTAAAAAAATTGTAGTTTGTTTCTCCAATACAACAGAGGGGATTACTTATTAACCATCTGTTTAAATGAATATCACAAATGAAAAACACACAATTAAATTTTCCTTTGACGAACTTGTGCTTGGAAGAATAATTACTCTTTCACTTACAGCCATCACTCTAAACACACTAGTGTTCTTTAAAATAATTTGTCTCTCATAGCACACCTAAGATTATTGTTATTCAACATCAAATTGGACACTGACTGTACCAGTAGGATACAGATAATGCACCGAAGCCTAAAATTTGAACATACTGATATTTCCCCTCCTTTGGACCACTGTTGTACCAGTGCTTAACAACTGATCGAATAAATCTGCAGAATTCATAACCTTCCCATAAAATTCATTACCCCAAAGTCGAACAAAGTCTAGCAAAGATGACAGTATGCTTCTAAATAAATAGTGTGAATACAGCGTAGAAATAGAAGCCTGACAAAGAAAAACATTGTTTTATTGCTATTTTCAATATTATATTATTTCAATCACAGATCGATCGGCCAACAATAGAGTTCATCACATGGCAGCAGTGAACCAGTATGAGGCATAAGAGATGACACTGTCAGTCCAACTGTGGTGTATCAGCTTTGCTTTTGCTCCAAAGACCCGCTGCACCAAGAGCCACATGGAGAGGAAAGAAATGATCCGGACTCGGGTGGTTCTTCTTCGCATCCGGGACCTTCTCCTCATAGTTGTTCAAATCATCGTGCCTTCACATAACAAAATTTTAATTCAACTTTACTACAAAGAACCACAAATTCACAATTATAATTAGTAACTTGAACATACTTCTTTCTATGTTTTTTTTTTGTTTGTAATAACTTATTTATGTACATTTGAAACAGAATTCAAAAAGATCAGGGAGGAAGCATATATGTACGCATGTACCTTTCGTTTAAAAGAGAATCCTTGACCCACGTGTTGAAATCTGAGGCCCATTTGGGGATGGGCCCACCATTGGGTCCTTTAGCCTGCAAATTGTGGGTTATATGACCCGACCCGATAATGAGCACTCCATCGTCTCTAAGTGGCTTGAATGTCTTTCCCAAGTTGTAATGGTACTCTGCACCCTTCCCGGTCTGTACAGATAGCTGGCATACCGGTATGTTTGCCTCGGGATACTAAGCATCAGTGGGACCCATGCACCATGGTCAAGGCCACGGGTCTTGTCTTGCTTGACAGGTCCAAACTCGGAATTGTCGAGAAGCTCTGTCACTCTCTGGGCGAGATCAGGTGCACCAGGTGCCGGATACTTTAGCTGAACCATTTTTTGTAATTAATTGGTTTTGTTGGATATTAATTGTTAGTGAATTATCCTTACAAAAGAAAAAAAATTAAGGAAAATATGTAAAAATTAACTGCGCTGTTAATTGGAAGATCAACTAAGATATCTCTTGAAGGTAATTGTACTTGGAACCTTTTGTTGTATAAATATAATGACATTATAGGCCTTATCATTCCAAAAGAAAACTAATCGTAGCTAGCGATGAACTATACAATAAAATGTTTAATTAATTTATGGTGACAGTTAATATAAAAATCTGTGAGTATCTGCGTGAGTGTAAAAAATGACTATTGCCGAGGGTAAGCCGACAGAAATTATTATTCCCGAGGGTATCACCATTACTGACCGGAATATCCACGAGGATACTGATGTTTTTTTTTTTTTTGAAATCATTGCCAGGGGCTGGCAACGGTACAGGAAAGTAAAATAAAAATTACAACGAGGACCCTATAGTTAACAGAAATTGAACCACAGTCCTCCTTGTATAATCTTTCCTCCCAAAGATGCCACAGATCTATGCTTTCCCCGGAAAACTACCTCGTTCCTCTGGCGCCACAGCCACCAACACCCACACAGCATACGATTCAACCACTCTTCTTTCACAGTTCCTCCTCGATTCTTAGCTTCCCTCTAGGATTGTACCCACACGTGAGGAATCGACATTGCCAGAGCAATCTGGCTTGTCAGTAAACACTTATTACTCGCAGACTGAATAAATGTTACAGTAAACAGCCTTCGCATAAGGGCAGGAAAACAGGAGATGTGTGATTGTTTCTGGATTGCCCGTAGTGCACATAGGGCAATTGAGGGGACAGTGAATATTCCTGATCTGCAGCACTTCCCTTGTGAGTATTTTGTTCTGTAACATTAGAATACCAAAGATTCGAACTGTTGGTGTTACCCTTGCCTTCCAAATTGAACAGAAATACCAATCAGATTTTCCGCCATCTCTCAAGATCCTGTATATGGACCTGGATGAGTATTTACCCGAATCGGTCAGATCCCATCGAATGTCATCCCTTTGATCACTAAAAGATAAATAAACTTGTGGAGCAATTTCTGACAGAATTGGGACTGCCTCCCTCAAAGAGAGGGTAGGTCGCGGAGGTCAGAAGTTTTCACTATACTTGATAAGAGGAGGACCATCCCAAGAATCAAACCAAAAAGCTATTGACCGACCATTTCCGATCGCCCAAGAGGTGCAGCGTAAGAACAAAGGTCTGATCTTTATGAGAATTTTCCAAAAGAAAGAGCAGGTTTTATTCCACATTTTGGGTACTGTAATCCCAATTCCTGGTACTGCTCTTTTGACTTTCAATTGGATCGCGACTCTGGCCCACAAGAAAGAGGATACTCATGTTGTTAAGCACTTTTACCCTCGTGATACTCACAAGAATAAAATTATTGTAGCAAGCCTATTGCTATAGCATCCAAACCTCATAGAAGAATCATGGAAAACCCTTTGACGTCAAGAATGGTTTCATTTGCTCCGTAGACTAGGTTCACAGTCGGTGCATCGGTATCCCAATGCCCCGAAACCATGAGTATCGCCATTGGTGCTTCCTGCATTGTGTCGGATTTCCATGATTGCAAAATGACTGTACAGGGACAGTCTCATCCGACGACTGTCACTGCACCGTGAGCAATGAAGAACGTGTCCATGGTAGACCTGGTTCACAATGGGAAGTTTTGTAAAGAGATAAAAAAAAAAGTTATATACGGTTGCTCTGATGTTGTGTTTGTGTTTTTCACAAAGAGCTGGTGGGGGAATTATAGGCGAAAGACAGCTTGAGCTCCAAGTAATTTTGTACAAAAAAATCAGTTTATTCCCGTTTGACAATCTGAAGACTTCAGTTCAGGTAATAATCAAGCTGCCATATTCTCCAGTGATACATTGAACTGAAGAGGCTTATGTCTTACTAATATATATTTCATTTTTACCATAATCCGGACTTCAACACAAAATTTTGAGAGACGAGTTGTGGGTGTGTTAGTATTGAGATTTTCTGAACACCATTTTTGGTGTTTAATTATTTATCTGATTATTAACGCCTTTTGAGCAGTGAATATATATACAGAGTTACAGACTACAATTGCGTTATAACTGGAGATGAGATATTGGTAGTGCGTTTTCTTTTGTAGTTGTCTTCTAATATTTTTCCACATTCTTTGTAGAAATGTTCTATGTAAAAATAGACAAAATGAAGCATTTCCCCGTAGCAGGACAAAATGACTTCATCATACAGTGATGTTAAATGTTGACTAGAAGTGTATGCTAGAGGTAATTTATGCATCCCACCTGTGGACTTCTATTTGTTGAACTCACTTTTTAGTTGTGAGATGAATATGCATTCATATAAGAGTGAGGATATCTAAAAAAAATATAGTAAATAAGTAGGTAGAAAATCTACTTTCAAATGGTCTTGAAAAAAAATATATATATTAGATCAAGTGATTTTCTAACTATCTAAAAAAAAATAGTAAACAAATTCTAATAAATGTAAAATTTGGTCTTCAAGTATATTTTCAAAAGAAGATCGTGTTTAATAGTTCAAATAGACTATTTGAACTTTAAAAATAGAGATATGGATCCATAGCACAAGTCAATCCATAATATATATATTACCATAGCCTCACTCTTCCTAAAACAGTATATTTAATAATATGTACCAAATAATTTAAAAAAGGAGGATTTGATACCCCGAGTTGCCATAATATCTAAATAAGGGATCTAGACTGTCCAGTGTTGTGAATATCTGTAGAATTCTGTTGGATTTGATAATTCAAAATGAAAAAAGAAAAAGACTCCATTGTGCTAACTCATAAGTTAGCACATTTTTTCCTCTAGAAAAGAGTGGGATAAAATATTTCAGTCCTAAGGATCAAATTTAATTATGAAATATACAATTTATTGAACAATTGACATTAAATTAAGAAGGACATCTTACATAAATTCTCAATTATTAGTTGCAAAATATGATATGACCAGACAAAAGGAAAACCTGTTCCTTTTTAACTGATTTCAACAACTGCTCGCCCGACAATCTTTCCCTTGTCAAGGTCATCGTAGGCACTATTTGCCTCTTCAATTTTGCATTTTCTAGAAATGGTGTCTTTTAGGTTAAAAATCCCAGATTCGGCAAGCTTCACGATTTGGGGAAGATCTTGTCTTGCTCTTGCACCATACGAACCAATTATTTTCACCTATTTTAAATTTTCCATAAATATGACAATTTAGTTAAAATTTACAATTTTTATTTGAAAAAATGTTCGAGTGCAAAAATATTATGGGTTAAAAATTCCTTTCTTGCCTAGTTCCAACCAAGGATGTCCAGAACATTTTTTTTTTAAAAGTGTAAAGGATGGGTAATTTAGACATTCATAAAAATATTGTGGCATACATCATATCATCTATATTTTTCTAGCTATTATCTATGTTGCCAGTTGATATATAGGGTTATAATATGCTTAGATTTCCATATAGATGGCCCTAAAATAGGTAATAAAATTGAACTCAAGTAGAGCATAGTTTATTATACATTTTGTATTATCAATAAATTTTCTTATGTGATACTAGCCTTGATGTACAGGATATATGATACCTGTCTACGAACGAGGCGTGTGATATCAATCTCACCAACGACATTTGTTGCCGCGAGGCCAATCATGACTGCTTTGCCCCCATCTCTGACGCTTTGTGTGCACTGTGCGAATGTAAGTGCCTTTCCCAATGCCTCCACCGCCACATCAACACCTCTTCCATCTGTTATTTCCTGCCCATTATTAAAATAAAATTGAACATTACCGGTAGTATTATTCATATTTATCTATTGAGATGGAAATTTATGGACCCTTTTGCAAAAATGGCCCTACATACCAGCATTTGCTAAAAAGATTCGTGAATAGTGGCATTAAAAGCAACACCAATTTTCTAGGAGTAGATTACAAAAATGGCCATTTTGCGCAGGATTAGATTAGACTGATGTTCATCTGAACAGAATTCCTTTATTTCAAATCCTGTTTCCTCTAAGTCTACCTCTGAATTTCTAAAACCTAACCCCAGCCACTTATTTGATAAAAAGAAACTAAAATAAACAATTATTAATGAAAAGCAATAACACAATGGCAAAGTAGACCTTTCAAAAAAAATGCAAAAGAGACAAAACATATGTTGTTAGTAATGTTGTTAAATGCGGTTTTGTTCATGCATGCGGAAGGCCACTGCATACCACATATGCAGTATGTGGTCGCATATGGGGATTTTCATGCGGATTTATATATGTGGATTTTCAATGAAAATTCAAATATATATTCATATGCGTGCATTTTATACTACATGTATATGTAGTATATGAGAAACTTCACTTAAACATATATATGTAGTTTATATAGAGCTCCTCATATGTAGTATATATATTCATATTGAAGTCCAGCGCATGTTTACAAGTATAATAAATAAATGCTCAGCAACTGCTTTAATTCGAAAATGACTAATAGGCCATAAATGCAGCTGCTTTAATTCGAAGTCCTTTGTAGCCAATAGCCAATAATGGGCCATAGATTCAGCTGCTCAAATCCTTCGGCCCAAATTAGTAATAAAATAATGTAAACATTGAATTTACATGAATTTCACCCAGAGCGTCCGTCTGGAATAACCGGTATAATAACACTTCTTTAGTCCCAACTCTTAAAAACAAAAGAAAGAAACTTTTTGAGAGCCTATAAAAGAAGATGCATGGACTATGGGAAGTTTCACTTAACCGGACTTGTGTCCGGATGAGTATAAAGAATTGGATCCGGGTTTTACTGCATATCCGATCCTTTTTTTTATTAATAAATATTTGATCATAACTTGAAAAAAAATTAATTATTTAAAATAAACATTGTATGGACTGCATGGTATAATGCGGTCTGTATGGACTGCATGGTATAATGCGGTCTGTATGGACTGCATGGTATAATGCGGTCTGTATGGACTGCATGGTATAATGCGGTCTATATGAACTGCATATGTGGTTGTATATGCAAAACCGCATATATGGGACTGCATGAAGATTTTCATGCAATTTCCGACTGCATACGCATATGCGGTCCATGCGGACGCATTTAACAACTAACAACACTGGTTGTTAGATTACTCCTTGTTCATGTAATGGACTTATCTTTTGCAAATACATCATGCCTTTTTAGTATGGATAAGTAGGAAGTGTTTATTTATCTTATTTGCATGCAAAACAAAAAATGTTGAATGCTAGGTAACTTCAATAGTTTTTAGGGTGAAAAGAAACACAGAAAATTAAAAAAAAATGGATTATAGGTGTAACAATACCATTACTCAGATAAGAGGAAATTTCCATGTAAATTAAAAAAATAGAAATTAAGTGGAATCTTTTGCAATACAAACCTTTATCCTCTCTACAGCATCCTCATTTCTAGCATTGACAGTGTGTGTTGCACCAAGTAATTTAGCATTGGTTAGTTTCTCGTCTAGTACATCAACGGCTATCACTTCTGATGCTCCAAATGCTTTTGCTATCTGTATGCAGCTGCATTCACATAATTTTTAATCAAAATTACACCAATTACTTTTTTTTTTTTTTGGAAATTACTAAACAAGGCCTTAATTACCTAATATATGGATTGCAGAAAAGTCTTTCTTATTTAATTATCAGATAAATTAAATCCAAAGCTCCTTCTGCTAGTATCTCTTTTGCAACACCAGGAATATTTTAATACAAGAACATAATTCCTCAACTCAAAGGTAGTGTAGTGGGTTCTTTCCATAGGACATAGGTTATGATCAGGGGCGGATCTTAAGGTAGTGTAGTGGGTGCTTAGCGACCCCCATGATTTTTTAAATTTTCATCATGCGTATAGAAATTTAATTGGATTTTTTTTTATATAGCTCAGCCCCCTCATAAAAATGTCAAATGTGTGCTTGCAGCCTAGTGGTTAGATTCTACTTTGTCGTTGTGGAGACTTGATTTCAAATCCCAGTGATAACACATTATGCATTTACACATATTATGCATTTTTACATTTCAGTCCTCCAATCTGAAGTTTCTAGTTTCGCCCCTAGTTATGATCCTGTTAATTATAAGCAAGAAGCATCTGAAAAGGGTAGCGCTTTACCGAAACTTCTAAAAGATACATGATTATGTTCCATTTAGTTTTATCCAAGTTTTATTTACAATTACTGTAACGAAAATAAAAAGCAAAAAAGAAGGAACAGAGAAAAAGAAAAAAAACCTTGATCCAACACCACCAACTCCAATTACAGCAACTGAGTCACCTGCACGCAACTCAGCTGCATGTCTCATGGCACCATATGCTGTAAACACCGCACAACCTAGAATTGCTGATTCAGTGTACGGCAGCGTGTTTGGAAGCACCGCAAGTGCATTTGCAGGAACTACGCAGTACTCTGCTAATCCCCCCATGCTGTACATATACACTGGTTTCCCTGTTAATAACCGAAAAGTTAGAATAATATTCAAGGAAGATGGAGGCTATGGTACTATGCATAGCACATAATGGTCCGTACTATGGATCAATTTCTTCATTTTAAAAGTTCAAACAATCGATCTGAAATGTTCAACATGATCTCCATATAAAAATGTACTTGTAGACCAAATTTTACATTTTCTAGATTTTTTTTACTATTTTTTTAGATAGTTAGAAAATCACTTGATCTAACATTCCTAGACCATTCAAAAGTAGTGATTTCCTACCGATCTAAAAAAATAATAAAATTCTAAAAAATGTAAAATTTAATCTGCAAGTACATTTTCATATGGAGATCATGTTGAGCGGTTCAGATTGACTATTTTAACTTTGGAAACGAAAATATTGATCAGTAGTACAGAAAAATCCGCGCTATGCATAGTATCATAGCCTCACTCTTCAAGGAATAGATAAATGGCATGTATATGTTTACTAGTATGAGTTTTCTATGTACCATTTCGAAGAAATAGTCTGGTTTCGCCATCATAAAGTGTTCCTTTAGCACGATTATATGCAAAGAAAGCCTCACACAGGTCTTCTTGACCCTAGAGTAAAAAATGCATTAGATTGTTAAATTTAACTAAATAACTAGAAAAGTTAGGGATCAGATTGAAAAAAAAAAAAAAAACAACCTTTACACAGTAAAAGCAATTCCCACAAGGCATGATGAAGGCACCGACCACCTGACTTTCAATAGGAAACCTGAAATTTCACACGAAGAATTTGAAACCACACTAGTCCTATCAAGTTTCAAAGTAATCAAATTCTGTAATTCTTGTAGGACGAATATGAAATTCTGTAATTCTTGTCACACGAAGAATTGATTGCTTATTGCATGTACAAGAATTTTTTTTTATTATTTTGATAAAAGACTATATAGCCGGTTTCACATGTACAAGAAAATGAACAGAGAAATATGCATATACCTCTGTTTAACTCCATTGTCAGTGTGGGCCCCATGCTCGACAACTTCTCCAGTAATCTCGTGGCCAATAACACAAGGACTGGAGAAGGGGAGCTCTCCTTTCATTACATGTAGATCCGAATGACAAACGCCACATGCTACATGCATAACCATTTCCATATTTATTGAACTATTGAAAAAATCAGAAGCAACATCTTTTGAGAAATTTAATAGTATATTTTTTAAATTGCAACCAGCTTTTACTGCTATTCTTATTTCTTAACTTCTGTTTGCAAAGAAGATCTGACCATTCCTATAATTCTCAGAAAGAGTACATTGTGGTGATTTCTCTTTTTCTCTCTAATGTAAGTTCGCTTATAGCTTAAATTGACACATGAAAAAGGTACCAAAATTAACTAGATTTGATAATAGAATGATAGCAATTTCGAGATGATTGCAAAGCAAAAATGGAGCTACCTTTGGTCTTGATTAGAACCTCTCCAGCCTTGGGTCGTGGCATCTTAAACTCCTCAATAGAGAGGGGCCGACCCGGTTCATAGAAAACGACACCCCTCATGAAGGAGGTACCTCCTCCGACGTTGTACTCGGCGGCGGAGGTGGTGGCGCCGCCTCCCTCAGAGGTGGAAGTAGAGAGGCATCGCGGAAAAATTCTTGGAATGGAGTTACCGGAGAGGAGGCGACGGTGGAGAGAGCGAGCGAAAGAGGAGAACTGCGCCATTGGTGAGAACTGAGAATTGAGAGAGATCAGTTGGCGAGTGAGAAAGATGGAGAGAAAACTTCGTTTTATTATTGTTTATGACTTTGTGTTAAGAGTTAAGAGGGCTGTTACAGAATTAGAATCCCCTAAAGTAACTCAAATTTTGAGTTTGGATCCGAAAATTAAAGGAACCTGGGTATCCACTGATTCTGATCGGACGGCCCAGATCTAAAAACAAAATTTGTGTTACTTTAGGAGGTCCTCACCGGCTGTTATAGAGAACCGAGTTGTGCCCTACCGTTTTGACACGAATTAAGTTGGAATTTAGTTTAATTAGCATGGATTTAGAATTAGGTCACCGAATTTTTTTTAAATATCGTGTATAATTTGAAATGAAAATTATAAATTAACTAATTTCAGGTAAAATAGTATTATATTTTTTTTTGCTTTGAGTTCAATTATTTATTTTGGGTGTGTTTGGATAACCCAAGAATAGAGCTAACCTTGAGTTAGCTCCACTATTCTCAAACTTTGGTGATCCAAACACAAATTGGTAAATTGAATTAGTTCAAAAATAGCTTTATTCTATTAACTCGTAGAAATTGTGAGTTAACAAGAATAGAGTTAGTGGAGTTAGTAATATTAATAAAATATTTGATTTCTCTCAATTAGAGTTAGTTTAAATATGAAATTAGTATTAAATAAAATATTTAATTAAAATTAAATAAATATTATATTATATTAGTATTAAAAAATATTAGTTTAAATATTAAATGTAATATAATATTAATTGAAAATATAGATTAGTATTAAATAAATATAATATCAAATTAGATTAATGTTCGTGCCAAAAGTGGTGAACAAAGTTTCACTACAGCAAGCTGTAGAGTTTAAACCTTGTAAACCCTCGACTCAGATCGCAAGTGCACAATCTTGTCGTGAAGTTTAGTCGGGTATCGATCCACAGGGACGGTTCACTTTCTTAATCTCTACTTTTCCTAATTAGGTACTAGAAGTGTGAAAATTGGGTGTTTGTCTATTCCTAAGTTTTTGTAACGAATATATGAACAGGTAAACGAATGTATGAACAATTGTATGAACAATGTATGAACAGAAATAAAATCAATTAAATTTTTGTGTTTTGTACTATTGTATAAAAGGGCGTTTCAAGGGTTTCAGATTTCATCTTCAACTTTGCTGCTCTGGACCTGCCACGCGACCCGCATACTCTCGTATGCGACTCTTGTGACGCGACCCGCATGCTTTCGCATGCGACCCGCGTGGCCCTAAGCACTATGGACCTTTCACGCGACTCGCAAGTTGTGGCTTGCGACCCTTGTGATGCGACCCGCATGCTAACTCACGCGACCCGCATGGCCCCTTGAGCTGAGTCTGCACATGTCAGAAACTTGTCGTTTAAGTCGTGTAAGGCTAGATTGACCGTACCTAGTGTCACTAAACCTCAACTCTCGTGTGTTGGCTTAGCAGACCTGGTTTGGAAATGCAATTTCACATTCTTAGATTTAATCAAGCTGTTTGATCTAAACCTAAGTTCTCAGTTCTGTTTACTAAAGGTATCCACAAGCTGAGCAAGTGCAAGTGGAAATTTCACCTCTCGGCTACTATTGACCTCACCTTTCGGT
The DNA here is from genome assembly GCA_028015225.1 of Carex myosuroides. Classification (NCBI taxonomy): domain Eukaryota; kingdom Viridiplantae; phylum Streptophyta; class Magnoliopsida; order Poales; family Cyperaceae; genus Carex; species Carex myosuroides. The sequence goes on from CM051465.1 coordinate 11,703,737, forward strand.
TCTCAGACCTACCTCAAGTACTTAACCTAATTTGCAAGAAACATCAAGCCTTGTTACAAGAAGAAATGCCAAAGGCATTCAACAGTAGACAATCAAGAATCAAACAATTCAGATCAAGCAATCACAAATAATACAAGAATCAAAGAAACACGAAATATCAATCAGAATCAATCCATGTGCATAATCAAACAAAGTATCAGACTAAATCCAAACCCTCGAAACTACAAGTCTACTCAGACATAAGCAAAATCAGAATAAAAGAGAGAGAAAGGATGCAAATCATGGTGAGAGATGGAAGAGTGAAGAGGATCAAGGCTCCTGGAAGCTTCTTCTCCAAGTCGTGGTTCCAGATCAGCTCCAGATCGCCTCTCCTCTTCAGATCGCCTTAGGCGCCAAGCCCTCTCTTCAAAATCGGATCAGATTTGTTTTTGTGTGAAAAATGTTGGATTCCCTTTTCTGTGCCAGGCCCTCTGTATATATAGCTTTTCTTAACGGTCCTCAACTGGGCCTGGCGCAGTTAAATCGACGCGACCCGCATGAGTTGTCATGCGACCCGCGTCATGTGGAAGTGATGCGAGCAAGAGAGGGTCGCTTCTGGGGTCGCGTCTGAGCTCGCGCTGGACTGCGATGCGACCCGCGTCAGGTGGGACGCGACTCGCATGGGGGAAGGTCAAAACTCTTCATGTTTTCGCCTATTTCCTGCAAATCAACCACAAAACAGCAGCAGTACCATATTCTATTGATATTCAATTTAAACAATGCAATTTAGTGGTTAAACACATGATATCTGATCTGAAAATAGATCGAAACAATAGATCAAATATAGACATATCAATTAATATTAAATAAAATATTAGATTAAATATCATATTGTAGTCATTTAAATATTAAATGTAATATAATATTAATTTAAATATTAAATTAGTATTAAATAAATATAATATCAAAATAGATTTATATTAAATAAAATTTTAATATAAATATAATATAATATTAATTTAAAATTTTAATGTAATATAATATTAGTGTAAATGTTAAGTCTTGAATGTAATATAATATTAGTTTAAATGTTAGATTAGTATTAAATAAATATAATATCCGATTAGATTAGTATCAAATAAAATATTATATTAAATATATAATATTAATTTAAATATTAGATTAGTATTAAATAAAATAATATATTAAATTAATATAATATTAGTTTAAATACTAAATGTAATATAATATAGTTTAAATGTTAAATGTAATATAATATTGGTTTAAATATTAGATTAGTATTAAATAAAATATTATATTAGTATAAAAACTATTAGTTTAAAGAGCAAAACTAGAGTGTGATGTGCTCACCAAGAGGGATTGGTGAGCACACACTCAAAAGGCTATCGATTGACTTTGAACTACGAATTCAAACAGTTGAAATTCATGTACTTCATGAGTGATGCATGTATATGCAAAAATTTTAAAGTTTCGAATTCATTTAGTACATGGTCAAGCGGTCAAAACAATGATGAAAAATAAATACATAAAAAATTTAAAAAATAACTTATAAAATGTCATTGTTTTAACCGCTTGACCATGTACTAAATGAATTCGAAACTTAAAAATTTTTGCATGTACATGCATCACTCACGAAGTACATGAATTTCAATGGTTTGAATTTGTAGTTCGAAGTCAATCCGATAGTCTTTTGGAGGTGTGCTCACCAATTCCTCTTGGTGAGCACATCACACCCTAGTTTTGCTCTAGTTTAAATATTAGATAAGTTTAATCTTATTTTATTCATTCTCTTCATCGCTATTCCAAATATACAATCCAAACAATATTTTTACTAACCCGAATAGTCTAAAGTTAGCATTATTCTCAAACCACTCAAGTTAGCACTATTCTCAACCACTAACTCAAAATCGCTATTATTGCACTAATCCTTGCACGATCCAAACGTAATCGGAAGTTTTATTTATTATTTCTAGCACTTTATTTAGTTGATAACTTATCAAATATATACAACTAATTTGAAGCTAAAAGGAACTATTTAAATTTGTCATTTTCATTATTGATGTGAAATCAAGTTAATAACTCTCGAATTCCGCCAAAATGTAAAAGGACACAATTTTGTGATTGGTTCAATACTTTGCTTTGTTAGAGCATGACCAACAACTACTCAAAGAAAAAAAAAATGAAACAACTCATTTTTTTTTTGTCATTCAGCATTGCAGATTTTTTTCCCCACTAAGTAACGCGAGGTTTTACTTGAGTAAATGTTGAATTATATTACGAAATTAATCCTTCTTCTTGAAATATCACATGTTATTTTGGACACATACTTAGAAGGCAAAGGGTGCAAATTGGGGAGCCAAACAGAAGGTACTTATGAAAATAAAAGGATAAAGCTGCGGTCCCACAACTATAAACTAACACAGTGGTTACAACTTGCGACAGATCAGATCCTCATTTGAGAACTTATCCATTAATTTACTTTGACTGTTTTTGTGGAAAAATATACATTTGAGATAAAAACAGATTAATAGGGTAAACAATTCGGTTGTCTTATCTACCGATATTTTTATTAAAACCCCAAAAAAAAAAAACAAATTATCAAATCTGCTCCCACTCCAAAGTTATAATTATTTCTACCCTAACCGCCCGTGGGCTGGGCGGTCCACTTTTCCCACCAGACCACCCAGCGTCCGGGTGGTCCACTTTTCAAACCTGACCGCCCAGGAGCTGGACGGTCCACTATGAATTTTTTTTTTTATAGGCGGTCCGCTGGGAGCAACCGCTCCCCATCTTCTCTCTCTTTCGTCTCTGCCTCAAGCCGCCCCGCCGCCCCGCCGCCCGAACCACCACCCCAGCCGAAGTCTCTCTCTCTCTCTCCCTCTCTCCCTCTCTTCCTCTCTCTCTCTAGAGCTCTCTCTCTCTCTCCCTCTCTTCCTCTCTCTCTCTAGAGCTTCCTCTCTCTCTCTCTTCTGCCATTCTCTCTCTCTCTTCCTCCCTCTTCCTCTCCCTCTTCCTCTCTCTCTCTCTTCCTCTCTCTCTCTCTCTCACCCGAACCCTAATTTCGGCCATATCGGCGACAGTCCGATTATTTTCGGGTAAGTTTCTAAATAATTTTTTTAATTTATATTTTGTATCTTGTATTGGCATTGGAACGATTGGTAGAATTGAATTGTTAATTATCGTGTCCGGGTTGTTGATTTTCCCGAAACGATTGAATTGTTCAAAATTAGGGTTTCCGGTATTAGAGTTTGTAGTTTAGGGATTTAGGGTTGACAAAACTGAAGTTTATAAATTAGGGTTGAATTGTTAATTATCGTGTGCGGGTTGTTGATTTTCCTGTCGCGATTTAATTGTTAAATTAGGGTTTATGATTGAATTGTTTAAATTATGTTGAATTGTTAAATTATGATTTATTGAAATGTAGTATGGTCAGAACTAGACGGGGACGTGCATGGGATGCCCCTCTGGAGACGGGGGAGAGTTCACATGATCACGATGCTGAGGCATCCGGTGCAGCGGCATCCGGTGCAGCGGCATCCGGTGCAGCGGCATCCGGTGCAGCGGCATCCGGTGCAGCGGCATCCGGTGCAGCGGCATCCGGTGCAGCGGCATCCGGTGCAGCGGCATCCGGTGCAGCGGCATCCGGTGCAGCGGCATCCGGTGCAGCGGCATCCGGTGCAGCGGCATCCGGTGCAGAGGCGTCCGGTGCAGATGCTCCCTTTGGAGATTATCCCCCTCACCATCCTGACACATTTAGTCCTCTTCTGTGGACCCCACATGTCAGGCACCGTGTCTCACTTGCATCTATGGAGGTACGTTGGTTTTGTATTCCTAATTTAAATAACATTATTTAATTAGACGTTTATATTGAAATCATTGTAAAATGCAGGACACGACGATGCTGACAGTGAGACATCGCACCCCCGAGATACGATACGTCCGTCACCCGTTGATGGAGCAGTGCATCATGCATCTCGGGTTGTATCAGCTGGCCACTATGACTCACTGCGATATTGACCAGGCTCTCGTTTGCGGTCTAGTGGAGAGATGGCGACCGGAGACGCATACATTTCACCTTCCGGTTGGGGAGATGACAGTCACACTAGGTGACGTCAGCGCCTTGTGGGGTTTATGGATAGATGGCGACCCCATCGGTGGTGTCTCAGACGATCCGGACCTGATGCACATGATACCGGAGCTGCTGGGGGCCGCTCCGACGGACTTGCAAAAGAAGAAGAAGAAGAAGAAAGGAGAGGAGGAGGAGGAGTACCGGTATTCCAAATACTGCATCAGTCTTGCGGCGCTCCGCAGTTACTTCCACCGGCGTAGGATCACCCCCGAGACACGTGACGAGCAGACCATTCTGAGGTAATCACAAACAGTTGCAAATTAAAATATGTTATGGATTCAAAAAAAATTGTAGTTATTTATGTCTCTAATTTATATTGCAGGTACGTGAGGGCGTTTGTCATGGATTTATGTGGCAGCGTCATGTTTGTCGATTCCAGCGGTGACGCAGTCCCGATTATGTTCCTCTCTCTGCTGAGGGACATTCAGCGGCCGTCGAAGTGGAACTGGGGTGGAGCCGTGCTCGCCCACTTATACCGGGGCTTGTGTCATGCTTGTCTGGTAAGTTTATACAAATATTTTAATTTTTTTATTACAAATATTAGGGTTTCATATTTACCAGAAGTGCACCACATGTCCAAAATTTAGGCGAAGAACAAGCAGATTGCCGGACCGCTTCTTCTACTCCAGCAGTGGTCCTGGTCGCACATACCGGTGTGTCGGCCTGTTCCTCCAGCTCAGCATGGGTTATGGACGGGAGATGACCCTGAGAGACGTCCGGGGTACGGTGCCATATGGGCTCCTCCCCACACGTACGAGGACACGGGAAGGGGGAGGACCGTGGGGATTTCATATGTCCGAGGTCAGCTCCAGATGCTTCACGAGGCGAGCATCACCTGGTACCCCTATCGTCTGTTCTATGATCGGGGCCTTCTGTGCCAGCTGACATTAGAGCAGAGACATCTCTCGTTTTATCGGGGGCCTTGCGTATGCTTATGGATAGTTGAGTATCACTATCCTGATCGAGTGCCCCGTCAGTTTGGCTTGGATGCCTATGTCCCTGATTTTCCAGAGTTGGGCGAGCAGCAGACCACCCAGCTGCACAGGTAATTACCCACTGCCTTATTGTTTGCCTATTTTATTACTTGTTCAGCCATACACGTTGCTAATTAATTTATATTGTAGCACTAAACACAACAAGCCCAAAGTCAACTGGAGCACGCATTTCTGGGAGCATTACCAGCGTGCTGCATCACCGGGGGATCACTTATGGACCCCGCCTCCAGCTCCAGATGCCCCTATGCCGGTCGGGCCTTGGAGATTGCGATATTTAGTATGGTACCAGAGATGGGGCATGCCGACGATTTATCTACAGGGGGACTATGGTGATGCTCTTCTACGGAGACTCACGGGTGACGGGTCTAGGACTTACTTGCCTTTCGGCCCGATCCATACTCGTTCGGTATGTTTAAATGAAACTGACATGCTCTAAAAATTGTAGTTATTTATTCATCTTCCAATAATAATAATAAAACTTCATTTCTGCAGATTTTGACCGCTATTAGAGGAGTGGCACACAGCTTGGTGTGCATGGCGAGAAAAAGTTGGAGAGCGATAGGATGTCAAATGCTCCAACACAGTGCACCGATCGTGGAGGACTCTGGCTGGGACGGGCGCCTCGTTGGTATGTTGCACGATGCTGGAGAGGACATCAATTGGCGCGAGATAAAGGCCCCACCACCAGATCCGGAGCAGCCTAGAGACCCTATCTACGCTGCGGAGATGCCGCCACCTCCTGCAGGTAATAATATGTCATACAAATGATCATTATTAAGTGTATCTCTAAAAGATCATTCTTATTAATTTATCTTCATTTCTGCAGAAGATGACTCGGGTTGGGCGATCCACCAATGGGTGTTGAACAACAACGCGTGGAACGCGTACTACAACAAGTATGGAGTTCCAGTGCAACATACCGAGGTAGCAAAATGATATGTCTATATTTCATCTATTATTTCGTCTTATTTCCATACTAGACCTTATAATTTTGACCACTAAATTGCATAGTTTACATTGAAAATCAATAGAATATGGTACTGCTGCGGTTTTGTGGTTTGATTTGCAGGAAATAGGCGAAAACAGGCAAAAAGGCAAAGTTCTGACTTCCCCCACGTGACCCGCATCCCACCTGACGCGGGTCGCATCGCTACCCAGACGCGACCTCAGACGCGACCCTCACAGCTCGCATCCTTGCCACCTGACGCGGGTCGCATGGAAACTCATGCGGGTCGCGTCGAGTTAACTGAGCCAGGCCCAATTGAGGCCCACGAAGGAAACTATTTATACAGAAGGCCTGGCAACAGAAGGAGTATTCCATTTTTTATCCACGTTTTCATCCAGAGACAGATCAGATCCTATTGTGAAGTGAAGGAGGCGATCAGAAGAGAGGAGGAGCCGATCTGGAGCTGAAGAGGAGTCGATTCGGAGAAGAAGACTCAACCTGAAGCTTCAATCCTCTTCCCTACTCCTTCTCTCACTATGATTTGCTTTTTCTCTCTTTCTTTTACTTTGATTTCACTCATGTCTGAGTAGATACTGTAGTTTCGAGGGTTTGGATTTGTAGTCTGATACTTTGTTTGATGATGCACATGGATTGATTCTTATTGTTATTTCGTGTTTCTTTGATTCTTGTATTATTTGAGATTGCTTGATCTGAATTGTTTGATTCTTGATTGCTTACTATTGAATGCCTTAGGCATTTCTTCTTGTACCAAAGGCTTGACGCTTCTTGCAAATTAGATTAAGTACTTGAGGTAGGTCTAAGAACCGAAAGGTGAGGTCAATGAGTAGCCGAAAGGTGAAAGTTTCCACTTGCTCTTGCTCAGCTTGTGGATACCTTTAGTAAACAGAATTGAGAACTTAGGTTTAGATCAAACAGCTTGATTAAACCTGAGAAGGTGAAATTGCAATTCCAAACCAGGTCTACTAAGCCAACACACGAAAGTTGAGGTCCAGTGACACTAGGTACGGTCAATCTAACCTTACACGACTTAAACGACAAGTTTCTGACATGTGCAGACTCAGCTCAAGGGACCATGCGGGTCGCGTGACTTAGCACGCGGGTCGCATCACGAGGGTCGCAAGCCACAGCTTGCGGGTCGCGTGCCAGGTTCAGGGCGCTTAAGGCCAAGCGGGTCGCATGCGAGAGCATGCGGGTCGCGTCACACGGGTCGCATGCGAGAGCATGCGGGTCGCGTCACACGGGTCGCATGCGAGAGCATGCGGGTCGCGTGGTAGGGTCTGAGCAGCAAAGTTGAAGATGAAATCTGAAACCCTTGAAACACCCTTTTATACATAATACAAAACACAAACATTTAGTTGATTCATTACTTGTCTATACATTAGTTTACTTGTTCATACATTAGCTTACTTGTTCATTCATTCTTTCATTTCATTTGATTTGTTCATACACCTTAGGATTAGACAAACAAACCCCAAACATTCAAACTTCTAGTACCTAATTAGGAAAAGTAGAGATTAAGAAAGTGAACCGTCCCTGTGGATCGATACCCGTTCTAACTACACGACAGGGTTGTGCACTTGCAACCTTCGTCTAAGAGTTGAATAGGGTTTAAACTCTACAGCTTAGGCTGTAGTGAAGCTCTGTACCTCTCATTTGGGAGTGAACACAAAAGTTCATTATTTAATTAATTTACTCGTTACTTCTATGTCTCTAATTTAACATTTTTTAAAATGCAGGATGAAGCTGCCGCCGCCGCCGCTGCCGCCACCGTTTTCTCATTGGATGACCTCTATGGAGATGAGGGCGGATGGGAGCCAGCTAGCTCCCACCGACCGCAGTATATGGAGCCCAGACAGCACGACGGCGAGGCCAGTGGGAGTGGGGCACAGACTGCAGATGGCTTTGCCGCTGCTATATTTGGCACACCGCCTCCGGCCACGTATCCTCCTACTTGGGAGGCCGATCCGTGGGTGTTGCGTACACAGGCGGGGATCCATGGGGAGCATGCATTACACCTGGGGGCGGACCCATGGGCGCGCGAGGCCGTACACGATGACATGCAGGTGGATGAGGTTCACCAGAGGCGTCCTCCGTCACAGAGGGAGCGCCGTGCACCTGAGAGATTGGACCTCTCCGGACCTCACCTTCGTCATCGCCGTTAGGGTTTTTTTTTTAGTTTGATAGGTTTCTAGTATTTTAGTTTGGATTATTATATTTCGTGTTTGGACTGTTATGTTTCATTTTTAGACTCACCATTTAGATTACTACTTTTGTTGTTTAGACTTACCATTTCGATTACTACTTTTGTTGTTTAGACTTACCATTTCGATTACCATTTAGAAACATTTAAACATTAACAAAACTTAATATAAAACTAATCAATTATATTAAAGCTAGACAATTACATAACATATAAAAATAATCGTCAATTATAAAAATATAATCGTCAACAAATAATAAATATATATCATACAATTTAATATGAAACATTCAAACAAATCATTACAACAATTTAATATAAAACATTCAAACAAATTAAAACATAAAACTCTTATAAAAAAAAACAATAGAAGACCGCCCAGCCCTTGGGCGGTCAAGTTTCAAAAGTGAACCGCCCAGTAGCTGGGCGGTCTGGTGCGAAAAGTGGACCGCCCAGTCCACGGGCGGTTAGGGTAGAAATAATTATAACTTTGGAGTGGGAGCAAATTTGATAATTTGTTTTTTTTTTGGGGTTTTAATAAAAATATCGGTCTTATCTATGACGAACATTATCATTAAAAGTTCGAAACACCCCCTCTGCTTAATTTTTATTATCTTTTTGACAGCTTTAATAAATTGTTAATCAATTTAAGAGATGTAGATAGAAAGTAATTTCAGAGATTGAAGCGATTGTGAAATTAAAATTAACTTAATTTAATTATTTTTTGACAGTTGTAATTAATTGTTAATCAATTTTAGAAATGTAGATAATCTGAAACAACTGAGAACGCTGATACAATTTATATGTTTCTCACAAAAATAATATTTGCAAAAGTGAAGCATCTTCTTTCTTAGAAAAATTTACTTAATTAATAATAGTTTTTCCCTTTTAAGTGCGGTCAACTTTTTCATTTATATTTACAAAAAGCGAATCGTACAAACAAAATGTATTAATTTTTTTTCCGATATTTTTATCCATAACATTTATTAAATTACTATTTGAAAACATACATTCTTTAGGGGTGTATGTTATCCAATCGTAATTTAATAAATGTTATGGATAAAAATATCATTTTCACTGATTAATCCAGAAAAATGCATGATTAGTTCCGTTGAATTATCTTGCAAAACTGTAGAGGTCTTTTTCCGCTGGATAATCAAGCGGCACTAGAATTTTCTAGCTTAAATGCAACTTTTTCTCTCTCCTCCATCTCAAAATTCAGAATAATTCATTACAAAATAGAGAAAAATGAAAAAGAAACCCGGAAGCAATTAAGCAACGACACTGATCATCACTGCTCCAGATCACCGCAACAGTGTCGTATGATCAGCAAATCAAAATCGGGTTACATTGTTATGTGTACATGAATTCGTACTTCACAAAATAAATAAAAAATTATATTGCGTTAATACCATATACAATGATCACATCAAAACAGCACATTATCACAAACTTCTCGTACTATGATTGTCGAGGGTTAACTAAACAGATTTTTTTTATTTATTGATATCTATTAAAAAATAATAAATAGCTTGGTTATTTATATGACATCAACTGATCAGCATATCATTGTCATTCATATTTTTCCTATATTATATTTAATTAATTTTTATTAAAAAAAAATCTGCTAAAGGAAGGACTAAGAACTAATTAAGGAAGTATTCTTCCCCAGAAAATTAGCCTGGTGAGTGGTGAGTATCCAGAAAAATGCAGGAGGTTGAGTCACTGAATTATCCTAGATCGTTAGATTTGTTTAAATCCAGTGGCTCAGATTATCTCTTTCTCTTTTTCAAAAGGTTCGACGGAGCAGTCTGAAGGATGAAATTTACAGCGGGTTATTTAAACAAGCTAATGGGTCAACATGCGAAGCTACGGAGTTGACTACATTGGAAAATGTCACAGCAGCCCATTGGGGTAAAACAGCGAGGACGAATCTCAAAGCCACGTGTCCTCACCCAGAGGACAGGATTATGAGCCGTCCGATCAAAGTTACTTGAGATAAGAAAGCATCATGCCGTTGGATTCGTTGAACTTTTTATAACGTTATGTTTAAATTTTATGGGATTTTTGTGTGGCTAATGTGTTACTTTAGGAGACCCTCACCCGCTGTTACAGAGAACCGAGTTTGTGTCCCAACCAATTTTTTGTAAGGTGCCGTTTTGACACAAATTAAGTTGGAATTTAGTTGAATTAACATGGATTTAGAATTAGAACACCGATAATTTTTTGAAAAAAAAATATATCGTGTAGAATTTGAAATGAAATTTATTTTAATAAAGGACAGGCATGCATCAATGCCGTTCGATTCGTTCAGTTTTGAAACGTAATTTTTTTTTAAGTTTCTGGGAGTTTGTGTGGCTAACACATTATATCATTTCATGTGGTGCTTCCATGATAGGCTGAAATAGGCTAAAACAGACCCCCAAGGCCGCAATGTGTTTCTGATATCGAATTTTGACTTGGAATCAAGCTCGATCGTCCCTCGCCAGATCTTCCAGGGGACACGGCCTGCGGTACTCACGACTGGACGAGTGACTAGTCTTGTGCCTGGGGGTGAGATTCTCTATAGTATTGGTTGTGTTGCTGAGGCATCATCTTTGTAGGACAGATATCCTCCCAGGTACCTGATTCAAGCAAATTGCAACGGCCGGCCCAGATTAATTATATCTGGGTCAAACTCAGTCCGGTGCCTATTGAGGCTGTAGAGGATCTGTTTTGAGATTCGTGCCATGTTAAATGGGCCGTCCGACCGTAATTTGCTTGAGTCAGGTAACCTGAGGTGATGTGAATCCATCTTTGTAATTGTAAAAAAAAAATTACCTCATCACTCATCAGCAATTTTAAAGAGTATTTCTCATTTACTTTTAAATTATCTTCATACCTGCAATTGCATTCAAATTTTAATTTGAGAGACATAATAAAAAATTTAAAATATTACATCTTGACAATTTAAAAATTTTAGGTACACCATGTTTGTGTATGATCTATGATCAGATGGTCAAGTGATTATTTTTACTGCAATGTTCTAAATAGCGCGCTATAGCGGCGCTATACGCTATAGCGTTTTCGAACCAAAAAAGCTATGACGCAATGGCCATATAGCGCCGCTATGGTCATATAGCGCCGCTATAGCGCGCTATTTCGCGCTATAGCGCCGTTATATGGCCATAGCGCCGTTTTTTCAGCAGTTCTGCTATGACGCGATAAACGCTATTTAAACCTTTAATTTTTAGAGAATAATTAAGAGAGATCTTATTCTTCTGATCTGGATCGGGCAAAATGTTTGTTCCTAAAAAAAATGCCTTACTATTTATTTTATAAATGAACCTTTAACTGTCAATATAATTGCAAAAAAAGCAATAAAATTATAATACGCACGCTGCTCTATTCTATGTGATTAATCGTTATGAAATATAATATAATCAACTATTGGTTTTATACTTTTATTACTCAAAATTATTACACATGAATAAAATTCACGGTACTTTTGAAATTTCAAAATCAACAGCATATTTTCTAAGTGTGACGACTATTTTTTTTGTGTTTTTTTTTTTTGACAAAAAGTTGCCAACAAAAGACTATACCCTAGTTAGAACTTCAATAATGTTCGAAATTTAGAAGAATCAACAAGTTCCAATACTTAAAAATGATGATCTTTTTTTTTTCAGTTTGATACGTCTTAATTGCACGTGTTATTTTCAACAAGTTCCAAATTCCAATCTTTGTCAGTTGGTTATTTTCATCATCATAACGAATTGCATAGCCTTGTGTAAAGCATCTTGAGATAAATATATATAGCACCAAATATAAAGCATGCAATGGCTTTACAATTTACAATTTCATTAAAAATTTAATATTAACAATTGTAAGTGCATAATTCTGCAAAAGAATGTTTTCATGTGCAAATTTCACGTGCACACCTAAGTTTTTTACAAAATAAACAAGAAACACCTATTATAAAAGAAATGCACCTTCTATTATCGCCTTTTGGGAGGTAACAAGTCTTTCTCTTCCCCTATTAGCCACCGGGTCAACCGGCTTGAATCAACCTCTTGCATTCGGTTAGAGGTAATAAGCACCAAATCCGACCCGATTTGATCAACCTCATTTAATACGGCCGCCATTTCGCTTTCTACTCTTTTTTCATATTCATCATCAAAAACCACATTAAGGGACTCCTCATACATTCTCTCCAACTCATGATCATGCCCGAAAATATCCCTTCCAGGACCCTGGAAAATTCCAAATTTGCAGTTAGTTGATTCTTTTCTACCATTTTAAAACATGGATTAGACAAAAGATAATAAATCAAGATTTTGACCTCTATAATTTCAGCATAGTGCTTGTAAGCCCTACAATCCTCGTTGTCGTAAATTAAGGAACCGCTGTACCATCCATCCTCTTCCTCAGCTGATGTGTAGGATAGGTATCTTACAAGAAAATTAAATAAAAAAATATATAAAACTAAGCATCAGTATCTCTTCTAGAAAAATAAATTAATTAATTAAGAGATTCAACAAATGCTCATGATTATGCTGTCTTTGGTCCTTGTGGACCAGGTGCACTTAAGTACCTTCTGAAAATATCCTCTTCGGAAGAGTTGTCAAGGCGAGAAAGAAAATTCGGCTCTGGAAAAGAAGAGATGTCTAAATCATCTGCTTCCATTTTATCAGTCTCAAGTAGAGTGGTCCTTGTATAAGGGCTACTCTCCTCATACTTTCTCTGACCGAACAACCAATTAGGGGTCTTCAATTGTATTTCCCTGCAATTATTTCAAACATCAGAAGAAATAAATATTACTGAAAGGTAAGGTTTAAATGAAAACCAGAAATTTAAGTGTGTATGCAGAATGGAGGGTAGCATATTGGTTTTCTTAATAAATCACGGACACTTTTGAAAATGAGGAGACAAAATAAGGCTTTCAGCATATAAATGAAGAAATAATTTTGAACTTTTTTGATAAAGATTTCAGCTTCTTTTATCTCAAGCATCTGTTGCAAAAGACGGCTTCTTTTATCTAAGCACTATTCCCTAGAAAATAAATTAGAGCAAAAATTAAAAAGTTAAAAGAGAAAATGAAAGGAAAGGAATAATACGCTGCGTCAGGGGCCACGCCTGAACTGGCCACGCCGCCATCAGGATGCACTCTGACATTCTTGATCACACTACATAATTTTGGTAGGAGCTTGTCGAATGATGTCAGCTTTTTTCGTGAGAAGTCCTCCTTGCAAGCTGCCACTGGAGCCAGTTTTCTCGTCTTAAACGCGTCAGATCCACTTGAACAACACCAACAAATGAACTCTCAATTTAAGAGAATTTTTGTACAGCAATGAAACTTAGGTTTCAGGTATATCAAAAAGCCCGTCCAAATTATCAAAATAACATGTCTACTCGTAAATAATGAACCAATATTTCATCCATCCAACTGACATGCACAAATATATTGACAACTGTTTAGTTAGGCAAAGCCATATGTGGGCCTTTAACAATTTGCAGGGGCACAATGAAATTACCGAATTGGAAGTTACTAGAAACATAGTTTCGAGTTTGCAGCTGAAACAAAGGGTTTTTCAGAAATGAGACACCAGGAGAGCACAAAAATGGAGTATATATTTACATGTTTCTAACTTTCTATTATACACAAGCATATAAGCAAAGAGTTGAGGTGCTTCTCATTATCAGGGGCGTATTGGATATTATTCTTAAAATTAGTTAAACTGACCTTTTGTTACCACCTGTATCAGTGCCTGTTGTTGAACTTGGTACCTCATCAAAAAGACCACACACATGGAGGTAATAATCTGAGTCTAACTCCCAAAGAGCTGTTTTTCCCTCTTTGGGTCGGAAGTAACCCAAAAACCTAACAAAAGAAAGAGAGAACATGTAATCATATAAGAGAGGTTGAGCGTTGTTCCCTTTGAATTAATAAGAAAAGAAAGACTTACAAGTTGATAGCATCTTGTTTCTCTCCATCAGTGCAAGTGTTGCTATAGTACCGTTTTATTGATTTGATAAACTCTCGGGATTGGGTTGTGGCTTTCCACTTGCCTTGTCTCTCTGGAAATACCTAGCATGATAAGGAAAGAAATTATGGTACTACATAATGAAACAATAAAAGATAGAGGTAGGGAACAAAAATTTTACGAAGTTCATTTTTGGAAATCAAGAATATAATTTTTTTATCTGATACAGAAACACCTACTATTCCAGTACAATACGCGTATCAGACCTGGTATATCACAATAATTTTACATTAAAAACTTCCAAGGTACGGCCTACAGATAATTTCATACCCATATTTACTAAAATCAAGGGTATGTAGTAAATATGGGTATCATTGACATTGTAATCAAAAGTAATGGCAATTAGGGTAGCTGTAGATATGGTGTTGGTAGGCTAGTAGGCTTAACATAATTCCATACCCATATTTACTAAAAGCTCATCACATATACCGAATTGCTTTCCAAACCTTACTCAGGTAATAACTGAAATTAGGAATAAATGGTAATATACCAGGTAGACTATGTGCATTCAGAAATTATTTGATTTATTAATTTATTAAACATATGGACAAACAAGTTGGTTTGTTTACAACCAAATCCATTAGTACAAAGGAAAATAAAAAAATATCACAATACATTACTATAAGGGTACTCTAAATTATATAAAGATAGTTTTAAGATGGATTCCCTCGAGGCTAACTGTTGTGTAACAGCCCTTGTTCAATACACAAATACCAAGAAACAAAATTAAAAAGTAGTTTATCCATACACATAAACAATGGAAAGACAAACTTCCCAAGCTTCATAAAAAAGGAAGGGAAATGTACAAAGGTAAAAAGAGGAAATGTCTGACATGGGACCGTTGTTCGTGTTTACTATTTAAGATATATCCTAGGTTTTATATGGGTTTCTTGTCAATGCCTAAAGGGATAGTATCCTAGAAATTAGTACCCAAAAACCTGATAATAACAACAAACCCCTCTCGATGGGTGATTTAAGAATGGTCATACATTGAGGTATAAAAAAGATTTTTTTGGCTCTTTTCCTCAGAGTGCAAATAAAGAATGAGTGAGGCTACAGTACTATGCATAGCACAGATTGGTCTGTACTAGGGATCAATATTTTCATTTCCAAAGTCCAAAATAGTTGATCTGAACCGTTTAATGTGATCTCCATATGAAAATGTACTTGCATACTAAATTTTACATTTTTTTTACTATTTTTATATAGGTAGAAAAGCACTTCTTTTGAATAGTCTAGAATTTTCAGATCAAGTGATTTTCTACCTATCTAAAAGATAGTAAAAAAATCTAAAAAAATGTAAAATTTGATCTACAAGTACATTTTCATATAGAAATCATGTTGAACAGTTCTGATCGACTATTTGGACTTTGAAAACGAAAATATTGATCCGTAGTACGGACCAATCTGTGCTTGCATAGTATCCTAACCTCCCTCACTCATAAAGAAGAGTATTACTGTGTTATGGGCTGCAGATCCACCGTATTGTTGTGCCAATGCATCTCCCATGGCTTGGTACATGTCCATCAATGCAGTGGCAATGGAGCTGTCCGGGTCCAACTTGGGGACGTTAATGAACTCCATGGCGCACAATTGGCGGGCCAGAGCAGCAAGGCCATATGCATACTGGGCTACATTTGTTCTGTCCAGGCAATCTATGCAGTTTGTGCGCAATACCCCGCTCTGGAACCGGGCCCCACCGTCAGTGTACTCTATACTCTCCTGCAGTACTGGTGTCGTTCTATTAGAGGTCGAGGCAGCAGCAGCAGCTGTTAGAGTTGTTAAGGTTTCAGAATGGGAGCTTGTCAACCGTGTGAGGTCACCAGTACTGGCCCTGTGTCAATGAACATGTAAAATATCTTCCTTATTAATGATTTAGGTACCACTGGAAAAACCACCAAAAGCAGCACAATCCCTTACAAAATGAGAAATAACTCATGTACTATAAGTAGGGGTGTTCATTGGATCGGTTCGGTTAAAACCGAATTAAAATAGTCAAACCGAAATTTTATTCAGTTTTAAAAAATATAACCGAACCAACTGAATTAAATTTGTCAACCGAATAACAACCGAACCAAAATAATCAAAGTAAATTTCGGTTTGTTTAGTTGAACTAAAATAAGAGATTAAAATTTAAAGGGTCAAAACTCAATACATACACAAATACATTTAATAATCATAGAAATAAATATGAATTATATATACAAGTTATTGACATTACACACATTGTTCAATTCCATACAAAATATGTAGATGTTCAAAAATATCCAAACCAAAAAATTTCTTCATTTTAAGTCCAAAATAGTCAACAGTGAAGGAAAAAGGAAGCGAACCATAGATCACACTAAAGCATGGATTTGAACCATATAGACTTCGGTTGGTTCGTTCTTTTCATTTTTGAAAAATCTAAACCGCAAACATAAAAAAGCGAAGTAGTCAAGGGAAAACATGGATAAATTTGTAGCTCCTTCATATATACCCTTAGAGAAACAAAAATAGTATTATACCTCTAACTATCTCAATAGACGCCAAAGTTCTAAATGTTGAATTGTCCCAAGAATATACAACTTTATCCATACCTCCTAGTGCTAGTAGCTTCGGCTGGTTGCATTGGCCTCCTCTTATACACTCTCAACTTACCACTATAATAGAACCCGGTACGATCGAGTGCTTTTTCTGCTACTGACCCCAGAACAGCCAACACGTTTGCTGATTTGCTGGGCATAACACAGATTTTTCATCTTAAAACAAATTTCTTGGAGGATCAGATTTATGATAAGACCAGAAAAAGAAACCTTAACAAAGATTCAGAAAATTGGAATCAAAGTTAGTATATGAACTCCACATTGAATAGGTATTTGTCTAAGAAGCGTAACTAGTGATGAAAATTGAGGTCAACAGTCTGGATATATCATTTCGGCTTCAACTTTTGCATATTAATCACAGGAGTTTCAAATACAGAAATTCAAGTGCTAGAATTTCTCATGTCGATTAGATTTCTACTGATGAAACTGTTTTGGATCAGAATAGTCATTGTTTGGGGGTATGTGAGTGTAATACTAATAAAAGAACAGAGAAATCAACTTGGTAGCCTCTACCAAGATTTCAAAAAAAAAAAGATAAAAGAACAAAGAAAGAAAGGAAGGAAAACCTTTTAGCGAACTTATGGAAATCCCAGTGTATAAAAATCAACTGTTTTTCTGGTGGAAAGATTTTATTCAGGTAATAAACTGCATTAGTGAACTCCCGTCTAAGCATCATCTCTCTTGGTCTTTTCTCCACTGTCTGTGCCATTTCCAAATAGAAAAGGAAAAGTGAATCAGAGATTATAACAGAAAATGGAGACAAAAAGAAAAATTAAATAAATAAATTATTATAACCTTAATCAGATTAAGTACAATAATGGGGTTGCCATATCTCTCAGAGAGGTCATCAAAATGCAACTTGGTGGCTTCGTATGTCGGATCATATCTCTGTACTGCAAAACCCGGAAAAAATATAATTCCTTTATTAAGAAAAGACTCCACAGACAGACAAAGAGGGCAATCATTAATTAAAAAAAAAAGAAATACAATAATATAGAATTTACAATCAAAACAGTCATTTATTTTGTTGCCACTTTGTTGAGGGGTCCCCCCAAGCGTAGAGATTTCTTATATAGATGACAGTTCACATTCAATACATAACCCACCACGCCCATGTTTAATTCACTCACTAAGGTCAAGTCAAGTTTCTCCTCAAATTAGCTCAACTATAAAAGCAATAAATATATCATGCTTGATTGAGTGAGGCTATGGTACTTTGCAAAGCGCAGATCAGCCTGTACTATAAATTCATATCTCTGTTTTTAAAGTTGAACCAGTCAATCTGAACCGCTCAACATAATATTCATATGAAAATCTAGTTGGAAACTGGATTTTACTTTTTCTAAGAACTTCTTTACTAATTTTTTAGATAGGTGAAAATCACTACTTTTACATGGTCCAAGATTTTTAAATTAGGTGATTTCTACTTATTTTAAAAAATAGTAAAAAATTTCTAAAAAATGTAAAATTTGATCTCCAAGTACATTTTCATATGAAGATTATATTGACCGGTTTGGATCGACTGTTTGGACTTAAAAATTGAAGATATGGATCCATAGTACGGTTGATGTACGCTTTGCAAAGTACCATAGCCTCACTCTGCTTAATTTGGAATGCAGCAGGAGGAAAAAAAAAACAGAGAGAGAGGAGGCATACAAATGATGTCAGGTTTGGGGCTGAATCTGGAGGTCTCTTGGGACCAAAAGAGAGGAATAGAGCCTCTCATTTGTACTACAGAGCTCATTCTCCCCTTGGCGGACCCCGCCTCTTCATCTACAACTATTTGCTCCGTCTCTACATCATTCGCCACTTTTCCATAGTCGTTTACCCCTCTTTTCAAGTACCTAATCCCCAAAATTTATCAAAAGAATTACGTAAATCTTATCCGAGACAACATTCTTTTTTTTTCTTTTTTCCTAATGGATGATTTTGTGTTTAAATCCAGAATGAGTTGATAATTAACTGATACTGATTTGGGCCGACTCCAGAAATAACAAACCAAAGAACTTGTTGAGGGCCAGTACTGGTACTTTTTCTTAATACAAATTGGAACTCAACTAACTTTTAGTATGGCATCGATGTATCACATATGATACAATAATAACAAGATTAAGACAAAACAATAAGTTCGTACCGAGTTCCAGCAAAATGACGAGACCGTCTAGAAATTAGGGCAATGCTGAAAACCCTCCCAAATAACGATAACTTAACCTGGCATATTTTTAAAAAAAAATATGTTCTTCATTAACACAAATTGCATGGGATACTTGCAAACAGATGCATCTAAAAAATGCACTCTAAATGGTAAAAGACAGTAGTGCCCCTGATAGTTCAGCTCTACCTGTTTGTAGTAACCATGAACTAAAGCAATAGTCCAGAGGGAGTTGTTGCACCTAGACCGAATTGGTTCAGTCAGAAAAGAGTTCCACACAAACAAATTATCATACGGGAGTTCTTTCATGTCACCAATGGAGACCACATTTTGTTGCAAAGTTTGCATTATGGGGTATGTGTAGCTGTAGAAGAAGTCTTTCGTCAGATCAACACCTTGTAGCAGCTTCTTGTACCTGTTTCAGTTGAAGATAAGAATTTATTTTAGAAGGAAATTTAAGAAAATAAACAAAAGATAAACAAGGAGGAAGTCAACAAGAGCTCCTCATCATTACTCTATTTATATGGCCCACATGACAAGTATTTGGACACCGACATGGTAAGGTTCGGTACCACATTATGCTAAATGTAAAAAAAGAATGTCAAGTTTTCAACTTTAGCATTGTCGTTTTTTTTTATTTAATTACGACTTAAAAGTCTCCAAAGAGTCCAAGAACTTGCCACATCTGTTTCCAACCTTTTCTAATTCCACATCGTCAAATAGATACTTGAGGAGTTTGCTGAACCAACAGAAATAATAAGCAAACAGACATGGGATAAAGAATATGAATATCCACTTAATATGTTGTATCTCCAAAAGACAAAGATCTAATATGCTACACTTAATATCATAAATATCACAGATATTCTGCTCTCCTAATTTCTTTCAATATGACCAGACCATGCCTCATTTTTTTCTCATTTATAAAGAAAACCACGAGGGAGGGGCTATTTGATTCTAGTGGTAATAGTACACCTGAAAATGAACCAACAGAAACTTAGAGAGAGAGAGAGAGAGAGAGAGAGAGAGAGGGATGAGAGACCGGAGCTCGCTTTTGGAGTGTGCCACATCAGACTGGACAGATTGATGCGGAACAGCTTGCAACAGGAATTCATCTATGGCATAAATGGCGTGGCCACATAAGCTCCCAATCTGACTTCTTTTTGTTACCAGTACTAGGTAGTACGACTCCAAAAACTTTATGCAACCTTTTCCAGCATAAAAAAAAAAAAACTGAACGAGTGAAAAATTGGAACAAATTGTCAAGAACAAATGACAAATATTTTGTAAAAATTGGAGAATGATATAGCATCTAACACTCAACCTCTGTCATTTTATGCTGTCAAATAAGAATGGCTCGTTTACTAACTACACCTGAGTCAAACCTGGTTTGCAGATAACACCAAAAAATTCTACTTGCAAGCAAGAACCAAAACTTCTTGGGTTTTTGCAATCAAGCTGTACCATTGCAACTAGGGTTAACTCAGCTAAAGAAATTTGATATAACTCAGAACCCAACATCTGTATCTTCTTAGTTTGGTTTTGAATCAATTTAGGGTTGGAAAATACAAAGTAAATAACTTATCCATGCGAGAGGTAAAGTTGTCAAAGTTGAATGCAGTACCATTTTACCACGCTACCCTGCAGTTGAGTGCCATTTGCATACGTTACAACATGTCTGGTTTTATTTGCAAAACAACATAAGGGGGGATCACTTGACAATTCATTATTTTGACAATCTTCACAATCTTAAAAATAAAGCTTAAATTTTAAATCCAACATTGTAGACATGATTGTATATTATGCGCATATCATGTCTAATAAAAAAGATGAAATTTGGTGTATGTTTCACCATACATTGGGTGACTTGAAATCTCAATGGTCAGAAATTAATGGACCTTCAAACAATACTAAAATTGCATGAAATTTGATTGTTAGGCTATTTATGTCCATACCTATAAATTTATTTTCCAATTTTCAATTTAATTTAGATCTTTTTTTTTTCATTGTCAAGATTGTCAAAATAACCATTGTCAAGTGATCCCTCTAGAAAAATAAAATAGAGGGGCCATTTGGACATTCTCTAGACCAGACAAAGGGAGGATAAGTATCATATTTTGATGCTTAATGGGCAGTATCAATAATAATTACTATCGTAGTACGAGGAATCACAATAATTTTGTTTTTGAAAGGTTATATGTAATTATCAGATTTTGGAGGGTAAATATCAATATTGAAGAAAAGCAAGAAGAAAGTATAAGAGACCTGCAATGCCATAAACCTTGGTTACAAATGCGAGGCCACCAGTAGAGCGGTTTCCTTCTCTAATCCTCTGAAGGAGGCTCTTGATCTCCTGTGCATTGTACACCACAGGATCCTCATTTATGCTCAGATCCGACTGCTCAGATCGATCTATCTTGAGCACTCTGAAGTGCCTCTTTTCTTTGTCACTTCCTATCAGGTAATACCGCTACAAACATCAACAAAAGAAAGATCAAAATAAGGATCAATTGATTGATCAGATAAGTTAAATTTTTGTTTTAGCCCTTAAAAAGTTCAAATGGGATCTTTTGCACTGTTAATCAACATATACTAGTGCCAGTATCAGTATAGAAGTTTGAGAGTGTAATCTGCTGTCACTTTAATACGCATCGATTGATTTCAATTACTGCAAAATTCATGATTTGTGCTCTGACATAGGAATTTTTGGCAGGATGAAGACCTGTACATGGCCTTTTGTTTTGAGAATTAATATTTCAAATTTTCTATTTTAATTAAAACATACACTAGAATAAAGCATTGAATCAACTGCAAGGGACTACTACAGTTTGGATTCAAGCCAAAAGCTACTTCGCTTGGAATTAAGACCTAAAATTACCAAAAAAATATCAAAATAGTAGCTCCGAAACTATACCGAATTAGGATAATATAATCGAGAAACGAACTTCGTTAAAATGATTAAAAAGGAATAGAAGGGGAAATGGAAAGGTAGAGAGAGTACAGCGCGGGTCTCGTAGAGGCGAAATTTCTGAAGCGACGAGACGGTGGGATCCATGTCAGGGTCAGACAGTGACAGAGGCGATGGCGAAATTGATCTAGAAATTGAATTGGCGTTTTCAGCCCTCGCCATTGTTGGATTGAAAAAGAGAGAATGGAGAGGAAGGAGGATTTATAAGTTCTCTGACAATTTTGAGAGAGAGAGGGATTAAAATTAAAAAAAAATGCATGAAAATAGAAGGGGTAGATTCGACCGACATTTTTATTAATATCCAAAGTTTAATACAAATTATTAATTATACTCAGAATCCCATCTGATTTCGAAAAATCCCCAAGCCGGCCATTTTCTGGCCGGCTATGTTCCCTCCCTAAGCCGGCCATTTTATGGCCGGCTATGTACCTTTTTTTTTTTTTTTCCCGCATTTCACCCTTTATATACCCATTTTTCTCTCTCTCCTCTCACAATTCTCCCATCTTCAACCGAATTCTCTCTTCTTTAAGGTAAATTTTTTTTTATCTAATTTAATTTTTAATTTATTTATTTTAGGGTTTAGGATTTAGGTTTTAGGTATTATAATTTAGATTATGTTGTTGTAATTTAGTGTAATTAGCTAAGTTAACCAATATTTAGTGTAATTAGCACGTTTGACCAATATTTAGGGTATTTTGGTCTTTTTTACCATAGTTATGCTGATTAAGCGTAATTTTACAGAAATTAGCACGTTTGACCAATTTTTAGGGTATTTTGGCCTTTTTACCATAGTTATGCTGATTAAGCGTAATTTTACCGAAATTAGCACGTTTGACCAATTTTTAGGGTATTTTGGCCTTTTTTACCATAATTAGACTGATTAAGCGTAATTTAGTGTAATTAGCACAGATGACCAATTTTTAGGGTATTTTGGTCTTTTTTACCATAATTAGGCTAATTAAGCGTAATTTAGTGTAATTAGCACAGATGACTAATTTTTAGGGTATTTTGGTCTTTTTTACCATAATTAGGCTGATTAAGCATAATTTAGTGTAATTAGCACAGATGACCAATTTTTAGGGTATTTTGGTCTTTTTTACCATAATTAGGCTGATTAAGCGTAATTTAGTGTAATTAGCACAGATGACCAATTTTTAGGGTATTTTGGTCTTTTTTACCATAATTAGGCTGATTAAGCATAATTTAGTGTAATTAGCACAGATGACCAATATTTAGGGTATTTCACCGAATTTCACCGAATTTAGGTTATTTTAGATATCAGGATGCCTAGAGCACGGCCTACCCAGCGTCCAGTAGTGGACGAGCCGATCAGTACTAGCAGCACGGAGCACATCAGTCCTCTCCTGTGGATTCCCCACAGCGAGCACCGAGTCTCACTGGCTTCTCGTGAGGTACGTTCCTTTTCTTATATTTTCATTAAATTTTGTTGGATTTAAATTTTATTATGTTGTCACCATGCGGATTACATTTTTCAACGCAGGACACGGATCTTCTAGATGTGAAGTTGAGGTGCGTTCACATGAGGTACTACGAGGTGATGGAGCCGTACCTCGTCAACCTGGGTCTCTACCAAGTTGTGGACATCGTGCGGACAGAGAAGAGCATCATCAATACATCTCTCATCGCTGGACTGGTGGAGCGATGGCGTCCCGAGACGCACACGTTTCACATGCCATTCGGAGAGATGACAGTGACTCTCCAGGATGTGAGTGCTCTCTAGGGTTTGTCTATCCGTGGCACACCCGTCGGCGGCGTCTTTGACAGCACCAGATTCGCAGGTTATGTCGAGGAGTTATTGGGAGCTGATCCTTCCTATATCATTGGGGACCATGGGAGGTCGAAGTTCCATTTGCGGATAACAAGATTACGGCAGCACTTCATCACGGGTCTCTCGGCAGATTCCACCGAGCTGGAGATTCAGAGGTAAATTTTTATTAATATCTACTAATTAATTTATAATACGATGATTCTATTAGAATTTTTATATGTTTTGTATTGCAGATATACACGGGGCTACGTGATGGACCTTTTTGGTTCTGTCATGTTTCCTGATTCCAGCGGTGATCAGATGCCGATGATGTATCTCCCGTTGCTGATGGACATTGAGCGGCCGTCGTCGTACAACTAGGGTGGAGCTGTTCTGGCGTATCTATACTACCACCTGTGTCGTAGTAGTGAGGTAAGTCACCAACTCTTATTTTAGTGTAAATTATTTAATCAATCAATCCATCAAAATACACTGACGTGTAATGTTGTTGAAAATGAAGCCGACGGCGAAGCAGATGTACGGGCCGGTACTCCTGCTTCAGCACTGGTCGTGGTCACGGCTACCGGTGGGCCGTCCTATCCCCAATGAGGCGCCGAATTGGGGAGAGCCAGATGTGTTTCACTGCCCGGCATACGCCAAGAAGTGGCACGGTTTCCACCACTACCAGGATCGGACCCACGGTGCTACCGTTGGGATCAGGCCAGTCCGGTCAGAGCTTCAGAGTTTGCCTGAGCCTCTTGTTGAGTGGACGCCGTACGATCAGTTGTACGAGGAGTTCCTCTTGCCGGGCAGTGTGACTGACGAGCAGGAGCGGGCGATGTGGTTCTATCGAGGTCCACTCGTACATTTCTGGACATTGGAGCACCACTACCCAGATCGGGTGCTCCGCCAGTTTGGTCGAGTGGCGTTGATTCCCAGAGATCCATCTTTGCCGAGTTCCACGCACAGAGACCTGCACAGGTAAGTCGTAGTCTATTGTATTTATTGTTAAATACATCATATTACTTGATAGATTTTTATTGCAACTAACGTCTTCCTTACAGCGTTACCCACCGATCACGACTGGATAGGGACTGGAGCGCCCATTACGATGCATACTATGGGACGGCCCAGGATCCTCAGTATATAGACTTCTATCACGAGCCAGATGTGCTTCAGCAGACCCCGGGGATCCCCAGTTGAGGTACGATGTATGGTACACGCAGGTCTGCATGCCGAGTGTCTATCTGCAGGGTGATTACGGTGCCCATCTCCGCGACAGGATCAAAACGGATGATGGTTACCATCCCAACGGTCGTGCATGGGCTCGCCAGGTAAAGCACCTAAAACCACTTAGTTTTGGTCTAATTTAGTAGTAAATCAAGGTTTGATCTGACATGCCAAATTTTTTTCAGCTTTTGGCCGCGATCAAGGAGTGCGGGCATGGGATCCGCATGCTGGGAAGGAAGAACTGGAGACGGCTTGGGTACCGCATACTCAAGAAGAATGCGATGTGGTTGAGGATGCCGGGCACGGTGGAAAGATCATCGGTATGCTGCGAGACGCCAGAGAGAACATCAACTGGCGTGAGATAGTGTTCGCGCAGAAGCGCAACGCAAGTTTCGGTACGCTTGAGGGCGTACCTTTTAAAACCGCGCTTACACTTCACGAGTAGGGTTGCAAGTGCACAACCCCTATTGAGTAGTATAATCGGGTATCGATCCACAGGGACGGGCAATTACGAGGTTAGATTCTATCAAACTCAATCAAAAACTAGAAGTGAAAAAGGTTTGGTTTGGTGTTTAATTTCCTAAAGGGTCAGATCAAACAATTCAAGAAGATGTAATAAAATGCTAGAAGAAATGTAAATTGTGTTTTGATTATGGATAAAAGGCGTTTCCAGGGTTTCAGACTTCATCTCTGATCTGCCTCTAGTGGTACGGCCCGTACCAAGTTGGTACGGCTAGGCCGTACTTCACTTGGTAAGGCAAGGCCGTACCACCCTGGTAAGACCCGTACTGGCTTCCCAGAACAGAACCTACCAGCTCGAGTGAATGCATTTCCTTGCTGGTACCTTGTGCTAAACTCTTTAGAAAGGTTCAATTGACCATACCTAAGGTTCCTAACCCTCAACCATCGTTTGTTGGATCAAGATCTAGGTTGGAATGCAATTGATTGCCTTTTAGGGATTTCTACACCTCAACTCTCGTGTGTTGGTACAGATCTACCCTAGCTGGTTGATTGGAGGTCTAAGGCACCCTCTAATCTGTCGATTAGAGGAGAATTCAACATCTCGGCTTCAATTCGAACTATTCTACCCTAAGCATTTGATTTGGATGAGAGATTGAGATGATCACATGACCTTGATAGGTTCGATCTAAACCTAGAGGCACATCATACAACAATCACAGCAAGCAAAGCAAAAGATATCAAAGTAAATCACAATCAATCAAACTAAAGAGTTCATACAAGATACAAGTCAAAGAAAGTCAAAACAAATCAAGAATCAATCTCTAACCCTAGAAACTAAAAGAACTACTCACAGCACATGATCAGATCTAAAAATGCAATAAGAGGGATAGAGATAGCCATGGATCGAAGGGATCGAGAGGAGGAAGCTAGATCCGTCGAGTTTCGCCTCTTCCTCTTCCTTCCTTCTTGCTCTCAGCTCCTTAGCTCTCTTTCTCTCTCTTACTGTGCTCTCAAATGGATCTGGAATGGAATGTATGTCGAAATTGGAGAGTTCCCCGCTTTAAATAGCCTCTGCCAAAATTTGAATCTGTCAGGCCGCCTTTATGTACGGCCCGTACCAAATTGGTACGGCATGGCCGTACCAGGCGTGGTGAGACTGTAGATCTTCTCGCTAGCTTTCCAAAAAGTGGTCATACGCTCAAAACGGAGTTACGAGTCAAAAGTTATGACTGTTTTAAGTTCGGTGCTGAAATTTCTGGATCTGACGCAGGTCGCGTGGGGGAAGTCAGAACTCTGCCTGCTTTGCTTGTTTTCGCCTATTTCCTGCAAATCAACCACAAAACTGCAGCAGTACCATATTCTATTGATTTTCAATGTAAACTATGCAATTTAGTGGTCGAAAACATAAGGTCTGGTCTGAAAATAGGTCGAAATAATAGATGAAATATGGACATATCAGATAGATCCGCAGGAGCCCGATCCGACCCCGGTTCTGCTAGATGATATGCCATCTTCCCCCAATTCACATCCAGAGTGGGACTACCATCGTTGGGTATTGTCCAACATTGGGTGGACGGCATGGTACGACGAGCATGGACGTCCGGTGCAGCCTCATGTATGTCATACTTCAATATCTGTCAGGTTTTAATAAATTTTTTCATTCAGATCAAATTTAATAATTTATGTGTATGATTGCAGGGTCCAGCAGAGATGCCACCACCTGCGGAGACCGATACTTCTGAGTACGAGTCCCTCTCGTGCAGTCTCCAGGATTCGATGACAGTTTCATGTCGGCACCGGCATGGCCCCGATATGGCACAGAGATGCCGCATGATAGAGAGGCTAGTGGTAGCGGGTCTCATACTCAGCCTGACTTTGGGACTGGGTTTGCCGCATCTACCTTCGCTACACCTCCGCCATTTCCGACAGTCTCCACGGGCGATGCCATATGGGATAGTGCCGACCAGATACTCAAGTCTACCGATGCTAGTGGGGAGGCCGAGAGAGAGAGAGCCCGGCCGCGCTGGCGCCGGGCGAAAGCCGGACGCCTCAGTGATATTCCCCATCTCCGTTTTAGTTGTATTTTTACTAGTTTTGTACTATTTTATTTCATATACTATTTATGTTTGGTATATTTGGATTATCCTATATTTCGGTTCTTGTGTATGTGTGCTTTTATGGTACTATTTTTATATTTTACAGATCAAAATAAATTATCATGATA
Organism: Carex myosuroides; assembly: GCA_028015225.1. Classification (NCBI taxonomy): domain Eukaryota; kingdom Viridiplantae; phylum Streptophyta; class Magnoliopsida; order Poales; family Cyperaceae; genus Carex; species Carex myosuroides. The sequence goes on from CM051465.1 coordinate 11,731,440, forward strand.
ATGCTAAACAGAAAATATTACAACATTAAAATAGTAGCACAACATAAAAAATAATATAGCGTATTTCAATTAATATAGCGTATTTTAACGTAATTTAATGTAATTTAACGTAATTTAACATAATTTAGTATTATTCAACATAATTTCAATTAATCTATCGTATTTTAGTATAAATATGCTAATTATACATCAAAGAAGTAATATAACAAATAATTTAAACAAAAATTTCAAATTTTCAGAGTTAGATTTCAATATTTTGATCTTCATAGTGTCTCTCTAAAAAAAAAAAAAAAAGGTACATAGCCGGCCATAAAATGGCCGGCTTAGGGAGAGAACATAGCCGGCCATAAAATGGCCGGCTTGGGTATATTTCGAAATCAGATGGGATTCTGGGTATAATTAATAATTTGTATTAAACTTTGGATATTAATAAAAATGTCGGTAAATTCGATATTAAAATTGTATTCAGTATTTTCTTCATTTATATAAAAAATTTATGATGCTATGATCCTGAATATAAATTCACGGGATCTTATTAAAATTTAATTTATGATATCGAATTTTATATCTACATTACTTTAACATATTATATTATTTAACAAAAATTATTATTTATCAACTAAATGTCAACACCATATGATTTTGATAACAAAACCATCATATCATACTAAATATGTAATATATGAGTCTGTGACATCCAAATATACAACTATATTATTTTTTTAAGTAAATATTAAAGTCAAACCATCTAACTATTTAATTTAATATTCATAAAAAATTATTTCTTTTGAATTTTAAACCTGCAACCTCTCACACAGATAGCATTATTTTTACCACTAGACTAACTTATTCTCAAATATACAACTACATTATAATTTCTATTTAAATAATTTATCCAATATAAAAGTGATATTTAATCTAAACAATACAAGGAATTGGGATGCGTTATTGTGGAGAGAAGATAGTCTTTGATTCCTGAATAAATGTTTGAGCCTCCCAACTCCATGAAAATCAAATTTCATAGTTACCATGTTTGATAAAAGAAGTGTTTCTACTTTGATTAACTAAGATTGAATAAAGTACTGGGACGGATCTAAAACCGGTTATAGGATGCATAGAGGTAGAGTGGGAAAAATGGCACGCCGGAGCCGGCTCCGTCACGGAACGGCACGGTAACGGCACGGAACGGCACGGCACGCGTGTCATTCGCGTGCCGTGACTCGCGCGTCCCGTGCCGTGACCATTCGCGTGCCGTGATCATCTTTTGAAACTTTGGCACGGCACGGCACGTGAAAAATTTAGTCAAGGCACGGCACGACACGTAATCACGCGAGTCACGTGTAATTAGGACCATTAGATATTGATTTAATGGTGAATCTTGAATAAATTAATTTAAAGTATGAATAAATGGCCACGCGAGTCACACGAGTCACGCGGGTCACGGCACGTTTAGGCACGGCGTGACTCACGTGGCGTGACCATTCGCGTGCCGTAACCACCCCTTGACATTTTAGTCACGGCACGGCACGTGAAAAATTAACTTGGTCACGGCACGGCACGGCACGAGACCAAAGTCACGGCGTGTTAGTCACGGCACGGCACGGCACGTTTTTCCCTCTCTACATAGAGGTGTCATTTCTATGATTTTAAATTTTTAATTATGTATGTTACGTTGAAATTTAATTATATTTTATTTTATTTTATATGGTTTAGTCTGAGTCTCCCATAAATTGTTAAATGCAGTGTTCTAAATAGCGGCGCTATAGCGTTTTTGGACCCTAAACGCTAAGCTATGGCATGAAAATACGCTAATTGCGCTACGGCCGCTATAGTGGTAATAGCGGTCCGCTATAGTGCATAGCGTGTAGCGCGCTATGCATATTGGGCTTTTTTAGACAATTTATATGGGCTTAAATAAAGATCCATAAAATTTATTTTGTATAGAAAAAAAAATAGAATGAATCATGATGCTTAAGATATTTTGTATAGAAAAAGATCGATAGTTTATGATATTATTATGGATATTTTGAACCATGGACTTTTGTACTAGTTCAATATGAATATTATAATTTCTTAATTAATTTGGTGTTATTTATTGTTCTATGAAACTTTAGATAATGTTAATATATAGTACAAATATATAATATAATTTTGTAAAAAAAAACGCTATTTGGAATAGCTTCCGCTATAGCTACGCTATTCGCTATAGCTTTTTTTGTAGCCTTCCTGCTATGACGCTATAAACGCTATTTAAAACATTGGTTAAATGTGTATTTTATAATTTTGAAATTTCACTTTATAATCAAGTTCAAATTTTACTATTTTACATTTCAGTCTCCTTAATCAAAATTTTCAAGTTCTACCTTTGTATTTATATGACTATGACAATTTTTAAGTTTTAAATAATCAATTGAAAATTAAATCATATATCATGCAAGTTTGCCGCTGTTTTTCTAGTTCTTTCTAAAGTTTGTTACATTCAAAATTAATTATATGATAATCAACTATTGTTCTAGTGTAATATTTTCTATGTGGGAGAGTGTTAGATTTGCAATTCTAGCGAAATAAATTTTGTGGATATTTAAAGTTAAGAAAATTCATTTTATGTTTTTTCCTCAAAAAAATATTACATGCATATTTGCAGCACCATAACACTTTGGTCTATTAACATGATTTTATTCATTTTGTTTATCTATTATACTTATGTGTCAATGATGCGATGTCATTAGGAGTGTAAACGGAGCGAATTTGAAGCGGATAATGTTAATACCAAATCCATATTCACATTTCAATGAGCGGATACGGATAATAAACGGATGTCAAAATGTAAAATTAAATCCACCTTAAACAAATACGAATACGGAGCAGATCAAATATGAATTTGAATACGGATACAAAATGAATATTTATCGAATAATTGAGTCAATGAATAATATAATATAAGTGTTATAATCAAAGCAGTCTTTTTAGTAATGTAAAAAAGAAAGAAAAAAAAAGATAAAGAGGTATTTAAATAAAAATCCAGTATATATATATATATAGAGAGAGAGAGAGTGTGGCTAAGGTCAAAGTGGTATGACCAAGGCCTTTGTGCTACCAATTAATTTTTGCAATTTTAAAGTTCAAATAGTCGATCCAAACCGTTAGATGTTCAATCTATATTAAAATCTGCTTGGAGACCAAATTTTACATTTTTTGGAATTTTTTTACTATTTTTTAAGCCACTTTGAAAATTGCTGATCACATGGTCCAGAATTTGGTTGCACTGTTTTTACTTTTTTTTACTGTTCATCCGGAACAGTAAAAACAGTGCAACCAAATTCTGGATCATGTGATCAGCAATTTTCAAAGTGGCTTAAAAAATAGTAAAAAAATTCCAAAAAATGTAAAATTTGGTCTCCAAGCAGATTTTAATATAGATTGAACATCTAACGGTTTGGATCGACTATTTGAACTTTAAAATCGCAAAAACTAATTGGTAGCACCAAAGGCCTTAGTCATACCACTTTGATCTTAGCCACTCTCTCTCTCTCTCTATATATATAGTTGAGCTTACTTGCTTTGGGAATTAAAGAGGGTGTTTTACTTCCCGCTCATATCTTTATTTTCAAAGTTCAAATAGTCGATTCGAACCTTCCAACATGATCTTGATATTAAAATGTGCTTGGAGACTAAATTTTACATTTTTTTGAAAAAATTTACTATTTTTTTAGAATTTTTGAAAATCACAGTTTTTCATTAAATAAATAAATAATAATAAATTCAGAAAAACAATGATTTTCAAAATTTCTAAAAATATAGTAAAAAATTTTCAAAAAATATAAAATTTAGTCTCCAAGCACATTTTAATATGAAGATCATGTCGGAAGGTTCGAATCGACTATTTGAACTTTGAAAATAAAAATAAGAACGAGAAGTAAAACATCATCTTTAATTCTCAAAACAAGTTAGCTCATCCTCATCTATATATATATAGCAACAACTAACAATCCGACAAATGTACAACATTTGTAAATATATTGTTATTGAATTAATACGGTCAAAATTAAAATATTTATAACATTACTTTTTATAATTTAATAATTACTTGATTGGGTGGTTGTCATTTGCATAATAAATCTGTTTTCAACACAATAATATAAAATCATACAACTATAAAAAAAACTAATATTATAAATAAATTAAACCTTTCTGCTCTAGTACGAAACTCAAAAGATAATAGTCCCTGGAAATTGAAAGATAAGACTAGGCCTTTAAATGCAAGGACCTGTCCTATCTAATTGCATCCACGTGAAAAGCTGCTTCAAGAAATTGAAAAGTAAAAAGTATTATTTGAAAAGAAATCGGATTAAATTATAAAACCGTTGTTCTCCTTCAGATTCGGATATTTTCGGATATCTGCTCTGTTTACATATTATAACTGTATGGGAATTTTGTATCCGGGTCTTCTCTGCGTAACTATTCGAATCCGATTATGCTTTTAACCTGATTCGGATAATTTTATTTAGAGTCATATTATTTATTTTTGTTTATTTGAAAAATGATAGTTAGATATAAATCACCGACATTTTTATTAATATCCAACGTTTAATACAAATTATTAATTCTGCTCAGAATTCGACTCAATATTGAAAAATGCCCAAGCCGGCCAGAAAATATCCGGCTTAGGTAAACCGGCCATTTTCTGGCCGGCTTACTCCATTTTTCTTTTTTTTTAGAGAGAGACACTATGAAGATCAAAATATTGAAATCTAACTCTGAATTACAAGTTCCCTTTGTTTTTTGGCGATTCTGAATTTTGAAATCCGGCATCGCTGGCATGAACGCATGCGTATTTTCGCAAACTTTCCGAAAAGTGGTCGTCATTTGCTGAAATCGGACACTCGAGCGCCGTTTTATGACCGTTTGAAGTTTCATCGTCGTTTTTTCGCTTTTTCAGTGAAGATATCGTCCAGATTCATTTGTAATTTAGCGTAATTTACCGTATTTTAGCGTAATTTAATGTAATTTAGCGTAATTTAACATAATTTAGTGTTATTCAACATAATTTCAATTAATCTATTTTATTTTTGTATAAATATGCTAATTATACATTAAAAGAAGTAATATAACAAATAATTTAAACAAAAATTTCAAATTTAGATTTCAATATTTTGATCTTCATAGTGACTCTCTCTAAAAATTTAAAAAAAAAAAAAAATGGAGTAAGCCGACCAAAAAATGGCCAGTTTACTCTGGTACCTAAGCCGGCCATTTTCTGGCCGGCTTGGGCATTTTTCGATATTGGATCGAATTCTGGGCAGAATTAATAATTTGTATTAAACTTTGGATATTAAGAAAAATGTCGGTATAAATCAGATATGTTTTTAACCTGAACCTATTTTATTGACTATAAATGTTTATGTAGACTCATTGATTTTCTCTAATATTTCATTGAAACAATTTACAAATATATATAAAATAATAAATGTAAATACTTATTGGTTTTTCAATCTCTTTATTGAAATATCTTTTAATACCGAGATTTTTATTTTTAACATTTTAATAAAATTAATTATTAAATTGACCATCGTTTTCGGTCAATTCTAAATCTAGCACGGCCGCACCGGCATTCTGCGGACCCATTTGAGCGGGGCCGCAGAATACCGCTGCGGACCCTCAAATGGGTCCGCAGAATGGTTCTGCGGACCCTTGTTTGTTTTTTTTTTTTTTTTTCTTCCAAGGGTCCGCAGGTCAAAAGTCTTTTGAGTCTTTTTTTTCTTCCAATGGTTCCGCAGAAAGACTTTTGACCTCTCATTATTGCTAAAATGTTACAATCTCTGCCGCACAAAAACCGAGAAATAATTTATCAAGAATGCCTCGGTAAGACTTTTGACCTGCGGTAAGACTTTTTAATTTGGCGGTAAGACTTTTGACGCAGAGATGCCGCGGTAAAACAACAGAAAAAAAAAGGGGGTCCGCAGAATGGTTCTGCGGCCCCATATGGGGGTCCGTTCCGGTATTCTGCGGCCTCCCTCATATGGGTCCGCAGAATGCCGGTGCGGCCGTGCTAGATTTAGAATTGACCGAAAACGATGGTCAATTTAATAATTAATTTTATTAATATGTTAAAAATAAAAATTTCGGCTTTTAATATATAGAATAAGTTATTTTTTTAAATGTTTTTGACTGTTTTTCTGTAAGAAAAATATCATAGTGAGTATTATTTCCATAATTCATGACATATTTAAATCAATAATTAAATAACACATGCATGTTAGATCATGTAAAACTTACTCTTTTTCTATATGCAAAATTTACCCTCTTCTCTCTACACATGCAAACACAGTGCATCGCGTCACAAAAAATATCAATATGTATGAGGCAATAAAGAAGTAAAATAAAATTCACTCTTAATAAAAAAAAAAAATTGAAAAGACAGACGTTTCTAAAAAAAGTCATTAACTATTTCAATTATGAGATCTTCACACATTTATATTATGTGAAAGCAACATTTATACTAAGAGGAAGGAGTCGGAATCTAGCTAAAGAGTATATAGTATTTTTTATTTTCGTTGTTGTAATTCAAAAGCATTTTTTTCTTTCAAAATAGATGATGGTTTAATATGTAAATATTAATGCTACAAAAAGTAGATAATAGTTTCTATTATCTTATTTATAGGTGAATGGTAAGAAAATGGAGTGCTCAACTAAAGTGAACAGATTTAAATTGTCCGTAAAGTTCAAAATACATGATTAATGTCTATTCACATTTGACTTTCATAACTTTTTAACTTTATGATACCGAGAAACTACACAGACCCAAGAAAAACGAAGTGTACGGTGTACCAGTATTAATCTCTCATCATTTTTAATATATTTTTTAACTGATTGACCTCCCAAATCATTTTTAGTGGACATCGAACCAACAAAATTCGATCTGATGTTTAGTCAAAATTATTTGATTTGAATCAAGATTTGCACATACTTAATCTGCACGCATTTTAAAGCTGCACATATAAATCTTGACACGATACCAACGGCTCCAACTATATAGGACTGAATTTGATTCAACGCCCGTCAGAAACCCCAGTTCCTAAAATCTGAGCTTTGATTAACGCATTTAAAATTCTTTTAGTTTACTACCATAGTATTTCGCAACTTAGAAAAAGTGTGTTACTTTGTTTTCGACATAAAAAAATTGCTATATTACGCAGTTAATCTTGTTTACATTCAAGCGTAATTATCTAAGAACAGGTAATGAGGTAACTACAAATATTTTCAATAAATTTACAGGATCAAATCAGAGTTTGCAATTACATGATTCTTCTTCTATTCAACTGGGAAACAAAACCAAAGCTACAAGCTACACAACCTCCTGCTCTTTTCTCATGAATGGTGAATACCAGTAATACCAGTTAACTGTCATGTTTTTAATTCCGACAACCGAGATTTGAACAGCAGGTTACAAAACAGCCTTCTTATATGTCTTCACATGCCGAAGTAATCAACTCGAGTCAATAAAGATGTAGAATAGAAAGAAGATTCTATATCCTCCTCATTTCTTTTCTCTAAGAATTTAAATAATATTTATTTTCAACCTAAGTATAATGATCAAGAACTGCTTCACCTGAAACAAAAATAGAAAAGAGAAAAATAGTTGACATTAACCAAGGGAAAAATCCAGACCATTCAAAGCCTTTATGCACAAATCTCAGAGCACAATAATACTGGCTCCTACATTCCGAATAGGCACCGAAAAAATTTGGTCCGGTTTTAGATAAACTGTAAATTTGAGATATCTCAGAGGATATGGACATGGCTTACCACCCCACCCACCCACCCCCCCAGTATAAATTGAAATATTTTAATTTTGTCCATTAAACTTTGTAATTTTTGCATGCATCAATACTTTCCAACCCCCCTTACAAAATAAAACTACAGCACACTAGATTATCCAGTTCAATTTTTGGGAAGCGGCAGGAGTGCAAATTGAAGAAATAATCAGATAAAGAGTCTCACCATGCATTTTCTTGATGAAGCGCTTGAATTCAAAAAAGTTTGTTTCCTCAAAGAGAGCAGGGGTCAGCCTGAGGAATGTAAATGATTGTAAATGCCGGCCATCCGGATCATTGAATTGTTTCGCATTTTCCAATATTTTGTTGAACCCATCTCTATCAAAGCAAGGCACAGCATTCTCACTCACCACTGGTATACCGGCATCCCATGCCGCGTTTAGTACCTAATTAAAGTATTAGTTTATTTTAAATAATTAAGTAATGCCTAACAAACCTGCTTATAGTACTAGAAACAAAAAGTTGTTGTGTAAATAATCTACACAAAAAAAAAAACTTGTACCTGCCAAACCAAACCTTCGGGATCTGACATCGCCTCAACAAAGTCATTGTACTGGTTAAAACTACACAACTCCACACACGTTAAGTTCAAGGTTGCATTGTTCTTCTTTAGTATTGCTGCTACAGGGGCATAACCGTCCCTATGGCAAGAATTGTAAAATCCAGCTGCCAGCTCAGCTGCATGACTAGCTGTCTTGTACCACCAATGCACACCGGGTATCTGTTTCATGTAGAAGACCATTAAATTAAAGATCTGAGGTTTGTAGTAAAAGCAAGGTGAAGTTTCCAAAATGCATATAGAATATTAGAAGATATATTGCAACATATCCCATGCTCACAAGTCGCACAAGCACCCAACATTTTTCTTTTTGTGAGCACCTAACATGCAAAACAAGGTCTAACCAGAAAAACAATATGACCCAGAAACTTCTTAGATGAACTCAAGTTACTTGATTGGTTTTACTCCACAAATTGTTAACATAAACTAGGGTGAAGATTTTGACAGAGCAGTTTTTACTTCATGCAGCGCACGGACAATAAAGCCAAATCAGCGCTACATATGACTAGTGCGCTGCATGAATAAAAACCTGCTCTGTCAAAATGCTTACCCATAAACTAGAAAACCAACATTTCACATGTTCCGCATGATTTTAATTCAATTTGTCATTATTAGAAGCAAACATCATCAATTGTGCAGTAGGAATATCTTTTGTATCATCCAACACAGCCAGCTGACCATTAAGTTTCAGATACAAAAGTGTGGGGCCATACTGTCACACAGTAACAATTATACAGCAAACTCCTGGCTAAATATGCAAAACACCCACTGACGGATGGGTCCGGATCCCCTAAAGTAACCCAATTTTTTAGTTTGGATCCGGACCGTCCGACCAGAATTCGGACCAATCCAGCTCGAGGTAGAATGCACGGGACCCCTTTCAACTAAAAATTTGAGTTACTGTAGGGGATCCAAATTCGTGACCAATACCTTAGCAGCAATGGAAGATCCTTCAAACGCGAACTTAGCGAGCATAAGAACACAGTCAGCATGGTCAAGCAACGCCTTTGAGTACCAGTCGAGAAAAAACCTACCGTAGAATCCATTGTAATCTCCCCCGTCACAGAAAAAACCAGTATCCTGTGGTCTAGAGTTGTAAGTGCCCGTGTTACTGGGTCCCTTCACCCAAAATGAATGGCCCCTTTTTTCGGCTGCACTCCTCAAGCTTTTCATCAAGTACCGATCGTAACACTGGAAATGACCAAAATGGACACAAGACATAAGCCAATGTTAATTGATCATGGTTGCAACTATAGATGGAAAAGGTTGAATGGAGTCATTGTTTTTTTTTCGGTCAAATAGTAACAACAAAATGAGTGGAGCGTATGTTGAGAGATCCTTGCATGCGCAACCAGGTCTTAAATAAGTTGGGTGCTGTCAAGTTAGGTCATTTTGGGTCCGAGTCGAGATCTCGTTACTCTTGGACTGTATAGGTTCACCAACCAAACTGGAAACAAGTACCCAACCCTTTTAGAATAATATGTATAAAGCAATATCTTCAAAAATTGAAAAAAAAAAAAAAAAAAAACAAGAAGAAGAAAATTGTGCATGAGAAGGAAATATAAGTGCACTGGATCTAGTTGAATCACGTTTGACCCAATACTAAGAATCATAGATCATAAATCAATTTTGATATTAAGGGACTGCAACCTGAAACTCGCCGATGCCAGGGTATCTCCAGCCGTGCTCCATTGGATAAGATGGATAACGCAGTTCGCCACATGGACCCAACCCAACCTCTATTTCTGAGATTATGCCTTCTTCAAAGAACTCGTCGAATTCTACCCTAAAGCTTCTCATGAAGTCAAAATAAACCTAGAAATGTATGAAAAAACAAACAATTTGGGTGTAACCATGCAAAGTTGTTTGCTCAAAGATATCTTGAGATGAGTTCATACTTTTAGATATATTGTACTCTTGAGTAATTATCATAAGATGAATTCTTATTTGCACATTTTTCTTACTATTTAGTATTGACTAAAAGATGCAGAAATCATGAGATTTGCTAGAACAATTGATTCCCATTAAAAAAACATAACCATTATAAATTGTGCAATTTGTAAAGTTCTAATCCCGTTAGATAGTTTTTACTCTCTAATCAAAATAGAGGACTAGAGGAGTCCATATATGTACAAGTAAAAAATGTTACTTCTAAAACAATACAAAGGAACCGCAGGCTTAGTGCAGTGACACAAGCCCTCGTCTCTCTACTGAGAGACACAGATTCAATTCTCGAGAATAGCATCTAAAAGATGCTGGGGGGTACCGGGGCCCTTTAATAATAAAAAAGAAAAAAGACGAAGGATTAAAAGTACCTCAAGAGCAGTTCGGCCTCGCAGAACACGTTCTCTGTCAATCCCCCAAGTGAGATATTCGGTATTACGCCGACCATCTTTATCGGTAAAATAAATGTCTGGATTACAGCTGCCGATCTCTACAACCCAATTTGGCAAATTGATTGTGATCTTGTCCCCTACATTGGCCCCACATTTATGAAAAGACATCACTACCTAATATTCCAAACCAAAAAAAGAAAACAGAAGTAGAACGTTAAGTCACCAGAAATCTTCTGATTCTGTTGAGTTGACGAATGCTTAACAGGTAGCTGAACCCATCACATAAACTTTTATAGTTAGTTTTTTGTGTGTATGTGTTGGCTCGAGTAATCAACGACCGATATCAGCACCCTTAGAAATAATTAATAGAGGTTCAAACAGTTCAAGGGGAGTTTTGCACAATTTCTTTTACATACGTATAGCGAGTGAGGCTATGTAAATTGGTCCGTACTATGGATCAATATCTCCATTTTCAAAATCCAAACAGTCGATATGAACCGTTCAACATGATCTCGGTCAGAAAATGTACTTGTAGATCAAATTTTACATTTTTTACAAAAAAAATTTACTGTTCTTTTTAGATAGATAGAAAATCACTTGATCTAAAACTTCTAGACCATTCAAAAGTAGTGATTTTCTACCTTTCTAACAAAATACTAAAAAAATTCTAAAAAAAATATAAAATTTAGTCTGCAAGTACATTGTTATATGAGATCATGTTGAATGGTTCAGGTTGACCATTTGAACTTTGAATATAAAGATATTGATCCATAGTATGGACCAATCTGCGCTATGCATAGTACCATAGCCTCACTCTATGTATAGCTGATGTGTTTCAACATGACTTGACCTGTAGTTTGAGCTTCATTTGCCTTATGATCTGAATGAGATGCTTGTATCCGGACCACTTATATTCAAGGGGCCGCTTCGCCTCCACAATTCCCCACCAGCAATTGATCGTCACTCCATCCACACCCACTGGTTTTAGCAACTTAAGGGCATTTATAAGACCGTCTGGATCAGCCACTTCGCAATTCATGTTAACTACACCTAACTGGTACCAATCAGAATGAAATATGAGTTAACCTAAATACATAGCCTGAGAAGAGTAGGCAAAGAATGAAGAGAGAGTGATAGACCCTTTAACGGAATGAAATGAAATGATAAAATCTGTTTCTGTAGCTTTCTTCTCTCCTTTTAATCTTGGTAAAAATAAAAAATGCAACTCTTTGTCAGGCAACAAAGAAGGAAGAAGACCTGTAATTTCCCAAATTTGAGGTAAACAAATGTTGCGAACAAAATGGCTCGTATACTTCTTGGTCTTTTTTTTTCAAATTACTACCAAGTTTGTGTTGATCTCTTGTTTGTTCTCTCCTGCTCCTTTTTCTTCCTTAAAAAGGAATCCACTTCCAATTAATTATGCACAAAAGAGATAGTTTCACTTAAATAAGACTAATATTTAATTGTGCAACTACTTCATAAAAAAGATGTATGCACAACCAAAATATAAGTTTTTATTCTAAATTACATCTAAAGAATACATCTGCACAACCAACTGCACTTGCTCCTTAATCAGAGAAATTATCAAAGGTATAACCATGCAACTTTAAAAAAATGTAATTACCGGAAGCATCACATAGACTGGTATATAAGGCGTGCCAGAAAAGTCGCGATCATGCAAACTCGAACTCGATACAGTCTTCTTGGTTACCTTTTCATCTTCCCCTGACTCAATGCTACCTTCAAATAATGGAGACTCGTCCCAACTTGCACTACTGGTACCGGCAGTGGCAAAGCACAAGGGGGAGACCGGTACGGGGCCTGCTCCAGGGGAAAAAACTCCACGTAACTTCCCAAAGGACCCCACAGGAGATATGCCTCGGAGCGGCAGTGCTGACGAGTGGGGCATCGTTGGAGCAGAGGTTGAGGTGGCAGGTCGACCTGCCTGCAATACGTATTGCGCGAAAAAGAAAAGCGTGGTAACCCTTAGTGCCAAGTCCTCTGGAATAATTTTAGGGAGTATTTAAATTAGTTCTAAAGTAATTAAGCTTTCAATGAATTCTTAAACAACAACAAAAAATTCACATGAAAGTAGTAGTTATGGAAAGTTAAGAACATATCCTTCCTTTAACAAAACAATAAGAGATTCATTGATATAAATCTCACATTATGGAAATTAATAGATTACAGTTTTGTGAAATAATTCAAATTTAGGATGCAAAATTGATTATTTTGCTTTTGGTTATTCTCATTCTAAGAATAAACTATTTTAGAGGAGTCTATCCATTAATACATTGAGAACTTCCCATCAAGGGAATTTGAGCACAATGTACCAATGAAATCCATGATTTATTGACGGAGTTAGATTAGAAATTTCATTTAAAAGCATATGTGAAGTGAGTAGGATGTGTGCACCTGCAGCCATTTACTTAAAAACATGACTTTGTGTGGCAGCATCATAAACCAACAAATCATCTTTTAAACAATTAATTTTTTTTTTTTTACGTCTCAGCTTTTTAAATCTTTAAGTTTAACAAAATTAACAACTTTATGCATATTTTCAAAACACATTTTTTAAAATTTTGCCTAAATTTATACATTTAGTCAACTGAAAAAATCTTAAAATGATTTTTTAAGTAAAGAGCGCTTCACTCTGTACTTGGAAAAGAATTCAAACATATTTTTAACTGGCTAACAGAGGAATTCAATATGACTTGTGGCTAACGGAGGAATTCAATTAAGTAGACTTGCAAAAAAGTACATTATCAGAATTGAATATAGTGTAGTCAAATCTTTGAAAACAGCGCAAACATTATCATTAATTATAGTTTTAAAAATTCGAAATAGAAAAAAAAAAATATAAATTTCATCATAATCCCCACTTATTATTAGCATTACCGTCTTATTTCCCTTTCCTTACCCCATCGCTACCGAATCAGTACCCTCGAATCCATACATACCCTCTGAGGTAACAGAAATTGTGAGTTTGGATCCGGACCGTCCGATCAGAATTCGGGCCAATCCGACCCGAGGTGAATGCACGGATCCCTTTAATATTCGTGCTAAAGCAGATCGGACGGTTCTGATCTGAACTCGCAATTTCTGTTACCTCAGGTGTTATGAATTCTCTCCACACCTCCAAAATTTAGCAACGCAAAAACCAAAAGAGGTAAACAGAGAGAAATGAGAAAACCTGAGAAGAAGGAAAAGTGGTCCCATCTGGCAGAACCACCCAGCCCGCCTCCTTCGCAAGCGCCGCAATTACCTCATTAATATCTGCTCTTACTCTCAGATTATAATTCCCGTGTTTTCTCAACCCGCCTAAAATCCTCGCCGTTATAGCTCTCCGATGCCTCTCTCGCATCTTCGTTCTTTCCTTCTCCTCTTGCCCCCGACTTCTCCTCCCTCCTCCTCCCGCCGTCCGATCGCCGCCGCTGCTCATGCTTGTGTTCAGGTAGGCCGCCGTTTCTTCTTCGTCGTCTTCTTCTTTCACCTCCATGTCTTCCATTTCCTCCTCCTCTTCTTCACTCATCCCTAGTTTATCCATTTCGGACTGGATCTCAGTTCACTGTGATCAGTAAAGTTGGATCTGACAGATTGAACGGCTTATAGATGGTTAAATTGATGAAGGTGGGGTGGTGAGTGTGATCTGGGGGGGTATACTCGTAGTCCGTCCGTTCTCCGGCGGTTATACGGCGGAGGGAGGGGGATCCGGCGGCGAGCGTGGGAGAGGCGCGGGTGAAAGGGGGAATTTGGAGGTGGTTGGGGTTTCGCGCGTGTGAGGCAGCGTGCCTGGGTTTATGTGTGTGACACGAGCGAGTTTCGCATGAGTGAGGGGTGAGGATCGGGGAGCCATGAGTGCGACACGTGGTTTTACGGACGGTGCAGATCGAACGCGCGGGTGAGGTACGGGAGGCACGCTTTTAGAATTGTTTGAAGGGGGTCCTCACGCAAGGGAAATCATTTTTTGAGGAGAACAGCTTGGGTCGGATGAGCTTAGGGTCCGATTCACTCCAAGATTTGTGCGCACGAATGTTAAAGCAGATGCGAAAGTTGCGGGTGTGAATCTTAAAGCAGATCGGACGGTCATCGAATTCACTGAACTCACTTTGAGTCCGATGGGTATCGGACCCAAATTGGTTTCCTGGACTCGTGCTCACATGCTAATTGCTCGGCTTGAAAGGTACATTCCATCGGAACCAATTTGGGTCCGATGTTCATCGGACTCAAAGTGAGTTTGATGGGTTCATGACCGTCCGATTTGCTTTAAGATTCGTACCAGCAACTTTCATGTATGCTTTAAAATTTGTGCGCACTAATCTTAAAGTGGATCGGACGGCCCCTAAACTCATCGGACCCAAGCTCTTCTCCATTCCATCGGGAGAGCAGATCACGTGCCGCTCACATGATTGGACTCGTGTGACTGCGTGTGATGTCAACGGAGTAATTATTTTTTCTTTTTTATTTTAAATGTGAATAGAACAATTTGAATAATTCTCAATAATTTCATATTTTGTTTTAGATTTTCAGTAATAGTACGCAGAAACTAGTAAGAATAAGTTAATGAGTGAGGCTATGGTGCTATGCATAGCACGGATGGCTAGTGTACTACGGCTCAATATGATACTTTTTAAAATTCTAACGGTCGATCCGAACCGTTCAATGTGATAAACATATGAATATGTACTTGCAAACTAAATTTTATATTTTTTCGAATTTTTTTACTATTTTTTTAGATAGGTAGAAAAATCAGTGTTTTCTGAAAATTCTAGATCATCAAAATTCTACCTATCTAAAAAAATAGTAAAAAAATTTGAAAAAATATAAAATTTAGTTTGCAAGTACATATTCATGTGGTTATCACATTGAACGGTTCGGATCGACCGTTAGGATTTTAAAAAGTACCATATTGAGTCGTAGTACACTAGCCATCCGTGCTATGCATAGCACCATAGCCTCACTCTAAGTTAATTACATTTAATACTGAACACTTAGTTCGGATAGTACATTTGAACTTAACACCTTGTTTGGATGGAGAGCAGAGGAAGAGAGGGAATGGAAAGAAAAGAAAACTTTTCGTCGAATCGTGTTTGGTTGACAAAATTATGTCGGAGGTGAAGAGCACAGGAGGTGAAAGGTTTAATCTTGTATCATTATAATTAATAGAATCGGTTTCTTTTCCGACTTGGAGTGTAACGGATGGAAAGAAATTTTGTTGCAAATATTTTTAGAACAAAAAACACAAATGTCCAACTCTATATCTTACCTATATAATCTCATACAAATTTTTTGTCACAAACCTACAACAACTATCGAATTTCTCATTAACCTTCTAAATTTAATCAACCAAATAAGAAATAAGACGGAAAAGAAAGTTAAATTTATTTTTTCTCATTAATCATTCAAATACAAAAAAATTAAATATGTTAATTTTCTTTTTCATTCCATTATATTTTCTTTTATTCTTCACCTCCCCTTCCTTCCTCTACTCTCCATCCAAACAAGGTGTGATTGAATTAAAATATCTAATCATGTACAATATTCACATGGGCATTTTGAGGTTCATTTCTATTAATAAATGAGCTATTCAAAATCAGGAGTAACGTATATAAAGTGATTTACCAGTTGTCCAACAACATATATTTGTACTGGATTTTGTCTTATCAACTTGAATTAGCAAGTAGTCGATGAATTAACAACATAAATTTTCTCTCTCTCTCTCTATATATATGAGGAGGGTTCAAATGCCTCCATTTTTCATGCCTCCACTATGCCTCCATTTTTTAAAACTTTAATAACTCAAAATTTAAAACTTAAAAATCAAAATAAAACCGTTGGATATGATCTAAATCATTTTATCTATGCACGTGTAAAAAATTATAACATTTCAATTTTGTTTTGGTTGTCATCAAGAGCTTGTAAAAAACGCACTAATGTGAATAATTTTTAGACGTTGATTTTTCAACTTATTGATTCACATAAAAACAAAATCAAAATATGATAATTTTTTATGAGCACATTGATAAAATGATGTAGATCATATCCAACGATTTTATTTTGACTTTTAAGTTTTAAATTTTGAGTTATTAAAGTTTTTAAAAGTGGAGGCATGGTGGAGGCATGAAAAATGGAGGCATTTGAACCCTCCTCCTCTATATATATATATAGAGAGATGGGCTATTATACATTGCAATGCATAGGCACCCTTGTGCATTGGACCAAAAATCACCGATTCAAAGTCCAAATGACCGATCCAAACCGTTCATCTTGTTCTCCATATTAATATGTGCTTGGAGACCAAATTTTACATTTTTTGGAATTTTTTTACTATTTTTTTAGATTTATTGAAAATCTGAAAATCCGGGTGAACAGTAAAAATTTCTAGACCACCGGATCGGCGATTTTAAAAGTGGCTTAATAAATAGTAAAAAAATTCCAAAAAATGTAAAATTTGGTCTCCAAGCACATATTAATATGGAGAACAAGATGAACGGTTTGGATCGGTCATTTGGACTTTGAATCGGTGATTTATGGTCCAATGCACAAGAGTGCCTATGCATTGCAATGCACCATAGCCCATCTCTCTCTCTATATATATGTTTATAAAAGTCAAAAGTATGTATTTTATGATGTGTCAAAGGCTGCATTGCATAGAGTTATTTAGAGGGTGATTTCATGAGGATTGTCATCAGGCCCAAAAATTAAAATAAGACAATAAATAAGGCTATAAATGATCAGATTGAATGAGGTTGGTAGATGATAAGATTAAATGTAACTAGTTGACTGTAAAGAGAGAGAATCGGAATACGCTTTCCCTTATCTAACAAAAACTAAACTGGGCCATGCAATCGAATTCAGATCACCCCGGTACCGTAATAGGGAATCTTTTACAATTACTTGATCTGGACCGTTCTTTTTAACTTGGCACGAATCTCAAAGCCCAAGAATCCCAAAGCGGCTGGGAGTTAATCTCAAACCGTAAAGTGAAGAGAATCTTTTACGGAACCGAGGAGGATATTTGTCCCATGCAATCCCCAGAATAGTAAAGTTTATTCTATCTGAGAAAAACTACTGAAGAGGTAGAACCTCTTGAGGAAAATTCCAACTGCAAGGCTAGACAAAGAAGCCAGCCCAGTAATACACTTCCAAAGTGCTAATAAGACAACAAGCACAAAACCACAATCATGAACTAAACATATATTAATTAGCTCTATAACAACAACCACAGTATCAGGCAATCAGCAACCAAATAAAAAAACCGAGGAAAAAGAGACAAAAAAAAGAAACAGAGAGAGAGCTATAGAAGAATGTAACACCACCTTCACTCTTAAATAGAGGATGAAATATCCTCCATACCCCCGCAAAGCAAACTCGCCCACAAACCCTAAAATGAAAACCCTAACTACACAGCCTAATCGCCGTATTCTGTACTACCACTACAAGAGCTGCTCCCATCCCGACTATGCAACAACAATCCCTGCATATGATCCGGTAACCCGGTTGTAGTATAATCTGAGCTTTTCTCTCTAAAGAACCTCTCTCGCTCTACATGCTTAGCTGGCGGGGGCGGTATTGACAATGCGAGTCCTGTTGGTTCTGGGCCTGGGTCAGGTTTAGGGTGCGAATCGGGTTTTGGGCTGGGCTGGATTTTCAATGGTCGGATCAGTGGCCTCCTAAGCATTTCATCGGTAATGGACCCATAAGGATTTCGGGTCGGTTCGTCTGAGTAATCCACAGATAATGCTTTTCCCTTTCGTATCCTGTGTCAGTTGTAACAATTTAGCATATAATGAAAACATTGAATTTTGTTTGCAATTTTGCATATTTCCACGTATATTAAACAATGAAAAATGATGTACCTTTTGTAGAGACTTTCAGCATCCTCTTCCTCTTGTAGATTACCTCTGTTATCTACGCTGTTATTGATAAACGTGGTGGCGGTAGAGGTGGGGCCCACTGACAGGAGGGAGTCATGCCGAAGAAGCACCTTATGTAGCTCTTCATTTAGTCCTATTGCTTCAGTTACCACATTCTCATCTCTAAACAAAAGACCATCAAATAAGTGAATAAAAAAACAAACACCCTTTGTTGCTTTAAGCAAGCAAAACTGAGAGCATTTTTTTATAACTAAATCAAACCTTGAGGTCATGACAAGGTGCATGACACGTTGCTTTTGAAAAGAACACTGCTCAACTAAATCAAGTACAAATTCATCCATTGCCCCCTATATATCAAACGTCAGAATCATAAATATATTTATGTGTGCTCAATATTAATTCTCTAGAATAGTACAATTTTAGAAAGAGTTGTGTATGGTTACCTCAGGGTGTTTGGTATCGATTGAACTAAGCACATCCCTTAGAACTTCCAACACACTCATGGCCTTTTTAATTATACTACAAAAAAAAAACAATTAGAAAATGGCGCATAGTTGAATAAACCAATTAGGGTTTCTGTTTGTTTGTGGAGAATAAAAAAATGTGCTGTACCTAGAATCAGGGGCGTTTTGGGGACTAATTGTTTGCATGGGAGGAGGATCGTATAGAAGCCTTTGAGTCAAAGTATTATCTTCAATATCAGTAGCAGGAGCAGGAAGAGGAGGTGTCTTTCTCAGAGTTGGTGGGGCCTGCAGTTCAGTTACTGTAACACGAGGTCGATTTGGGAATTCCACACCAGCCACCTTTCAATTGAAACCAAAAGAGTTCTGTTTAGAGCACTCATGTCAAATATAAACACATCAAATTTAATACACAATTAAATGAAAATGAGATTACAAACTCTATGCATTGTGCAAGGATTGTAAATATAATAATAAATTAATTACCACCAAGTCATAGTAGGCGGCATAATATTCGGGAAATTTGCCTTTAGCGCCACCAACTGCAGTTTGTGTTGCATCTAAAAGAAGAAATGCTCTCTCCCTCACAGGATATTCTGTCTGGAAAATAAATCAAAATGCAAACTTTTTAATGCAACAAATTTACCAAATTGATACATTTTTTTGTAAAGGCCCCGTCATTAGAATTGTATAACTTAATGTCGCCTGCTGCAGATTAATTTAACATGGTACAGATTGGATTTTTATTACTAACCTTTTTCTTTACAATTTTGACAAGAATAGGAAGAATTGCATTTTCCACCACCAATTTGTGTATATTCTCTCCAAAGTTATTCACCAACATTTCTAATAGCTACAAGATACAAGAGAGTATATATGAGAAAATATGAGATTTTAAATCATCCCATGGAAAATATTTAAATACAAAGTTAACCCTCACCATGACAGCGTAAAGTTGTGTATTGGGGCTCTTGTGTTGTAACCGCTTCTTGATGGATTTAATCACGTCCTTGGCTTTCCTGGTAAATTGCGATTAAATTATTAAATACATAATGATCAATAAGGATAATGGATAATGTAATATCAATACGCTTAATCATGTTTTGCTAGTGATTTTTTATACTAAAAATAAGTGGTGTCAACACTTGATATGACAGTTTTGCAATCTCCATCATAGATGATTGCCATATTAAGATCTAACCAAAAAAGAGATTAAATGAAGGATGAAACATGTAATGGGAAAAATAATGCAGAAAATCACAAAAATTGAACACAAAAAATTAAAAAGTTACCAAAAAGGTACTGTGCAAAATTACTTGACCCTTATTACAAATTAGTCTGTATCCTCTGAGATATCTCAAATTTTCAGTTTATCTAAAGCTGGGTTTTACAGTGCCTATTCGGAATGCAGGGAGCCAGTAATATTGTGCTTTGAGATTCGTGTAAAGAGGATTTGAACGGTCAGATCAACTCAAAAATTACGATATCTCAGGCAATGTGAATTCCATTAAAAATGCCATTGAACTCAGAAGCCATAGCTCAGGAGGTAAAGTTAGGTTGCATGTATTATAATAAATGGAGAAATGATAATTGAAAGAGGGGGAAATTACGAAAATACCCCGAATCATGCGAAACGAGTTCACAGATTTCAATATTCTTCGCCCAATCAGTCTCCTTCAACTTATCATCTGTTGCCATCTTTACCATACCTGACGCCATGAAAACCCACCTTGGAGAAATTTGCAGTTCAGCCCCCCAAAAAGTTTGAATTTTTAAAAAGAACCAAATTTATCCGAAATTATGAATCAGCTCCTGGACAAGTCTCAAAATTTATCAATAAATAAACCCAAAATTTTGCAGAGAAAATCCTCAAGTCCCTGCATAAATGAAAAATAAGTAGAGCAAAATTACATAAAAGTACGAACTGAAAGATCAAATCATTAAACCGTATCAAACTAAATAGGTTACGAGAGGCGCTATTGGCAGTTTTTCAGCATTATCTTTTTATATCGCGAGAAAAAACAAACAAAAACACTGATTTTCTTCGTGCTGAGCTAATAATCGCAGTAGAGGTTCATAAAAGAGAAGAACTTTTTTCATAGCATTTACTAACAGTAGATCGAGGTAACGAGAAACGCACAGATCTTTTGTAATTGGAACTTAAGAGAGAAAAGGTTTGAAAGAGAAGGATACATACCTCACTAAAAACCAACAATGGATCGTTGTAGAAGAGACAGTGGAAGGTACTTAGGAAGTGTGAACCGCCATTGGAGCGGAGAGTGTGAGCACGCGGTTGGGGGAAGAGAGAAAGGGAGAGAGAAAGAGAGGAGGAAAAAAAATGAAAGCAAAAAGAGAAGACAGCTATGGGAATAGTGTAGTAAGCTGTCTATGCGCTATTTCCTTAAATGCTTACACCAATTCAACATTCTCTGTTTCTAGTTAAGTCTCGGGTAAATGTTTTAACAGAATAGTTTTTACTTCATGCAGCGCAAAGACTAGAATCGAAACAGAATTGTGTATGGTTCGTGCGCTGCGAGAAGACAAAATCGATTTGTTATAAAGAGAGAAATAAGGCATATAGGGGCTATTGTTTATGATTGAATTAAAATGAAAAATGAGCAGATAATATTATTTCATTACTACTTTCATAAAAATATGATTTTCATTGATTGTTTATAATTAAATGTGCTAACAAGCAGGACGCTGTATTTTTGTATAATTATTGTTATATAACAATGATAATTAGCTGTGTCATGTTTAATCAAGTTTTAATTTTACTGACACTGATTTGCAGAAGACACAATTTATTAATAAATAAATAAATTAGCAAAATGATAAGATTAATTAGTAGATTAACTTTGTCACATAACATATACCATTTTAAGTAAATTAATTATAATGCATGATTAATATGATTGCATTAAGCTGAATAGGGGTGAAAACGGAGCGAATAATATCTGATTCGTATTTAAAAATTAGATACGGATATCTGAATCCGAATATCTGTGCGATACGAATACATAATTATAAGTTTCAATTATATGTATCCGTATAGTAGATATATATCATATAGTTTAATATATATTATGAAAAAATTATGTTATTAACAATATTATAATTAGATAAATATTATGAACTTTTGATTTTTTTTAATAGATATATGATCTGTATTCATATTTGAAAAAATAAAAACGGATACGGATATGATGTCCGCTATGTATCTAATCCCAGTAATCCGTTTTCATCTCTAATTAAGGAGCTCTCGCCAGTTAATTCACGAATGGCCTTCCTTATTAAGTTTGTATCCTCTGCGATATCTCAAATTTTAAGTTTATAATTTGAGTCATCCAATCATAATATGGACGAATCCGGCTCTTAAGTTGAAAATTCACAAGACTCCTTTAATATTTGTGTCAATAAGAATAGGACAGTCTGAATTCTTGCTGCAAGTTATACAAATTCCTTCATTATCTTAGCTAAGTCTTTACTCTTCAATCATAAACTTTTGCATTTCATTAAAATACCTAGAGAGTATGATGCAACATCATTTGTAGGAGATCTTACAGAGAGAAAAAAATGCTAATAATTAGATATTTATTATATTCAAGTTTCAACTATAACTAATAAAAATATAAGGCTCTTTAAAGTTATCTATTAACCATGTTAGACCAAAGTGCTAATTAGAATAATTCAAAGGCCAATTCTAGATAAATGAAGGAAAATCTGAAATTTTTATATATACGAAGGCAAAATCTAACTATAAATAATTATCAATTTGGATTAGTTAAACTAATCCAAATTTAAAGTTTGATTATCAATTTGGACCAAAGCCGGCATACATCAAATGTATTTTATGTATTTTAAATTTTAATTCGAGGCCAAAGTTTGAATTTGCAATATATTAAACCTAAATCCTAATTCTAGAGGATATTATTTATTGTCATCTAAAAGCAAACTTAGGACCACTCTAGACAATGAGCCAGGTGTTGACGTGTTGTGTTTTGAACAAGGTTGTAAAATGCGGTTTCTATGCGGTATGCGGAAGGCCACCGCATACCGCATATACGGTATGCGGCCGCATATGCGGATTTTCATGCGGACTTATATATGCGGGTTTTAAAATGAGAATTGATATATATATAAACAAGTATGCGGTAATATGCGGTGATATGCGGTGATATGCAGTCAATATGCGGTGATATGCGGTCAATATGCGGTATATGCGGTCAATATGCGGTATATGCGGTATATGCGGTATATGCGGTATGCGGTAATATGCGGCCAAATATGCGGAACCGCATATTGGGACCGCATATTCATTTTTCATGCGGTTGCCAACCGCATACGCATATGCGGCCGCATGAACCGCATTTTACAACACTGGTTTTGAAGCATCCATGCATGACCCAACTTGCTACCTTGGCTACAGAAATAACTACTATCATTAAACACATGAAAAATATAAAAAAAATGACAGGATAGTAAATTCCATTGTAATTAATTATTAGGCGTTATAGTCTTTTTTATATACATATATATATTACGGTGCATTCATTTAGTATTTTTTATATGTAGTCTTCAAAATTGTCCAAATTCTAAAATTAAAGATATATATCCCGAATTAAATGCTAGTCCGGTATCATTAGGAGTAGCATTTGAGCAGCCGAGGTTGATTTGGTCCGAGAAGCGAAACATCAAACATAGACCGAGTCCAAGCAAAAATACACTTAATTCGAGACTGCGTGTTCCCGCATGTTCCGGACCCTACTTTCTTTACCTGACCTTGTCTGCGCCGTCCAAAACAAACCAATCACCACCTTCTCTGTTTATATTTCTCACATACACTCGGTGTATAACCGTATAAAACAAAGACCTGGATGTAGTAGTTGGATTTTTTTTTTAAACATAATTAAAAAAATATATTTTTACAAAAACCATAAGAACTGAATTGCCAATTCGGTCCGCTTGGTTTTTTTTTGAGACCGAATTGGCAATTCGGTCCCTGTTGATTTCACAAATTTTCAGAAAGACGGCCACAGAAAATCCGAAAAAGACTCTGGACCAAATTGCCAATTCGGTCCCAACTTTTTTTTTTTAGAGTTTGCTTAATAAATAGCATTATTGTAAATTAGTTAAGAAAACATTTACATTAACAAAGATGTGTAATTCTTACTCGCTAAGTTGTACCAAAAAAATTGAAAATGAAATAGAGTAAATCAAATTTCATCTAATATCCTCTGTGGGAGATAAAAAAAAGTGATAGACTAAAAAGACATTTAATTGTCTTTCGGTTTCAAATTCAATTTAACCTACATCCGATATGATATATGATACACAAGTGTCACACCTCAAACCGGAAATTCCGAATTAAGGTGTGATCAGTCCCCACCTCGTGTCTAATAAACACAAAGACACGCAAGGCTAAACAAATATAAATAATCAAGCACAACGGAAGCGAGATAATTTAAACAAGCAATAGTCATAGATCTCAAATAAATACAAACATACATATTTTGGTTTCATTAATTTTATTTACTTAACTAAATTTCAAAACTTATTAAATTTAATTTAAAAATTAAAATTTAATAGTCAATTGTACAAACAATTCATTTAATTAATTATTTAACCCTTTGTTTGAAATTAATTAATTAACCTAAGTTTTAATTAGTTGCAAATTTTAATTATTAAGCATATTTTGTGCACTCTCTTGCATGAAAAAATATTAGTCATTTTTTAGAATTACAAATTTAAAGCGTTTGTATAAATAATTTATAAAAGACTTAACACAAATTTTATTCTTGCTTATATTGCCCAGCAAGAAAGAAACAGTGAGAATATATTTTTCTCATTGAAAATCCAGATGCAAAGAATACATATGTAAGCTTACAAATAAGAACAGAGAATAATTTTTATTTTCCGATCTCTAGATTAGTAATTCAACCAAACCCTTAAAAAAAAAAAAAAAAAGTTGGGACCGAAGTGTCAATTTGGTCCGGACTAAAAAAACTCTGGACCGAATTGGCAAGTCGGTCCCTAAGCATTACACAAACAACAACACAGTTGCCTACGAGAACTGTGAAATCAACAGGACCTGAATTGGTTCGGTCAAAAAAAAAAAATAAAGCGGACCGACTTAGCAATTCAGTTCTTATGATTTTTGTAAAAAAAAAAGTAATCGTTAGTTTGGTAAAATATTTTTTTTAATTATGTTTTAAAAAAAAAATCCGTAGTAGTTTCCTGGTCCCACTTTGCATTGTTTTCCATTTTTTATTCGTGCTAAACTAATTGACAGTTATTTTGTACGGACTTACTCCGGGTCATAACCAGCTTGAGGATCCTCTCCAACGTACAAAAATTACTTTGGTAGTACCGAAAATATTTTAACCTTTATTCAATTATTGACAGTTTTGATTTTGGTAGGACCATAAAACTATATTTCGTGTATTGAAGATAATCCCATCCGTGAACTGTTCTTTTCTATCCGCTGTTTGACCACCGGGGTAGGACTTAGGAGTAGGACAACGAGAAGACAGTAACAGGAGATATACACTGACAAATGGGACCCACTTATTATTTTTGGTCCATCTCCTCTCCAGTTCGTACGAATTAGGCCATGCTATGCTATCCGACCAAATCTGTGAGCATAAGTCTAACTAGAAGAGGACATATTTAATACTATTATATAATAATTCGAGTGGTTGTAATGTGTTAGACAAGATGGAGATATTGCATCTATTTAATTTCGAATAATTTAGGATACCTTTTGTGGAAATTATTATGGAGAGTTAGTTAATTGTATATATGAGTTAGTTAATTTATATTGAACTTTATATATTAGTTTTTTAATCTAACCGTGATAATTTTTAAAAAAATTTGAAATGTATGAGAATTTCATAATTAGTGAGATTTTTTTCTGAAAAAATCACTTTTTAATTCCCATGCTAACAAAATTACAGATTCTTGGTCACCAATTGTTAATTGCTAGAATTTCTAATTCAACATAAAAATTTCTAATTAATTTCAGAAACGAAGATAGTCTATTTAATTTTTACTATTTCTATGACAGAAATATTTGATATCGTTCTAATTTCAACACTGGATAACCATCATATTCAAAGTCATAATTGACGCCGTACATCAATATCTATTCTAAAAGAAAAAATAAAACAAAATGCAAAGCATAATTGGGATCAAGTGACCCTGCCTGTCTTGTATACATCAATGGTACAGTACGTTGAAATGGAGAGTATTAGAGCATAAATTAGGCTGTGTAGTGGGCCCACAAAGATATAGGGTTAGAGGTGCACATGGTTGGGGCCCGGCCTTTCTCCATAGAGCTAGCGTGGATAGGCTCAAGACTCAACCAGCAAAAAGCTGCTTTATTATTGTATCATATTTTTGTGGAAAAATATATTTTTGAGAATTGCTTGATTATTGATCATAAATCAATTATAAAAGAGATTTTTTAAATTAGAAACTAAAAAAAATAAATCTTCGAAAAATAAGTTGATTGTTTTTTTTAAATAGATGGAACTGCACTAATGATGCAGTTTCACCAAGAACAGATTTAATGGAACCACACTAATGATGCAGTCCAAGCAGTTTTCGGACAAATTTGTGGTCAGGATTAGTTTTCAGACAAATATGTGATCATGATGGGATTTAAGGTCTGAAAAACTCGGAATTCTCACAAAACTTGCAAATGGTAGAACCACACCATTTGTGCGGTTCCATCTATTTTAAAGAAAAAAAATCAATTATTCTTTTCATGGAGCTCTGCGCACCTAGGGAACTCTGCAAGTTCCTCCTAGGTGATCCAAAAGGGCAGAAGGAAGACAAAGGTTTTGAGAGTCGCTTCGTGACCCGACTACTCCACCCCCTCGTCCGTCTGGTTCACCTCGCTTGCCTTAGTCGAGCGGATGACTCCATCTAAGGGTTCCACTGCTCATCACCTCGCTCGTTCGTCTTGACTCCCCAGGTACGACTGAGGGTATTGTGAATTTGCTCCACCCCCGTAGTATATACTATAACTATATGTGAATAAGGTACGCGCTTTTATGGTTGTTGTCGATGACGAGAATGCAAAGAGTTGTCTCCTTCCTCCTCTCTTTCTTTTTCTTTCTCCTCTCTTTACTGTGGTGTCTACGGCGTAGTCCGCCAGCCATGCAACTCGAATAAATCACTGTGGTGTCTACATTTCCAGAAAAAAAAATTAGAAGGCCCGCCTACTTACTAATCGGGCGCAAATAGACCAATTTGTATTCTTTAGCTTCGCGTATCTGTTATTTTCTGACATAATAAATTAGATGATTTTACAAGTTGCTCAATGTACTAGGTTTTCATGCTTCTTAGTTTAAACAAAACAAATGTGTGTAATAGTTACATTGTAAATAGTTGGATCAATGCAATCGCCTATGAACTTTCAACTAAAAAATTATTCGTTTTATGAATAGTTAAAGTTTTAATTTATAAATAAAAAAATAAAGAGCGTGCTTATCGGAAGAGACGACCAATCCTAATCGCACTTGAACAACTGTTTCAGAATAACAATATCGGATGGTAATATTTTTACGAACTCTATGTATGAATTCATAGATTTTGTAATTTTTTTTTTTTTTGAGGAAATAGATTTTGTAATTCTCAAACGAGTGTAGAGAAGGTGGAGATTTACGCTGCCCTCTCTCTCACTCTTCTCTCCATCATAAGTAATATAACTTGTGAATAATTCGTTTATAATTTGTTTTTTGATGTTTTCGAACTTAACACCAAGTAAAACGTAATAAATGTATTATACGTTTATTCGCGAAAAAACGCGAATCTTTAATAATTCGCAAATAAAATGCGATTTTTTTATTATTTTTTTTTGAATTTTTTTTATTCCTTGTGGTACCGAATTATTCCCGAATTATGAACTTTTACCCGCCGAACCGAACTCGAACTATTCATTTATCATTATGCTCTCCATTAGGCATTCTGCTTTGGAACACGGTGTAAATAGCTTGATATATAACTTAATCAGTTTTCAAAGTTACATCATAGTTTGAATATTTAATATATAATATGTCAAAGTATAAAGTATATATTTATAACTTTAAATTTGTTTTTTTATAACTGTGCTAACAGTGATTGTCAAATATATTAATTCTGAAAATAACATGTTCCGTCGGAAATAAAAGAAAATGTAGCATTTTTGTACTGGATTTGATTAGTGAAGGCCCAATAAAGCCCAAAGAACAGGTCACGACTCAAAAGCGAATATCCTAGCCCTAAATGGATTTTCACGTTTTCCATCTTTAATTTCTTTTCTCAAATAGATGACGGACTCACCGATCTTTATTGAAAATAGAAATCACATACAAAGTCAAAACAAAACAATAAATAAATTACCAAAATCTAAATAAATAAGCTACTTTTTAATTTATTCAGTCAGGGACGGTTCAATGGGTATCGAACCGAAATCTGCACTAATCTTAATCATTCTGCAAATTTAAACCGTTAGTATGAATTTTGACGCAAATCGGACGAATTAAATCGGACATTAGACAGATTTCAATCCAACACCAATCTGAATCCCTTCTCTTCCATCCAACCAATACAATACATAAATTTACGGAAGCTGATATGAGTACCCGCACTGTACCCGCACATAAACTATCATAACTGTTTTTGGGAACCGCAACCGTTGAGTATTTATAAAACTGTAATTTTGTTTTACAAGTATTAATAGTAACATTGTGAAGTATTTATACCTATACAAGACAAGTATTTATATCTATACAATAAACTACATATATGATATATGAATTGGGACCACAACCAAAACCAAAAAGTATTTATACCGTACCCGCACCTTTTTATAACTGTCAGACTGCATTGGGGACCACAACCAAAAAGTCATGTGGATTACACCACCAGTGCTACATTCATGGTTTAAATTAATTCACATACAAAATGGAAAGTATTTATACCTAAATTGTCAAGTATTCATATATAATTTATCAAGTATTCATACCTAAGATATCAAGTATTTAAAAAAAACTGGACACAATACCTACTCATCTTTTACACGTTTTTCAAGGTGGTTTTTTTTTTCTCCGTTCAATCTAACCAATTTTTAGGACGATCTATGAGGAATTTTACAAATTTAAAACCACGAACGTGTTCTACACAATTTTCTCTTTCAAATGAGATCCATGATGACATATTTTTACACGTTTTTCAAAATATCAAATATTCAAATATGAAAAGTATTCATACAAAATAGAAAATATTCATACCTAAGATATCAAATATTCATATCAGCTTCATCAAGTATTTAAAGAAAAAAACTGGACTCATCTTTTACACGTTTTTCAAAATAGTTTAATGATTGACAAAGTTAGTTATACCGTTATGGAAGTTAATTGGGAAAGGAATCAACTGCGGGTACAATGCGAGTACTCAACTGCGGGTACCAAAATAATTATTCTAAATTTACTTCTATAAGACAATTTCTAACCATCTGTTAAGCAAAAAATGCATCATAACCCATTTTTTTTTTATGTGAATATTTTCTCATCCGAAGCTCTCGAGAAAAAGAAAATATTATTTTCAATTTTGTTATACATATCAACAACTTGTTCATTAGTGAATTTAATGCATGTAAAAAAAAGTCATTTACTGTGGTCTCAGTATCCGATACAGAACAAAAAGCTGTTTAAATTTTTATTTTTAAACCTTCTCAGACGCAAACTATGACGATGAGAAATGAGATAAAGTCAAGAGCGTCACATCAAACTCTTTATTTGATAACAACCACTTCATTTTAACCAATCAGTAAAGAAGCCAGTTTATAATTAATCAAAGCATTTTTGTCGCTTGCTAATAATGTGACATCGTGTTATCCTCCAACAATAATGACATATAGTATTAGTTGATACACATTTCAATATAATAATCGTGTTAACTTTTTTTTTTTACATAATTCAAATTTTTAATAAAATATGACTTATACGGTTTAAACAATTTATTGATCAAATCAATTAAAAAGCTTCTAAACTGAGTCCTTCAGATCATGTTAGGTTAACTATTTATACCGAAATAGCTGATTTAAATATCGTTATTAGAAATTATGCTCTCTCAAAATTTTGCGAAGTTAAAAATCAGTTTTTGATTTAGTAGCAACAATATTTCTATAACTTTTATGTTTTGAATGAATTTTTGTTTTATTAAAAAATTAGTTGGGATAATGAACTTCGTGAAGTAAATGTTGTATTATACTTTCAAGTCCATATCTTCCAATTCAAAGTTAAATAAAACGGTTGATTCGAATTATTTAACATGATCTTCATATTAAATATGATAAATTGAAGTACAAATCTTAAAAAAATTAGAATTTATTTACAATTTTTTTTAAATCCATTAATTCGTAAGATTTTTGACCATCCAAAATCGGCGACTTTTTACCTATCTTAAAGAATAATCTTTTCTATAAAAAATATAGTAAAATAAATCTAAAATAAATGAAAAATTTGATCTCCAACCATATTTTAATATGGAGATTATATTGAATGGTTTGAATTGACTGTATTTGAACTTATAAAACGAAAATATAGAAGTGAAGTAAAGCATAACTTTAACTAAAAATTAGATGGTTTGAATTCTAATCATTATTTAAAAAATCTTGCATTAATTGTTATCCCTTGTCTGAAAATGAATTTTTACCTGTGTGCCTCTCGTAAAATATATTGCTCAAATATATATATATTTTTTAAGGTTGATAACAATTTATATTTACAAGAGTTTATATTACACTAAAACTAAATTGTAAATAAATTTAAATAGCTTTTTGAATCTAAATATTTATATCAATTTTGATACAAATTGAACGATTTAGGTAAGATTTTGTTCAAAGCTGTTTGAACAAAACACCCACCCATTTAGTAAATAAAGTTGCTAACAAAGTACAATATTCTCCTACATAATCTAGCCTTTCCGAATTAGTCCTACCCCTACACAAGGTGTTTTCAATTGTGTATATCCGTTTATTGCCTCATCTATGAGGATGCTCAATTGCTTGCTCTTTCCCAAAAGGTCCTTCTGTTTCTTTTTCTTTGCTTGCTCAAATACTTGGTTGAATAATTTTCCTCAGGGCAATTAAATTATGATAACAATCAAAGAACAGCATAAACTCTTGCTTCTACTAAAAAAGTTTGAATTTTTCCATGGTAATAACATGTATTTATTTTGCGTACGAATCTTATACGCAAATTCTAGAAGTATGAAAATGCCACAACGCAGTCTAAAAGCAAGATGCATATGTGGCAGTGAATATACCGTATATTATTCCAAGTGACATTACACTGACATTTTGTTTTTTTTTATATTTTATATTTTGGTATTATTTTAACGCCGGCATGTTATTTTTATTTGACTACTTCTAGAGGGTTTTAATATTTCCAAGATATGTGTTACTCAAATCAATCATCATATAATTAATTGCTCATTTTCTGATAAAAAATATGGAGACCTGACGTGCAGCAATGGTTTTAGAACATGAAACAAAAATATACAGGGTAATTATATCTTCCCCCATCTATCAATTCCCCATTTCATCTCCCAACTAACTAACTACATTTTCTAACTATAATTTAAAATTCTAATTACCTAATGGCCCTATAAATTAATTACTCAATTTTCTCCATTTATTTCTTTTCTCTTTCTCCCTCCCTCTCCCACCTCTCCCACTTCTCCCTCTCCACCTCCGCCTCCACCTCCGTCTGCCTCTCCCACCTCTCCCTCTACGCCTCCGCCCGCCTCTCCCACCTCTCCCTCTCTGCCTCCCTCTCCCACCTTCACCTCCGTCTCCCACCTCCCACCTCCACCTCCTCTCTCTCCCACCTCCGCCTCCGCCGGAGTAGATCCATCACTGTCGACCGCCGGGTCGATCCGCCTCCGCCGGGTCAGATCCGAGTTATTTGCAAAGAACAAAGCTTCATTAATGGTGAATTAGAACAGTGCGTACTAAGTACATATGGATGAATACTTAATGTTTTAGAGATGAATACTTCAACGTTTATGGATGAATATTTAATATCTTAGGCATAAATGCTTTAACTTATATGTATGAATACTTGATATCTTATGGATGAATACTTTTTATTTGTTTGGTATGCACATATGTTTGTAATACTCTTGGTACATTAACTATTTACACTTACGATGAGGATGAATACTTGCTTAATGCGGGATGAATACTTGTATGACGAGGTGTGAATACTTGTGCAACGGACAACTCGAAAGTATGTCATCATGGATCTCATTTGAAAGAGAAAATTATGTAGAAGACATTCGTGGTTTTAGATTTGCAAAATTCCTCACAGATCGTCAGAAATATTGGTTAGATTGAACGGAGAAAAAAAAACTCATTTTTAAAAACGTGTAATACTCTTGGTACATTAACTATTTACACTTACACGATGAGAATGAATACTTGCTTAATGCGGGATGAATACTTGCATGACGAGGTGTGAATACTTGTGCAACGGACAACTCGAAAGTATGTCATCATGGATCTCATTTGAAAGAGAAAATTGTGCAGAAGACATTCGTGGTTTTAGATTTGCAAAATTCCTCATAGATCGTCAGAAATATTATTGGTTAAATTGAACGGAGAAAAAAAAACCCATATCTAAAAACATGTAAAAGATGAGTGATTGATGTGTCCAAATATGCTTCTATTGCAAAGATGCATACATTTATATAAATGGATGAATGCTAGTTGTGTTACAGATGAATACTTTTTTTGCAAATTTCTAAAATGAGCTGAAGGTAGTTAGAAGTCCCCCACTTAATTAATGCGCTGACGGTTATGCGATCCCCTACTTAATTAATGCTCTGACAGTTGTGCGGTCCCCCACACATGTTGTTTGTCCCATACTTTCTTGTTATAATATATCCAAATATGTTTCTATTGCAAATGTGAATATCTTCATATAGATAGATGAATACTAGTTGTGCTACATATGAATACTTCTACAAATTTCTAAAATACACTGACAGTTATAAATTCTAACTAACTAACTATCTTAATTAATGCAACTGACGGGGGATGAAACGGGAGATTGTTCACGGGGGAGAGCTAGGCGGACCCAAATATATAATGGAAGAAGATAATATATAAATCCCGGAAGCGTGTAAGCATAATTATTTCTGTTTTATATCATGTAATATAATTAATACCAGACTACAGGATTATAATAATTACAAGTAGTGATATGAATACACGGCTCTAAAGTTGGATTCACACCACAGCTTGCTTTTATGGACAGTGACTATTTATTTATTTATGATTTATAATGCATATATATGCGGAATTAGTCAAAGTATAAGTCCACAAAATATGTTAGGTTCCTCTCTGTTTTTGTCACCTCTTATGTCATGTATTACAAATAATTTTATCTGTATCACATTTTTATTCATTCAGTATATCTGTTAAAGTAATAAGAAAACACGAACAATAACAAAGCTACTATGAGTTATTTAAGAGGTTGTTCGGTTGTCAATTTCAAATTGTGTAGAATTAATTTTTTCGGTTACAAGAACCCATAAATTAATATACAGGAACTCATGCTCATGAATATAATGAAAATGATTATGAAAATATATTGAAATAAATGTTTAGTTGAAATAAATGCTCATGAATATAATAAATGATTATGAAAATTATTAATAATTTTGTGATCAATTCTAAGAATCTAAAATCTGATAATTAACATATAATAAAAATTACAAAATTACAAAATAGAAATGCATAAGTATAATAAATTAATACTCTCCTTGGTCGTGTAAATGAATGATATCAAAATAATGACAAAAACCACTATGATTTTTCGATAACTAAAAGCATCTTTAATAATCAGAAAATTAAATTAAGTAATTTGAGATCATGGTAATTTATGAGATTTAGATACAAGTATAAGTATAATTTATTTAGCATTGAGTACTAATGCATTTAACATTTTTTTATTTAAAAAAGTTGCAGAGAAGAAAAGTGAAAGTAGCACAGTTGGTTAGAAAAAAAGTTCTAAAATTGTTGGTTACCTAAAGGTCGAGAGTTTGATTCCCTTCACGATTTCGCAGTCTCTGCGAAGGTTTTTAAAAAAAAAAAACTTGAAGAGAGATGAAACAAGAGACCATGGGAAAAATAATTTGATTTGATCCAATGTTTTTTTCTCCGTGAATTTGTAAATAGATGGAAATTAATGACGATGGAAGAATATCCAATTTCATGCTACAAAAAAATGACATCTGAAACTTATTTTCGCATTTACTCTAAAATCCCATCGATTCCAACCCATTCAAACACACACACGTCCTTATTATTTTTCGTAAACGTAATATGCAGATAATCTTATATCATGCTATAATGTTGGATTTGAAATTTAAACATTTATTTACGAAGATGGTCAAAATAAACAAATTTTAAGTAATACCCTCTCATACAAAATTTGTAAATAATCTTGAGAAAACGAATAACAATTATTTTTTTAGAATTAACTTTTATTTTAGTGGTTAAAGTAATGATATTTGAGTAAAAGATAGGAATTCGTATCCTGTGCATTAACTCAAAAGAGAATCTTTTGAGTTAATGAATCTCGACCATCCGATTTGTTTTAAGATTCGTGCAGATTATATTTGCACGAATATTGAAAGACCTCTATGTTATAGACAAGAGCTAGATTGGCTCCGTTTAAAAATCAGACGGTTGAGATTCATTAGCTCAAAAGATTCTCTTTTGAGTTAACGCAGAGGATACGCATTCAAAAGATAGTAGGTTTGAAATCTGATTAATTGTTTTTAAATTATTTAAAATTGATAAATTTGAGTCTGTTTTTATCTTAAAAAAACAATAACCCTTACTTGCAATAGTCACCTAAGTAAAACATTAACCTACTTTTTTCTTCTAGAAAGATTGATTCGGCTACCTCGATCGTTTCCACCGCAACATTCATATTTAAAACTTTTAAAATATAAATTTAAAATTGAGTGAGGATGTGATATTTTTAGGGCTGCTAATGAGCTTGACTCGGCTCAGACTCGGTTCGGACTCAATGAGAGAAGCATAACGGTCCGGCTCAGACTCGGCTCGATTTTGAAAGAAAAAACTCGACTCGACTCGGCTCATGTAAATAATTGACTCGGCTCGGCCGGGCCGAGCCGGCTCAAACCATATTTGGGCTTTTTCACAAAATGCAACAGCTATTTGTTTGATTAACGCAACAATCCTGAGTATGTTACTAATTACATCAAAAGAAATTAAAGTTCGAATCCTCTCGCGCAAAAAAAAGTTCATGTAAAGATCTGATCCATCGTTTTTTTTAACATTCGTGCCTAAACTTCCACTACAATACTGTGTACCAGTCTTTGTTTTACATTTGTGCCTCCCCTATACCAGTTTTGGATTTGAAGCTGAACAATAATCAATTTGTTCTGAGGTGATTCCTAAAAAAATACTAAGCTAACAACCAACTGCATGAGGTGACAAGATATAACTTCAATTCACAAGAATAATCAAGAAGCTATACATACAGTACTACGATTCTTAAAGGGACAGGATATAACTTCAATTCAAACAAGTGCAATTAACATCTGGTTACAACTAATGATAACACCACAAAAGCTCTATAGACACAACTACTCAAGTCATTATAAAGATGCATCAAAAGACAACAACATTACAAGGCAACACAGTACCCATATCTTATGGTGATTCCTAAAAAAATACTAAGCTAACAACCAGCTGCTTTCAGAAAGTTGTCAAAGAAGAAAAAAAGAAACTGGAAAGCAAAATATTACCAGCAACAACTAACAAGTAATTAAAATTTAAGTATATGGTATAAATAATCCAGCCTCAATTCAGCCAATTAAATGCTTTGTTGCATTTAGTTAAACCCTCATTTGAGATATTATAATTGGTTAGGCCTCAAATATGTGGGTAGTAAACCCTCTTTTATTTTTACTTTCTGTTTTGCAAATTAAACCTTATAATATAGCGGCTGCAACAAAAGTTAACAGCTGGTGCAATTTCATGATTACCTCTACAGGCTCATAAAGGTGTGATTTGAAACAATCGAACAAGTAAAATAGCATATATTACAGGGACTCCTCACACACAAGCAAGGAAATGTAAGATGTACAAAGCTAATTAGTATACCTTGTGTTTGAGACAGATAATTCTTTGGCTTCAGGACTTCTGGTTCTCTCTGTGGGCTGCCTTTTTCCGTAGGGATGTAATATATGCTATTAAGAATTCAAGTGAAATATAATTCAGCAAAAGTTAACATAAATAAAATATTTAATAAGAATCTAAATATAATTTAAGTGAGAAATGTTCCAGAGGATTGGAGGAGTTACTTAATTCTCTATGCAATTACGGTGATTTGAATCAAGCACACAGTTTCAGAACTTATTGCTGTAAAAGAATACAAGTTGAATAATATCAAGTTGATATTTGCCTCCTCCATTTTGAAGTGATTTGCAAAACAGCTATAAGTTTAGTGGAATTTTGGCATGCATACAGCATATATGCATATATAGCAGCGGCTGATCAATGGTGCTTTACTGCTTTATTACTCTCTTTTTTAACAGATGCGTGTACTACCCACATATTGTATACTGAAAATAAACACCCAATTCAACCAAATCAAGTCAAAAGAAGTAAGAAATCATTAAACCAGTACCAAGAGCACGAAGCATTCTGAGATCAAATTTCTACTGTCTGTCTAATACCAGAACTCACTACTGTCTGTCTAATACCCTAATACAAGAAAGAAAACGGAAACATACCTCAATAACAGAAGGAGATGCGATTTGCTGATTCCCTTAATCCCTTCGATTTTCTGAATCAGTATCGATAAAACCCACAAAATAAAAACAGTATCTGAATCAGTATCGATAAAACCCACAAATTTTCAGAATAAAATCAGTCTCCAAATTTGAAATAACTCAAAGAGAGAGAGCACCTGAGAGCAACGGAGCCAACGAGATGAGAGATGAGAGATGAGAGAGCCACCGCGAGCGCCAGCGAAGAGTGAGAGATCGCGAGCGCCAGCGAAGAGGGAGAGATCGCGAGGTGAGAGGCGAGAGGCGAGAGAGCGACAGAGGTGAGAGTCTGAGAGATCGCGAGCTGAGAGGCGAGAGAACTCGATTCGATGGGCTCATGAGCCGGCCCGGCTCGGCCCGGATTCGGCTCGGTGGATTTGTCAAATTTTGAGTCGAGTCGAGTCCGAGTTTTTTTCAGTTAGGGCCCGACTCGATATCAATTATTGAGCTGTTCAACTCATGAATTCGTGAGCCGGTTCGGCTCATTAGCAGCCCTAGATATTTTAAAATACGCAGATTAAACTATAAAGTTAAAATAATCAACTCGAATCACTCGGTAGTCGGTACAATCTCAAAACAAAAGTGTACTTGCAAACCGAATTGCTCAGTACAATCTCAATACAAAGGTACAAGTCTACTTGTAAATCAAAATTTATATTTCTTATAATTCTTTTACTATATTTTTAATAGATAAAAAATAATTATTTTGAAATGGTTCAAAGTCTTGAGCAAAGTTAGAGTGTGTTGTGCTCATCAACAGAGTTTGATAAGCATAACTTTAAAAATCTATTGAATTGACTTCAAACGACGAATTCAAACCGTTGAAACTCCATCTACTTTACGAGTGATGCGTGTACATGAAATTTTTTGAACGTTTTCAATTCATCTAGTACAAAGTCAAGCGGTAAAAAAATAACATTTTATAAGTTATTTTTTAAGTTATTTTATGCATTCATTTTTCATTATATTTTTTACCGCTTGATTTTGTACTAAATGAATTTTAAAATTTTGCATGTACACGCATTACTCGTGAAGTATATAGATTTCAAAGGTATAGATTCGTTGTTTAAAGCTAATCTGATAAATTTTTAGAGTTGTGCTCACTCTAGTTTTGACTTTCGTCTTGATAAGTAACACACCCTAAATTTGCACCAAAGTGTTTGGATCAGTGATTTTATATCTACTTAAAAAATAATAAAAATATTTAACAAATATAAAAATTTGATTTTAAAGTACATTTTATATAAAGATATAAAGATCATGTTAAACAATTAAAGATTGAACTTTAGAAACCAAAACATTTTCGAAAATATAAATTCATAGCACAATTAATCTAACCATAGTTTGATGAGTCCAAAATGAACTACTACTTTTAAAGATTTATAAACTCTAATTTCTACTTACATTCAGATTACAAGCGCATGATCTTACCGTGTAGTATTATTGGAGTGTCGATCCACATGGATAGTGTATAAGATTTTAAACAATTTTTACTAGTCTAGGTTATCAGAGTTTTTAAAAGGTTTGATACGGTGACGCTAATTGCAATCAAGGTTAAGGTCAGTAAATAGAAAGTCTCTAGGGTTCAGGTTCTACCCCTCTTAATTATGCAAAAATATAAATTTCAACTTCTCTCTATGTCGCATGCGGCACTGTCACTGTCGCATGCGGCCTAGATTGTCCCACAGCTACCCCGCATGCAACACTGTCACTACCCGCAGGGCGTACTGAATGTTTGTTTATGATATTTGAAAGGTTTTTCGATCTTGCAATCGGCTTTTGAGCTATTAAGACTGAAGTATTTTAAGTACGCAATTATATTTTTTCCCTGTACTACCCGTAGTTGAAATTTGGATTACTACAAAAGTATACCATCCGATTGTAATCAAACCATCCAAATATCCACAAAACTTCCTAAATAGTTTCCGTAAGTTGGAGGGGATCTGAAGTACTACAGGTGAGTTGTCACGTGACATGAATATGATTGTCACGTGACATGAATATGATTGGAACAACAAGCCTTAAGCAGAATTTTCTATTTATTTTAAATATTAAGGAGGTCTCTGCATATAAGACAAAACCTTTTGGGGTCTTGTACCTGACCTCTCTCCTTGTCCAATTTATATAATAAGGTATTTATGCATTGAAGTACTAGATGTTTATATATTTGCAAATTCCATCTCTATAGGAGCTAATAATATGTTGTGTCACAGGGCAAAAATGATACTATTAACTAAAATCAGTGCATTTTATTTACTACATTTTTATATATAAAAACGATAAAAAACATAAATTTTAAGTTTATTTATTTTAATTTGGATTACTAAATAGTGATTTTTATTTTTCATTTAGTTTAGTTTTGTGATTTACTGAAAATTAATTCAGTATAAGTTAAAAAAACATACTACTTGTAAATTATGTTAGATTTTTTTTCTTCAAATCTCAAAGTAGAAAATGGAAGAGTGAAAATTATTATTCATATACTTATATATAATTATACATGAATTAGTATTGTAAATGCCAATGTATTAGAAGTTTGTTAATATTATAGTACGCATAGAAAATGTAAGATCTTAAGACTGCATAATTTTAAGCCATTTTGGACTTATCAAGTTTTTAAATTTTAGAACACAAAGATTAATCAATTCAAGTGTATGGTACACTCTTGTAGTCTTGTAGACTAGGGCTGGGCAAAATTGCTTGAACTCGTAACTCGGTCATTTACAGCTCGCTTTAACTCGCTCATTTACAACTCGAGTTGGCTGACTCGTTTAATAAATGAGCTAAGTTTGAGCTGACCCCAACTCGCTCATTTATAACTCGAGTTACATAACGTTACACAGTCTTGGATACAAAAAATTCCAGAATAACCAAAACCAAACCCAAACTCGGCTCAAACTCAGCTCAAACTCATTTATAACTTGTGTTGTATTGATTTAACTAGTTAAACGAGTTTATAAACGAGTTGTGAGCCAACTCGAGTTGATAACGATTTGAGTTCGAGTTGGCTCTACAACTCGTTATTACCATCCCAACTCCAGTTGACTCGCTCATTTATTTAATGAGCTGAGTTCGAGTTGGAGGTAACTCGCTCAAACTCGGCTCATTTACAGTCCTATTGTAGACTGAATAACCAATTCAATAAATCAAAACAATTATTGGTTAAAAAATTCTTATTATGAATATGATGTAAGATGGTAAGTTTTCTTCTACAATTAATGCTGATAGTATTTAATATATTTCTCAGCTTTATGGTAAGAATTAGCATGATTATATTAATGAGTTTTAAATAAAGCCTAATATTAATGTGTATGCATTATCTTTGAAGAAAAATATTGATTAAAATTGCTATTTCATTAGTTACTTAATTTTCATATTAAAAGATAGTTAAAATCGGATAATATATAATTATAAATTATTCATTAATACGTACTGGATCTCCAGTCGAAGCCGATCAATCCACGTCAAGATTCGCACGATCAGTTTCAAGATTTCAACTGATCAAATTTCAAACATGTCTTTCCGTACTCATATGAATATTTAAAATTCTATGAGGGGGTAATTGTAAAATCTTATCACAACTTAAAAAAGTTTTGAACTTTGAAAGGTTAAGTTGGCAAAATCTCCTTAATGAAGTACTCTCAATA
This sequence comes from Carex myosuroides, assembly GCA_028015225.1. Classification (NCBI taxonomy): domain Eukaryota; kingdom Viridiplantae; phylum Streptophyta; class Magnoliopsida; order Poales; family Cyperaceae; genus Carex; species Carex myosuroides. Next base: position 11,772,017 of record CM051465.1, read on the forward strand.
TTTTAATATTTTTGTTGCTTCTTCGAGATAAACAAATAGACGGAGAGAGAGAGAGAGCAGGGGGGGAACCGGGAAACCATGGAAATGCTAAAACTGAGAGGAGAGAGAAACATTTTTTTCATTTCCCTTCGTTGACCTTTCTTTTTCTAGATAATAACCACAATGCCCCTCCTTCGCAACTCCATTTATAGCAATACCACACGCAGTTAAACCCTGAAACAACAATCCTTTTTGACATTGACACATATACACGATAGTCTAGAGAGAGAGAGATGAAAAGAAAAAGAGAAGAAATTGAAAAGGGTAGGTCAGAAATAATGCTAGCAATGGAAGAGATATCTTTGGTTAATGATAGGAAAGATAGAGCTAACAACAAGATTTCAACTCTGATTTTGCTAACTGTCTCCAAACAGCTCCTTCGGGTTCTCGGTTAGTATTTCTTGGAAAGAAATTTGCAGTGAATGCTAATTGTTGGTTATTGGTTATAAGTAGTATAATTTTGGTTAGCATTTGGGAATAGGTACAGATAACTGATATTCTGATAACATTCCGGTACCGGCATATATATGCCCAATATAAATAAATGATGATATAAGTTAGAATGTAAAAGGGCATTTTGAAGCAGTGAATTATTGCTAAGAGGTACCCAAATTGGAATTTTGGTTAGCATTTGGGAATAGCTACAGATAACTGATAACATACCGGAACTCATTTATATGCCCAAAATAAAATAAATGATGGTACAACTATACCTTGTATAGTAAGAATATAAAATGGCATTTTGAGGTAATGAATTGTTGCTAAGAGGTACCCAAATTGGAATTAAGGAGCAATTTTGTATCATTTTCTTTTATTTACTGGTTCATTTGAGTAGTTTAGACTTGGTAATGGTACAACTAGGTCAATATAAGAGTGCATGTCAATGGTAGATATGGATTTGTTACAATTTTGGGATGATTTTAAATGGGTTGAAAAAAGGATCAAATTTGGTCTCTCTTAATTGGGAGAAAATATTATTGGTTATACCAGAAAATTCAATGTCTGCATTTGCTCAGTTTTTAAGATGGAGTCCAGTATATGTACTTACCATGAAATTTGTGGTTAAATTAAAAATTTGCATCTAATTATGGGAGAATACACTGAAAGAGTGCTCTTATTTTGTATCCTTTTCAAGCAGCTACAATAATGAGCGAAATAGAATTTGAGAGCATGATACAGTATTTATTTTCTGTTTCTTTTTCTTTGTTTTTGTTGATAGCAGTTATGGTTTAAAATTTCAAAAATCATAACTATATTGATTCCGTACTGTGTTATTTTTACCCTTAGGAAAGAGGATCAGGATATTTCTAATTTCATTTTGAAAATTGCCTTTTTAAGAAAATAATGAATTCCTCAAAAAAAAATACGAAAGAATTTTCCAACTGAGTATGATCCCAAAAATTATATTATGACAAATAAAATCCGAAAAAAGGTTTGCCATGCATGCTTGTACTATACTGTAATTAAACTCAAATTTCTTAATCCTATTGATTTGAATGTACTTATATGCATCAAGATTTTATTACCAATACATTTGTCTCTAATTAGATCAATTCAAACGCGAGTTCAAAATAAATGCTGTTTCTAATCTAGGTTTTATGACACCCTCTTTTTAGTGGGTAAATAATTTCCTCCACCCTTTGCCATGTCTCCGATTTCTTAGAGGTGCTTAATTTTGCTTAATTTAAATTGTAGATAACTATGAAATTTTGGTTGACTTTCGCTTGATTATTTATTTATTTATTTTAAGTCAGTTTGGTAATTAATTAAAAAATAATAGTTTCAACCCAATGAAGATTCTTTCAATCTGTACATTTAGTCGAGGATATATAATCCTTATATACTTAAACTATGCTTCCATTTATTTGTTTTATTTGCCGTCTTTTTGTCTCATTAAAATCCTCTAATCCAGCAGAGCACTGCAGTGTAATCTACTCTTTTAATTATCTTCAGTTGAAATTAATTAGTAGTCCCCCAGTATAAACCAATGAATAATTCCTTTTTATTAATTTTGATGTGTACCCTTTGTAATATTTTTTGAAATTTTCTTGGTTGTAGATAAGATTGGGCCCACATTGTTTGTCTTGAGGCAAGACATAAATCAAAATATTCAGGTAAATCTTCCTTTTTGAATAAAGACACCAATCATTTTCACTACTATTGCATTTATGAAAAATATTTCTTGTCTTGAAAAAATAAGATGTAAAATTTAACAAGCTACATGTTATTAAAAATCAGCAAATATATAATATCAGACTCAGAGTACTAGTTACAAATTAACCTTTAATTAATGTAGAGAATAGAAGACTTTAAATTAGAAGACAAGTCTAGAAGTGTGAGTTTGACAGAGATAATTACAAAAGAAACTGACGAAGGCACTGAACGGAAGGCAAATAGCTGCACTAAAGCTCTTATCTGGCTGACTAGGTAAAATTAAAGTTAAAATACCTTTATTTTTTATTTTATTTTTTATTTTGGGATGTATTAAAAGTATGGCCAATGTAATTATTGGAATTAACAAAGAATGACTTATAGCAAAATTAAAGAATGTATACCCGGTCAATATAATTGATTTCTTGGTAGAGAAAGCACAAGATTCCAATTCCAAATGATGAAATTTAATTAGAGAAGCAAGAGATGAAGGATAATTTAAAAAATCAATTAACAGCTTGATATGACCAAAAACATTGAATCATTGTTTATTATATTGTTTAGAGAAGCAAGAGATGTGGTCTCTGTTTTTTTATCATGGATTTTAAATTTTTAATCTCTATTGACTAGTATGATAATTATTAGCTACAGTAGCTTTGACTTTAATATTCTATTCAACACCACATGCTCAGAAAGCCCCTTATATTTCTCAAAATTATTATTTTGATCATGTTCTCACATTGTGGTACCTTGATAAAAATAGGTCAATTAATTTCATGGTAGCTTTGTTGGAGACCCTAATTAACAGTCCTGATCTAACCCTAGAAGAGGTGGTAGAAGAAGCGTATAAAAGTACACTAAAACCATGGCACCGTTGGATTTCCATGGCCGCATACAAGGTATAGCTTTCTGTTTTTTTTTTTTACTTTTGGTGCCTCAGTTTTATTTTACTGTACTCTTTAGTGAAAAAAAACATGCCAATTGTTACTTTAGTAAATTTTTATTCTCTAGGAGGGTTCAAATGCCTTCATTTTTTGTGCCTCCGTCATGCCTTCATTTTTAAATTTTCTAATAACAATAATTATAAAATTTATATATCAAAATAAACCGTTAGATGTGATCTATGTTATTTTCTCTATATGCACATAAAAAATCGTTGTCCAGAAATTATCCACATGAGTGTATTTTTACAAGCTCTTGATAACAATAAAAATAAAGTTAAAATGTCATAATCTTATACATATGCATAGAGAAAATGACGTAGATCATATTTAGCGGTTTTATTTTTAACATTTAAGTTTTTAATTTTGAGTTATTATAATTTTAAAATGGAGGCACGATAAAGGCAGAAAAATGGAGGTATTTGAACCCTACACTTGTATTATATGCCTTTTGAAACACATTAAATTTTCTCTGAGCTCATATAGTGTACATAGTTTAAAAATGACAGGTGGCGTTGAAGCTAATTCCAGAGAGAGAAAATTTTATAAGCTTGTTACTGGGGAAATGCCAAGATTTTGATGATTTGAAAGATGATATAAGGAGCATGATCTCTATGCTTCAACCTCTCCTTGATGAAATGAATTCCATTTTGGTATGTACTCTTATCTGTAAATTAAAATATCCTATATGTTATTACTTAATCTTTTCCTAATTATATTTTTATATGTTGTTTTTATGTAAAAATATACAGGCGAAGCATGAGTTGGAGAAAATAAAATCTATATAGCTCTCCAATTTATTATTAAAAATCAGGGGATTGTATAACTGTACATAGAATCTCAGGCTTAATTATAATTTATGAAGTAGCCTAGTATTTTGTTTTTTATCAAAAAAAAAAAGAAGCCCAGTAGTTTGTAGATCCATCAAATGTAAATTTGGTGGATTCCTCCTTGTAACATATTTTACAACATCAGAATTGTTAATTGTTTAATAGGCAAGGGCTTCTGTATAATTTTTTTTATCATGTCAAAATCCAGCTTATTACATCAGAATTGTTAATTGTACAAGAGGCAAGGGCCTCTGTTTTTACTGGCTGTGAATGAACTCTGTATGAACACAAGATTACACTATGCAATCAAAACACAGAAGCTCACCAGCTGGCAAATCTGGCGCTAGTGCTCTTTTATGTTTTTGCACTTTGTTTAAGTAGGATCAGGACAATATTTTTCCTTATGTTTAGCCTGATTAGTTTACCAGTACTGTAATTCTGGACATCTCTGTACTATAACTCTGTATCAATAAAATGTTTTGTATTTGTTTAATTTAAAAATTCTATAATATTGGAGAAAGTTGACAGCTATAATACTTTGATTGGTAGATTGTGGTAAGTACACGAACTGACAGGTACTGCACCAGGACAAGATAAAAAAATTCACTAGCTAGCGAATTGACGGTTACTCGACTTCTAAGAAGTCAATAGTCAAGATCTAACAGACCATAGAAAATATAATACAAAACATGCAGAGAGCATCTTTCCTCTTTCAAACAATCATGGTTAATTCGGAACACGCCTGTAAAGCATGAAGCTCTTTAATATTAGCGCAGATTTAGTTGACATTAACTCGAAAGATTTTTTTTTGACTCAAAAGATTCGGAACACGCCTATAAAGATGCATTAACTAAAAAGATTCTTTTTTGAGTTAATGCATAGGATACGAATTCATCTGCGCTTCACTCGAGGTTAGTCTGCGTTTTACTTCATTAGAAAATTCATGTTTTAGAAAAACAACATGAATGTCTGAGTGAAACACAGACTGAATATGAATATGCGCTTCACTCAGAGTGAAACACACTTATCCATATTTTCAGGAAGTTAATGTATTATTTCTATAATTTCGATATTTTATTTATTTGATTTGAGCAGAGTACTTGTATATACTAACAAATATAAAGTCTCCTGTTGCACTTCTAATGCGGCTTAGCAGCCACAGGTCCAAAAGGACCATTAGCATTTAGCAATAGAACAGCTTTCACAATACCGATAGCTACACCGTGATTACCACGGAAGATCAAGACCCATCATTTTAAAATGCATTGTTCTACTCTTACTCTTATGTCCGAAATTTTTATTTTTAACATTTTAAAGAATTAAATTAATAAAATAACCACCGTTTCTGGTCAATTCCATATTTAACACGGCCGCAGAACACCGGAGTGGACCCATTTGAGGGCCGCCGCAGAATGCCGGAGCGGACCCCCATATGGGTCCGCAGAATGCCTGAGCGGACCCGGGTCCGCACTATGCCGGAGCGGACCCTTTTTTTTTTTTTTTTTCTGATGAAGTTGATTATGATTTTGTTTTGGAAATTTTTATCAAAAATGTAAAGTTTGTACTGGAAGTTGTGTGTAATTACTTATGTTTGAAATATCGTTTAATCTGAAATTGTTGTTCGTCGTTTGTTTGATCAAAAGAAACATTACAATAGAACAATGAGCCATATAAAGAAGCATACAATAGAACAATGTTAATGTTATCGGAAATTACAAATACGTCTAATTAACCGAAAATAAACAATATTTTTACGAGTACAATAAAAAAAACAACATTAACTCTCAATCTCGTGCAGCTCGAGCAGCTCTGTTTTGTCTTTCTTGTGTATCTCGGCCAGCTTGGTGTCCTCTTCTCCTATTATGTAGAACGTCCATCCACATCGGAATTCTGTCGTGCTGTCTTCTGCCCACAGCAATATTTCTTTTCTCTGGAACAAGGACCGGGCCATCGTATTGAGGCCATTCCGACTGATTTCCATAGACATGCCATTGTGCGCTCCATGCGCTCCATGTGTCGTGGCTCATTGTTCTATTGTAATGTTTCTTTTGATCAAACAAACGACGAACAACAATTTCAGATTAAACGACATTTCAAACATAAGTAATTACACACAACTTCCAGTACAAACTTTACATTTTTGATAAAAATTTCCAAAAAAAAATCATAATCAACTTCATCAGAAAAAAAAAAAGGGTCCGCTCCGGCATAGTGCGGACCCGGGTCCGCTCAGGCATTCTGCGGACCCATATGGGGGTCCGCTCCGGCATTCTGCGGCGGCCCCCAAATGGGTCCGCTCCGGTGTTCTGCGGCCGTGTTAAATATGGAATTGACCAGAAACGGTGGTTATTTTATTAATTTAATTCTTTAAAATGTTAAAAATAAAAATTACGGCTCTTATGTACATATCAAACTCCACAACAATAGTAGCAGTGGAATTAACCAGTTTGCTCAGCATGTAACTCCTTGCAAATCTGAACCTCCCTGTGCCGCGTACTAACTCCGATCCGACGGTCCCGATGCCTTGATGGCCCCTAATGTAGTCAATGAACTACTGTTGTACTCCCCGGCCGTGAAAAAGATGTTTATTGCGGTTAGACAGACCTAATTGTGATCCATCAGGTGCAACATGAATACCAATTCCCTATGAAAAAAATGAGAAAAACAAAGAATGATTATGGAGTGAGGCTATGGTAGTATGCATAAAACATATTGATCCGTACTATGAATTAAAATTTTTATTTTCAAAGTTCAAACAATTAATCTGAACAATTTAACGTGATCTTCATAGGAAAATATACGTGTAGATCAAATTATATATATATTTTTAAATATTTTACTATTTTTTTTAGACAAGTAGAATATCACTTGATCTAAAGATTATAGGCCATTCAAAACTAGTGATTTTCTACCTATCTAAAAAGATTGTAAAAAAATTAAAAAAAATATAAAATTTATTCTGCAAGTACATTTTCATATGTAGATCACGTTGAACAGTTCAAATAGTCTAATCGACTATTTGAACTTTGAAAATAAAAATATTGATACGTAGTACGGACCAATTCACGCTATACATAGCACCGTAACCTCACTCGATTCTGTCAAGAAATTTAATTCTGCGCAACCGATCAGGGTAGGACGCAAATTCCAGAAATATTTCACAATTAAAACTTGAAAGGATCGCAACTCACAAATGAAAAGATCCAAAAACAAAAAAGATAATAATGAAGAAAATTGAAGCCTATTGATCATATTAAATCTCCATTACAAAAACAGGGTTATTTTATTCATACCTGGGCCCCACCGAGCAGTGAAGAGTCAGGCCGGGGCCCAACACACAGAGTGTTATCGAACAAGTTTATGTTGCCGAAGGTGGTGTTGCGGTGAGAGTGGCGGATGTGACGACCGTTGCATTCGGACCCGAATCTACCTGGTAGTAGAAATGCAGATGCGTTAACTTTTCCATCGAAGATAAGAATCAGTCTTTGGTCTAGTGGCAAAAACAATGCTCTCCGTGTGGGAGATCACAAGTTCGAAATATAAAATGAGAAATCCTTTGTAAATATTAAGTAGTTAGATGGCTTGACCTCCAATCTTTACTTACAAAAAGACGGAAAAGAAGTTGGAAATTGAGGTAGCGGTGATAACTGTAGCTATGAAGAGGAGGTAGAATAGTGTTGCTTGAGTTAACATGATTTAAGGAGAGATCGCTCTCATTTGTAACTTCCTTTTGTGTTATTTTTAAAAGATGAATTTATAGGAGAAGATTTGAGAGAGAGACCTTTTAACGGATGATTGTTTGTGCAGTCAATGTTGCGGCTATATATTTTGATGAACAGTTTGAGATACTTTGGATAGAAATAACGAGGGAGGCTACGATACTATGCATGGGACGAATTGGTTTGTACTATGAATTAATATTTTTATTTTTAAAGTACAAACGGTTTATCTTAATCGTTCAACATGATCACCATATGAAAATATACTTGTAGATCAGTTTTTTACTAATTTTTAAAAAATAGAAAATTACTTTGATCTAAAAATTCTAGACCATTCAAAATAGTGATTTTCTAATTATTTAAATAATAGTAAAGAAATTTAATAAAATATAAAATTTGGTCATCAAGTACATTCATATGAAAGTCATATTAAACAATTTAGATCGACTATTAAACTTTAAGGGCCTGTTCGGCACGTTACTATGCCCGTGGGAAAAAAAAATTCACTCTCATTGAATTTTTTTTTTCCCCACGCACACAGTAAAATTTAGTTCAATTTCTGTACCCACTCCCATTCCTCTCTTTCAGCCGAACAAGTCTTAAAAACAAAGATACTAATTTATAGTACAGACCAATTCACGCTATGCATAATACCATAGCCTCACTTTGAAATAATATCTCTAATTAAAATTATATTACATGACATATTAATCTGTCATCTTATTAACATTTCTGTGCATGGTGGGTGTTATGATGCAGAGAACAGCGCTATGGATTTTATGGGTCGGGACGACAAAAGAATAAAAAAAAGCAAGCCGACAAAAATTCAGAAAATTCAGAAAATGATTTTTTTTCCCGAATTTTTTCTGTTTTGTCCGTACCGCAAAAATTCACCAATCTCGGTCCAAAAATTAGGAGAATTGACAGCGCCCGGATCACTTATCAAACCACGTTAGCAAGATATATGTCATCAAGTTATCAAACAACGTTCAACTTTTACAAGTCCATATTATTCTGGCCTAAGTTAATAAGAACCCAAATCAGGCCAGCAATGGAATAAGCTCTCGAACCGTTTTCTGAACAGTTTGATAGTTTGATACGCTTCAGTATTTTGACTATAGAGTTTTCATACGAGCTCTGATTAAGATGATCCAAAATTATGTAAAAAGCTGACAACAAGCTCTACAACTTTTATGTGGAACGTATTCCAAAATTCAGAACATAACATAAACATAGCTGATAAGAAGGTTACAACTTTTGAAGGATTTCTGTCATCAATTAGTTAGGTGGAAGTTATGAGTGTGTTTTAAATTTAGTCAAAAATAGTAGTTATATTAAGTCTTCTAAGCATGTGTTTTTAGTGTCTCTACTTAATTATAATTGTGTTTGGTATTAGGAAAAGTAGTTGAGAGTAGTATTAATTATTCGGAAGGTTCTACAGTAATAAATATGGTTATATAATAACAAAACTCATTTTGTATAAAAGTTTATGAATTAATACGAATTTTATATATAGAGTTGAGTTTATCTCATCTTATTTTCTGTTGGGTTGAGTTTTGCTCTTCTTAAATGATTTTTCGTTGAACTAGTTAGTGTTTCTGTGAATCTCCTAGACTGGACGTGTGTCAAGAATATTTTAATTCATTAGCTGAATTTGGGCAATTATGGGCTCTATATTGTTATAAAAAATGTTGATTAAAATTTGAATCTTGGGTTATCCCATATCAAGTTTTACTATTATTCTGTCTATTTTTGTTTCTGAGATGTGAGAACTCATTGTTCATAGAATTCAAATATTTCAAAACCCTTTTCAAAACCTATCAAATCAAACAAATATTTCAAAACCGATCTACTTCACAAGTGATATGCTTACTTACAAAATTTATTAATTTTTGAATTCATTTAATATTAAGTTAAGCAGTAAAAAATGATGAAAAATGAAATGAAATACCCTTTAAGGCTGTACCTGAAACCATTCCAATAATAAATTCCAGTTTTACTATGTTTTACTTTTCAGACCCTTTTTTTAATATTTAATGGAGAAAATTACAGAAAAATGAGGACTCACAGATCTCGAACCATCTTCTCCAATTTACTTCATGAATTCATATGGCAGCCTTAAATAAATCAAATCGAAATATTAACATGTATGGCCCATGCGCTTGTTAGAAAACCCAGCAAGACCATTTTTCTATGTCATCCTATGCTTTTGTTTGGGCTTTAAACCTTTTGGTCCAGTATCAGTTCATGACGGTTTCCAAGTTATATGATGCCTTGATTTCTGCTCACATTAGGATCTTTTAAGGAAAGTTACCTGATACTTTTTGAGGTTTCGCATTCAGGCAAATAAGTTGGGAAATTGCTTTTAAGAAGAAAACATTTGGGTTTCTATCTGCAATTCTGCATGCACTTTTAGATGCATAAATTATGAGATTTGACCAATCTTACAAAAGAAAAGGTCTGAACTATTAGATGTATCAACCGTCAAATAAAAGGTGCTATACTTTTTTAAACCCTTAAATAAGCAAATCATTTCATGGATCATCAGAAAGTTTTTCAAACTGGATCATATATATTCATATATATTAGATGCATAAACTATCTGAATTAGTATGAAAAATTCCAAAACCGCGGTGGTGCGAGTTCCATCTCTGTACGGAGAGACATAAGTTTAATTTTTTCAAACTTGAGTTCGTTCCCAAAAATTATATTAAGACAAATAAAATCCACAAAAAGGTTTGCAATGCATGCTTGTACTATACTGTATTTGAACTCAAATTACTTAAATCCTATCGATTTGTTGTGCTTACTTTGAATCAAGACTTTATTACCAATATATTTTTGTCTCTAATTAGATTAATTCAAACGTGAGTTCAGAATAAATGCTGTTTCCAATGTAGGTTTTATGACACCCTCTTTGCCATGTCTCCGATTGCTTAGAGGTGCTTAATTTTGCTTAATTTAAACTGTAGATAACTATGAAATTTTTGGTTGACTTTCGCTTGATTATTTATTTATATCTTTTAAGTAAGTTTGGTAATTAATTAAAAAAAGAATAGTTTTAACCAGATGAAGATTCTTTGAATCTGTACATTTTGCCGAGGATGTATAATCCTTGCATACTTAAACTATGCTTCCATTTATTTGTTTTATTTGCCGTTTTTTTGTCTAATTAAAATCTTCTAATCCAGCAGAGCACTGGAGTGTAATCTACTCTTTTAATTATCTTCAGTTTCAATTCCATACAAAATTTATAGATAATATTCAAATCAAAATTTGTCTTTATTTTATGTCCAAAAACCAAAGCATGAATCTGAATCATACAGAGTTCGGCCAGTTCAGTCTTTTCGATTTCGAAAATCTAAACCAACACAATATAAATAACTGAAGTAATTCAAAAATTCAACCGAACTAATATATTTAAACCGAAAAATCAGACCATTTAATCTAAACTGTTTCGATTAATTTGAAAATCAAATAAATCGGATCCAATAAACACGTAACACTACCGAAACTGACGGGTACTGCATTAGGATAAGATCCACAACTCCACTTCTAAAAAGTCAACAGTTAACATGACAACACCTATCATACCATACAAAATATAAAATTCAAATAGAGAGCATCTCCAGTTCTCCACCAATCGTGGTTATTCCATCATCTTTTATTGGAGAAGCAATTTAAAAATACACAATATTTTAAAAAATATTAAAAATTTCATGTTGCACTTCTCATGTGTCATTTGGTGCAGCTTAGCAACGAGAGGTGCAAAACCGATGGCTATACCGTGGTTACCACAGAAGATCAAGATCCATCATTTTAAAAATGCATGATGTACATATCAAACTCCACAACAAGAGAAGTAGCAGTGGAGTTAACCAGTTTGCTCAGCATGTAACCCCTTGCAAATCTGAACTTCCCTGTGCCACCTACTATGTTCCGATCCGACGGTCCCGATGCCTTGATCACGCCTAATGTAGCCAATGAGCTTCCGTTGTACTCCCCAGCCGTGAAAAAGAAATTTATTGCGGTTAGACCTTGTGATCCATCAAGTGCAGCATGAACACCCATTCCCTATGATAAAAATGAAAAAAAAAAAAAAACAGAGAATGATTCTGTCAAGAAATTTAATTTCATGTGCTACTAATCAACTTGCATATATGCATTTAGAACTAAAAGTACTTCGCAACTAAAAGTTGAAAGGTTATTTAATTCATATATACCTGAGCCCCACCGATCAGAGTAGTGATAGATTTATTTCATGCAAAACTATACCGCAATTCATAAACCCTAAATTTGCCATGATCCTCTAGTGAACCTAAAATCTGAAATTATAAATTACCTTGGTCCATAGCCATGATCTTCCAGAGAGACACAATCACCGTTGATCACCGGAAGCCTTTAGATCTCCAAGTAATCCCTCTCAAGTCCGATAGAGAGAGCAAGAGAGACGGCAGCGGCAACACTTTGTTCTACACAAGAAGAATACCCGAATCACAAGTTCTTTTCCGACAAACCCTTTTTCTAAATTTCTTAAAACCTTTCTCTTAATCTCTGTTATTTGGTTTTTAGGGAGAATGGCAGAAAAATGCCAAAGGTCCGAAATAAGAAGATAGCAAATAGCTTTTATTAAATGCCAAAAATTGAATAGGCTTGAATGGGCATGAATAGGCACTGGCTGTCATTAATTAATTAATTAATTAATTAATTAATTAATTACTGTAGCCTAGTTTCTTATTGGATCCTTAGCGGGTCTGAATTCAGAACTTGTCTTATTGGGTATTTTCTTATTTACCGAACATTGCCATATTTAATTGTGTTCCCCAGGGACCAACAGCATAATTGTATTATTTATAAACTTTATATAATTTAGACCATACGCATTCTACACATTAAAGGCCCCACTTCTCATGACACATATTGAACCCGATAAATAATACTTAATTTGATCACTTCATAACGGGTCTAATTAGATATATGATAGTCTAATATTCAATATATATTTATATCACATATAAGCCCATATATGTTGTAATTAATTAAAATTAATTCCAACAAGTAGAGTCAGGCTGGAGCCCAACACGCAGAGTGTTATCGAACAAGTTGATATCACCAAAGGTGGTGTTGCGGTGAAGAGCGACGGATGTGACGACAGTTGCATTCGGACCCGAATCTACCTCATGGAAGAAGAAATGCAGATGTGTTAACTTTTCCGTCGGAGAAGTCGGTGTTGAGGCGGCAGTGATAAGAGGAGCTATGATCAAGAGGAGGCAGAACAGTGTTGCTTGAGTTGACATGATTTAGAAGAGAGCTTTCATTGGTAACTTGTGTTTTTATAAAGATGAATTCAATAGGATAAGACTTAAGAGAGAGACCTTCTAACGGGTGATTGTTATATTGTCAATGTTGCAGCTATTTTATATTTGTGTACATAATTTGACCTTTATTAGACAAGTTTTTGATGGAAGAGGAGGATCCGTATCCTCTTAACTACTTGAGGATACAATTAGAAAAGAACGGTACGAATTTAGTTCTGGTCGGATCAAAAGAAATTTGATGTCTATTGTAGATCCAAGGTATCTGTTTTGAAATTCGTATCAGAATTAAAGAATGGTCTGAATTTCCTGATTGCATCTCAGGTAACTTGAGGAGATATAGATTCGGGAGAGGACGAGTTCGGATAGTTTAGATTTACGGGACAAATAAAATTAGAGCAAATTTAAACCCGCCGTACGAATTGCGATGCGAATTGGATGGCTTAGACCATCTGTTCGGTACCAGTTGGCCGGAAACCCTGCTCCCGTTTTGGATACCATCTGTTCGGTACCATCTCGGAAAGATTACAAGACATAATAATCTGTCATGGTATGAACGTGGGTGTAATATGAAATCACCAATCTCGGCCCAGAAATGAGGAGAATGTTTTAATTCATTAGCTGAACTTGGGCAATTATGGGCTCTAGGCCTGCTAAACGAGTCGGGTCGGCTCATGGACTTTGAGCTGGGCTCTTGAATGAATCAAATTGAGCTGAGCTCAATTAGAGTTGAGCCCAAACTCGGCTCGAACTCGGAATTATTCAGCGTTTCCCTAGCTGAACTTGGGCAATTATGGGTTCTATATTGCTGTCAAACAGGTCTATTAGAATTTGAATCTTGGGTCATCCCATATCTGTTCTTAGTTCTTACCATCATTCTATCTAATATACGCCTCATTATTTATTATTTAGAAAAGTATGCAAGTATAGTAAAACGAAAAGGTGTAACTCAAGAAATCATTTACAGTTGCACCATAACGACTCCATCGACATTTCTTCCTTAATTTCATTTTTTTGCAACCAATGATACTCATGCAGTGCTCCATATGGGAACCTGAAATATCGGACCCACCAACCAGTGCCAGTGACAAAGGAAGGTTATTTTGGTCATTTTTAGCGGAAAATGTAGAAGGAAAAGGTATTGGCAATAGTTTTCAAGTTTTGTAGGGGTATATATGCACATTTTTTTGAAAGGGACTTATTAGGAAGGGCAAACTACAAACAACCAAAATAGCATGAAAAATTAAGGGTTCTTTTAGAAAGGGTATTTACTTGAATTAATTTGCAGTGAACCAAAGGTGGTGATTGCAAAATGAGATATGTAAGGTGGTTAATTTCCAGGACTTGTTGTCCCGGTACAGCAGTACCAGGACAAAAAGTTCTATGTTAGCACTGGTTGTTTGTACTTTGCCCTTCCTGGTGATATGGTCAGTACACAGCTTCACACTAACATAGGACTTGTTGTCCCGGTACCAGGACCATAATTGGGATATGTAAGGTGGTTAATTAGGTTGTATTATAAATTTATAATAGTAGGTATGATTTCCAATATAGTGATTAGGCGTTCTAACCCTTGATTACTTGTCTTGATGAAACAACCCCTTCAAAAGGAATTCATGAAAAAAGAAGAAAGAAATTACGATCGATTATACACTAATCCATTTAACTGGTAAAGGGCAGTATTACCCCTTACTTAAAGGGATAAAAAATACTGACATCCATCTATTTGCACCGTCAAATAAAAGCTGCTATATATATTTTTTAAACCGTTAAATATTCAAATCATTTCATGGGTCATCAAAAGATTTACAAATTGGATCATAATGAACTATCTGAATTAATAGGAAAAATTCCATTATATTATATACTTTTTTGTTTTTTACTCCTTTTATTTTTCTTGACAATTACAAAATTTGTAGTCTAACCATACATATATTATTCAGAAGCATGTAAATACAAGGTGATACAAGAAACAGAACAACTCAGGAAAATATTAAAAGTCTTTAATAACCCCTCTTTCCTTGAAACGGCTCGTAAATTTGATATCACACCAAATCTAACCAGAAACTTATTGTCCTTGATGATAAACTGTAACATTGTACTCCACCACGGCATTACCCGTCATATCCATCGTGACCGTCTTGGCGTGAATAAAACCCCGCGCGTACCTGAATTTACCGGACCCACCAACCACCGGCATTTCCCGTATCTTGTCAAACACAGAATTGCGGCCTAGAACCGCCAGCGTGCTGCCGTTGTTCTCCTTGTCCATGAAGACCAGGTTCATGGCCATTAGCAGGTGTCCGGTTTCGTCACGTGATGCCAGTGCATACAGCCCTTGTGCTCGGCCTACTAAGGCAGATGACAGATCGGGCCCGGCTGTAAGCGGGTCATCCATCATGACCGTGGCCCCAAATCCGGTAGAGGAAGTGTTGGTGCCCGGTGCTTCGGCTACACGAACTGCTGTCGGGTTGTTACCGGAGGGTATGTCGTGAAAGTAGAAATGAAGGTGTGTCTCGGTTTCGGCGCCATCAATTAGGGTTAATCTTACTATTGAGAGATGGAAAATGAGAAAGAGTGTTATGATTTTGGGGGTTGAAGACATGATTAATTTGCTTGAAAGTTGAAATGTTGATAAGAGAGATGGTTCTGGTTGTTTGAAGCTAAAAAGGAGGTGAGTAGCGTTTGGTTGGTTTAGGTTTGAGGAAAGAGATAAACAAAGGAGAATTAAAAACAAATTAATAAAGTTGTTTGTAGTAGGTGAATTGGGATTAGTGCAGTATGTTAAATACTACAAAATGAAAAAAAAAGGCAATTTATAAAGGAAAAGGAATTATAACAAAGTAAAGGATTAGTGTTTCTAATTCAATCTTAAAACCATATATAATTAAGTTGGGGAATGAGATCCTATTTAAGGTAAGGTCGCTAAACTACTTAGCAGTAGTACAAGTTAAATTATTAAACAATGCATGAAAATGGCGCTTTAATCAACAGAAAAAGGGAAGATGCCATAATAAAAGTCAAAAGAATCATGATTTTGTTTGTTCACCTACTAAAGCTGTTTAATTAAGGTTCAACCAACTTAGCATTATATTGACAGAAACATCAAATCAGGAGATGGGAGGTAATAGCTATGTATGAATAGTAATCGACTATTCCAAAATGATGAAATAATGGAACTTGATGAGATATACAATGCCTTACAGACGTATTATATATCCTTATGGGGTTATTCCATCTCTTCAGAAATGATTCAAATCCTACTTTTTTTTATTCTATCTAAATCAAATGGCTGATATAATTTGGATAGAAAGAGAGAATATTTTTCTATATTCAGGAAAATGTCTTTAATGAGCATATATATCTTTATGAGGCGGGCTATCATGATTTGAGAAGTAAAATTTCCGTATTACTTTTCCGTCGGTATTTTGCGATTTCAAAGTTCAAAAAGTTGATCTGAATCGTTCAACACGATTTCCATAAAAAAATAACTAAAATATCAAAATAAAACAGTTAGATTCGATCTATATCATTTTATCTATACACATATAAAAACTTACAACATTTCAACTTTGTTATTTTTTTTTTTTTGAAAATGACCCGTAGGTTTCTATGATTAAAAATAAATGTCTATTACAAGGCTTGTATTCTGCCCGTTAATGCGCATTACATCCAATTAAAGAAAACCTAACACTCCTCTATTGTCTCAAATTGCTACTGTCTTCCGGTAGTACCCCTCCCAGTGTTTGCAGAAAGAAAAAATTGGTGTCGATTTTCTCCTGCAGTTGTGTTTCGGTTTGCACGTACCAATTCCGGTACGACTGGAAACTTCTCTTATGTGTTCTAGCCCAGTTTGCTAGGAGGTGTGGTTGGTGTAGCGCTTCTCTTGTCGTGTAGGCTATCGATATGTTGTGGTGCATTCGATCTGCGTATTCAAAACATGATGCTACCGTGTCACTGGCTTTCCATGATGGCAAGCCTTCCATGTTGCGACTTGTCAGCAGTTGCACCAATTGTTTGCAATTCGTATGAATTGCATACCTAGCCTGTTCTCCTTGATGTACCTGTGTTTGTACGTATGCGAGTGCTTGAAGCAATGCAACCGCTTCTGCATGGAATGGGTCAGTGGTCTAGCCAGTCATCCATTTGGGGTATTGACGTCCCAGGAGCCATCGATAAGAATAACCTCTAAACCCGTAGGAATGTAGATCATTTTCCTGAGTTGAACCCGCTGGTCTTCACTATTTGTTACCGGTGGTGCCTCCATTTGCTGTGCTAAGATTTCTCCCGGCTGAGCCTTTTTACCAGAGAAGAATTCTTTGTTTCGGGCTTTCCACAGGCACCACAGGGTGTTGCAGAGGTCCGTCGTCTGGGTTTCCGTTAGATGCTCCGTTAATTCCAAAAGGGTCTGTGTGAATTCACTCGGTAATGCCTCTACGCGCATGGGGAACTGTGACCGGTACTAGGTAGCTCTCGAGACCGGACAGGAAAATAATAAATGCATGAGACACTCATTTTCGTGGCCGCACCTAGTACACGTTGGGTCGAGGGCCTGTATTCGCATGTGTAAGGCCGCTTTCATTGGTAAACCACCATGGACAGCCCTCCATAGAAAGGTCCGAACGCGTGGAACAAGTCCCTTCCAGTTCCAAATTTTTTCCCAGGCCTCCTTGGCGTATGCCGAAATGTGTGGTACTGTATTGGCTATTCTCCACATGCGATTGTAGCCTTCTTTAACCGTATAGTTGCCGGTTTTGCTTGGCAGCCATATTAGCCGGTCCGTGTTGTACCGTTGCTCCTTCGGTTTTGTTCCCATAGTTTGTATAAGCCGTCCCTGTTGCGATCCCATGAGGTTTTCTAGTCGTGCCACATCCCACTGTTCTCTCTGATGGTCATAGAGATCGGCCACCATTGTATGTACTTGTTCATTCAATCTTACTCGTTGAATTTCCCACCCTTGGAACCAAGGCTGATTGAAAGCCGGTATGGTGCTGCCATCCCCAATTTTCCAGCAGGTGTCCTATTTCAATTCATCCTTAAGCCCCTGTATCGCCCTCCATAATTGACTTATGTGTTGCATAGATCTGATTCCCCAAAATCTTTGTTTGGGGCAATATTTTTCCTTGACCATTTGGACCCATAATCTGTTTTGAGCTGCTGCCACCTGCCATGCCATCTTCATTATCAAGGCCTTGTTGAAAATTTTAAGATCTCTAATGTGAAGACCCCCATACTCCTTCGACTGACAGACCTTTGCCCAGGATATGAGGGAAAGATATCGATCTTTTCCTATTTTTCCCCAAAATTTTTTTCTAATCAATGCAATGATCGTGTTAACGGTCCTTGAAGCCATGCTTTCTACTGACATGTAGTAGACCGGAATCGAAATCAGGAATGATTTGATTAGAGTCAGCCTGCCTACCAAAGATAGGGTATTCATCTTCCATCCCGCAAGTCTCTTGTATAATTTGTCAATCAGTAGGTCCTGGGTGAGGTTGGTTTGGGCTGCCTGCTGTACGATGTATGCTCCAAGGTATTTTTCTGAGTTGGATGCCGGTTTAGCTTGCAGTAATTGAGTAATTTCCTCTCTGACCTCCTGTTCACATCCTTTGCTGAACCATAGAACCGATTTTGCTGGGTTGACCTTCAATCCCGAGTACTCTCCAAATTCCTCTAAGACCTCCCTGATTCGTGTGACCTCTTGTAGCCGTGCCTCTCCCATGAGCATGACATCGTCCGCGTAGAGCGCATGGGTAAGGAACGGTGCCATTCTTGCAAGCCTGATGCCTTTGATCAACCCCGA
The DNA here is from genome assembly GCA_028015225.1 of Carex myosuroides. Taxonomy (NCBI): domain Eukaryota; kingdom Viridiplantae; phylum Streptophyta; class Magnoliopsida; order Poales; family Cyperaceae; genus Carex; species Carex myosuroides. The sequence continues at coordinate 11,790,815 of CM051465.1, forward strand.
TTTCATCTCCAGATCAAGTTTTTTCGAGAAGAATTCCATCGCCAAAATGAACATGTACGGCGATAGTGGGCATCCCTGCCGCAACCCCCTAGTTGGTGTGAGAAACCCATCTCCTTCCCCGTTGACCAAGATCGTGATCCTACTGGTTTGCAAGTAGTGCATAATTATGTCGATGAGTTTGGTTGGGGTGTTGACCGCTTTCAAGGCCGCTGTAAGGAAAGACCATCGGATTGTATCAAAAGCCTTGTTAACATCAGCCTTTAACATGAATGCCTTATCTGAATACCTATTTCCTTGGAACGAGTGTATGATTTCTTTGATTAGCACTATGTTGTCGGCTATGCTTCGGCCTTTTAAGAATGCCGTCTGCGTGGGGGAAATGATCTTGAGCATATAGGGCTGCAGCCTAAGAGCGATGATTCCCATGAACAGTCGATAAATCAGATTTCCAACTGTAATTGGGCGAAAATCGCGTGGGGTTTGGGCTTCTTCAATTTTTGGGATAAGTGTGATGTAACTCTCCATCCATTCCCGGGGTGCTCGGCCTGTTTCGAAAACGTGTGCAATTTGTTTGGTGATTTCGGTGTGCAATTTCAACTTTGTTTCTATTGATACCAAGAGTATGCAAAAATACATCGATATAGATAAATTATAGATGTTAAATTTTTAACTTATTGATTTATATAAAAACAAAACTGTGATAAATTTTTCATCTGTATGTAGATAAAATAATATAGATCACATCTAACAGTTTTATTTTGACATATAAATTTAAAAGTTGAAGGCATAATGAAAACACAAAAAATGGAGGAACCCTCCTCTTATTCTATATATCTTATGTAATAAAAGGTAGAACTACTATAAAAAAAAAAAAGAGAGAAGGTGAAACCAATTGAAGTATAATGAACAAGTTATAATCTAATCTCATGGAGAGTTTGATGGTGGCCATCTTTTGGCGTAATTGGTTCTTCCGTACTTTGGACCAATTTGGTTATTGGATAGTCACAATCGTTACAGGTGTAACTAAAGGCATTCCAATAATAGAATCCCTTTTGTGGAATGAATTATCATGAAATTTAAGTGCTAGTGTGGGTCAATCCAGTTTGACTAGTTTTCATTTTTCAGTTTTTCATATATTTAATCAATGATCTAACCTTTCTTTTTTTATTCTGTTCTGTTCTTTTCATAGTATTTCTTTTAATAGTAGCAGGGACGAGCCAAAATTTTTAGTGGGTGAAACAAAATTTTAAGATGATGCACAATTTTATAATTATTTTAAATATTAAGTATACTTTTGTAACTTTTTACCTTGATAAAATTGGACTTTAAAAACTTTTTTAAATTATATAATTTGTTCCTTAATTGAATGTTCAGAGATTTTTTATTTATTTTTTATTCTTCTAATCAGACGATAGACTTGACAATCTTTTTGAGAGTGTAATTTGCTCCTCAATTGAATGTTCAGAAACTTTTTTTTTTAAATTGATTGGTTTATAAGCACCATAAATGTTCACTAAAGTATATACCGTGCATTCGGCAGTCCATTTATTATTTAGGTAATTATATCTTTCCTCATGTATCCATTCCCCATTTCATCCCCCAACTAACTAACTACATTTTCTAACTATAATTCAAAATTCTAACTACCTAATGGCCCTACAAATTAATTACTCAATTTTCTCCATTTATTTCTTTCCTCTTTCTCCCTCCCTCTCCCACCTCTCCCTCTCGGCCTCCCTCTCCCACCTCCACCTCCGTCTCCCACCTCCCACCTCCGCCTCCTCTCTCTCCCACCTCCACCTCCGCCGGAGTAGATCCATCACTGTCGACCGCCGGGTCAGATCTGCCTCCGCCGGGTCAGATCCGAGTTATTTGCAAAGAACAAAGCTTCATTAATGGTGAATTAGAACAGTGCGTACTAAGTACATATGGATGAATACTTAATGTTTTAGAGATGAATACTTCAACGTTTATGGATGAATACTTAATATCTTAGGCATAAATACTTTAACTTATATGTATGAATACTTGATATCTTATGGATGAATACTTTTTATTTGTTTGGTATGCACATATGTTTGTAATACTCTTGGTACATTAACTATTTACACTTACACGATGAGGATGAATACTTGCTTAATGCGGGATGAATACTTGTATGACGAGGTGTGAATACTTGTGCAACGGACAACTTGAAAGTATGTCATCATGGATCTCATTTGAAAGAGAAAATTGTGTAGAAGACATTCGTGGTTTTAGATTTGCAAAATTCCTCACAGATCGTCAGAAATATTGGTTAGATTGAACGGAGAAAAAAAAACCCATCTCTAAAAACGTGTAATACTCTTGGTACATTAACTATTTACACTTACACGATGAGGATGAATACTTGCTTAATGCGGGATGAATACTTGCATGACGAGTGAATACTTGTGCAACAAACAACTCAAAAGTATGTCATCATGGATCTCATTTGAAAGAGAAAATTGTGTAGAAGACATTCGTGGTTTTAGATTTGCAAAATTCCTCACAGATCGTCAGAAATATTGGTTAGATTGAACGGAGAAAAAAAAACCCATCTCTAAAAACGTGTAAAAGATGAGTGATTGATGTGTCCAAATATGCTTCTATTGCAAAGATGAATACATTTATATAGATGGATGAATGCTAGTTGTGTTACAGATGAATATTTTTTTTGCAAATTTCTAAAATGAGCTGAAGGTAGTTAGAAGTCCCCCACTTAATTAATGCGCTGACGGTTATGCGGTCCCCCACTTAATTAATGCTCTGACAGTTGTGCGGTCCCCCACACATGTTGTTTGTCCCCTACTTTCTTGTTGTAATATATCCAAATATGTTTCTACTGCAAATGTGAATACCTTCATATAGATGGATGAATACTAGTTGTGCTACGTATGAATACTTCTGCAAATTCCTAAAATACACTGACAGTTATAAATTCTAACTAACTAACTACCTTAATTAATGCAACTGACGGGGGATGAAACGGGGAATTGTTCACGGGGGAGAGCTAGGCGGACCCTATTATTTATATTTATCTAAGTAAATGATGAACTTTTAAAGTCATTATCTTGAGCTGATAGAGTATTAAAATAAATTATTTATGTACATTCTTATCCAAATTAGGACAGGAATTTGGGCATCTGTTTTAACGTTTTTAATTAATTAGACATCTCCCGCATATACGAACGTAAAATTTTGTGCAAAATTCAATTAATTGGCATATAACTATTGATTTTTTGACGGTGCCATTTTAGTTACATACTATTTTTTTTTTTTGTAAATTATATCTTCGGAAAGAAAAGATGGCATGGACTTATCATGGGCAGAGATGTTGATATCGCATCTCTTATTTCTTTTGATTGCAACTACTAAATATCTGTATATATATATGCTGGGACAATATAATTTTACATTTTTCACTTACTATCTTTTACATATATTATATGCATATTTGCATATCAAACACATGAATTGCATTTCCTACATGTAATATGTATGTTTCCTAGTATTATTTTAGATAATATAAGCATACATTCATGCATGTGATGTTCAACATACACTTGAAATGAAATAAAAGTTCTTTTCCTAATAGATAAAGCTGTTAAATTTAATTTAGAACTAATTTAAAAATAAAATTGTCAGTTGAATTTAGCATGAAGTATTGGAGGAAATTAATTCTGGTGAAGTCGCCTGATCCACTACCATTGTAAATGATATCGTCAGTTATGCGTGAGTGCAAAAATTTAAATCTGATTTGGGAGTTGGTTAGAACAGAGTTTGCATCACTCGAGACTGATGAAGTTGAGTTTCCAATTAATTATATAATTAGGTCCACATTTGCAATTGGCTCCACACTCCAAAACAATCGATTTGGCCTCGAGCAACCTGCGTGAGATAAAATAAGGTAAAAAAAAAAATATGCCAAACGTTCAATTCATCTAAAAAGCATTGTTTAACTCAGAGAAAACAATGACTAGTTACAAAAAATTCAATTAAGCAGCTTTTAAAGTTTAAATCAATTTAGTATCATAGTTAGATGTAGGCTTGGAAGTTAAAATGTAGCAGAACAATAAAGTATAATTTGAAGAGCAACTGCAAATGTAGTAACTTTTTCAACAATTTATGCAATACAACAAAATAAAAATAAAAAAACATAAATGTACAACATATGTACTGATAAACTGAACTGGCACAGTACTCACCAAACCAGTATACTATAATTCTAACAAGGTAACTAAAATTGACCACAACTTGATCAAATATTTTTCGAATAACCTAAGATACGTGATTTGATTACAGTGTAATCCAATATGTTTCTAATTTGAAGAATCATACACCATCCATCCTGACATAGGTGAAGTAATTGCCATTCAATTTGGCACATGGCCAGTCACGAGAACTTGCAGAATCCCCATGGGCTTGTTCGGCATGACTTCTTTAAGAGTGGAGGATTAAAACTTTAATCCTTCTTAGAAGCACTTGTTCGTTTGAAAGTGAATTAATAATAAGAGTTAAATGCATGTTATAGAATGTAAATTACGACCTAAATATCCTCCTAATTTTGTTGAACTCAACATCATTTTTGCCACACGAAGTTTCATTTGTTACATTTGTTACAAATGGACAAAAATGATAATTATATATTTGTTACTTAGTTAATTACTTAATTATGAATATTAAAAGATGATACAATTTGTATATATAATTATATGCTATAAGTAGATATTTTCTTGAACAGATGCAAAAAAATAATTGAAAATTTATGAAAGAATAACAGCTATGGCAAGTGATAGATGTAAAATAGCGCTATTGGGCTAATTAAAAAAAATGATACACATGCAAAAATTTGAAATTACAACAGTAAAATGTCAATTTGCATATATTAATTTGGCTAAGTAAAATCACAATTGTAAAAAAGATACTCTAAGTAGATAATTGATTTTTTTTTTAAACATACGCAAAAAATTGATACAATTTGCATATATTAATTGAACATTACAGTTTTTGTTACCCCTCCGTACCGGTTCCCGTTATCCCCTTATCATATATTAATCATCCATCTACCTCCGAGAGAGGAGAATTTTTTTTTTTTGTGTAAACTAAATAAAGGTTAATTGGACAAGAAAACATCAAGTCGGATGTCAAAGAGAACTGTGCTTGCGAAAATTGCAAAAATTGTGAGTTCGAAAAGAAAAATTACAAAGAGAATCTTTAAAAAATTGCAAAGAGAATACGCGGGATTAAATAATTTTACTAAGGAGCTCTTTTAATCTGAGCTAAGAAGACCCTATTCAGAAGACTTAAGGTGGATTAAGAAGTAAAGGAGGGCTAAGGAGGGTTGCCGAACATGTATCATTGAATTTGCATCCTGCCCCTTCATTCTTTGGTATTTTTATCTCTGAAGGGTTGCACAGTTCCTTCGTATAAATGCAACCTGCATATTTTATAACTTATAACAGAAACAATTTCATCTTCCACCCGTTTTGACCCCATTATTCACATAATCTGAACAAACTTCTCATTTATCTACTCAATCTGTAGCCGTACCTTCTCATGAAGAAACTTCACCAATTCAGCCTCCTTCTTTCAGAGGGGCCAACATGGTAACTGCTAAACTTTTGAGACTAAAATAATAGAAATAATGTTGTAAAAAATGTATATCAAAAAATAAATTTACATGTAAAACAAAGTAATAAAGTCATAAACCAATGAAAAAACAGCATAAGACGAATAAAAAAACAAAATTTACATGTAAACCAAAGTATTTAATGAAATCAGGCACTCGATCTAAAGGCATCCGTTGCGGCATCTAGTGTGTTAGAAAGAAGCATTGCGATAGTCACCGGGCCCACACCACCTGGCACAGGTGTAATTGCAGAGGCCAGCTTCACTGCCTCATCGAAATGGACATCTCCAGTTAAGCGGTACCCATGCTCGCTATCAGAATCCTTATAACATAAAAAGAGAAATGAGTTGAAATTGCAGAAAAACCTGTGCAAAAATTAACAACCAAAGAAGGAAAGAATGTGCAAAAAGAAAAAAGAGTCAAATTGTGTTCAATTGGCTGGTACCGGTACTCGACCTGATTTGGTGCAGCATGAAACTGGCACACAAGTTCATATTATACCTCAATAGGATTGGTACCGACATCAATTACAACAGCGCCTCTCTTTAACCAGCTGCCTCTGACAAGATTGGCGACTCCGGCCGCTGAAATTACGATATCGGCCTCACGTGTTATTTCTTCTGGGTTGGGAGTGTACGCATGAACTATGCTCACTGTTGCATGATGTCTCTGAAAAAATGATCAAAACAAATGAATATTTAAAGCAAATCACAGCATATGTTATACTATATTTTGCCAATAGCACCCAACTTTTCTTACATTTTCTCTTATCACCCCAAAAATTAGTCCGAATATGGCAAACATCCACTTAGATCAGTTGGATAAAAATGCATGTTATTTTAAATATTGACAACTTTGCCCCCCTCCGCAACAATACATGTTATTTTCGATAATCAGGAAAATGTAGTAATTTTGTACTTGCCTATACCTCCGACGGTCTGCTGTTATTCCAAACCCAAAAGCTTCTATTTGCAAGAGCAGGGTTGAAATTTTCTTTCATGCCTCATATATTTATTTTTATTTTCAAAGTCCAAACAATCGATCTGAACCGCTCAACATGATCTCCATAATAAATGTGCTTGGAGACCAAATTTTCTGTTTTTCTGGAATTTTTACTATTTTTTTAGAAAGGTACAAAATCTGGACCATCTAAGAGCAGTGATTTTGTACCTATCTAAAAAAAATTGTAAAAAATTTTCTTTAGATAAGGATGTGAACTGCTCAACTTTTTGGACTTTGGACTTTGAAACCGGAGATAAGGATGTGAGGCACGATTGAGATATGAAAGACATCAGTCATTTGAACCTTACTCTATTTGCAAATACTGCACAAATTTTGGGTAAGTTTGTGTGCAAAAAAAAAGGAACAATAAATAGGTACCTGTAGAAGTAAGGATGTGGGGAGTCCAACGACCTTGCTTCGTCCGATGACAACAGCATGTTTCCCCATGAGGTCGATCCGGTACTGTAGTAACAACCCAACACATGCCTTGGCAGCACACGGTATGAAAAGGGGCTGCCGGGCCCGCAATGCAAGATTACCAACATTTAATGGGTGAAACCCATCTACGTCTTTCTCTAAGCTAATGGCACCTAGTATTCTCTCTTCATCCATGTGCTGAATTCACAAACAGCTATTATTTAGTTTAGTTTGTTATTTTAATGAAAGGAAATAAAAGGCAAACCATATCACCAAATTGTAAAAGCCCCAAACCCTGCTCTCCTGGTCCATGTATCCTATATAACTCAAGAATTTATAAACCATTTTTTTTAAATCAAGGAGAAATTAATAAATTATTAAAACCTTATGGCTGCATTCATTAAATGCAAAGTTTAAAAGCCCCAATTTTCACATTTCTCAAGTCTTATCGGTTAACTTAATTGCAGAGAAGCCGTAAATTTATTAAAAGGATGCAAAACGTTGCTCGGAAACACTGTTCGAGTAGAAAACTAATCATTTTAAAGGCTTATTATCTGAATAGTCTTTAGCAATGTAGAGGTATTTTGCAATTTTCAAAGGCAAAACAAAAAAACAATGAAGGAAACAAGAATGAACAAGGAGTGTAGCTCATGAATCATGGTAAGGGGTGAAGATATTGATGGAGCAGTTTTTAATTCATGTAGTGCATGGACAATAGAGTCAAACCAGCACTGTCAAAAAAAAAATAGTGCTGCATATGACTACTCGTGCGCTGCATGAATTAAAATCTGCTCTTTTAAAATGTTTATCCCATAGATAGAGCTTCTCAAAACGAAAGTATACCTGCGGCAAAGGCAGTTGCACAAGGATGCCATGAACAGAGGGGTCTTCATTAAATCTTTTAACAGACTCTACTACTTCCTCATCTGAGCATGAATCAGGTAATTGCACCACTAAAGACCTTATTCCCACCTCATTGCATGCCTTTATTTTGTACCTCACATAGCTCTGAGAATCTCTCCTCTGCCCGACTATTATCACCGCCAATCCAGGGACCTTCCCATAAGAGCTTTTTAAATTTCGGACTGTTTTGGAGATTTCTGATCTTATTTCCTCGGCAATTGATTTACCATCAATTATAGTTGGTGGTGCATAATGGTTGACTACAAGATCAAAAGTTTATATAATTAAATAACATAGCCTGCAAAGTGTTCGAGTAAATGCCTAACTGAAAACTCATCTAACAACAAATGTTCTAGTTAATGCACCATCTCAATTACAATTCCTGTGGCTTCCTAGTTCACTTCATGTCAATTAAATAATAAAAGGAACAACAAAGAATAACCCAATAGTAATATAGCTCGCAAGGTGTTTGTGTAAATGCCCCACCAAGAAAGTAAAAACCTTTTGAATAAATAAACAGTGCGGTAGCATGTGGATGCAAAGCAATCACCTCCACCTCCTGGTGATGTGCAAGGAGGTACCGTAGAGCTGAGTGCGGTCCAGATGTCAGGGAGGTCAGGACCTAATATGGAGCTGCTTCTCTTCTCGACCTCGGTGTCCACTGTGGCGTGGAATCGGCGAAAGAGGCGCGAGAAGAGAGATGAAGGTGATGATGAATTTGGCGCCAATTGTTTCTTTAGCAAAGAGGAGGTGAAGGCCCGGCCCCCAGCACCACTCATCTCTCTCTCTCTCAAATCTAGAATCTGTTTCGGATGTGACAACACTTACCAAGTTACCATTAACTACACCATTTTTTATAAATTCATAGCACCTAAAGTAACTCAAATGATTTTAGATCTGGACCGTTCGAATGGTCCAAATGCTGATCAGACGTTCCATATCCAAAATCAATATTTGAGTTACTTCAGAGTACCTGGCCGCAATAAATACCGTGTGTACTAGGATTATAGGGATCCACATTGGGGTTCGACCAGATTATAAAAGTTTGCACTGGATCTGAACTCGTGAGTCTAGCGACGCTAATCCCATTTGATGTTGTTGGGCTTGGGCTTGGGCTCGGTCTTGGGCTTGGTCCTGGGCTCAAGTTTTGATCGCTAAATCAGCCTGGATTACTAAAACAAAATGACTTGCAATTAAATTACTAAACAGCAAACAATTACGTATGTTTTTCCTGCTCAAACTTAACATCTTTGAGATCAACATCACATGCTAATTAATTTCTTACTTGGTAAGTTGGTAACAGTGGATAAACCAGCCAACCAGTGCACCAATTTAAAAGAACTCCAAGTAACATCAAAACAAAGAAAACAAGTACATACATAATATCTTCAGCAGGTACGGATCGACCTGAACTATGAATTCCTTCAACACTGGCACTGAAATTTTCAGCTAAATGAAAATTCACCGGCAGAGACATGGAACAGAGGCGAATGAGGTGGGCACCTTTTTTCATTAATTCATTTGTAAGAAATCTCAGAAAATCACAAGCTATCCCTTCACATTAACAATCACGACAAGTTTTGGGTCAATAATCTTTTCTAACTCATCTTTTCGCTGCCACATGAGCGCCCAATCTGTGAGATTAAGTTGTTCTCTCTCAAGGCTTTGGTCAATCACGGGCCTCGTGTTGGATTTAGAGACGTCTAATTACAATAATAAAGTTGGACATGCGTGCATTATGATTATGATATCAAATACTGTCGCAAGATTACATTTATGTAATGATTAAAATATGTCAAATAATGTGATTAATTAAGTCATGGCATTATACGTATTTATATATAAGGTTTTGGATACGAATACATATAGAACAATGTTAATCAATATAATTGTTAATGGACCGATTATAGTTGATTAAAATAATAGCAGTAATAAATACAGACTAAATAAGGAAATCAGAATTTATTCTGATCTATTTCGGTTTTTTCTGGAAGTTCCTGATTTCCAGATCCTTGAAATCCGAAATCAAGATTTCTTGGAAAACTTGTTTTCCAAGTATTAGCAAATTTCGGCTGCCCTAGGTTTGGGGTTTTTGCACTGCTATAAAAGGGCTGAGTCTCCAAGGCTTGCTATCAATCCATCATATTGTCTGCTCTATTGAAAGACAAGATACTCTGTCATAATATTTAGGGTAGCCAGAGAAAATGATTGCAAGTTCTTGGAAGGACTCGAGAGCCAACAACTCAAGTCAAGACCAGGAGCGTATCAACCCAGAGCCTTGGAAGCTGTCTGATTGATAGCATACGGAGGCCTTTGAAGATGGAAAGTAAGTTCCGCTGTGCATTAAGTTTAATTTCTTACAAAGGAGTAGATCTTGGTTGTGGTTTAAAGTAATTAGGAAAACTCACAAAGTAAAACCAACAAGTGGTATCAGAGCAACCTTATGTAAGAATTGCAGTTTAATTCGGTTTTAATTGCTTTCTATTTTTCATATCGAATTTAATTGTTGCAAAAGGAATTGTTAAAATTTTGCTTTAACCGTTTTTCCATGCGGTTTTGAATTAAAATCTTAAATTTGAACCCATCCTTGCGCTTCGTGCGATCTTGGAGAAGTTTTTATTTGAAATTTTAATTTTCAAAATAAGAAAGTATCAATTATGCAACAATTTAAGGTTTTAAATTCGAATTAGAGAAAGTAATTTAGGTTTGAATTTTCAGATCTAGTCATAAACAATTGATTTGAGGTAGTGATCTTAAAACAGATCAAACTTTTGACTCGTAACTCCGATTTGGACGCACGACCACAATTCGGAAACCTTGAAAAAGGATCTAGCCAGCCATTAACAACTTCATTGTCAAAACTTGCTGTTTAAGCCCTCACAATGACTGTTTTAGATTTTTCGACCATAAAAAAAAAAAAAAAATTCAGTTTTCCCTCAATTCCATATCTGAAAATTTTATTAAGTCTAGATTATTTTTTGGGTTACCAAATTTTCAGACTTTAGGAGTAATTGTAAGTAATTGTAATTTAGGTTATAATAATTATAATTGCTATAATTGCTATAATTACTATATATATTATGCTATATTTAGCCTAATTATTAGAATTTAGATATTATTTAAAATTGGTATTAACACCAATTAAAGGCTCTAATACTAAATTCTGATTTGATATCAATAATGCTTATTATGGCATAAAATTTATACTAAGTATGGAAGCAATAAAATTATTGAAGCATTTCTAAAAGATGATCATTGTAGAAATTGCTAAAGTTTTGCTAAAATAATTATTTTGATGAATATAGTTGACATATAAAATTAGTATATTCTAATTTAAAAGTGCTATAAGATACTGTATTCTATTTAGGACGAGTAGATACTATAGGTACGTCCTAGATTAGGTTTTAGGCATAATTTTGAAATCTAACTAAAGGCGTTTTAGGTATACATGTGCTGTTTTCGCATGAGTCAAGCATTGATGTTCGCAAACGAACCGCTCTTTGTAAGACGATTGCAAGGATGACTCATGACAAGTTGAAATGACGTGCTGACAATGGACGTGGGTGTTAGCTTTCCCAAAGGAGGGTTGGCGCCTACTAAGTTGTTTGGTGCATAAGGGTAGTGAATAAAAATAAGTTGCAACACACATGGACTAGCGATGTCTAGAAAAGCATCAGGGGCTTGGAACATAAGTGATCCGTCTGTGATCCTCCTCCCCCTGTTGACTGGCCTGGTCGTTAGTTAATGGATATGTTAATTTGACCCAAAGGTTGATTGACAAAAATGTTACATGTTTGTACTTTATTCACTACGCCAAAGTGCCTGAAGGTAGTGATTGCACCCAAAGGTGTTTTCATTACTGAATGGTGTTTTTGGCTAAATATTTAATGGAGAAAATAGTTTTACACAGGCCTTCAGATAGATTTTAGAATTATGATTAAGGATCAAATCGTGAAGCATGTATCTAAATTATTTCTTTGTTCTTGAATTTTCAGATCTAAACATAATGTCAAGTCTAAGTCAGATTAAGCCCCTCATGGGGAACAATTTCAAACAGTGGGAGGAAAAGCTGAAATTAGTCTTAGGGATCATGCAATTGGACACTGCACTGAGATTTGATCGCCCCAAGCCTAATAAAGAGGGTGAGGAAACTCCCCAAGAGACGGCTGACATTAAAAGATGGGAGCATTCAGATCGCATGTGCATAATGGTGATGAAGCAAACGATCCATGAGACTTATCGAGGCATCATACCTGATACAGAGACAGGCGCTATTAAATACCTTAAGGCCCTTGAAGAAAAATTCACAAAGAGTAAAAAGACTGAAGTTAGTACATTTTTTGTGAAGTTAGCAACAATAAAATACAAGGGAAAAGAAGGGGTTAGAGAGCATGTTATTGAGATGACAAGACTACAACGTGCCTTGAAAGTGCATAATTATGACATCTCTGATGAGGTTCTCATTGAGTTCATTTTTCTGTCTCTCCCGTCTAACTTTAGTCAATTCAAGATGACTTATAATTGTCAAAGAGAGACATGGACACTACCTGAGTTTGAGGCTCAGTTGGTGCAGGAGGAAGAGAGACAGAAAATGACTAAGGGAGAAAGTGCTCATGTAGTAACATCTAATCCTAAGGGTAAAGTCAAAAAGCGCAAGTTTCCTGCCAAGGAAAAGGGACCTACCAAGATAGCTGCAAACAATGCCGCGCAGAAAAGCAAGAAGGAAGATACTTCTGCGAAAGCAGATGAAAAGAACTGTTTTTTCTGCAAAGCGCCAGGACATACAAAGAAATTCTGCACCAACTATCATGCATGGTTGGCAAAGAAAGGTGTGTCTCTTGCTTTAGTTTGTTCTGAAGTTAATTTAAGTTCTGTATCTAGATATACTTGGTGGATAGATTCAGGTGCAACGACTAACATCAGTATGTCGATGCAGGGTTGCCTAAGCCATCGCAAGCCAAGTGAGGCGGAGCGCTACATTTACGTAGGAAATGGCAACAAAGTAGAAGTGGAAAGCATAGGAAAATTTAGATTATTATGTAAGACAGGATTTTATTTAAGTTTTGATGCTTTAGTGGTTCCATCTTTCAGAAGGAACCTAATTTCTGTATCTTATTTGGACAAAAATGGTTATGTATGTTCATTTAGTAATGGAAATTTCAGTTTGTGTCAAGATTCTAAGCTTCTTGCTTCTGGTATCCTGTCTTCTTATGATAATCTTTATTTTCTAGATATAGACACTTCACATTCAGAGGCACTGCACATAGATAATAGAAAACGTAAATTAACTTGCGAGAAATCTGCAACATTATGGCACAAGCGATTAGGACATATCTCTATGAAAAGGATAGAACGTCTTGTGTCTAATGATATTCTCCAACCTTTAGATTTTACAAACTTAAGTGATTGTGTAAATTGTATAAAAGGAAAACAAACTAATAAACGTAAGTATGATGCAAAAAGGTGTAATGATGTCTTAGAATTGATTCATACGGATATCTGTGGTCCTTTTCCAAAGGCTACAAGACATGGTCACCGTTACTTTATCACATTCATAGATGATTATTCAAGATATGGTCATATTTACTTAATAAAAGAAAAGGCGGAAGCATTAGACGTGTTCATAAAGTTCAAAACGGAGGTTGAGTTACAACTTAACAAACGTATAAAGTCCATTCGTTCTGATCGTGGTGGTGAATACTACGGTCGTTATGATGGATCAGGAGAACAGCGTCAAGGTCCCTTTGCAAAATACTTAGAGGAATGCGGAATTGTGCCTCAGTATACGTTGCCAGGTTCGCCTGCAATGAATGGTGTTGCTGAGCGACGAAATTGCACCCTTAAAGACATGGTGAGAAGTATGATTGCTCGTACAACTCTACCTGAGAATTTGTGGGGAGAAGCCTTAAAGACTGCAGCATACATACTTAATAGAGTGCCTACTAAAGCAGCTAACAAGACCCCTTACGAGTTATGGGTTGGGCGCAAGCCTAGCTTGAATCATTTGAGAGTTTGAGGATGTCCATGTGAAGCTATAAGCCAAGCGAAAAGAAACTGGACGAAAGAACCGTTAGTTGTTACTTTATAGGCTATTCTGAACGATCTAGGGGGTACAAATTCTATAATCCAACAGAACATACAGTTTTCGAGTCAGGAAGTGCAAAATTTTTTGAGAATAATGAGTTTGTAGGGGGAGATATGACAAAAGATAGTATTTTTGAAGAAGAAGAAGAGACGAATGCGAATGAGACTATGGACCAAAATCCTAGTTTTATTCAAATTCCGATTGCATTTAGAAATACATCTTTTGACAATGTGCAAACTTCATCATCCCAAACAACTCAGTTAGAAACTCAACATGGAATAGAGAACACAAATGGACCTGAACCCAACCCAAACCCTGACATTGACATGACAAATGTTGATGGCCTAGGGCCTGTGGGAGATTCAGAAGTTGGTAATGATGTTCCTCCTCTTGTTGAAGATCAAGTTGTAATTGAACCTCAAGAAAATCTAGAGCCTGTGCCAGTTAGGAGATCTACTAGAGAGAAAAGATCTACACAATCGAATGATTATGCATATCTTCAAGAACATGAGTTTGACATTGGCTTGTTTGAAAATGATCCTGTTAATATCAAACAAGCTGTGGAAAGCTCTAACTCTCAATTGTGGATTAATGCCATGAATGAAGAAATGAAATCTATGTACGACAATGACGTTTGGGATATCGTTCCGTTGCCTAAAGGCAAGAAACCCGTTGGTTGCAAATGGATATTTAAGACTAAGCGGGATTCTAAAGGCAATGTTGAAAAATACAAGGCACGTCTTGTTGCGAAAGGTTTCACACAGAAAGAAGGCATTGATTATAAAGAGACTTTCTCTCCAGTTTCATCGAAAGACTCTTTAAGGATTATATTGGCGCTTGTAGCACATTATGATTTAGAACTTCATCAGATGGATGTAAAGACGACATTTCTCAATGGTGACATTGATGAAACGATCTATATGAAGCAGCCAGAAAACTTTGTATCAGGTGATGCAGGGTCTATGGTCTGCAGACTTAAGAAATCTATCTATGGTCTAAAACAAGCATCTCGACAATGATATCATAAGTTTCACAAAGTTGTTAGCTCATTTGGTTTTGAGTCTAACATAGTAGATGAATGTATATACCTTAAGTTCTGTGGGAGTAAATTTATTTTCTTGGTTCTATATGTAGATGACATATTGCTTGCCAGTAACGATAAGGACATGTTACATCAAACTAAGAATTTTTTATTTAAGAATTTTGAAATGAAAGATCTTGGTGATGCATCATTTGTTCTAGGGATTGAAATACTTAGAGAAAGATCTCAAGGTATTCTAAGGTTATCCCAAAGGAACTATATCGATAAGATTCTAACAAGATTTGGCATGCAAAACAGTAAACCAGGAGATACCCCTGTATCAAAAGGAGATAAGTTTAGTCTAAAACAATGTCCCCAAACTGACTTAGATAAAAACATCATGAAAGATATTCCCTATGCCTCAGCCGTAGGTAGCATCATGTATGCACAAGTATGCACGCGTCCGGATATTGCGTTCATTACTGGAATGCTAGGGAGATATTTAAGTAACCCAGGTATGGAACACTGGAAGGCAGCCAAGCGAGTGTTGAGATACCTAAAGAGAACTAGGGACTATATGCTCACGTATCGGAGATCGGAACAGCTCGAGGTCATTGGATATATCGATTCTGATTTTGGAGGATGTGTCGACAGCATGAAGTCAACATCAGGATACATCTTTATGATGGCAGGCGGTGCCGTGTCATGGAAGAGCGCTAAGCAGTCATTGGTAGCCTCCTCCACTATGGCAGCTGAATTTGTCGCATGCTATGAAGCATCTAATCATGGCGTATGGCTGAAGAACTTCGTCACAAGGCTGAAAATTGTGGATTCTATTCAGAAACCACTCAAATTATTATGTGACAACAATTCAGCAGTGTTATACGCCACCAACAACCGAAGTTCGTCAAAGTCGAAGTACATTGACATTAAGTTTTTGGTTGTAAAAGAGAGAGTGGAGAAAAATGAATTATATATAGAACACATAGGTACAGACTCCATGATTACGGATCCTCTTACTAAAGGACTGCCACCCAAGAAATTTCACCAACATGTTGCTTGTATGGGTGTAATATCTGTTTAGGATAATTAGAAAATGTGGGAGTCTGAATATGTTTTAAGTTCTGTTTTTGATGTTCTATGTAATGCAATTGTAAACAATTTTGATGATATATACAAGTTGCATTCAGTTTCAGTTTCATTATTTCTTTCTTTAAAGTTTAAATTCTTGGCCTCATACAGTAAAGTGAGGGTGACTCAATTAGAAATAGGCACGTCTAATCACACTTGCGTGTAATTTCTAAACTATATGTCCAAATCAGATTCATGTCATTCAGTTATGTTGGCAGCGTGATTTATGTCGGTTTAGTTGCGAATAAATGTGACAAATGCCGCTTAAGTCCTTTGTTAGCATAATTGATGGACGGAATTGTTTAAGAAATACGATAAGTAAAGACAGAAAAGTTGCATGCAATAAAGTTAAAGATATATAATCAAAAGGTTGCACTTGTCCATGTGGGAGATTGTTGGATTTAGAGACGTCTAATTACAATAATAAAGTTGGACATGCGTGCATTATGATTATGATATCAAATACTGTCGCAAGATTACATTTATGTAATGATTAAAATATGCCAAATAATGTGATTAATTAAGTCATGGCATTATACGTATTTATATATAAGGTTTTGGATACGAATACATATAGAACAATGTTAATCAATATAATTGTTAATGGACCGATTATAGTTGATTAAAATAATAGCAGTAATAAATACAGACTAAATAAGGAAATCAGAATTTATTCTGATCTATTTCGGTTTTTTCTGGAAGTTCCTGATTTCCAGATCCTTGAAATCCGAAATCAAGATTTCTTGGAAAACTTGTTTTCCAAGTATTAGCAAATTTCGGCTGCCCTAGGTTTGGGGTTTTTGCACTGCTATAAAAGGGCTGAGTCTCCAAGGCTTGCTATCAATCCATCATATTGTCTGCTCTATTGAAAGACAAGATACTCTGTCATAATATTTAGGGTAGCCAGAGAAAATGATTGCAAGTTCTTGGAAGGACTCGAGAGCCAACAACTCAAGTCAAGACCAGGAGCGTATCAACCCAGAGCCTTGGAAGCTGTCTGATTGATAGCATACGGAGGCCTTTGAAGATGGAAAGTAAGTTCCGCTGTGCATTAAGTTTAATTTCTTACAAAGGAGTAGATCTTGGTTGTGGTTTAAAGTAATTAGAAAAACTCACAAAGTAAAACCAACACCTCGCACAAAGCACCTCGAAAAGCACAACTCCAAATGAATATACATCGGACTTGTCAGTTAGTTGTTGGGTCTTAAAGTACTCCGGGTCGAGATAACCAAAACTACCTTTCACTGCTGTGCTGACGTGGGTCTCACCTATACAGGGCCCTAGTTAGATTCTGAAATCTGACACTTTGGCTATGTACCCCTCTCCTAAAAGAATGTTAGTTGATTTCACATCACGATGTATGATATTTCGTGATGGCCCCGTGTGGAGGTATTGTAGGCCCTTGGCCGTGCCGATGCAAATCTCCAGCCTTTGCTTCCATGAAAGAGATGACAATAAGTCGTCTATGCCATACAAATAGTTCCTTAAAGTGCCTTTCTCCATATACTCATAGACAAGTATCATTTGGCACCGTCCCTTATCCAAGTTGTATAAACACCGAACATGATCATTAATATTAATATTATAAAGACACCCCCAATAGTAGGTCCAAGGATGATAGCTTGCAACTTCTTTTTCTTTTTCCTTTCAAGAGGAAGATTATAATTGGTCATCTTCATAATCTCCAATCCATTAAGGAAACCACTTATTACGGTACTATCCTTCCTATCCAGGCTAATGCGCACAGTTATGTTTCGTGCACTCATAACGTGTGCAATAAAATCAATATAGAATGGCTCATGTGCATAGTTCGTGTACTCAAATGGTCTCAGGTTATTTGGAAGTTCCAAATAATCCCTTGGAAATGCCAAATAATCCATGATATCGACGGTAAAAACAAGCCCTGGATCCACCTGATTGGTCTCTGATATAATATCACAGAAATGTAATCGGATAATATAATAATACCCTGAGTCGACTCTGAAACTCCATGTGATGTTCATGCTAAAACCAGGATTGGAGATGAGCTGATCAGCGGAGATGTTTATCATCCGTGCCGTGTTATAAACTGTCTGTGGGGCTATCTCCTCTGAGCTCCCTTGTCGAGGATTGATGCGTAGATTCATAGACACCGATTTATTCTGAGCTCCCTTGTTGAGGATTGATGCGTAGATTCATGGATTTCGAATAAATAATTGCAGGGGTGTGGCATCGAAGATTTCTATCACACTTATAAAAGCAAATGAGTTGTTTTGTGAAGTGAATTTGAGTACCAATTTGTCAGAATCCATCCAAAGAAAAAACTCATTATAAATGAGTGATGTAAGAGAAGAGATAGAAAAATTGTTTCTGTTGCCATTGAAAGTTGTTATGGTGAAATTTAAATTTTCAGTATGTTGGAAGTATTGGGTACAACATTGAATTGGTAAGAGAATGGAGAGAAAGATATGCGCATGGTGGATTAGAGAGGGTTGGTGGAAATAGTCAGGTTTTGAAAAGCCATGGTGCTTGAACCGGAGATGAGGTACATCTCGTCAGAGGAATTTATTATATATCTCCTCCCATGTAAATATTAATTATCATTTGAGATAACTAGAGATTTAACGTTTATCAAATTTTTTTTAGAGGATCAGTCCAACATATGAATTCCTATGGCAGCCTTAAAAATCTTGAACCATCTTCTCAAATTTCGTTCATGAATTCATATCGCAGCATTAAATATATCATATCGAAATATTTGCATTCATGGCCCATGGGCTTTATTAAAAAAACCCAATAAAACCAATCTGTTTCACACATATATCGTATGTAATGCTTTTATTTGGGTTTTAAATCGTTTGGTCCAAGTTTCCTCAGTATCATTTCCTAACGGTTTCCTCAGTATCATTTCCTCAGTATCATTTCTTAAAGAGTGAGGCTATGGTACTATGTATAGTGTTTATACTTTAGATTAATATTTCGTTTTAAAAATTCAGACAATTAATCTGAACCGTTCAACATGATCTCCATATAAAAATGTACTTACATATCAAATTTTATATTTTACTACTTTCGAACAGTCTAGAATCTTTAGATCAAGTGATTTTCTACTTATCTAAACAAATAGTAAAAATATTCTAAAATATGGAAAATTTGATCTACAAATACATATGAAAATGATGATCATGTTGAACGGTTCAGATCGACAATTTAAACTTTGTAAACGAAAATATTAATCTAAAGTACGGACCAATTAATGTGCCCTATGCATAGTATTATGGACAAGTATCCTCTCAAATATTGAACAATGGGGCTCACAACTTTATAGCTCAGATTAACTCTCAGCCATACCTAACTCAATCCGATGCCTCTTTGACTGTAAGAATCCCCTTTAAAAAAATTGTGCAAAGTTAAAAGAACGATCCGAATCTACTAATTCTAAAAGATTCCCTTATCCGGTACTAGGGAGTAGAGTGGGAAAAACGTGCCGTGCCGTGTCGTGACTAACATGTAGTGACTTTGGTCTCGTGCCGTGCTGTGCCGTGACCAAAATGTCAAGGGGTGGTCACGGCACGCGAATAGTCACGCCACGTGAGTCACGCCGTGCCTAAACGTGCCGTGACCATACGTGACTCGCATGACCATTTAATCATAATTTAGGTTAGTTTATTCAAGATTCACCATTAAATCAATATCTAATAGTCCTAATTACACGTGACTCGCGTGACTACGTGTCGTGCCATGCCGTGACTAAATCTTTCACGTGCCGTGCCAAAGTTTCAAAGATGAGCACGGCACGCAAATGGTCACGGCACGTAACTGACACGCATTCTGTGCCATTCCGTGCTATAACCGTACCGTTTCGTGACGGAACCGGTTCCGCCGTGCCATTTTTTCCACTCTACCAGGGAGGATCCGAATTCACCATAGCCTCACTTTTAAGAAAAGTTACATGATGCTTTTTGAGGTTTGGCTTGCAAAGCAAACAAGTTGAGAAATTGCTTTTAAGAAAAAACATTTGGGTCCCTGTCTCTGCATAAACTTTTCTTGAAACAAAATAAATCAAAGTGCAATTTGATTCTTAGCTGCATTTAATCTCTCTATAGCTAGCTAGCTAGGTTGCAAAGTTTGTAGTGTACATTGCTTGCTTGCACGTGTAAAAATGCTAAATTTTACGTTAGGAGCAAAATTAAGAAATTAAATTGTGAGTAGTAGAACTGCAAAATTTTAAAAATTCAAAAATATCAATTTTTAAAGTCCAATTCACCCGTGAAAATCACGGGCGAACCTAGGCATGGACAAGTTTAAGTCCATGCGTAGGCTTAATTTTGAAATAAAAGCATTTTCTCTTATATTTACATATACATAATGTTGTTTGAATTATGATATTTCACCAAGTTTCAAAACAAAAGTCTGAATTTAATAAATTTACTAATTCACTTGATAAAAGTTACTACAATTATATTGAATTTGATTATATTATTTTGGATTGTGCGCTATGAGCTATTTGGATCTACCACCGGTCCACTAAATCACAAAATGACGAGATACATAGTAAACACAAGGAAAAGTTGAAATTTTGAAAACTTTTGGTACACTAAATCACACAATTAGGGCAAGTGGTTTGAAGCAAAGGCCTAAAAATAGCCTATTTGGGCCTACTCCAAATGTGGAGAAACTGTACATCAAACTGAACCACTTTAATTAATATTATTGCTCCATTGTGGACCACTGAAGAAGAATCACCACCTTTTTTAGGTTTCCTTTCCATGTTATTTTTGTCTAATAAATTGACAACATTTGCACTTGAGTTCCATTGGGATATCATTACTTGGGGTAAAAGAGGTATTGCACAAATTTTGGGGATACAATATGTAAAAATTTACAAAAAAAAATATGGAATTTTAGGGGAATGCATAATGGGAGATCAAAAGGATTAATATTTCAAATTCACACTTTAGAATTTGAATGTTAAAATATCATTGGTACCAAAATTCAAATTCACAGCTAATAATACCAAAATTTGGACATCGATATCTATTTTTGCACTTGATATATATATAAAGACTTCAAATTTGCCTTATTATAAGTTTAATAAAACATGTGCCTTAACTAGTCCTAGGTTTTATTAATTTATTGTCATCTCTAGGAGAGCAAGTTATCTAGCTAGGCGGGCATGGATTTATCTAGCTAGACCGGCTTGACTAGGCCTAGGTTTGATTCTCGTCTCTAATTATCATAGTTTATCTTATATAGTCATTTTACGTGACAGATGCCAATTTAAAATCCGACTTTAACAGGAAATTTATGACAAAAAAAAAACCCAACATTTCATTTATTCTAATAAAAAGAACAAGCTAGTGGAGTATATATATACCAATGGTGAATTTATTACAAGCTGCATGTGAAACCAAACCCATTGGTACAATCATGAATCATGTGAAACAGAACTTAAGAAGTAAGAACAAATGACTAAATATGAAAGTTGAAAATATTATTGAAATTTATGAATATTTCGGTGTTATTGGGTCCCATTGGTACAACAATCATTGGCCGTTATTATCATAAAAAAAAATTCTTGTTATGATGTGAATACAAAATGACATGCTAATTTGTGTAACATTTAACCACTTAAATTGTCTAGATCAAATTTGACAAAGAACTTGTTATCCTACTCTAGTCTCCACAGGGTTCTATATTTCGGAAATATCACTAGTACTACAGGAGTAGGTCCCTGTAATTACCATCATTATTAAAATGGAGATTTCAACATAAAATACAATTTAGCAAAGCTTGTCATCTCAAAAAGACACACTGTCGCCAGTTGGAAGTAGTTTTGCTCTATTGTTTTCACTAGAACTGGAGGCTTCCAGTCAGAGATTTATGTAGGTTTTGATTGGAACTCCTTGCAAATTATCAAACGTGAATTGAAATAAAAAATAATAATTACCCAGATGCATCAATAGAAGAACCAAAAAAAGAGAAAAAGAAAATTCATCCGAATATTTTTTCTCTAAATCATGTAGTAAAATGAAAGAATTGTGCGGACGAGCATTGGTTATAGTTAAAAATATTTCTATCATTGCATTTTCTTCTTAACTAATATAAAAAACGTTGAGCTCTTAATTTCTCAATTTTAAAGTCACGACAAGGCGAGCTCTCTTTTTATATAGGCCAGCTTTTGTTGTCATGCTCTTTTCTCTATGTAAATTTTTTATATAAGTGATAATATTTATCAATTGAAATTAAAATAATGTTATAGATATTCTTGCCCAGGAAGTTTAGGTTTTAGTTATCAATTTTTCAATTCAATGTCATCTTTTTTTTTTTTTTTTGATATGTTTGTGAATTTCTTTATTCTTATATTGATATATTAAAATAATGTAATCTCTCGTTTCATTGTGTCCAATATGAGCCGTAATCACAATGGCATATCCACTAACTTGATTTATTTGGTTGTCAAAATAAAAAAGAAGATTAACATTTGCATTATTGAATCAAAATTAATTGGATAACAAAAATTTATGTATGTATGCAATTATAAATGATGAAAAATTACATCAAATTTTACACAATCAATTATATTACATTATAATGTTGAATTTTTAGAAAATACTTACCTGATAATGTTGTAATATATACATGTCACAGTTTGTCACGTCTCCTTTCTGTAAGAAATGGAGAGGATCACAGAACCGACAAAGATTATCACAACTCATATTCCAATAAGACAATATCTAACCAAAAGTATACCCCCCCTCACTACCATTTTGGATCTGTTACCACACATATATCAGGATTAAGACAAAATGACAGAGATTATTTTCCTTTTTTTTATGCAAATAATGACAGAGATTAATTATCTCACTTGTTTGAAATTTTTCTTAGATAGCAAAGAGTAAGTACCAGTTGAGATATTGTGCTTATAGTTCTCATAATTATCATTATCAACATTTATTATTAGGTAAGCGATCAATATCTATATTAATATGCATATAATTGGGCCATGCTACTAGATTTTTTTTCTTTCATGGCTTCATTTATTGAAGCATTTAGCCGTTGACCAAGCAACATGTGGCAAGGCAAACAAATTTTATTTGGAAAAAAAAAGAAATATATACATTTCTACTATATACTTGAAATAATTTTATTTGTGTTAAATTAATAATAATCTCATAATTTTCCTAAATCCTTGTTAAAAATATGTCATTTTTGTAGAAATCGATAAATATATGGGAACTTGTGTAGTGTAACTTTTGTGAAACTTGTATGTCTCTTCATTAAAGATAACTAGGAATTAGGAAACTTAACTTGGAATCGCCACGTTTCGTTTCTGAGATTTTTTGTAACATGCTCTGTGTAACTTTTCGTCTCACGGATCTTTTGTGGCATCACCACTACATAATGACAAACAAATAGTTCGGGTTCGGTTGTTCGTGAATAATTCGTGATTCGAATTTTATTCGTGAATAAAACATGTTATACTTTTTTTGCGTTTTATTCGGTGTTCGGTTTGAAAACGTAAAAAAACAAATAAAATATGAATAATTCGCGAATTTCTAGCGAACCATGTCACTATGATTTCACCACCTAAAAAAAATAAGTTATACATTATTAGTTTTGGGTAAAGGGGACAGAAGATCACATACTATCTTCCCACCTCGGCTGTAGCAAAAATTGTTTTGCTTTATTCCAAATTCTTTCTAATGAAAAGCGATGTGAGGGAATAATGAATTTTTATACAGTTTTTGGTACGTTAATTAACATTATCAATTGAAATTTAAAAACAGAAGTATGATATATGTTTATTTAAAAAAAATAATATACAGATAAAATTAAGGTCGTATTTTATTGTGATCTTGTGATTCGTTTCAAATTTCAATTTGGCCCGCAGCGTCATGACTTAAGCATTACACATGGCAGCATACAATTCAAACCTTCAATGACAGGGATTTAAAATTATATAATGTCCATGTATGTTGTGCAGTGCACATCATTCTTTTGGTTCATGATATTTAATATTGAATCAGATCACACCTATTCAAAATAACTAGGGTGCATGAAGCAAGTCTAAAACCCATCGGATCGGCTTCAAACGACGAATCCGAACCGTTGAAACCTGTCTACCTTACGAGTGATGCGTCTACATGCAAAAAATTTAAATTTTGAAATTAATTTTACATAGAGTCAAGTGGTCAAAAAACGTCAAAAAATGAATGCATTAAAATTAATTTATTAACCTTCTAATTTTGACCGCTTGACTTTATCCTAAATTAATTCGAAAGTATAAAATTTTTACATGTAGACACATCACTCGTAAGGTAGGCGGGTTTCAACGGTTCAGATTCTTCGTTGGAAGCCGATCCGATAAATTTTAGACTTGAGTTCACCAAGGAGCTTGGTGAACTTAAGAACACCCTAGTTCTACCCTCTCTCTCTCTCTCTCTCTATATATATATATATATATATATATATATATATGAGTAAGGCTACGGTGCTTTGCAAAGTAAAACCCCATCTTTACTTCGGGCTACTTTTTGCATTTTGAAAATCCAAACAACCGATCCGAACAGTTCAACATGTTCTAAATATTGAAATGTGCTTGGAGACCAAATTTTACATTTTTTGGAATTTTTTTACTATTTATTAAGCCACTTTGAAAATCGCTGATCCAACGGTGAACAGTAAAAAACAGTAAAATTTTCTGGACCACCGGATCAGCGATTTTCAAAGTGGCTTAATAAATAGTAAAAAAATTCCAAAAAATGTAAAATTTGGTCTCCAAGCACATTTCAATATTTAGAACATGTTGAACGGTTCGGATCGGTTGTTTGGATTTTTAAAATGCAAAAAGTAGCCCGAAGTAAAGAGGGGGTTTTACTTTGCAAAGCACCGTAGCCTTACTACACACACACACACACACACACACACACACACACACATATATATAGGTACGTGTGCCGTGTATATATTGTGAGCTACGTACACGTACCTAGGGGTGAGTAAATCGCTCGCAACTCGTAACTCGCTCATAACTCGCTCATTAGCAACTCGCTATAACTCGCTCATTAACTTAATGAGCCGAGCATGAGTATACCCCAACTCGCTCATTAGCTCATTAAGAAATTAGTTGCACAAATCCTGCCACATCTAATCCCTAGAATTGTATTTGGTTCTGTAGCTAAAATTTTTGAAACTATTTGGGCGGCAGCAAAATTTTCACAGACTAAAAACTTTAGAGGCAAAACTGCAAAAGTGCAAAACTAAAGTCACAGAGAGTCAGAGACTCTCTCCACCAAAACCTAAAGCCTTCTTAGAGACAGAGACCAAAACCTAAAGCCGTCTCATTTCTCCGCCAAAACTTTGAGCCACCAGCCGCGTACAGCCAGCCACCCTCCGCGTGCTTCTCCACCTCTCAGCCTCTCCACGTGCCTCTCCGCCTCTCGCGTGCCTCTCCGCCTCTAATGGCTAGACAATTCAACTACCGAGCTCATCACCTCTGACCATTTATTTACCTCCTATTGCTGAAGGTGAGTTCTAAAAAAGAAAAAATTATCTAGTCATTATTGGCATGAAAAATATTAGTTCCACAAATGAGAAATTATTTGGTCATTTTTTCTTAATGTTGATCCATTACTGAACGGATCAGATTGAGCTTTGCATTACGGATTTGGTATCTTTTTCAAGGTTTTGAAAAATAAGTTCCTTTCACAAGTTTATGAAGTGGGTTCGATATTTCGGGTTAGAACAAAATTGAAAATTCTTTTAAAAGCTTTTCTAAAGTTGAACGTGGTTTTAAATTTCAAATTCTTATTAGATGAAGTAAGATTTAATTCTAATTTGGTAACTTCATGCATTTCATTTCATTTTGTTCTAATTTGGTAACAGTAAGATTTCTAAATCCCAACGAGTTTGGAATTTGTATATTTCTAATTTGCAAGGGGACTCTCTCTGTATGTTTCTCATATTATTATTATCATGATTGGTTTTGTTGTTAGATTGGAATTGATAATGATATTAAGTAATTTAGTATTCATTCATATTAGGCTTATACAGTATGGTACTGGGTTGGCTTCTGATATATTCCTGAGCTATTCTTATTCATTTTGTTACTGTTAGTATATTCCTGAGCTATTCCTGAGCTATTCCTGAGCTATTCCTGAGCTATTCTTATTCATTCATATTAGGCATATACAATATGGTATTGGGTTAGTATATTTCTAAATTATGTTAGTATATCCATTATGTTAGTAAATCCATTCATTTTGTTACTGTTTGTATATTTTTAAATTTTACATTTTTATTATTGTTTTGATAATGCAAATTTGTAGGTACGTGACAAGCCGTGAGAACGACAAGAAGATAGTTTGTTTGATTTTGTTAATTTGCTTATGGACAATTTTATGTTTAAATTATGTATTGTTTAATTTGCTTATGGATAATTTTTTGTTAAACTTGCTTATGGACAATTTGTTAAATTCTATAAATGAAAATTAGTTTTTGAATGATGTATTTTAAACAACTCGGTAACTCGCTCGGCAACTCGCTCATTAACAACATGCTCATTAACAACTCGCTCTAACTCGCTCATTAAGTTAATGAGCCGAGCATGAGCATACCCCAACTCGCTCATGCTCGCTCATTAATCACCCCTACACGTACCCCATCATTTAATGAAAATCCATCAGCATTCCTGTTTTCTTCTCTCTCTCTCTCTATCTAGTGGCTAGTGCACGAAGCAAGAAAGAAAGAAATAATAGACGAGGAGTGGAGAAGGCTGGTAGAGGTTTGCTTTCACTACATATATAAATGCTCATCTTTCTTTAGATAGAGACCCAGTCTTTCTTTGCACCCAACAACAATCACCTGTTTCTCTCTCTCTCTCTCTATATCTTTCTTTCTCATATCCAACATGGGTCCAACCGTCCAAGACATTTTTTTTTGACAAATATATATACGTTGAAATTTAAGTGTAATAAGTCCAGTTAACCTCCACCAAACTGATGTTAGTGTTGAACGTGAGTCAATAGTATTTTGCAAATTAAATACAGATAGATCCGTATTATGAATTTATATCTTTGGTTTTAAAATTTAAATAGTTGATCTGAACCATGTATTCAACATGATCTTCATAATGTACTTAGAGACTAAATTTTATATCTTTTTAGAAATTTTTTTTTTTAGATAGATCAAAAACCACGGCTTTTAGATGGTCCGGATACGTTATATCATGTATTTTGCTACCTATCTAAAATATAATAAAACATTAAAACAATGTATAATTTAATTTCTAAGTATATTTTTATATGAAAATTAGGTTGAACGAATCAATTGTTTGAATTTTGAAAACATAAATATAGATTTATAATACATACCGATTTATGTATGTGTAGAAACTCAAGATTAAATTTGAACTGAATTGTGATTTTAGAAAGTGTGCACTACAAAAAGTAGGCACTTATCGCGAGTGAACTCCGTCGCGAAAAGTACCGTTGCGAAAAGAAAAAGCACAGTTATGACGGTACTCCCTCGCAAAAAGTGCCTCGCGATAAGTTCCGAGTGTCTAGGGATTTATGTTTTGAGAAAAATAAAGCTCCGAAATGACCTATATATACTTTTCAATTAATTTTAAGAAAACTGAAATTGAATTTATCAATGTAATCATCACAATTAGTATCACCTTCTTCTTGTTCGTTATTTCTTTCAAATATATATCGAACTATTTCTACTCCACCTATTACACTAGTACAAAAAATCACTTTACCGACTGTTCAAATACCCCTATACCGACTGTTATTGAGGCGTCAGTGATAGCGTCGTAAGTATAGGTATATCTTTACTGACGGGTAAATAACAGTCAGTGTAGATTCTCAACACTGACGGTTTATAAAAATAGTCAGTGTTGGTGTTCAAAAAACCGTCAGTGTTGAAGACCAACACTGACTGTTTTTAAAGCGTCAGTGTTGAACACCAACACTGACGGTTTAAAAACAGTCACTATTGGGTTAAAATTGTCAGTATAGATATTAAAAACATTCATTGTTAGCTTTATAACCGTCAGTGTTGATATAATTTTTTTGGCATGGTTATGTTTGTATCTGGGCTAACCTCCATATTTTTGCTAACCATGTATTACCATTCAGCATTTATTGACATTAAACAAAATATCACACAAATAATTTAGACAACATAATATATTCATTCACCAAAAAACAGACAACATAATATATTCATTCACCAAAAAACACACTGTAACAAAATTTACATGACAAATATGAACAAAATATGCAACTGAAATTAATAACAAAGCATTAAATTTCTTGTAAATAGTTTAGTAGTTGTCCGAGAAAAATGTACACCATTGTCTTGTTATTGCATGAAGTTGCATCGATGTATACTTTTTTGTCGGTAAATCACATTGCATGAGTACATATTAAGTTAATTTTATTCAAGTTATATGAAAATTGAATCAAGTTTAATTATAAAATACATACATCAGGAAAAAAAGTTACTAACCGTAGATAGAGAGCGTGATCAATATGCTTGTGGTGGAGAGAGTGATAAACATGCTTGGAGTAGAGAGAGAACGCCCAACACAAGTAGAGAGAAAGAGAGGAAAAAAACACTGTTTGGGGGCTGAAATGCGAAAAACACAAAAAAAAAAACAGATTAATGGCGGCTAGAGTTGGGATAAAGACTTATATACCTTCAATAAACCAACACTGACGGTTTATAAGAGAAAACAGTTAGTAAGATGGTTTTGTTGAACCCGACGTAAACCTAGGTTTTTTATGAAACAAAACGGAGAGCAACACTGACGGTTCAATTGAAAAAACAGTCGGTGTAGACTATACTACCAACACTTACGAAAATATTGAACGAGCCGTCACTGTAGGATAAGGCAACACTGACGCTTCCCTTATCAAAACAGTCAGTGTTGGTGAACTGCTCAACACTGACTGTTATTTAATTAAAGGGTCGGTGTAGGGTATGAACAACACTGACGCTTCCCTTAATAAAACCGTCAGTGTTGGTGAACTGCTCAACACTGACTGTTATTTAATTAAAGAGTCAGTGTAGGGTATGAGCAAGACGCTTTACTTAACAAAACAGTCAGTGTTGGTGAAATGCTCAACACTGACTGTTCTTTAATAGAAGGGTCGGTGTAGGGTATGAGCAACACTGACGGGTAGAAAAATAAAAAAAAGTCAGTGTTGGTGCACCGACGGTTGTTTACAAGTGAATAATCAGTGTTGAAGTTCTTCTTATTTACGATTTTGCCACGCAGTCTCTACATTGACTATTACATATAAAAACCGTCAGTAGTTGAGGGTCAGTAAAGAGTTTTTTTGTACTAGTGTTAGCATTTAATTAAGTTTAATAAATTAATGCAGCTGTTAAGGTGATATTGTCACATTGATTTGATTATACAAAGAGGATATATATGGTTTAATTAAGTAGGAGTATCAATTTCTGATTTGACTCGACTGAGTTGATTCGGTCTGATTTAACATGACATGTCAATACTAATTAATTCGAAGGATTTAAAAATAAAAAATTTAGTTAACACGAATGCATCAAGTTAAGAATAAATATATGTCATGATCATGATATGTCATATTTCAACGCAATTTGCGTACGGAAAAGTACTACTAATTTAAGCTAGCTAATTTCTTTGTAAAAAGTGGCCGTCATGCATACATAATTGCATATGCACTACAAGTTCATAAATGACTTGGGAAAAAACATTTGAACAAGTCTGGTCGGATGCTAATTAAGTCAACCCATTTTTCTTGCTTAGCTTGTTGGATCGATCGATCGATTTAGGTCCGATGTCACTTATTGAAGATATTATACTACTTGAATTAAAAAATGTTACCTTGGGAAAATATAACCTCTGAAACCAAAACTTGTTTGTTAGTACAGAGTTGGAATGGTGATCAGGGAACCTAGATGTCAGAATGCAGTTTAGGTACCATATATCTTCTCATAATGTAACATTGGATTGACTATCAGGATTATAGCTAACACTAATTTGTTTTAGGGTATCTATTTTGGTAAGAGCTAATCAAAATGCTGATTTATGTAAGACAGAACCTGAATAATACTTTAATAGAACCTATCTCTGAATTAATTAGCCTCGAGCCAAGGGTTGAATTAGAAATTTTAGATAGAAGGGACTGAAACTTAAAATGCATAATTTGTGGTTAGTAGGATTTGAATTCAAAACTTCACAATCACAAAATAGAGTTTTAACAACTAGACTATAAGCACACATCTAAAATTTTACGAGGATCGGGCTGAATTATATAAAAAGTTTGAAAAATAAAAAACCCAATTAAATTTCAATATACATTATTAAAATAATTAAAATTATGGGAGTGGCTTAGCCACCTCCAGACAAAAAGTGTAGATCTGCCCCTGCTCCAGCTTAGTCTCTACATATCGGTTAAGACAATTGAACATGACCGCTTAACGTGAATTAAAAATTTAATCCTACTTTTATTATCGACCGACTCAAATGTGTGACCACTCTTGTAATTAGTAACATTTTATCAGGTTAGTAAATGATGTACTGACATATCATGTAGCTGTGACCTGAGTACAGGAATTATGAAATTGATTGAACAAAAAATCGATCTTATAGCAACTTATTTAATTGAACCAAGTGAACTATAGTTTATGCGACAAAAGCAGTTTTTTTCAAAACTATAATTTAATTTGTTATAAATTATATCAACGACAAATTTAGTTGACGACGGCGACAACCGACCATACATTAAATTTGATGCTATTTAAAAACTTGCTGATCAACCAACAAATAATTAATTAGAAAAAAAATCTACTCATGAGACATTGAAAGCTTCAGCTACAGCCCCTTGGAGTGCTAACAGCCTAGTATACGTACCCTTCGAAATTTAAAATTTCTTTTAATGATTATTTGAGGTGTCTGTATACCTTGCTGATAGCCACCCTTTAATTTTCTCAACTTGCAAACTCATCTTGATAGTAAATTATAAAGGCGCGCATGCAGGAGGGAAGTACGACATAAGCACGACACGTTGTATGTGTTGTGTGACGTGTCCATGTACTCGGAGAAACTATGCTATGGAGCATGGAATGTAATGCCCGGAAATGGAATTCGCATCCTCCCATGTACCTGACTGAACCTGACTGAAACGGACGGTCTAGATTTACTCTCAGCCCATATGTTTAAATTGGCACGAATCTGAAAGCACAAATAATACTGCCCCTGCGCCATCTCGAGTAGTCACTGGCTGAGAGTAAATCTGGGCTGTCTGTTTCAGTTAGGTACCTGAGAGGATACGGATCCCCGGAAACGTATGTACACAGACACATATGTAAACATGTCGAAAGGGAGAAACAATAGTAAAACAAACAATACATATATATAAGTCAAGTGGAGAAATAATCGCTTATTTATGACACATTGGACAAAATGATCAATTGTGATAAATAGAAGAAATACCACTAAAATACACCACGGAGTAAGCTCCTACAAACTTCTACCTATTTAATGGAGATAAATCACCGAGATAAATCACCATGTGAAGAAAGAATCGTCTAAAGGGAGTTCAGATCGCCAAAACCTAGCTTACAAACTAAAGTTCGTTTATGGGAGAGGTGAAGGCCTGGTGAGGTATCATGATCGGATATATAAATAACTGATCTTGATATAACGTTATAAGTATCGGTTAAACAGATTCAGCCGATCCTAATATATATGGTGTTATTGATATACAAACATCAAGATCGGACATTTGCTAAATAACTGTTCCTGATATACACACATCAGGAATGGTTGTTAATAAAGAGTCGTTCATGTTCATCAGGAACTATCATGAACGGCTCTTTATTAACAACCGTTCCTGATATGTGTTTCAAGGTCGGCTCTTTATTAACAACCGTTCCTACTTATATCAGTATCATTTTTTATACATAACCGATCCTGATAGGGCGATACAAATTGTACATTCTCCACTAGTGGAAACCAAATTTTATGTATTTTGGAAATTTTGTGTTATTTTTTTAGATGGGTACAAAATCATTGTATGCGGATCATCCAAAAAAAGTGATTTTGTACCTATGTAAAATAATAGTAAAAAAATTTCAAAAATTATAAAATTTGGTCTCCAAGCATATTTTTAATATAGACATCACGTCGAACGGTTCGGACCAAATGTTTGAACTTTAAAAATAAAATCAAATATGTGAGACACAATAAGACATGAAGGACATGAGGCATATTCATGACCTATGAGATATCCATGATTAAATGGTAAAGTTACAAAACTAATTAACAATTATAACGAGAAAATTTTATACATTACAGTTAAAATTATCTAATCAAAATACTTCACAGGTTTTAATTCCTCATATAATATTATCAAGCAACCAACCAAAAATTAATAATATGCTCTGTGCAGTAGGGGGGACATATTCATTAAACAAATTAACAAAGGTAATTGAGTGTGATAAATATTCTTTTTCTTATTTATTAGTAGGGGTCTAGGGGAACATGGTTGAACCATTACGAGGACCAAAAATCAATAACTCTTAACTTAATTGTTTTTATACAAATATTTTATTTGGGAGAGAGAGCTGAACTTATTTTGATGTTATATGCTTATCCTTGAGAAAAAGAACAAGAAAAAAGGTGGTGGTGAAGGGTACCGTACACCTAAAGGTTCGTTTCAATTTTGGTCTACAAATTTAGTACCACAGAAGATCAGGTTTACAAATTATAGGCCACTGTTCACAGGAGAGGCTACAAATTGCCACATCTCTATGGGACCAGTGACATGCACTTGAGAGTAGGTCCGATGGATATTGGACCTACTCTGATTCGATGGGTTTAATCACCGTTGATTGGCCTTAAGATTCATGCGGAACGCTTTAAACTTCGTGCACATCTGTTTTAATTTTCGTGCGCACAAATCTTAAATTAGATCGGACGGTCATTATGCTCGTTGAACCTAAAAGTAGGTCCGATGGGCATCGGACCTACTCCGTTCTCAGTGACATGGTGTATTGTTGTTTCAGCTATCTTATCCATTTAATTATATGTGGTTTGCTCTATTTTTATTTTATTTTAAATGAGAACAATGCTAAGTTTATATGATTTAGCAGGGGCGAATTGAGGACTGTCAGCAAAATTATCTCATAAATATAAATTAGTAATTTTATTCGGTGATACGTTCTATTTCAGAGAGTAGGCCGTATGTGAGAGTATCTGAATTTGGGCTCGTTCTGTCTCAAGAAAACGGGCCGAGATTAGAAAGGTGTATTGTCGGTTTCCGAAGTGGAAATGAAATAAGATATTTGAACTATAATGGGGCCTTTTGCATTAAATAAGTCGTCTCCTAACCGTCATTCCGCATTGTCAGAGCGGTTAGGGGAGATCGCATAGGAGCAGTGACGCTCGCATAGACAGCGGTCACTAAACTGCACCCGTCATGTACGACCACGAGGACAGTGACCGTAACCCGAGTCTGAGCTGGGCTTGTATTGGGCAAGACCTTGATGGGCGAGGCCTTGCCGAGCGAGGCCCTGTTGGACCTTGCCGGGCCTTAGTCGGCATCGGACTATGGACTTTGTTTGTTTGATTCCGGGTTGGCCCTGGGGAGGGTCCTAATTCCGGTGCATTCTTAGCCCATGAGTGATTTGTGAGGGCCTTTTGTACATGACCCTATCATTATGTACACTTTATAATTTTTAAAAATATTTATATAATTCAACTTTTCTCATAAAATGTTAAATGTGTGGTTGTAGCTTAGTAATTAGAATTTTATTTTATAGTTGTAAAAACTTGCGTTCAAATTCTCAAACTGACACACATTTTGCATTTTATATTTTAGTCCCCATGCATTGTGGTCATTAAAAAAATTATGGTAGCGGATGACATAGTTTGTAGGTTGTCAGTTCAATTAAATTAAGTTAAACAGTTCATATCATTTTTTTTAGAAAGAACAGTTCATATCAAATTAATAGAAAATTTTCTACTTAGTAAATTAAGATGTCATTTTAACTGTTTGCCACAATTGGATGATTTACAATAAAATGTTACCAACTTTTACATAATAGGGGATGCGCACTTGCTAAGCAACAATATGCGCACTTGCTAAGCAACAATAAGTTGCTTAGGCAAAATATAGTAGCAAATTTCTGATATAAGTAACTTAGAAGCTCTATTGCTGGTTTTATATTATATACCAATTCAAGTTGAAATTGTGGGAATAATGTCATGCATAAGGAACTTGTACTAATATTGTGCTACAAAAATATGATTAATAATTTGGTGGAATTAGAGTAATATCTTGATGCAGTTCTAGTCTATTATGCTCTTCTGATGTAGTTCTGTTTTGGGTTATATAGGCTATATGCTCTTTGGATGTAGTTCTGTTCTTGTTGTGCTTGTTTAGCTTAGCTATATTTTTCTAGTTGCTCTAGTTAGGCATATCAAACTTGTGTAAGTTTTGCTGTAAATGACACTTATGCCTGAATTTTGGTATCTATTTTAGGTTCCAATCAGGTTCATATGATTTCTAATGAAATCAGTGGAAATATCCACTATTCTTCAAAAAAAACAAAATTTGGAATTTTGAAAATATATGAATGTATATGACATTAGAAAATATAGTATTCCAAGAAATATAGAATAGTTTATCATTATATTGTGTGCACTCATGCACTGAGATTTGGACTTCAATTTTTTTCAAAGTCAATATAATAACTTACAATTTGAACTATTAGTTAAATTTACATCCTAATTTATTCATGTATTTCTTTGAGAAACTTTTTAATGAAATAACAAATATCGAATCAATACCATTTAATCATTTATATATGCACTGAAACTTTTCTAGTGAAATATGATACAAATTCCCTACAAAAACCTATGAAAATCAATTACTGTAAAGATCATTCGAAACAAAATTTTAATAGTGAAAATTGGAAGGCAATCGAAGCCGTTTGATCCGCATCAAGATTCGTGTACATCTGATTTGAACAAATTCTAAAGTTGTTTGCGTGCATCTTTATATAGATTGAACGATTCTGATCAAATATCATATCAAATTTGATTCGATGCAAATCCCCATTCCAAAATTGGAAACAATTGATGCTTGGGTAAAGTAAGCTGATTGACTGTGTTGTTTTCAAGCAACACATAAAATAATTTGTACGATAAGATATATTTTTTTTTTGGCGCCATAATTGCAACATAAAATAATTTGTGCGATAAGATTTTTTTTTTTTGCGCCAGAATTGCCCATGGGCAGATAAGATATTGTTAGTTAAAGTGTTCTAGTCAAGCTCCATCCATCATTGCAACAATTATTGGTAATTTTTGCAACATATTTTGTATTATTTCCTGAATTTCTTACTACTATTATTATATAGTATAAGTTAATGAAGTACTGTGAAATTGCCACAGTAAATGAGGGAAATCAATTTCATTGTACATGTATTTGGTGTTTTTTTTTTTTTTAGATTGATGTTTCTAAACTGGCCTTAATTGGCTTATAAATCAATTTCACATTGCTGCCATCTTAATTTAATTTCTTTTTATAGTTTCTGCTTATAGTTATATGTGCCGATGTGCCTAAATATTTTCTTAATTTTTATCTAAACTGACATTAATGGACTTGTATATGAAATTCAGATTCTCTAAGGTAACTCAAAAAATTAAGTTTAAATCCGGACCGTCTGTTACAAATTAATACAGATATTAAAGCTGTTCATTTATGTTAAAACTAGAGTAGAAGGGCATTCTTAAGCTCACCAAGTCTCTTTGTGAGTTTAACTAAAAAACCCATCGGATTGGCCTCAAGCGATGCATCCAAACCATTGAAACCGATCTACTTCACGAGTGATGAGTCTACATGTCAAATTTATAAATTTTCAAACTAATTTAATATAAAGTCAAGCGGTCAAAAAATGATGAAAAATGAACACATTAAAATTAACTTATAAACAATCTTTTTTTGACCGCTTGACTTTATACTAAATTAGTTTGAAAATTTATAAACTTGATACATAAACGCATCACTCGTGAAGTAGATCGATTTCAACGGTTTGGATGCATCGTTTGAAGTCAATTTAACAGGTTTTTGAATTAAGCTCACAAAGGAGCTTAATGAGCTTAAGAACACCCTAGTTCTTAGAACTACCCTGTGAATTCCAACCAGACATGTTTTTTTTCTGTCTAATCCTATTTTTGGAAAAATAAAATATTAAGTTATTTTAGAAA
This sequence comes from Carex myosuroides, assembly GCA_028015225.1. Lineage (NCBI taxonomy): Eukaryota > Viridiplantae > Streptophyta > Magnoliopsida > Poales > Cyperaceae > Carex > Carex myosuroides. The sequence goes on from CM051465.1 coordinate 11,827,275, forward strand.
AAAAAAATCCAAAACCCATTCTATTTATAATTTTTATAAGTGTCAGGTGTCTAAATGATCCAAAACAATCATTTTACACATACATCATTCTTTTTATTTCTTATCATTTCTTTTCTGATGTCTTTTCAATCTAGTCCTTTTAATGATTTTTAATTAAGGAATAGTTTTTTTCATTAATAAAAAAGGACAAATTCTTTATCCATACAGTGTTTGCTCATTGTGATTTCATTTTCTTGATATAAGACAGTTTGTAATGTAGTAAAAGGTTACTATATATGACAATGCCTTCATTTCCAATCCTCTTATTATAGTTTTTTTTTTTTTTTTACTGTTTGATATTAATCAACTCATTGTTTATAAAAGAGTTGCAACTAAATAGTGAATCGAATCAATCGTCGGTGATAATTTAAGTCTCTTGATTTACGGTTAATTATACGTATTATGTAAGTATATATATATAGAAATAGGCTATCATGCTTTGGGAAGTAAAGAGAGTTTTATTTTCCTTTCATATTTTTATTTTCAAAGTTTAAACAGTCGATCCGAACTTCTCAACATGATCTTCATATTGATATGTGCTTGGAGACCAAATTTTACATTTTTTAGAAATTTTTTACTATTGTTTTAGAATTTTTGAAAATCACGGCTTTTCATTAAATAAAAAATAATAAAAAATTCACAAAAACACTGATTTTCAAAAATTCTAAAAAATAGTAATAAATTTCCTAAAAATGTAAAATTTGGTCTCCAAGCACATATCAATATAAAGATCATGTTGAGAAATTTGGATCGACTGTTTGAACTTTGAAAATGGAGATATAAGTGGGAAGTAAAACACGCTATTTACTTCTCAAAGCATCGTAGCATCACTCATATATATATATATAGTGTGAGGCTATGGTACTATGCATAGCACGGTTGGGTCTGTGCTACGGCTCAATATTTGAGTTTTCAAAATCCTAACGGTCGATCCAAACCGTTCAACATGATTATAAAATGAATATGTACTTGCAAACCAAATTTTACATTTTTTCGAATTTGTTTACTATTTTTTTAGATAGGTAGAAAATTACTTGATCTGAAAATTCTGGACCATCCAAAAACAGTGATTTTCTACCTATCTAAAAAGATAGTAAATTTTTTTCCCAAAATGTAAAATTTGGTTTGCAAGTACATATTCATTTTATAATCATGTTGAACGGTTTGGATCGACCGTTAGAATTTTGAAAACTCAAATATTGAGCCGTAGCACGAACCCAATCTGTGCTATGCATAGTACCGTAGCCTCACTCATATATATATATATATATATATAAATATATATATATATTACAACCTAGAATTAAAATTAATAATATGATTACATTTGAAAATAATGCAAGATCTAAATAAAAATAATATATATAATTTTTCAATTCATAAGATAAACCTACCTAGCTTCCCTCCTCCTTGATGAAATAACTTCAAACTTTTTGAAAAAAAAAAAAATAAGAGGTCGACTGCCAAATTTCATTGATCAATGACAAGATCAACTTGCACATCCCTGTCTCAATTTTTTTTTTCTATATCTGCGATCTCTATCCGTTTATATAGATAAGAATTGTTTAATTGCCCATTTATAAATATTGAGGGGAAAGGTGGGTCTAGCGCAGTAGCAGAGTATCTCTACTTATCATGGAGGTTATGGATTCGAATCAGCCTTCTTGCAAAATGCAAAGAGAAAACTGTCTACAAATTTCCTTACCTCTGACATGTGGAAGCTTTTGACACTTGGTATGCCTTTTTTAATAAATAGATCCTACTGATTAAAAAATATCAGTCTCATCCATTCCATACATAACTGGAGATGTCCTAACCCCTGCTAGATCTACTGGCCTCATAAAAAAAATAAGCAAGGCTTCCGTGGTACGGCCTCAAAAATCTATCGTATAAACTTTAATCTTCAATCTAAGTAGCTTAGTAAATTGGTTATATAATGAACTTGTAGAATATCAATTTTTACAATTTTTTGGAATTATTTTACAATTTTTTATGATTTATGAAATAAGGCAAAAAATAACTTAAAAATAAAAGAAAATTTGTCAATATTTTACGCAATTTTTTTTGCCATTTTTCATAAATCATAAAAAATAGTAATTAAATTCTACTATTCTACAAGTTCATCATATAACTAATTTACTGAGCTACTAAAATGGAAGTTTGAAGTTTAAACGATAGATTTTTGAGGCCGTAACACAGAAGGCCTTATACTATATATCCATAATACTTAAGCCTTACTAGAATCAGTTAGAAAGTTGCTATAAACTTCACAATTTAATATGATTGTACGGTCAACCGATTGTTTTTTTTTTATCTTTAGCATTTAAAAAATATTAACATGTGGTGTCAAATTAGGAAAATTTCCATCCCTGTCTGACATGTTAACAATAACGACATTTTACCCATTTTAAATTTTTAGACAAAGTGTGGAACGTTGTCATGACTAACATTTCACATCAGTTCCACAACTTTAACAATAACAACGTTTATGTCACCGTTATGGTCTTAATTTGATGCCACATGTATAATTTTTTTTCAAAAATGCTATAGACAAAGAAAATCGGTACGGTCAATACTACACATGTCTGTTTTATTGCTAAAATTGCATTTAAATCCTATGCAAAATAAAACTTTTGATATGTTCTTCCAAGTTCAAAGAACAATCCCTTGCATCAAGGATAATTTTCTGAGGGATGTATTGCAAAGTTCTCTGGGTTAAATGCTAATATATATCTGAGCAAGGCTAACATAACCCATGAAAGAAAAAACCATTTTACCAGTGGCTAAAAGTACATGAAGACTTTCCCTTATTTGTAATAAATTGAATGGTGCAAAGGATTTGAAGCCGACATTTTTATTAATATCCAAAGTTTAATACAAATTATTATTTATGCCCAGAATTCAGCCAAATATCGAAAATGCCCAAGCCGGCCAGAAAATGGCCGGCTTACTCCCCCCTAAGCCGGCCATTTTCTGGCCGGCTTACTCTTTATTTTATTTTTTTTAACCCGTAATTTTGTATTAAACTTTGGATATTAATAAAAATGTCGGTTTAATCTTGAAGAGTATATTTTTGCTATTTAAAGTACTTATGCAATTTTTTTAAATATTTTTCATTTTATTTTTTATGTTGTACTGCTATTTTACTGTTGTAATATTTTATGTTTAGCATTATCATGATAATTTATTTTACCTGTAAAATATAAAAATAGTACCATAAAATCATACATACAAAAGAACCGAAATATAGGAGAATCCAAATATACCAAACATAAATAGTAAACCAAATATAAATAGTGCAAAACTAGTAAAAAAAAAACTAAAACGGAGAGGGGGACCATAGCTGAGGCGGTACTCCGGCGTTCGCCCGGCGCCAGCGCGGCCAGGCTCTGTCTCTCTCAGCCTCATCTGGGGCATCGGCAGACCTGCGTATCCGCTCGACAGTTCTTATCCAGCCGCCCTCGGTGGTTCATCCTGTAAGGAAGATGTTAGTTGCAATACAAAACTATCAACTAATATGAGATATTTGACAATAGACTACGACTTACCTGTGAAGGTCTCTGTGCGTGGACCTCAGCAAAGATGGGTCTGCGGGAATGAACGCCGGTGGACCAAACTGGCGGAGCACCCGATCTGGATAGTGGTGCTCCACTATCCAGAAGTGTATGAGTGGACCTCGGTAGAACCACATCTCCTGCTCCTGCTGGTCACCCACATTTCCCGGCAAGAGGTTCTCCATGTAAAACTGCTCGTAGGGCGTCCAATCAACAAGAACGAATGGCAAACTCTGTATCTCTGACCGGACTGGCCTGATCCCAACGGTAGCACCGTGGGTCCGATCCAAGTAGTTGTGGCCACCGTGCCACTTCTTGCCGTAAACCGGGCATCTCCACATACTCGGCGCTCCCCATTGCGGCGCCTCATTGGGGATAAGACGGCCCACCGGTAGCCGTGACCACGACTAGTGCTGAAGCAGGAGTACCGGCCCATACATCTGCTTCCCATTCGGTTGCATTTTCAAGAACATTACACGTCAGTGTATTTTGATGGATTGATTGATTAAATAATTTACACTAAATTAAAAGTTGGTGACTTACCTCACTACTACGGCACAGGTGGGAGTACAGATACGCCATGATAGCCCCACCCCAGTTGTACGGTGACGGCCGCTCAAGGTCCATCAGCAACTGGAGATACATCATCGGCATCTGGTCACCGCTGGAATCATGAAACATGACAGAACCAAAAAGGTACATCACGTAGCCCCGTGTATATCTGTAATACAAAACATATAAAAATTCTAATAGAATCCTCGTATTATAAATTGTTTAATATAAACAAGTTATAAAATTTACCTCATAATCTCCAGCTCGGTGGAATCTGCCGAGAGACCCGCGCTGAAATGCTGCCGTAACCTCGTCATCTTCAAATGGAACTTCGACCTCCCATTGTCCCCAATGATATGGGAATGCTCAGCTCCCAACAACTCCTCAACATCACCTACGAATCTGGTGCTGTCAGAGACGCCGCCGACGGGTATGCCACGGATATGCAAACCCCAAAGAGCACTCACATCCTGGAGAGTCACTGTCATCTCTCCGAATGGCATGTAAAACGTGTGCGTCTCGGGACGCCATCGCTCCACCAGTCCAGCGATGAGAGATGCATTGATGATGCTTTTCTCTGTCCGCACGATGTCCACAACCTGGTAGAGACCCAGGTTGATGAGGTACGGGGCCATCATATCGTAGTATTGCATGTGAACGCACCGCAACTTCACATCTAGAAGACCCGTGTCCTGCGTTGAAAAAGGTAATCCGCATGGTGATAACATAATAAAATTTAAACCCAACAAAATTTAAAGAAAATCTAAGAAAAGGAACGTACCTCACGAGAAGCCAGTGAGACTCGGTGCTCGCTGTGGGGAATCCACAGGAGAGAACTGATGTGCTCCGTGCTGCTGATACTGATCGGCTCGTCCACTACTAGAAGCAGGATAGACCGTGCTCTAGGCATCCTGATGTCTAAAATAACCTAATTTCGGTCAAATTACGCTTAATTAGCCTAATTATGGTAAAAAAGCCAAAATACCCTAAATATTGGTCTAAAATAACCTAATTTCGGTAAAATTACGCTTAATTAGCCTAATTATAGTAAAAAAGGCCAAAATACCCTAAATATTGGTCAACTGTACTAATTTCGGTAAAATTACGCTTAATTAGCTTAATTACAGTAAAAAAGGCCAAAATATCCTAAATATTGGTCAACTGTGCTAATTTCGGTAAAAATTACGCTTAATTAGCTTAATTACGGTAAAAAAGGCCAAAATACCCTAAATATTGGTCAACTGTGCTAATTTCGGTAAAATTACGCTTAATTAGCTTAATTACGATAAAAAGGCCAAAATACCCTAAATATTGGTCAACTGTGCTAATTTCGGTAAAATTACGCTTAATTAGCTTAATTACGGTAAAAAAGGCCAAAATACCCTAAATATTGGTCAACTGTGCTAATTTCGGTAAAATTACGCTTAATTAGCTTAATTACGGTAAAAAAGGCCAAAATACCCTAAATATTGGTCAACTGTGCTAATTTCGGTCAAATTACGCTTAATCAGCCTAATTATGGTAAAAATAGCCAAAATACCCTAAATATTGGTCAACTGTGCTAATTTCGGTCAAATTAAGCTTAATTAGCCTAATTATAGTAAAAAAGGCCAAAATACCCTAAATATTGGTCAACTGTACTAATTACACTAAATTACTCTTAATCAGCCTAATTATGGTAAAAAGGACCAAAATACACTAAATATTTGTCAACTGTACTAATTACACTAAATTACAACAATATACTCTAAATTCTAACACCTAAACCCTAAATCCTAAACCCAATAAATAAATTAAAAATTAAATTAGATAAAAAAAAATTACCTCAAAGAAGAGAGAATTCGGTTGAGAGATGAGAGAATTGTGAGAGGAGAGAGAGAAAAAGGGGTATATATAGGGTTTTTTGCGGGTTAAAAAAAAGAGTAAGCCGGCCAGAAAATGGCTGGCTTAGGGGGCAGTAAGCCGGCTATTTTCTAGCCGGCTTGGGCATTTTCCAATATTAGGCTGGATTCTGGGCATAAATAATAATTTGTATTAAACTTTGGATATTAATAAAAATGTCAGGATTTGAAGCTTTTCCAGGTATTTGACTTAAAAAATATTTAGAAGTATTCTCTTTTTGAGCCAATCAAAGACCCAGAATGAAGGGTAGAACTAGGGTGTTTACCAAGTCCCTTGGTGAACTCAAGTCTAAAACTCATCGGATCGGCTTCAAACGACGAATTTGAACCGTTGAAACCCGCCTACCTTACGAGTGATGCATATACATACCTTACGAGTGATGCATATACATGTAAAAGTTTTATTATTTCGAATTAATTTAGAATAAAGTCAAGTGGTCAAAATTAGAAGGTTAATAAATTAATTTTAATGCATTCATTTTTTGACGTTTTTTGACCACTTGACTCTATGCAAAATTAATTTCAAAATTTAAAATTTTTCATGTAGACGCATAACTCATAAGGTAAACGGGTGTCAACGGTTCGGATTCGTCGTTTGAAGCCGATTCGATAGAATTTAGACTTGAGTTCACTTGGTGAACTCAAGAGCAACCTAGTTCTACCCCAGAATGAAATCAGTAAAAATAAAAACACTGTGAAAACTTTACTATTTTGGTTGATAATGTATACCTCGATGATGTACATAGATGAAGTTAGATTCCCCCAAAAAAAAAAAAAAAAAAAAAAAAAAAACTTAGATGAAGTTAACTATTTAGGCAAAAAAACCCTAAAATAGAATGGTATTACTTTTCAGTTCGGCTCCACTTGAGATGTACTAAATTAATTAGTTGGTCCCAAATATTAAATCTAGAGCATTCATTTCTAAGTAGATTTACCACATCTGATGTAACCCAGCAATATTTGCCCATGCACACTGTCTGAATTTTGTTGAATCACTGGTGACATCTCTGATATGAAATAATTTGCAATATTAAAACGCACAAAATTTATTGAGACTCTCCAATAATTTCTGTTATGATTTGATTGAACCTAATCCGTTATTTTTTTTTCCTACAATAAACAATCTCTACAAACATTTGCAGCTTCAATAGTGTCTAAAATATTACTTTTACAACACTATACAAAGTTAAAGAATACCTAAACTAAACTGTGTAAAAATATCACGTCATCATCATACACGTCATGGCACCAGATGCGGAGGCAGATTTTCAAATTATAGAGATCAAGGAGTTATTTTAGCAAAAAAAATATTGGGATCAATTTACAATATTTATAGTATTTTTCTCTAAAATATATAGTTAAATCATGGAATTTAAAAATAAATTGGAGTCAATTTACCCCATTCATTACATGTGGCTCTGTCACTAGTCACTACATATCATGATAGAGCATGCATGCCGGTCACGTGCCGTGTTCATTCGCATACCATGACCATGCACCCTCTGAAAAAAAAATAGCACAACACAAAATAGCATATTCTAACACAATATGCGAACCTATCTAATCACAATATGACATGTGGTCATGTGACAACATTTTATATTATATTTATTTACAACTTTTTCATTTTTTTTACATTTTTTTATTTTTTCTTAAACTTAAAAAAAAAAATGGTTACTCTTGTACACCTTCTCTTTACTCATTTTCCCCCCTTATTTATTCTATTTTATTTTGTTTTATCTTTGTTATTTCGTATTTTATAGAACACGTTATTCTTAGATTTTTGACCTTAATTACTGTTTTACTCACTTTTTATATTGCTCTTTTTATATATTTAGTATGACCCTTTTTGCTTTATTAGTTACTATATTTTATCTTTTTGATATCGTATGCGGTCCTGTAGGTAGTTCATTTTAGGAGGTCCTTTTATGTGGATTTTTTAAGAATGCTTAATTTTAATAATTATTATTACATTATTATGTAGATTAGTATTGATTTTAGACCTATTTTATTTATTATTTTATTCATACATTGTACTATTTTGAGACATATGTCATCCTATACTCTTTTATCTTTGACCTTGTTATTTATATGATATTAAACCTACGTGGTTGGTGGTGGTATCTGGTCTTGGATCTATGATGAGTTGTGTATAGGTTGGGTACATTAAGTAGATTGTATTGATAGTGTGTTGGTTGGGGACATTAAGTGTATCGTATTTCTAGTGTGTAGGTTGAGTATACTACGTACTATTTAACAGAGTCCGGCTAATATGACATCGGTGTCATATGACACTAACTCCAAAATTGATTGAAAAGACTTTAAACGACTAATCCAAACCGTTCAAACCAATTTACTTTATGAGTGATGCGTTTACATGCAAATTTTTTATATTTTTGAGTTATTTTAGCATCAAATCAAGCGGTAAAAAATATTGAAAAATGAATGTATTAAAATTAACTTGAAAACTCACACATTTGACCGCTTGACTTGATACTAAATAAATTAGAAAAATTATAAATTTTGCATGTAAACGTACAACTAATGAAGTAGATCGGTTTGAATGGTTTGGATTCACCGTTTGAAGTCGATTTGATAGGCTTTGGAGTTGGTGTTATATAGGCTGACATGACACTGATGTTATAGTAGCCAGACTCTATATAACATTTTAAATGATACCACATACTATATAACATTGTATATTATACAACAACTCTATATAATATTTTCTATTATACAACAACCCTATAGAACATTTTTATATTATACAACAACCCTATATAACAACCCTATATAACATTGTACATTATACAACATACTATATATAACATTTTATATTATACAACATACTATACAGTACAATGACACAACACAAATGTAATTTCCTAATCTGAACTGCATGCGGGATTCTCCTAGACATTTCACCTAAATTTACATTGATTTTTTTTTGTAGTAGAAACTTTTTTTACTATAAATTAAGCAATCTCCCTAACTTCTAACAACTAATTAGACTATATCTCATATACTCGTCAACAAATACTTATGTAAAGCCGACACTTCTCGTGTCTTGATTAATGGAATATAGTGGCTAGATCTCTAGATTTCTTTGTCAAAAAAAATACTCGTCAACCAATGTTGGTCACCCTACCTAATTTTTGTTCAGAGTAATGGTTTTGAATTTTGATTGTTGGAGGTCAAGTATAATTCCGTCTTGTCCACACCTATAGATGCATGTACGCTACATATGTAAATAATACTTTTTCTTATGAAAGTGGGTAAATACCCACCGAGTAATTATAATTTTATTTATATTAAATCTGAATCATGTATAATTTAATTTTGTACATAAGCATATTTAATATAGAATACATAGACATTAATGGACGATGTGACATACGCTCGTTGATGGATAAGTCATGGATAATCATCTCTTTAATTTTTAAGACCCCTTTTTTACTTCAAAAGTTAATATTATTCCCTTTTTTCTAAAACATAGAGAAAATATTTAGAAGTTTCAGTTCCAAAATCAGATTGTGTCAGGACAATCCACACAGGCTCAAGAATCTACTGAATATTTCTCTTTTTGATTTGATTTATAAAAATTATGCAATAATGTAAATAATTGTGTAAAGTTTGTCTTATTCTAAAATTACAAGTATATTAATATTATAGAAAATTATAGAGTGAGGCTATGGTAATACATATGCATATTACGGATTGATTGATCCGTTCTATGGACCTAGCTATGTTTTCAAAGTTCAGACAGTAAATTTGAACCGGTTAAAATATGAACTCCATATGAAAAATATATTTAGAGACCATATTTTATATTTAAAAAATATATAATTTTTTTAAATAAGTAGATAATCACTTTCGAATGATGAATTTTTAGATATAGTGATTTTCTACTTATCTAAAAGAAATAGTACAAAGAACAGTTTTTTATGTGATCATGTTCAACTATTGAATTAGCTATTGCCCCCTCCAAAGATTTAATGCTCCAATCATGTTCCGTATTCTTATCTTTGTTTCATAGCTCAAATAGTCAATTCCAATCATGTTCCGTATTTTTAAGATCGGTAGAATTGCTACCGATCTTACTACCATTATAAATATTACTGTACTTTTACTGTTTGTCTATATCATTTTCTATTAATTAGTACCGATAAAAAAATTCCAAAAATATTTACTATAAACTATAAAGTATTAAAATTTCACTTGATTATAATAATAAAATGTTTAAAAATATAGAGTTCAATACCACAATACTTCAGAAAAAAAAAATTCCACTTGATTGAATTATAAGAGTAACTCTCTACATCATACCTACTAATTAAAGATATAAAAAGCAACCCAAATAAAACAAAACTCAAATTTATTTACAATAATAACACAAACGAAATTGAAACATTTTTTTCTATATCTTTCACGAATTTTTCATAATTCAGTTTTTTATTTTCTGGTTAATGGTTGTATGTTTTTCTCTTTCTGTTTCTCTTTTTTATTTTCTAAATGCATCAAACAGCAGCCAGCTCTATCTTCCCTTTTATAAAGTTTTGAAAAATAACGGTCATGCCACTCATTATGTAAGAAGTTATAATAGGTGTTAAGATGAATGTTATCTGTCAAACACAAACATTTGCAATTTAGAGGAATTTCAATAGTAGATATTAATTCATACACTTAATGCAACTGATATAGGTGGTCAGTCTACATCCAAATTAATACAACAAAATGATATCACCATTTTATTTTAGTTAAATAATGTTAATGGTCTAAGTAAATTGCTAACTAAAATTTATATTTCTATCAGAAATCTTTAAAGAAATAACTTAAGATAATTAAAAAAAAAGCTATGTTTACAGATTTTTTTTTTGTTGATCGACATATATTCTAACGAAAAAAGAAAAAGAAAATCACAGGCCATTTAATATGGACGGTACTGTATAAGAAAGTAGGATATGCAACAATTTTCTGTAGTTAGTTTTTTTGTTTAAAAAAAAAAACAGAGAAGTAATGTTCTGTTTCCAAAATGATGGGAAAAAAACCTCAATGCATAATTCAGATCAAAACATGGCAAATTACAAAATTGGATGTGAGATCATCTAAAATTTCTAATTTACTAATTATTATCTATTAGGACCCGCTACACAATAGCTTACAAGGAAATTGTTATGAAAAATCATGAAGTATCAAGTACTTTCAGATATTAGTAGGGGTGAGTAAATTGCTCATAACTCGTAACTCGCTCATAACTCGCTCGCTAAATCCTCATTAACAACTCGCTCATTAACTTAATGAGCCGAGCATGAGCATACCTCAACTCGCTCATAACTCGCTCATTAAGAACTGAGTTACATAAATCCTGCCACATCTAATCCACTTCTCTAATAGCTGTTAGTATATCCAGAAAAATAATATTAAGAATTTGCAAATTTTCCTAAAACAAGCAAAATTACAATTCCCATTCAATGCACTATTCCTTAATTTTCTTTGGTTTCGGACCATACTCATCAATACACTAGTCTCAAAATATAACCCAAAATTTATCACAAAAAAATTGATCATTAATACACCATTCTGGATTTGTACAGTTCTGAATTTGTATATTTCTAAATTCTATATTTTTATTATTATTTTAATAATGCAAATTTGTAGGTATGTGAGAAGGAGATAGCTTTGAGTATGTGACATGTAGGGCCGTGAGAACGACAAAAAGATAGTTGTTTGATTTTGTTAAATTTGATTATGGACAATTTTTTGTTGAATTATGTACTGTTTAATTATGTTGAATTATGACAATTTGTTAAATTCTATAAATGAAAATTAGTTTTTGAATGATGTATTTTAAACAACTCGGCAACTAGCTCATTATCAACATGCTCATTAACAACTCGCTCATTAACAATTCGCTCTAACTCGCTCATTAACAATTCGCTCTAACTCGCTCATTAACAACTCGCTCATTAAGCTAATGAGCTGAGCATGAGCATACCCCAACTCGCTCATGCTCGCTCATTAATCACCCCTAGATATTACCCAATGAAACCACATTTAAATAGATAGAACCTTGTACAAAAACTTTTAACTGAAATAACTAAAATTTGTTCAAGAGTCAAAAAATATTAACTATGACAATAACATATTGGACTTGAAAATGAGATGAATATAAAATTGGTAGATCTGGTCCACCATTATGTTTCTCATTATTATAGTTTGAAAAACATTGATATCAATTTTTCATTTTGCTGAACTTTACATGATGTATTAGAAGACTTAATTATCTTTTCAAAAAAGTAACGGAATAAAGTATAACCGTTGGAAGTTGCAAATCAGTCAATTTAATCAATACCAGTAATTTTTTTTATGGATAGGAATAAGACAAATTGAATAGATAACTATATGTATCATATATCTCAGATCACTAATTAGAAATCATTGTAAAAAAAAATTGAGTACACTCAACTAAAAGTAACATATGACAGTACAAAACTATCTAGATAAATATAAAAACAATTGGATATTATAATAAGAGCAGAGTTAAAATGCACTATTCATTTTGTGCTCCAATCACACTTCACATTCTTATTTCTATTTTTAAAATCCGAATAGTCGATCTGAACCACTCAGCATAATCTCCATATTAAAATGTGATTGAAGACCAAATTTATATATATTTTTTGAATTTTTTACTTTTAGATAGGTACAAATCACTTTTTTGGATGGTGTAGAATTATCTGAAAACAATGATTTTGTACTTATTTAAAAAAAATCCAAAAAATATAAATTTAGTCTCCAAGCACATTTTAATACGAAGATCATGGTGAGCAGTTCGGATCGATTGTTCGGACTTTAAAAATGAAGATAAGGATGTAGAACATAATTATAGCACAAAACTAATAGTGCATTTTAGCCTTACTTTTATTCTAGGTTGCACGGATACGCCGGTTTAGGCCGCGTATCGGTATCGAATACCGATACGCGCCGATGCAGCACCGATACGCCAGCTGGCGTATCCGCCTACGTGGCGTATCCTTACTTGGCCGATACGGTCGCCGATACTCTGTTGAAACTCACGGATACGGCGGGATACATGTGGATACGGTGAACCGCGCCTGTGAACCGCGCTCGTGAACCGCTCTCGCGCCGTGAGCTGCGCCTGTGAACCAGCGAAAATCCATTTTTTTTCTGCTGCTCGCATGACTCGAATTCAAGCTTCGGTGAAAGGGGTAAAAAACTTTAACCACTCCACCAAAGTTTCTTTGTGTTATATTCTAGTTACTATAGTATTTAATATATTCTTATGTTATGTCTTTAATTTTTTATACAAATTTAATTTAAGTTATGATTATCTAAATATAATATATAAAATAATAAAAATAATATATATAATAGACGTATCGTATTCTAGATTTTTGAAAATTGTCATATCGCCGTATCCGTATCCGTATCGTATCCGATACGATACCCGTACCCGTATTCATGCAACATAGCTTTTATTACAATAGGTGAGAGAAATTGAATATATTTTTATTATCTCTTAAAATTGTCAGTGTTAATAGAATAAATTATATTCTAATAATAGGTGAGAGAAAACAAAAATATAATTATTATCTAATTAAATTGTCAGTGTTAATTAGAATAAAGTATATTCCTAAGTGTACTTTGGACCAGTTGCTTTTGCAAAAGCTTATAATAACATGTAATGATAAGGTGCATGATTCGAAAAATGTCGGATAAATTAAGGAGCTTTTCTTCCCACTAATGGAAAACTATATCATACACTACTGGATCCTACTTCCAACATATTGGAGAGCAAAACAAAAAAATATAAGGGGGAAATTAATATAATTAAAATAAAACGGTTAAGAGAAATCCTTGTCACCTTAATTTTTTTGGGATTTATACCCAAAAGAAAATTGCATTATTTAATTTTAAGTTTTCTAATTTTTTGTAATTCCCCCCCCCCCCCCCCCCCCCCAAATAAAGTTTATTATTGTGAAAAGCTCACAATTTCATGCTACATTTTTTTTAACAAAAATATTAAAAAAAACTTATTAAATCACTGTACTTGCATTTCAATAAGATGTAGTGTTGAAATCTGACTTAAAATTTTCTATTTTATTTCTGAAAACGTTGAAACCATTTTGGCATTTTGCGCCGACTAGTTTAGATAGGCTATCTGTTTTCCAAATATTTGTGCACACATTTTGAAGAGTAAATAAAATAAATAAGGGAAAATAAAAAATAATAAGAATAAACGGAAAAGAAAAATCCTTGTCACCTATTATTATTATTTTTTTTGCAATTTATACCTAAAAGAAAGATTTGTATTGACAAAACAAAATTTGGGTGCATTCTTCTGAAAATTGGTCACAATTTCATGCTAAATTATAAAAAAAAAAACTTATTAAATTAATGTACTTGCATTTTCAATAAGATGTAGTGTTAAAATATGACTTAAAATTTTATTCTTTATTTCTGAAAATCTTGAAACCATTTTGGCATTTTGCAATGCACATAAATTTCTCTTTCAAGTAGCAATGCACCGACTAGTTTGAGTCTTTAGACAGGCTATCTATTTTCCAAATATATTTGCACACATTTTAGCATCATTGGACCCATCAAAGGATATGTATCAGATGCCACTAAGCCACACCTTAAAAGCCCACGCCACCTCAACACACCCACACACCCACACACACACAATGACACAACACAGTCACAAACACAGCAAGTAATTAATGTGGGAATTTGAGAATAAGTCCATTTTCCAGCTTTGTTCTCCCTCAATAAATTCTCTCTTCTCTCTCTCTCTCTTCTATCCTTCCCTTCCTCTCTCACTTCCCAAGGCACTGGCACCTATCTCTGACATTTGGGTATTTCTTCTTCTTCTCCTCCTCCTTTTTTTCCTTTCCTTATATCAGCATATTATTGTTTCAAGGTGTTCTGTTTTCTACATTTGGGTATTGCTCTTTTTCTTCCTTTATACCTCAATTTCTCTCAATGGGTGTTTTTTCTTTTATCTTGTAAGCGCATACATGTTTTTAAGAATTGTACCTATACCTATACAATTCCAATTACTTGGGTATTGCTCTGTTTTCTTCCTTTATATCTCAGTTTCTCTCAATTTGCTTTTATCTTGTAAGCAGTTACATGTTGATATAGAATTGTACCTGTACCTTATTTGAATGGTCTATTCCTGACAATTCGAATTACTTGGTACTTTTCAATTTCTCGCACAATTTTGTAGCTTAAGTGCTCTCTAATTCCCTTGAAATATTGATATTTTTCTTCAGTTTTTATTAAAGAAAGGTGTTTTTTTAAGTTAAACCGGTTCTATAGATCTGTTGTATCATATTTTGTTTCAATTCGACAAATTCTAGAACCTGTTTTTCATCTCTCGTTTTTTGCAAAAGTTTAAATTGTAGTGTCTTTTTGCACGGATATCATTGACCTCTAGTCAAAACCTTGACTTGGTCTCCATGCCTCTGTAATTTTTAATTATTTCCCCAGTTTATTTTTTTAATATAGTTATTAATTAACACGCGTATGTAACTATAACCGACCCAAATGGGTCCCTTTACCCCCCTCCCCCCTCCCCCCTCTCTCTCCTTTTTTTGTCTCCATTTTTATTCACGCTTCTTTGCATGTTATATCTTCACCTTTTGAGCTGTCGCTCTCTCCTTCTTCTTCACACTATAGACACTATATAGCTTTAGTACAAACTCTTTACCTTATGCACAATTCATACATGTTTGCTTATTTATAAAATTGTAATGGAAATTTATCTTGGGTTTGAATCAGAACCAGTGTGCCTGAGATCAACGGCTGTGATGGGGTTGTCAGTGTCACCAGGGGCCACAGAGACGCGCCATAGAAATGGTTGTATTTTGTAAGTTTTCTCTCTATTTTCTCTTTAATTATCTAATTTAATTCCATGCAAACAAACCTCGTATCCTCACTAATTCACATTTAAATTCTCTATATTTTTATGATTGTGTAAGTTTGGATGTAGGGTCAGTTTATAATTTCTTAAAATTAGTGGGGTTATCTGCAAAAAAAATCTTTTTCAGGTGGTGGCCTGGTGGGTTGTCCTGTTTGTATCATCCAAACAGATTTGTGCAATTTTGTTTCACAATTTTTGGCACTTGATAATTTAAGACCAAACTTAAGTTTGCAAATACTTATTACTTATAGAATGTTGTAAATAAATGGGGCAAATTAGTTGTTGAATGGAACCCTACTTCATTTAATTGTTCCTTTTATGAAGTGTATACTTATCCATTAAGTGGGGATATAGTACAGCTGGACATACTTATTTTTGCATATTGTTTTATTGTGTACTTAACCATTAAAGGGACATATTTGGACATATGAACAAATATATGTAACTATTCAAGGAGAATTTCAAAATGAAACTTTCACAAAATTCAACTTATATTAATTGTGTATTAAGTATTATTAATTGTGGTGAGAATTTGGTTAGCTATCAATTGCAAACAATGGATTTTATGATGTGTGTGACACATATCATTGTCAAAGAAACAAACAATCATAAATTCCATTGGTTTGCCTTTTAACTATCAAGATTATACAAGCTGTCTCTAACAATGGCCTTACATAACTTTATTATTTTTGTTGACCTCATTTTCTCATTCAATCTGGTGTTATTGATGGCTGGTTCAGATATTAGAAAAAATAATTACCAATTGTTTTGTAATAGTAACATATGTCACTGTTTATGATAACAATTTGTTGTAGTTCTTGCACAGTGATGTTGTTCCTTTTGTACATGCAGGCATATTTTCTATTTCATTTTAATTTGGCTCATTTTAAGCTGTTCTTTTCCTGACTAGTGAATCTGTATCTTTTTGTGGTGTGTCTAAATCAAAATGGTATAGCTAGATTTGGAACCAGAATTTCAACCACATATTATATAGTCTCTCCGTAAATGCTATTAATGATATTAGTTGACTGTTAGAGCTCTGGAAATTTATATTTTATTTAATTTGAATTAGCATCAGATTCTGACTTTATTAACATTTATTTCATCGATTTTTCATCCACACTAATCTTGATGCCAGCATTTTGCTCTCTATTGTAGTGATGAAGCAGCAAAAAAACCGACCCCAAAAATCAAGGTTTTACGTGAAGTCGAAAAGATCAACATTTTCATATCTGAAAGAAGTTCAAACTGTAAATTTGGTTATTTAAAACTCTTGCTGTATTTCATCATTGGTGGTGCTTTTTTCACATTTGTATATGGGCCACGACAGTATCACGAACATTCACCTCTTCCTAGTCATCGGTAAATAATTATTTAGTTTCTTTTACTTTATTTTGTTTAATTTAAGTATGTTACTTTTCTGATAGATTATATGGAACATTTTTTTAACATTTATATCTTGCTGTACTATGAGAAACTTATGACCATAAATTTGGGAATTGTACGAATGTAGGTTTTTGGATGTGAGATGGATATACGACTCCGACAAATTAGATCCCCCATATGAATCATCTGTCAGTATCAATTGGGATAATATCTCAAAAGCGGTTGAAAATCTCGCAACCGAAAATCCAGGAAATTTTACGATTGGTTTATTGAACTTCAATATGAGTGAGTTTGACTCGTGGCAACAAACTCTTCCTGATTCCAAAATCTCAGTTGTAGCACTGGAACATGCAGAGAGTAGTGTTACATGGGAGAAATTGTACCCAGAATGGATTGATGAAGAGGAGGAAGAAGAGATACCATCATGCCCCACTCTACCCGATCCAAAATTTGATCCAGGTATATATCTTATACACTTATAAATATCAGTTCCGGATTCGCAAAAAAAAAAAAAATCGAGATTTTGTTATCTTGATATGCTGTAAATTGGCTAGTACCATTTTCCTTGTTGGGTAATATATAGGATATTCTAATAAATAATGCAGCTCAATAATTTACTCAAAAGGAGAAATATCTAATATTTTCTTGTAGGCCCAACAACAAATTATCAAACTTTAGGGGGCATGGTATAAATATCATACTAATTTGGAAATGGAACATTTAAGAAAACTATATCCATAAAATTAACATCATTAGACCAATTTTTTCCTACAGCATTGAAGTTTATTAATTGCCAGAAATAATTAATGCTGTCACTGTTTGTTTAGTTTTTTCTTAGGGTGTTTAGTAGTATACAGTGTGGTAATTAATAAGGGCGGTTTAATGCTGGTTGAAATCTGATTTGTGCAAAACTGAGGTTGTTTTAATAAAATGAAACATGTGGTACTATGCACTTGTTTTTTTTCCAGAAAAAGAAAAACAAAAGTAAGTGGGTTAATGCTGGCTAGTACATAAACCGGAGTAATGATGCATGCAAGTGCAATCCCATCTCTCAACAATGACATAAATGCTACCTTAAATTTTGTACAGGGTTAAAATTTGACATAGTAGCAGTAAAGCTGCCATGTAACAGATCAAAAAGTAATTGGTCAAGAGATGTGGCAAGGTTGCATCTACAGTTGTCAGCTGCCAAGCTGGCAGTCGCCTCGGCAAGGAAGAACTCACCTATGCATGTGTTGTTCATCACCGATTGCTTTCCGATGCCGAACCTGTTCGGGTGCAAGCACATGGTGAAACGAGAGGAAAATGTTTGGTTGTATGAACCTGATGTGAGGTCGCTAAAAGAGAAGTTGCGACTGCCAATCGGGTCGTGCGAGCTTGCAGTTCCATTCAGTGCAAAAGGTGATCTATAAGCAATTTTAGTGATTTACTTAATCTACTTAATTTATTGCTATAGATCAGAAGACTTACAAGGACCACACACTTAAAATTGCCATGGTAGAATTTTGAGGTGCATTGAATGACTCATTTACCATTACCTAAAAAAAAGATTTTCCAATATAGTGCCTCAACTAAAAGAATCTTGATTATTTATATTTTATTTTCTGATTAATTATTGTGTTATGAAGAATTCTGTCGTCTCTTTTTTTGCGGTAATAAATGTTTATTTTCTATTGAATATATGAAGGAAAAATTCTTTTAATATCATAAAGTAACACTTAAAAAAATTATTACTCCTAAATGAAATCTTATTGACAATTCGAAACATCACAGCGCGATTATACTCGGTTGATCGGCATCGTGAGGCGTATGCCACAATCCTACACTCTGCTGATGCATATGTGTGCGGAGCAATTGCAGTGGCACAGAGCATCCGCCAGGCTGGGTCAACACGTGACCTAGTCATCCTAGTCGACTCCTCGATTTCTTCCGAGCAACGGGCCGGGCTACAATCTGCCGGGTGGAAGGTTCGGACGATTGAACGGATCCGGAACCCGAAGGCTAATCAAAATGCTTACAATGAGTGGAATTATAGCAAGTTTCGTCTATGGCAACTTACTGACTATGACAAAATTATTTTCATAGATGCAGATTTGTTGATTTTGCGAAATATCGACTTTCTATTTGCCTTGCCGGAGATTAGCGCAACCCAGAATAATGCGAGTTTGTTTAATTCTGGTGTAATGGTCATAGAACCATGCAACTGCACATTCAACCTACTAATGGAGAACATAGATGACATACACTCATACAATGGAGGCGATCAAGGCTACTTGAATGAGATCTTTACATGGTGGCATAGAATACCTAAGCAAATGAATTTCTTGAAGCATTTTTGGGTAGGGGATAAAGAGGAAGTCAAGGTGAAGAAGACACGGCTTTTTGGGGCGGAACCGCCCGTGCTTTACGTGCTCCATTATCTTGGGCTAAAACCATGGCTTTGTTATAGAGACTATGATTGCAACTGGAATGTGCCATGCATGCGCCATTTTGCGAGCGACGTGGCACATGCGAAATGGTGGAAGGTGCACGATAAGATGCCAAGGGATTTACAGAGCTTTTGTGCATTGCAAACAAGACAAAAGGCCGGGTTGGAGTGGGACCGGCGACAAGCCGAGAAGGCGAATTTCTCTGACCGACACTGGAAACAAAAAATAAACGATTCGAGATTGAAATTGTGTCATGACAAGTACTGCGATTGGGAAGCCATGCTCTTGAACTGGGGTAAGCCAGATCCTGGCAAAAAGACTTGAAGCAGTTAGGATTATTTTTTTTTTTTTCTTTTTTGGTGCTTTTATAATGATCTGTGGGGTATATACCTGGTGGGTTGTATATACCATATATATTTACTCTCTGGTGAAACAAAATATAGTACGAAGGTAATTAGTTAGAGCGAATCAATTGATAATAAAGTTCAAATTTGAAATTCACATTATAATTATGATGTATATTTTTTTTGTGTTATATATGTCTATAAAAATGATGAGATTTGATGTATATATGTTTTATTGTATATCAAGTGATTTAAAATTTCAACTGTGTGAAATAACGGTTTTTGATGAATCATCAAATATACTTGAATACATGAAATTTAATTGCTTAGCTATCTACACATCTAATAACATACTTATGAATTTATTTTTAATTTTTAATTTTATTTAAATTTTTGAGAATCCGTTATCAAAATTGTCAAGTGATCATTACAAATTTCGGATCAAATCCGTAGATTATAATTGCGCTGGGCCTATTTTAGCATGAAAGTTTAGCTGGGCCTATTTTAGTGCGAAAATTTTGGGCTATTGTGAAACAAAACATATCTTAATTATGCTACTCTGGTCATAGTCTCGTAGCAAATGAGGGGAAGTGGGGCCATGGCCCCTTCAAGTCCAGATTTTTTTTTTAAGGTTGGAGAACTAAGCGGCCAAGTCTCATCATTTTCATTCTATCTTGTCAAACATGCTTACATTGATACTCTCTATTTACAAAATATAAGCATGTGTCTACACCGACACAGTGCTGTGACAAGGTACCCTCTATTCGAAATCCTAGGAGTTATCCAAAAATGGTCCAATTATGCACATCCATTGTCGACTCATTAATTGGTATGCCTTCCGGTTTCGAGTCCAGATTCTCTGTATTATCTCAATGTTTGAGTTTGAATCCGGACAATTCAATCAGAATTCAAACTAATTCGATTCAAATTTGTAATACACAGAGCTTTTTAAAATAGTATCAATATATATACTGAACGGACCGGATTTGAATCCGAAAGGATTGATTTTTGAAGTTTCTTAGTCATATGAAGTTTCCAGATATTGACCGTTCGATTTACTTTTCTTTACTTATTTATCTTGATTGAAGGATTCATGTATTCTTACTTTTTTTTTTGTTTTATCTAAGCGTATGTTTGCAGTACTTATGTAACTTTTTGAAATGATTTCAAGTTTTACTTTATTTTACGGAGAATCTCACGAGTTTTACATGAAATTTAATCCGAAAGGGTTGGTCGGCCAATAGCCAATCAACAAATTTCATTAATTAAGAAAAATATTTACACGAGTTTTAATGTTTTAAAAGAAAATGTTTATTTGTTTTCAAATTTGCAAACTTTTTAATAGAAATTATTTTTAATTTATTTTTCTTCAGTAAATATTTTTATAAGTGAAGCTAAAACGTAACTATAGTTTAAATAATATACTTTCAAATAATTAATGATTCCTAAAAATAATTAATAAATTGCGCAATGTGTTTTTTTTCTCTTTCTTTTTTCATGAGAGGGTGAGGCGGTCCGTTGGTTACACATCTATTCTTAACAAAATACATATTGTCATATTAAAATATCGTTAAAAGAATTAAGTTCAAATTAATTATACACATACCATAAAGAACAATATTGTAAAATTGCCAACCGAATCAATAAATTAAATATCTTTTATACGGTAATTATCAAATTCTTGCATTGCCCCAGCTTCAAATTTCATTCTGGTTGTCATTGTACCTCAAATAAATGAAATAAAGAATAAAGTTTTCCATTAATAAATGTTTTGGTGGTTTGCAAACAGAACAGATGGTTTGTTGCTTTTGTAGCTAATGATTATTTGGCAAGAAGAAATAATTCTTAATTGGTACGTGGAGTGTAAATTAATGTTAATCAGTGCGAAAAGGCTCTGTACTTGACTTTCCCATGAAACAGAACACGCCCAACTGATCATTGGGGCCCAATTTTTTAATGCAGATAATAATACAAAATACAAGGAAAAGAGATAAGAATAAGATTGACCTAATCTCAGGGGAAATAAATCTGCTGTGATTTTAAAAGAATCGCAGGACCAAATCTACCTTTTTATTTTTTTAGAATGTACGAATTTCAACAACACTTTTTTTTATGCACGAATCTCCAAATAGATGCATGTATGGATTTAGAATAATAGAATCCTGTGATTCCCAAAAATCACAGCAGATTTGTAACCAATCTTAGAACTGGTTGCCAAATTGAAATCACGAGTTCCAGACATGGTCAAAAGCGGGTGCAATGTAACCAATGTTGATTGCAGCTACTGTAAATATTAATTTTATACAAAAGAAAAAGGTACTCCATAAAAGTTACGTAGGTCAAGTCAGAAACAATTTGGCCTAGAGATATGGAAGGTATGAACAATCAATGGGTTCCACCATCCCAGTGTATTTAAAATTTGGTAAATGGCCCCCCTGCATAAACTATTAACTATACGGTCATGGGTTCGAGGCCCACGCGGAGGAATTCACCTAAAGTAACTCAAATTTTGAGTTTTGATCCAGACAGTTTAATATGTTTTGGCACGAATATTAAAGGACCCTATGTATTACATTCAAATCGAATTAATCTGAATTCTGATCGGACAATCTGGATCAAACTCAAAATTTGTGTTATTTCATAGGATCCGATCTCCACCTGGAGCACATTTTCAATTTTTTTTGGATGAACAAACCTCAAATATATTATATAGTCATGTACCTCGCCGTGTCGTACTGTGGAGAGAGGAGCAGAGGCAGAGGTAGAGGCAGAGGCAGAGGCAGAGAGGAGCTAGGGTCGGGAGAATCCATATCACGTAAGGTACTTCATTTTTAAGTTTGGATCGAGTGTTATATACTAGTACGAATTTTAAAGGAACTCTGTGCATTACATATTAGGACCGAATTAATTCAGATTCTAATCAGACGGTTATGATTAAAACTCAAGCAGTGCATTACCTATCTGATTCGGACTCCAAAGAATTCCTTTTCTCTAAATTTTGTTTATCTCGCCTTGTACACTTCTCAATATTTTTTTTTATAAATTTTTGTAAGATCTATGGGCCTGGCCAAGCAGAAGTAATATCAGACTGGGCTTATGCGGAGACAAAATTAGTATTTCTATTTTTAAATCACAGCCCAAAAGCATGATAAGGCCTTTCCATTCAATGAAATAACTTATCCAACAAACTAGAAAATAAATAAATTTTTTACCTTTAAAAAGGTCTTGTTATCAACCAGGCCCGTCCCATAATTGTATATAGTTTTGAGTTAGATACTGAAACAATTCAGAATTGTATCTACTTAGAATATAACATCATTATCTACTTTAATAAAGGCCTCTATTTTTTTTTATATATTTCCAACTTAAAAACACTCATTCTTGGTAAGTCAATTTTGCCATGCATAGTTCAGATTCAATGTTTCCAAAAAAAAGACAAAACCCAAATAAAAAGGAACAAGCACTGATCACTGATCATCAGTTACCAGTGGTCCATTTATTAACAATGACTAATCAAAGTGGGGAACCTACGCCGCTAAATAGTAAGCAAATAGTAAACATTAAAGACTGATAGCAGTGAGGTACTACAATTTGAGCCTTACAACCCAAATTTAAGTTTTTGACAGGAGCTCTTTGGAGCAGAAATGGCAGCTCTATGTCCACTATTTATTTCACACAGTATAGTTGTTGTACTTGTTGTACGGTTGGCTACAAATTAGTAGCTACAACTGTTTAACTTCTCACTGATCAGGAAAAGAGCTTCTGTTCCGGTTCCAGTCCCTATTCTCTTGTCCTTGTACTGAAATTAATTACATGACATCATGTCATTAATTAATTACATTCACAACAATATTTTAATTACAACAACATATTTTTATGGGTTGCTAATAAAATGAAACAATAGTAAATTCTCCATTATTGGTGATCCAAATGTAAGAGAATAATTTGCAATTTTTGGGTTTCAAGTGATGAATTTCCTCCTTGTGCATGTGCATGCATATTAGCAAAGTACATTGGAAAGCTCATAATATATATATATATATATATATATATATATATATATATATATATATATATATATAGTTGAGCTATGGTGCATTGTAATGTATATGCCCTCTTATACATTGGACTGCAAACCGCTGGATTCGAAGTTCAAATAGTTGATCTAAAGGGCTCAACATGTTCTACATATCAAAATGTGCTTGGAGACCAAATTTTATATTTTTTGGAAATTTTTTACTATTTTTTTAGAATTTTTGAAAATCGCTGTTTTTCAGAAATTTCTGGACCATAAAAAAACAATGATTTTCAAAAATTCTAAAAAAATAGCAAACAATTTTAAAAAAATACAAAATTTAATCTTCAAGCATATTTTAATATGGATATCAAATTGAACGGTTTGGACGGTTGTTTTGAAGTCAATACCAACGATTTATAGTCCAATGTACAAGAGGTCTATACATTGCAATGTACCATAGCCCAACTATATATATATATATATATATATATATATATATATATATATATATATATATATAGAGAGAGAGAGAGAGAGAGATGGGCTACGGTGCTTCGCGAAGTAAATGGTCTTTTTGACTTCACGCCATATTTTCATTTGAAAATTCAAACAACCGATCTGAACCGTTCAACATGTTCTAAATATTGAAATGTGCTTGGAGACTAAATTTTATATTTTTTGAATTTTTTTTACTATTTATTATGCCACTTTGAAAATTTTACTATTTATTATGCCACTTTGAAAATCGTTGATCCACTGTGAACAGTAAAAACAGTAAAAATTTCTGGACCACTGGATCAGCGATTTTCAAAGTGGCTTAATAAATAGTAAAAAATTCCAAAAAATGTAAAATTTAGTCTCCAAGCACATTTCAATATTTAGAACATGTTGAACGGATCGGATCGGTTGTTTGGATTTTCAAAATAAAATTATGGCGTGAAGTAAAAAAGACCATTTACTTCGCGAATATATATATAGATGGGCTATTGTGCTTTGCAAAGTAAATGGGGATTTACTTCGGACCATATTTTCATTTTGAAAATCCAAACAACCGATCCGAACAGTTCAACATGTTCTAAATATTGAAATGTGCTTGGAGACTAAATTTTACATTTTTTTGGAATTTTTTTACTATTTATTAAGCCACATTGAAAATCACTGATCCGGTGGTCCAGAAAATTTTACTGTTTTTACTGTTTACAGTGGATCAGCGATTTTCAAAGTGGCTTAATAAATAGTAAAAAATTTCAAAAAAATGTAAAATTTAGTCTCCAAGCACATTTCAATATTTAGAACATGTTGAACGGTTCAGATCGGTTGTTTGAATTTTCAAAATGAAAATATGATCCGAAGTAAACTCCCCCATTTACTTTGCAAAGCACAATAGCCCATCTCTCTCTCTCTCTCTCTCTCTCTCTATATATATATATATATATATATATATATACATACATACACACACCTATTGATAAATTAGAGTTTAATTTTACTGTATAGTTCATACATATTTAATTTTCACCAACCATAGGAGTACCTTGTTGCAGCCTTTGCAATAAACCCAAATGTTTCAACTAATTTGAGCACTGCAGCATTCGCATGCACATGCATTGTTATGACCACCAGAAATTACCAAACATGCACTAGATTCATCTTGGCAAAGTTCTGAAATTATAACATATATAGTCATCTTTCTTTTGTTATTAATTTTGGTGGATTTCACTTAGTGTACATATGCGCATAGCATGTGGCGTGCGTGCATGTGTGTGTCTGTGTGCATCCACAAATCTTTAGTTGGTTTAACTTTTAGAAGCATCATAGTTATATTCTTAAAAAAAAATTGCAAGCATCATAGTTAGATTTATTTATTTATTTACAAATAAACAAATGGATTTAAATGAAACAAGCACCTTCGGTGCGGGAACTATGAAAAATATATAGGTGGAGGGTGGAGAGTTTAGGTTTAAGGTTCATGGGCTCATGGCATGCTTCCACCCTCCACTGTAGTAGTGCTATGGTGGAGCTGTTTTCAGAAATCCCGTATTGAAGATGCTTGTTTCGTTTAAATGGATTT
Organism: Carex myosuroides; assembly: GCA_028015225.1. Lineage (NCBI taxonomy): Eukaryota > Viridiplantae > Streptophyta > Magnoliopsida > Poales > Cyperaceae > Carex > Carex myosuroides. The sequence continues at coordinate 11,853,518 of CM051465.1, forward strand.
GTTTTTTTCTAAATAAATAAAAAAATCTCATAGTTATATATGTATATCTTACCATTGACTGGCATTGACTGGCTTTGATGTGAAAAGTTAGCAAAAACAATGGTATCATTATTATTTTTTTTTTGTTTACATAAAAAAAAAAAAAATTCAGATTCTTATGTTATATGTACTTATCCTATGTTGCATCATCAGAGACCATTATGAAAAGGCTTCATATATACTTGCACCACACTACATATAAGCATGCACCAAAAAAAAAGGAAAGTTAGCAGGGTCATATAAGCAACTTTTGCATAGTTGATTCACCTTTCCCACAAGGAAAGACTGATAGCAACCCACATGGAAATTCCAAGTTATATCATTGGGCACTAAAAAGGAGAGATGAGAGAGCATTTGATTCAGTGCCATTGATGCATTCCTTTCCCCTTCCCCATCACAATCAAAGCAGTGTGCTTTTGTTTCTCTTTGCTTCAATCTCTTTTCTATTTTCTCTCATGTGGTAAGATTTAATATGGTGAGACTTAACTTGGTCAATCCAAATCATGCCTTTCCTTTACCAGCAAAGGTCGTAATAGAAAGTGGAGAACTCAATTACACACAGCGATAGGAGCCTGCGCATCTCTTTTTCACCTCTCTCTCTCTCTCTCTCTCTCTCTCTCTCTTTTTTTCTTCTCTCTCATTTGGTTCTTGACACAATTATTAAATCAAGAACTATAAAGAGAGTGCATGATATAAAAAGAGAAAAAGATAAAAATAAAATACTGTGCCTTTCCGCTGTAAAAATCTGTGTAAACACATGTTGCACCATGACTTGAACATACCTTAAAATGGATGATTTGGTTATATATATATTTTTTATATATGGCTGCAATTGAGTAATTTAAATAAGGAGAGGGATCAGTGTCACCACCTTTTGGTGGCATCAAATAATAACCAATTAACCAAATTCAAATCATTAAATAGTCATCCTATTTCGGATTCAAATTTTGTAGAATTTCAGAGAGCTAGAACTCAAATGCAACATATCGGTGGTTGACGTTTCAAATGTTTTGATCTTTGATAAAACAAGTAAACAACAATAAAAATGAAATCATAATTTTGTGCATAGAAGTATAAATGTGAGATATTAAATATTCAACAGTATAAGTTGGTCATTTAACTCATAAATTCTGCAATGTTGATAAGTTGGAAAATCACATACCACAACGGGGGCGACATCGGCATTGGATGCCTCCAGTAATTAACTTGTGATTAGCAATCATTAATATACAAAGCTAACAAAAGATTAAAAAAATATCAACAGAAAAAAAAGCTACCAGACTATACTTTATTAGTGTACCACAACGTCGTGCTCGTTCCATCATACATTAATTAAATCTAAAATTCAATGAATGAAAGTGAAGACGCAAATTAAAGATGTTTTATAGCCATCATATCTTTTTGTCATGATTTATTTGTTAAAAGTTGTAAACTTGTAATGTCGATTAAATAATATATGAAAACAGGAAAACTATAAGCTACCATCACCTTTGGTGCCAGTTGGGGACATCCTAGTATGCAAAAATGCAATAAAACCTTGTAATCATGGGGGCATCTAGTACCGGATCCATATCCTCCCCGGTACCGTAAAAGAGTCCCTCAGCTGGTTTGGGATTAACTCTCAGCTGTAGGTACGGTTTGAGATTAACTCTCAGCTGTGTAAATACCCGTAGGTATTTTTTTGAGGAAATACCCGTAGGTACGGTTTGAGATTAACTCTCAGCTGGTTTGGGATTCGGGCTGACAGAGGGGGCAGTATTATTGGGCTTTGAGATTCGTGCCAAGTTAAAAAGAACGGTCCAGATCAAGTAATTGTAAAAGATTCCCTATTATGGTACCGGGGGTGGTGTGAATTCATCTAGTACCAAGCTTGGTGATTGGTGAACTCTATACTTTGGATAATACATAGGCTCCAGAGGAAGCTATACTCAGAGACTAGCTAGACAAGGATCATATATAGCTCCTTCAAATTAAATGTATTTGCAAATTGCAACATATTATATGTATATATAAGACGAGTCTAATATTAGTTATAAATATGAAGCATATATAGAACTAATATAATTTTTGAGAGATCAAACATTCCTATTTTATTTTCTTGAGTAATATATGGTAATTACTTGACATCTTAATCTCCTACATATTAGTTCAATTCAACATTGGTACTATTCTTTTATTATATATACTGAATGACTGCGTTTTGTTCTCTATATATAGTAATGATACTTTCTGACTACACTATTTTCCATTTCTTTTATTATATAAATTGAAGCAGGACATTCGATGGCCTCCTAGCCGTCTGATTTCCAAAATTGAATTATGATTAACAGATCCATTTCCATTAAACCCATTACTGCAAAAGTCTAAATAATCCTAACAATAGATGGATGAAGAGCCTATCAGACCGCGCACTCCTTCTCCATGTAGCAACAAATAAGAACTGACAGGATGTCTTGCACACCCCTTGTTATGGATTAAAAAAACATATATGCAAGCTTAAACATGCATGATATTTGTAGTATTAATCAGCACCATGGTCATGTATTAAACTTATCAAAGTTACAAAAAATATTGCAAAATATATACCAACTTGTAGAAAAAAAAAATGTCAAGTTACATAGAAATAAAATTGACCGAAAAGTAATTTGTTCAATCAGGCAAGAGAGAGAACTAGGGTTAGTTGATTGGGGTGATTGGTTATTGTTGAAGGATCTTGGATAATAATGGGTTGGTACTTTGAATGAAAGGAATGCATCTATATCTAGGGTTATCCCCTCAGGCCTCTAGTGACCTAGTCTCTCAGCCTCTCAGGTAGAGTATGGACCATTCACAGACTAGACTTCTTCCATTTTTGGCAAGTTATCCCATCATAACTGCATAATTCTCTTTTACTTCCATGAAGCAAACAGTAATGTACAACGTATTGATTTATATCTCACTTATAGATGTTGAAAAGGACTTGCAATTATGGTGAATACGGTTCTTTTCGAAACCACAAATTAGCAGCTAGTTATTGGTTTTAGCTTATGTATATCATTACATAAATCAAAGTCCATTTGTCTTCATTATAGATTGCACAATCAAGCCTGACAACTAACAAGAAATTCAGATCGAGATCGAGATCGGAAAACAAGACAAATTAACGACATGAAAGTGCGATTACTACATTCTGACAGTGATGTGATTATATAGATGCTTTTTAACTCGACATTGCGTTTCCATCTCGAATAAGTTGGTTACCTTTTCGACACATAATGGGACCACCATGAAGACATCTAGCTGGCTACATGCTAGCCTTGAATTTTCTTAAATGTCAATATGATCTTGTGTTGATTGATCCATCACAAAGTTTCAAAAGGACAATCTTTCACTTTCAGGTTGAGACAATACTTGAAAAGTAAATCTATCGATTAGTTCCGTAAACGTGAAAACAAGTCTCACATAAGTTAATTATACTGCCTATGTCGACGTAATTATTAGAGATCAACCAAAGGATGAACAATATATGTCAGTTAGGAATATTGGTTATTTTTGTACCATTCAGGAAATGAAATTCTAAAAAAAAGTTTCCATTGTTTGGAGAAAAAGAAAGGGAAAGGAGTTGCCACACCTCTGATGGTTAATTTTAAAAAATATCTTTTCTTGATTAGTCACAATATACTTGAAACTAATTAAAGTTCGAATATGGTAAACGTCCAATAAAATATGTCAATTTAAACCACATATATAAATATAATAAACTTTCAGTTTGACTTTCTATTCTTCATCACCAATGGAATTGAGTTCATGAAAAATTGTAAGAGAATATATGAATAAGTATTTCACATTATGCATGTAGTGCAAGCCATCTCCAATGGTGGATCAAGGAAATTATAACTTCTCCATGGAAGGAAAAATAATAAGATGAAGCCTAAAAACCAAGGCCTAGCTAAAAAGGTAATGATGAATTCAATTCTCCATTCAAAAGTTAAGGGAAGAAAACAAAATTAGAAGAGCCAAAATTTGATATCATGGGGATATGTTTTAATTTGTCTAATCGTGGCGCCCTTGAATATTTAATTTGGTCATTTTTTTTTGCAACAATTAAATTAAGTTGCATAAAAAAATTTAGAAATTGTACCATGCATCTTAATTCATGGAAGATCTAAAGTTTTAGTAAAGCTTACTTTAATCAAAAGAAGAAACATCTAGACAGAAAATTAACCCTTGTTAAAAAAAATGGATTTTTGGTAATGCAAATAAGTTTGCAGTTGGAGTAGTATACTAATAATTTATATGCCTTAAATATTTCAATTAATTTTCTTGGCAGGCCTCTGCCAATTCATCACAAAAAAAAAAAAAAATTATATGCCACAGCGACGAAGGGCGATATTGCATAAGAGCAGATCAATCGATCAGCATAATAAACGAAAGAAAAGATTTCATTGGAAATTCCTATTTTAGAACTCCATCACTCGCTAGCTAGCTAGCAAACACATCAGTTGTTATATGTCATGACAACAACATTCGCGACATTGTGTTCTATATTAGAAATGAATTTCATATTAAAATTCAGTGCATTATGCAAGGTTCCTAATTGAAAAGAGTAAAGAAGAAAACACTTGAAATAGTTTTCTTTTAAAATGTAAAATGTTTTCTTTAAATATAAATATGGTTTCAAAAATGAGATTAACTACAATCTAGCTAGCCAATGCATGTTCGCCATTATTGTTAAGCGACATGAAAAGTTATTTTTACTGCGTTTGAATAAGTATTATTAGATGGGGATCCACTTTTAAGGAGGAGGATGGGAGAAGAGAAATGGCTGATGTATACATCTTCTCTTTAATGAAAAAAGATCCATTCTATTTAAATCGTTTACATTATTGATAAATCAAGAGAAGACTTGTGGGCTGTGGGGTATACCAATTGAAACAACTTGGCATCATGCAATAGAAAAATAGTAAGAAAGAAAATAAATAAATCATATCCTTTACTCATTGCATTGTTTGTCTTGTTGCTCCATCTAAAAAGCAATGAATTAATGTTGGGGTTTGATGGGCACAATATTTGCATTCTACATTTGCATGTGACGCCTAAGTATTGGAGTTGTTTCCTAGGTTCCAACTCTTTAATTTTTGAATGTATTATAACAAAGATTTATATATGACTGTCTATGTATAGTATAAAGTGTAAACAATACTATTCAAATTTTTAGGTGTTTTATTTGCAAAAAGAAAATCCATCAAGGACCCATCTGTGTTCAAGTTTAGGAGGCAAAAAGCGGCCAGATATATATATATAACTTATTGAATTTTAATTGAAAGTAGTGTGGAGTAAGTAAGAAATATAAAATGTGCTTCATGGAAAATTTAATATTCTTCATATTAATTATTTCTTGAGAAGTTAATTACAGACTAATTAAACATTTATTTAAAAAAAAAAAGTTTCTGTACAGCAGTAGACTTTTAAACAGTGAAATGTATTTTTTTTACTGCACCTTCTAAAAATGTTGCGTGACAAAGAGAAAAGCATGCAGTTACAAGTTTACAATAACGCTGTTCATTTTTTGGTTTTATGAACACAAGTACAACATGTCAGTGAAAATAAAAAGGAAATTTATCCATGTGAAAAGCGAAATGTGTCATTTATAACCTCAAAGCATGTTTGTCCCATCTCAGTCAAAATGAAACTGTAGCTACGCATCTCTCCTCATCTGTACCTTGAAATGCTGCCACATATCAATAATTACACCAAATTAAGGTCCAATTATGTTTTCCTTTTCCATAGTTCAGACGCTCTCTATATTTTTGGATCCTACATAGAGAAAGAAAGAAAGAGAAAGAGAGATGTCCAAAACTTTCTCATCATTTTATTCGCAAAAATGTAATAAATGTAACTTGCAACAAAGGATAAAGTTGAATAACATTAAAGGTTGTCAAGGGGACCCGATGGGCATTGGTTCAAATTCGGTTTGATGTTTGATCTAGACAGTTTGATTCATATCGAGTTCGTGCATTTCATTAATTAGATTCATTGACGTTTTATAATTTTAATTTTATGCACGAATCATACAGTTCTAATCGGACATCAGAGCAAATTTGATTCAATATCCATTGGGTACTATAAGAATATGTCACTATTTGCGAAGTTAAAAATTGACTATTGCTGAGGATAAGCCTACATAAATTGTTATTTTTAGAGTATCGCTATACCGACCAGAATATTCGCCATAGGAGCACTTTAAACCCTGCTCATAAACATTAGAACGCTAAAATGCTGTGTTAATATATTCCTGATTTTTGTAACAGTTAAAGTGCCTATATTGAAAAATAACAATGCTATAGAAAAATCTAAAGAAAAAAATTACAGTTAAAATGCCTAATTTACAAACGGAAAAAATGTAAAATGACAATATTGCTATAGATTGTAGAATGCATGTTTTCACATATGGATTAATCCTCCAGTTCAGTTTGGACTGGAGAAGATCCAGACTTGATGTACTACTTCCAAGCATGGTATGGAGCTGTGCACAATTATGTACGTGCACATTCGTGTGTGTACATAAAAGGATACATGGATACACCACATGTGAGTATGTGGCAGTAGCGCTCAGGCATGTGCATTTTTCGTAGTGCTTTAATTAAAGAACTATGCATTTTTTTAATTGATGTATATATATATAGTAAAAAGTCGAGTTTTATTGACAGTATATTAATTTAATAATTGTAAAAGATATTTTACATTTTTTTAAAATCTATTTTAGAAAAAAAATTAAAATTAATTTAAAAATATGTTGTTAATATTTTTAAAAATATTCATTCTCAAAGGATCTCAATTCTATAGTAAATGCGTATGTGGCAGCAGCGCTCAGGCTTGTGTATTTTTTTGTAATGATTTTATTACACAACTATACATTGTTTATTGACAGCATATTAATTTAATAATTTTAATATGGTAAAAGATAATTTGTAGTTATAAAATAATCTACTTTTGAAAAAAAAAATACAAATGCATTGTTAATATTATCAAAATATTCATTGTCAACGGGATCATGTTTTATAGTAATATTGCGTGAGCATGAATACATCATATAAAACAATCATGACAAAAGTAATTTGTAGAATGGCTTCTATGTGGCTTATGAATTTAAAATATTTGGTAAAATTGGGGAAATTTCATGTATAGCCCTCAAAAACTTCAAAATTATGTATCCCTCTAAACTTCATAATATCATATTTACCCTTCTAAAATTTAAAAACTCACAAATTTATCTAGTATAAATACCTTTTCTGTTAAAACTCATTTTACCCTCTATTAAAAAAAGAAAATAAAATATGTAGCCTATTTAAGAAAATGTCAGTCTTCTAATTCATCGAATTTCGAGATAAAATGGTTAATTTGTCTACTTCTGACGTATATATAGTGACATTTATGTATACGCTTTTGCATGCGTCATAAGTAGAGAAATGAACCACTTACCCCCGGAAATCGACCAATTTAAAATGGTACATATTTTTCTTAAACATGGTACATATATATTTTTTTTATTTTTTTAATAAAGAGTAAAATGGGTACTTTATAAATTTAAAATGAATTTTGATTAAAAATGCAATAAAATGAGTAAATTTGTGAGTTTTTGAAATTTAGAAAGGGTAAAAATATGATATTATGAACTTTAGAGGGGGAATAAAATAATTTTGAAGTTTTTGAGGGGTATACATGAAATTCCCCAAAAGTATACGAGGTTGTTAAAATGATAGATACCATACATATATGAATGGCAAAACGTGAGTTCTTTATTGGAAAAATAAAAGGATTGCTAGTTTAAAGCCCATAATTTATTTGTCTTGTATTGATTTTATGGTAAAAAACTTTTCCTCATGTGGGATTGGGTTGCTCAATTCAAATGCTTCAAGTTTTTCTTTGAAGGGTTTTCATATCGCAGTGCTCTCTCCTTAATAAATGGTAGCTTTCTTATGAGACAAAAAAGTCAAAACAAATAATTGATATTTACCTAATTTATGTTGTGATTAGCATATATTTAATGTTTAATGTTTTTAACATGTGTAAGGAACGTGCCTAGGATTAATGATGTTAGACATGATTGTCACACATTAATTAATAACCTTAATTAGTCATCCTACAACTGAGTCCGGCTAGTATAACATTGGTGTCATTTCGGCCTATATAACACCAACTCTAAAATCTATCGTATCGACTTCAAACGGTTAATCCAACCGTTCAAACCCTTCTACTTTATGAGTTGTGCGTTTACATGCAAAATTTTATAATTTTTTGAATTTTTTTAGTATCAAATAAAGCGGTCAAATGTGTGAGTTTTTAAGTTAATTTTAATGCATTCATTTTTCAAGATATTTGACCGCTTGATTTGGTACTAAAATAACTAGAAAATATTTTTTTTTTGCATGTAAACGCACAACTCATAAAGTAGAAGGATTTGAACGGTTGGATTAACTGTTTGAAGTCGATACGATAGATTTTGGAGTTGGTGTTATATAGGCCGAAATGACACCAATGTTATACTAGCCGGACTCCCTACAACTTAACATTCTAAAATGTATTATTGGATATTTGTTCCATGTTTAATACAAGAAAAAAAATATTATAACCTAGAACTTATTTCAGTTATATATTCGATTAACCCACGGGCAATATGAAAAACAATATTTATAATTAAGTTTTGACTTATGGTAAGAAATTTAATAGATTTGGATTGTGATAAATAAGCACTAAACACAGAGTCTGTTGGGCCCAATCTATATTTTTTTTCATTGATTTTGAAGATTATGATAATTTTAATGCCCCTGGTCATCGGTTTAATTTAAATTTAATTAAATTATAACCGGCATGTACAGGTCACCCGAAATTCGTTCACAACCTGTATTAATTATTATGTTGGAAAATGATTAATTTATTCCAAAATTATATGATGAGGATATATGTTCACAAAATTATATCATAAAATGTGTGGCGAGTCCTCACGTGAGGGTGTTGCCATAACTAGAATTGTTATTATAAATAGATTTCTGAAATATGAATATAATGTGTAGAGTCCAGCGAATATGTTTTTAGTAGTATTTCAACTTATATGTATTTAATTCAAAATCTATCTGACCAGCTTCAAATGAAAAATCTAAACCATTCAAACCGATCTCATTCTAGAGAGCTTCATTTACATATATTTTTTATTTTGAATTCACTTAGTATCAAGTCAAGCGTCAAAAAATGAAGATTTGTACGCATATTGATGCATTGTTGGTATGTCTAAAAAGACCATCTCTTAAAAATTATAAAAAATAGTAAAAGAAAATTCTAAAAATAATAAAAAATTGATATTCTATAAGTTTAATATATAACCAAATTATTGAGCTACTTAATTCGACATTTCCAATGTAAATTTTAAAATTTGACCTAAGCATTTCGATCGAAGTATTTACAAAACCATATTAATTAGCCGGACTCATAATGTGTGTATATAATCAGCTATATATAAGTAAGTCCATATATAGTTAGGATGTGGAATAGATAGAGCAAAAAAATTAAGAATAGATAGTGCAAAAAAATTAAGATGAAGTATATATTGGTATAATATTTTTATTAAAATTATATTTTATAATATATTTTTCATTTTGAGTATTTTTAATAAAATATAATTTTACAAGCATAATTTATAATTATTTTAAATTGTGACAAGTCCCCTCTGTTATAGTATATGTGGCTCCCTTCATATTTGCATTGCAAAGGAGGGATTAATTTGCAATTCACCCTAATTAAAATAAAAAAATATTTAAATATTTAAATTAAGGTGTCTAGTATGGACGGTCAGTGATGTCATTATTACTCATAGAGATCGAGTTCTAAATCTTGCAAGGTACAACGAGCATTGGATATTTAATGATCCAACATTAATTATATTATTATAAATTAATGATAACATGATAACAAAAAGATCACGTTCTATATATTGCTTGAGTTTATTATTTAAAAGTTAATTAAGTAGTTGATTAATAGTTTCTTTGTCAGCAAATGCTTGGTCCTACCTGATTCTCGATTTGTACACGATCCAAGAAGGGTGTCTTGAAAGAAAATAATAAACTTTTGAAGGTGTTGACGAGGTATTATTAATTTAAGAGGTGTAACTGGTAAATTGGACTTGGTAGAGAGTAGAAACTAGAAAGTAGAAACTGACTAACCGAGTGAGAGAGAGAGAGAGAGAGAGAGAGAGAGAGGAGAGAGAAGAGAGAGCGAGGTGTTCTAGGAATGTGAGAAAGCCTGCATTGTTTCACGAGGAAACACAGCTGTGCCATTAGATATCATTTTGCTGTTTTGCTGGTATCCATCTCCTATTTCTTGCTACTCTTCTCCCTCCCTCTTCATTATTGAATTTTAGTACTAGGTAAGTTTTTTGTTTTTAATTATGATGCTATATATTGATTTCAAAAAAAATTATGATGCTATATATATATTTTTTAAAGTAGTTAATAAATTTTTTGTACTTTTTGTACGAATAATCAATTAAAAAATCTACTTTTACATTTATTGTTTTCTTCATTATACACATTTTAGTATCTTCCATATTTATTTGTTGTTTAGTTTTTTTTTTTCTTTTTCTTCTACCTAACCTCTTCATATGAAGTGGTGGATCTAAGTATTGATTAAGAGTGACTAAGTCACCTCTATAAATTAAAAATTAGAGTAGAACTAGCTAGGGTGTTCTTAAGCTCACCAAGCCTCTTTGTGAGCTTAACTCAAAAATCCATCGAATTGGTTTGAAGCGACGCATCCAAATTGTTAAAACCGATCTACTTCACGAGTGATGAGTTCACATGTCAAGTTTTTAAATTTTTAAACTAATTTAGTATAAAGTTAAGCGGTAAAAAAATGATGAAAAATGAACACATTAAAATTAACTTATAAACCATCTTTTTTTTACCGCTTGACTTTATACTAAATTAGTTCGAAAATGTATAAATTTGACATGTAAATGCATCACTCGTGAAGTAGATCGGTTTCAAAGGTTTGGATACATCGTTTGAAGCCAATTTAATAGGATTTTGAATTAAGCTCACAAAGGGACTTGGTGAGCTTAAGAACACCCTAGTTCTACTCTAAAAATTAGTAGTTTTGTCTTTTATATTTTTTATTTTTTATTACTACTTATACTTTTTAGTCATCCTTATAAAATTTAATTACACTATAGTAATTTATTCAGCCTCTCAATCTCAATTTTCTGGTTCTGTTAATTCTTGTTCGTATTCACATGTTGGAAGAAGAAACAAGAAAGGTAACATGATAGAGCATAAATGGAGGGACAAATAAAGATTGTTAATTTTTCATTTGTTGGTGAATTATATGATGTAATTTAGTGACTACCAACTGAACTTATAAGTACATTATAATAACTATTTAATTTTGCAATATAGATAAGTTAAAAAGATTCAATATATAATATACCACATCAGTTTGTATATTTAAAATCAACTTGAAACAATTTTTACATATATAACATTCATATGATTTTATCTTAGTGAAGAGAATAGATACATACATAAGAAATCCAAATAAATTATGTTCTATATGTTTGTCATGGGGAATATTTTGTGCACCAAAACAAGCCTCCATAGGAAGGACATGAAGTTGTTTCTTTATATAACATTTTTTAATCATATCATGAGTTCATGACCAACAAACATCAGAAACAATCAATACTCTAAAATATTTAAATGAATAATAAATTAATAATATGGTAGATACACCTAGGGGTACATCTTGCACCAAACTCAAAGTGTAATAAAGTCTCCTTTTTTTACTGAACCAGCAAATCTATGCTCTAACCTTATCTTACATCCAATCACAGCCTTCTTTGACAATTGTTAGATTCACTAACAGTCTTTCAACAAATGGAGAGAATCATGATATGGGTCTTTCCCTGCCGTATAAAAAAGAGATGCCGTACAAAACTAACACACTTCTCAGGAACTCTAACTTACATGATCATTTTATTTTAAGATGAGAAAAAAGTTAATTAAATCTCTAAAAGAATATTAAGTGACGATCCGTTAAAAAAGAGTCCGGCTAGTATAACATTGTTGTCATTTCGGCCTATATAACACTAACTCCAAAATCTATTGTATCGACTTCAAACGGTTAATCTAACCGTTCAAACCCTTCTACTTTATGAGTTGTGCGTTTACATGCAAAAAAAAAATATTTTCTAGTTATTTTAGTACCAAATCAAGCGGTCAAAAATCTTGAAAAATGAATGCATTAAAATTAACTTAAAAACTTACACATTTGACCGCTTGATTTGATACTAAAAAAATTCAAAAAATTATAAAATTTTGCATGTAAACGCACAACTCATAAAGTAGAAGGGTTTGAACGGTTGGATTAACCGTTTGAAGTCGATACGATAGATTTTGGAGTTGGTGTTATATAGGCCGAAATGACACCAATGTTATACTAGCCGGACTCGTTAAAAAAAGGTCCAGCTTTTTTTTTTTTATAAAAGTAGGCATAGGCTGAAAAAAAAAGTGTGGATCGAGATTTTAAATTTCGACCTTTTTAAACGGATTGGCACTCAATATTCTTTTAGAGATTTAATATGTTTATGATTTTTTTAGTGAGACAATGATAATATGTATATTACACAGTGACATGCACTATGAACTCATCTATCTATTTTTAAAGTCCAAACAATCGATCGAAACCGTTCAACATAATCTATATATGAAAATGTACTTGCAAAACAAATTTTACATTTTTTAGATTATTTTACTATTTTGTAGATAGGTAGAAAATTACTTGATTTGAAAATTTTGAACCACAAAAAAATAGTGCTATTCTACCAATAAAAATAAGTAAAAAAACAGCTATAATTTTTATATATATACAAAATCACTTGATCTAAAGATTCTAGATCATTCAAAATAGTAATTTTCCACCTATAAAAAATAAAAAAAACTATAATAAATGTAAATTTTGGCATCGAGCACATTTTCATATTTTTTATATGATAAATAATTTGAATTGATTATTTGAACTTTAAAATAGAGATATAAATTCATAGCACAGACCAAAATGTGTTATGCATATGTAGTACCGTAACTTTACTCTTACTAACTATTTGATTTAACATATTACTAATTATTTTTTAGTTTACAATACAGTGCCTGCAACAACCAAAGGGATGGGAATGCATACATTATGTGTGTTTCGTTATAATGAAATAAGCACTAGCCATTTTGATAATTTCCCGAAGATAGAGAGGTATAAAAATATTTTTTCCTAGACGACATAAGATAATTTCATAAAATATGTTATTGCTGAACTGATATATAAATATTAAATAATACAAGGTGTGCTTAATATAAGTTACAACGAAAGAGATATCGAGAATTCATTGACTTTGGGGTAGTTAATTTCCTCTCCTCTCTTTTCTTGGAATATAATCTAAATTTTTCTCATTAGTCATCTTTATTATATAGTGATTATATCCGGTCTTATAACATTAATTATTACAAAATTAGAATATTTTTCGTTGGAATAATAACTTATATATATTTATACATGTGGAGCGCAGTTCAAGTTCATTAAAATAACTCATCTTAAATCTGAGGATTTCAATAGACACCGGATCGAAAATCTGTTCGATGTCTGACCTAAGCCGTGTGATTCTCCTCGAGATTTGCACAGGCGGAACTATTGAAATTAGTACAAATTTAAATGGCAAATGCTTCTATGCACCTAAGGACCTATTTGTAAAATGAACATATTTTCATTTTCAAAGTTCAAACAGTCGATCCGACCGTTCAACATTTTCTCCATATTACAATGTACTTGGAGGTCAAATTTTACATTTTTTTGAATTTGTTTACTATTTATTAAGATGGGTACAAAATTCAATGGTCTGAATTTGACTAGTTTTGTAAAATACTTAATAAATAGTAAACAAATTCAGAAAAATGTAAAATTTGTCCTCCAAGTACATTTTAATATGGAGATAATGTTGAACGGTCGGATCGACTGTTTGAACTTTGAAAATGAAAATATGTTTATTTTACAAATAGATCCTTAGGTGCATAGAAGCATCCCTCAATTTAAATTTATTTGTATGAATCTCGATCGACACAAATCAAACGGTTTAAACTGAATGAAGACCAATTTCGATCCAATGTTTGTTGAGAACCCTCTCAAAGCCGTCCAATTCGTATCAAAATTTGTGCGTACTTTATTTGCACGAATCTTAAAATTATCCACACAAATCTTGATATTGTTGGAACGGTTCTGACATGACATCAGAACAAATTTGATCCACTGCCAATCTACGGTCCCTCATTCGCCTTATTTGCTGTATAAATGGAATCACCACAGACAATATCCTAGCTGTTTGACAATATAAGATCCTCACAGGTACGTACGAACTGGAGATCGACCCCTATATTCTCTTATACCTTATTAACTTTCCTTTCTCAATTTAATCTGGCTTTATATAAAGTCACACTTCCAATCCTCCATCCCCTCTCTCTCTCTCTCTCTCTCTCTCTCTCTCTATGTCTCGGAAAGCCTACAACCTGAGCCTATCCATCTCCTCCCATTTTCTCTCTTCCATTCCTTGTACAAAGCAAACTTATTAAACCCCACACTGCACTTGGCTTTGCCCATCTCTCTACACAAGATATAATGGATAAAAACACCAGTAGTAGTAGCTCTTGGGATAACCTTGACATGAGCATGAGCATGAGCATGGGCACCGCCTCACATCACCTCTTCTTCAATCAATCCCCACCGTTGGATCCTTTTATCCATCAACAGCATATGCACCATGATCCCCACCATCCCTACAACCAGCCTCTACAAATCAACAGCATCCATTCCTCTAGCCTCTCTATCCCTCCTCAAAGAGACCATGCTGCAGGTTCTAACACCGAACAAACCGATCAGCAAGAATTCGATGAGCAGGAGGAAGAAGAAACCCTAGGTGCCATGAAGGAGATGATGTACCGAATTGCCGCAATGCAACCTGTTGACATCGACCCTGCTACTATTAAGAAGCCGAAAAGACGAAACGTGCGCATCAGCGACGACCCACAGAGCATTGCAGCGCGTCACAGGAGAGAGAGAATCAGTGAGCGGATACGGATCTTGCAGAGGCTCGTACCGGGCGGTACCAAGATGGACACAGCTTCAATGCTAGATGAGGCAATTCGGTATATCAAGTTTTTGAAAAGGCAAGTGCAAGAATTACAGACCGGTGGGGGTGGGCCGCAGGTGTCAGTTGCATTACCTATGCCCGTACCTGCACCACCGCAAGTCGGTTTGATTGGGGGAGTTCATGTGGGGCCCATCGACTGGAAAATTGTTCATGGTTCATCACCTTCTTCTTCTTCCTCATCCTTGGGGCCTCAATTAGGGTTTGGAAGCGGGTTTGGTGCGTCAAGCAGCCATGGTGTGTAGTGAGAAAATGAATTAAGCTGTTGATTCATCATGAGAGGTAATCAATTGGTTTGATTTTGAAATGTTGGAGAATTTTCTTTGATGTGCGCAATTAAATGATATAATTTTAGAGGCGTATAGTATAGGGGGAATTTCATCATTGCTCCTTTTCTCCTAGCAGTTAGGTCTTACCTTCTATGAGGTAAATAAATATCTAAAGCTTATATATCATTTCTTCTCTTTCTGTATATCCTGGATGGAGACATTCACATCTGAGTTAAACATAAATTATATTTATCATTAAAAGATTAATTATCATATTGAACAAAAATTTACTCTACAAAATATAATCTCACGTGTTTAATTCTGCCTTGGTCCTTGGGGCACATGGCAAGTGATTTAGTTCTCTGTCCATTCCAGAGAAAAATGGAGAGGATGTGTTAACATAAAATTGGTAGTAGTGTTGTGATGTGGCGCCAATGGTAACATGTGACACTAGTTTGTTACAATACGGTTGACTATGAGAGGCCAAGGCATGATGATAACGGTTACCTGGTCACGTAGGCGCATGATTGCTTTGAAATTTGTGTGATGTTACATTGTCTAGCTAGCTATATATATAAATAATTTTTATATATTATAGTTTTTTATTATATTTTGTTGGGCGCCATGTATTTTGTGCGAGGAGTTATGAAGCCTAGGCTGGAATTTTGTTTTGAGCGTTCCCCAAGATAAACTGTGTTGCTACATGCTATCCGTTTGGATCATCTCTATCTTGCTCTCTCTGTAATTTCATGCATGTTTACTGTGTTTGTGGAGTTTTATCTTTGCTTTTTTATGGATACATTGATCACATATGATGCTTTTAATTTGGTCTAATTATTTTATAATCTTTCTCACTTTTAGTTCCAAGGTGATTATCATGTAAAGTTGTACTGTCCTTGTTTATTTATTTTTTTTATTTTTTTTGGGGTTGGGGGGGTGTGGGGGGGGGGGGGGGGGGGGGTTTAGTTAAATTTCTGTTGGAAATTATATTTTTACCTTTAACTACATTTACATTTTTTTTAAATAGACATAAATGCCCTTCCATTAAAGAAAAGTAACCGTACAAGTACTAAAGCAAAAACAACAAAATAGTAAAACTACCCAAGAAAACCCACAGCCTGTATAGGTCTCAGCAACACACCCGACATCCTTAACCAGATACTGAACTCCAAGAATGATCCATCAAGAAGCAGTATCAAAGTTTCAGCTGCATTTATTAAACACATCATTGACCCTAGGCAAAACACAAGTACATCCACACCTAAAACCCAAAAAAAAAAAACAGACAATAAGCCAGTGAAACAGCACCAGCAGATGAACAAAAACAAGTGTCATTGATCCAACTGAAAAAAAAGACACTAATAAATGCGCCAACATGTTTATGGGAACACCCCAATTATTACAGAGTAAGCAATCAGCCAAGAGGAACCAGCCAACAAGCAAATGACTAGTACCAATGGAACAGAGGTACCAGTAGGGTTCCTCAGGTGGCAAGCAGGACTGGTACCAATGGAAAATAAGGACCAATATGCATCTCAAGAGCTGGCAAAGGGGAAAGAGATTGGAGTGGCACCATATCTAGATCCTCTGAAATCCAAGATTGTGCAAAATGCTTCACAAGTCTCTTTTTATGTCCTGACCAATAATCCAACAAAGAACAAATTAGCATAAGCATGTGTCTAACTGTAGGCACAATTTTATTATCAAAACAGATATAATTTCTTGTTTTCCATATACACCAGCAAATGGCACTTACAACCAATAACATAGCCTCTTTTTTTTGGAGAGGCAAAGACATAGCTAACTGTTGAATACTCTCTAAAGAGGTCCAATCCCCATAAAAATTTTAAATTTGCCCATCCAGAACCAAATATGGGCAATGTAAGGGCATTTAAGAAATAAGTGTAAAGCTGACCCCTCTGCATTGTTACAAAAGTGATAGTGTGTATCCCCTTGCCACCTCCTTTTGATCAACACAGTTTAAGTAAGAATTTTATTTTGAAACAACAACCATATAAATATTCTTATTTTCAAAGGCATAGGAACATGCCACCACAAGGCTGCAAATGGAATTTGAACTCCTCTAAAAGATAGGAAGCTGTAAAGATAGGATGCAGTAAACTGTAATTTTGGATCCCATTTCTATTTAGGGCAATATGTAGTATCAGTTAAGGAGCATGAGGTAATAATGGCAACAATTTCATGGCATTCACATAGAAGGATGCCATATAGGTTCCTTCGAAACCTCAACATGAACCCTCTTGATGCAATAACCTCCTGTACACAAATATATGGATTAGTGCATATATCAAAAAGCTGAGGGTATGATGTGGATAAAGGGCAATCTGAGTGCCAAGTATCAAGCCAAAACCGAACTGTTTGGCCATTCCCAATCTGAAAAGCACAGCTCATGTGACCTATGTATTGCAACTTATAAACTTCTCTCCAAAAGTGTGACATGTGTGCAAGTGGTATGTGAGAATCATACTTAATTTGCAACAACTGTTTCCAAAGATCCGAAATAGTTAGGGTTAGACCATTTCCACCACCATTTAACAAGTAAGAACAGGTTCATGAGATGTAAGTCTTTAACCCCTAACCCACCATAATCTTTTGGGATAGCACGCTAATTCCCAATTGACCAAAAAAAACTATTTACGAGGTCTAGAATTACCTTGCCATAAGAATCGACAAGTAACTCGATCAATCTGTTTTCTAACATTCATAGGCATTTTATAAAGAGATAACATGTATAAAGGAACTACATTTAAGACAGAGTTTACCAATGTTAGCCGACCTCCGATAGAAAAGGTGACCTGCCCTTATTAAACATCATACACAACACATCACGAACTAACAAGAATAGAAAAGGGGACAGAGGGTCTCCCTGTCGGACCCCTCGCTGACAAGAAAAATAAGGAGAGAGAACACCATTGACATTGATACAAGTAGTGCTGCTGTATAATAGCTGCAATATCCAAGAGACCCATTTATCGTCAAAACCTCTAGTTATTAAAACTTCTTTCACAAAGTGCCAATTTACTTTGTCGCAAGCTTTCTCGAGATCAATTTTAATCACTACACCCTCTTCGTTGTTGTGTTTACAATAATGCAACAATTCATGACTTAAAAAGACATTATCTAAAATATATCGACCTCGAACAAAGGCAGCTTGGGTGTTATCTACAAGTCTATCCATAACAGAATCAAGTCGCATAGTGAGCAGTTTTGAGATGATTTTCATACTACAATTAACTAAACTTATCTGCCGATATTGTTTAATACTAGTCACTTCCTTTTCTTTAGGAATAAGGCAGACCACAGCTTGGTTAAGGAATGCTAATGAGACTTTATTATCTACAAAGGCACTAACTAAAGAACAAAGATCAGGTTTAACTAAATCCCAAAGGTGCTGGTAAAAGCCAAAAGGAATACCATCAGGTCTAGGGGCACTGGATTGGTCTAAGGAAAAAAACAGCATGTTTAATTTCATCTTCAGAAAAATGTGCAACTAAGAAAGAATTTTCAAGAGGAGTGACTTTTTCATGGTCATCCCAAAAATCAGGTTGTAAAGTTGCACCTTAAGACCACTAACTCCTAAAATATTTTTATAGTAATCAACTATATGGTTTTCAATCACTGAGATCTGATCAGTCATTTGCCCTTGAATGTCTATATGTAAAATATATTGTTTTTTAAATCGGTTAGTAGCACATTTATGAAAATATCGTATTTAAGTCCCCTTTAGCCAACCACTTTTGTTTGAATTGTTGTTTCCAATATAGTTCTTCCTCGTCATAGATTTGATTGAGTGTGAGTTGACACGGTTGCCATTGGAGGCATTCCTCATCAGTGAGGTCTCTTACTTCTTGTAAGAGTTCTAAATTATTTAATTTTTCTAGGATGTGTTTTTTTGTTCTTTTTTTTCCTTCATGATTTTCATACCATCCCTATATTTTCTGGGTGATAAATTTTATTTTTCTATGCCAACTAAGACCAATCTCACCATAAAGAGGAAATTCATTCCACCACTTAATCATCAATCGACAAAATTCAGGATCAGCCAACCAAAGAGGATTAAATCTAAAAGGTTTTTCTAGAAACAGGGACTTTATGGTTAGTATTCAAGAGCAAAGGGCAATGATCAGAACCAAACTGAGAAAAATTTTTAACAAAGAAGAATTCATAAGTGTTATCCCACTCAACAGACCCAAAAAATCTATCCAATAAAGCAAAATGAGTCTCATTATTCCAAGTATAATGTCTAGATTGTAACTTGTATTCTACTAGTTGAGAGTCATGTACAAAATCATTAAATTTTCTACTCAATATGATATTAAAATTTTGTCCCAATTTGTCATCCCGAGTTCTTATACTATTAAAATCTCTACTAAGGAGCCACAAACCAGACCAGCTTAACCTGATTTGTTCAAGTTCATCCCAAAAAGCAGTTTTAAGGGTAAAGAGCACTGGGCCATACACAATAGTATACATCCATTCTACACCATCTATTCTATTTTTCAGGAAGAACTAAAGTTATTTCATAATAGTGGAAGAATATATAGGAAAAAGCCAAAGAGTTAACTGTACTACATTATTGGAAGGATCTATGAGATATTCCTAACTAGAACTAGCCTAGCTAGGTTAAAACAAAAAAAACAAAAAAAAACAGATTGAAAAATGGGGAGTGCAATAGAGTTAACTATACTAATATTGCTTCTGGGTTACTTGTATATTGTATAGGGAAATGCTCATGAAGCATGCAAGAGGATGTTTAGTTAATAATTTATATATTGTATATATGGAACTTCAAATATATATGTGTACTAATTTTGCTTCTGGATTACTTGCTTAAAATTAATAAGGAAAAGCTCTTTGGAGCATGCAAGAGGATACATAGATATACACACACATATAATCTGTAGATTGTGTATATGGAACTTTAAATATTTGTGCAATTAATGATAAGTAAAGTATGAGATTCTCCCTGTAAGAGCATTTTTTTAACACAGAGTTGACAAACTATTCAGTGTTGCAATTAAATGTATTGATGATGTCATCTCATGTTAAATATATGCTTTAGGTTCCTCTTATCTAAAATAATGAATTAATTATCTAAATCTCCTTGGCCACTGATTTATTGTTAACTTATCAAATTGAATTATTTTGTGTGCAATCCAAAATTTAAAAAGGCTTTTGCTATCAAATGCAGGCTAGCTATGTGAAGCTTGGAATGCACTACTGGATCTCTTTTCCAATTATTTGATGCAAGGTTACTGAATCAGAGATCAGAAGAAAATATTAATTTGTGCAACAAATTAGTCATGATGCTAAATTAATTAAGTTAGGGGCACATCCATTTGTTGCAACTGTATATGTATGATTCTATATATCAGAGCTCATTAGCTCAATTTTAGCTAGTCAAAATCTCTTTGATATTAGTTTGAAACTTTGAATGTATGAATCATGTTTTTCAAGCATATATATATATATATATATATATATATATATATATATATATATATATATATAGGACAGTGCTACGGTGCTACGCGTAGCATAGAGCCCTCCGTGCTACGGCTCACTTTTTGAGTTTTCAAAATCCTAACGGTCAATCCGAACCGTTCAACATGATCTCCATATGAATATGTACTTGCAAACCAAATTTTATATTTTTTAGAATTTTTTTACTATTTATTAAGCCACTTTGAGAAAACACTAATTTGTACACAACAGTAAAATCTGCTGGACCATTGGATCAGCGATTTTCAAAGTGGCTTAATAAATAGTAAAAAAATTCTAAAAAATGTAAAATTTGGTTTTCAAGTACATATTCATATCGAGATCATGTTGAACGGTTCGGATCGACCGTTAGGATTTTGAAAACTCAAAAAGTGAGCCGTAGCACGGAGAGGCCCTTATATACGCGTAGCATATTAGCCAGATTCTATATATATATATATATATATATATATATATATATATATATATGTGAGGAGGGATCAAGTTACAACAAATTTGAGTTACAACAAAGTTACAACATCCATTTTTTTCATTTTCAAAGTCCAAATCGTCGATCCAAACCGTTCAACATGATTATCTAAATAAAATGTGCTTGCAGATCAAATTTTACATTTTTTTGAATTTTTTTACTATTTATTAAGATGGGTACAAAATTCAATGGTCTGAATATGACTATTTTTTGTAAAATACTTAATAAATAGTAAAAAAAATTCAAAAAAATGTAAAATTTGATCTGCAAGGACATTTTATTTAGATAATCATGTTGAACGGTTTGGATCGACGATTTGGACTTTGAAAATGAAAAAAATGGATGTTGTAACTTTGTTGTAACTCAAATTCGTTGTAACTTGATCCCTCCTCTATATATATATATATATATATATATATATATATATATATATATATATATATATATATTACATACTTACAAGAAACATGTTCAGACGGCACATAAATTGTAATCAATGCTTTTCCTGTTGATATTGTTTCTCACAGAGAAGAGCTATTTATTTATTTTGCAGTTGCAGATGGCCCAAACTGATTTCTGTGCTAACAAGCTAAAAAAGCTGTCCAGGGTCTTAATTTCTTTTCACTTTTCAGTATTAATTGTTGTTATTGTTGTTGCTTAATTTTGATATCAACCTTTGTAGTCGTATGACCAACTAAAACCCTAATTATAAAATGAACTAATTTTGTGCAAGTTTTTTTTTTTTAGGATTGGCGGAGAATTACCGCCAACGGTTGAATTTGTATATATAAAAAAGTTTATTTACAAATAATTTTGTGAAAGTTGCAACCTCAAATATAAATAGAGTTGCTATTTATTTATAGTGTTAATTATTTGGTTAATGGTGCACCTTGCAGTGTATTTAATCTCAATGTTGTTACACAATTATTCAATGAGAGAACTACGCCGAGTCTAGATGCTAAAGTATCGGCTCGGCGCATTGCTTCTCATGTAGGAAATCTCATGTTGAAATTCTCTAGTACTCTCACTGGAAATGAGATATAAAAGAATTTCGATTCTCATCTCATGCTTCTGAAATTAAAATATTTACTCGATCAAGACCGAATGATATAATGATTGTACGATAATGTTACACGGAGAATATGTATATGATATTTGTTCATAGAATAAAAGCAGGGTTGTAAGCAGTTCTTAGGTTATAAGTTTAAAAAGATTGCCAAAAGTGAGGAGTTTTCTTTTTTTTGTTTGAGAAAAATAACAGGCTTCCATACCGATCTTAAACAAATTGACAAAGTATGGAGTTGCTGCATTTGTTTACGGCACGGTACCAGTCATGTTGTTATGATGTTGGTTCGGTACCGGGCAAGCAAAGTATGGGAGTATGGTACCTAAATTCTTTCGCTACTTACCAATGTTTTAACAATTTAACATGCCGTATACAACTAATTAACAGATGGAACAACACACAAAAAGCAAAAAAAAATTAGAAAAGACCAATATCAAATCTAATATAGGCCCCATGTAATTTTTGCTCCCAAGTTCCAACTATATAAATCCAAATCGATTCTTAAATATGTATCTGATATCCAGGCCCCACCAATCAGTAACAGTACTGTTCCGCCGCCCATGTAAGAGAGGCAACCAATGAGCTTCTCTAACTAAAATAATAAGAGGAAATAAAGGCAACTAGGAGGTATTATATTTTATATTGATATTTTAATAAAGGAATAAATTAGTTTGGTGGGAGTCACAGGAAACCATATGGTTGTCATGCACCATATCAAATGCATGATATATAATAATAATAATAAGATCTGTGCCAGTGAAGGTGTGAATCTGAATTCTGAAACACAGAGAGATATAAAATAATATGATACAAAATAAATGAAGAAGAAATGAAGAAAGATGGAATAGAAAACATTATCTATAAGTGCATTGAATTCAGGACTGCCAATGCGCAGCACCAATTATGCACCACATCCCACTGGTATGACCTCATACCTCCTCCTTGGATCTGGCCCCCCTTTATTATCTCTTCATTGAAAAGATTATAAACTTTTTTTTGTATTGCTTTTAAAAAAATAAAATTTTGAAGGAAAGTTGTAAATTAATGTTTAGTTTATTTTTTTTAAATGGTAAATTTTTAAGGGAATTATGGCAGTGATAGTGAGACCCACGTGCGTCAAATGTCAGGCATCCTAGGTGGCAATAGCCAATTTGCTGTTCTCTGAGTTAAATCTTATGTGGCAATTAATTTAATGTTACATATCTGTTTTCATATATGTAAGAATAAATATTTGAGGCAAGCATCTCTGGACTTCATTGCAATATATCTAGTATTGGTATCTTTCTTACATATTCCACAACCCAAAAAAAATATTTGTTTATTAAAAATATTTATTGAAATATGTTTATGGTATATTACCCATTAATTTTAATTATTCATCTAATATGAACGTTCATTTCCTCTTGTATTGAGCATGCCCAACATGTGCTTTTATTTAACTATACATATAAAAAAAAATAGTGGATAGTGTGTACCACTAGAAAGTGGGGGTGTTAATTTCATGCAAGCCTTTTTATTATAAATTATTTAACAATTAATTGTACATGCAAATGCTACAGAAGTGTTAACATGCAAATGATCTGTCTATGATACACAAGATCCAAAAAGTTTGTTCCCTTGCCACATGCATGACGCTATCAATTTAAACATTCTGTGACCCCTAACTCCCCTACCTATCATTTTTAAAATTTAGCTGATATAAACATATTATTATTATTATTCTGACTTCTTGTCAGTATTACCTAGTTACCTGTAGTGCTACTTTGTTCTGGCGCACTAGATGCTTCATCTTTTACCGTGCCATCAACAAAAGTTATTAGCGTACATTAGTCATATCAAAATGCATAAAGATGCAACATATCTGACCCAAATTTTTCTCAAAAGGTAACGAGCGAGGCTATGTAACATGCATACTACAGTTTATATCTCAGTGATTTTCATATAAAAAAATATACTTGCTGATCAAATTTTACATTATTTATAACTTTTTTACAATTTTTTAGATAGATAAAAAATTATTATTTTTGAACAGTTTTGACAAATTAAAAAGTATATATAAAATTTAATCTACAAATACATTTTCATATGAAGATTATGTTTAACCGTTCAATTCAACTATTTAGATTTTAAACTCGAAAATATAAATCCATATTGAAGGCCTGTGTAATATGCATATTACCGTAGCCTCGCTCAAAAGTAAATCTTCTATTTTTACTGCTATAAACTTCCACAGAGTCAAAAGCAGACAAAAAAAATATAATAATATTTCTTTGTTAGTACCAAATTGACACCACTCTTGTAAATGTCAAGTGGAACATAACTACTATTATTATCCATCAATTTTTTTTCTTTACAACCGTTAGTTCAGACATATTTACAGACAGTGATGGTTTCCCTTTTGTACCAAAATTTACCCAAAAAAGATGGAGATTTTTGTACCTGTACAAGATTTTATTGTATAATAATTCAATTGTAGGAATACTACATCCGTACACAACCTAACCATGTGCCATTTAATGTAAAAACCAGTCTGGTAAGAAAAAACATTATTAAAACAATTCTCCATCTATTTGAACTCAAATCAATGTTCATACACAAAAAGTTTTACATGAGACAGCATGAGAAGTATCATATACAGATCAAACCCTTCCTCATTTTTGTACATGTCAAGGCGAAAACTAAAATCAGATTCTCACCTTTCCTCTGAAAAAAAATAGAACAAAAAGGAAAGTGTGATGGAAACTACAATTGGTACATAATCTACGTATATGCTTTACAAATAAGAAAGTGAGAGGTATAATGAGGGCATTGTTTTTTGCAGCAGATCATCAGTTTAAATGACTGCCAGGTGAAAAATCAAAGAATAACATTTGAACATTTAAGAAAAAGACAAAAAAAAAATGCCATCCCCCACAAACCAAGCTCTTTAATTTTGCAGAGTTTTCCAACCTGTGGATATGAAAAGAAATATAAAAATATCAGAACTGGTTCATCGTACCTTTATCTGAAAAGAACAACCTAGTTTATGTGAGCACAAGAGAAATGAAATAGATATGAAGAAGTTAAAAGAGTTCATAATTTTACATGGTCAGATGTGACAGGGTAACATTTTAGCATACAAATCCAGTACTGGCAAGTTCTTTTGCATGATGTGGTACAATCCCTAACCAAAGTGTACCAAAATTACAATTGGTAAACTTTACTTTCTGGTGCTTGAATCTTGTCTGTTTAGGCTTTACATTTTCAGAAAGTTGTTAGGCACTTGCATGTCAAATTTTACCAGACCAAGGTGCCCTGGCCCGACATCAGACTTAGGACCAGGTCATAGACCCAAAACAACTTGGCAACATGTATCAGTTTAATTATTTATTATGGACCTACGGCAAACTTCAATTCCTTTTTTTAGATAAAAGTTCAATGTTAAATCCATTGTCAGATGCTGTTTTATGAGTGAGACTATGGTACTATGCATAGCGTATATTGGTCCGTACTATGGATCAATATCTCTAATTTTGAAGTTCAAACGGTCCATCTGAACTGTTCAACATAATCTCCATATGAAAATAAACCTATAGATCAAATTTTACATTTTTTAGAATCTTTTAACTATTCTTTTAGATAGGTAGAAAATCACTTGATATAAAAATTCTCGACCATACAAAAGTAGTGATTTTTTACCGATCTAAAAAATAATAAAAAAATTCTATGCAAGGATATTTTCATATAGTGATCATGTTGAACGATTCCAATCGACTGTTTGGACTTTATAAAGGAAGATTTTGATCCATAGTACGAACCAATATGTGCTATGCATAGTACCATAGCCTCACTCCTGTTTTGCTACTACTGTTTAATACTAGTCTGTTTTTTTTTCTTACGAACCTAGATACCGCAGTACAGTTTCTACAAATCAACAGAAAATAGACTATTAAATAGAGTTGACCACACTCAAACAGACCCACATAACAACCCGTACCGACCTAAGGGTCTCCAGCTTGGTTCAGCCCACCAACACCAGCACTACTTGGGCCCAAAAAAAAGTGGTCCAAGAGTATTTCGGATATGAGGGTTCAAATGCCTCATGTCCTTTTGTTTTCAAAGTCCAAACAGTCTATCCAAACCACTCAACATGATCTCCATAATAAAATGTGCTTTGAGACCAAATTTTTTATTTTTGGAAATATTTTACTATTTTTTTAGATAGGTACAAAATCACTGTTTTTCAGAAAATTCTGGACCATCCAAAAACAGTGATTTCGTACCTATCTAAAAAATAGTAAAAAATTTCCAGAAAAATATAAAATTTTGTCATGAAGTATATTTTAATATGGAGATCATGTTGAACCCTGCTCTTGGGATATAACCAAACCTAATAAAGTTAGAGATATACAGAGATGGGCTGGGGCTCACCGTCAGTGAGGAGGTATGAAAAGACAATCTCATTCCAGGCATCAGGTACACCTGGCAAGCACCAGTGGCTGCAGTCAAGAATAGTCAAGGGATGGCTGTAAGTGCCAATGTGCGCATCACTTCGAAACGCACCCATGGAAGTAACATTTAATACGGTAACAGGTACACGCATCGAGGAAACCACGCCTGATATGACGTCGCCAAACTCGCTTTTATCTGTGCCCTTTGCTTCTAACGATGGCTCTGTAGTCACCTTACACTCCTTTTGGTTAGCACCGCTGTTATAATTTACACCTCTATTTTAGTGCAATTTTGTCAATTTTTTTGTTATTACTGGCACTATTTTGTCAACTAACAGTGAGTCTTTACAGATATTGCAAGTGCCACCTCACATTTTTCCTATTTGCAATCAAAACCTCATATGTCTTAGGCTGTGTTCTGGAGAAGGGGAGGGAAAGGGAGGAGAGGGAGGGGAGAGGGGCCAGCATAAAGAGTTTACCTCCTCTCCCCCTCAAAATTTAATGTTGTAGAGCAAGTAAACAGGTCAGGTCAGGTCACCCCTCCTCTCCCCTCTTCTGGAGCACACCCTGTTAGGATTTTTTTAAAAGTGTGCCCATTTGATTGTAACACAGTGCTGATTAGCACCTGTTAGATGTTTTCAATTTCAAGAAAGGTTCTTTTCACATGTAACCTACAAGACATTAAAATACCGCACATGCCGCTGGAGGCGAGAAACAACAATAGCATCCCCTCCAAAACAACATAAAGTGACCCCTAAAACACTCTAAATCTGTTCTAGTTTCTTACAGTGCCAAAATTAACTAAAATTTCTAGCTTGATTATCTACAGATAAATAACTACGAGGGATACTCTGTGCATCTTTAGCATATATCATGACCGGAAATGTTCTTACTAGAAATGATATTATGCCTTAACTTACAACTTTTTGTAGGGATATGAAGAAATTTACTCAATTTACAGGGATAAACTATACATAAATTCACCATTTTTTTAAAGAAACTAACCTCCAATGGGACGGCTCGAAGGTGCGAAAGAAAACATGGGTTCTGTTGGTGTTAACCGACCTCTCAACCCAGGAGGCCCATGTTTGCAATGCCATTTCAAATGCTGAAATTATCGACATGCCTAGCCTGAGGGACCCACCCACCTGGAAATAGCAGCCCCTGTCGAATGGAAACCATCTTCTCTCGTAAATAATTAAATTAAAGAATAAAAAGTTTTGCTACTGTCGCCTTTTATATGCTAATAAAACCTCATATTTGGGTTGTACCAACTTGCAGTTAAATCTATAGTATTTGGAAGACGAGGCCAAATAGACTCAAAAAACATTATATAGTATTTTGATTTAAAATAAAATGAAAAAGAACTTACAGGTCGAAAAGTTTACTTGGAGTCCACCAATGGCCTGAATTAAACACAAGCAAATCGGAGTCGACCCATTTGCGGCTAATCTCATCTAAGCGGTCAAGCTTTAATGCAGCTCGGACCCGTTTCGGCCCATGCCGAGGCGCCAAACCTTGCTGCACCAAAAAAACTGATCGAAAAAATTCAACACTCAAATTGTACTCCTCAAACTGAACCCCCAAAAACCGGATTGTCTTTGAGATCTGGCTCCCATTTACTTCATACACACTTTTTGGGTCCCGCACGCCCGTCATGAGCATGCATATAAACGACTCCCACTGTGTACGACTCATCGAATCTCCCACAAAGACAACCCGCTTGTTTCTAAGTTTTTCCAGTGCTCTTAGCGCATTAAATCTTGGCAATTCACAGTCCTTAGGTTTCCATCTCCATTTCAAGTAATTGGTGTCTTGTCTCCCGTTAGCTAAACAATTGAAGCCCCTTTCAGCAAACGGGCAGTTAGAACTGTTGTATAACGGGTACAATTCATCTGGGACCCACATTCCATCAAACACATTGCACACCTTAGTGCTGCCTTTGGTGCTTTCTAAATGAGGAATCGGCACTGGAGCTGGGACCCACCAGGCCCAGTACCGAAACACAGACAAGTAAACAACGCATGCAGTTAGCACTAGGATGGAAACTATGAAATAAGCGATAACAGGTGAGTCAAAGGGAGGCGGTCCGGAAACCCACCATTTCCGGTGGTGGGCCCCACTGAAGGCCCGGGGGCTATTCACACCTCTCGGTGTGAGTCGGGCCGAGGTTGAGCGGTTAAAATTGATAGTTGACATGCGTGATGGAGCAAAGGGGTGGCCGGCAGGGGCCAAGGCCCCCCCTATTCTATTATTCCTGAAGTACCTCACTTAAACCTAACACCTTGTACCATATAGCATTAGCAAGCAATACTCAATCACACCATTGTTGCATGGCTACCATAATTTGGAAAAAAAATCTAACTATTGGCAGCGTATAGTCCGATTCTTGGACGGTTTTTCCAAACCAAACCGACCGGCCAAAAGAACCCTACCTTATGTATGTCCGAGTTACGCCGATTCTCGCTTCTTGTTTGATCGTCGCTGACTGTGTATCTTCAGATTTTATTTCGATTCTTGAAGGCAAAGCCGCAAAAGGGGATGCGATTGATCGATGATCGGAAGAGAGATTTGGGGAATCCGTGATTCGTGAAGTCTGTTGAGTTGTTGGAGGAGAAAGAAGATGGGTCGGTTTGTGGGAGGTGGGATCCGATCCGACGGCGAATATTTTTTGTTGGGCGGTGTATTTAAAAATAGTTTTGTTCAGTTAGTTACCACTTCTAATTTTTTTTATTTAATTGGATTATAAACTACACATTAAAGATAAAATATTTTTTTAGGAAAAAGATAAAAATATAAATATATGTGGAGTGAGAGTATAGTAGTATACATATTACAGGTCTATTTATGCTGATTTGAACTGTTAAATATGATTTTTAATGCGAAAATATAATGAGACCAAATTTTATATTTTATATTTTTTTATTATTTTTTTATATAGGTAGAAAATCACTACTTTAAAAGTGGTTTAGAATCTTGAAAATTTAGTGATGTTTTATCTATTTCAGAAAATAGTAAAAAAAATTAAACAAATGTAAAATTTGGTCCGTAAGTACATTTTCATATGTAAATTTTATTGAGCGGTTTTGATAAATAATTTGGACTTCAAAAACAAATACATAAATCCATAGCACGGACTGCAATGTAATATGCATATAACCTCACTCTTATATTGTAACACTATGCAAAATACATATATGCAATTAATGACTGAAAATAAGATATGAAATGCTTGAATGTGTTTTTCAATAAAAATAGATAACATTTAACGAGCAAATAGTATTATCTGAACAGACAAGCAAGATAATTAATTGAATCTAAGGTTAAATACGATAAATAGATTATTTGAAAATCTATTATATTGAAACAAATTATGTGTAGAATGAGATACTTCGAAACGAATATCTAAAAATTCAGTTATGATACGAAATAGATATAATAGAAAGTTAATACATGGTAATATTTATAATCTTCTTTTAAGTAATTGGACTAATTTGCAATGGCCATCGCAAAATAAAAGGAATAAAATAAAGAGAACATAAATTACAATCCAATTGAAGATGGATGAATATCTACCTCCTTTAGATGGCGTTTTTTTCTCCAGTTTGGCTTCCGATAGTTACCCTTCTTTCTCTAAGTAATTCTCTAACCTAACCTAGCAATGAAGATTGCTAATCTCTATTCTATGGACTTAACACAATTCAACACGCACATTAAAATCCTCTTACAAGAGAGGTATTTATAGCCTTTCTGAATGAGAGATGGAGTAGTGAAAGTAGTGGAGGTAGTGCAAACTTAGAGTGCATTTCAAGTTTGCTCAGATGAAGCAAAAAATAGCTATGAAAGTTTGCCGTTGAAGCAATTGCGTCAATCAGGAAAAATTCTACCGAAAATAGCATCAACGGTGGAGATTTGATCAGAGTCTATGCCGCATGCTGTATAGGAGAGGCCGTATGGCTTCCTGACTTAGCTGATTTTATGTGAATTTCGCCATTTAGCATGTTGCGCACTTTGTGTGAGGTGTTGCATGCTCCATATGATGCCCTGTTTTGGTGTTATCTCTAGAAATCGCCTAAATATGACACTTTTGCTCTGTTTTTGGCATAAATACGCAACTTTCTTAAAAACCTGTCAAAAAGACCTAAAAATACGTTTGCAGTAAATAAATCAGAAAAATAGCTACTTTGCATTTGCTTTTTGCTATTTTTCAGAAGAAAAGGTATTGGAAATGCATAAAAAGATGTTTTGACTTTTCACTATATATTTTGGCAATGCATAAAAAGATGTTTTGGCTTTTTACTATATGTTTTGGTAATGAAGAAAAGGTATTGGCAATGCTATTTTGATTTTCACTATATGTTTTGGCTTCATCAGGATGCTATTGACAATGCATAAAAAGATCCATGTTATATGTTACGTATATTGAATGGTAAATAGACGCGGTAGAATTGTTGCACCTCCGGATTGGGAGTGTGCAATATATCTTACGACATTTATATCTCTTTCAAGTTTCAATTAATTTATATATATTTAGACTTGTTATTTATTTCCCTCTATTTTTTGTTTTCAATTATTTACAAATGAGATTGGGTTTTGTCCAAAGGACTTTGGACAAAGTCTCGTTCAAAGTCAAGTTTAAATATTCGATTTGTATTGAGATTCGTGCAAATATATTTAAAATTTAATAAATTTAAATGGCTATTTGAATCTAAATATTTATACGAATTTTGATACAAATAGAACGGTTTAGGTTAGACTTTGAATGAAACTTTATCCAGACAAAATCCGACCCCCGGCAAATATTAAATATTATACAAATATTAATAGAGGAGGGTTCCAATGCACCAAAATTTGGTGCACCAAAATGCACCAAAATGCATCCAAAACTCATATATCTTCATTTTCAAAGTTCAAATAGTCGATTCGATCCTTCTAGCGTGTTCTTCATATTAAAATGTACTTGGAGACCAAATTTTACATTTTTTGGAAATTTTTTACTATTTTTTCAGAATTTTTGAAAATCACCACTTTGCTGAATTTCAAATTATTGTTTGGTGATTTTCAAAAATTCTGAAAAAATAGTAAAAAATTTCCAAAAAATATAAAATTTGGTCTCCAAGCACATTTTAATATGAAGAACACGCTGAAAGGATCGAATCGACTATTTGAACTTTGAAAATGAAAATTACGAGTTTTTGATGCATTTTGGTGCACCAAATTTTGGTGCATTGGAACCCTCCTCATATTAATATATATAAATTGGTTAGACTTGGTCAATGTCATATTTAAAAGTAAATGAACTCGGACTATTACGGCGCACAGACTTTGCTCAGAACTTATGCAGTCTGCTAGGCTATATTTACATGAACTATAGCTCGCCTCCAGTACGCCAAGTGCAGGTTTAAATTACTAGCACAAAATACTAAAGATTCGGTCCATGGCCTCGTGGGTCGTGGGGTATGCGTGGAAAGTGCTTCTCTTTGACACGTGGAGGTAAGTAGCGCGGGTGGATCCATATCCTCCCAGGTACCGTAAAAGATTCTCTTTTACAGTTAGCTATTTACGGTTTGAGATTAACTCTCAGCCGGTTTGGGATTCGGGCTAGCGCACGGGGCAGTATTGTTGGGCTTTGAGATGCGTGCCAAGTTAAAAAGAACGGTCCAGATCAAGTAATTGTAAAAGATTCCCTTTACAGGTACCTGGGAGGATATGGATTCAGTAGCGGGCTCCGTAGTCCGTACGCTCCATGTCCATCCCTTCTCGGGTCGAAGTGGGTACAATCCGTTAATCTACATCCGGAAAGTTGGACAGTTGCATTTTTTTTATTTAAGCATACGTCATCCAGTGCGTTGTCAAATAAGGAGCTTCAAATTAAAAAAAGGTTATCTTAGATGGACTAATATTTTCGGTAGTACTTTGCGGTGAGTCTCATTATATTACGGTTTGAGATTTATTTGAAATTCAGATTAGTACAGAGACAATATTATTTGCACTTTGAAATTTGTGTAAAGTTAAAAGAACAATTCGAATTTACTAATTAGACAATCATTCTAAAAGATTCGTTTGTGCACTTTACTGGATGTTCTGTTTACATTTGAAATTGGGATCTTGGGGGTGACGAATCTGAAAGAGTTTGTACAGCGAATTTATCTTCTCTCTCCTCTGTTTTCCTCCACTTCCTCTTTGATTTCCCTCTTTCTTTTCGATTTTTTCTCTTCTGAAATAAAGAAACGACTTCACTCAGATCCGATTTTATGGTTTTTCACCCCTATCATTTTCCTTTTATTAAAGAGAAAAGATTATGATACCCAGCGCTTCATTTCCGGATTATCTCCACAACAGTTTTCATGTATTTTCAACAGGTTTTAACCGTCCACGCAGTCCCACTTTCTAAAACCACCATCCCTCATCTCTTCGATCTCTTTCTTTTTGAAAAATTGGCAGCAGCTGCCAATTGCTCTCCGATCTTTTTCTCTCTTCAACTTTTACCCAAACTCTTTTCCGATCTCTTTCTTCTCCCATTCTGATCTTTTGATTGCTCCTTCGGCAGCGACGGTGACGCGCGACGGCAGCGACGGTGACACGCGACGGCAGCGACGCGCGAGCAACGGTGAAGAAAAAGAAAGTTACCTGTCAACGACAGTGATGGCGACGAAGTACTGGACCACTTGGACGACGAAGAAGACAGCAGTAGTGTCACGCTACAGCTTCGTCCCTCTCGGAGCCTATTTAATTTTGATTTCAGACTTCAATTTTCTTGAATTTCTTCCAACAATGAATCAAATAGGAGGTTATAGGTCAAAGAGTTATGGGAAGCTCGTCTATCTGTTCAGGAAGGTCTCTAATAATCATTCATAAAGGATCGATACTTTGGAAATCAACAATAAACTACGGCACTACGGTACAACAAAGAAGCAAACTAGGTGCAGCTTAGTGACATCAAAAAGCAGCAAGAAAACAATTTCAGATCCACATAGGGAATAGAAAGTGCCGTGGCGGGCAAAGAAGCAAGATTGAGTCAAGTAGGAAAAGAAGCTCACAAAAGTATGATCTCTTATTCTTTTTCGAAGGATCTAGTGTTTTCAATTTTTTAATTAATTTTTTCTCAAATTTAGATCCTGATTTTCCACTATTTTGACCTTTGACACCATGCAATTGTCGATTTGTTGATTTTGTTTTTTTCTTCAAATCGACGATCTGTATACTTTCTTGATTTCTCTGGCGATCGCCACTTGGGACCACTTCCAAGGGTCGCTGCTTGTTAGATTTTTAAACTACTTATAATACATAATTTGTTGTTGAAGTTACAGTATTGATTATAGAGTTTTACAGTATTCGCGCAAGTCAAATGACAGTTTTTTTAAGTAAAAACTGAATAAAGAAGATCGGAAACAATTAGTCGCTTCCTTTATTAATTTAATAATATCTTCATCTTTTCTGAAGTGCAGCCTTATTAGGTGTACGGAGTTTATTTAATTCGGATAAAATTAAAATAGATAAGTCGGATCTCATTCTCTGTGGTACCATACTGAATCCGAATTCAACTCTTCGAGTCTCCACTAAAAATTTTAAATTGAAAGGAACATAAAAGTAGGTGAGAGGATATGCTGATAGCTCCACTCCAATTTCTTTTCTTTTAAGGTGGGCCAATTAATCACATTACGATGAAAATATTTTCTAATAAAATATAAGCAGGAAGCAATCAAGCAAATTGCTTTTAATTATTTACATAATTGGACTAATTTAGAATTTATGAAAAAAAAGTTCTTTTCTTTTCCGTGAATAGTAGTAATGTGACAAGGATTCAGTTAGATGTTGACAAAGACAATATAGATCTTGAATAAAACAATAAGGGTCTCAATTTGACATCTTCTATTGCTATTTTAATATTCCATTAATTATTTTATAAAAAAAAATCTAAAATGATTTATTGGATAAACCAGTCAATATATATCATAGCATCCCAAACTATATTTCCTAACATTATCCAGGTAGATTTCCATCAAAAGGATTTCAATAGATTTGACCTTTTTGAAAACATGGCCCATGGTTGATCTAGAAAATGCATTTATCGTTTAAGAGCAGATAGCCCTTATACATACACATAAGCATGTATAAGGCCCATATCTAATTTCTTGGCCGGCCCATATATGGTGTTAAAATATCCATCTTGATGCAACATGTTCATATTTGAGCCCAAAACATTGAAAGTTGAACACGTCCGATGAGCCTTGGATTCATAAAATTATCACGCTGGATTAAAAATTGGCATAAGAAGTCCAATTGTCAAGACTGGAGAAAGCACTGGGAGCCACATCCCCTTAGGTTATGTCTGGACCGTTGGATTCTACCAAGAATTGCGTTCTGATAAAAAATCAGTGGCCCAGATCGGTCCATTTGATCAAGATCGGAACCGTCCGATCTGTTGTTACACGAATATTAAAGAGGCCAGGTGCATTCCACCCTGGACCGGATTAGCAGGATTCTGATTGGACGGTTGGGATACAAAAACATAATTTGAGTTACCACAGAGTTTACAGATTCATCTAGGCATGTTTGTGCGGCTGCCCTGCTGCTTACGGCTTACCTTTGTGTTGCATTTTCTTTGCTTTTGCCTGTTATTTCCGGTCCATCTGATCAGATCGGATGGCTCAGATAATTTATGACAAGAGAGATTTCAAACAAACATCTAATTAATAACTGCAATATCAAACCACATTATTTGATTAATGACGAAATAAATAGCCAGGCCATTTCTTCCAAATTAATATATACATACATGTAAAGGAGATCATATAATAAAGATGTACAAATCGTTGGAGTAAAGGTTTGGTTTACATTAAAAAAAATGAACAGTTAAATGATGCTACAAATACACGAACAAAATTGTAGACATTTCATTATATTGATTTCACAGATTATAATATACAAAAATTAGGAACTTAACTTATTTAGGAATCAATATTGAAAAGAATAGAGACTGAGCACCAATAGACACCACATGTATATATTAATTTAGTTCTCAATAATTACAATCTATACTTTACTAGATTTGTTACAAAAAAAATAGAATTAAAAATGAATATATAACTTAATTTCTTCATATTAAATGTGATTAATAAAACGACTGAATTCGATTCTAGTACTTTTATACTAATTAAAATGTTGTCTTGGAGCAAATTTTTGGAAAGATTTTGTGTATGATGTGTGAAGCCTTGGATTAAAGCTCTTCATCTAAATCGAAAAAGGTTTTCACAAATAGAAAAAGATGGAAATCTTTAAATCAAAGATCTTACTCCATCCAAACATAGCAAGTTTTTAAAGAGCTAATGATGGACAAACATAACAAACCTTTGGATTAAAGTTCCCCCACATTTTATGAATAAATTATATGTTTATCTATATGTGTCATTGAATTTAACAAAGAAACACGGCACGACACATCAAGCAAATTGACATGTTCACGTCACATCAGGTGATAAGCTTTCAACATTATTATTTATTATAATTTTTTTTACAATGATTTTTTTATTATAATTTATTTTACAATTTTTCATAATTTTTCATAATTTATAGATTTTTTTTAATGAATTAACTTGAAATTAAAAAAATAGTTAAACGTGATCGGTCACATCACAAGGTGATCACACATGACGTGATTGTCATCCACCATTTTAATCACATCACATGCAAAAAAAACATTATAATTATTTGAAGTAATGTGACGTGATCAAATCATAACGTATTAGTCATGTCACGTTACGTTACTTATTTTTTCACTAGCTGGATTGAGACCTTGAGGGAGGAGAGTGATGGATTAAAGGTTACACTAATACAAATTAGCTTCATCTCAAGCAATATAATGTTTGGAAGCATTCTTTCTTGTACTGCCTTAGCATAGGAGCCAAGCATAAGCAAAGACCTACCGACTCTCTGTCTCTCTTAAGAGTAAAGTACTATAACTGAAAGGGAATATAAGTATAAAATTACGTCAAGGTTATACTACAAAAACCATAGCAAACATTGCACATTCATCAGTCACTAGCAAAACAACACAAAGCCTCATTTGCTCTCTCTAGCTACTAAAAGACAGCACAATGGCTTACTTACCTCCATTCTTTCCCCCACCATTTCCCCATCCGAGACCACCTCAACCATTTCGAGCACCGCCACCTCCTCGCACTGCCCCACCGCCACCTCGCACTGCACCACCTCCTCCTCACTCTGCACCTCCACCACCACCTCATTTCTCACCTCCGCCGCCACCTCACTTCTCACCACCACCTCCACCTCGCTTTAACCCCCCACCGCCATCACCATTCTGCCCGCCACCTCACCCTTTACCACCGGTCATACCACCGCCTCCTCATGTAGCGCCACCCCCTCCAAGCCCCTATCACCCGGTGATCATAATTGTAGTGGTAACATGTGGCGGTTTACTCCTGCTGGCTGCCCTTGCAGCCCTAATATTTTGGTGCATCAAGAAGAAAAAGAAGCAAGTGCAAAAGGCTGAGAATGTCAATGTACAAGATCATATACATGTTACTGAGGCTGTTGTCCCGGGCCCACATGGTGAAAAGGTGGAAGTCATATCAGTTGATAAGGATCTTAAGTACCAAGAAGTGCGGAAGGAGGATGAAAAAGTCGGTGGTACGTCTAATACCAGTATCCGGTGGAAGCTACCTCGGGCCGATGGCGGTTCGAACAGTAAACGGAGGACTTGATTGAAGCTGAGGGGTTTCATACTAATATTGACCTTGCATTGGATATATGGGACTTTTGAATAAGGGTGTGGTTGAATTATTTGATTGTTTCTATTTAATTTAAGAGTCCATTCATTGGCTTTTAATGACATTAATAGGAGGTGTAAATTTTATCTATTGAAAGGTGTGAATCTAATTAAACATGCTCCAAGACCTTTTCCCTATTAATTTTAAGCAAGTAATCCAGAATTAAAAGATTAGTACACATATTTAAAGTTCCATATATACAATCTACAATTATTAATTATATATCCTTCTGCAATCTGCATGCTCCAAAAACTTTCCCTATTAATTAATTTTAAGCAAGTAATTCAGAAGCACTATTAGTCCAGTTAACTCTGTTCACTCCCATTTCTCAATGATTTTTTTTTAACCTAGGTTAATTCTAGTTGGAATATCTCTTAGATATCCTTCAATTACAGTACAAGCAATTAACTCTTTGGTTTTTTCCTATATATTCATTATTATGAAATATCTTTCTTCCTGTATGCTTTTTGTTCCAAAGAAAATACGACACGGAGAAAAATGTAAATGCATTTTATGTTAAATTGTAAACTTAATTATTAACTAATAAAATAATGCTGACCCGACCCGAACCGACCCATTGATTATTCACATAGACTCCGAACATGACAAATATAACTTAGTTTTTCTTTATTGCAAGGTAACGTAACTCTTTTGTTTTGGATAGGCCTGCCATTCAGCTTCCCGGTGCCAGCAAAGCAATTGTAGCCATCCGTTTCTGCCCAATTATTTTTACTCTACGTGGTTCTAACTCTGGTAAAACATTTTTTGTCACTTATTTACTCATCCTATTATTTTTCTTTTTGTATGGAAATTAACCTAACAATGTTACTCTAATGAATGTGCAGCAGCTACTTTCTTCAAGCTTCCATATAGGATAATATTTGCTGTGGCTACACTGAACTCTTTATATATCTATGATACTGAAAGCATGGCTCCAATTGTAGTGTATGCCGGCTTGCATTATGCTGCTATAACCGATATTGCATGGTAAAATTCTGTATATTCGCTCTAATTATTGCGCTGAACTAAATTATACCATGCGAAATTGAAAAAATTAAGGCCTAATCAAAAACCAATTTGCCTAATTTTGACAAGAACAAGTCATCCCACACCCTTAAGAGTAAGATTAAGTGGATACTAATTCTACATGTGAAAATCTGATAAGTTTGGATTGGAGATATTTCGTGATCCAGTATTCAATATGCAAAAGTACAAATTAACAATTTATCACAATAACTTGTTTGAAAATTTTGTATTTATGTGAGGTCGATGGATGCCAAGTATCTTGCATTGTCGTCAAGAGATGGTTATTGCACAATAATCGAGTTTCAGAATGATGAATTTGGCCAACCTCATATCCTCTCAGGTATCTTGCAACCATTTTTTTTTAGTTTACTTTTCTTTTATCTTTTTATCTTATTCCTTTGTTATAAATTATTTCTTATTGTAGAAGAGAAGAACAGGGAAGAAATCATGACAGATCCCATGAAGATAGACAACACTGACGGAGTTAAAATCATGACAGATCCCATGAAGATAGACAACACTGACGGAGGTAAATTAGAGAGAGAAAATGTGAATGATAAAAAGGTAGTAGTAAAGACAAGTGATAATAAGCCAGCAAAGAAGAGAATTACACCAGTTGCCATCAACTAGCACTTGATCTAACTACTAGTTAATTAATTTGTACTTTGTTAGCTAGTTACTTGAGTTTAGTTGCTAGCAATTTTCATTGTATCAGAAATGGGAGTAACGAGAGGCTTCCAAATTTGTGTTGGATTAAATGCAATAGTGGTATGCATAACTATAAATTTCTAAAAGCATATAATTTGCTTAGTCATGATCGTTAGATTATAGTCAGAAATGGTTACCCTTGATATTGCAATGAGCAAATATTTGAGACGAGAATAATAGTATATGCAAGTCGCGCCTGTTAAAAATAACAGTTTTAGGCTTTTAGCATTAAAAGAACAGCATGCGATGGCACCTAGAGATAGAAAGGCATGAAGCTTTACCAAAGCCATCTTTAGATTCACCCCAACTCAATAGATGAAATTTACCCCTCTTATTTATTTCATTAAAAGCCAATACATGAACTCTTAAATTTTATAGAAACAATCAAACAATGCAAGCACACCCTTACTTAAAAGTCCCATATATCCAATGCAATACCAGTATTAGTATCAAACCACTCAGCTTCAATCAAGTCCTTCATTTACTGTTCGACCCACCATCGGTACGAGGTAGCTTCAACCTGATACCGGCATTAGACGTACCACCGACTTTCTCATCCTCCTTCAACACTTCTTGGTACTTCAGATCCTCATCAACTGATAATACTTCCACCTTTTCACCGTGTGGGCCCGGGACGACAGCCTCAGTAACATGTATAGGATCTTGCACATTGACAATCTCAGCCTTTTGAACTTCCTTCCTTTTCTTCTTGATGCACCAAAATATCAGGGCTGCAAGAGCAGCCAGCAGGAGTAAACCGCCACATGTTACCACTACAATTATGATCACCGGGTGATAGGGGCTCGGAGGGGGTGGCGCTACATGAGGAGGCGGTGGTATGACCGGTGGTAAAGGGTGAGGTGGCGGGCGGAATGGTGATGGCGGTGGGGGGTTAAAGCGAGGTGGAGGTGGTGGTGAGAAGCGAGGTGGCGGTGGAGGTGAGAAATGAGGTGGTGGCGG
Source organism: Carex myosuroides (assembly GCA_028015225.1). NCBI lineage: Eukaryota > Viridiplantae > Streptophyta > Magnoliopsida > Poales > Cyperaceae > Carex > Carex myosuroides. The sequence goes on from CM051465.1 coordinate 11,894,012, forward strand.
AGGTGCAGAGCGAGGAGGAGGTGGTGCAGTGCGAGGAGGTGGTGGTGCAGAGCGAGGTGGAGGTGGTGCAGTGCGAGGAGGTGGCGGTGCTCGAAATGGTTGAGGTGGTTGCGGTTGAGGTGGTCGCGGTTGAGGTGGTCTCGGACGGGGAAATGGCGGGGGAAAGAATGGAGGTAAGTAAGCCATCGTGCTGTTAGTAGCTACAGAGAGCAAATGAGAGTTTGTGTTGTTTTGCTAGCGACTGATGAATATGCAATGCTTGCTATGGTTTTTGTAGTATGATCTTGGCGTATTTTATAGACTTATATTCCCTTTCAGTCACAGTACTTTACTCTTAAGAGAGACAGAGAGGCGCGGTAGGTTAGCTTATGCATGCTTGGCTCCTGTGCTAAGGCAATAGAGAAGAAAGAATGCTTCCAAACATTATATTGCTTAAAATGAAGCTAATTAATTTTTATTGGATAACCTTTAATTTACCATGCACCCTCCTCCCTCAACGCCTCAATCCAACTAGTGAAAGAAAAATGTGACATGATGTGATGTATATGAAACCCTTGTTGATTCTTTACTGAAGTTAGACTTCCATGTACATTTGGCTTATTATCATTAATTGTCCTTAAATGAAAGTGTTTATAAAGAAATAAACTTATGTTATAGATGAAGATCATACAGGTCACAAGTAAGAAAGTCTATTACTTAAAACCTCGTTATTTAAGACCCTTTGCAAAGTGTTTGAAAATAATATAAATTTTGGTGGGGTGAAGATAAACAAATTCAACACAAATTCTGCAATTTCTCTATTCAAACTATTTTTATCTCTCTTACACATACAAAATAACATTACATCTAGCTATATATAGATTTTAGATAACTATTAAGTTTCCCAACAACACACTAAATGACCATTACACTCACTTTTTCCTAAGCACTATCTAGAATTCCGAATTTCAGATTTTTAAGTCCCAGACTCTCTTCATAAATTATTATGTTGACCATACATAATATTAATAATTAATTAAGTTTATAATTTAACCCCCCTTCCTTAAACTTAATTTTTATTTTTCATCCTTCATGCCAAGAAAATTCTTGAATTTCTCAACAACTTGATTGGCAATGACTTTGTAAAAATGTCAATCTCGCTTTGCGGGTTTATTTTCTTCTTGTACACCCATTTAACACCAATCAACTAATGACCTTTGCGAAAAGAAGTTAGCTCACACGTCATTCTTCTCAATTGCACATATCTCTTCATCCATAGCCGCACGTCACTACTTGTCATCTTCATTCACCTCTTCAAAAGATATGTTGTCGCCTTGAGTCAAGAGACACACCGAATGCAACTCACTTATTGCCTCATATAAGTCCCTTATGTTCATATATTGTTTCTGGGGTTCAGGGTTCTTGCCTTGTCATCCGATGAAGATGCGCGCCTCAATCGTTGGTGCCTCCTCATGGTTGTTGGATGTCAACTTTGACATTCATTGGTGTGTGCATCTGATCATATCTTGTCGCCTCATGAGAAACTTCCACCATAGAGCATCTCATAATGGGGTTTCGCATGACTGGACTGGGGCTGGGTAGCATGAGTTAGAGCTCTCTCAATCCTTTTCGACTAAATGAGGACATATAGAGAGAATGCTTATTCGGTTTGTGTTGTTTGCAGCAAGACAAAAGCTCGATGGTCATGTCTGAGAAAGGGTTGCAACATAAGGTGTCATTTCCATAGTGAAGAAGCACTAACCTGATGATTTTATCACTGTAGGTTTGAGGAATTGTGTTGATTGCATAAAGGAAAAATTAAAATTCGGGGTTGCCTTTGAATGTGATGAGGTCGAGTCCATTTGGGATGTTATATGGGGAAAGTGAGACGCAATATTTGGGAGGTGCCTGAACTTGTGCATACAAATAGATTCACTAACTTCTTAGTTGAGGCCACGGAGTTCTGGGGCCAACAGATGGTCATTTGCTATTTCAAGTTCTCTTGTCACATCCTGATGCTATCCAGGGCTTTCAAGCTATAAAGCATATCAACTGGGAAGGTGTTATTGTTGACCAATGTGATAATGTGAATATGTCAACCCACCTAGAGCAAATCAAACTCTTTCTGCTGATTTTAATATGCTTATACTAAATACCCACCTAAAGGATGATCCTTCACAGTACGTGAAATTGTTTTCTGTCCTTGAACCAGCAAAGAGAAGCCATCATGCATGCTCTGATATAAATTTTGGTGGAGTGAATGGCGACTCAACACAAATTCTGTAATTTATCTACGAGTCTATTCAAACTACATTTGGCTTATTATCAGAGCATGCATGATGGCTTCTCTTTGCTGGTTCAAGGACAGATTGTGAACATGTGAACATGTACCAGATTCTTGTACATGTGCCAGATTCTTCTCTTTATGGTATCCAACACTTGTGAACATGTGCCAGATTCTTGTACTTGACCAAATATTGCGTCTCACTTTCCCCATATAACATCCCAAATGGACTCGACCTCATCACATTCAAAGGCAACCCCGAATTTTAATTTTTCCTTTATGCAATCAACACAATTCCTCAAACCTACAGTGATAAAATCATCAGGTTAGTGCTTCTTCACTATGGAAATGACACCTTATGTTGCAACCCTTTCTCAGACATGACCATCGAGCTTTTGTCTTGCTGCAAACAACACAAACCGAATAAGCATTCTCTCTATATGTCCTCATTTAGTCGAAAAGGATTGAGAGAGCTCTAACTCATGCTACCCAGCCCCAGTCCAGTCATGCGAAACCCCATTATGAGATGCTCTATGGTGGAAGTTTCTCATGAGGCGACAAGATATGATCAGATGCACACACCAATGAATGTCAAAGTTGACATCCAACAACCATGAGGAGGCACCAACGATTGAGGCGCGCATCTTCATCGGATGACAAGGCAAGAACCCTGAACCCCAGAAACAATATATGAACATAAGGGACTTATATGAGGCAATAAGTGAGTTGCATTCGGTGTGTCTCTTGACTCAAGGCGACAACATATCTTTTGAAGAGGTGAATGAAGATGACAAGTAGTGACGTGCGGCTATGGATGAAGAGATATGTGCAATTGAGAAGAATGACGTGTGAGCTAACTTCTTTTCGCAAAGGTCATTAGTTGATTGGTGTTAAATGGGTGTACAAGAAGAAAATAAACCCGCAAAGCGAGATTGACATTTTTACAAAGTCATTGCCAATCAAGTTGTTGAGAAATTCAAGAATTTTCTTGGCATGAAGGATGAAAAATAAAAATTAAGTTTAAGGAAGGGGGGTTAAATTATAAACTTAATTAATTATTAATATTATGTATGGTCAACATAATAATTTATGAAGAGAGTCTGGGACTTAAAAATCTGAAATTCGGAATTCTAGATAGTGCTTAGGAAAAAGTGAGTGTAATGGTCATTTAGTGTGTTGTTGGGAAACTTAATAGTTATCTAAAATCTATATATAGCTAGATGTAATGTTATTTTGTATGTGTAAGAGAGATAAAAATAGTTTGAATAGAGAAATTGCAGAATTTGTGTTGAATTTGTTTATCTTCACCCCACCAAAATTTATATTATTTTCAAACACTTTGCAAAGGGTCTTAAATAACGAGGTTTTAAGTAATAGACTTTCTTACTTGTGACCTGTATGATCTTCATCTATAACATAAGTTTATTTCTTTATAAACACTTTCATTTAAGGACAATTAATGATAATAAGCCAAATGTACATGGAAGTCTAACTTCAGTAAAGAATCAACAAGGGTTTCATATACATCACATCATGTCACATTTTTCTTTCACTAGTTGGATTGAGGCGTTGAGGGAGGAGGGTGCATGGTAAATTAAAGGTTATCCAATAAAAATTAATTAGCTTCATTTTAAGCAATATAATGTTTGGAAGCATTCTTTCTTCTCTATTGCCTTAGCACAGGAGCCAAGCATGCATAAGCTAACCTACCGCGCCTCTCTGTCTCTCTTAAGAGTAAAGTACTGTGACTGAAAGGGAATATAAGTCTATAAAATACGCCAAGATCATACTACAAAAACCATAGCAAGCATTGCATATTCATCAGTCGCTAGCAAAACAACACAAACTCTCATTTGCTCTCTGTAGCTACTAACAGCACGATGGCTTACTTACCTCCATTCTTTCCCCCGCCATTTCCCCGTCCGAGACCACCTCAACCGCGACCACCTCAACCGCAACCACCTCAACCATTTCGAGCACCGCCACCTCCTCGCACTGCACCACCTCCACCTCGCTCTGCACCACCACCTCCTCGCACTGCACCACCTCCTCCTCGCTCTGCACCTCCGCCACCACCTCATTTCTCACCTCCACCGCCACCTCGCTTCTCACCACCACCTCCACCTCGCTTTAACCCCCCACCGCCATCACCATTCCGCCCGCCACCTCACCCTTTACCACCGGTCATACCACCGCCTCCTCATGTAGCGCCACCCCCTCCGAGCCCCTATCACCCGGTGATCATAATTGTAGTGGTAACATGTGGCGGTTTACTCCTGCTGGCTGCTCTTGCAGCCCTGATATTTTGGTGCATCAAGAAGAAAAGGAAGGAAGTTCAAAAGGCTGAGATTGTCAATGTGCAAGATCCTATACATGTTACTGAGGCTGTCGTCCCGGGCCCACACGGTGAAAAGGTGGAAGTATTATCAGTTGATGAGGATCTGAAGTACCAAGAAGTGTTGAAGGAGGATGAGAAAGTCGGTGGTACGTCTAATGCCGGTATCAGGTTGAAGCTACCTCGTACCGATGGTGGGTCGAACAGTAAATGAAGGACTTGATTGAAGCTGAGTGGTTTGATACTAATACTGGTATTGCATTGGATATATGGGACTTTTAAGTAAGGGTGTGCTTGCATTGTTTGATTGTTTCTATAAAATTTAAGAGTTCATGTATTGGCTTTTAATGAAATAAATAAGAGGGGTAAATTTCATCTATTGAGTTGGGGTGAATCTAAAGATGGCTTTGGTAAAGCTTCATGCCTTTCTATCTCTAGGTGCCATCGCATGCTGTTCTTTTAATGCTAAAAGCCTAAAACTGTTATTTTTAACAGGCGCGACTTGCATATACTATTATTCTCGTCTCAAATATTTGCTCATTGCAATATCAAGGGTAACCATTTCTGACTATAATCTAACGATCATGACTAAGCAAATTATATGCTTTTAGAAATTTATAGTTATGCATACCACTATTGCATTTAATCCAACACAAATTTGGAAGCCTCTCGTTACTCCCATTTCTGATACAATGAAAATTGCTAGCAACTAAACTGAAGTAACTAGCTAACAAAGTACAAATTAATTAACTAGTAGTTAGATCAAGTGCTAGTTGATGGCAACTGGTGTAATTCTCTTCTTTGCTGGCTTATTATCACTTGTCTTTAATACTACCTTTTTATCATTCACATTTTCTCTCTCTAATTTACCTCCGTCAGTGTTGTCTATCTTCATGGGATCTGTCATGATTTTAACTCCGTCAGTGTTGTCTATCTTCATGGGATCTGTCATGATTTCTTCCCTGTTCTTCTCTTCTACAATAAGAAATAATTTATAACAAAGGAATAAGATAAAAAGATAAAAGAAAAGTAAACTAAAAAAAAATGGTTGCAAGATACCTGAGAGGATATGAGGTTGGCCAAATTCATCATTCTGAAACTCGATTATTGTGCAATAACCATCTCTTGACGACAATGCAAGATACTTGGCATCCATCGACCTCACATAAATACAAAATTTTCAAACAAGTTATTGTGATAAATTGTTAATTTGTACTTTTGCATATTGAATACTGGATCACGAAATATCTCCAATCCAAACTTATCAGATTTTCACATGTAGAATTAGTATCCACTTAATCTTACTCTTAAGGGTGTGGGATGACTTGTTCTTGTCAAAATTAGGCAAATTGGTTTTTGATTAGGCCTTAATTTTTTCAATTTCGCATGGTATAATTTAGTTCAGCGCAATAATTAGAGCGAATATACAGAATTTTACCATGCAATATCGGTTATAGCAGCATAATGCAAGCCGGCATACACTACAATTGGAGCCATGCTTTCAGTATCATAGATATATAAAGAGTTCAGTGTAGCCACAGCAAATATTATCCTATATGGAAGCTTGAAGAAAGTAGCTGCTGCACATTCATTAGAGTAACATTGTTAGGTTAATTTCCATACAAAAAGAAAAATAATAGGATGAGTAAATAAGTGACAAAAAATGTTTTACCAGAGTTAGAACCACGTAGAGTAAAAATAATTGGGCAGAAACGGATGGCTACAATTGCTTTGCTGGCACCGGGAAGCTGAATGGCAGGCCTATCCAAAACAAAAGAGTTACGTTACCTTGCAATAAAGAAAAACTAAGTTATATTTGTCATGTTCGGAGTCTATGTGAATAATCAATGGGTCGGTTCGGGTCGGGTCAGCATTATTTTATTAGTTCCAACCGACCCGACCCATCTAACTTGATTACTTATTTATTAATTATTTTTAATTTATTTATGCAACTTGTTCTCAATTAATATATAATTAATCATAATTAGTGTATAACAAACCTTACTTGGTACTATATTTCAAACTAAATCCAACAAAACACAATAAAATATGTCAGGTCGGGTCAAAAACTCTAACCCGTATTGACTCATTTAACCATTGGGTCAGGTCAACCCATTTATGTAGGGTCGGAAATTGACATCCCTAGTCTTTGATAACCTAGTTACATTACTGTAGCAAAAGAACATAGCTACGGTAAAAACTTCCAAATCTTTTAACAAAAAAGAAAAAGAAAAAGAAACACATAAATTAATTAAAGAAGAGTATGAGGAAATACTTGGAGAGATCACGCCTAGACAATATATAGGCTGTATTAACAACTTCAGGTGCTGAAGAGTACCGACATATACCTGGAAAGTAAACACGTCAGCAAAATTTTGAAAATTCCAAAATATGACTAAAAGAAGATTTTTATAAATAACCACTTGAGAAATAATATCATAAAATAAAATACCTGCAGGAACAAGTAGAAAGGAGCCGTCAGGTGACCACGCAAGTCTCCTAAAGAAGGATGGCAACGTCTCGTCATGAAACATGTGAGTTTTACCTGCCTGACCCAATAAAAAAATGCCCATAAAACTCATTCCTCACTAGTAAAGAGCACAGCAGCCGCAAACAAGAAATTTAGGTACTTTCTGAAATATTCTTTCAGAAAATATGAGAAGGGGAAATAAACCAACACTTCTTTTCACCTCTCCAACAAATTAGTCAGGAAGCACATAGAGCTTATATTTCCCATGAATTAGGAATGTAAAAATTCTCTATGATTTTCCAGGGGTATACATAAAAATTTCCTAAAGAACCAAAACAAACAAAGCAAACCTTAGATTCATCAGCATTCAAAGTTTCTGCCTTGGAGAGTACGTGTTGACACACGAAATTCAATTTATCGAAGCCTTTGGATTTTTGTTGGGGCTTATTCGCATATATCCGGCATGTGCGGTCTGAACTAATTGAGGCCACATACTGGGCCAGTGGGTCCCATGCAACTCCTTGAACATAGTGCAGATGTGCATCCAATATTTGATGGACCGCACCTGAAGTATGTTTTAAAAATAAAGTTTCGTCAATCAAACTTTTAATTCGGTAGATTAGAATAAATAATTTTAACATCCTTTCTACTAGGTAGTTTGTGATAATATCTTTTCATCATTGACCTCACATTTATATGACACTATTTGAATAATCCCTTTATTGTAAAAATCTCTTCATCAGTGTACTTCACAAACAAAATAGAATTGTTTTCCCCTTTAAAATTTGAAAATCACCTTTGCAAGTAATGTGTTGTGAATTGTGACTATAACAAGGTTCATGAACCTATTATTTGAGTAATCCATGACAAGAATTCCCTAAATCTGTGTTTACCAATGTAAGAACTCATTATTTTCTTAATTTAAAAGAAAACTACCTTTATTAATGTCCCAGATAATGCAAGAGTTATCGATTGATCCGGAAACAAGGAATGATCCGTCAGGAGACCACTGGAGGTCAAGAACATCCTTTCGATGAAATCTAATTCAAAAAAAAAAAATTAAAGAACTTTTATAAAGAACATAAAAATATGTTATTAGGTATGTGGTATTACAGTGGCCATACAGTAAAGACTTGTGCATTTTCCAGGCGGATTGGCCGTCAGTTGTTGATTGTAGCTTCCATAATATTAATTCACCTCCTGGATACTCAACAAAATAAACAAGTAAACAAGCATATCCTTTCTGAAAAATCATCAATTCTAGCCCATGAAAATTTTCAAATATCACATATAACCCTGCAAAACTAAGTACTTCTCAGGTATTTGCAAGGGTAAACATGTCATTGCCGCTTATATTAATTTCAAAAAAGGAGAAGAAAAATCATCAATTCTTGCAAGGGTAAACATGCCATTGCCCCTTCTATTAATTTGAAAAAAGAAGAAAAATAACAAGAATTATACGAAGAATACGTACCATCAGCACCTGATGCAAGGTATTCTCCTGAATGAACAGTAAGACAAATATTAAAAAAAGAACATTTTGCTCTATGCAAAAACAAAAAAAAAATTTATGGTATTGTTCTTATTAGTGGTATACTTGCAATCAAATTTGCAATCTCAGGTTTGGACAGTTGCAGTCAGCTATGGTACTGGTTTATACCACACCAATTTTGTGTTACTAATAGCTTGGGCGCATCTTGCATTTAATTGAACTTTTTGACTCAACAAGCAGTAGTAAAATATAGGTACAGTACTTCTAACCAAAAAGGATAGTAGAGTAGTTTTGCAAAATTACACCTAAGACCCCAATCTATGCAAATAACAAGCAATGCCTCATGCTTGTAAATAACATTCCTAACTGTCTGGGGCTATTTGCAACAAAACCACCTTTTAAAGTTAAGGGTCCGACATTAAGATGATAAAATGTTAGGAAAATGCCCCTGATTTTTCATAAATTACTTTCTAGCTGTTCATACAAATTTGGACCCACCATCTATTTCTTTCCTACCAACCAGAATAATAGCGCAATAATAAAATAATCCCGACCTGAAGGTGAGAAGCGAAGGGCATTAACAGCGGAACTGTGGTATGAGAGACTATTCTGGTACAAAGCAGTTGGAAGGTTCTTCTCTGATTTATCTGATTCTATAATCCAAATCTGAAATTGATACCAGATGCAAACAACACATTTATTGATTTTACTAATTTCCAAAATAATACACACCTTTGCCCAGCTCTACCTAGATAGAACACCTAAATTGCTCTTAAAAATGATACTAAAATAGAGGTAAGGGAGACCTTAATATCGTGATCATTGCCTCCAGTGGCGAGAATTCCTGATTTGGGGTGGAAATCTAGGGTTAGCACTGGCTGAGTGTCGTGCCAGTTGATCTGAACCGTTCCTCCTTTCATAGTGGTACGCCTTCTCTGCCCGATTTGTTAAAATTTTCTCCTTTTTCCTCGATGTTCAACTTAGTTTCGATCTTTCGAGAGCACAAAATAGGGTTTCGAGTGGATGGTTTGAGGAGAGTGAAATTTTGCGGGATTTTGTGGCGGGAAGAGAGAGAGAAAGGTCCAAGTACCGCCAGTCAGGGTAAACATATTAACAGATCGATATTGGCTTCATGAAGCGCACGTACTATAGAATCAAAACAGCGCTTTATATGGTTAGTGCGCTGCATGAAACTAAACCTACTTTGTTAAAATCTTTACCCCGCCAGTCCGCGAGTGATCATCTCCAGTTTTCTAACTGGAGGTGTCCTTATAGTTCCATGTACTCCGTGCTCTACTGATTTGATTGCAGACTTGGAAGTATTTGTGAATTTTTCAATGGACGAAAAAAAGTATATCATTGTGCGTAATAACTAATAGCATACGAGAACGGAGTCGGTACGATCTATTTTGTGAGCTCCAATACCCATTTGCTTTCAGATCTGTGTGCATAAAAACTAAAATAAATACACACGAATTTTAAAATATAGCGTACACATCTTCAACATATTTATATTTTAATATGAAGAAACACATGTTTAATTTTGATAATAAATAATTTAAAAAAATGCCGGATTAACAAACTTTTATTAAAAAATTAAACATGTGTCTCTTCATATTAAATTATTAATATATAAATATATTGATCTATTATCATGACACCATCCATACTAGGTCTATGATTTTACGACTAATTTTTATGTGAAAAGAAAACACAAATAATATTATCAGTATAACATTGTTAATATTGCAGATATTTTGATTAAAAAAGAGGACACAAATCAACATACTCGTGTAAATTAGATGAGAAATAGAAAAAAAAAAAAAGAGATTAGATTACACAAATGATCCATAAAGTATCACCACGTTGCCATTTTGATTATTAAACATTTAAATTATTTTAGTTGCCAAAGGTATACGTTTATGAGGATTCAAATGTCTATATTTTTTGTGCTTCCACTATGTCTCTATTTTTGAAACGTTAATAACTGAAAATTTAAATCATAAACATTAAAATAAAACCGTTAAATGTGATCTATGTTATTTTCTCTATGTGCCTATACAAAATTATCACATTTCGGTTTTTTTTTTTGTAAATCAATAAGTTGAAAAATCAACGTCTAGAAATTATCCACATTAGTACGTTTTTAAAAACTCTTGATGGCAACCAAAACAAAGTTGAATGCCATCAAAACAAAGTTGAAATGTCATAATTTTTTACACGTCCATAGATAAAATGATATAGATCATATCCAACGGTTTTATTTTGACTTTTGAGTATTAAATTTTGAGTTATTAAATTATTTAAAAATGAAGGCACGACAAATGGAGCCATTTGAACCCTCATCATTAGTTTATATCAAATCAGTCATACAATTTAAATATATATGTTAAAAATGAATGAATAATGTAATTCTAAGATGACATGAACATTGAATTTAATACTTAAAATTACCAAAAAAATTACCAACATTGAATTTCATTACAATCAAACAAGCAAGATAGGACCAATTTACATCTATTTTTAAATCCAATGTCAATAATAAGAGAAATTTGATACAAATTGAGAACTACAAGGACCAAAACTTTGAAACTTTTCCAAGTAAAAATGGTAAGAGATTGATACTTTTAAGGATGTTATATCGGCGAAGACAAATGAAATGGGCCGAAGCCCATGTTGCTTGTGACGGTAAAATGAAAGAGATCGCCACTATCTCTTATTTGGTTAAATAAGCAAAACCATGAGCTGCTATCTCAAGTTTTTTTTCTAGGATTTTACTCTCTTATTACAATCAATTCAAATACACTTGATAATATTATATATAAGTATATCAAATTGTAAGAGAGAGTTGATGGTTTGTTAATCTTTTTGTATTGTAAGACTTCTTGATATAGTGATTTTGTGTCGTGCTTCCGTGGTTTTCTTTTGTGAGAATTGTTATGTAAAATATTGTCTTTTTTTTTATTTTATTGTACTTGATTACTTGTTGTGTTAGTTTCTTATGTGTCATTTATAATTTTCAATTTGATCGGATATAGATGTATGCCCGCAAAGTGTTTGACGAAATTACTCCTTAAAACGTTTCTGCAGTCGTCTCCAACAAAAGATAGTAAATAATGATTCATAAAATTTCATTCTCTTTTCGCTAAAAAATTGTTCAATGATACTCGGTTATTGCACATAAAATTGATTAGTTGGCTGACTATTGGAAAGTGGAAATTTGTTAGGGAAGTTGCTAAAGTCTAAATTTGTAAAGTAATTAATTGTAGAAAGTCAACACTCATAGAGTTATATTTATAAAAGTACTTCAGAACTTCATATTTTTTTGGACAATTAATATTCATTTCATTAAATGATTATGCTAGATTGTTGAAAGTTTGTAAACTTCATATTTTTTTTTGTGTAAGGATTTTTATGTAAAATATTATCTTTTTATTTTATTTTATTGTACTTGATTGCTTGTTGTGTTAGTTTCTTATGTGTCATTTATAGTTTTCAATTTGATCGGATATAGATGTATGCCCGTAAAATGTTCGACGAAATTACTCCTTAAAACGCTTTTGCAGTCGTCGCCAACAAAAGATAGTAAATAATGATTCATAAAATTGCATTCTCTTTTCGCTAAAAATTTGTAAAGTAATTAATTGTAGAAAGTCAATACTCATAGAGTTATATTTATAAAAGTACTTCAGGACTTCATATTTTTTTGGACAATTAATATTCATTTCATTAAATGATTATGCTAGATTGTTGAAAGTTTGTAAAATCAATAGACAAGTATATAAAAGTAATTTATTACAATTCGTATTTATTAATAAATATTTTCTTACTAATATAGGGAACAGACTTAGAGACAAAGTAAAAATGTCTTACTTATCCTTGTTAATAGTAATTATTGAATTTTCTCTCATAAAATATTAATGTACTTGGAGTGTGGCTCTATTTATTAGGTTGCTAATAATTGTCGAAGGCATTTTCGGTCTCTGGCCCATTGCAAGGCATGCCCCATCCGTTGGAAATGTCATATAGTTCAAATTTTTTTGGACCAAAATTAATATGTTAATTAGGCCGTACAAATCATGAGTCAAAATTTATGGTGTATTTGAATTGGTGCAACTTAATAGCCTAGTAGGTGAGAAGCCAACTCCCTCTCTCCAAAGCGTTTGTTCCACGGTATAGAGACAAACGTTATGATATTAGTCAATCTCTCTCTTTATATATATAGAGAGAGAGATTGGCTAATATCATAATGTTTGTTTCTATACCGTAGAACAAACGCTTTAATTTTTATATTTTTAAAGTCCAAACGGTCGATTCAAACAGTTCAACATTCAATCTATATTAAAATGTGCTTGGAGACCAAATTTTAAATTTTTTAAAATTTATTTACTATTTATTAAACCAGTTTTAAAATCGTTATTTTCAATGATCCAAAAAAATGTCACTGTTTATTAAAAGAGGAGGGTTCAAATGCCTTCGTTTTTTATGCCTCCATCATACCTCCATTTTTAAGAACTTTAATACTCAAAATTTTGCACTTAATAAAATAAGGTTCACACGTGTTGAACTCGAAATCGTACGTAGACGATCCGAAGACAAATCTACTGACAGAAAAAAATATTTCTCAAATATTTAAAAACATCCCACTAAAATGATTCATTTCACAACTGATTCCAGCTCAATATTTCTTAAATTAATGAGAGCAGGGAGTACATAAATGGACCAAATTAATTATATGCAAAAAATAAAACGAACGGATAAACTAATTATATATTCATTGTTGAAACAGAATGATCCAAACAAATATTGCTAACCTAGTTCACATGCATAACAAATTAATTAAAGGAATCTGACGATCGATACATAACACCTGTCATCTGGAATATCTTTAGATTAACTTTGGCACTAATAAAGAGATAACCACTTTCTTTATTAAAAGAGAGGCAATTAATGGTCCCTAGTTTTACTTTCATGAAATGCAGAGAAAGTTACTCTTCTTGATATTCTCGTTCAAAGTAGGAAAAGGAACGAGGAAAAGAAAAAGGTTAATTAATTATAGAGGATTGATGACTTGATGCCTTCTTAACTAAAGATGTATTAACAGCAAATAGGAGCCTTACAGGAGATGCATTGTAAAAAACCTTCTTTATCAATGAAATTGTAAGATGGCAATTCTCACCTTACCCTAAAAAAAAAAAACTAAATATGTATGTTCATAAGAAAAAAATATTATAAAAAGCCGAGTTTTTTTAATGAAAAAAAAGACTGATGCACTTTAACAATGTGAGAAATTAAAACATATACCTAATACTTGCAGAAAGAATAGGATGAAGAAAAGATTTGATACACTAGATCTTATGCATGTTTGATGAAAGAAATTTTATTATAAAAAATTAGAGCTTTTTCTTTCTTAAAAAAAAAAAAAAAAACTGATGCGATCTAACATTGTGATAGAGCGAAAGAAAAAAAATACCCAATACTAAGTATTTATAGGTTGAAAAAAAGAGGACTGATGCACACTAAGGATGCATGCTGATGAAAGAAATTATATTATAAGAAAATATTGATGCACTCTAACATTGTGAAAAGTGAAAATACATTTAATATACTTACAAAAATAATAGATTGAAATTGGCAAGTATGCATGATTGAAGCAAGATATTTATTACGACAATATAATAGTGCATTAATTTATAGTTCTAATTAATTAAGAACAGCACGCTCTCAAAATGTACCAATTAATCTCGAGCACCACAAATCCTTATATAATTTATTATTGTTCATTTCTCTCTTCCTATCCTTACACACAGTTACAAACTTACCCCACAATCCTTGCAGTCTCACTGGAGAAGTGGGGAGAATTCAATTAAACATGCAATATATGGTCACCATATAAATCAAACTTAGACATATAAATGCATCAAGCACTTGCTAATTATATACTCCATTGTGTATAATTAATTCTTAGCACAGACATATAGATAATTAGATATATATATATATATATATATATATCCCTGAAAACATATGCACCAAAAAATTTCAACCAAGTAGTGAAATCATATCCAATGCAATTTTGCAAAGCATCTCCAAACCCTCCTCTCTCCTTTGCAACTCAGGCGGGTACGTCAGCCTCGGCACTTGCTTGAACAACGCGCGACAAACACTCGGATACTCTGCGGCAGCACTCACATGGACAAATGCGTAGTCATACATTTCCTCATTAATTGACTGCATTGCCGAGTGCAACGCATCCTGTGCTGCGACATACTTGGCCGCACAAGTCCGGAGTAGAGCCCGCAACGAGGGCTCAGTTGCTTTTTGGGCCAATGATGAGGCGATGGAGGAAGTGTTGGTCGCGTTGGTCATGGCGATGTTGATCGCTACAACCGAGAGAGACCTACAATGTAGTGATTATAAATTACTAGCTAACTAATTAAAACATTTTTGTTTTGCACATAATAGTTTTGAGGTTCATGAGATCTAGCTAGGTTCAAAATGTTTTAGCTCAAGTGCCTCTTGATATATATAAGTTTACATATATCATGTGCACTATATATATTTAATTGCCACTTGCCAGATTGAGTGTTTATATACTTATCCTACAATTTAGTGATTATGAATTACTAGCTAGGTTCATGAGATCTAGCTAAGTTCAAAAAGCTTTAGCTTAAGTGCTTTTATCTTCCTCTACATAATATCTTTTTTGTTCTTAATTAATTACCTTTTTATACATTGTAGTTTTAGTATACGTATATATATTTGTTTACATATATCATGTGCATTATATATCTGTCAGATTGGGTGTTTATATTCTCATCCCATAAGGAGCTAGGAATTAATGAAATAAGAATGATATTATAAGCTAATTGCTTGCTAAATATTACCTAACATCAGAGGCGGTGGATCCTGCGGGGTCGGAGGCGAGGGAGGCGACGCAAAACTCGTAGTAGGTGGTAGCATTGCATGTGGATTGGATGAGAGGAGTCGGGTGAGAAGGGTGGTTTTGGAGAGAATGTGAGAGGATTAAAGGTGCTAGAGATAGAGAGAGAAGTAAGAATAGTGTATTTGCCATAGATGCCATTTCTAAAGCTGCTATGAAAGGTTGCTTTGAAAGGGGAAGAGAGAGAGAAAGATATGAGACTATGAGGGATGTATTATTGGGTTGGATAGCATATCCAGGTTGGATTTGAAATGTGAAGGTTCATTAATTAATTGAAGTAGAATGTCCGCTACCAAATTAAATCCAATGCTACATGACACAACAAACGAACAATTAATGATCTGTGAAATGTTGATTAAGTTGATAATGTGCATGGACCCGGAATTTTTATAAATAACATATAAAATAAATAAATAAAATAAAATAAGATGGTTAATTTTCAACCAATTTTTAGAAAGAACACTTTTGTTAGATATTTCAGCGGAATTGAATTGCAATTCTGTTGAATTATCCAGCGAAATTGGAGCTGGAATTGCGATTCCGCTGGATTATCTAACGAAATTGGATTCCACTTTTGCAATTTTATTCAAACTAACATTAAATAACGTTAATAGAAAATAAAAGTTACAAATTAAAAGAAAATTGAAAAAAAAAATTGGTCTAAAGATACATATATAAAAACTGGAAGATTTTTTTTAAATAGCAAATTTCAGTTTAAGTTTTTGTAGACAAAATATTAAAGATTTATAATTTTTTTTATAAAAAGGCTACTAATGAAGACTTATAAATCTTCTTCATCATTCAAAAACTAAACTAACATTAAAAAAGCTTTAATAGTAGCAAGAATAAAAATATCTTTAATAGAAATTTTCAGTGCAAGTCTTAGTAGACAAAATATTAAACATTATCAATCTTCTTCATCACCAAAAAACCAAGCATTTGAAAGCGGGTTAAAATGTTAGGATTTATTAGCCCGAAACCCGTTACCCGATAGGCGGCGGATATCATGAATTGATGATGATATGAATTTGGAGAGGCGCATGATGGGGCCAAATAAGAACAAAAATCTGGTACAGAAGCACTGATGTAGCACAGATCACAGATTTGATTAGACTTATTAGATAGCGGTGGATGAAGGCTCTCAGACTGTGTGGTCCGCTCTTGTCTCACTGTGTGAGTGTTGTTGGCTTCGTCACTCCGGCAGTGAGTCCTCCTCCGTCTTTTTCCTGCATGTGATCCTCCGGACCCACTTGTCGGGGTATTATTTGTATATGGATCTACTGTGTCGGACGCCAACCATGTCGTGCTGTGTCGGGTTGTTGAAACAGGAAGTCACATGTTTTTTTTTTTTTTTTTTTTTAAAGTGGAAGGAAGCCACATGTTGGTTCTTCGCCTTTTGGGTTCGACCTGTCGGAGAACAGGTGTTACTCTAAAATGGTAGCTCTATAATTTATATAAAAAAATTCATTTAGGTGTGCACAATTGGTTTTAGGGAGGAAAATTTTAGAAAGGGCGGAATCATTAAATTCAGATAAAGGAGAGGAAGGGAGGGGAGGGAAGGGGAGCTAATAGTATAATTTATTTTGTGAAAATTAAAATTTTTAAAAGACAAAACTGAAAAAATTTGAATTTATAAGAGTTGCTTAGCACTCATTTCCCTCAACTTACTTTCTCCCCTGAATTTTAAGTATTAGTATTCACAATTTCTACGCACAAATATAATTTATCTATGCTTCATATTATCTGGACATAAAATTTTAAATTTTGATTTATTTTAGTAGAAGAAAAAACTATTTGTTAAACTTTAAATCATAAATAAAAGTATGTATTGAGAACCAACCTTTAGTCTAGTGACAAAGGCAATGTTCACTGTGTGAGAGATCGTCGGTTTGAAATCTGGATGGAAAAATTCTTTTTGGACATTAAATAGTTGGATAGTATGATCTCCAACATTTACTTAAAAACTAAAAATATATATTGCATTAAAATTTTAGTTTTTAGATTGAGACAAATTCTATCAATGCTATCAAATATAATGCAACATCAAAAAAAAATATAGAATTTTGATATATGATCACATAATAAAATTATTCATTTCGTAGATTGAATTAGACATATCCTACACATTGATTAGTAAAATGTTAAATAATTTTTAACAGTACGGTTAAAGTTTACAATAATTAATGATTGGTAAAGAGTTAAATAATTTATAGTTGTACGATTAAATTTAATAATAACTACTAGTTGGGTGAAGGATTGAATATATTTGATGACATGGCTTGTCTTAGAAACCTTCAAACACAATCATTTTTATAGAATATCAACTAAAAATATAAGTTAATTATGGCGATGTGAATTGATAATGAGTAGTGATTCTATGCGGACATTATTTTTGCAACCGTACAATTGATACTTATAAGTAATTGCAAATAATTATGAGGTATTCTCCAAAATATTACTAAATTAGAAATTATGTCACATTTCTGCAAGTAACATTACAATTGTTACGTGAGTATCTGCCATATTTTAACACAAGGGCAGATTCGGTGTATACATAGGGGCAACTGCTTCTCTAAATTTTGAAAAAATAATTTCTCTGATCTCCAATTACAATCTCTTATTCTAGAGCATTATCTTAGGGAACCGAATTTCCTGCCTCTCTGTGGGTAGGAAATTTCTATCCTTAAAGTCATTGACACGTGGGTCCGGAGTGAGTTTTGAGACAAAACTATATTCAATAAGACAGAAATTTGCAAAATTCACTCCGGATCCACATGTCAGTGACTTTAGAGACAGAAATTTCCTACCCATAGGGACCAGGTGATCTGGTTCCTTATCTTAGCCAGAGTTGAATTGAGGTTCAAAGTATGGATGTCGATTGACCTCCATTTATTTTTAAAATTTATATAGTTATACGTAATTTTTTATATAGTTTATATTAAAATGTTACGAGTACGGTAAAATTGATCTGTATTCAGGTATGGAAATTTTATATAATCAGTCCTGATCTTAGCCCTATTAATTTTATGCTACATTTGAATCTCTTTGTGGGTTTGGTAAAGACCCATCGGCTCACAAAAAATTTCACCTACCTTGATTAATGATTAAGAATTTAATGATGAAACCAGTAACTAGCATTCATTTCTGATACAATAAGGTAGAGTCCGCATGTATCCCAAAAAAAAAAAAAAATAGTTGCATGATCGTTTGCCTTCAGGTTTTATATTAAAAAATATATATATATATGAAAACATAAAATTGGTGATGAGTACCAACACAGATGTATGAATTACCAAATTCATTTTCATACAAAAGATGTGACATTGTCTTATGAAATTTAAATATAGGTGATATATATTGCTGCCTATTTATAAGCTACAATATTTTGTAATTGTTCCATAAAAAAATAGATGCTTTTGTATTCATTTATTGGTATCATCTAATGAAAGATCAGAGCATCTTTCAATAAATGATCGTTTGCGAACAAACGAAGGAAGAAACTATTAGAATACTGTTATTCTTTCTTTGGCCTTTTTGAGCAATTATATTTATAAACTTCGTTATCAAATTCATAAATGAGGAGGGTTGAAATACCTTCATTTTTTGTATCTCAATCATGCTTTTATTTTTAGAACTATAATAACATCAAATTTAAAACTTAAATATTAAAATAAAACTTTTAAATACGATATATATCATTTTATCTAATGCACACATAAAAGAATATAACATTCTCATATTATTTTTATTAGCATCAAGTGCTTGCAAAAATACACCGATGTGGATAAACTCTCGACATTTATTAATTTCCTACTTATTGATTTATATAAAACCGAAATTGAAAAGTTATAATTTCTTATGTACATGTAGAGAAAATAATATAGATCACATCTAACGGTTTTATTTTGACAAATAAATTAAAAAACTTTTGTTATCAGAAAATTAAAAATAAAGACATTTGAGTCCTTCTCTTCATAAATTACTAACATTTGCATTGAACGACGGGTGCTGTTATGCGATTAGGTCGTTGGAACAAATTAGTATATATAAATAAAATTTCCACTTGCAAGCTAATTGGAGAATTTGATGAGCTGCAAATTAAGTCCACTTGTCCAGTAGTTTTTCTCTTTAATTAATTAAAAATAATTTTCTTGCTAGTATAGATCATCAGAGTAAGCCGACGAAAACTATTATTTCTGAAAGTATCACTATTATCACTATTATCGACACTTTTAAATATTTTTATCATAACAAATAAAACAAATTCTTGTATGTAAAATTTTCAAATTAATGTACTACATAAATCAAGATATAAAAAAATTAATAAAAAAATAAATACATTAAAATAAATTTATAAATCTTCTCTTTTTGACCGCTTGATTTCATACTAAATTAATTCAAAATTTTATAAATTTTGCATATAAATTAATTAACTTGTGAAGTAAATTATAAGATCAATTTAACAATTTGAATTCGTTATTTGAAATCAATCTGATTTGGAGTTAAAGCTCATCAAAATATTTCCAATTTGTCCGAAACAAATTACCACCTAGTGTTACTCCCAGAGAGATATATTAATATATAATTTTCTAAATTTCCTTTCAAGCTTATACAAATTTTATCAACTTATTCACATTAGCTTATACAAATAGAGTATTGATGTCACATATTTGTTTTTTACATTTTATTTTCTAAATTTCCTTTCAAGCTTATACAATTTTTTCAAGTTATATACACAAGCTTATAGAAATATAGTATTGATGTCACATTTTTTTTTTTTACATTTTCTTTACCTTAATTTGTTCGTGTCAGAAGATAACCATGCGTATCATACAAATTTTCAATTTCACGTTACTCCGTTGGAATTGCTCTTAGGAAAAAAAAAGCTATGAATGTCATGTCGAATTATATCTTGCATGCAATAATTGTACCAACATCGTACGAGATATTGTAGATGTCTGGCACCCTTGTGAGTTTGCTTCATGAGTTCATGGATAGATTTTCTTTGACTTTATTTTACACAGGACACGCCGACACGCCTTTTTGGGCCCGAGTGGTGACAATCAATTTTAGATTCTCAAGTCTCATTTTAGGGAGTTTGTTGTCTATAACATTCAATTCGGAGTATTTGTACCGTGTGTTTATATATATATATATATATATATAATTTTTTAAATGAAATAATTTTAAGATTTAACTAAGCAATTCGGATACTACTATACTAGCCATCTGACTCAGGTGTTGAGAGGATAAATATCCTACTTAAATATGAACAAAAAACTATTCAATCGATAACATAACAAAAATGGAAGGAAAAAGTTGTCTAACAAAGAAGAGTTCAATAGTTTAGTTGCTATAAAGTGAACAAGTAATTTTGCATTTTAGAGGCATCTTTTTTTTCAGCTTGTGATTAGAATTTCGGCTGTCAATCATTTTATATTAAATTAATAGAATTTATTTATTTTTCGATAAATGGCATACAATACTTTTACAAGATTCACACATACATTGAAGAAAAAAAAAGAAAAGAAATTGAGGAACTAAACTTTAATTTCCGTTAAGCACATGTTTTAAAAAGACTTATAATCCGTAAGTTGAGACTAATTAAAGAGACTTAATTTAGAAATAGAGATGTCTTAGGACGTGCTCCAGAATTCTTTGATTAATGGAAAAAGAAAGAACGAAAGAGGGGTGAAACAATCAGCGATTTCACTCCCCCTATACTCCGATTTGTAAGTTATACAATCCCTGAGTTTTTCTTTATATTTTGACTACAATTCACCTTTGTTTTCCTCCAAATTTGAAGGTTCTAGAGCAAGTAACCGGCCACGGACATATATGGTCATGCCTCAATTCACCTCTGCTCCTTTTCCCTCTCTCAGTATTCTCTTTTGGAATTGATCCTTAAGACCCGAGCATGAAACTAAGATTTCAGACAAAAGGAGGCTAAAGAAGATAACCTTAATCCTTACTAAAGAACTGATATTTGAAATGATTAAGTGATTAAGAAAATTAAATGAGGATCAAAGAGGCTAAAGAAAGATATTATCAAATGGGGTCTTAAAGACTAACATGTTTTAGTCAGGTGAACAAACTTAATCATGTAATGTGTAGTCAATTCAAAGCAAGATTGGAGTCACATTAGTCATTACTCATTGAACGAAGGATCACCTTTTTAAAAAGGAAGCCCTTGTTAAGGGGACATGACAAAGCATTTACTATTGATAACTTAAAACTAGGTTTGGATCCTCTTCAATAGTACGGATTTCATTGACCTATTATAATGAGATCCGGACCGTTTATTACATACCATAATTAAAACAAAGAGATATAGATAGATGCAAATCAAAGGCCCAATCTACTTGTAATACACAAGTGAAATTCATTGATTGGATGCAAATCAATATTAATTTGATTCAGATCTTTCTTTCTTTGCCACTTGCTGCGCTCGTCTTAGCAATAGTTATGTTACCTTTTTTGGATTGAACAGTCGTTTATTGATTGATAGTTTTGGTACAAAATATAGCAGCCTTTTGTATTTTTAGAAAAATAAATATTTATACAGAAAAAAAATGATGAATTTTTTTTTTATGGCAGGGAAGGAACCACTTCAACTCTGCGGTTCCTTTGAAAATTTATCAAGGAACCGTACAATATTTGATGTGAAACCACATATTAATTGTGAAACCATATATTTGAAGTGTTGAATTGCATGAATTCTTAAATCCCATGACATGTTAAGGAATTGCATGAAATATGTTATTTCTGCCGAATCAGAATAGAATTGAGTGAAAGTGTGGAATTGAAAAAAATGAAATTGAATTTGAACTTTTGCAGTCAAATTCTTACTTTTTACACTATATGATATCTCATTTATTCCGTTACGAGCCAATTATCTATTCTATGGAGATAGAATTGACTTATTTTTCAATATTCTTCCATTGTTCCGTCATCAACTAAACACGACCGGAAAATAGAAGCCTATTTCAAATTCTTTTTTTCATCTATTTTTTCACTATTCCACATGTTTATTCCACATGTTGCCCAACGGACCCAAAAAAATTAGATATTTGGTGCGCCTTTTTCCGTTCCATAAAAAAAAATTATCAACTTTCCGGTTCTTTAAAATGTATTTAATTCTTCTTCTTTTTTAAATTAAAAAGCTGCCAATA
Organism: Carex myosuroides; assembly: GCA_028015225.1. Lineage (NCBI taxonomy): Eukaryota > Viridiplantae > Streptophyta > Magnoliopsida > Poales > Cyperaceae > Carex > Carex myosuroides. The sequence continues at coordinate 11,916,687 of CM051465.1, forward strand.
TAGTGAGTCCAACGAAGACCGTACGATCGATTCTATTATTTCTGACCGAATAGTTTACTTGTGTTTTCCACTTGTTCATCTCCAAAAAAAAAATAATAATAAGGTTTTCCTCCTGTCAATTTTATAATAATTATTGATAGATTCAGATTTCTATCTTTGGGTCCGTCTAATTAATGATTGGTGCAATTAAGTTGCTAGGAGGTTAAACAGTGTATCCATACTTATCTTTAAACTTACAAAACCATTTGAGCCTTGAAATTCTTTTAATTTTATTTAGCAACTTAACACATAATTCCAAAACAAAAAGAGTTATAAAATTTTATCAATCAAAATTTTAAGTTGTTTTTCTCCCAAACATATTAATTGATGTAATTATGCCCATAAAAATTTTCATCTACTTTTTTTTTTTTAAATGTCAAGTTATTTTTAAAGTGGAAGACGATAAAAAATTTCGTCTACATTTTTTTATGTCATTTCGTTCAATTGGAGGTTCAAAACGGAATAATAGACACCTTCGCCCATTTTTTTTTTATCTAATATTGATATATTCAATAGCACAGTTTTTGAATTAAAAGAAAATATATTAATCAACAACAAATGATAATCAAGAACCAACACTAATCCATCGTATGGGTAGTCGTGAGTTCGAAACTTTTTATGAACATTAAATATAAGTTAGTAGACTAGATCTCGATTTTTTTATAAAACAAAAAAATTATTATCGAACAATATCATAATATACATAATAAATTAAAATAAAAATGGACAGAGAAAACACACGAAGTTTCATAATGCAATTTGAAAAGAGAGAACACACGAAGTTTCCAAACAATCAATCTGAACAACTCAATTGATCTCTATATTAAATATGGTTGGAGATCAAATTTCATATATTTTTTGGAAATTCTTTTACTTTTTTAGATAGCTACAAAATCAATATTTTTGAATGGTTCAGAATCTTCTGAAAAACAATAATTTTGTATCTATCTAAAGAATAGTAAAATAAATCGAAAAATAAATATATTGGTCTATAAGTATATTTTAATATGGAGATCATGTTGAGTGGCTCAGATCGATTGTTTGAATTTTAAAAATGCAGAGAAAGATGTGGACATGATTGAGATACGGAAACAATGAGATATTGCAACCCTCCTTTTACAAAATATATATTGGTTTGTGGAAATGAAAACTCTTTGATGTAATTTTTGGAATTAAATTTCAAGTATATTTTATTTATTTATTTTAAGTCTATTTGCTTATGTTTGATTTTTTTTCCGTGCAATGACGCATAAAAAAACATATGTTGAATAGTCTCCTTTGCTTCTTTTAATCAATATTATCAGTTTTGGTCTCGTGATAAATATAATTACTTTTATATGAAAGGATGCATGTTTCAAATTCAAACAACTTTTTCTTCATTATCAAATATTGTGAAACATAATTGCGTATGATATAAATTTTTTTAAGCTTTTTCGTCACATAATTTTTTCACACTTTTAAGCTTTTTTGTCACATAATTTTTAAGCAGCTTTTTCGTGACAATATTGTCAAACAACTTTTTCGTCACATTTTTTTTTTCACATTTTTAAGCTTTTTTGTGTCAGAAGATAAATATGCGTATGATATAAATTTCGATTTCACATTTTCTAAACATAATTGCTCTTAAAAAATTATGAATGTCATTAGGGCTACAAACGAACCGAACCAAATCGAACTTACCTGCAGTTTGAATTTGATTTCAATTAATTAATTTCGAACTAAGTTTGGTTTGAATTAATTTCGAACGAACTCAATTTCGAATTGAACTTTTTACAAACTCAATTTTGAACTTTTACGAACTTTGTTACGACTTACGAGTTATGACTTATGACGGGGCCATGGTTCGAAATTACAGCACTTCAATAAAAACTCAGGCATTCTGAATTCTAATTACACAATACACCAAAGTTTGTATCAAAGTTCATTACAAATACCAAAATTTATATCAAACACCAAAATTTAGTACAATCAATCAAAGTTTAGTACAATCACATAATCTAAAGTTTTTCAAATAGCCAACAGAGCAACATCACCAAAGTTTTCAAATATCCAAAGTATTCAAAGTACAATTTAAATATCAATAGAAGTACAAAACAATCACCAGAGTCTTAGAATTATTACAAACCCAAATATCCTAAAGAAGACATTAAAGTTCATTATCAACGGAAATTAACGGTTCACGTTTGAGTTAATTTCGAACTAAGTTTGATTTGCGAACCTATTTCGAACGAACTACGTCCAGTTTGAGTTTGATTTGAATTAATTTCGAACTAAGTTTGGTTTGAATTAATTTCGAACGAACTCAATTTCGAATCGAATTTTTTATGAACTTTTTCGAATCAAACTCGAATCGAATTACGAACTACGAATTTTTTGTGCAGCCCTAAATGTCATGCCGAATTATCTTGCATGCAACAATTTTACCAAACATTGTACAGGAGGAGATTGTAGAGATCTGACACTTGCAAGGTCATGCCGTCATTGGATATATTTTCTTTGAATTTATTTTGCACAGGACACGCCGACGCCGACACGCCTTGCAAGGTGGTCTCGGCCTACAATCAATTTTAGAATTTCAAGTCTCATTTTATGGAATTGTGTTATATATTAAAATTTTAAAATAAAATAATTTTAAGATTTAGAATCAATGTTAAGAGAATGTAAAGTTGATTTTAATTTTCTTTATTTATATTTAAGATGAAGAGGACGATAAATACCCTACTTAAAAAACTATTTACAATTGAAAACCTAACAAAATGGAAGTAAATAAAAGTTGGCCAACAAAGATAAAAAAAATGATAAGTAAGATGTTTTTTGAGTAAAGGTTAGAAGTCACGCCACTCAATTAATTAATATTAACAAAGGATTAGATTGCTCGTTCTGAGTTTCGAATTTGCGAAATTTCACACGGAGAGTATTGTCTTTGCCACTCGACCAAAGATTTTAATAGTATAGTTGCTGTAAGGTGGAGAAGGCATTTTGCATTGTAAAAGCATCTTTTTTGCATTGATACAACTTTTGATTAGAATTTTGGCTGTCGATAATTTTATATGTTGAATAAAAGAAAAAAAAAATTGAAGAACCAAATCTTCAGAAGGCTTATGTACAATATATAGTTTTACTAACAAAATTGGTCATGTTATGTGTGGTCAATTCAAATTTTCTTTTTGCTTAATTTATGATTTAATGTTACTCCACTTCTAAACAAAATTTGACCATATTAGTCATTAATCATTGAACGAGGGATCACCTTTTGAAAAAGAAAGCACTTGTCCAGGAGACATGACCCAGCATTTACTAATAGGAAACTTAACCATGTTTGGTTCCTCTCCAATAGTACTGATTTCATTGGCCTATCCTAATGAGATCCAGACCGTTTATTTCAAATCGGACAGTCCAAATCAAGACTGACATACTATAATCAAAACAAACAGATATAGACAGATGCAAATCAAGATTAATTTTGACCGTTCAATTTAAAATAGAAGGCCCAATTTACTTGCAATTCTCAAATGAAATTCATTTGATTGGAAGGAATTAAGACTAATTCCTCTTAATTTGTTCTGGTCTTGTGGGTATTTGAATTTGATTCAGATCTTTCTGTGTTTGCCACTTTCTATACTTGTTTTAGTAATAGTTATGTTACTATTTATGGATGCACAGTGATTTAAGATTTAAGCTTTTTGAATGACTGTGGATTTATGTGGTTTAATTTTTGTTATGAGAATCTAGTAAGGTTGGACTGTTAACTTTTGGATAGTAGGTGATGAAGAATTGTCTACTAGGAAAAATATCTTGTTCAGACAACATATATCGGTCCAAGAAACTGCTACAATTTGTAATTTATAGTTTCAAACAATAAAACGGACCTAATAAGATAATTTCTTTTAAAAAAAAGTATGAATATAGATCGTTCAGATTTTGTGAATATTAAATAGTTTTGTGAATTTTAATTTTGGATCAGATTAGTTTAAATTTTAATCCGACGTTACGGATTCAAACTTAAAATTTAAGTTACTTATCTGACCTATATTTTTTTTAAATAGAATTAAACAAAACATGTTCAAATGAAAGGAGCATTGTTTTTCGAAATTAAAAAAAAAAAAAGACACAACAGTGAAGGTATCCAATGTATTAAGGAACCAATTTGGGTCCGATGCCCATCAGACTCAAAGTGAGTTCGATGAATTCGATGACCGTCCGATCTGTCTTAAAGTGGATCAGACAGTCTCTAAATCCATCGGACCCAAATTTGACTCCGATGGACATCGGACAAGCTGTTCTCCTGTATTAATAGTTCGGTGCACGCTTTTTTTTTTTTTTCCTATTTTGACCCGGCTACAAATGCAAAATCAAACATTGCTCCACCGAACTAATGATTCGGCGGACAAAGCACTGTTTTTTCTTCCATCGAAGCATTGATTCCACGACGGAGCTGGTTTTTTTTTTTTTTTTTTTCTAAAATCACACCAATTGGTGCTTCTTTCGTTTGAATAATTTTGTTTATTTCTAAATTTAAAAAATATATCTGACCCGCTTATTGATGAATGACTTTGGTACAAATATAGCATTTTTTTAGCTTTTAGAAACTTTTTTTTAATCAAATCATAAAGATGATGAAATTTTTTTGATGACAAGAAAAGGAACATATCAAATATGTTGTTCTTTTGAGAATTCGCTAAATAATGTATATTTGCCTATTTGGTATAATTCCTTGATAATCAACAGTGGAACCTCATAAATGTGACACACTAAGGGCCTGTTCAGCAGTCTTGGGTTTGATGAGAATTATATGGTTTTTGACCAAAATAGGATTGTATTCCCAATAGCTGTTCGGCAGGCCTAATTTGAGCCCAAAGAATTCCTATGGGTTATTTCTAATTCTCCATTGGCAGTGTAATTATTTGAAAAAAAAACAAACCCACACTCGGATCAAATAAATTTATTCCCAATCTCTATCTCCTCTCTCTATCCACTGTCAGTGGCTTTATTTTTTCTTCTCTCTAAACAACTTTATAATGACATGGTAGTATCTTTGATCCTGGTGGGAGGAACAATTACTAAACGGGTAGCATACCCTAATGCTAAGGTGATGATTCACCCACCTAGCAGTGCCCGTGTTAAGGGAAATATACATTCCTTAAAAATAGAAGCAGAAGATATGCTTGAACTTCGTAACACAATTGCGGATATTTATGCAGAAAACACAGGTAAATATATAAAGAGACTAACTTTATTTATAAAATCGAAGTGGGACTAAACTGATCGGGACGGATCCAGACAATTGAATTTTTATTTTATTTTTACAAATTACACAAAAAAATTAAATTTAAATTTGTGAGTTGGCACGCTGTTACTCATTGTTTTGCAACATGCTTGTTATGAAAGTTTGATTATCTAAGTAGAAAAAAAAACACATGCTATTTGCATAAAAATTATAAATAATATGAAAACACATTACAAAATGTACATTAAATAATAACATGCTAAATTTTCACCTGAAAAATGCCTAAACATTAATTAGTCTATACTTGATCTATATAAAATAATTATTATTACACAATAAAAGATAATTTGATTATTTGTCACTAATTAAAAAATTAAAATTAGAAGAGCATCATGATATTACCCACATATTATTTTGGTATAAAATGAATATATGAGTCAGCAAGTTTTTAAATAGGTGATATTTAAATTGAAATATATATATTTTCTAAACAAATCAATAATTTCCTTTCCTAAAAAAAATCAATAATTCTCACAACTAATCCTATGGTACAACCGAACACTTATTTAATACATTTCCATAATCATTCCTGTGCCTACTCATTAGTATGGGTTCCCGCAAATTAAAAAGTGAGTTCCCAAACCCGTAAATTTCATCCCGCACAATTCTATGGCATCAGAACATGCTCTAAGAAACTGCATTTCCAAAGGAATTCCATCATCTTTTCCGGTTCCTTCGATGTTACCAAAAAGTTTCATCATCTTTCCAATTTTTTAGAAAATATTTTTTTTTTCTAAAAGTATAAAAGCTGCAACATAGCCCGGCCAACCTAGACCGTACGATTCTATTATTTCTGACTGAATAGTTGCATGCTTGTGTTTGCCGCCAGTTCATCTCAAAAGAGAAAAAAAAAAATAATGTCTTCCTCCTATCCAATTTTTAAATTATTATTGATAGATTCAGATTGATCTGGGTCCGTCAAATTAATGATTGATGCAATTAATTTGCTTTGAGTTTAAACAGTGTACGACACTTATCATTAAACTTACAAAGCCATCAAGCCTTCGAATTCTTTTAATTTGATTTAGCAAATTAACACATAATTACTCCAAACACATGCTAAGTTACAAGACACTGCTACAATAACGCTAAATATACACCACACATTGTACATGTTTTTTTTCAAAAATTTCATTAAATCTGTGTCCAAATTAAGAAAAAAAAACATTTTATAAATTTGCTTCAACATTCATATACGGTTTTTTAATAAAGAACCATGTATGAATGTAAAATGTTGTAGCGCATTTTTGGACATGCGTGTATGGATGCTCCAACAGTTGTACACGGTTTTACAGTATGACCCGTGTGTGGTGAAAGAAATACAAACTTTTCTACGTCATCGATCCGTATCTTCTTGTTATAGTGCATCTCAATTTACTTTTTCTAAGTCATTTCTCTCATTTCGAAAACATTTCTTCCATATACATGTATTTCTCAAAGACATCTCTTCTAAAATTGCGAGATTAAGGCGAGAGGTAATGTAAGGGAGGCGATATCTTCACCGAGAAGACGACTGGAGACAAAGAAACTTCAACCGGAAATAAATTTTCGCTCGAGTGTCCGATTTTAGCGTTCTTTACCAATTCCGAAAGCTCACGAGGAGGAGATATTGATTCTACATGGGCCAAAGCCCAACGTAGGGAAAAGTCGACGCAATTAGAATTGCGAAAAAATAAAGGGAAGACTGTCAAAACTCGAGTTGAAGTTTCCGATTGAGTTTTTCCTTTCTAATTTTTTATTTTTTACTCCTTTAATAATACTTTTTCTTAGGCATTGTTCATGGAAACGAATAAAGTCTTAGATCTAGGGTTTTTTTTGTTATGTTTTCATTTTTTTGTTAGAATGTTATTTATGTAACTAATAAGAATCTAGCTAATATGCTACGCATATATAAGGGCTCCTCCGTGCTACGGCTCACTTTTTGAGTTTTCAAAATCCTAACGGTCGATCCGAACCGTTCAACATGATCTCCATATCAATATGTACTTGCAAACCAAATTTTACATTTTTTAGAATTTTTTACTATTTATTAAGCCACTTTGAAAATCGCTGATCCAATGGTCCAGAAAAGTTTACTCTTGTGTACAAATTAGTGTTTTTTCAAAGTGGCTTAATAAATAGTAAAACAATTCTAAAAAATGGAAAATTTGGTTTGCAAGTACATATTGATATGGAGATCATGTTGAACGGTTCGGATCGACCGTTAGGATTTTGAAAACTCAAAAAGTGAACCGTACGTAGCACGGAGGGCCCTTATATATGCGTAGCACCGTAGCACTGTCCAACTAATAATTTGTGATGTACGTAATTCTAAGTGTTGTTTATATTGATAAATGTAGTGTTTTTGGTATGTATTGTGTTTCATTTCATAGTAATTTGTTTAGTGTTTTTAGTATTCTGATCTAGAGTTTAATTTCAATTCAAATTAAGAGTTTCAATGAATTTTCTTTAAAAAATATATGAATCATACACGGTTTTGCGTTATAACTCATGACGATACTTATTATACACAACGTTTCTACAATTTCCTATATCACTTACAGTACCCAACCATCTGAAAAAGTTACATTAAAAAAAAAATTAGACTTTTACAGTTATGGTAGTTTGTTTTTATTTTTTTTAGAAATAAGATAAGAGAGTCTTATAAACTGAGTTTTAGATGTATAATCTCTCACACCGGAAGTATTATCTTAATTCTATTTTTATGCTAATTTGATATTTATGTTTCATCTAATTAGTCGGTTTGATTAAGACCCATCGGCTAACAAAAATTTCCACGTAACATGATTATGAACTTATGATGAAACCGGTAACTAGCATTTGTTTATGATACAATGAGATAAGGGAAGCGACCAATTGTACTCAGTGACTTGTACTCGGTTTTTATTCAAACCAACTGTTATTTGACTAGCGCGAATACTGTAAAACTCAATATTCCATGATGTATATCTCAATAGCAAATCATATATAATAGGTAATTCAAAATTATAACAACCAGTGACTCTTGAAAGCAATGGTTTAAATAGCGATTATAGCGGTATAGCAGGACGGTTAAAAAAAAAAGCAATTGCACTAAGTAGCTAGCTATAGCTAGCTATAGCGCCGATAGCTAGCTATATATCGCCCATAGCGCCATAGCTTTTAGGGTCCAAAAAAGCTATAGTGCAGCTATAGCTAGCTATTTAGAACCCTGCTTGAAAGTGATCTCGAGTTAGTGTTAACTATTTGCAACTTGCACAACTTGCCAAACTGCCTGTACTTTCATCGGGACCACTTGTTGTACTTTCACGGGACAACTTCTAGAAGTTTTCAAAACGGGACCACTTTTCAAACTTGTAGTTCTTTTGAAATAACACCTGAAATAATGCAAAATTAATTTTTTTTTCAATTTTTTTAATTTTTTTTCAAATATTAACATTTATATATGCATCTATATCATATCATGTAAAATAACACTATGGCTACTGTAAAAAAAAACTATGTATACTGTAAAACAGAAACAGAAGATGGATATTGCAAAGTGAAATGAAACATGAATACTGTAAAACTAGCAGATGCAAACTATAAAACATGAATACTGTAAAACTAACAGATGCAAACAATAAAACTAATAGATACAAACTATAAAACATGAATACTATAAAATACATTGTTCAACAAACATAATTGTTCCCAAACATAAAATGTCACTGGTCAGAAACACGTTATTTAACAAAACAAAACTTTTCAAAAACACTAGCATACACAAACAATAATATTCAACACACAAATATACCTGTTTAACAAAAGCACACTATTCAACACAAATATTACAATAGACAGAATTGCATATCTTTTGAAAATCTGTTACTACTTCATAACCCTCTAGTGAACATTATTTGGATGAGAAATAAGTCTCATCACTAGAATAAGACGTTCCTTTGAAATATCATCCAACTATATCTAATACTATTTCTGGTTCTCCATCTCGCTCGCCGTCGCCGTCCTTTGAAATATCATCCTACTATATCTAACACTATTTCTTCACCACCGTCGACATGTTCTTTTTCTCGCGGGTCGCTCGGAGGAGGATCGAGCGGATTCCATGTTGCCATCGCCCGATCGGAGAAAAGATCGAGTTTAGGTTGAAATTTGTTTTGTTGTGGGGGAGAAAAATCAGAAATTGAAAGAGAAGGGATTGAGGATGGAGGAAAATGGGAGAGAGAGTTTGGAAAAGTTATTAAATAAGACAGTATTGGAGGGGACCACGAACGGTTAAAGCAGTTTGAAAAGGTGATTTGGGTACAAACTGGATGGATAAAGAAGATTGGGTATAGAAACCTTTTCTCTAAGATAAGAGTTATTTGAAAATGGATTATTTGATGACACAAATCTTAATAAATTGGATTGTATATCATCGCGTTCGATCCGTGATGGATTAGCACTACTACAGAAAAACAGATTGCACACGGACATTAATGGAAGAGCTACACGGATTTCCTGCTGTGTTTAAAGCCAGGGTGTATGAATAGGTCAGACTACACACGGATATTTAACCGTGTGAGATTATAACCATTTCTACACGGATTACTTTGTAAACCGCCGTGTACAAAGACCTGGGGTGTCGCTCTACAAGTTACCGAGCTACACGGATATCCCCTAATTAACCGTGTACGATTCCTCTTTCTACACGGCTTTGTATTAAAAGTCCGTGTAGCTCTCTTAGCTATTATACACGGACTTTTGGTAAATATCCGATAACAAATAGTTGAAGATTTTTTGTATTTCGCCTCCAGCAAGGCTATCATACACGGATTTTTCTAAAATATCCGTGTATGATTAGTATTGCACACGGTTTTTTATAAAATGTCCGTGTAGCTCTATGCTATTGTACACGGACAACTGTTAAATAACCGTGTGCAATAGCTAATTTTTGATTTTTTTTCTATCGTACACGCACAATTGTGAAATATCCGTGTATAAATACCTTTTTTTTTGTATATTTTGTTTTTGGGCTAGCCTCCAGCTCTGCTAGCCAATTTTTTGCAACAGAAATACAAATATTCATTCGAAACAGATTAATTAGCAAGAAATTACTAAATTTATACAAAATTCATATAGCAATAAATTCATTCGAAACATATTTTTATTACAAATCTATGCAAATCCATATCGAGGATTACAAAATTCCATGGCAAACCACCTTGCCCACATGCACCGCACATCGTCGATCTGATCCTTGGTGTAATGCGCTTGCTTTGTCACATTCTAAAAAATTATAATTTGATAATAGTTAGTATTTCAGAAAAGGTAGATATCAATTGCTTATTATATAGGAAATTAATATGAAGTACATACCGCTTTTGGGAAATCGAATTGTATTCTTTCGACAAAGTCAAACATGAATATCATCGTGTAATAAGCGCATTCCCATCCCTCCTCCTGTTGCGGGCTTTGAAATTTACATTTAGCGGCATTTGTTAGAATGACAATAATTTTTTTAACAAGATATGAAATTTCTAACTCATAAAGTGTTCTCACCAACATCCACTTCCAATTCAACTTGCTTTTCTTGCGTGTGCCCGTGCTATCTGATCCTCCCTCTTTAATATATTTCGCAAAAGCCCTTACAAAATTGAGTGAATGTAATTAGCAATTTTATAATTTGATATGATTGAAAGAAATGCAAACCTATAGAATTATTATTGCTTACTTATTCACAAAAGGGAAGATAACTTTGCACTTGTCAAGCGCGATCCTTCCTTTGGGCTTACAAGAATCAACAATTATGCCCACATTTAGGTACGGCACAATGAGAATCGAACACCAATGTTTGATGTGGGATCGAGGAGAAGAATTATAGTACTTTAGCATATAAAAGTGACACAAGTGTTTGCTATGATTGATGGTGTGATTTCATTTTTTTATGTTTAACTTTTATTTCCTTTATACAATTCTTTAATTTAAAATATAAACAACACATAAGTTAAGATTAGAACTAACCTCTCGTGGTATGGCATGAGAATGAATTTCTTCTCCTCCGCCTTAGCACGATGCATCGCAGAACATATGTACTCGATAGCCATATCCGGATAATATGTCACTGCCGTAGAACTCACTTTCTCCGGGTCCAGAAACATGCACAAGTTCTTCTTTTCAACCATCTCATCACATTTTCGGACTAGCTTCCTGAAAACTCATCATATTGTAATTAGAATATATATTTAAGTTCTATACAATAATGAAAATAATTTTTGATCACTAACATGAGGAAAATGGTGATGTCTGACACATCGAGCCATTTGTCGGATGACGAGTGGTGGAAGAGGTCCTTGAAGTCTTTGAACGACAGCAGGAGATCCCTGCCTTCGTGTAGAAACATCCCAGGTGGGACAGGGATGATGATAGCCTCCATGCCTTCGGGCGCCGTCATCAAGTAGTCGTGGAGAAGGCGCAAATCACTGGGCAAACGGCTGTATTCTTCTTCGGTGACCATAGGACGGGGCGGTGATTGTGGCGCGTCAGCCCCGACGTCGCAAGCCACCTCCTGACGTACCGGTGACATCGCCGTACCGGTGACATCATCTCCTCGTGTCTGTATCAAATTATAAATGGATTATTCTAGTATTTCAAAAAGAATGAGTTGAATGTAACAAATAAATGGATTTTTTTATGGATTACCTGATCCAAAATAATCTGACTCTTGGGCCATTGGACAAATGACATCCGTGCCTCATAAAGCACAAGCATGTTGTTGGTAGGGACAGGAAGGGGTACGCGCTGCCATCCATCCACGACTAACTCAATATGCACGCATGCATGGTCGGGCCTTAGCTGACCAAAGTGTACATTTTTCGCTCCTGGATGTACAACACCCTTAGCAACGGTCAGAGGAACACTATCAGGCCACAGGACGAGGTCGCATGCTCTGGGGTCCTGCAATTATCAGAAAGTTGTTTATTTTGATGGTGCGATATTGTCTAACAAGGTTACAAACAGGTTTTAATTACCTTTATATTATGAACAAGTATTGATTACCTTGAAATTATTCAAATCGTCTAAGGCCCACGTGCCGGATGCTTGACTACTTCGCCGAATTCCCGGCGAAATGGGAGGTGGTTGCTCGGATGGCTGCGTAGTTGCTGATCTAATTTGTGTCAACATTGCTTCCATCTCAGCAAACCTTGCGTCGTACTCTTTGCTCACCTCCGTGCGCATCTGCGTAACTATCTCGTCTTTGTTTACCTTGGCACGAGATTTTCTTCGAGGTTTTTGTCCCTCCACTCGGAACACCTCCTTCCAGCCCCTGTAGACCCTACACCCCTTACTCGACCCGGGTGTTCTGGATTCTCGAGCGCTGCGGACAAGGAATCATTTTGTCGTTCGACACTCCGGGCACCCTAGTTGACCTCCTCCTCCACTTCCAACTGTTCAAGTAGAAGAATTAGTTAAAGCAAAAGAACAATTGATGTACTTTCGGAGTTATAATTTTCGAATGAATGTCACAAAGTAAGTATAAAGGACTCTTACCATTCTTTGAGCCACGGGTTGCAAATCCTTTGGGAGTACTATCCTCCCGTCAACGATTACCTCGGCTCTACCCATGACCCAATCTTTGCCCCTAGGATTTTGGATCCTAACCACGGGTGAGTCAGAATCCTTGTTTTGCTCCAGGACTTTCCTCCATTCTGCCGACTTACCCTCGTAACCAGCTGACCCTAGATGGTGTGGATACTTGTTAAAGGCAACGGTCCTCCTGCCTTTATTACTTTTTTCCTTCACAGAAACAAGACAATAACGATCAGTTAGTTTTAGAAAGATAAGTACATATCGAGAAAGAATAAGCACAAAAGAGGCACGAGTTAGATACCTGGAACTCTTTGGTAGACTTCAAAGCTTGAAACGCATCCCAGTCCTCTTGTTTTAGCCATTTGTAGTAGCCGATCGGAGTTCTCCCTTTCTCCATGAACTCCGTCTTCAACGTGCTCTTGAATTGCTTCCAACCATTGTTCATAATCTTCAAAGTCTTATCCTTTGGAACATCATTCTCGATGTTCCACTGAGCCTGATTAACACCAAAATTTAGTGTATTTAAGTATAGATCATACATAAGTGAAAATAAAGCAAAGAGTTGTTAGGCACTTTACCTTCACCATGTTCCACCACTCGTCCTTCACCGTATCCTCAAAATGATCCCATCTCTCAACAAGGATACTCGCTTTTTGCCTCACCAAACTCGTACACCAATTTGAGTATTTCTGCCGTTTTTCTCCCTGCGCACGCCCGTCTTCTGTGAACCAGATTTCTTGATGGGTGTGCTCGGACATGCTCGTGCACATTGTCGGCCCTCTTCTCATTCTTTCTGATGAGGCAGTAGCTTGCTGCTCCTCTTCTGCCATCATATCGACGTACTCATCCTCATCCGACATGGTTCTGCATGAAATTAAAGATCAAATCATAAGTGACCAATAATTGATATTCTTGTACAAAAATTGATATTCTTGTACCAATAATTGAAATTAAAGATCAAATCATAAGTGACCAAATCATGAAATTAAAGATCAAATCATAAAATTGATATTTTGTACAAAAATCCTATAATCATAAAATTGATATTTTGTACAAAAATCCTATGAAATTAAAGATCAAATCATAAAATTGATATTCTTGTACCAATAATATTTTGTAACTTGTGAAATTTGTTTCCGTTTCTCAAATATATTTATTTATTTATAAAGGGCTGATTTGGTATTTGATTGAAACAACTACATTAATTAGAGACACAATCGATCAAATTCATATTAAATTTCAAATTAGTGAGTTTTTTTTAAATAATTATTAATATTAAAAAAAACTTATCTATAATATTTTAATCTAAATAATTGAAAACACATCTAATAGATGCTATTTTTTTTTAAAATTTCAATAATAGTTTTCAAATATACACACCGTAAGAATTAAATGAAATGTACTATGAAATATAATTATATCAAAAGAGGGGATGAGGTGGTAAAAAAACAATGTGTCGGTCAAATAGAAATAAGAATATATAGCATGCATTGGTTGTTTCATTAACTTATAGTCTAATAAGAATATATAGCATGCACAATTTTTGACATATAACCTAGATTAATCAATTAACCTAAAATACCCTATATCAAATTAACCTAGATTATTCAATACTAACTCGGTATAGCACCATAAAGATATCCGGTAACAAAATTAGCCAACCATGGCTAACAGGTTCAAACCCAATAAGAAAAATAACGAGAGAGAGAGAGACGCTAACCACGGGTGAGAGAGACCGCGGGTTAGAGAGAGAGAGAGACCACGGGTGAGAGAGACCGAGGTGGTGAGGCAGTGAGGCGGCGAGGCGGTGAAGAGCTCGGAGAAGGCTTTTGAAATTCTCTGTGAGGGTTTTTGGAACTGAACCGCTTAATATTCTCTGTGAGGGTTTTCGGACTTGTGAAAATTTTGGCAGAGAAGGATTTCGAAATAATAGTGTTTTCCTCATTATACACGGACTTTTAACTTAAAAGACCGTGTACAAAGAGCTTTCTACACGGACATAACTCTAAAGTCCGTGTGCAAATATCCTTTCTACACGGACATCTAGTTAATAGTCCGTGTAGCTCTCTTCCATTTCTACACGGACTATTAGCTAAATGTCCGTGTATAAATAGGTCCGACAGGCGGGTCCCAGGTTCAGTAAAATTTCAGGAGGTGAATATTTATAAAGTAATAATAAATTAAGTAAAATTTCAGATTTCTAATATTTCTAAAGTAATAATAAATTAAGTAAAATTTCAGATTTCTAATATTTAAAAACTTATACCGATATTTGTACCAAGCAACTAATATTAAAATCTAATAATGAAATTTTATTTATTTTATTTTATTATTAAATGTTTTAACTAATATTTTCAAAAACTAATACTAATATTTGATAATATTATAAGCATTAAACATAATCCTTCATTGTTGCAATATTTGATAATATTTGATAATCCTTCATTAAACATAATCCTTCATTGTTTCAAAAACTAATACTAATATTTGATAATACTAATACTACATTATGCTTTTTTCCTTATTTCCCTCTTTTTTTCCTTTTTTATTTGATATATTACAAGCTAAGGTTGCAATATTAAAAGCTACACGGTCTTAAACAAAATAAATATTATACATTATGCTTTTTTTTCCTTTTTCTTCTTTTTTCCACTATTTGAACAGTACCCTCGGCCCATAATCCTTCATTGTGGTCGGACCGCATGTAGTCAGCTTCGTCTACCCCTTCAAGTGTTGCTACCTCAGTTTGCACATCGGTACAAAATGGAGGTACTTCGTCGAACTGGTCGTACTCTTCTTCATCGACGACATTTTCTACCCCGACAATCCTTCTTTTTCCGGATAGGACGACGCTCAACCTAGCATCACTCGGGTCAGTGGTATAAAAGACTTGGGTGGCTTGCTTGGCGAGTATAAACGGATCATCAACATGCCCAACCCTGTTTAAATCAACGAGTGTGAACCCGTCGTTGTCAACTTTAACACCTCGGTCTTCGACCCATTGACACCGAAGCATGGGAATGCTCAGGCGAGGACTGTAAATGAGCTCCCAAATTTTTTGAATAACGCCATAATATGACTTTGATGCTATTACAGCCCGGCCATCTCCGGATCTACTGAATTCTTGAGAGGTCGCCACCAACGTCACCCCACTGTTTTGCATCGTGCTCTTATCACTCTGGGATTTAGTGTAAAATGTATATCCATTAATCTCGTATCCTTGGAATGTTCTAACAACAATTTGGGGTCCTTCGCCAAGCAGTTTAACAATTTCAGGTACGGGGTGTGACTGCACTCTTTCTTTCAGCCATCCTATAAAAGAACGATTATGCTCGTTAGTAAGCCACTTCTGACTCCTCGTGTAGTTTTGTTGTTGAAGGATTGTCATGTGCTCATCTATATAGGGAGCAACATCTGTCATGTGTTGTAGTACAATAAAATGTGCCTTTTGTAGTTCATTTAGATCAGCAACTACGGCTCTCAACCCAATTGTCCCGACTCCTTGGAGCCTTCCCTCGTATCAAGATTTTGGAACGCCAATAGGATCCACACCGGTCAAGTAGTTGGTGCAAAAATCAATCACCTCCTCCGTAGAATATCCTTCTATAATGCTGCCTTCGGGTCGATGTCGGTTCCTTACGTATTTTTTCAAGATGCCCATGTATCTCTCGAATGGATACATATACCGAAGAAACACGGGACCACAAATCTTAATTTCTCTCACAAGATGAACAACAAGGTGAACCATGACATCGAAAAAAGATGGCGGAAAATACATCTCAAGTTGGCAAAGAGTCACGACGACCTCCTTTTGCAAAGAGTCAAATTTTAGAGGGTCTATCACTTTGGAATTTATTGCATTGAAGAAAGAACAAAGCTTTGTAATGGTTTGACGAACATGCTTTGGTAAAATTCCCCGTATTGCAACGGGAATTATGTGTGTCAATAAAACATGACAGTCGTGAGATTTCAGACCGACCAGTTTCAAGTCCTTCATCGACACCAACTTCTTAATATTCGAAGAATATCCTGATGGGACTTTTATACCATTGAGGCATTCACAAAAGCTTGTTTTCTCTTTCTTTGACATTGTACACAGTGCGGGGGTAGGTATGTGCGCTTCCCTTTCTCCTGCGGTGCGAGCTCGTGTCGTATTCCCATATCTACCATGTCTTTTCTCACTTTAATACCATCCTTAGTCTTCCCCGGAATGTTCAATAATAAACCAATTAAACTGTCACAGACATTTTTTTCGACATGCATGACATCTAGGCAATGCCTCACTTCTAAATATTTCCAGTACGGTAGCTCCCAAAATATGGACCTCTTTTTCCAAATATTCTTCGGTTGTGCTTTGGCGCATTTTCCAAAAACAACATCAATATTTTTTACCCGTTCGAAAACACTCTCCCCGTCTAATGGATGACGAGCCACTCCAAGCTCAATTTTCCCGTTGAATGCCATCTTCTTCTTACGATATGGGTGATTATTAGGAAGAAACCTACGATGCCCCATGAATACATTCTTTTGACAATTTTTCAACCTCAGCACCTGCGTGTCATCTTCACAGATCGGGCACGCTTTTGCTCCTTTACAAGTGTAACCCGACAAATTCCCGTACGCGGGGAAATCATTTACGGTGCAAAACACTATGGCCCGCAAGTTAAAGGTCTCTTTCATATACGCATCCCACACCGGGACGCCATCACGCCACAATTTTTGGAGGTCCTCAATTAATGGTGCGAGATATACATCTATGTCATTTCCGGGTTGTCTGGGTCCTTGGATTAGTAATGACATCATTATATATCTGCGTTTCATGCACAACCAAGGAGGAAGATTGTAGATGCATAAAAGAACTGGCCAAGTACTGTGCCGACTGCTCATACTTCCAAACGGACTCATTCCATCTGAGCTCACCACAATCCTAAGGTTCCTCGTTTCAGAACCAAATTCTTTGAAATGTCTGTCAATGTTTCTCCATTGAGGAGAATCAGCCGGGTGCCTTAGTTTACCGTCATTTTTGCGCTCTTCTTCGTGCCAGCGCAATAATTTTGCATCTTTGGGATTCGCAAACAACTGTTTGAATCTCGGTATTATCGGCAAATACCACAACACCTTAGCCGGAGGTCGGCCATTTGTGTCCTCGTTACAATCATCAGTGTCCTGGTCCTTACGACGTTTATATCGTGAAACACCGCATTTAGGATTCATTAGGACGTGAAACTCTTATCGCTCCAACCATTGTCTTCTTTTAAGTTTAATAATTTCAACACAGCTGACAGTTTTGTAAAATTGGTACACTCGGGATACAACGGCTTCTTGGATTCATTAGACAAATTTTGAAATTTATCATAATTTTTATCACTAATTTCATCTTCCACATCACGTAACATATCCTCCAAATTTTCAGTAAACTCGTGTTCTACATTTTCATCAAAATTCCTCTCCATCTCATCATCGTCATTTTCGGGTTCGACGTTATCAGAATATTCGGAACTCTCATAATCCTCGTTCCAATCAAGTTCAAAATTATCAGAAATTCCAACAGTCTTATCATTCAATTCACGATTACAATCTTTATTGGCACTACTACTTTCCCCAAATTTCTCACCATGCATGAACCAACATGTATATCTCTTCTTAAATCCCCGACAAATCAAATGAGCTCTAATTTCTTCGATGTCCAAAAATATTAATAAATTTTTACAATCTTTACAAGGACATAAAATGTCTTCTTCTTTTTTCTTCACTCTATAACTCTCAGCAAATTTTATAAACTCATCAACGCGAACCAAATATTCTTCACTGTCACGTCGCATTTCATACATCCAGCTTCGATCCATCTGTAAATTAAATTAAAAAAATGATTTGATCAATTAATCATGCATGGTCAACATTCTCCTTCGTGTACAAAATTTTGGGCTTACAAAGGGCCGGTTTACAATCCTAACCCACTCTTTGAATATTATGTCTCATATGTGAACACATATTAGCGAGATTTAATTAGCATTTGAGAAAAATTCGGCAGCATTTCCCCTTAACTCCCCAAGTATGCGTACGAACCACATACTCGTAGGAGCAATAAGGGAAAATACTGTCGAACTTTCCTCAAATACTAATTAAATCCCGCTAATATGTGTTCACATCCTAAATGAGACATAATATTCAAAGAGCAGTCCCAAAACGGGGACTATCCAAAATTAATCCCTATTGGATTAATTTTGAACGGGCATGGACCTAAAAGCATCTAAAGGTCGGTTATTGGACCACAATACACTAATTAATTACATCTAAAATTAAGAAATCAAGCATGCATGAAATGACCTAAATAAGCCTAAATAACAGAAAATTAGAGGAAGAAAATGATTTAAATACATATTACTAACCTTAGAAAGATGGAGAGGAGAAAATACAAACTTAATTCAAAGATCTCAGATCTCAGCTGCTGGCCTCGATCAATTCGCAGAAATCTGATAGGAAAAAGCTCAGTTCAGAGAGATGTATTAACTAAAAGACTTGATCAAAACGGCGCTGGAAGGGGAAGACATTAAAACCCTACACTATTATACACGGCTATTTAGTTATAAAGCCGTGTAGCTCTCCAACTAAACATACACGGCTCTTTTGTTATTAATCCGTGTACAATTATACTATTTATACACGGATATATTATCAAAAAACCGTGTGTAATATTCCTACACGACTTTGTATTAAAAGTCCGTGTAGCTCTCTCAATTATTTGCACACGGACCTCTTTACACACGGATTTTTGGTTTCTAATAAACCGTGTAGCTCTCTCTAATAATTCTACACTGATTATTAACTAATTATCCGTGTAGAAATCGTGCAGATCTTTTGAACAAGTAAAAAATCATATTTTGTACACTGTTTTTAATATAATTGCCAAATCCGTGTACAATGTGCAGTGTACAAAGCCAGTTTTGGTAGTAGTGTAGATCGTATATCATATATATAGTGGTGCTCATTTGTATCTTTTCGAATCAGATAAAAAGTTGGACTTATTGCATGAACGCTTGCCTCCAGATTTTAAATTCAAAATATACATGAAAACATAAAATTGGTGATGAATACCGACACAGATGTATGAATTACCAAATTCATTGCCATACAAAAGATGTGATATTGTCTTCATGAAATTTAGATATGTGTGAACTGTCTATTTATAAGCTACAATATTTTGTAATTGTTCCATCAAAAAAGATCCTTTTGTATTCATTTCTTTGGTATTATTTAATGAAGATCAGAGCATCTTTCAACATTTTGTAATTAGAGATCAGAGAAAATCAAGAAAATATGTTGCAAACATCATGTTATTACAAAGGTTTGTGTCAGACGCTCAAAATAAAATATTAAATTCTTGGTATGCATAAAAAATTTAAACATATAAAAGAGAAAACATTCAATTTTTTTTGGTAGAAAAAAACCACAGAAAGACTAAAATTAAAGAAGTATATTTTTTTCTATCGTTGTAATAAATTTCAAATTATAATTTATTGTGTGTTTTACACATATATATCGCAAAATATTGTACTCATAATTCAAGAGCGTAGTTCCTCATGCACCACCTAGCTGAATTGTATTAGGTTAGTCTAAATTGGTTATTCCAGTTTAGACCGACTTAAATTATTTATATTTGATTGATGTCTGAAATAAATTCATGTAATTGATTATTGTGCTGATTGTATTATTTTTGTTTGTAAAATTGTCAAGATGACGAGAAGCAGAGATGTCCTCAAGTTTAAGGTGAGGTGTGCCAAGTACCTCGAACTCTCTGTGTAATTGACTCAGAGAAGGCCGGTAAGTCCAAGCAATCATATCCCTCCCCCATGTCTGATAATTAAGCGTGTTAGAAAACTGTTATTCACTCTTTGGTGAATTCTGTGCAATTATATTTATGAACTTTGTAATCAAGTTATCTTTTGAGAAACGAGTTTTGTAACTTTTGTTGCTGCTCGTTTTATATTTGTAGCCTTTTGTGGGAACAGCCCAAAATTAGAATGCTATAGCCCAAATTAGAATGCTATAGCCACAAAGTTAGAATGCTATAGCCTTTTGTGGGTACAGCCCACAATTTGATGACCTGCAAAGTCCACTTGTCCAGTAATTTTTCTCTTTTAATAAAAAATAAGTTCCTTGCCAGTACAAATCGTCAGGATAAACTGACATAAATTATTGCTTTTAAATATATCTGACACTGTTATGAATATTCTTGAGAATACTGACACTGTTAAACATTTTTACCTTCGCGAATAAAATGAAATCTTGTAATTCTCGTAAACTTTGAAGAAAAACAAGGGTCAAGCCCTTATTTCATTGATTAATAGAGTTCGGTTACAAGATTTTGTAACTTCCGAAAATAAAAAAATGTTTTTAACTCAGTACATCTGAGCCAAAACACCGTAATTAAAACTGAAAGAAAAGAAATGTAATAAAAGGAAAAGGAAACCAAGAAAAAAGGCAGTGAGAAGTGCCTACTGGTAGGCGTACCAGTAAGCCCGAAGCCTGGTAGTAGCACTTCCAGCTGATAGCGAAAAAAAGAAAAAAAGAAAAAAAACCCCCACTAATCGCAACAGATCTAAAAAAGGAAAAATCACCGTTTTGCTCTCCCAAAACTGTCCTACTTGTTGAATTGCATGTCCTGCTGTAGCCGTTGGGCGGCCCTCCCGTCTATCCACGTACCGGTTCTCCTGTACCAGGCCGGTATTGTACCAGGTCACCGTACCAGATGTCTTGCATTTTCTGTGCCAGTTCAGCACATTTCTTGGCCTGCGTTTCTGTGTCAAATTTCTGCTGTTGTGTGCGTTCTTGCTTCATGATATTGCAATTGCCAAAGCACTTCGTTCTTGAGGTCGTGTATGTCTTTTGTAGTGTCTGTGAAGGTTCGCGCACAACGCTCGCGCCATAAAATGAATTGCGTGATCAGTATCACTGATTTGTGTTGTACCGGTGTCTTCGCACTTACTAATACCTTTACTCGTGACATTCGGGTGGCTGCTGTCATCCTCTGTGGTATTGCCCTTGTGATTTCCTCATGCAAGGCTATTGAGAAAGGGCAGTGAATGAACAAGTGCTTCGTTGTTTCCTGTGCTTTCTTGCATAATACACATCTGTCGACTAGTTGGAAGCCTCGCTTTTGTAGATTATCAATTGTCAACAGCCTATTCTTGAGCAACAGCCATCCAAATATCTTCATTCGCGGTGGTGCTCGTAGTTTCCAAATTCGTTGTATCGATGTTTGTATTCTTGGGCCGTCTTTTAACCTTTGGTATGCGCTGCTAACTGTGAATAGCTTCGTGTCTGTCCATCGCCATTCTATGTCGTCTTCTTGCGATTGGGCCAGTGTCACTGTTGCCAATTTGAATTGCAGGATTTCTAATTGTTCGGTTGCTCCATTTGTTAGGGTGTAAGTGAATAGGTCTCGTGTGTTGGTTTGTATGGCTTCCTCCAGCGTGATGTTAGGGTCCCAAGCATGTGTGTATAGATCTTGTAACTTTAATCGCAATAATCCGTGACCCCAGTTGTGATGCCAAAGAGCAATTTTCCTTCCATTTCCTATTTTGTAGTTGAAAGAAATACAACAAAAGTTTGCATATGTCTTTGCTTCCTTAGTGAATATTGGCGCATCCGGCAGTAATGTTTGCGGCATCAGGCGGTGTTGCATTGGCGATTTCCACAAAGCCCTTTCCGGCCTCCCCCATTGCCAAACCCATTTAATTATCAAGGCCTAGTTAAACATTTCTAAATCCATGACACCTAGACCTCCATGTTCCTTTGGTGAGCAGACTGTACTCCAATTGACCAAACTCATTTTCTTTGCTTCTATTGTCACTCCATGCCACAGAAATGTTCTTCGGATTTTATCCATCTTATGGATTACCCATCTGGGTAATTTGAGGCATGTCTTGAAATAGATTGGTATTGCCGTTAGCACCGCATTTATCAAAATTAACCTTCCTGCAATGGAGAGATGCTTCGCAGCCCACCCAGCGAGTCGTGTGCTCATCTTTTGAATGAGAGGCATGTAGGCTGATTTCGGTAGTCTTTTGTTTGACAACGGCAGCCCTAGATATGTAAAAGGGAACTTACCTAATTTGCATCCAAGAACTCTTGCTAATTGTTGTTGTTCACTTTCATCCCCCATTGTGATCACAAGTTCTGACTTGGCCAAATTAACGGTTAGTCCTGATACATTTTGGAACACCGTAAGCATGATCTGTAATGCTTGCAATTGCTGAATTTCCGGTTTTACAAAAAATAATGCATCGTCCGCGTAAAGTAAACAAGGCGTCATGTTTTGAAAAGGCATTCGGAGCGCTTGTATGTTCGCGAGTTTTTGCGCGTAGCGAGCAAGGAAGTCGATTGCTAGGATGAACAATAATGGCGAGAGCGGATCGCCCTGTCTGACCCCCCTTCTGAGTACAATTTTTTTGCCAAGAAGACCGTTTATCATGATTTGTGAAGATCCTGTGAGTACCAATTTTTCCACCCAAATTAACCAGTCCCTTGGGAAGCCTTGGCGTCGCATAACCTCGATGATGAATTCCCAACTTATTGTGTCAAAAGCTTTTGCGAAGTCCGCTTTGAAAATGGCAAGTGGCATTTTGTTTTCTTTTGCCCTGTGCAATATGTGTTGCACGCAGATAAAGCTTTCTGCTATTTGCCGATTCTTTTGAAAGCCCGTCTGCGCACTGTGCAGCATCTCTGGCAACCTATGTTGCAGTCGATTTGCTAATACTTTGGAGAATATTTTTTGGATGCCATGCAACAAACTTATGGGGCGATAGTCTTGCACCATGGATGGGGCCGAAATCTTTGGCAGTAGTACAATATATGAGCTATTCAAGGGTGTTAGTGGCTGGCCTTGTGTAACTGCATGTTGATATACTGCGCACAAATCTGGTGTTATGATATCACAAAAATACTTATAGAATTCACCTGAGAAACCATCCGGTCCAGGACTCTTGTGATTTGGCCATTGTTGTATTGCTTCCTTGATTTCTTGTTCAGAGATAGGTGCTGCCAAACCGCTTGGTTCGGACGACTCCGCTGGTGCTGGATAAAGATTGTCCCATTGCATGTGTGGCACAGGGTTTGATTTTTTGCCTACCAGGTTGATGTAGTGCTCGAAAAAAATCGTTGCTTTTGAGGCCTGGTCTGTATATGTTGTTCCCTGGTGCTCAATTTCTGCGATTGTGTTGCGGCTCTTTGATATTGAGGCAAGTGTGTAGAAATATTTCGTGCCTCTATCACCCTCTAGTTCCCATTTTGTGCGCGCTCGTTGTCTCCACCTGTCTTCTTCTTGTATGGCTAATTCTGCAAATCTCCCTTTAATTATTGCCGTGATGTATTTTTCCAATTGTGTTGAGCTTCTTTGTTCTTTGATTTTGTCAATCCACTCTAAATAATCTCGGCATGTCTGAAGTTGCCTCTTGATATTTCTCGTCTTGTTCTATGCCCATTCTTTGATGCTTCTTTGAATTTCTAACAGTTTAGATTGCAATTGTACGGTTGTTTGTGCCTTGCCAAGATTGTACCAATTTGCTTTGACCATTTCTGTAAACTGCTGCATTCTTAACCAATAATTTTCAAATCTGAAAATTTTTGATGTGTCCCAACTTGTTTTTGCCGTATATAATATGGGGCAGTGATCTGACGATGTGTTTGCCAATGCTTTCTGATTTGAGTTCGGGTATTTAGCATTCCATTCAGTTGAGATTAAAAATCGATCTAACCTTGCCATATGAGGTTGTTGCCTTTCATTGGACCATGTGAAGCGCCTTCCGTGTAGTGTTGTATTTATTAATCCCAATGATGATATGAAAGTTGCAAAATGTATTGTTGTTCTTCTCTCAGCTTGTGTGTTGTTGTTTCTTTCGTCAAAATCCAAAGTGACATTTAGATCCCCACCAAGAATCCATGGCGTGCCATCTGTTGGCCTTATTACAGCAAGTTCGTCATAAAATGCACTTCGGCCCTGAGGTGATGAGGGGCCATATATTCCAGAAAACCAAAACCTGGTACCATCTATGTTATTCTTCAGTAATAAACTCAAGCTGTAAGCTTTCCTTTCGGATTGGATTAGAGTGAATTTATTTGGTGCCCATGCGATGATTATGCCGCCTCTAGTGCCTTGTGCCATTTGCGCTTCATATTGTTGTAATCTTAAACCACAGGTCTCTCTAATTATGCTAGGGCTGATGACATCTAACTTGGTTTCCTGTAGACACACTAGATCAGGTTTTTCCAATAGAAATGTTTCCCGGACTGCAAGTCGCTTTTTCCTATCATTTAAGCCTCTAACATTCCACGAGATGAATTTGAGTTTGATGTTGCAATTCATTTGAACACAAGTAACTCCAACTTTTTCACTAAAAACTTTGGATACAAAGGCATGTGACCTTGAATTTTAAACAGAAACATTAACACCACCAATCGGCTATCCTGCACTATTCTATCCTCTGCCATTGACATTTAAAATAAACACAACTAACACAACACTAATTTGGGACCTGATGCCAACATATCGCATCCCTTCATTTGCTGTCTTCACTAGTTTGCTGCTGCCCCCACCGCGCCCTCTCGTCCGGTGCGCACCAATGACTGAATTCTTGCCTGCATCTCCTTGCTTGTTTCGGCCCCAGCTGCAGTCACAATTAACTCTGCCTGGATGCTTGTTAACGGGTCACAGGAACGCAAATATTCGAACTGGATCTCTTCCCCATGCGAAATCTTTCTCTTGTGTTTGAGTGGCGTCGAAGTGCCTTCATATCCCAGTACCGCTCTGGCTTTGTCAATGGCAGAGACATAACTTCCTTCATTTTTCTTAAGTAGTCGTGGGCTGCGCCGGATTTTGTTTTCTGTTTTGAATTGGGGAGGGCCTTCAAAACCAGGTGCATGGGGAGTCCATTTCATCACAGTTGGTTTGGAGTTCGGGGCCCACTTCATTTTCTGATGGGTTGTGAGTAAGGCGCGGTCCAGTGATCTCCTCTAGGCTGGTTACTTGGAGTTCAAAGCCCATTTCACTTTCTGGTTGACTGTGAGCAAAGTTCGGTCCATTGACCTCCTCTAGGCCGTGTGCTAAAGTGAATAAACCTAGTGGGCTGCAGTTTGGGCTTTTAATATTGTCTTCAAAAGCAGAAACTGAAAAAGGTGCTGCTGGGATCTCTATATTTCCCTCAAAAGCAGACTCCGAAAAAATTCCTGTTGGGAGCTCTCTTGGTGCGCCAGCTAGATGGCGTGTGGGATTGACAAAATTAATTGTCTGCAGAACTATTCTCACTGGGTTTGTCTGGTTGTACTGAGCAAGGAGAATAACGCTTCCCAAGGTCTTCTCAACGGCTATCTGCAGTGTCCTTTGCTGGACTTTATTCTCTGTTAGATTAATAGTTCCTCTGTTCACATTAGCTGACTCTACAATAGTCATCAGAGTGGGTCTAGCCTCCATTTCATCTTTTTCTTTGTCCTGGCTGACCTGAGGCGGTACTGGAACTAGGACAAACCTATTTTCCTGTGCCGAACTCTGTCCTAGTTCCATTTCTCCAGTGCCTAGTAAAAATGGGCTCTCCATTTGGAAATTTTGCAGACGCCATTGCTGAGTTTGTCTCGTCCTTCTTGAGTAGGTTGAGTCGGCTCCATGCTGGTACTCGTCAGTGACCGAGTTGTGCTCGCTCGAGTCAGGAGAACGCCTGTGGTGGTTGTGCTGTGCTCCTCGTGCACCTCCTTGCCGTGGGTCATTGATCCGGCTATCCCCACCTCCATGTGGCAGTATCGGGGCAGTGGGAGTATGAAGCCATCCTTCTAGTTTGAGTGTAACTAGCTTCGCGTATGGGTGTGACCTCATTAGCATGGTCTTTGGTATCAGGACCGGGTTTTGGCAAGCCACCAACACTCTAACAGAGTGGTAGTTGCCATTTCGAAATACCGGAGCCAGTTTGGTCACATGCCCGACCCCTGATAGTAGCTGGTCGATGTCGTCAATGTTGGCATTGTGAGGAGGGACCCCATATATGCATATACGTGCCTTGTGCTCCAAAGGTGAGTATACCATACCTTGAGTTCTTGTCCATTCAGCCAATTGTACGTAGGAACGGTTATCAACCGCAAATACCCCCACGTGCACCGCATGGTCACGGAGGTCCTTCGTCGGGAAAATGACTATGCAATGAGCAAAAACCGCAAATACCCCCACGTGCCCGACTTCGAAGTCCTGTGGGTGGTGACCAAGTTGAGCAGCCAAGGTCGTAGCCAACCGTTGCAGTAGTGTCTGCTTGTTAACATTGGGGCCGACATGGACTGCGGCAGCACGGTCCAGCTCCTCGTTTGTCGGGTGAAAACCGTCTCTGGGAGGTACATAAACTGTTTGCTGTTCGGGTCGTGCACCTGGGAGGCGGCTTGGGGGTATCATGGGCATTGTTTGCCAGTTGTCCATGTTTTCTTCTTTGGTGTTTGGATTGTCTTGTTTTTTGACTGGAGCAAACTTGGGTGCTCCTCTGTTTTGGCTTGCTTCTCTGTTTTGAGTTATTGTAGGTCTATTTATACTCCTGCCGAAGGTCTGTTTCCTCTCTTTGCATCTGCCCGAGGTATGGCCGAAGTTATGGCAAGTGTAGCATTGAACACTGTTTCGGCATTGTGCTTTGGTATGTCCTTTCCGTAGGCATTTATAGCACTTACCCTGCGCTCTTAACTCCTGGAGCTTCTTTTCAAGGTGAGGGTTGATGAACTTACTTGTCTGTGGTTTTCGCATGTAATGCTTCCTCTTTACTGTTGTCCATTCTTCTTCCTGTGGTGGTTGCTTGTCTTGTCCTTCCTTAAGTGCAGCTGCTCTGTTCGGACATTCCTTGAGATCCTGCTCAGAGATTTTCTCCCCCTGCGCAGATATTCTTCTTGCTGTCGCGTCCTGGTTGGCTCTCTGGATAGCATTAATGGTGGCTTTGTTGCGCAAGGTGGACAAGCTAGCCTGACTCCTAGTGTGCCTTTCAGTGGCCAGTTGGGTGGGTGGGATGCTGTGTGCAGTGACTTGAGCGTAGGTGAGGTTGGGTTGTTGTGAATTTTGAATCGCCTTCAATGTCGCCTCCTGCCGCTTGAAGAGAGAAGACGCCATCCTTCCTCGTAAACTTGCAAATGATAAATATATATAAAATCTTAAGAATCCCAAAAAATAAGATCAAAATATTGCTAGCTGACGGGCTAAGTTAGACGGGCCTCGTTAGCTGCAAGGGCCAGGTGGGCTGACAGGCTTACTCAACCCAGCTGATCGCTTTGCTGGTTGCGGTTCCAGTATGTATCGGACGGTCCTCATCTAAACTCAAACAGTGGATTTGTTAATTCTCCGTGGAACTTCATTGATTCATTGATTCCGCTTAGGCCCAGAGGATAAGTGCCTAGTCTGGGATTTCCAGTTTTGATGCGGTGTGTATCAAATAATTCTGAGTATAGCATTATTCTAAGTTGATCAAAAGTAACGTTAGCTGAACAGCATTTGTTTATAGCTGAGCCCAGGAATTAATGTTATTCTGAGTTTGAGATTTCTAGATTTTTTGTTTTTTCTTTGTTCCTTTCAAAAATACCAATGAAAAAGAAGTGTTACAGGTTTGTAATACCAAAAAAACCCTCTAAAATAAACCACAAATTTGGCAATAAGCCCAACTAATCAGAGACCATAAGAAGAAATTGGCAATAAGCCCAACTAAACTAGCTATAATCATAGTTTCAGAGGAGCAGGATGTTAAAAAAATAGGTGAGAGCTTTCTGATAGACTATTTGTTCTTTTTTTTACCCTCTAAAAAAAAGACCTAAATACGATTGAAGAAAACATGATTCATAACAACAAAAAAACAAGATTCAAAAGAAGGGGGAGCAGAGAGAGAGACAGACCTGTCGGCGAGAGTCACACGAAAGCGAGGGAACGTCAGTGAGTCCGGATCCTATGTAACTCAAATTTTGAGTTCAGATCAAAATGTTTGCCAATCCGGCCCCAAATAGAATGTAGGAAGTCACTTTAATATTCATACCATAGCAGATTGGCCCGATATTTTTATTAATACCCAAAAAAAAAAAATATCAAATCTGTCCTCACCTCAAACTTATTTTTAAATCTACCCCAACCACTCAGCCACTGGGCGGTCCAGTTTCCATAGCTGACCGCCCAGCAGCTGGGCGGTCCACTATTTTTTTTTTTTGAGAATGAATATCAAGATGCTGAATTCTAACGCTAAAAATTTTGGATTTAAAAAAAAAAATTAGTTAGATTACTTCTTTTAAGCATATTTATACTAAAATACGGTAAATTACTTGAAATTATGTTAAATTATGTTGAATTACACTAAATTACTTTAAATTACGCTAAATAACAATAACTTCGCTAATTATGCTAAAATACGGTAAATTACGCTAAACTACGCAAAATTACGCTAAAGTAGACCGATTCTGTGCCATCTTTCATGAATCATAAAAAATAGTAAAAAAAATCCAAAAAATCCAAAAATAATAAAAATTAGTATTCTACAAGTTCATTATGTAACTAATTTACTGAGCTACTTAGATTGAATAATAGAAATGAAAATCTTAATCGGAAACTTCAACTCAAGTTTTGAGGGTCTTCTCTTTGTTTTTTGGCGATTCTGAATTTTGGAATCCGGCATTGCTAGCACGGACGCTTGCGCATTTTCGCAAGCTTTCCGAAAAGTGGTCATTTGCTAAAATCGGACACTCGAGCGCCGTTTTATGGCCGTTTGAAGTTTCATCGTCTTTTTTTGCATTTTTAGTGAAGACATCGTCCCTATTCATATGTAATTTACTGTAATTTAGCGTATTTTAGCATAATGTAATGCAATTTAGCGTAATTTAACATAATTTAGTGTTATTCAGCGTAATTTAACATAATTTCAAGTAATTTAGCGTATTTTAGTATAAATATGCTTAAAATAAGTAATCTAACTAATATTTAATAAAAAATCGGAATTTTTAGCGTTGGAATTCAGCATCTTGATATTCATATTATCTCTCTACAAAAAAAAAAAAAATAGTGGACCGCCCCCCTTCTGGGCGGTCAGCTATGGGTAGTGGACCTCTCTCCCATTGGGCGGTCAGCTCTGGATTTGGACCGCCCACCCACTGGGCGGTCTGCTATGGTAGTGGACCGCCCAGCTGCTGGGCGGTTATCTATGGAAATTGGACCGCCCAGTGGCTGGGCGGTTGGGTAGATTTAAAAATAAGTTTGGGATGAGGACATATTTGATAATTTGTTTTTTTTTGGGTATTAATAAAAATATCGGCAGATAGGACGGTCCTAATTCATACTCAAATTTTGAGTTACCTTATGTGATATTAATTCTCCGTGGAGTCGGCGTCCTCTCATTTGATTTTGTACGCTGTTCTATTGGAAATGAACTTTCAGATTTTGTGCGAACCGAGTTTCTAAATTTGTAATTAACATAAAACGAAATCGCGCCTCTTTTAATTTCGTTATTCCCGTTAGAGTTTTTCTGAGTTGACTGGCGAAGGGATTTGTTGAAGAAACACTACAAGATGGTAAAGCCTTCTCCTTGGAATTTATTTACCGAGTCTAGTCTCGCTGTAGTTGTAATTGAGTTGCCTGACATTGGAATGAATTCACAATTAATACAACCTGAACCAAAATGTTCCATCATATAGATTGTATTCTTGTACAGATAATTTAATAGAAGATTATTCTTAGTTAACACACTGCAAATTTTATGTTATGATTTATTTGAATTCCTTTTAGATCACTGAAATGAATCCACCTTAGTAGCTTATCATTTCCTTATTTGTTTCCTTTAAATTAAAAAGATTGATTACTGTTCTGATTGAATTATTTTTTATTCTGAACTTTTTTGAACAGCCGAAGCAGATCCATGAGATCAAAGATTTCCTTCTGACGGCCAAGAGGAAGGATGCAAGGCCCGTCAAGGTAAAGAGAAGCAAAAATGTTGTGAAATTTAAGGTGCGTTGTGCCAAGTACCTTTACACTCTCTGTGTATTAGACTCAGAGAAGGCCAACAAGCTCAAGCAATCCCTTCCCCCAGGTTGGTCTTTGTTCTTTAGAAGTGTTATATATATAGATGTTATCGGTCTGGTTCCTTATTTGAGCCATTGTCTGTTGGAAGTAAAAACTGGTTTGATCTTGCTGGAACTGTGAACTGATATTTAATGCTGAAATGTGTTAAATGAATATATGTTGTTTGTTTGGTCCCGATGAAGATGAAATTAATAGTTAATACATGGAACAGAAGATGCGGCAGCAGTGGTTTTAGGTTCGAGCCGTTATTGTTTCCTCTCCATTTTTAATTATTATGATGTTATAATTAATGAAAGTTATTGTTTGTTTTGGCAGGTCTTAGTGTCCAGGAGATCTAAGTTGTGATGTGATCGAAGCTGTGTTGGATTTTATAGTGTTAGAAAGCAGCATGTTTTTCATACAGATCATACAACCATTTATAAGTACTAATATTGTGTAAAAAAACAGCATATATGTTTTTTTTTTTTTTTGTTTCTTACATAACCCGTAGGTTTACATTGGACCATTCCTTTTCTAGCTATCTGGTAATTCTGATAAACTAGCACTCCTGAGAGATGGCATTGCAGCATACTCCCTATGGCAACCTTCGGTTCTTCCTTGGTTAGCCAAGCCGTGAGCAAACTGTAGACCTTCATGATTTCTGCTTAGATATTCCACCTTGAAATTTGTCCGAGTTTGGGACTGTATCATCCAGGCACTCCAAATGTGATTATGAGATCGCCAGTCGTGGATAATCGGGTGTGTGTGAGAGAGGGAGTCCACCGTTTCCCTGGAGTCCGAGAAGACCATTCCATAGTCGCATTCCAATCTTTGGAATAATTTATACGCCTCAAGTACTGCCCTTGCCTCCGCCTGACCTGGTCCCAATGCCTGTACCGGCATGGCTATCCATTTGCACCCGACATTGTGTCTAGTCAGATATAGGCCGATTCCAGCTGCCCCATCCTGTGACCAAGAACCATCTGTATAGCAAACGTATTCCGGCGTTGCGACAGGTACCTGGGGCTGTCCCTGTGCCATTTCCTGTGACCTTCTTGCCTTACCGGGTACTGATGCGGATGCAAAAGAATTACATGCATATTCCGTTTCCCTGTAGTATGCAGTACAGGTCTGTAAATTTTTCTTTTTCCCCCCCATAACCACATCATTTCGCATTCTCCATATCGCCCAAGCTATAGAGATAAAATTGCACACCACCTGGTCGGACATCGTTTCCATTATCATCTGTAAGATAGAACGGAAACTCCCTTGCAGGTTGTCCGATCATATTCCCAAGGCTGATCCCCACCAGAAAGCCCTTGCAAAATCACAGTAGAATAGAGTATGCAACACTGTTTCTGGAGATTGGTGACAGATCGGGCAATTGGAGTCAACTGATGAGATTCTGGCGCTCAAAACAGCCCGGACATGGAGTGCATTATGTATGCATCTCCAGGTAAATAGCTTCAGTTTGGGCAACACACTTTCGTTCTTCCAAACCCGGTCCCAGAATTTTCTGTCTGTGGCAGTACCGGCGTTTGCTCGCAGCAGGTGGTATGCTTTAGCTACAGTGAACCGGCCATTCTTTGCCGGTTTGAATACCAGACTGTCCGGGACACTCCCCTCTCCCAAGCTGACGTCTGGTGAAGTGGAAATGGATAGAGCCTCATAAAAACCAAACAACTGCTGTATAGCATCAAAGTTCCAAGTTCTTGTATCTGAATGTATAATGTCTGAAACCCGCAATTTCCTTTGCGCCGCCGTGACTGCTCTATGTTGCTGCCAGTTTGGAAACCACGGTTGCGAGAAGACCGGGATTTCCCGTCCACCACCGATTTGCCACCCCAAATGACCCGCTAAATTCGGTTTGATTTTCACCATGTCTCTCCACAATTTGGAGCAATTGTATGTTCTGTTTGAAGCCCAAAAGTCAGTTCTTGGGCAATATTTAGCCCTGAGTACCTGAATCCAGAGGGCATCTACACCAGATGCAATCTTCCAAACCATCTTAAGAACTAGTGCCTTGTTCATTTCTGCTAAGTTTCGTAGTCCTAGCCCCCCCATGCCCTTGGGGGCCGTAATTGCCTTCCAAGCCACATACGGCAGTTTCTTCTGTTGTAGATCGCCTCCCCAAAAGAAATTATGCATTATGGCCGTTAGCTTAGTAATCACCTTATCCGGAATTAGTACCGTTCCCATGGCATAGACAGGGATGCTTTCGAGAACTGCCTTAATTAGGATCAGGCGACCTGCGTGTGTAAGTAGTCTTGCTTTCCAAGAGTTGAGGCGTGTTTCGAACTTTCGGATGAGGTAGTCGAAAGATCCTGAACCAGAGATGACCACCGGACAGCCGAGGTAATTTTCATCTCTGCCGGCCATCTGTACTTGAAAGCACTGATAGAAGTGGTTTCGCTCTTGTACAAGAACACTATTAGAAAACCATACCTTTGACTTGTCAGCATTGATTTTCATTCCGGACAGTTCGCAAAACGAGTGGAATGTGTCAGAGATTGTTTTAACCTCACTGTCCTCAAGCTTGCCCATGAGTAGCAGATCGTCGGCAAACATTGAGCATGAGATTGGGGCTGCTGCTGGTGCGATTTTAAGACCCCTCAGAGTTTGTTGTTTAATTTTGAGGTTGAGCCACCTTGCAAGTGGATCCATTGCGAGGATGAATAAATAGGGGGACATAGCACATCCCTGTTTTAGCCCTCTAGTCGGCCTCAAGAAACCGTCGCCAGTGCCATTAAATAGGATTGTAAATTTTGTTGCCTTAATACAAGATTCAATCCACTTGCAAAGGCGAGGTGGAAAGCCGTAAGCCGGCAACAGTGAGAAGAGATATTCCCATCGCAGCATGTCGAAGGCCTTCGCAAGGTCGGCTTTGAGAACGAATTGCTTGTCTTTATGATTTGGCTGAGCAAAGGTGTGTATGATTTCCCTCAATAAAACGACATTGTCAGCAATTTCTCTTCCCGGCACAAAGGCCGTTTGGTTCGGTGCTATGATGCCATTCATCCACGGTTGCAATCTTCGTGCTATGATTTTAGAGATGACCTTGTATAAGAAGTTGCAAATGCTTATTGGTCTAAATTGGGAGACCAATGTCGGAGACAGGACCTTAGGGATGAGCACGAGGTTGGTATGACCGATACTGTCCTTCATAGAACCAGTTAGGAAGAAATTGAGCACTTCTGCAACTATTGTTGGACCAAAAGAGTCCCAGTTTCCTTGTATGAAGGAGGCCGTGATACCATCCGGCCCTGGTGCTTTCGTGGGCCCCAATGCGTAGACTGCCCACTTAATTTCAGCTTCATCCGGTGTTTTCTGTAATCCCTGACAGGCATCAGGCGGGATTTTTGCGATTTCAGGCAGCAGCTCAGTAGGCAGGCTCCAGTTGCTTAGAGGTTCGGCCTGTGTTTGTGTAAAAATGTGTTTGAAATGATTAACAAACTCAGTCCGAATCTCCTTGTCATTTGCCGCCCATTCGCCATTCTGCTTGATAATTGCACTCACCCGGTTCTTCCTTCTCCTCACCATAGTGGTAGCATGAAAAAATTTCGTGTTCTGGTCACCCAAAAGGCTCCAGTTCAACCTAGATCGCTGAAGCCAGTATTCTTCTTGTGCAGTGATATACTTTCGGAATTCTTTCTGCAGGAAATTAATTCGGTTTCTAGTGGTGATTGTCTGAGGCTGCAACAGTAGTCTTGCCATCTCCTTTTCTATTTTTTTGAGCTCCCAATTTGGGTCTTTACCACCTTCAGACCACCTCTTGATCTCCTTCCTGAGGGCACTACAAGAGCCCTCCCATGTTTGATTTCCCAATCTTACCGCATTCTGACATATCTGACCAAAGTCGGGGTGCCTGCACCACCATTGTTCTATCCGAAATGGCTTTTGACTTTTCTTCGGCCTTGGATCAGTTCTCAGCAGCACCGGTAAATGGTCACTATCATAGTTGGGCAAATGAAATACTTTGGTGTTGGGAAATTCCCTTAACCAGTCAACCGTGCACAGCCCGCGATCAAGCCTTTCAAGGATTAGGTTTCAGTTGGATTGGTTGTTTGCCCAAGTGTAGGCCGGCCCCGCATAGCCTAGATCAACGAGGCCCACCCTTTGTATGAAGGACCTGAACTTTCTGTGCTTTAGTTTGAAGTTGGAGTTTCCCCCTGATTTTTCACCCGCATCCGATATGCAATTGAAGTCTCCTATTGTGCATACCGGCAAATTCTGATTGTGTGCATAGTAGTCAATCCGATTCCAAATGAAGTGATTAACCTGATCATGACAATCACCATAGACAGCAAATAGCACCCAAGCCGGTGAACCCGGGTTTATTTGAACTTTAGCAACTATGTAAAAAAGATTTTTTTCTAGGATGGTGACCGAGATGGCATCAGACCAGAGAAGCCATAAGTCGCCACCCCGGCCTCTGGAGGGGACAATTTCAGAGTTGGGAAGAGGTAATTTTGTTATTCTATGTACAGAGATCGCTTGTGAACATTTTGTTTCGGAAATAAAAGCTAGATCTGCTCCGGTGCTTTGTAGATAGCGCCGGAGGGTGGGAATTGTCGAGGAGCCTCCGGAACCTCGACAATTCCAGGACAGTAGGTTCATATTGGCAGCGGAGGTCGAGCCGAGCTCGCCGCCTTAAGTCTTTTGGGGGTTGATCCCGAGGAATGGTCATGTGGTAGTACGGGGTGAGCAGTGGGAGGTCGGAGGTCAGCAGAAGTGTGGGGGCGAGTGATCAGATGGGCAGCCGGTGAAGAGAGTGGAGCTTCTGATGTGTGTGGGATAGAGATTTGGGGAATTGTTTGTAGCTGAGTGGATGGCGATGGGTTCTGGGCGGATGTTCTAGAGTATTTTTTTATTTTCGGGTTTGGATTCGATATGAGGTATTGCGGGTCAGAGGTTAGGTTTTGCGGGTCAGAGGTGAGGTTTAGCGGGGTTTGGTTTGGATCAGAAATGAGATTATGGAGGCCTGTTAATTGCAGGTTTGGGATGAGAGATGGTCGCAGGCCTGCTGCTTGTGTGCTGATGGAGTGGGGCGTAAGTGGCCTTTTGAGGCCGTGGGTTGGGGAGTCATTCTGGCCCATTTCAGGTGAGGCCGGTTGGGTTTGTTTGGGGCTTGAGGTGTGATTTGGGCTAATAATTTTCGGTATCATGGTTGGAGTAGTTATCCAAGGCCCCAGAAGTGGGTTTAGGATGTTGCGAAGTTCTTCACGGTTCTGGTTTTCCGGCGCCGCCTTGAGTCTTGCCAATGCCGCTCGGTCCGTGCAGCCATCGATTTCATGGCCCAATAAGCCGCAGAATCTGCAGATGCGACCGACTTTTTCGTAAACGATGTAAACCATGGTTTCCCCCAGGGTTGGATGATCTATGCAAAGTCTATCCTGGAGAGGTTTTTGGAGCAGTATCTGCATTTTCACTTTGAAAAATTGATTGCTGCCGATGTAGCCAACTCTAGGTTCGGACAGGGGCACTCCTATCGGTCCAGTGAGTGTCCGGATACCTTCCTCCGTGAGATCATCACTTTGTAAATTGTGGAACTGGACCCATAATTCTCCGTGCAATATCTCAAAGGATGCCCCTTCAGGCGAGGTGCAGGGCGATATGGCCACTAGATCTTGACGGTATACCCAGGGACCAGCATTCAACACCCTTGACCAATCTTTCTTGTCAGTAAATTCAATTATGTAGTTTCCTCTGGTGGTTTGCTTGAAAGTTGTCTGCGGCTGAATCTCCCATAGCTTTCTCATTTGGTTTTCAAAATGATTGGTGAATATCATTTTATCAGTGTGGACTGTTGCCTTGAGACACAACTCCCAGTTTCTGCTGGCAGCACCAGTCGTCGCTATGACAAGCTTGCTAGTTGGCGTTGCTGCCTCTGTTTGAAGTTGAGCAAACTTGCGGATTAGATCTTCATCAGCTGGGTCCATAGCTCTGGATGGGGTGTGTAGTGTAGAAAGTGATGGTTGTAAAGGTACGGGGACGTGATGTTTGGTAATAAAGGTGTAGTTGAGGTTTCTGTTTAAGGATGAGGGGTGAGGGCCCAGAATGGAGGAGGAGGATATATTTTGGGAATGGGGTGATGTAGGCAGGGTCGGTGGTGATAGAATTTTGTCTTTTTGTAATATCCTTTCTGTGATTGGCTGTATTGATTCTTGGGGAATAGTGATATGAGTCCAAAAGAAGGTTCTCCTCTGCAAATTACGTATGACACAGTGGACAGGTGGCATGTAGTCCTTGATGGCAGGGGAGTGGGCTGAAAAGGTGATTTTATTCTTGATTTTGTGTGACATTATAGTGTGGGTCATGCAGGGGTTTTTTGAGGTTGTTGTGTTGATTGATAGTTTAGGGAGGTGAAACATATTGGGTTGCAGGGTGGTTGGTATTATAGATCGGTGTGGAAA
This sequence comes from Carex myosuroides, assembly GCA_028015225.1. Classification (NCBI taxonomy): domain Eukaryota; kingdom Viridiplantae; phylum Streptophyta; class Magnoliopsida; order Poales; family Cyperaceae; genus Carex; species Carex myosuroides. Next base: position 11,954,014 of record CM051465.1, read on the forward strand.
TGGCATGGCAGCGTTTCTGAATATTATTCTGGCCTGCGTCAGTTTTTGCTGAGTGGCCTTTTGTTTTGATGGCAGGGTTGAGGGTGGACTTGGTGCGTGATTGAGAAGAGTAGACCAAGGAGCGGGGTTGGATGTGTGCAGGTGAGATAGGTGAGCCGCCGGATGGCCGATTGTTATTCTGGAGTGGAGGTGATGAAGTTCATGACGTGGCGCGAGGTCCGGTTGTGGTCTGTATGAAGGGGATTGCGTGTGCCAGTCTACCTCCGCTTGCTCTCCTCCTGCCGGTGGCCCCTCATAGTCAGTCGGGAGTTCACCATTATATGTCCATCCCAATATGGAAATCTTGCATTGCTTCCAGCCTGAGTCATGAACAATAGTGATGGCCGGCGGAATGACCGTGGGGTCAAGGCAAGTGATGGTAATGCGGAGGGATGATCTGTCGGCTCCCCTGAGGTTGGCTTGATCGACATATAAAGATTCACCAAATCCAGAGGTGAGGAGGTGGAAGTAGATTGGATGCCAGAGGAAGGTGGGGAAGTGGTGGAATTTGAGATAAATCTTGTAAGACGGTGGGGTGGGTTTCCAGCCTGTATCATCGCCCCACGGCCATAGGGATAGTCTGTGCTGCACCGCCCAGAGTAGAGTCGGCTCATCATTTAGGACTTGTTGCCGATTTATGTGTTCCGGTAACCTCAGTATGTACATATTGGTGTATAGTCGCAGTAGTGGGTAGTGGGTCGGGTCTCCATCATATTGTCGGGCTAGCATATCTTGAACCCTGGTTGGATCTAGATTTGGTGCTGCCGCCTGGAAACATATAAGTATGGATTGGCGGTTGTCGTGCTGGAGTAAGGTGCTATGTGAAGTCACAGGCAGGTAAGTGACACAGGAAGGTGGGTAGGAGGGGAAAGGTTCGGCCATGGGGAGTATTGTCAGTAAGGCGAGTAAAGTGGAGAGGAGGGTAGGAGAGCTGAAGGGATCAGAGATGTAGAGGGATCAGAGATGGAGAGGAGATGGAGAGGAGAGCTGGAGAGGAGAGATGGATAGGAGGAGAGGAGAGGAGAGGAGAGATGGATAGGAGGAGAGGAGAGGAGAGGAGTTATATTTTCATTCACTCTTCTGTGTTAATTACTTAATTTCCTTTCTTTTCACTAATTTACATGCAAGAGGAAGAGGCTTAGAAGATGATATGTTTTTCCTATTGTCATCCTTTTCCTGCATGTTATCCATTTTTTTTTTTACTACGACAGATTTGTTGCAAATTATATTTTTTTTAATTCAAAAAAACCTAAATAAAAGATGAAAATATGAACAAATTAACAGCAGGTGATATTTGTATCATAATTTCCTATATATATATACCAGCTATTTTTTTTTGGTGCTGATATTGGTAACGCAACTTTTATTATCAACATAACACCATTCTTTTTTGTAAAATTTCGGAAAATTTTGCCCTCTATATAGTTTCTTTAAGAAGCAATCATCAATTTTTGTAGAAAACAAAAACTAAGTAATTTCCAAATTTCAAGTAAACATTCTCTAATTTCAAATGTTTGGATTTCATAAAATACAGGGGCAGATGCTCCGATCCGTGAGAAGTCAAATTTGAAATTGTGTGCTACATTGATGTAGTTTACTGATGCTGAATTTGCCACGAGTTCTGAGAAGTGGATGACTTATAATAAAGAAAAAATTTCGAATTCAGATTGAACTAATGGATGACATATGAACTGACATGTAAGGAGAAGTTCTTAGTACCAATATATAGAGCCATATGTGACTAATCGTTTCCGTAGAAGCCCCTCATCTGTTTAGCATATACAGATTGAATCAAATAACCCAATGAGGAAAACTATAAATAAAATACATTGTATAAAACCAACCATTCATTTCCCCTGGATGATCAAACTTTCAAACCAAAATTTGTTTCCAATAAATGCTGAGCAATCAACTATAAATTTTCATTTCATATCTTTTCTTATAAATTTTTGGAGTGGAAGTCCCAATGTAGCTTTTGCTGGAATTTGATTTTTACATATATTACTACCATCAGGACATCTTCTTGGTGACAATCTTTTTACATATATCACCCCAATCTTGTTTTATTTTAGAATGATTGGGGTGATTTAAATTCTAGTATGGCCCTGTTTTATTATTGAATAATTGAATGATAACATTAAAATAAAAAAAAAACTCAATAAAATTTTAGGGAGGGTTATGATCTCAAATTCTGGACAGTACTAAAATGATAAAACAATTAACAAGAAGAGTTTATGGTTGAAAGATATGGTGACATTAACTCTGGCACATAACCTTTTATTAGGGCCTAATTCTACTTAATTGGCTCATAACCTTTTATTAAATTTTGACCGTTCATTAACTCTGACATGAATCTCAAAATGGACCCCCTATATCTACAATAGGCACTGAATTCCTTTTGGCCCTACAATTAGGTAGGGTGTCTGAGGGGATACCGATTCTGAGGCAGAGCATGAGACTGGATATCAAGTAAATTCTAATAATTATTTATATAAAGAAATATTTTGGAGACATATATATCACAACCTTTTAAGCAATAAATAATATCTTAAGAATATATTTGAAATTTAACTATATGCTTACAAATATTTATATTTGGAAGTATATTTGTAAAAGCATTAAGAAATCTTTTGGCCCTTCTCTGTTTACGTATAACATCAAACTATGAATATTAACTAACTCATAACTATGATCGAACAATAACAAAATTTGCATAATAAATAAAAGTAAAACACTTAACTTTATATTCTCATTTGTGTTTTGTTTGTAGATTTTTCTTTCTCGCTTTCACCATATATACATAGCATATATCCATTAGTAAGGTTGTTAAAAATATGTTTTTTTTTTAAACTTGATAGAGACTACCAAAAATATATATGGAGAAAGAGAGAAAACAAAATCTACAAAGAAAACACAAATGATAATATAAAGTTAAGTGTTTATTCTAAAATAAAATAACACTCGAAAATTAAGTTTATGTTAGTTTCATATTTTTTATATTAACATAAGAGTCAAGTCAGTTCAAGTCTTTAAATTTTAAAAATCCACAAGAAGTTCTTCTTAGTTTTAAATTTGCAACCTCTCACATGGAAAATTTTATTTATGCTACATTTTAAATCTCTCAGCCAACAAGTTATTAATGTAGTGTGATTTTATTTTATGGAGGGACTAAAATGTATAAATACTTATAAAAATAATAAAAATATAAATGACAAAACTGGTAATTTTTAATTTACAGGAGTAGCTAAGCCACCACTATTTAACACATAGATCCACCCCTGATTTGATGGCACAAATCTTAATAAAATGTATATTGCATTGCAATTTTACCCGTCTGATCCGTATCGGATGAATTAGATTGTATATCATAGTCATGCTCATTTGGACTCTTTTTCCAATCAGAGAAAAAAAAATGGCCATGTTGTATGAACACTTGCCTCCAGATTTTAAATTCAAAATATATATACATGAAAACATAAAGTTCGTGATAAGCCCCAGCACAGATGTATGAATTACCAAATTCATTTCCATACAAAAGATGTGATGCTGCCTTCATGAAATTTAAATATATATATGTGCCATAGTGCCAATCTATAAGCTAGAATATTTTAAATTTTTCCATCAAAATATATGCCTTTTATTAGTTTTTTTGGTATTATGTAATGAAAGACCAAAACATCATTCAATGTTTTGCAATTAATTGGAGATCAGAGAAAATCAAGAAAATATATTATAAACAACATCTTATTACAAAGGTTAGTATTAAAGAATCAAAATAAAATATTGTATTCTTGGTATGCATTAACATTTTTCTAACATATAAAAGAAAAATCATTATAATATTTTTTGTAGAAAAATAGATTTTGGAAAATTGATGCTTATAAGTAATTCTTCGCTTTTATCTACATAAAAAGTTTTTGTTTAATTTTGTTAAAAATAAATTCACCTTCCGATTCTCAAAAAAGATAAATAAAAAACAAAAAAAAAATTGTACACACTTGCAAAAAGAAAACAAATAATGGAAAATAATGAGTTACACACACTCAATACTTTCAATTCACATGCCATATTTTTCAGATTTTAATTTGTTTTATTTTTTTCCCTCTCTTACTTAATAACAAATGTACGCAGAGAAGATATGACATATATGATAAAAAGAAAAAAGAGTTTATGTGAGCATAAACAAACTGGGAGTGCGTCAAGTTGGCAAGTGCGGGGATACTATCCGCAATTAGTATTATTGTTGACGTGGGACTCTACTTCCATTTTGAACATGTTAGGGTACTATATACCTCTCTCTCTCTAACTGAATTATTTTTTCAAATTCGGGTTGGTCTTGCCCTTGTTGTTGGTATAGACCTGCTAATGAGCTTGGTTCGGCTCAGACTTGGCTCGGACTCAATGAGAGAAGCATAACAACCCGGCTCCAGCTCGACTCGATTTTGAAAGAAAAGGCCCGGCTCAGACCATATTTGGGCCAGCTCGGTGTAAAACTCATTTGTTAATGCTATGCGTTAGAAACCAACTTCTTTTCTTAGATATTTTTTTATTAAAATTTTTCAAATTAGGGTGCTACATGTACCTTCAATTTTTCGGAAAATTGAATGGAGACAATTTTAAGATGTTGAAGGAAAATGATCTCATGATATTGCGGACATCCTAATTTCATTTAATTTCTAAATTCCTCAATCAGAATTTTTCATCAGAATAATATTTATTATAATATATTAAAGTTAATTTTTTGTTTCATTTAAAATACGTTACTACAATCGAACATCCTGTAAACATTGATCGAGTACAGGCGCATGTTCAACCTGAAACAGTTTTCTTGAAGGCAGAAGTTTGTGTGCTAATTATCCATGACTGTAAGAAATGAACAGAAACAATACAAGGTTACCATGATTTTTACACTAAATGAACAGAAACAAAACGTCTTAACTTTTTTTGCAAGAAATGGCACACTGTCACCTGTATCTGTTTTCCTATAAGCAACAAATAAAACAAGCAGTTCATCAGCTTGCTCAAGGAACAGCACCGATTAGCACAATATAAGACATCCCTGAAAGAGGAGGGGACTCGATTCAATGGGCTGATGAGCTGGCCTGGCTCGGCTCGGATTCGGCTCTGACAAATCGTGCATGCACCCAACGCATAATCTCAAGTTTAACTAGCTTAGAGATCAAATTTAGCCAAAATATGTTCACAAGAGTTCCGTGATTGTGCCAGTGAAGTAACCAATTGATAGTTCATATCAATGCTTTCTCTGCAGCAAATTATCACCAAAATAAAAGACCTCTTTTTTTTTTTTTTTTTTTGAGAATACTGACAAAAAAAATAAAAGAAAAACAAGTTTCTTGCAGCACACATTTACTAATTTTTCAGTTGGTTCACGTCCTAATGAGATACACCTTTTCTCTTAAGATAATAAGATCTTCCTAGCTTTCTCAATTCCATCCTAAACATTTTATGACATAATCTCATTCACAGCCCTACAAAAATATTAGGGGTATGTTGTCATCGATGAAACTAAAACTATTTGATCTAATCTGAGCAGAGCCAAACTGCCCTGCTTTATAATTAGGTTAGACTACTTGTCCAATATGAGAAGTTCATTTTAAACTAAACAGCTCATATCAATGATGGCACGACTGTACACCAGAAGAACACATATGTTCATTCCTGTTGAAGCTCACCATAAGAAAACAAAACATTTTTCAGTGATGGCTATTGAGCAAGCTAGTTCGATCTAAGAGTATATTTTTGACTTGGTACACTATAGCCCAGTGTTGTAAAAAAAACAACTGATTAATCGGGCGTTTAGTCAGTGGTGGTGACCAAACTGTCACGAATAGACTTGGCAGAGGTGTGTTTGCGGATTTTTTCGATTAATTGGTCGTTTATTCCCGATTATTCCTATTTATTTGGCCGTTCATTACCATTTAGTTGTTTTCTTTGTGACTACAAGAACCGAAGGTCTTTTAGTCTGCCATTTATTGGGCCGTGATCTGTTATATATTGGGTCGTTAAGTTCATAAAATCGCCCGATATGTGCACATAATTTTAATGAAAACACAAATTATACGCAAAATTCCGATAAATCAGCCGCATATTGATTAATCAGTTGGTGGTAACTCGTCCGCCTAACAAGTGCATACCATTATTTACAACACTGCTATAACCATGAGTTTGTGCAATTTTTAAAAAGGAAAAGGGGAGATAAGGGGGATGGGAGGAAGAAAACAATTAAATAACACCTACATTTAATATTAAAAGACATATCGATCAATTCAATTTTTAAAGTAATTATATAAAAAAGTTAAATAAGTAAGGAGATTAGATATTATGATATTTTTATGAATAAATTAGTAATTTCAAAAGTTTATATGGGCACACTAGAAATTTTCCCTTTAAAAATCCACAATGAATTCTAATTCTAACTTACTTTTAAATTAGCAACCTCTCACATGGAAAATTTAATATTTATGCAATATTTGAATCTCTCAGTCTACAAAAAAATTTCACGTACTATGATCATGGGCGAAATTAGAAAATTGAGATCGGAAATGCTGAATAAATTATTATAGTGTAATATTATTTTATAAGAGAGGCTAATAGATAAAAGTGATTATAAAAATTATAAAAATTAAAGATAAAAACTTCTAATTAATTTATAAGGGTGACTTACCCACTCCTAATTGACCTTAGATCCACCCAGACCATATGCCTAAGAACTTATGATGAAACCAACAATAACCAGCATTTGTTCTGATACAATAAGATATAAAAGTCCGCATCATCAGCAACAGAGAAAAATGATGATTTTCACATAGGAGCGGAATTAAAAATTTGAGATTTGGGCGGGGACGAAGAGCTGAATAAGTTATTGCAGTGTAATTTTATTTTATTAAGAATTAAAACTATAAATACTTATTAACATTATAAAATATAAAAGACAAAACATATAATTTTTAATTTATAGAGGTGGTTAAGCCATCACTATTCAACACATAGATCAGGCCTTGATTTGACGGCACAAATCTTAATAAATTGTATATTGCAAAAGTGTATATTGCACTGCAATTTTACTCGTTCGATCTAACCTTTCTTTACTTGGTTGAGAGTACAAACTGCCAAGGTAAACTTTCTCCAATTGAAATTTAACAGCTGAACAAAGTTTCCTATTATTGCAATTTTCATCTAAAAATCCTAAGAAGAACCCTTGTACCAGAAATATATTCTGTGTACTAAATAAAGACCTTATGATGATATGATCATAAATCAGTAAGCAAACTTTCGCGGTTGATCCATATCGGATGGATTAGATTGTATGTCATAGTCATGCTCGTTTTGACTCTTTTCCAATCAGAGAAAAAAATGGACTTCTTGCATGAACGCTTGCGTCCATATTTTAAATTCAAAATATACATGAAAACATAAAGTTGGTGATGAGCCCCCAACACAGATGTATGAATTACCAAATTCATTTCCATACAAAAGATGTGATATAAATTAATGCCTTCATGATGAAGATATATATCTCTGTGTGTGTGATACTGCCAATCTATAAGCTACAATATTTTGTAATTGTTCCATCAAAATATATGCTTTTTATTTATTTCTTTGGTATTATGTAATGAAATATCAGAGCATCTTTCAACGTTTTGCAATTGGAGATCAGAGAAAATCAAGAAAATATATTACAAACAACATCTCAAGGTTAGTGTCACACAATAAAAAAAAATATATCAAATTCTTGGTATGAATTAACATTTTCAAACATATAAAAAAAATTAAAATATTTTTTGTAGGAAAATATCATAGAAAGACTATAATTAAAAAAGTTATTTACGTGATATTTTTTCTATCGTTGTAATAAAATTCTAATTCAAATTGTGTTTTACAAATATGGCACAGAAAATATTGTATCCATAATTCAAAAGGGTAGTTTTTCATATATATGCATGAGCTTTGGTTCTTTTGTGTTAAAAATGACAACTTGCAATTTATTCTAGTACGAACCCAAATTTTCCTTGGTATGTCTTATAGTTGATAATTATGTTATGACCACATAACTATGACGAGTTTTATTCTATGATCAGTATTTACATTCTGAAAAAAAAAAAATCTATTTTAGTGTTCTTTATGTGAGAGATATAAATTTGAAAAATAGATACCTTATAAGAAATTCTTCTCTTTTATCTACATAAAAAGTTTTTGTTTATATAATTTTTGAACGGGAATTCATTTTCGAATTCTCAAAAAGAGATATAAAAAAAAATATTTGTGCACACTTACAAAAAGAAAAGAAAATACAAAATAATTCGTTACTCATGCAACAACTCAATTCTTTCAATTCATATGCCATCTTTTTCAAAATTTAATTTGTTTTATTTGCTGGTCTCTCTTTCTTCTTAATAAATGTATGCAGGAGCAACTATGGCAGATATGAGAAAACATAAAGAGACAGTTTCAATGAGCACAAACGAATTGGTTAAAAGTTCACATTTATTCAAAGTCACATATTACTCGCTATTATTAGAAAGGAACTGCAGTGACGTCGTCCAATTGACACCTTTTAAGATCGGCGACCACAAATGGACCATCAATTTCTACACCGAGTACTATAATGAGCACGCTTCAGTTTACCTATCAGACAACACAATCTTATTATTACTTTTACACAATCTGTCGCTCAATTGATTTGATGAATAAGCTAGATTATCTTACCATAATTTAAATTACAAAATATTATAATATGATGTAATCCCATTGTAAATTGTTATCAAATACAAGATATGCAAAATTCTTCTTCTTCTCTTCTTATTATTATATCGTGCAACTGAGCAAACGCAACACAATTCTAAAACCAATCTTATACTAGGGGAAATTATATTAGAACATGAATAATCTGTATTGTCAATAAACCAAAGAAAATTCCTAATTGTGTTTTTTGAACCTGGGGGGCAGCTATGAGAATTCCGGGGACTTAATTTCTTATGTAAACATAAGGTTGGTCCATGATGTGTTATGTTTTTCAGATAATTAGTCCATTGATGAAATGCAATACTCTTCGTGTGAAAGTTCAAAATTCAAATAGAATATTGTGTATATAAGGATATTAATCAGTTGAGCTGCATCTCCAATTAATTTTGCTAAAATAAAAAACCACTAGAATAACAAACGCTACTCTGTTTAAAGTGTAGCACTTGTGCTAAAAAGGACCCTAAAAGCACAGAATAGGTACTGTCCTATGACAAATTTGAGGCCGTGTCACGATTAACTTTACTGAATTTGTAGCCCCATAGACCGTGGGCCTGGGTAACAAACAGGCCAACACCTCGATCCATTTCATTTCAGTGTTCAAAACAATAAACAATGAGGCCCTGTTCGGCAGCTCCATTCCCACAGGAAATTGATGGGATTTGGGACTAATTCTCAAATAAATTCCCAAACCCGTTCGGACGTATAAATTTTTTTCAATTGTTCCTATTTTTATTCCCACCACAATTTCTATATCAATGCAAATTTGTAGGAATTAAAAACGGAGTTCAGAGTGAATTTGTTTTTTCCCATTCTCTCTTCCTCCTCTCTTCTTCTCTCTCTGCAAATTGAAACACAATTAAAACTCAACATTCTTGTCTCTATCCTCCAGTGCTTTGTATATGTTTGGTAAGGGGTATTATATAAGCACCCTCTCTCTTCTATAATTTAATTATGGGACTAAAGACAAAAAATGATCCGGACACAAATGCTAAACTAAGTAATAAGAAGAAACTAAGTATTATACTCATTAAATACATCTTATTTAATTATAAAAAATAATATTTTTATCTTATAAAATAATAAAATAATAATTATTGATATGTTATAATCCAATTTAATTAATTATATCTAATAATTTTATTAATTAGAATAATTATATAATATCAAACATTTTAAAAAGAAAAATGTGATTTGTTTTCATTAAAATAATGTTTATTCAGTTCTATTTCAGACCAAAGTGATTATGACAATTTTTTTTTTATTTGAGATATGGTTTAAGCATCATATAAGATACAAGATGTTTTAACAATTTCATCCAACTCATTAATAAATGCAACAACTATAAAAATCCAGTTTATAAATACACGATTAGATTATATCTCTCTCATTTATTTAATTATAAAATAAATACTTATTTTTTATGAAATAATAATTATGTTATTATTAATAATTATTATGTTATTATTTAATATACTTTATTTAATTATATTATTATTAATAATAATAAGTATAATTGTATAATATCAAGCATTTTAGAAAGAAAAATAGAGTTTCCCACAAATAATCTCACGGTACAACCAAACACTCATTTCACCATATTCTCATAATTAATCTCTTGCGTAACTCTATTCATGGGTTCCCACATTTTCAAAAGTGAGTTCTCATTCCCGTGAAATCTCATCCCGTGTAATCCCGTGACAAACGAACAGGCCCTGAAAGTAAACAAAGAAGAGTTTAGTCCTTTCAAGCAAATTCAAGATTGAATTTGTTAGGGTGCACACATACTTAGACTCTCTAGCAGCTCCTACACTTGTCAGGAAACTATACACTTCACCTCTGGAGAGCTCCCGACAATTAAACAAACCATGCTATATATATATATATATATAGCAACCAAGTTGTACAGAGAGAGCATCACAAATTCACCATTATCCAGAGAAATTCCAAGTAACCCTAGAGAAAACACAACTTAATTCATAGTCTTCTTTACTAGTTGCAACAATTAAACCTAAAATGTTGACTGTTAGGAGCAACACTTTCGATCCTTTTTCAGTTGACCTCTGGGATGCATCGCAGCGGTGCCCTCTCTTTAATTCCTCGGCCATTGCCCCATTCAATGAGACATCTTTAGCCCATACATGCGTTGATTGGAAGGAGACGCCCAAAGCGCATGTGTTCAAAGCCGACCTACCGGATGTAAAGAAGGAGGAGGTGAAGCTCGAAATGGAGGAAGGCAATGTGCTGAAAATAAACGGAGAGCGTAGCAGAGAGAAGGAAGAGAAGAATGAGAGATGGCACCATGTTGCAGAAGCGGCAAGTTCTTGAGGCGGTTCAGGTTGCCTGAGAATGCGAAGGTTGACCAAGTCAAAGCTTCCATGGAGAATGGGGTGCTTACTGTGACTGTGCCTAAGGAAGAGGTGAAGAAACCTGAGGTGAATGCTTTTGAAATATCTTGTTAATTAATTTATTTTGGATAACCAATGATATTGATAATTTGTGTGTGTGTACATGTTTCTTCAGGTTTTCTATTTATACAGTCGTGTATGTTTTATCTTTAAGGAGATGCCTGCTGTTTGATACTTTAATTTATTGTAATAATAAACTCTTTAATTAATTACCTTTTTTTTTACAAAAAAAAAAAAGAATGTACTTTTAGTCCTTGTATTTACTATTTACTACGGTGTCAGTGTTCAGTCTACTGTTCATAATAATTATTCTGACATATTTGTTGCCGTTTATTTCAGTGTAGTACAAAATACAGTTGACACCATCCAACTATCATGGCTAGACCTCCAAAAATTTCTTATAAAAATTAGTATGAATGATGAATCTGATATTTACGATGCATATTTGAATCTCTCAGTGGGTCTGATAAAGACTCATCGCCCAAAAGAATTTTCAGGTACCTTGGTTTTGAATTTATGATGAGACCAGTGTAACTAGCATTTTTTTTCTGATACAATTAATAATATAGAGTCCGCATATATCACAAAAGAAATAGTAAGTTTGTGCCCATCAAACAACATCGAACATCCTAATTGCAGGGTCTGACAATAAGTTTGTGCCCATCAAACAACCTTTTACCAGCATTACAGAATTTCTTCCATAGTCTTCCATCATCCATGATCCTGTCAGTTAGAAATCGAGAAGCTACTCTCTCTCTCTCTCTTACTTAGATGGAGAAATAAGAAAATAGACAAAAATATGAATTTGATTTCTGATTTTGATACCCTACGTCTTGGGGGCCAATTGGCCTTTATATAATTAAGGTGTGACAGTCGATCTAATATATATTAAATCTGACATTATTAACCAATCCAATATTAAATTGCCGAAAACAGTCATGTATTCTATATTTGCAACTCCCACAATTAGTCCATTAATTAATAATTAGAGCTTACCAAATTTTAGTCTACACATTTACGAACCACATCCTAATAAATACATATATTACCAAACAACTCTTAATTTTAATTGATCACTTTAATTGATCGATTATAGGACAATATACAATTCAAAATTATATTACATATTACCCCAACATTGGATTCTATCTACGAACCACAACTTAAGAAAATCAGAACCAAATTATTTTGAATCATGAAACAATTAAAAGTTTATATTCCCAAAATTACAAGTAAAATCATATATATACTTATCTAAAGAAGAAATGAAAATTAAGTTCTGCCTAAAATACGATACTACAAATGTTTCATTTAAATTCAAATAAAATTCAGTCTTTAAAAGTAATCTAAATGTTCCAATAGCCTCCACTTCAACTTTATTACCATCGTGCACATAGATAAATCTTTTATCATCACTTGGCTTCCGATAATTTAGGTAGCCCTACAAAGATACACTAATGTGAGTTGTTGCACCTGAATTTATCCACCAAGTGTATCTTGATGCAAAAGTTAAATTAACCTCTGAATAAACCAAGTTGTGAAACATACCTTTTTTGACACGCCATGCATGATAATTTTGACAATGTTTCTTCCTGTGTCCTACCGCACCACAAAAGAAGCAACCGGTACCTTCCGCATCCGCAATTTTCTTGCCCTTTTCAGGTTTCTTTTGGGTTCTCTCTGCAGCTTCCTTATTATTCTTCGGTGTCTGAGATCTCTTCTGCTTCTTAGTAATGTTATTCTTGGAGGTGGAAGAAACATGGACACTTAGTGTTTGATCTTGCTTCAATCTTTCCTCTTCTTGCACACAATGTGAGATGAGCTCATTGAGAGACCAAGTCTCTATCTGATAATTATAGCTCACCTTAAACTGTCCAAAGTGTGTCGGAAGGGAGATCAAGGCCAAGTTCACTAAGAGATCTTCAGAGATCTCGAGTTTGAGTGCCCTTAGCTTTGAAGCAACATTATACATCTCCATGATATACTCTCTAATATTTCCCGTTCCTTCATATTTCATTGAAACAAGATTTGCTAGAAGTGTATTAATTTCATACTTTTCATTTTTAACATACCTCTTCTCAATATCCTTCAAAAACTCCTTTTCATTTCTAACAAACTTCTTCTCAATGTCCTCCAAAAATTCTTTAGCGGTTTCGATCTTATCCGAAATGGCGCCTCGAAATGCCTCTGGTATGGACATCTTCATTATCATAAGACACATGCGATTTGACCGCTCCCACTTGTCTTTCTCATTTTTCTCATCACAGGTACTTTTGTCATAAATAGTGGGAGCAACAACCCTAAATGCAAGGTCCAGATCCATGACACCAAGAACTATCATCAAGTTCTCTTGCCACAATTTGAAATTGGAACCATTCAACATAGGAATGTTGTTGAGGCCCGTAGCAATGCTAGCTTAATATAGTGAACAAAAAACACAAAAAAACACGATTTACAAACAAAGTTCATAATCTTTAATTCAAATAAAGACTAAACAAGCCCAACATGGATGAGACGATTTTATTTTTTTGTAACTATACACACGAAATCACAACCAGGTAAGTTCCTAGAAAAGTCAAGGACCACTAGGGACACACTTCAAATTCTGACTTTCCTAGACAAAACTTTTCTTAGAAATTATTTTATTTGTAGTATCGCAACATATCTTAATAGATCCTCTCAAATCCACATTTGATGAGCTATGAAACCATCTTCATCATTTTCCATTAATGAGTGTCTTTGGACAAAAACATTAACTTCTTATGATACTTTGGCGTAGTAATTAAAGTATTGATGATTTAATAACATATCAATCAACTAGACTTCCTTTGGGCCAACTAAATTAGTTACATGTAAAACTAAATAATCATCACTATACTTATTATCAAAACCATGAACATACAATTTTAACAAGTATTAACCTTTCTTTGGACCGATTAATACTTGCACTCATTGCATGCACATAAAACTTGTTATGCAATGAACTCAAATTAATCTCATCAAAAGAGGCCCCTTTGGCGGCATTGTGACTTAATCAATTCAAATTCAAAGCATATATATATATATATATATATATATATACCTTTAATTCCTTTATAGAACTTAAAACTATGCCTTAAACTAATAAAAATTGAATAACAAAACTATACCTCATAACAACTACAGTTTTAAAAAAAAAATCCTACCCAAAAATATTAGGGAGAGAATATATAAGGCAAATTAAATAAGGAAAATTAATTATGTTTCCAAAATTAACCGTCACATTCTACCACATTTTTTACTCTGATTTCTTTCGAATTAAGATTTCATCAAGAAGGAAAAATTCTAGATCTTTCTTTTAACTTTCCAAATTCCAACCCAATTTGAATCACTCAAAACGGACGTTGTATGAGGAAATTATTGTCAAAGTAAGAAACACTACGCAATAGCTTTCAGAAAAACGTGGTAGTTTCTATTTTGGCTAAATCTTAATTTAATTAGCCAAAATAAACTTCACAAACTGTATTTGATATGTTGTAGCTAACCATGATCTAGAGAGTCTCTGGAAGCACTTAATTACTTGTCAGATAAAATTGGCTATAAAAATGTTCTCCTTCCAAAAATAACCTAGCTGACCATAATTGCACACCTTTACGGAAATGCACTATTATAGATGTCAGATTTTGCGATTCAAAAGAGGAAATCTTCAAGCAAATTCAAACCTGACTTAATGAACCAAATTGGGTAATTTTGAGAATAGTTTCAACCTAAAAGAAAACCTTTCAAATTTGTGCCTTCAAGACTTCAATTTTCAAGAAAAAGTTGAACCAAAATTGAATAACTTATCATAATTCTCTCTAGATCTTAGAAAACCTACTCTATGGCATAAGAGGCTCTGATAGCACTTATTGGAGTCAAAAAATTACACTCCAGAGAAGAGAAACAGTCCCTATCTGACCTAAGATCGATCTATGCGCCTAAACCCAAAACATAAATTTTTTAAGTGCGAAATATACCTGAATCCATGGATGTTACTATGGTAAAACCTTTTTAACCCTAAGAAAATCTTCAATGTCCCTGTGAGCTTGGGACACGACTTTAATAGCACAAATTCATCCTTGATGTGTGCAGGAGTAGCTCTTCCAAGACTCTAAGGTTGCCAATCGAAAGTCTTTTCCTTATTTCCTTAAGAAATCTCTCTCTCCCTCCCTCTCTCTCTCTCTCTCTTAGATGGAGAAATAAAAAAGAAGACAATCTGAATTTGCTTTCTGATTTTGATACCCTAGGTCTTGGGGACCAATCTGCCTTTATATAAGATGTGCAGTCGATCTAATATTGGATCTGACATTATTAATTAGCCAATCCAATATTAGTTTGCCAAAAACAGTCGTATATGCTATATTTGCAACTCCAATAATTAAAAATTGTTTAATTTTGATCTACACATTTACAGACCACACTCTAATAAATACATATACTACCAAACAGTTCTTAATCTGAATTGATCACTTTAATTTGTCAATTATATGACAGTATACAATTCATAATTATATTGCATATTATTCCAACGTTGAATTCTATGATCCAACATTTTATCCGCTCAATCTAACTTTTCTTAAAGCGCGCGGTTGAGCAAAGAACCATGTGAAATTTATAACCCTCTCTTACACTGTCAATAAAAACAATTGCCACATAGTCTACATTTTCAACTTACCAAATGTGAACCTTTAAAACACCAACCCAATTACCTACTTGGGATGCCGTTTTCAAACAAAAAGTTACCAGGGAGAGTTATCGACCTCTAATACAAAAATTTGTAAAAAAGTTAACCACATGGAATTAGGCGTCCATGCTTTCGATCGGAGGAAGGCTGACGCTCATCAATGAAACACTCTCAGCGATGCTGGTTTACATGACAAAGAGCAAGATCAAAATAAAAAGATATATTAGTTTGGCTTCATGGAAGCTTGTCACTATAACAAAAAGAGATGGTGGACTATGAAAACAAGATATGCACATTTTAACATAGCGCTTTTGAGAAAGATTATGTGGGGATGGGTATGGGTTGTTAAACCTTAGTGGATGTATACTGTACAGATTACGGGCAATGGAACGAGACTGGGATGAATTGCAATCAACAACATGAGAAACATGAGACATGACACACACCAGCTGATATACTGCAGCTTTGGAATATTTTGCCAATTTCTGTTTTTGGTCTCCTATATCATTAAGTTTAATTTTTTTTTTATTTGTATATATAATTTGTATAATTTTCATTTTATTTTATTCAAAAATATTGAAAAAACAAAAAAATTCATTTACTTGTAAATATGACACTTCGCGTATAGCGGTTTAATGCAATCTGAGGGCTTATCGATCTTGCTGAAATTTTTATTTATGATAAATAGAAAAAATCATATTAAAAATGAGAAAAGACATAGGGAAATTTCAAAAATGAGAAGGCAGATCTATGATATGGCATCCCGCAGGGACACCATACAATACCCAGTCCCCGTCAAAAAAAAAAACTTAAAGTGGGACCCCATACCATCTAGAAAATAAAAAAAAGTAAAAAATAAAATAAAATAAATGGGACGCCATACCATATGGCGTCCCACTGTAGCAATTTTATTTTTAGATTTATAGTTTGAATTTATATGATGTTGTGTTATTTTATATTATACTATGTGATATTTATGTATTTCAGACTAGTTATGTTAGATTATGTTATGTTATGCTATGGTCATGTACTTTGAACTTGTTATGTTATTTTTATGTAATTCAGATTTATTATGTTATGCCTGCAACTAATTCAGATAAATTGTTATGTGATGGTATCTTTTTAAGTGATGTTATGTTATGCTCAAATCCACTAGGCAACAACTGATTTTAGTTTGTATAAGCTTTTAGAATTATATGTTTGTAGCTTCTATTTATCTTTTCATTTATTCTTCTTGAATATAATTAACTAGATAGTTTAATTAATTAGATGAGTAAAACTAGGGTGTTCTTAAGTTCACCGAGTCCTTTTGTGAACTCAACTCTCAAACCTGTCAGATTGACTTCAAACTGTTAGTGTTGTGACCTAGACGTCAATCATAGGATGATTGTATTATAAGTTTTGTTCATGAAATTAGATGATTTATATCATTTTATTTCTATTTATCACATAACATAATATAGCATAACATAACCTAACATAGTATAGCATAACATAACATAACTAGTTTGAAATACATGAACATCACATAGCATAATATAACATAACACAACATCACATAAATTCAAACCATAAATCTAAAAAAAATTACTACAGGGGACGCCATACCGTATAACGTCCCACTTAATTTTTATTTTTATTTTTTTGGCGGGGTTACCATACTTCTGTCTTCTCATTTTTAGAATTTCCCATGTCTTTTCTCATTTTTTATTTTTATTTTTATTTCTATTTATCATGAATAAAAATTTCGGCCAAAATCCAACACCACTTTAAATAATAGAATATGGCTATTATAAATAAATAATAATTTTTTTCGATAGTTCAATTTTCTTTTCTCTGTATATTTTAAGATACTTCAACCGAAAATCTGTATATTAGCTGGTACTAGTACTATATTCTACAAACAATTCAACGAGAGTTTAATTTGTGGTCTCAGATACAATATGATGCTCCAACATATTTTATAAATCGGAAAGGACAAAAACTTTTTATCTAGCAGCTCGAATTTATACATACGTTATTTATATAAAACAAAATGCAAAAGAAATTAACGACTAATTTTTATGTCATAATGTTTTATTTTTATTATTTGCAGAAGTATTCAAAGAATTAAATAAACTCCCCACAAGAAGTTCTAGATAAAAAGAAAAAAAAAAGTTGGATTGTGTTTCGCAAATTTATACGATTAATTTGTTTCACGACATTTTAATTTATCAAATTTAGATCTTTTAATTGCGACACCGCTAATAATTGCATCCTGAAATTTTGATTTATGTACAAATTAATTGGAGTTATGCATTTCTCTTAATATAAATTAGAATTTAAAACCTCCTTCTTAATATAAATTAAAATTCAATTCTTACATCCAATATACAGTACTCGTGGGAAATACTGCGCACTTCTATAGTGATATCGCAACCAATATACACTTGTGAGCCAAAAACAATTTTCCCTTAACATCAAATGTAACATTTGCCTTTCTCTACTTTCGAGAAGTTTATCAAGATCGTAACCTATTCTCCATGTAAATGCCTCTCGAAAGAGGGGCGGCATGACCTGCTTGAGCTGGCTATTTTCCTTCATGCCTATGCCTTTGCTAAGTTGCACAAGATAAATGTGCTTGTTGTAGTACTGGGAGTAGAAATTGATGATCCATTTGTGGTCACTGACCTCGGAAGCTGTTGATTGGATGAGGTCACAACAGTTACTTTTTAACAATAGTGAGTAGTCTGTGACTTTGAACATATGCAAACTTTTAACCAATTCGTTTATGCTCACCGAAACTGTCTATTTTCCATTTCAAAAATACGTCATATCTTCTCCTGCATGCATTTACATTTATTAAGAAGAAAGCGAGGCCAAAAAAATAAAACAAATTAAATTTTGAAAAAGATGACATATGAATTGAATGTATCAATCGAGATGTTGCACGTCTAACGCATAATTTTTTATTTTTTGTTCTTTTTGTAAGAGTGCACAAATATTTTTTGTTTTTATTTATTTTTTATTGAGAATTGGAAGGTGAATTTCCGTTCAACAAAATATAAACAAAAACTTTTCACGTAGATAAAAGAGAAGAATTACTTATAAGCATAGATCTATTTTCCAAACCTATATCTCTCACATAAAGAAAAGTAATTTTTTTCAGAATTGTAAATACTTAAGGACATTTAGTTTCGTACTTGGAATTATGAGAACATATTATGTGTGTCATATATATTTGTAAAACTCACAATTATGATTTGAAATTTATGTGTGCCACTTTCTATGATGTTTCCTAACCTTTGTAATGAGATGTCGTTTGTAATATATTCTCTTGATTTTCTCTGATCTCCAATTGCAAAACATTAAAAGATGCTCTGATCTTTCATTACCTAATACCAAAGAAATTAATAAAAATCATATTTTTCTGATGGACAATTTAAAAAAATTGTAGCTAATTATAGATTGGCAGTATTACACACACACATATATATATAAATTTCATGAAGGCAAAATCACATCTTTTGTATGAAAATGAATTCGGTAACTCATACATCTGCGTTGGGGCTCATCACCAACTTTATGTTTTCATGTATCTTTTGTATTAATTTAAAACTTAAGGCAAGGTTCATGCAACAAGTCCATTTTTTTTCTCTATTGGAAAATAATTCAAATGATGACTATGATATACAATCTAATCCATCCGATCGATACGGATCGAACGCAAAAGTTTGCTTGCAGATTTATGTTCAAAAGATCTCATAGAGTACACACAGAACTGAGGTGGCCAAGCCACCTCTATAAATTAAAAATTAGTAATTTTTTCTTTTATATTTAATATTTTTTGTAAGTACTTATAAATTTTAAACTTTAAAAAATATTATATTAACTTATTCAGCAATGTATAACCTTCGAAAAAAAAATAGAATTATGTTAACTTATTCAGCTAGCTCTCCAATATATCACAAAATATTTAGTTCTGCCTCTGACGTCAAAGCATCCCCGGTATAAATTCCTTTTTCAAAATTAATTTTTAGTTAAAAATTGAAATGATATGAACCGTCTGTTCAGCTGCTCAGATTTAGTAGACCAAAGTCCTATTTACAGTGAGGCAATATTACTAACACATATTGATTTGTTTTTTTTTTTTAATTTTCCTTACTTGTAAATTTTTATTCATGATAAATAGAAATAATAAAAAATTAAAAATTAGAAAAGACATGGGGAAATTCGAAAAATGAGATGACAAATATATGGTATGGTGTCCCGCTCCCGCCAAATAAAAACCACTGTAGCAATTTTTTTTTTAGATTTATGGTTTGAATTTAAGTGATGTTGTGTTATGTTATATTATGCTATGTAATGTTCATGTATTTCAGACTAGTATATTATGTTATTCTATACTATGTTAGGTTATGTTATATATGCTATATTATGTTATGTGATAAATAGAAACAAAATGATGTAAATCATCCAATTATATGAATAAAACTTATAATACAATAATCCTCTGATTGACGTCTAGAGATCACAACACTGACAGTTTGAAGTCAATCCGATAGGTTTTAGAGCTGAGTTGACAAAGGACTTGGTGAACATAAGAACACCCTAGTTATACTCATCTAATTAATTAAATTATCTAGTTAATTATATTCGAGAAGAATAAATAAAAATATAAATGAGAGCTGCAAACATATAATTCTAAAATTATACAAACTAAAATCAGTTGTTGCCTCGTGGATTTGAACATAACATAACATCACTTAAAAAAATACCATCACATAACAAGTGATTTGAATTAGTTGCAGGCATAACATAAAAAATCTGAATTATATAAAAATAGCATAACAAGTTTAAAGTACATGACCATAGCATAGCATAATATAACCTAACATAACTAGTCTGAAATACATAAACATCACATAATATAATAATAATATAAAATAACACCACATCATATAAATTCAAACCGTAAATCTAAAAAAAATTGCTACAGTGTGGCGTCCCACTTATTTTGTTTTATTTTTTACTTTTTTCTGATTTTCTAGATGGTACGGCGTCCCACTTTAAGTTTTTTTTTAGAAGGGCTTGGTATGGTATGGCATCCCACTTTAATTCATGCCACTTGTATCAAATTTGTTGAAGTTATATTAGAAAGAAAAAAATAATGTACAAACAAAATTATTTAGGTCATTTGAATTTGGTTGATATATAGAATTATATTTAATAAATTATAGTTTATGAAATACTTAAGAACACCCTAATTAAAGAAAAATTGACAATATATTAATATTTCTGAAAATGAAAAAAAAGTGGGGGGCACAAAGAAAACAAGTTAACTTATTAATGATAAATTTACTTGATTGAGTTCTATTATATTCAATTGATCATGATGACTTTTTCTGCATTGACATACATGATTTTGACATTCTACAAAATAATTAACTAAAATACTATTCCTGTAACTCGTATATTTTTTTAATTAATAATTATTACTCATTTTCTCAATTTCTCATGTGCTTGTCCAGCTTTAACTTCGAAAACAGAGAGATTTATAAATCAATCATCTCAATATAATCTGATAGATGATTTCTGAAAAGTAAGCTGTTCCTTTTTTCTCTTTTTTTTTTTTGAAGTTTTGCAAACACACCCCAAATTGCAAACTTTTATGTCAAATTGCCCCAAGTTACCTCATTGAATTAACTATCTCTGTCAAGACGTCCTTGATTATAACATGTATTTGTTAGGTGTTTTTTAAAATTTTGATAGTGCAAAATATAAACCATTCCGAAGAATATAAAAAAAATATATATATGAAAAGTTCGGTAAGAGTATAGGAATGATTATGATATTTTTCAGTTTTAAAGGGTACAAATACACATCCTTTTTCTCTGTTTTTTTTTTTTGTTAATTTTGACTTTGAACATAAAATGGGATCGGTACAGACGAACAGTTTGACGAGAAGAAACCAAAATACCAAATAGTTGACACTTCACGACGAAGTAGTGTTTGAGTCTTGGAGACTCCCAGATCTTCTGTGGTCATTGAACATGCAACATAAGTATATAATTAATCAATTCATTTGGTTCTCTTTTTCTTGAATTTTTTATTTATATAAAATATTATAAAATAATAGAGGGGAAGACAGACCCGTGATTTTTATTTTTACCCAAAAAAAAATATATTTTAATATAAATAACCAGGGTTTAAAAAAAAATTTATTTCTACCCAAAGCGCCAGGAAATCCAGCGCTCCGAATTAAAAATTCGGAACGCCAGGAATATTAGCGTTCCGAATTCTTAATTCGGAACGCTGGATTTCCTGGCGTTCCGAATTTTTAATTCGGAGCGCTGGATTTCCTGGCGCTTTGGGTAGAAATAAAATTTTTTTTAAACCCTGGTTATTTATATTAAAATATATTTTTTTTAAACCCTGGCGCTTTGGGTAGAAATAAAATTTTTTTTAAACCCTGGTTATTTATATTAAAATTTTTTTTAAACCCTGGTTATTTATATTAAAATATATTTCCTGGCGCTTTGGGTAGAAATAAAATTCGGAGCGCTGGATTTCCTGGCGCTTTGGGTAGTAATATTAGCGGTCCTTGCGCCAGATGCAGCAAATGTAGCAGAGAATGAGCGAGTTATGGCAGAGGCGAGTGGATCGCAAGGACCGCGACGAAGCACAGCCAGAAGCCGTACAGCAGACCGTGAAAATGCAAATATGATGTTTAGGGAGGCAATGGGAGAAGTACGGGCAGGAGGGGAGTTCTTTGGAATGCAAGGGCCTTCAGGTACTACCCAGCGAAGAAGGAGCACAACTCAAGCAGGTAGGAGGAGCACATCTGGCGCAAGGGCATCCGATACAGCACACCAGCGAGAAGAAGGAGTGCAACCAGCTAGAAGGAGCACATCTCAATTAGGAAGGACGAGCACATCTGGTACAGCAGACGAAGCGCAAGCAGGACCGTCCGGTACAGCTAACCGGCAAGACGAAACAGTGCAACAAGATAGAAGGAGCACATCATCATGGGGATCTGGTTGGCTCAGGGGCCTTCCTTTTAGAAGGAGTCGTAGGAATTAACTTTATTTTGTGAACTTTATTTGTATGAACTTTATTTGTATGAACTTTATTTGTATGAACTTTGGCTCAGGGGCCTTCCTTTGAGGTTTGTATGAACTTTATTTGTATGTATTTTATTATGTTGCAGTTTTTTTTATTATTATTTTCCAAATAAATTGCAGACGAGGAGGATGGACAGTAACAATCGAGGAAAGAGCGAGGAAAAGAAATGCAATTGGGGCTGCGGAAGGAAGAGAAAGGACTGTCCAATTTGGTCTAGGAAATGTGTGCAAGGATCTGCTGATGATTTTAAACGAAATGACATATCTGATGATGATTTTGTAGAAAACCCCTACGGCTATGGATTGGGAAAAAAAAAAGATGATGTACAGACGCCTAAGACGAAGAGTAAGGCTAAGACTAAGGCTAAAACTAAGGCTAGCACGTCGTCTGTTGTTACCGAGCCGTCATCGTCAACCTCGGACGATGATTTTGTTCCATGTACGTTCAAGACCGGTAAGACGAAATAGTATGTTGTATGATCGTTTGAAGCAGATATTAAGTTTGTATTTTATATTTTGGATGTTATTTCTGGATGTTATTTATATTAAGTTTGAAATAGTATGTTTTATGATCGTCAATGGATGTTATTTCTTTTTGTTGTACGAAACATAACGAAACATAAATAAACTACACTAAAAAAAATAGAACATAATAAAACATAATAGAACATAATAAAAAATAAAATGGAACATAATAAACTACACTACACTACACTAAAAAAATAGAACATAATAAAACATAACGAAACTACACTACACTAAAACTACCAAACTAAACTAAAATAAACTACCATAATAAAACATAACATAGCACAACTAAACTAAAACATAATAAAATATACCCTCTATCCATCGTACTGCGAAGGGGAGAATCGGTGAGGTGGTCTACCTCTATTCTCTCTACTGAACACGCGCTCATGCCAATCCTCCCACTGAGGCTGTCCTGCCTGCGCGGCGCGAGCTGGTGTAATATGATCCTCGAGGCTGTCCTGCCTGCTCATCGTAAGTGCTGTATCCCATGGATCCGAGGCCCCGTCGGTAGCTGGCGGTGGCGTGGGAGTATGGAATATGGATGCCACAAACTGGGACTCATAATCAGCCTGAGTCCGGCTACCAGAGGCCTCCCAATCGTGAGCCATCTCTGAATACGGATGACGCGGTGGCGGGGAGGCGGCTGTGGCGGCATCCATGTCTGCAAGGCTAAAACTCATCCTGTCATCATGCACAGACTGGATCTCTGGAGACTCATGATGCTCAGGCTGCGTCGGCAT
The DNA here is from genome assembly GCA_028015225.1 of Carex myosuroides. Lineage (NCBI taxonomy): Eukaryota > Viridiplantae > Streptophyta > Magnoliopsida > Poales > Cyperaceae > Carex > Carex myosuroides. The sequence goes on from CM051465.1 coordinate 11,978,297, forward strand.
GTATGCAGGACCCTGCAAGGATACCAAAAATTTAGTAAATTTTAACTATCTTTACTTACAGTAAAAGAATAAATAAAATAAAGAATCACACACCGGGGGAAGAACTGGACGACCGTACTCGTCACGGTAGGCGTGCCAACCGGCCATGCCGACCACCCAACGATGATAATCCCACTCTGGCTGCTCTGATGGCTCCGGTGGCATCTCACTGGCCATAACATGTGGCGCGTCAGGCTCGTCCGGCTGTACTGCGCGCCAATCAATATTCTCTCCGGCGTCTCGTAACATGGTGACCAGCTTTGCCTCCTGGCCGTGGTCCGCAATGCATGGGGCAACCAAGTTCAACATCGCGTGCCCGAACGCTCTGTAGCCACGTTTTCCAAGACAAACGATTGAACGCCCGGCACCTTTAAGCGCTAACAGCAGCTATAAAAAAAACGTTAGAAAAAAGAAAGGTTATGATAAAATGTTCATAACGCATAAAAATGTGTTGTTTTAGATGCATTACCTGGCGAGCACCTTTCCGGCCAGTAGGGGTATAACCATCGTCTTCGAATATCTGTGAGCGAAGAAACTCGCCGTAATCTCCCTCTATATACACCGAAGCCATGCCGACCCGCAGGTACCAAGCCTGATATCTCAATAGGGGATCTCCCTGGAACTGCATCGTATCAATCTCCGGCATCTGCCATAAGTTGGCACCCATATCGCCCGCCTTGCTGTAGTACTCCGAGTGATGCTCACTCCAATCTCTATCCCAGTGATTACCGTGTGTTATCCTGTAATTCATATGTCAGTTGCAATTTAAAGACAAGAACTAATGTTAAGTACAAAAATGCTAAAATTAACATAACTTACCCGTGTAGCCTCATGATCACATATCTCGGGACGTCTGGATCTGCGGGGATGAGTGGAGGAAAATGAAACTGACGGAGCACCCGGTCTGGATAGTGGTGCTCCACTATCCAGAAGCACACCAGCGGTCCCCTGTAGAGCCACATCTCCTGATCATCCTCTACAATCTGCGGCAGCCTCCCCTCAGTGTATAGCTCATGGTACGGAGTCCAGCGCACCTGCGTCTCACCCAGACTCTGAATCTGAGATCGGACCGTCCTGATTCCTGCTGTCTTTCCGTGAGGGTTGTCCTTGTACTCGTGAAGTCCGTACCATTTCATGCCGAATGCCCATCGATTTCCATTTTCGGGCTCTCCCAATGGACCCTCGTCCGGCTGAGGTACCGCCACCCATGGATCCTCGTTCGGCTGAGGTACCCCCACCGGTAGCCGTGACCACGACCAATGCTGCAGAAGCAGTATTGGCCCGTAGATTTGCTTAGTTTTCCGCTATATTTTTGAAGAATACCAGCCATCAGTGACAAGTTAAATAATTAAAATAATACAACAAGTGCATGACAAGGTAGGTAATTAAAATAAGACATAAATAGCATACTGACCTTGCAACCGTGGCACAAGTTGGAGTAGAGATGTGCTAGGACAGCCCCACCCAAGTTGTACCTGCCGCTCGACGGCTGAAGGTCTCGCAGCAGCTCTAGATACATCATCGGGATGGTATTACCACTAGCATCAGCAAACATGACAGAACCAAATAGGTCCATCACGAATCCCCGTGTGTATCTGTAATATCAAAATTATAGAGCAACTCATTTTTCCGCATGAAACAGAGTACAAAATAAATGTAATACAAATAGTTTGTATGAGTACCTCTGAATCTCGATCGGAGTGGAATCGCTACCTATACCTCTCGCAAACATAGCTCGCAGCTTCGTCTTTTCCAGACAGTACTTGGACTTCCCCCCGTTGCTGCGTATATCTGGCTCCGCTCCCAACAACTCAGCGAGCATGTAATTAATCGTCGTGTCATCTGGATCTGTGGGGTCAGATATGCCACCAACGGGCACGCCCTGGATAGGCAAACCCCATAGAGCACTAACGTCCTGGAGAGTCACTGTCATCTCTCCAAAAGGTAAGTAGAACGTGTGCGTCTCGGGGCGCCATCGCTCCACTAGTCCTGCAATCAGGGACGCGTCGATGGACTTAGCCTCCGACTGTAGAATATCGACCAAATGCTGCACCCCCAAATTTTGCAGATACGCCTCCATCTCCGGGTAGTACTGCATGTCCGGAAACCGACCCCTGGCAGTTATAATTGCCTCACTCTGCGTTCAAAAAAGTGAACAACATGAAAACCTAAAAATACAAAAATTCAACAAAATCCAAACTTAAAAAAAAAAAAAGTAATCAAGTACCTCTTTAGATGCATCTGAGACTCGGTGCTCACTGTGAGGCATCCATAATAAAGGACTGAAATGATCCTTGCTGTCAGTGGGAATTGGCTCATCAACCGGGTCGGCTGCGGGTGGTCTCCTAGGTCGTCCCCTAGCCATCCTACGTTAAAAAATATGTTAAACATGCTACAATTGGCTAAAATATGCTAATTGCGGTAAAAATATGCTAAAATACGCTAATATGCAAAAAGATGACTATGGAGTCAATCATAACATGCATGATGCCAATAAGAACAAAGAACCACTCCATACAAGCATATTTTTATAAATTTGTATTTTTTTTGGAAGATAAAGTTTCCATTAGAAATGTATGAAATAATGCTTGAAATTGCACAAAGCTGTCCAGAAATTGCACAAAGATTATTGAACTGAATCATCAAACCTACTTCTAAGTTTACACATAAATTACACAGAAATTCAATCACATAACCGTATTATATAATAATATTTTATACAATTTCGCTAAAATATTAATTAAATAAGATTTTAAAGGAAAATCAATTCTTGAATAAATAAATCTATATTAATTGATTTATTTTGAAAAAATAAATATATCCAATTTTACCGATTAAAAATTTGAATTTAATGGGAGAATTTGGTTTTCAATCAGATTAGAAATTTGTCTTCTAAATATATAACATTTGAGACTTTAAAGGTAAATTTGGTTTTCAATCAGACGGTTCGAATTAATCAGACGGTTTGATCATTCTTATTTTTTTTGGTTTTCATCATTCTTATTTTTTTTCTTTCTTTTTTAATTTTCTTATAGTCGATATATACATTGCTGCCAGCTATAGGATGATCTATATATCCTCTTTCCTACCAATCAATATATATCTCATTAATACCATTAGCAACTAATAAATGAGCATATGCTAAAGGTAAATAGGATCTCAGTCCAAACAAAAAAAAAATAATGAATAAAAATGATAGTATAAAAAAATTATTAATTATGCTCAATTGCCGATTAAAAATCAGACGGTTCGAATTAATCAGACGGTTCGATCAATCAGACGCAATCAATCAGACGGTTCGTCAATTTGGCTTAAACATTTCTAATTCATCAATTTGGCTTAAACATTTCTAATTCATCAATTTGGCTTAAACATTTCTAATTCATCAATTTGGCGTAAACATTTCTAATTCATCAATTTGGCGTAAACATTTCTAATTCATCAATTTGGCTTAAACATTTCTAATTCATCAATTTGGCTTAAACATTTCTAATGGCTTAAACATTTCTCTAATTCACCGATCAGATCAGCAGAGAAATACGAAAAGAATTCTAATTACCTTCAAAGATGATTGAATCGACGATCGGCGGTGAAGAAGCGGAGGGACGGCCTAGGAGGGGTGAAGAGGCGGAGAGACGGCTAGACGGCGAGGCGGCGAGACAGAGGGACGGAGGCGCAGCCTTCTTTCTTTTTTTCCTTTCTTCTTTCTTTTCTCCTTTCTTTTTTTCCTTTCTTCTTTCTGGCGGCGGCGAGTAACCTTCTGTTTTTTTTTTTTTTTGGCGGAGAGGGGACACAGAGAAGAAGGGGTCACGGGTCCCTTATGCGGTGGGAATTAAATTTTCGGAACGCCAGGAAATCCAGCGTTCCGAATTAAGAATTCGGAACGCTAATATTCCTGGCGTTCCGAATTATTAATTCGGAGCGCTGGATTTCCTGGCGCTTTGGGTAGAAATAAAATTTTTTTTAAACCCTGGTTATTTATATTAAAATATATTTTTTTTTGGGTAAAAATAAAAATCACGGAAGACAGACTATCTGGAAAGTTTTATGCATAGATTGACCGGAAAATATTTCGGCTCTAAACTTTGAACTGAAATTTTTTTTTTTTTATTTATAGAATTTTTTTTTGCTTTCCAGTTACTTTGGATTATATGTGGCCTCCACCTATGAATGATGCGACCTATGTCCATACTTATAGTAAGTGGGTCCATTTTTCATCTTTTCTGTAATATCACTATACAATATTTTTTATAATTGTTCAAGATCACAAAGAATCCAAAATAATAAGAAATTAAACAAAAAGGAACCTTTAGATCGGAATTTTTTTTTATTCCCAATCTATTTATACATCGAAAGTTCAAGTTTTTTTTCTCTCCCTTTATTACTTTATAATATTTTGCATAAATATAAAAATCTCCTTTTTCTTATATATTTCACATATAAGAAACTGTACCATATTCCAAAAGCTATACGAGAGCGTCTAACAATTTTTCTGCTTTCATTTCCCAAATATATTCCCTAATTATTTTATTATTTGTAATAATAAAAAGTGATTTCCATACTTTAAAAAGTGATTGTTAGATATGTACAAAGTGATTTCCAATGTTGGTTTTTTTTTTCTGCTTTCATTTCTCTATACTGCAGTCTTATATTGTTAGGTACTGCCACTACATACAATTTTAAATGGAGGCCCAAATTAATTTGTACATATCTAACAATCTCTTGCTTATAATCTAGACATTATATATAGTATGAAAAGTCTGGTCTTTTATGGAGATTGTGCAACTAAAGATCTCCAAAATCCCAACATTAGAAATTTCCAGCTATGGTCACCTATTATGTGCCTCTAAAATAAACAAATAGTTTTTATATACTGTATATAACTTATCATCAAGAATTTTTTTTTATTTCCAATCGAGACTAATGTTAAGCTATGAATAATAAACTTAAAATATATATATATATATATATATATATATATATATATATATATATATATATATATATATATATATAGAGGCTGGCTACTATGCTTATATAAGCATATGCCCACATATGCTTATAACTCATTTTTGCGTTTCCAATATTCAAATGGTCGATCCGACCGTTCATCTTGTTCTCCATATTAATATGTGCTTGGAGACTAAATTTTACATTTTTCTGAATTTTTTTACTATTTATTAAGCCACTTTAAAAATTGCTGATCTGGGTGAACAGTAAAAACAGTGTTTCCAAAATTCTGGACCACCAGATCAGAAACTTTCAAAGTGGCTTAATAAATAGTAAAAAAATTCAGAAAAATGTAAAATTTAGTCTCCAAGCACATATTAATATGGAGAACAAGATGAACGGTCGGATCGACCATTTGAACATTGGAAACGCAAAAGTGCTCATTTAAGCATATGTGGGCATATGCTTATATAAGCATAGTAGCCAAGCACTATATATATATATATATATATATATATATAGAGAGAGAGAGAGAGAGAGAGTGACTAATATCAAAACGTTTGTTTCTAGCCCCCGGTGCAACCAAGTTGTTTTCGGGTTTTCAAAGTCCAAACGGTCGATCCGAACCGTTCAACATGTTCTCTATATTGAAATGTGCTTGGAGACTAAATTTTACATTTTTTGGAATTTTTTTACTATTTATTAAGCCACTTTGAAAATTGCTGATCCGGATGAACAGTAAAAACAGTGCAACTAAATTATGGACCATGTGATCAGCAACTTTCAAAGTGGCTTAATAAATAGTAAAAAAATTTCAAAAAATGTAAAATTTAGTCTCCAAGCACATTTCAATATAAAGAACATGTTGAACGGTTCGGATCGACCGTTTGGACTTTGAAAATCCAAAAACGACTTGGTTGCACGAGAGGCTTAGTGCAAATGTTTTGATATTAGCCACTATATATATATATATATATATATATATATATGGGGGCTCGCTACTATGCTTATATAAGCATATGCCCACATATGCTTATAACTCATTTTTGCGTTTCCAATGTTCAAATGGTCGATCCGACTGTTCATCTTGTTCTCCATATTAATATGTGCTTGGAGACCAAATTTTACATTTTCCTGAATTTTTTTACTATTTATTAAGCCACTTTGAAAATTGCTGATCATATGGTCCAGAATTTTGTTGCACTGTTTTTACTGTTCACCCGGATCAGCAATTTTCAAAGTGGCTTAATAAATAGTAAAAAAAAATCAGAAAAATGTAAAATTTGGTCTCCAAACACATATTAATATGGAGAACAAGATGAACAGTCGGATCGACCATTTGAACATTGGAAACACAAAAATGAACATTTAAGCATATGTAGGCATATGCTTATATAAGCATAATAGCCAAGCACTATATATATGTATATATATATAATAAATCTGTTAGTATATTTGTAGTAAGGCCTTTGCTTCCCTTTTCGCAGACTATTGCTCTAGTTGGAGAGAGCTAGCGGTAGTGGGAAATCAACAGTAATCGCACTTTTTGTAGCAAAGTTTGATGAAATTTTATTTTTACTTATTCATTGAGTCGATGAAATATTGAAACATCAAAGGGCTATAAACACTTCACGTTGGATCGAAAGTCATACACAATAAAACACTATAAATTTTATGTTGGTTATGTTCAATATTTTCCCTCGATCGTTTAAAAACAAATTTGAAATCATTTCGTTGCAGATCGACCGTCAACTGCTCATGTGAAAATGTACGGTTCACAAATATTTGCTAAATTTTAGGGAGCAAATAATGATGAAAGTCTATAAAATTGACAATTATAAATATGATTTGTCCACAGAAGATGTAAATAATTACATTTTTTTAATATTTTTAGTTAAATTTATTCCTTATTGAAATGACACTCAACTCAATTTATTTTATAATAAGTTTTCATTTTTTTTGTCTTTCATATAACTATTAAATTTACACATTTTACGGGGAATGAAAAACAAAATTACGGGGAATAAAAAAATTACTTAGAACTTAGAAGTATTTTCCAAATAAAAACTATTAAATTAAAATTAAAAAAAGAAAATAAATAAGAAAAGAAAATGAAATGAGAAATGAAACAAACAGAAACGAAAAAAAAATTTACTTCCCTCCAAACTTTTTCATGTTCCCTCCATTTATTTGAGACCTAAAAATGCCTCTGCCTTGTAATTCTTTCACGTTCCCCCTGAAAAATGTCTTTATTTTTTTCCTATTCCGGCTAGAAAATGTCTTACGCCAAACCCTAACTTTATTTTTTCGCTTCCCTCCTGATTCTCTCTCACGAGATCTCAAACCCGCCTCCCCTCTCACCCAAATCCCCTCTCCCTCGGTCTCTCCTCACACTTTCGCTCAACCAACACCGACCCTCTCTCACTCTCACGGTCTCTCTTCGCAGTGCTTGCTCCCCTTCCATGGAAGAGGAGAGCGGATCTGAATCGAATGTGGCAGCCGTGCACTCAACGGATCACTTCAACGAGCAGTTTCTAGCACACAAGAAATCCAACAAGTGACGATTTGTTTGTTATTGCGTGTTTTTTTTTTTGCTCTTAATTTGATTTGGATTTAATACGCCAGAAATACTTAAATTGGTGTTTTGTTTGGGATGATATGGGGGCAATTAGGTTGATCTAGGGTTTAATTGACTAGAGAGGAAATAATGAAGCGATAGCTCCTATGAATTGTTTTTGAAACACTAAATTTAGGGTACATATTGCCTGCTAACCTTTCTCTACTTGCAAAATTGAAGCAAATGCTTCCAATTGAAAATAAATAAATTGCGTCTTGTATGCTTGCTATAGTTTTTGCAAATTTTATAATTTTTTTTTTATTAGGTAGGTTGCAGATTTTGGATTTGCAAAGTTTGGGGTTACCAATGAGTCCCATTTCTACTATGCCCGAGAAATAAGAACTTTTGGGTTAGCATTTTACTTCAAATATTATTTGATCATTATGTCATTATTTGTTTGTTTGTTTGTTTGTTTGTTTTGCTTCTCAATTATATTGCTACACATGAATACTTTTGAATATCTACTTGCAATCATTCTTTTGATACATATATCCAGCTAATGTGGCACCAGAGAATGCGAGAACAGGTAAACTTACAGATAAGTCAGATGTGAACCTATCTTGTAGGAATTTGAACTTGGGACTTCTTGCTTTTATCTAAAACTGAACAGAAGGTGTCTATGGGCAAAACCGTGTAAAACCCAGTTCAAATCAAATTTGATATTTCTTCTTTGTATCTTACTCTTTCAATATACTGATTTCACGTATCTTTCAATTTTGCTAGATTCTCTATTTCTTTCCCTAATCTCCACAAACTGAGATGGAAAGAAATGCAAAATTGCCTCTCCTTTCTCCTTCAATTTGGCTTTCTCCTTCATTTTTCTTGTGGTGTATTGCACAGTGGCTCAAGGACGTTCTGAAGGCTAGTAGGCTTGAAACGAAATCACCAAAGAACTAGCATCAAATACCGTAAGTAATCCATTTCATCATTTAATTCGGATTTGTAGTCCATGCACTTAAAAAGCTTAAATTTTTTAGATGATTTTATTGAATACATTAATGCATTAAAGTTGTTCGATGAAATGCTCAAACCAAAATTAGATTTTAGATGAGGGTAGTGGAGTTGTCAATGATTGTGTTTAGTTGAATATTGTCACTGAACTTTCTATTTGTTTCTATCAAGGTTTTTATAATTGCCTTTATCTGTGTGAAAGAGATATTGCAGTTGAATATTATGTATGATTTTCAAAATGCCCTTCATTAAACAGTGGAATCAGATCTTAACAATGACCAAGCACACCAAATTGGAGAAATTAGCTAATAATAGAGGCTTGGTTGAACATGAACACTTGATCTCATACTGCCTAAACCACAAATTGCAATATAAAACCCTTGATAGAAACAAACAGAAAGTTCAGTGACAATATTCAACTAAACCCTTAAATTTGCTAATTAATATCATTATTTCAGTTTTGATATGAGACATGGGGATGCAGGTTAGAAAAATGACAATAGTTTGTTCTTGGACTGATATGTCTATTATATTTCATGAGATCTTATTAGTAACTATGCACATACATATAAGTAAATTGAGTTGATAAAACAGTGGACATACATGTGAAATATATATAAAAAAAGTTTACAAAATTATTATGGGAATAGCCCACTGTTTCAAGTACATTCACACTATAATTTTATAAATAAAGCAAAAAAAGGGATTAATATGTAAATATTCTGAAATAAGAATGCAAGGATCAAAATGAGTATGTCTCAGGAAAGCATTCAATGATTTTTCAAGTATTAGGGTATTCACAGCTTCTATAAACAAGACATAAATAAGAAAATATAATAATAAAATAATAATAAAATATGGGGACCTATTTGCAAATATGTTTTCACAAGGTCTCATAAACTCATGTGAAATAAGTTTACATTTGATCTACTTAATCTTTGTATTTCCTCTTTTTCTCATGCATATCTAATTTCGAAAATCATGTTTATAATTGATAACTATGTCTATATCAGTGTTAGAATACTCTGAACCAATTCCAAGATGCACCCCAAATTGTTGTACCATGCAATCAAGTAAAGAAAAATAAAATAACTTGCTACTGGTACCAAAATACCCAAAACTGACCCATTTTACAAACCAGAATGAAAAAAAATACGTAGACTCAATATTATGCCAAACTGTTTTACCCCACTTCCATGGACAAACGGAAACCAATTTTAATTTTTTTTTATTTTTTTTAACAATTTCTAGTGGCACTTCAAAGTTCAAATTTTAAAATTCAAAGGACAGCACTGTGATTGGTACAAAATTGCACCTTATTCAGATAATAAGTTATATATATTTTAAAAAACCAACAATTGAATTGGTAGAACCATTGGTCCGACCAGTGAACCGTTGAACCGAAGCTTTAGCGGTTCGATGTTCGGTCCGGTTCTGATAACATTGATTCATATATGTTATTTTCATCTTATCCATTAATAATATGCAGATTCTTAATTTATATATATGTTACTTTCTAAAGCTCAATTCAAAATTTGTGTCAAGTGCTTATATATATTAGTCAGCCTAGCTTTTTTTTTGGCTTATAATTTATAAAATTCAAAATTTGTGTCAAATGCTTATATGTATGTATTTTTTTTTGTACATTATTGAAACAATGCTTGAAAAATTAAAATATCCAATAATCAATAATACTCCACTCTCCAAATCAAACTAACTCGCTTTTTCATTTTTACTGCTATGAGGACATCATAGCAAGAGGAGAAATAGTGACTGCATCGTTCCCGTAAAACATTTTTGCAGATTTTGTCAATTCTTAATATTACTGTTAGTCATCTTGAATTAGGACATATTTTGGGTATATATAAAATATTTTTTTAGCACTTTTGTTGTAATGTTTTTTGATATTTTGATACAATATATGATGATTATATTATTTTGGTTAATGCTTATTACATGTGTTATCTCTATATTTCAATGTGTTTATGTAAATCTGGTTCAATGGGAAATGAGAAATGTAATAGATTATTGGGTTGGTACCAGATTGGTACAGGGAGGGAGAATTGTAGAATTATGGCATGTTGATATATTGCAAATATTATGGTCATTATTTGTGTTGGTATATACATGCAAATATTAAGAACTATGGAGCATGCAAAAAGTACCATTGTTAGCTTTGCAAATAGTCAGGGTGGGACCCACGTGTGTTAGCCTTGCATATAGTCAGGTTGGACCCACGTGTGTTAGTCTTGCAAATAGTCAGCTGGGACTTACGTTCCCTATCCTTGCAAATAGTCAGGGTGGGACCCACGTGTGTTATCCTTGCATATAGTCAGGTAGGACTCATGTTCCCTAGCCTTGCAAATAATCAAGTGGGACCTACGTTCGCCCTCCTTACAAATAACTAGATGGGGCCCATGTTGTCTCCCCTTGCAAATACTCCAAACGGGGTCAAATGTAAAAGTATTTGCATGATTAGTTGTTGCAAGGCTAATGTCTTACAACAAGTTAGAAAAAACTTGTTGCATGGGCCCATGCAAATACTTAGTAGTTGCAAGGAGGCTTGTTGCAAGGTTACAGTTGCAAGGCTAAGTCCATGCAACAAGTATTTTCGGGCTTGTTGCAAGGCTATCTCCATGCAACAAGCCATTATTCTTACCATGCAAAAAACTCATATTCTAGTAGTGTCAAAAGTATTTCCCTTGTAATCAAACTGGATAAGAAGATGACAAATTGGCAATCCTTTTTTTAGTTGTGTAATAAGATATATAGAAAGGGGTCAGCCGCCAGTCATCACCAACCGGCCGGTATTTTTCAACTTATCATTCAAAAGGAAAATAAATTCCAATAGTCAATAGTCCAGTAGTGAGTGACAAATGAGTCACAATTCCGGTCCCATGTCCCAACTTGCATAGCCAGCCATATCCAGTCCGATCTTAACGGGTAGAATATAAAATATTTTGCAGCTACAAGACGGAATGACAGCTTGGGCTCGATTGTCCATTTTTTCTTTATCACATTCACATGTGTTATACAGTGTTAGTAATCAAAGTGGAAAAGCTCAAAAAAACACAATACTAATACCACGAAAATCTCAAAAGTGTTTCCCTTGTAATCAAACTGGATAAGAAGATGACAAATTGGCAATCCTTTTTTTTATTTGGGTAATAAGATATATAGAAAGGGGTCAGGATTCTAATATTTTATTTTATTGATAAATTAGAAATACAATACAATTAAAGAGACGTGGTCCCATGTACCAACTTTCATAGCCGCCAATCATCACCAACCCGGTCTTTTTCAACTTATCATTCAAAAGGAAAATAAACTCTAATAGTTCATACAAGACAGAATAACAGTCAGCATTAGAACGACTCATGAGGGAATCTTTTATGTGGTCAACTTCGTCTAACCTTATCCCTTTAACTATAATTAGAAGAGCACTCTGTGAGAGAGAAACCCATTGCCCTCATTACACAAATCATGGAACGTTGTTATAGCCTGCTCACTATTCACCTCCTCTTAACCTTTTCCTCCTTTTCTCTCGCTGCCACAGTAACCACTAGTAAAACTGATCTATCAGCACTTCTCTCCTTCAAGTCTCAAATACATGATGACCCATTTGGAGTATTCTCCTCATGGAATGAGTCACTGCACCACTGTCAATGGCAAGGAATCTTGTGTGGCCGGCACCATCCCGATAGAGTGACTGCTCTCGTTCTCGACTCCAAACAATTGTCAGGTTATATATCTCCATCCCTAGCAAACCTCACGTTTCTCGAAAGGATGAGTCTCTCTGATAATCAGCTGAGAGGTAGCATCCCAGTAGAGATTGGATACTTGGGTAGGCTACGCTTTGTCAACTTGAGTAGCAATTTTCTCGATGGCGATATTCCAGATAGTTTAGGCAAACTTACTAATCTATCACAACTTTCTCTTTTCAGTAATAATCTGACAGGATCAATTCCTTCCACTTTGGTTAACCTTAGTAGCCTAATAGATCTTTATCTTCACCAAAATAGCATTAGTGGTTACATCCCGTCTACCTTGGGCAACCTTACTAACTTACTACAGCTTACTATTTACGAAAATCAATTATATGGTTCCATCCCACTTAGCTTGGGTAATCTTCAAAGTGTTGATCTTTCTGAAAATATGTTAAGTGGTTCCATCCCTAATGAACTGGGGAAGCTTCAAAACCTTCAATATTTTAACATTTATAATAACAACATTTCGGGAGAAATACCACACTCCCTTTACAACCTATCAGGATTGCATGCTTTGGTACTTGGTAATAACCAGCTTGAGGGAACTCTACCGTTTGATATGTGCAACACTTTACCGAACTTGAAACATCTAATCATGTATTACAATCAACTCCAAGGACGGATCCCACCATCCATATCCAATTGTTCTGCTCTTATTGATGTTGAATTACATTATAATTACTTCAGTGGCGTAATACCATCTGGCTTTGGAGCCTTACAAAATCTTGAAGTACTTCTTTTATATTATAATCAACTAGAAGCCAAGAGACCACATGATTGGAGTTTCATGGATGCTTTGACCAATTGTACTTTGTTACAAGAGTTAAATCTTGGAAACAACCAACTACAAGGAATGTTACCTACTTCTATAACAAACCTTTCTACTAGTCTTCAAGTACTCGCACTGTATAGTAACCCAATTTCCGGAAACATACCAGCAAAGCTCGGACAATTCAATAACTTAAACATACTTGACCTAGACTCAATGTTTCTCAATGGCACTATTCCGATAGAAATCGGTAATCTTTTCAAATTGGGATTATTAATTCTAAGTGATAACATGATTTCTGGTCAAATCCCATCAACTTTTGCCAACCTCACCCTAATGGCCAGGCTATATCTAGAAAATAATGCATTAGAAGGGAGTATACCACCAGAATTAAGTAACATGAAAAACTTAATATTCCTGAATTTTTCAAGTAATAAGTTGGTAGGCAAAATTCCCAAAGAAATCATGGGTCTTCCTTCTCTTTCTATCAGTTTGGATTTGTCATACAATTATCTAACTGGCATCTTGCCACCAGAAATCAGTAACTTGAAAAACCTACAATCAATTCGTCTCTCGAATAACAAGTTACATGGAGAGATTCCTAGCACAATTGATGGATGCCAAGAACTTGAAGCCCTTTATCTTGATAGCAATATGTTCCAAGGAACAATTCCAACCAGCTTGAGCAATATAAGGGGCCTCCAAAACCTTGATGTCTCTAACAACTCGCTCTCTGGTCAAGTCCCTAAATTCCTGGGAAATATGAACTTGCAATATTTGAATATTTCTTTCAATAATTTCGAGGGGGAATTACCAGAAAAAGGCATTTTCCAGAATGTCAGTGGTCTAGATGTAAGAGGAAATCCAAAGCTTTGTGGTGGAGTGCCTAAAATGCATTTGTCACAATGCATCTCACAACCTTCAACACATAAACATAATTCACGAAGAAACATGGTGCTCATAAGTTCTGTTGTTGGTTCTTTTATTTGCATAACCGCAGTCATTTGCTTGTTAGGGATTTATTACACTAGAAACAACTCTCAAAACAATCCCCAATCTGATAGAGCTTTGAAATATGGGTTAAAGCCTGTTTCATACAATGACCTTCTTAGAGCTACTGAAAGTTTCTCTTCAAAGAATCTAATTGGAAGAGGTGCATTTGGAGAAGTTTACAAAGCCGTTATGAGCTTCGAGAATGTGACAACCGTTGCGGTGAAGGTGCTAAACCTTGAGAAACACAGTGCTTCTCGAAGTTTCTTCTCTGAATGTGAGGCACTAAAAAATGTGAGACACCGGAACCTTGTAAAAGTGCTAAGTTTGTGCTCTAGCATAGACCACCAAGGTAATGATTTCAAGGCTTTGGTTTTTGAGTTCATGCCAAATGGTAGCTTGGAAACATGGTTGCATCCAAATGCATGTACGGATCGACCATTCAGAAGCCTCAGCTTCATACAGAGGTTGGACATCGCATTTGATGTGGCGGCAGCCCTAGATTATCTTCATTACCATGCACCTGCACCAATCGTGCATTGTGATCTCAAACCTAGCAATGTCCTTTTGGATGATAACATGAATGCACATGTGAGTGATTTTGGATTAGCAAAATTTTTGGTTCGACCTGATACCATGCCTTCTCAATCAATGTCGAGCACCGGTGGAATCAAAGGTTCTATTGGCTATATTCCTCCAGGTATATATAGTGGAGCTTATTATTTGAAAATTACTTTTTTTATTATGTCACTTCAACAAAATTATTCATCGACTTTGTTAAGGTTCAAAGAAAAAATTGGCCATGTTTGTACCACTTGCAAGGCTAAAGGGAAAAAATACATTACCTCATTTATGGTTTGCAACTTTTACTATCTATGTATACTTCTTCAATTTACTGATTTGGGCTATATAATTTGAAAACTTAGACATAAGTATTATATGAACGACCATGTGAGCCTAAATTTGGAAAAAAAAAAAATAGATGAATTATATATATGTGTATGCTTCTATACTAAATTTAGGGCTGTATCTATTAACTTTTCATTGTCTAGAGTATGGGATGGGTGGCCGGCCATCGGTAGAAGGAGATGTCTATAGCTACGGCGTTTTTGTGCTTGAGATGTTCACTGGAGTAAGTCCCACCGATGAAAGAATGAGAGATGGTTTGAGCCTTCAAAAGCATGTTGAGATGGCTTTCCCCGACCAAATCATGGATATAATCGACACCAATTTATTCTCTGAAACTGATGGAGAAGACAATATGTATGTACCTGAAAATGTCTATAGCTGTTTGGTTTCGGTGATTCAATGCGGACTTCTGTGCTCCAAAGAGTCACCAAGGGAGCGTATTTCTATTAAAGATGTTACTAAGGAGTTGAACTCAGCACGAACAAAGGTGCTTAGGCCATAGAGAAAGAAAATCAAAGGATCAAAAGAGAAGGGCTCTACTAAATATGTATTATCTTTAAAATTGGTAGCAGTTGTGGTTGTTTATGTTGTTGTAGTACATATGTTGTAATAACGAATATTATTTCTTTCTATTAACAAATTAAAGGACCTAAGTATTTCAATTGAAAGAACATTGATATGCACTCAATTAAATAAAAATATTGTAACTAGTGAATTGGATTAATATGCTGCATATATATTGGAGTATTCTATTGTTCTTCTCAAGGAAAGCATAGTAAACACCTAATGTTCACGATCTCATCAGAGTTTTCATACAAATTATGTTAATGTTAATTAAATATATGCAGAATTAATAATGACAGCACATATAAAAACGTAGGATATATTTAAAGAGGCTAATACAAGCCTAACCAAAAATAAATAAAAATAAACATCTTTCTTATTAAACCTCTGGATGGTACAAAAACATCAATTAACAATAACCTGAAAATTAATAAGCCTCAATATCAGAGACTATTGAAAAGCAACTCTGAGAATATAGCAGATTACACTGCCACAGCAAAGGCGCCCATTTTTTTATGAATACGGACTGTACTTATTGACAGTTAACTATATACTAGTCCAATTTGTAGAACTTGTAAATAGATTATATATTCATATCCTTGCACGAAATCTAAACTATGACAGCTACAGCAAAAATAACAGAAGAACTGAAGATTCCTATAATATATGCTACTATGCGATGAAGAAAATGTCAGAATAAATATACAAACTTGGTTGGGCATTGGAAATGTTAGAAATAATTGAATAGTAAAATCTTCAAGATCAGAATTACCACAGCGGAAAGCAACTTGATCTTGGAGGTTCCTTCCACGTCTAGTCCTTCTAAGCCTTCTCGTAGTTTGTCCAGTCCACCCTCTTCTCGTCTATCCTCTTAAACGCTAGTTGGAGACATGCCACAGCAATATACCGAACGTGTCCCACTGATTCACAACCGAAGTACCTAGTACTCGGAATTCTCTCTTGCCCAAATTTCTGTTTATAGAAGATGAAGAGGCTCTTGCGGAAGGTCACATCCTTTCACGAAAGGACGCCTCTTAAGACATCTCTTCGACGCATCTCTTCATCGAAAGAAGGCATCTCTACGACACACCTCTTGAAACGATCCGGGTCGCGATCAGAGGTGAAACGGGTCAAGCTGGACTCAGTCAGTGTGAAGGGAGAAGATGACCAAGGTGTTGGGCAGAAGGGGAAGGCACGGTCAGGGTTCACTTTAAATGATGAAGCGCTGGAGGTGGGGTCCTCACTTAATGAGCTGCCCAAGATGGTTAAGGAGTCTAACTCAATGAGAGCTGGGACCCGCAATGTCAGTTCAGGAAAGAAGATTACTGAGGGCGAACTGGAAAGCATTGGAGACGATTAGATGAAGGGCGGTGCTGTTAGAAACAAGGTCGTAACAATAAGTAGTTAGAAGGAATTAGTAAACCAATTTCTGTTATTTCTGTCTCTCTACCATCGCCTATATAAGGCCAATAAGAGTATAGAGTTAGGGGGGAATTATCAAGTCATTTGTATTGTTTCTATTGAAAGTTTTGGGTTATGCCGTTGTACCCAATTTCTTTGATTGCTAATAAAATTGAGTTTTTTTTTTGAAGGTTGTCGACAATTGTCGGCAACGAAATATATTAAGGAAAACTTTCTAAAATGTACAGTACAGTACCATATAACTCATAAATAAAATTAATTAGAAAAAAGCACTGCTAGGAGCACACAGTATGCCCCTGCCAGGTCTAACATCCCCCTATCCCCCCGCTTTTTACACAAAGAGTTCCCAGTTGTGTAGGTTGGTTGTAGCTTCATCTATTAATACTCGTGTGGGTTTGCTCGTCCCAGAGAATGTTCTTCTATTCCGCTCTTTCCACATTGTCCAGCAACCTCCCGCCCATGCCATGTCCCACCGATGTCTGGCCCTTCCGTGCAAGCTCGTGCGGCCGTTCAGCCATACTTCGTCGAAGTTGCGTTCTGTCCGCCTTGGTAGGTTTAGCTGTGCACACAGGCCCTGCCAGAACCCCTTGACAAACGGGCAAGTCCACATAATGTGACTCGATGTTTCTACCTCTAGGCTACTACACATCCTGCAGCCCGTGTTGACCTAACAGCCACGTCTGATGAGGTTTTCTTGGGTCAGGATCCTGTTCGACAATAGTAACCAGAGAAATACCCGCACTTTCATTGGTACTTTGAGTTTCCAGAGAGCAGTGTGGGGTGGGGATCGCACTCCCGTGTCATGAAGAGCCAGGTATGCCGAGGCCACCGTGAACATGCCATTATTGTTCCATCGCCACACTCGCTGAGTTTGATTGTGCTGCATCCTGGCAGAGTCGGTAAAGAACGGCTGTAGTGCTGCCAGATCCTTTAGAAAAAAGGAATCCGACGCATGTTGTGCCAAGCTTACTTCGTCCGTGATGCCATATAGGTGTCCGAGAGTCTGGGCCCATTGTCCGTGAGGATACTGTTGTAGCCACCAGATCCATTTTAGCAGCAAAGCCTCGTTCTGGCGGTTTAGGTCCAGGATACCCATGCCGCCATTGCTTTTGAGAGCACACGTTAATTCCCAATTTGCTAAGCAATTGATACCGTTGCATATCTGGTTTCCCCTCCACAGAAAGCTCCTTCTCATCCTATCCACGTGTTTGACCACCCCTTTTGGTAACCGCAAGGCTTGCATGAAGTGAAGGGGTATGGCCGACAGAACCGATTTTACGAGCGTTATTCTACCTCCATAAGACAGCAGGTTGGCCTTCCATCCCTCAATCCTGCTTCTTATTACCTGTAGCATTGGTTGGAAGTGTATTTTCCTCGGTTTCCTGAGTGTGAGTGGCAGACCCAGGTATTTGACCGGTAATTGTGTCGGTTGTGATGCAAGTATCGATGTGATCATCGCCTCTGCGTGCGGCGATAGTGCTATTGGTATGTAAGCACTCTTCGCTCTATTAATCTTTAGCCCAGATAACTCTGCATAGACTGTAAGGATCCGACTGATGACTTTCAGCGAGGTTGGGTGTGCCTCGGATATAATCACCGTGTCATCCGCAAACTGAATAGCCCTTGTCTCGAGGAAGACATGTGGCCCCATAGCCGGCTGCGCATTATGTAGGAATCTACTAAGGGAGTCAGCCACCAGGATGAATAGCATTGGTGATAATGGGTCACCTTGTCGCAGGCCTCTCTTGTGAATGATATGGCTAGTCTGGGCCCCATTCACCCTGACTGATGAACTGGAAGTGCGGAGTAATGCCAACATTGCTGATAACCACCTTGGAGGGAAGCCCCTCTCAATCAGTAGATTGGTCAAGAAGCACCAGTCGACTGTGTCGAATGCCTTCTCAAAATCGACCTTGTACAGTATTGCCGGCAGTTTCTGTTTGGAGCAGAAGGCGAGAAGTTCCCTGGTGACTAGGAACGATTCCATCATGGATCTGCCTTTGACAAAGGCTGTTTGATTCGTATCCACCAGTTCATGGATGTGCGGTTGGAGTCTGTTAGCCATGATCTTGGTGATGATTTTTATGACCGTGTTAATGACGCTGATTGGTCTGTAATCCGCGATTAGCACCGGAGTTGTTTTTTTTGGTATGAGAGCGACGGTTGCTCGGTTTAGGCACCTTACATTACCCCCCCTTTCGAAGACATACTTTATTAGGGAGATCACATCCGCGTTGATTATTGGCCAAAAAGTTCTGAAGAATTCGATGGGTAGTCCATCTGGTCCGCTTGCTTTGTCTCTTGGCATAGCATTCACTGCTTCCAGAATTTCCTGCTCCGTGACCGTGTCATCCAGGGACTGCAGAGCTGCCGCCATGTTTGGCCCCACTAGTCCTGTCAAATCAAACGGCCTACACCGTGGCCCCCTTTGCCCCAGCATATTCTGAAAGTGACTATGGATGTGGTTGTGGAGGTCATTATCCGGTATCGGCATTCCTTGCTGTGTTTGCAGACCCGAGATTGAGTTGGTGTTTTTCCTATCATTGGCCACCGCGTGAAAATATTTGGTGTTCTTGTCACCCAATTTGAGCCAATTGGAGCCGGATCGCTGCTTCCACTTGGCTTCGCGGTCACCTGCTAAATTGTAGACATGCTCCCGCAGTCGGATTCTAAGTCTGAACTCGATAGTGTTGAGGTCCCTTCTTTCCTCCACCCTGTCCAGTTGCTGTAATACCCACTTAGATCGAGTCAATTGCGTATCTCTGTTTTTAAATTTTTCCTGCGCCCATACCGTCAACTGACGCTGAGTTTCGATGGTTTTCTGCCTGAACCTCCATGCTGGCGATTGGCCATGGGTGGGCGGTTTCTCCCATGCTCGTTTGACTACCTGATACACCTCCGGGTATCGTAGCCAAAAATTTTCAAATCTGAAAGTTCGCTTCCGTCTATGTATGTGAGGTTGGATAGTGAGTAGTAACGGCACGTGGTCCGAGGTAGTTGTCGGAAGGTCTTTCATAGTGTAAGAGGCACCTAGGTCTTCCCAGTGGTGTGAAAGGAGGGCTCTATCCAGGCAGGAAAAGGTTGGGTTAGGTCTTTTGTTGGACCATGTATATAGCCTTCCTCTGAATGGGACGTCAATAAGGCCTGCATCATCGATGAGGTGATTGAGTGATTGCATGACACCTAAATTGCTCGGTTCACCTGTGGTTTCAAAAATTTCTCTGATGATATTAAAGTCACCCGCAACCACCCAAGGGTGGTCGTTTAGTTCTCGTAAATTCCTAATCTCCTCTAAAAACTCAATTTTTTCTCTGTCACCCTGCGGCCCGTATACACCCGTAAACATGAATGTAAAATGATCTCTTTCTAAGATAGCAGTGGTTGAGTAATTTTTTTGAAAAGAATCGATGAGGTGAAATACAGAGCTCCACGCGAGCAGTATTCCACCTCGTGATCCTTGTGCATTAAGTGTGATGAAGCGACTAATTTTCGCGGGGCATGTTTGCCTCACACGGAAAATCGAGCACTCACTCCATTTAGTCTCTTGATAGCATATTAAGTCTGGATTAGCCTCGATTGCCAAATCCTTGATTACATCACATTTAGTCCTATCTCCAAGGCCCCTAACATTCCAATTAAGCAAATTTAAAGAAAAATTTAAATTCATAAGTTGATGGGTTACACAAAAGGCACTTTGATTGGTGCTTGCACAAAGGAGTAAAATAAAACAGTAGCACCTAAAGCTCTTAACAAGATACAGTCCCGCATAGCATCGGATCTCTCGGGATGTCAACTCTGACCTAATCGGACTCTCCTTCTTCCTCTTCGTCGGTCAGTTCATCCTCACTCTCAAAGTCGAGCGCACCAAGGACAGATTCTTCACCCTGAGCATCATCATCAAGCTCAGTACTATCTTCTTCCATGCGATCCTCCTCAATGCCTTCGATGTTGGCTGTTATAGGATTGTGTTGTTCTCCAAGATCGACACCCACCACGGATTGGAGATTTTCAGACAGAACCCCGCAGTAGCCGTCGATCTCCTTTGCTAGATGGTCTTGCATTGGAGAGGCCGCCAGTTTATCAATCTGCAGTGATCGGACCAGGTCCGAGTTTGGCAGCCCCGCCTTGATGGATGCTTCCCCTGCCTCTGTCAACTTAACAGGCTTCTTCCTTTTGGCAGAGTAGGTTTTAATTGGACTTTTCCCTTTCAGCCGTGCACTTTGCCTCACTGGTGGGGATGTTGGACCTTGGGTCTGAGTAATTTGGGTCTGATCGGTCACTCCCGTCCCCCTTTGGATGACCTCTAACTGCGCCTGCTGTTCGCGAGCCAATTGGTTCATAAAGTCCTCCTCATCTCTTCTAGCCGATTCAATTGCATCTAATTGATCCTGCCTTTCTATTTCTGCTTGATAGGCTGCCACCTCGACCATGTATTCGTTGAAAGGCGAAGATATGACCGAGTCAACTGGTATATCCATGTTGGGATCTCGAGGTGGTGACATTGCCGAGTAGTGCTCGGATGGGTCTTCCTCTCTCTCTGGTGAGTGCCGCAGCGGCAGTTCCTGCATGTCATAAATGGCATCTTCACACTCGAAGGGGTCATCTTCATTGTGTTCGGGGATCTGAGTGATCATGCCCTGTGCGGATCCTTCGACGTCAGTATCTTCAGTTCTCTGGCTTGGCAAAGGGTTGGGATTTGGGTCGAGATCCTCTAAGCCCGGGGCTTGACTGGGATGATATCGGGTCTGGTTAGAGAGGGATTAAGGGATGTGCACAGGGCTCGGGTTTGGATTGGGAATCTGCAGTGCTCGGTTGACTGGGCCGCGAGTAGTGCGTTGTTGGTTGGAGGAGGTGGCTGGGCTGCTGGTTTGGTTGAGGGGCGTGTGTGGGGCTGTAGCTGGGGGCGTGCGTTGGGCTGAAGGTGGGGCTTGGGTTGTGTTGCGTTTAACAAGGCCTATGGCCCGGTCTATTAATGGGCTTGGTGGGTGGTTGAGGGGTGGGAATGAGTGAGTGAAGTTATTGGGCCTGGTAATTGGGCTTGTGAGTTTAGTAGGCTGGGTGTTGAGTAAAGGGGTGGGATTTTGAAAATTTAGATGGCTGACTGGCGCATGTACAGTTCCAGCTGTAATTTGATGCATTTGACTGTTAGGCACAGCTTTTGGCGCAACAGTACTGGCGTGCAAAATATTCTCTGCAGCGGCATTAATGCGGGTTCTTTTAACTCCTCCAGTTGGGGCAGAAACGGAGGTGTGCGGTGTCGTCTCTCCCACTTTGTCTTTTCCTTTTCGTATTTTCTTTGCGTTCGGGTCGGGGTACTCATCTCTGCTGTGGTCTTGAGCAGGCGGAGCTTCCCTTTGCACTTGAGCCGGCTGCTGGGATGTCACCATGGCAGTGTGCTTTGCAAACAGGGGGCTTGTTTTTAGCGTTTTTTCAACCTTGTCCTTCTCTATGCCCGGCGCCAGAGTCTGCCACACCAGCAGGAGGGTGTCAAACTCCACTGCCATTTCCCCGCACCCTACCGAATTCGGCACATAGGCAGTAACGGCTTGTACATTCTCTTCATGAACTTTTTTGAAAAACTCCTCGGGGGGAGTAGTATCCATGGGGGGGAGTGAAAGGAATAGGTTCCTCTAGCCAACTGTGAACTACTACCCCTACTGGTCATGAAATACCTCGTATCCACATGCATATTGAGTGGGGAATGTTAGAAAGGTCGATTACCGCAGCAGCGACAAACATTCGTTCAATGGATGATACCTTTGACATGGATGAGTGGTCTAAGACCACCCCGAAGGTGCTTATTGCCGCTACCAGATGGTCAATGGTCCATGCCAGCGGTGATAGTCTTCGGAGCTCCAACCACACCTTATACTTGAGGTTATCAACGTAGCCGTTAATGGTCGGTGACCAAGGGTACAACACATAACCTAATTCTTGGAGCTGTTGGGTGTGATATTCCATGAACCGCTGTCGGTCCGAACCCGGCGGCAGCAGGAGAAGGTATTGTGTACCTTCCATGTGAGTAACAGGAAACGGAATTTCAGACCTACAAGTGGACATGAGGACTGATTGAATAGCCCCGAGGCTGTGGTGGGGCCTAAGTCTCGCGTCGACCACTAGTGCTCGATTGAATTCCACAGCATCGTGCTTCATCTGGTTAGTTTCCGGGATGTATGCATTGAGAACCAGCGGCCGGTTGGAAGGAAGCGCTTCTTCCCCCAAGTTTCCCCGGGGTCGCATGGGCTCAACCCGGTTAAGGTTGGGACAATTCTTAGCTTGGTGGCCCTTGGCCCAACAGTTTGCACAGACGCGCTCATTGCTTTGACAGCCACTTTGGTCATGGCCAAGTTCGAGGCAATTGTAGCATCTGCCTCTCCACCTCGGGTGGTTCGGTTCTGGGGGTAGCGGTAACGGGTCAGGTATCGGTTCATTGGGGAGGGCTGCCGGCAACGGAGCTTGCCATGGGTCGTGTTCCATGAAGTGTTGCCATGGGGGGCTTTGGTAGCGTTGGGTAGTGTTGAGGGGGTGTATAGGTTGGTAGTGGATGGAGGCTGCCGCATGGGCGTATGAGTAAGGGGGGATAGTAGTAGTAGATGGCGTGTTGTGAGGGGTGGGGTTCGAAATGGGTAGAGGTGGGGGTGGGGTGTAGTTGATGGGGTGTGCAGCTGGTGGTTGGTGCATTGAATGTGTGGGGTTAGTTGTAGGATTTTTCTTTCTTGCCATCGCAGCAGTGCAGTGAGCAGTGAGTTGTGGAATGTTGGAGTTAATGCTGTTAGTTTGCATGCCACATGGAGTAATGAATTTGTAGCATTGTTAAAGAAGCTTGAGCCATTAATGCTCAGTGGAGCTCCATTAATGTGAGAAGAGGGTCTAGTGGCGTTGTAGTACGGGAACAGGGCCACAATGGGGTTAGTAGCTGTGTTGATGGGATGGGGAGAGGTGTAATTAATGTCTTTCTTCCTTTGAGAAAAGTACGTACCTTTAGGTGCATTCCTGCCTAGTTGGGTGTAGACCTTGTTGGGTGCATACCTGCTCTGTTGGGTGAAGTGTGAACCTTCCCTCAGCTAAGAAGAGAAACCCCTCCAGTGCTGATGTGAGAACCTTGCTTCGGGCCATCGGCTGCGCCATTGTTGAGCCTTGCCTGGTGGGGGTGAGTTGTGCTGCCGACGGTTGACTACCTGGAACCATCCATCGCCTTCAGGGACTGCTCTATTGATCGCCATAATCTTTTCTTGTTGACATTCAGAGAAGTTTTCAACTCAATCAATTTATAAAAAATAATAAAATTGAGTTTAGTTCTTCGTTCCTTGTTCGATTCTTGTTCGATTCCAGCTCTCTGTGATCAGTAACGTTGCACCTCTGTATGTGTGCGCCTAGAGGCATTGGAAAAAATTCCATTGCAAGTTTATCCGTTCAATCTAACCATTAATTTTAACGCTGTTCAGAAGAGAAACTGCTAAGAAAATTTACAACCCCCTCACTGTTAATAGGACTGTTTGGGCTGAACAGAAGCTTCATTTATATTATTTTGATTTTCTCTCTGTGTGCTCTAAGAGACCTTAATTATTAATTAATTGTGATCATATATCTAGACGGAAACTTTTGTGGTGGCGTTCGATCCGTATTGGATGGATTAGATTGTCATCATAGTCATGCTCATTCGGACTCTTTTCCAATCAGAGAAAAAGTTGGGACTTGCTGCATGAACACTTGCCACCAGATTTTGAATTCAAATATACATGAAAACATAAAATTGGTGATGGGTACCAACACAGATGTATGAATAACCAAATTCATTTTCATACAAAAGATGTGATATTGTTTTCATTAAATTTTAAAATATGTGATATTATCTATTTATAGGTTACAATATTTTGTAATATATATAAGTACATTTTTTTGTAATTATTTTCCATAAAACAAGATGTTCTTTATTCATTTTTTTTATTATGTAACAAAAGATCAAGTAATCTTTCAATATTTTGCAATTAAAGATCAGAGAAAATCAAGAAAATATATTACAAATAACATCTAGTTACAAAGGTTAGTGTTAGACACTAAAAAATACTTTAATTAATAATATGCCATATAAATTTTCGAACATGTACAAAAGAACTTTGTTGAATTCCACTATTTACTCAAGAACTTTAGTGTGTTAAACATTATATAATTGATTTGCAAAACACCTTCATTTGCTATAGATTTTTCAACCTAGCTTGCAAGTAGCATTGAATATCAAGTTTATATTTCGAGTTAATTGTAAACAAAGCCGATGCGTTGTTTATAGTAGAACATCATGTTGTATGCATAAAGTTTTTTATTTCACAGAAACAATTTCTTGCCTGAAATGATCCAATTTACTCAATTTTATACCAACTAATTTTCATAATCAACTGAAATTTTAGAAAAAATGATTTATTGTGACTACATGATTAGTGCATGTATCCGTCATACAACTAAATTAGCTGACTTAGTGTTCTTC
The DNA here is from genome assembly GCA_028015225.1 of Carex myosuroides. Lineage (NCBI taxonomy): Eukaryota > Viridiplantae > Streptophyta > Magnoliopsida > Poales > Cyperaceae > Carex > Carex myosuroides. The sequence continues at coordinate 12,003,757 of CM051465.1, forward strand.
TTGGCCTTTTCATCATAATATTGGTTGCAATGATCTATTTCCTTATCTTAGTTCATTTGTTTGTTCCTTTTTTTTTATTAATTATGGTGGTAAATAATCCACCTATTCCACCAAGAAAACTGGACTCTTACTATTATGCTTTACTAAAAAAGATCAAAATGTAATAGGAAGAGGTTCTGCTTAGAGCTTACATTGGATCACATGGCAATATGTTTTCTCTATATATACATAATTATAACATAATTCAAACCAATCTTAAGTATAAGGAATTAGCTTGAAAGGAAAACCAATTTAATTAAAGTAATAGGAGTTGTTAACTGGTAAAGTATTGGATAGTTGTTTTGCTGAATTGGCCACATTGCATTTTTTTTTTAGGTTTGCAAATTGAATCTGGTACTGAATAATTCATCTTAATTGCTTGATAACAAAGATCATGTCAATTTCAAATAATTAATTCCAGCATATGTCCTCACAAAATCTTAATTTTTTTTAGGTCATCTCAAGTGGCATGTAATTCTAGCAAATACAATTTAAGTTGTCTTTGTTGACAGCTTCTAACATATAATTTCCTATTGTGAGGTCATAATATTACTTGCAATGATCTATTTCCTTATCTTAGTTCATTTTTTATTCCTTTTTTTTATTAATTATGGTGGTAAATAATCCACCTATTCCACCAAGAAAACTGGACTCTTACTATTATGCTTTACTGAAAAAGATCAAATGTCATAGGAAGAGGTTCTGCTTAGAGCTTGCATTGGATCAAATGGCAATATGTTTTCTATATATATACATACTTATAACATAATTCAAACCAATCTTAAGTATAAGGAATTAGCTTGAGAGGAAAACCAATTTAATTAAAGTAATAGGAGTTGTTAACTGGTAAAGTATTGGATAGTTGTTTTGCTGAATTGGCCACATTGCATTTTTTTTTAGGTTTGCAAATTGAATCTGGTACTGAATAATACATCTTAATTGCTTGATAATAAAGATCATGTCAATTTCAAATAATTAATTCCAGCACATGTTGTCACAAAATCTTAATTTTTTTTAGGTCATCTCAAGTGACATGTAATTCCAGCAAATACAATTTGTCTTTTTTGACAGCTTCTAACGTATAATTTCCTATTATGAGGTCATTCAGGCAATGAAGTTCCAAGATCCATCTTCGCAAGAAAAATCTATTGTCATGGTAATTATCAATATAGCTAGAAGCTGCACAAGCATGAAAAAGGATGCAAAAAAAATGCAGCCGTGAACTCTGTGATTGCAATAATTATTTAATGTTACACAATATTAAAAGAAAACAAAATTTAATATATATATCAAGAGTGTAAGATATTTCTGATTTGGTTATTTTTATTCAAATATTTGCGAAATTATTATTTTTATAATTTCTGTAATTGACGCAGAATATAATAAGTAATTACCCAATAAAAATAATTGTGCGGTAAACTTTTTTCTTTTTTAAAATTTTCAGTGAATTTATTTTTATGTAATAAATTTGATTGTGCATATAAATTCTCACATATCTTGGTTAAAATACCTAATTATAAACATAATTCAAACCAATTTAAAGTATGCAGAAATTAGCTTGAGAGGAAAACCAATTTGAAGTAACAGTTGTTAACTTGTAAAGTGTTGGATTGAAGTTTTGCTGAATTGGTACTAGAAGGCCGGCCTTTTTTTTCCCTTTACTTCTGCAAATGTATTAATCTTTGAGGCTCATTTCATTATCCGGAAAATAAAAATGGTCTATGGATATGATTTTGCATTCGTGTATTTTAAACCTGGGGGCAGCCATGAGAATTTCGGAGATTTAATTTCCTTTTTAAACATTTGGTCGGTCTGTGATATGTTATATTACTCCAGATAGACCACTCAAATAACAAATACTGCTCCAGATATATTCAAAGTTTCCAATATTAATTATTTGAAAATTTAATTTGTGAGAAATAAATTCTACAAATAATATTATTTATAAATAATTTCACTCCTAATTTAAAAGAAATGTCTAATATAAAAGTAATTATTTCTGAATTAATTTTATTTTCTACCGACTGAAATAAACAATAAAAAAAATGAGAACACTATAAAAGTAGCGTCCTAAATATAAAATTGGCCGGTGCGAACGCTGTGAATCATAACGTTTCATATTATATTCCGACTTCCCCAGATTTTTCACATACATTGTCATTTTCAATTTTATTTTCTTGTAAATGCTTCCGATTCGGAACACACGGTGGGTGCTGTCCGGATTCACATCACCTCAGCTCAGGTTACCTGACTCAAGCAAATTACGATCGGACGGCCCATTTAATATGACACGAATCTCAAAGCAGCCCCCTACAGTCACAATAGGCACCGGATTTGAATTTGGCTCATATAGAATTAATCTGGGCCGGCCGTTGTAATTTGCTTGAGTCAGGTACCTGGGAGGATTCGGTCCGTGCTGTCCTATGACAAATTTGAGGCCGTATTACGATTAACTTTATTGGATTTGTAGCCCCATGGGCCATGGGCCTGGGTAACAAACAGGCTAACATCACCGTTTCATTTGAGTGTTCGAAACAATAAATGAACAAAGTAAACAAAGAAGAGTCTAGTCCTTTCAAGCAAATTCAAGACGAATTTGTTGGAGGGGACCCAAACTTGAAGACTCTCTAGCAGCTCCCACACTTGTCAGGAAGTAATGCACTTCACCTCTGGAGATCTCTAGACAATTAACAAACCATGCTATATATATAGCAACCAAGTTAGGCAGAGAGCATCACCAAGAGAAATTCCAAATTAGCATAGAGAAAACACAACTTGATTCCTTGTATATTCTTGACTTGTTCCAATAATACCAATTAAAATGTCGATTGTTAGGAGCAACACTTTTGATCCTTTCTCGGTCGACCTCTGGAATGCATTGCAGCGGTGTCCTGTCTTTAATCCCTCTGCCATTGCCCCGTTCAACGAGACATCTTTTGCCGATACACGCATTGACTGGAAGGAGACGCCAGAAGCGCATGTGTTCAAAGCCGACCTCCCGGGCGTCAAGAAGGAGGAGGTGAAGGTTGAAATGGAGGAAGGCAACGTGCTGAAAATAAGTGGAGAGCGTAGCAGAAAGAAGGAAGAGAAGAACGAAAGGTGGCACCGTGTCGAGCGCAGCAGCGGCATGTTTTTGAGGAGGTTTAGGTTGCCTGAGAATGTGAAGGTTGACCAAGTCAACGCTGCTATGGAAAATGGGGTGCTTACTGTCACTGTGCCTAAGGATGAGGTGAAGAAGCCTGAGGTGAAGGTTATTGAAATATCTGGTTAATTAATTTGGACAAGTAATGGTGTATTGATATACATATATAAACTGTGGTGTATGCTTGTGGTTTTCTATTTATGCACTATTACTAGTATGTTTTATCTTTAAGGAGATGTCTGCTGTTTGATACTTTGATCTATTGTAATAATAAACTACTTTGTGTAATTTTGTGAGTACTCAGTCATTTCTCACAACCCTGTGATTTGTTTTGTTTTTATGAGCCCTGTGAACTTTTTAATTAATTCATCTTCTTAGTTACACTTGTAGAAAAGACGAAAAAGGACAACAACAAAAAATGCAATTTTAGTCCGGATTTACTACGGCGTTAGTGTTCAGTCAACTAACTGTACAAATTATAATTCTGACATATTTGCTGCAGTTTGTACAATAAATTTACTTCACTGTAGTTCCAAATACAATTGAGACCATACAAAATTCAGTACGACTGATGAATGATAACCACAGTCAATATTTTCTTGGAATCCAACAATTGGAGAACTTTCATCCGAAGTCAAATTAGTTGCTTGTTTAACAGCAGAGTATATCAATTTGCATAAAGCAATTTTCATTTAATTTTCAAATGCTGAACCCACTGCAAAATCTACTAATTCCTAAATTACCACAGCATGCAGCCATGCACCAAATTCTTTCCTCAAATACCCAATTTATTAGCCTAAATTACCATGTACCAAATTCCTTCCTCAAATACCCAATTCCTTGGTGCGATTGGATGATGCAAAGAATAGTACTAATCAGAGTTATTAGCGATTATTCGAAATTACTATTTTACATTTGAATGTGTTTGGATTAGTAAAAAGAGACAAAAAAACATGCTATTCTATTAACTCAATCAAAAGTTGAGTTAGCTCACTATCTCAAAATGAATTATTTAGATTAGTTCATTATTCTTATTAACCTAAGCCTTCATCCAAACGCACCAAATATCACTAATCAAATTATTGAAAGAGCTCGCAGGGGCGGATCCAAGATTTTCGTCAGGAGTGGCAAAAAAATATCGAATCGGATTTAAATCCATTAACCAATTGGGTACTCGACAAAAAACAATACTTTAACTTATACTTTTCAATGCTTTGACTTGTAATTTCTGACTTATAATTCTAATTATCAATCAAAATTTAATAGATTTATTTCAATTTTAACCCTAAATTTAATTTGAATTACATATTAAACGTCCTCTGAGCAAAAAAATTTAAGGGGGGCAAAGTCGATCGGAACCGATAAATTTCCACCAAAACTCAAAATATATATCCGCCCCTGAGAGCTCGGGCATGTGCGCCTTGGTAATTTTGTGTACATCTAATCAAATATATATCCCGCAAGTTTCAAAAGAACATATAACTAATCAAATTAGTTGCTTATTTATCAGCCGAGTATATTAATTGCATAAAGCAATTTTCATTTTCAAAAGCTAAACCCACTGCAAAATTGGCTAATTCATAAATTCAGTCTATCTTTACAGACTACCACAGCATGCAACAAAATTCCTTCCTCAAATACCCAAAGAGAGAAACTAAAAAAATCCCCAATTTCAAAAGAACATATTACTGATCAAAATATTGAAAGAGTTCTGGCATGTGCGCATTGGTGATTTTGCGCACATTCAGTTTCCTGCTGTGCTTCTTCTTCTTGGGCTCAGACTTGGAGAGGGACACACTGCTCAACTGGGCTGTGGCCCGCCTCTCGGCCGTCTTGGTCACCGGCTTCATGCCCATCTTAAGCAGCTCCTTCTCTACATCAATAAAGTCACGCGGCAGGTCGGTTGCAAAATACGTCTGTTTGATGTCATTGTCTGTTCTGACAACAATTTTTGGGTCGTTGGGGTACACAATGTCCTCTTCTGAATCAATGCTGGTGCCGAGCCAGACGAGGTTCTCGGCCTTCAGAGCCTACATAAAGCGTTGAGGAAATTTTTTTTTCAAAGGTCTGAAACCTGCCTTTGTATTGGCACATTTTGGAAAGGTTTACACAAGCTACCAAAACATTTCCAAAAGACTGAGAGCCTTCTAGCAAAATATGCATACACTGTTCCCAAAAGTATCAATTGATACTAATAAGACAAATAAGGGTTAATATATCTGCTGTTTGTTTGCTTAACCCTAATTTCAACAATCATCATCACTTGGAAACAACCCAAATTTGTTTAATTAAAGTTCAAAAATATGCAAAGGACGGCATCATTTGCAAAAGTGAAGAACTATTTAATTGCAAGAAAAAAAAATTGATATACCCAACCAAGTATAGTGATTTAAATAAAAAAAAAAGTACCATTAAGTCATCCATGACAGAGGTATAGGAATCTTTAACATCGACAACTGGGAGCCCTTCTACATTACGCCTTATCAGACGAAGCAAGTCATCTTTCCCTTTCAAGTCATGCTTGGACTACACAGAATTCCCAATAAAGAAATCAAAATGCTACATATAGTTGGTCAAAAGGCACACAAACATTCATTTAATCATCAGTACATGGAACCGCATCAAAGTAAAACAATTTCTTTGGTTTTGTGAGTTGCGTATCAATGGGGCCAAAATTGAAGTCTCTCAGATGTATAAAATAAAGCACAGTTAATCAAAATTAGCACATATTTGCTGCAGTGTACAAAAAATTACCCAAAGAAAAGGAAGATAAAAAAAAATTACCTTATACGAGAAGCGCTTTCCGTCAAAGAATACCTTCGGATTATTCCTTAGGCTATCATGTATCTCATTCTTATTGTCATGAATGTTGACATAACAACCGTTATAGATTTCCTCGGGGGTTAAAGCATCCCTTGTCTGAAAACAAAAGTTTGTACAATCAAAGAAAATTAAACAAAATAATCCACTAAGAAACTCAATCAAGGTTAATAGGGTAAAAAATTAATCTAAAACTCAATATATATCAAGCGAATAGATCCTAACATGTAGATTTTTGGTCTATATAATGAAACTGGAACGCAATATCCAGTAAAGATGGGTCTCTCTCTCGTTTATTTTAGTTTATTTTTTTAGTCTCTTTCCTCGTAAATCTGACACCTCCCACAGCATCCCATCAATTACCCAAAACCAAGATAACACGGAACAGAGTTTCTAATAAGGAAAGCACTTTACCTCAAAAAGTAGGTCAATCACAAGCTTCATTCTCCTCCCATGAGAAGACTTCCGAATTGTGTTAATGTGCTGTAGTCTCTCGGTGTCATTCGAGAATTTCACAGGAGCATCCGGTTTCACCATGGAAGATGAGGCCGTTGCTATGTGTGGCCTTTTTTGTGGTGGCTGTTGTGCTGCTTTTCCATTGGATGATGGAGCAGCACGAGATATGTTTTTCAGGGTTGACTGGCATTTCGCTTGCTGTTGCTTAAATCTGGTCAGACTATCTTGTAAAGACGCCATCTGACCAAAAGGAGAAGGTGCTAATGAATAAGTTTCATTGAATACTTCTTTTTGCTTAATTTGTGTTATTTTGGGTTTGTTGGTTGAATTAGCACATATTTGCTATCCTGTATTAGAAAAGCAACAAAACCTTCACAATTTCAACCATTGGATTAATTAAGAACAGGACAAATAATTGTCGGTGTCCCAACACTGCTAAGCAGTTTTAAGTGAAAAGGTTACAAAATTACTTGAATTTTTTTTTTCTTGTTGCCACCAAGGATCGAAAGGTTGGTAAAGAATGCAATATACAGAATGATCTAACGAAAATAATATCCATATACAAGATGGATTCCAAACTATAACATTTCGAATTACTCAATAAATCATGTGGTTAGATCATAATAAGTACCATTCAATCTTGGACACATGTACTGTTTTGCACAAAACCACCACCGACTTGAAACCCTAGACTAACACACGAATAGGTACAAAGCTCTTTAATTTGTAATTGCCTAATTGGCGTTTATATAATCATATGGCATAGTTACGGTGCTTTCCTTAAACATTGCTTAAATAAAGACAGACAAAAAATGCAAAATTGGGATTAAGTACCATGTACTAACCAGACCAGAGAAGCGCAAATTTGAATTTCAAATAGTCTCCAACTGGTGGCTAGCGACGGTGATTAACGTTTTCTGTTCTTTCTCTTCTTCTTTTTTATAGACGAGGTTTTTCTTTTAATTTCGTCGGGTTGAGGTCAAGAAGAAAGAAGAAGAAATGAAAATTCTAATTATGGGAGGAGGCAAAGGAATTAATAAATAGAGGTGAAATTTTAGAACTCCGGTTTCTCTGTTGCGAAATCCCTGGACATCACCTGTTACGAGTCACTCCCGGGTGAACCCACGTGATCAGTTTACTCACAAATCGCTCATTAACTATTGCGGGGCCCGCATATCAGTGGATTAAGTACTGTGTGAGAGAGAATTTGGAAAGAGGATTTTCCTTCTTTATTAAAGTTAAATGGATTTAGATTCCAATTTTTTGTTTGCGCCGGGTTAACCCGATAAGTCCTTAAACCGACTATCTCATTTTAGAAGCGAAAGGCAAGTTGAGCCCATTTTTGGATGTAAATTGGATAATATTTTTTTTCCCCAATAAATAGTATCAACTCCGGTGAAATTTTATTAGTAACCCTGAACTTTATACAATTTCTCCCTCCGCCCATGTTAACAGCAAAGGCAAACCAAATACAAAGCAACTGAAATTAAAATACTTTCAAATCATTACATAATAACTGTATCAACAATTAACACTGTCTAATACACAAAATTAAGAGAAAGGGTAAAAGAAAATAACAACAAACGAAACGTTGGTTTGAACAAATTAAGATGACAGAGGGAGTCAATTAACATTCTCTCAAATGCTAAGGGGTTTTGTAATTTGACATTGCTCTCTTTTTTCACTCGCCAAGTCAGAACCTCTGAAGTAACTTAAATTTAGAATTATATAGAGACCGTCCGATCAGAATCCGGATCAATCCGACCCGAGGTGGAATGCATGGGACTCCTTCAATATTCGTGCCAAAACAGATGTGACGGTACGGATCTAACTCAAAATTGAGTTACTTTAGGCGATAGAATTCCTCCTTCGCTTCGCTTCTCAAATTCCCGCAAAAGCGTGGGCTTGGGGGTGTCACTCAGAAGCAACACCACCCGGTGAGATGAGACCTCACCACCACCACCACCTTTCCTTGCCACTGTGCACGCGGGCCCACCAGATCGGTGCCCTCGTGCTAGTAGCCGTCACCTTCGTTCTCACTCGCTCTCTGGATCGCCTATCCTCCTTTCCTTCTTCCACCTCCAGTCTTTATTCCTCTTCTCATTCCAGCTCCGACCTATTCCACGCTGGTGCACTCAATTGGCCTGAACGGGGCTATGGCAGTCATATCGAACTAAGGATATATGTGTACGATGAGTCAGAGATTGACGGATTGCGAGAATTAATGCGAGGAAGAGATGGTCAGATCACGCCCCAGGCCTGCATCAAGGGACAATGGGGCACTCAGGTACCTCCATTTTATCTTCCAATTGATGATCATTTCATACATGGATATGTTACATTGAGAAAACCTGAAATGAATACAAATCCTGTGAAGCCTGGTATTGGCATTGTTCTGAGTGGCATGGAACTGAAAGGAGCGGTTGTTTAACATTTGTGTGAAATTTCAGGTCAAAATTCATAGGCTACTTCTTAAATCAAAATACAGAACTATGAAGAAAGATGAGGCAGATTTCTTCTTTGTACCTTCTTATGTGAAATGTGTTCGTATGATGGGTGGGTTAAATGATAAAGAGATCAATCAAACTTATGTTAAGGTATGATCTATAATCATTTCTATTTGTTACATTTTAAATTCAATTGGCTATTTTCTTGTTGCAAATGTAATTTTGTCTTCTTTGGTACTGTTTAAAGTGATGACAAATTAATTATATGAAATTCAGGTTCTGAGTCAGATGCCATACTTGAGGCGTTCCGGTGGAAGAGATCACATTTTCATTTTTCCAAGGTATCATAATCGCCAATTAAAATTTGGATGTTGGAATATGTATTTTTCTCCTTTGAAGTTTTTGAATAGCTGTAAGTACGGTATGTGCCGGACTTGATAGTTTATAGGCATGTGTACCATAGACCCTAATATCATTAATTACCAGTACTGATCTAGCTTGTGCAGCACCAATTATCTCAGGGTTATTTTCGTTTATCCTGAAAAAGCCAAGAAAAGCAAAATTGCTGAATCTGGAGTTCTTTTCAGTACCCATCAGGGATGAGCAAAACTGGTATCAGATGTGATTGTACCTATTCTGGTTTAACATGTGGCATATATTCCTTGATGTGTTATTTCTTTCTATTAGTTTCAAGTTACTAAAGATGTGTACATGTTATAAATTTGTAGCGGTGCTGGGGCCCACTTGTTTCGATCATGGGCCACCTACTTGAACCGTTCTATTATCCTAACACCTGAGGTATACTCCGAAGGGTTCTCTTCTATTGCAATTTTTTATTTTTCTTTATATTTCCCTACTTCTACTTGAACCTTTTGTTTTTATTCTTTTCTTATATATGTAGGGAGATAGAACGGACAAAAAAGATTCAAGTGCATTTAATACATGGAAAGATATTATAATACCAGGAAATGTCGAAGATGGAATGACCAAATTAGGCGGGTCCCGCGTTGTCCATCCTCTCCCTTTAAACAAAAGGAAGTACCTGGCAAATTTCTTGGGGCGGGCCCAGAGTAAAACTGGACGTCTCCAGTTGATCGAACTAGCAAAGCAGTATCCTGACAAGGTTTTGTTTCTCTTAGAATGTCATTTATTGAATTACTATACCTTTGATCTACATACCTGCTACCACAATAACATTACAAATGTTTTGGTTTTGGTCACAAATGTGGCATTGTTTTATTTGAAAAAACTCATGTTTAACAATATTTAAAATAGCTTTATGAGAAACTTTTCTGAGAATGGTACAAAGATTTGATCCTATTTCATAAAATATCAGCTAGAATCTCCAGAACTGAAGTTCTCGGGCCCAAACAAGCTTGGAAGGACAGATTATTTTGATCATTTAAAAAATGCAAAGTTTTGTTTGGCACCCCGTGGGGAGTCTTCTTGGACCCTTCGATTTTACGAATCCTTCTTTGTGGTTCCCTCTCTCTCCTTCTCACTCAAATGTTTTCTTTGCACATACCACATATTTTGAAATTTTGTTAGGGTGCTTGCAAATAACATTCAACCTGCCCCAAGTTAAATTCAGGCTGTAAATGACTAAATTGCCCTGATGTGCCTCTTTTAGAACAACAATTCTAAGGGTTGAGTGCTATCTGCAGCTAATTTTGAAAATTGTTGGATGTTTTTTGCAAGCATTTATGATAAAACGAAACCCATGTCTAATGCTGGCCTGTAATTGATAATATGGAATGGCAGGAGTGTGTACCAGTTCTTTTATCAGATCAAGTGGAACTACCATTCCAAAATGTGATAGACTATACAGAGATATCAATCAAGTGGCCTTCTACTAGAATCGGCACTGAACTTCTTGACTATCTCGAATCCATACCCGGTTAGCTTATATGTCTAATCTTTCACTTGTCTCTTTTATTTGTGACAAAATATTTGCAAAACAGCACTAGATTCAAGGAATGGTAGAAATGCTCCAGTTGTTTCATTGTTTGCTAAATAGTCCCTAAAGTTTTCACTGTCTCTTCTCGTCTAGGGATGAATGACACCATAGAACTTTGAAGATAATTTAATCATTGTCAATTAGCTCTTTTTTATATTAATATTGAAAAAAAATACTTATCTGTTCAGATAAGATAATAAAAGTCAGAATTCTTTGTTTATTTTCTTATGATTTATCGAAGATACATTCTATTATTTCCCATGTTTTATAGTTTCAATTGTCTTAGTTTAGTTAGTTTAAGCATACAATAGGCTGTTTGGGTTAGACCAATTTTAAGATTTTATAAAAAGTTTAAAAGAAGAAGAAGAAAAAAAGCATCAAAGGGTCAGCTGGGTCTAGGTTATGCTTTAGGAGGTATTTTGCTAGTTATTTTATGAAAAGCAGTATTCGGAGTGAGCATTTTCTACAAATCATATCCTTTTTTCCCCTAGCAAGATCCCTTTCTTCAAGTCTTCTCTCCAGTTTCTGAATTAGTGTTTCTTTTGGAAAATACTAGATGAAAGGATAGAGGAAATGATAGCACGGGGACGGGAGGTGAGGTGCTTATGGGTGTACGCACTGGATACCGCACCATGTTCGGCCATGCTGGGGATACTTTGGGAGTTACAAAGAAAAGCTCGGCAGTTCCACCAATCAGCAGAGACATTCTGGCTCCATAATAGATCTTTTGTTAATAGAGATTTGATAGAGTTCCATAGTTGGAGAACACCTGTTCCTCTCCCATGAGGTTGATTTTTTGTTTTGAGTTCTTTTAACTACACTTTTAGAATGGTTTTGGGTTTCTTTAATTTTTTTTTGTTCTTAAATTGCAGCCTTTTAGCCAGCCGATAATGCATCTTTTTCGCTAGTTTTCTTTCTGAGTACATGTAGGTGAAAATATATATTTTTTTATTTTTTTATTTCAGCTAGATTTTTTACAGTGGATCAATATTATGCTGTTAAAAATTCATCAAGGAGCAAATGTGTGGTGTTAGTGTTGTACTTGATGGGTCGAAGTGAAATTCTTTAACAGTTAACAACATGCATTTTTGTTATAGCTATTATATTTTTTCATGTATGTTTCAGTAGTGACAAATACTTGGCAAGGCGAGTTGCACAAATGGTTGAATCAAACCATGTACAGGTCCGGATCCCCTAAAGTAACCCGATTTTTTATTTTTGGATCGGGACAGTCCGATTCGAATCTGTTGCTCGGGATGTGTGCGCTCCACTTCGGGATGGATTGTTGCGGATTCGAATCGGACGGTCCTGATCTAAAACCCAAAAATTGAGTTACTTCACTGCATCTATCTGAATTCACCTTGTACCCCCCCCCCCCCCCCCCTATTGTTGTACCGAATGATACAAATTGATGAACTAGATTTATTTGGACTCGATTGAAAAAAAAAAAAAAAAACTTGAGTTCAGCCGGTCTGTGCAATTATAAAAGAAAATTTTATTGTAATCGTGTTGTTAACTTGTTATGGGTAAAGTTGTATTTTTTTTTTTGTAGTAAATTGTAATGGAAAAAAATTAGAAGGATCCTTTTGCATTTATGATGTTTGCACGGGTAAGGATGCAAAAATCGATGAAAACAATGAAAAAGCGAGACGTACGCGACAAGACTGGAGAGTACTGGTCATCTCATCTCCAGTCTCAATCCCACTTGACTACATGCTTTTATGTCTGTATTCCGGATTGCTCGTTGCATGTTGGATTAGTACAACATCGTCAAAAAGTAACAGAGTCTCCTGTGTTTGGTTTACTGGAGATGTTAAGCATCGAGAACATGTTAAGCGGGAAAAACATAGGCATAAAAAGAAATGATTGGAATGATCCTCCAAAAACTTTTAGTTGAATGGCTATCCATGAAAGGCTTTTATTGATTTTTTAAGTTTGTCCTGATTTTTTTATATATATTATGACAAATTTTATAATAATGTCTCTCTTTTTAAATATTTGGTAATTTTATATTTAGTTTTTGACTACATGTGTTCGTATCAATATCTGAATGCATGTAAATATTTTTATTTTTTCTCAAGTATGTTCACTCATGAGCTTTGAACATGCGTGAAGCCGTGAAGGTGTATGGCATGTTTTCGCGGATTTTCTTTTAATGCATGCATCCATAATATCGGGATTTTAATAGACATAAAGTTGTTAAATATTTGAAAACGAAAATATTGTTTTGAACTCATTATTGAATCCAACTACCTACTTATATAAGTATATAATTACATATGTTTATAAGTCATACATCTATTTTTAAAGTCCAAATGACAAATTCAAATTATTCGACACGATATCCTTTTTGAGATATTCATTTACATATAAAATTTTAAAATTTTTGAATTTATTTAGTATCAAGTCAAGCTGTAAAAAAATAAAGTTTTTTTGTGTGTATCTTAATGCATTATTTGTTTTTTGAAAAAAATTCATTTTCAAAAATTCTAAAAAAAATAGTATAATATGTAAAAAAATATATAAAATATGGTCTCCAAGCACATTTTAATATGGAGATCATGTTGAATGGTTCAAATCAACTGTTTAGACTTTGAAAACTTGTATAAGACTTGTAAGTATATGCAGGGGCGAAGCTACGTTACTTCAGGGGTAGACATGTGATGAAGCCAAAATATATAGCGAAAATCACTATCTTTTCTTTCGAAAAATGACGAAAAGCGAATGCAAAGTACCAATTTTTCCGATTTATTTACCGCAAACGTGTTTTTAGGTCTTTTTGGCAAGTTTTTGAGAAAATTGTGTATTTAGGGCAAAAACTGAGCAAAAGTGTCATATTTAGGCGATTTATGAATAGGGCGCCAAAATGGAACATTACATGGAGCATGCAACACCTCACACGAAGTGCACAACATGTGAAATGGCAAAAAATATAAGAAAATTCGCTAAGTCAGGAAGCCGTGCGGCCTCCTTTATGCCGCATGCGGCATACTCTGATACCGCATGATCCGTGAACTGTCCTAAAAATAGGTGATCTTTGATGGGCCTTTCAGAAGGACGCAAATTCCTGATGGGCCTTTTAGAAGGACGCGTTTTCTTAAGAGCCAAGCTATTTAGCTATTTTTGGCTTCATCTATCCAATCATGGGTGGACCCCACGTTCCTCACTACTTCCACTACTTCACATCTCATTTAGGAAGGCTATATAAACCCCTCTTGTAATAAGATTTAGTGTGCGTGTTTAATTGTGTCAAGTCCAGAATAGTAGACTAGCAATCCTCATTGTTAGGTTAGGTTAGGTTAGAGAGTTACTTAGAGAGAAAATGGTAGCCATCGAAAGCCAAGCAAGAGAAAAATGCGTCATCTAAGAAGGCAGAGGTTCTTCCATCTTCAATTGGGTTATAATTTATGTTCTCTTTATTTTATTTTTCTTATTTTTCCATGGCTATGAGAAGCTAAACTTCTTATCTCTAGGGTGAGAGTTATACTTGAATTCCTAATCATGTTTTAGTATATGTTTATGTTTTGTTTATGATGATTTGAGTTTCCATTTATACTTTGAATTTATTTTTATTACATCATTGCATACATAGTTCTGTTTATTATATGCCAATGACCCTCCACATACCAATAGGTGTTTAGTCATTGCATCATTGTGTGAGTAGGATAATGCATGTAAGTACTATAGGCATTTCGGCTAACGAGGCTTGATAACGGTTCAAAAACTAGAGTTAGAACCAAGTGGGCTCCATTGGCAAGATAGCGTAAATTGTACATTTAGATTATATTAGGAAGCACTTAGATTAAGTAGGGTCTTTGGGATATTTCAACTACGGGGTAGTATAGGAAAATAATATAATTGAGTATATAAAATACTTCAGTCTTAGTAGCCCAAAAGTCAATCGCAAGATCGTAAAACCTTTCAAATCACATAAACAAACACCTAGCACATCCTGCGGGTAGTGACAGTGACGCATGTGGGGTAGCTGTGGGAATTATTCATTGGGTTTACACATTTTGTTAATTAGCACTTAATTATCCTCTTAATTAGAATTATTTATAAATAACTCATAAAAAATGCAAACTATACATAGATGCACTTCTTATGGTATTTATAACAACATTATTAAATTGGATTTTAATAGATCAAAAAAAAATATGATAAAATTTGTTCCAAACTTGAAGCCGAGCCTATATGGCTATATTTCCTCATTTCATCAATTTTTCCTTTTTTGATCCATGTGCTTTAAATTTAATTTAACCATTTAAATAAATTTATTTCCAGATATTAAAACATTACTAATTAATGTTTAAACACCTTAGAAGGCTCCAAAATAATTGTGTAAAAATGTAGATTGATCATCTTCAAGTCTTACACTACTCCCACTACTTTCTCTTGAGAGAAACTCTTTCTCCAAGAATACACCATGTCGAGCAACAAACACTTTGTTCTCACACTGGTGATAGAAGTAATATCCCTTAGTCTCTTTGGGATATCCTATGAAAATACACTTGTCCGATTTGGGTTGAAGCTTGTCTGATATCATCCGTTTGACATAAGCTTCACAACCCCAAATCTTTAGAAAAGACATACTTGGAACCTTTCCAAACCATAACTCATGTGGTGTCCTTTCCACGGATTTTGATGGAACCCTGTTTAGTGTGAATGCGGCGGTTTCAAGCGCATGCCCCCAAAATGAGAGTGGTAGGCCAGCTTGGCTCATCATTGATCTAACCATGTCCAACAAGGTTCGATTCCTTCTCTCAGAAACACCATTCCATTGTGGTGTCCCTGGAGGAGTGAGTTGTGAAACTATTCCACAATCTCTTAGATAGTCGCCAAACTCGTGACTCAAATACTCACCCCCACGATCTGATCGTAAGGCTTTAATCTTCTTGTCGAGTTGGTTCTCTACTTCATGCTTAAACTCCTTGAACTTTTCAAAGGATTCAGACTTATGTCTCATCAAGTAGACATAACCATATCCACTGAGGTCATCAGTAAATGTGATGAAGTATCGATAACCTCCTCGGGCACTTGTACTCATTGGTCCACACACATCACTATGTATGAGTCCCAACAAACTACTTACCCTTTCACCTTTCTTGGTGAATGGTGCCTTGGTCATCTTTCCAAGTAAACAAGGTTCGCATGTCTCAAGTGATTCTAAATCAAATTGACCAAGAAGTCCAACTTCTTGCAATTTCTTGATGCGTCTCTCATTTATGTGACCTAGGCGACAATGCCACATGAGAGTCGTACAATCATGACAAGTTTTGAGTCGTTTGTTATTGATGTTCAGAACTTGTTTATCCATTTCAAGCAAGTATAGACCATTCCTTATATAAGAACATCCATAAAACAAACCATCTCTATAAAAAGAACAACAATTGTCTTTGATGGTAAAACAAAAACCATCCATGTCCATACAAGAAATAGAGATAATGTTTCTTGAAATAGAAGGAACAAAATAAACATTTTTAAGTTCCATTACAAGCCCACTGGGTAAATGCAACTCGACACACCCGACGGCAACTGCTGCAACATTTGCACCATTCCCGACACGGAGCTGCACCTCACCCTTTCTTAGCATTCTTCTATCCTTTAGTGCCTGCATATTCATACAAATATGAGCACATGATCCAGTATCTAATACCCAATCATTGATAGAGGTAGCTAAGTGAACTTCAATGACAAAAATACCTGAGGAAGACTGGACCTTCCCATTTTTCTTGTCCTCCAAGTACTTAGGACAATTCCTTTTCCAATGCCCCTTCATCTTACAGTAGAAGCACTCGGAATCGGAGGCAACCTTGACCTTGGGAGTGCTCACAGTCACCACTGGAACCTTCCCCTTGCCCTTCCCATTGCCCTTGCGCTTGCCTTTGCCTTTCTTGACTTTCCTACTTCCCTCACTGACCGCAAGGACATGAGAAACACCTTTCTGCATGTCAGCCTCTGCAGTCTTGAGCATCCCATGTAATTCACCCAAACTTTTCTCCATTCCATGCATGTGATAGTTCATGATGAATGAAGAATACTTTGATGGGAGAGAGTTAAGAACGATGTCCGTGGCCAACTTCTTGTCCACGGCACACTCGAGCTTCTCCAACTGCTCCACATAACTTATCATTTTAAGTATGTGAGCACTTACGGAGACACCCTCAGCCATCTTGCATCCCAGAAAACTTTTAGTCACGTTGTACCTCTCTACACGGGCCTGCTCTTGAAACATTTTCTTGAGCTGGTCCATGATATAGTAACAAGAATTCTCCTCAAACCGCTTCTGCAGTTCGGGGTTCATTATTGATACTAAGAGGCACTGTACTTCAAGGTCGTCTTCTACGGCCTTGTTGTGCTTATCCTTAGTTTCCTGTTTAGCTTCATTATCTGGTAAATCAGGGATGGGAGTAGTCAAGACGTATTCCTTTTTCTCATGCCTGAGAACAATTCTCAAGGCACGATGCCAGTCTAGAAAATTCGATCCGTCATTTTTAAGTTTTTCTTTGTCTAACAGTGATCGCAGGAAAGAGGTTTCTTTTGCCATGATCTACAATTTAAAGGTTTGAGTTTAGTTCATGGTGATGTTTTATTTTAAAATAAAACTCCCACTACAATATTAATTTAGTTCCATTTGTAGTAGGTCCAAGATCCATATTTTCACTAAGATAAGTCAGCGTCGGCATGAAACTTAAACTTAGCTATTTTAGGTAAGCAACTCATGCTAATCACAACCGGGTGACTCTTGGTGTTTATTCATCCAACTCATGTATGAACAAACTATTCCCCAAAGCCCAAAACTGTTTTGGATTATCCATGTCAAGTAAACATCTCTCTATTTGGTTTGACATGACGGTCATGCCCCACATCTCCTAAAGATAGAGAGCGATGCCTACTGTGTAGGTCCCACCGACTAACGATCGATAGTTTGACATGGATAGAGAAGGAAGGGAATGACGCTTGATTTTGTTTGGAACTCTTTTGTTATTTATGGTGGTCATGTAAGCATACACCCATACTTATCCTATGACTCTTATATTTCATAAATACACATAAATGACATAAACACATCATGCGGCTGTGAGTTTGTATGGCCTTGTGCGAAAAACTCCTTTCTCGCATTTGTCACTTGTTGCGCCAACTCCTAGGATGTGGCCACCACATTTCACAACTATTCTATGCCTATTTATTTTCTATTAAGACTTTCTTAAAAGAAAATAAGTTACATTTAGAATTTCTAAAATTTCTAAATATAGGCATGCAAGCCTTGAATGAATTACATTGAAAGGCATCCTAACATTTGTGCCTTAATTATTAATCTAATTAATTATTATGGGGCACCTTAGGCCGCATTACAACCATTCAACAAACATTCATTACATCCCACAAGGCATTGGAAATGACCATACAAAACTCACATTTTTGTCCCTACAAAAACAAGTTAGGTGCGTGTGCAAAAATTGCACCATACATGCATAAACACTTCATGCATACGCAATTAATTAAATTAATTCCTTAAGCTTATGACCCAAAAAAAAATTTGTTTCAAAAACAAAATTTCAAAAGAGGAGAGGGTTTGATTTATCACATAATTCATGTAAATTAAAATTTACAAACTACCCCTTGAAAACTATTCCAAATAGCACAAGCAATAGTCAACCCGTTATGCCTAATTAACAAATGTGCTTAGAAAATTAATTTTAACCTTTAAAATAATTTTCAATATTCCTAAAGAGGAATAACAATATCCCAATTACTTAAAAATGCATTTCATCAAATAAATATACATTTTAATCATTGGGTTTACACATTTTGTTAATTAGCACTTAATTATCCTCTTAATTAGAATTATTTATAAATAACTCATAAAAAATGCAAACTATACATAGATGCACTTCTTATGGTATTTATAACAACATTATTAAATTGGATTTTAATAGATAAAAAAAAAATATGATAAAATTTGTTCCAAACTTGAAGCCGAGCCTATATGGCTATATTTCATCATTTCATCAATTTTTCCTTTTTTGATCCATGTGCTTTAAATTTAATTTAACCATTTAAATAAATTTATTTCCAGATATTAAAACATTACTAATTAATGTTTAAACACCTTAGAAGGCTCCAAAATAATTGTGTAAAAATAATCCTAAAATTAAATGCAAGATGTTCAAAAACACCGACGGTTGTGTAATAAGCTTCCAAGACTTAATTAAATTAATTACTCATGCTAATTTCGGCCAAAAATTAGTCAAATAAAGCCTTAAGCTCTGATACCAATTGAAGGAAATATGGGTTTCATGCAAGAGCAAATTTCAAAAAATTTAACTCAAAGAAACCAACATAGATCTACTTATTTGACTAACGATGAACCGTATTTAACATTTTAACTTGTTTAATCTTTATACCTCAAATCTTGGTTTCTAAACCAAGAAGTAGGGACTTGAGATGTAGGGTTGTTGCCTCCTTGTCGAGCCTTCACTTCTCCAAGTCGGCCTCGAAATGGCACCCGCTTCGAACGCACGAAGCCTCTACGAGTATCCACCCGAGATTAAACAAAACTCTTGTTTTTCCCTTGCTAGAGGTAATCAACCAAGAATCTAACTTAACCTTAGCTTCTACCTCTTCAATCAACTATTAATTTTAGTGTAGAAGTTGTGCTCAACACATGAGCAAAAATGGTGGAGACAAAATTGCAAAAACTCTTCTCTTTTTCACCTCTTCTTACAAAAACGTTTTTCTATTTTTCTTACAAGAGAAGGAAGAAGAGAGAGATTAGAATGGTGGCTAGGGTTTGGAAAAAGGTGGGGTATTTATAATATTAATTTAGGGTATGTTTTAATCATCTCAACCACAATGGATGGCTAGATTTAAACATGACAAAAGTAACTTTTACTTTTGCCATCCAATGGAGCTCTCCATTAGATGTACCTTTATCCCACTTTATTCCAAACCATTTCATCAAATGGACCTCTCCATTTAATGTTAAATTGGGCTTGGGCCAATTTCTATTTATGCCATTTTCGTTTTTGCTATTTATGCCAACTTTTGGCCCACCCGACAATTGTTACGGTTAATTGTATTTGCTCAATTTTGTTGAGAAATAAATTTGTATACCATGTCCAACATGTAATAAATTTATTCTAAGATCAAGTTAGTCATCTCCATGACACTTTTATTTGTTTCGTTTTTTCTCTCTTGGGTGTGACCTCGTAGGATCTATATCGTGTTGACAATAGAATCAAAACTTCTTTTAATTCTATAAATTATAAGCGGCACCTAGCAATATGCATTATAATTACTCAACAGATAAAGATGATATGAACCAATCAACATCACGATCCTAAAGCAATATTTAATTGCTTGTGTCAATTCACGTGTCACATGATATCAGGAATAAATCCAAGGCAAGAGAGTGTCATCCTTGCAAATTTATTCTTTTCTTGATTCCAAGTAATTCAGTAAATAATGATCAAACTCATTGATCATAATTGCATGCATACTTTATTACTCCATCAAGGGGCCCGAAGATATCATCACTCACATATGAAATATGAGGGACACTGGTATTCTTGATAAATACCTTTTCCTCCGCACAAGACACACATATTGAGATATTATCTGTATAGCTGCCAGTTACGGTCAGCGTTGGACAACACCTACAGATACATGTATCTCATGTAGGAAAAATAATCATCTCATACCAAAGAATTCAAGACACAAATGAAACATTAATGACACTAACACAATCCATGTTATGTTTCATTCTTGGGTCATGTCCAATCTCCTGATCTCCATCAGGTATTTATGTGATTAAATTGGTAGCTCCTTACCATATGATCCGTAGAACATGATCATCATTTAATCCACATACTAATCTCGTACCGGTAAATAGTGTTCCTTTTTAATTACCAAGATTAGGGACATTTATAGTATTTATTATATTATTATTATAGAGTTCTACATTTCAAGTCCTCAACTCGAAAAATCCATAATGTAATTAAATACTCAAGGAACAAAATGATTCTTTCATTTCATGAACAAAACATAGAATACATCCATAAATGGTTGGCTTCTAGATCATAACACTAACACCTTGCCCCCTTACGTCATTAATATCTAAATCAAGAGAATTAAGAGTAGCTTGTAATTCACCAAAAAGACCCAACCTAGATGTGTTTTCTACATTTAAAAACTCTAAAAAGTACCCTTCTATTTTTATTGGGCAGCTTGCAACATCAGAAGTGCAATCAAGAATCACAGAAAAATATTTAGCTTATTTTATTTTATTTATTATTGCATTCCTAACACTTGATGCCAACATGACAATTAATTCATTTTGTATTTTATGACTAAGATAATGATAATGAATCTCTTTATCTTGAATGAGTCAAAAATGATGTTTCATTGTTTGATCAAACTCAGCAATAGATTCTAGAAAGCCTAAAAAAGTTCCATTAGAACTCTCATTAATTTTTTCATTTGTTCCACGAATGCCAAATTATTCATTGCAAGACGCTTAACAACGAAAATTATTCTAATCATAACTTGTTTCCAATGTTCTGTATCTTTCTTAATTTGTTATTGTAATTCTTTATCAATAGTTTGATTTGTTCCTAATCTAACTCTTAGTTCAGCCCAAGCTTTATGATTGGTAAAATGTTCACTACTATCTTCATGTAGCTTAATTTTTTCACTTAGATGTTTCCAATCATCAATACCTATAGTTGCTATTTGACTTTTAGAAAGGACATGTCTTACAACTTTACAACAAAAACAAAATACTTTATTTAAATCTTTTGAGTAAACCAACCATTTCTTATCAATAAGTTCTCCATTACTTAATTTTTGATCAAAATAATATGTGGAGAACCCCCTATTGTAATTATCCTTAGGAAAATTAATATTAGAATCTCTAATAGGACCGTTCTCAATAAACAAATCTCTCAATTTTGAATCTAAACCATCCCACACTTTAGGATCATATATATTTATAGATAACGAAGAATCTAAGCACTCAGACACATGATTAATTCCTTTATTATTTTCACTAGTCTCATTTTCAAGCACATTGGTTATTTCTTCATTTACCTCATTTTCATTTTTAGACACATTTGTTGTTAGTTCATGCACCTCACTTTCAACTTGGTTTTCCAAAGACTCATTTTGCGGTTTAATTTTCCTCCAAAGCTTTTGAATAGAACTTTTTGAGGTTTTAGTTTTTCTTCTCCCTCTCTTTTTCTATTTCTTTTTTCGATACCTGATGCATGTTTTCTATGAAACATTGTTTTAAATTAAAAAAAAAACAAAGTATAGAACCTGGGTAATGAGGCATAGAGGACCCAACTATGAATTACTCAAATCTACCGCAAAATCTAAGTTAAAATTACCTATGTGAATTAAAAATTCATTATTCATCTGCCGCAAAGGCTAAGCAACTTGCCTCAACCAGTGGTCCAGTGTAGTAAAATTCATCTCCAATTTGCATATGTGAATATGGAAAAATGATTTCAGTATTGAAGTAAATGGTACAAAATTATTGGTATGAAATTGCATATCAAATTTGTACCATTTTAATGTATTTGGTAAAGGTACTGAAAATTCAAAAAAAATAGTACAAAATTATTGGTATGAAATGTATCAAGAGGTGTGCTACTGTCTACGAGAGAGTAGACTTTAATTGATGGTATGAAATGGGGAAAAGTGAACTTTAATTGATGGTTAAAAGTAAAATTACAAGATAAATCATGCAATTTTTACAAAATCAGAGACAACGAGAGAGAGATAGAGAGAGAAAGGAGCATGCAGGAGGAGGTGTTGGAGAGTGGGGAGTAAGTGAGCAACAAGAGCTTGAGAGTCGGAGGCGGCGAGGCGCTAGAGGCGGAGATCAAGGCTGGAGCCTGGAGGCAGAGCCGCTAGAGGTGGAGATCAAGGCTGTAGGCCTGGAGCCTGGAGGCGGAGCCGCAGAGATCAAGGCTTGGAGCATTGAGGCGGAGATTAAGGGTTTCTGTGGAAGCGATAAAAGTTTGGAAAGAACTTTTTTTTTTAACCATATACAAATTAAATTATTTTTGGGCCTCATAGATTTTTTGGCCCGGGGCCATCGCCCTGGGTGCCCTAGGCCAGGGCCGGGCCTGAGTAGCGGTCTGACTAATAAAAGGCTGGTCAATTCGGGGTGGGGCCCAATGGGGGGCCGACTACTGGACGGTCGGTCCCTCTGAACTGGGGCCCGATTGCTACACGGTTGGTCAATTTGGACATGGGACAGACTTGAGCCAGATGAGTTAACTCGACTACGACCCTAGATTAACCTCATAACTGGGTTGGTACGCCGGACTCGTGTAACCTCCACATATAGGTCAATTATCTTGTATGCACTCCCAAAAAAACTCATGGTTTGGTTGTACAATACCTGCCAGACTCCATCATTCTAAACTGGAAAGAGTTGGAACCAGGTTTGTGCTAAGCTAGTAAGCATGCTAATTTTGGCCTGAATATTAAGGTCATACTGACCCTGATCTAATCCCAAACTCTGACAAATAACCGATTTAATCCCCACATAATTAGTACCCGGCAATACCGGAATCACAGTAACAGACCCGATACTATAATAAACCCCATTAGGGCCTGTTAAAATATCACCACCAGTATATACCATAAAAGTCATTTTGAATCCAATACACAAGAAACCTAAAATTAAAAATTAACTAAATTAATAATTAACCTACCGAAAAAATTAAAAAATAAAGATAAAAAAAATTTACATATCAGCTCTTGTGCAGGAGAGATTTGATGATTGTGAGAAATAAATTTCTCTCTCCTGGACTAATATATAGAAAAACACACAGGCGCCGCAGGAGCATTGTGCGGCCTCCTGACTGGGGCCACATCGGCATTGTGCGGACTCCAGTATTGGAGGCCGCAGAACACCGGTGCGGCCTGGGTAGAATTCGAAAAACCAGAAACATGAGTGTTTTGGTTTTTTCTTTTTGAATAAATATTATATATAAAAATTTCGGCCTTTATTGAAACCAACCTCTTTTGGGCCTGATTCAATAGGATAAATATGATGTCAACAAAAAACTTCATTTACAGCTAATTAAAACCAAAAAAAAAACTTTCGTAATTGTTGCTATCATTTCAATATTACGTGACATATGCTGGTCTAGGGATGGCAATGGGCCGAGCCCACGGGTATTTTGCTAAGCCCATGCCTGACCTGCTTGTTAAAAATTGATGGCCCACCTGCCTGGCCCAATTTGATGGGCCTGAAAATCTATGCCCGGCCTGCCCATGGGCTTTTTCTTTATGCCCGTGCCTGCCTGTGCCTGCCTGCCTATGCCCATGGGCCGCCTTACCTGGCCCGGCCTGCCTTACCCTAACCATATATTGACCCAAAAACAAACCAGCACCAAAAAGACAGCAAGCACCCAAATCCCAAACCTGCGCCAAAAAGGCAGCAAGCACCCAAATCCCAAACCATAAAAGGCAGAAGCACATAGAAACAAATAACATATGAGAAGATTACAACAAATTACATAGTTTAACACTAAATTACACAAAATGACATAGGTTTAACATCAAATAACATAATTTAACATCAAATTACACAAAATAAAAAAAGGCAGTGACAAACAAGGCAGCAAATAACACCAAATAACATAACTTAACATCAAATTACACAATATAATTGAACACTAGAATAACATAGTTTAACACCAAATAAGCATAGTTTTAACAAGCAGTCTTGGATTGGTTCTCATCCATTCATTCATCCCTCCAAAACAGATCTGAAAAGAGTTTGGAAGTTAAGGAACTTGAGCAGCTACAGACTAGTATATACCTAAAAATGAAAATACATGAACGTCAGGACATGGAAACAGTAATCCAAACTGAACTGAAAGCAAATGATTACTCAACAGTAAATCAGTAATATAGTAACAAAACTATAAATAGCACAGCATCTCTTATAATAAAATTACCTTACTAATTATATCAGCAGTGACCCTTCCAGAAACTCCCAACTCCAAATTGCTTTGACAAAGAAAGTAAAATTGGACTTAATACAGGAAAGTCAAACCAGAAAAAACATTTTTAGAGATGCACTATACAACTATGTTTGTTAGTTCAAATTCTTTCAAATAGAATTGGACTTAATACAGGAATCTCATTAGCATCCTTAAAACCTTCATCAATTTTCATCGGCGACTTGATCCTCCAGCATCTGAACATAAGCCAAAAGGTTAAAAAAATATATTCATGCAATCTGAAAAAAAAAGACAAATCTGAAAAATTACCTCAACATCTCCATCTCCATCTCCGTCATCATCACAGTATGTCTTAAATGGATTACCTCCTCCCAAATCTGAAAAAAAAAGACAAATACGAGTTAAATAGAAATATGAGCATATTTAATTAAAATACTAACTTTTTGAGACTATACGGTATTATACCTTCGAAATCAGTCCTTAACCAATTTTGTGCGCATGCTAGAGCTTCAACAAGTTTAGGATGAAGTCTATTTCTTTGTGGACTAATTATTCGCCCGCCCATACTAAAAGCTGATTCGGACGCAACTGTTGAAACTGGTATTGCGTATACGTCTCGGGCAATTTTTCGCAAAGTCTGAAATTTAGATCCATTAGACTTCCACCATTCAAGCACATCAAAGTCTTCATCGTCAGTTGGAACCAAGCCTTCTTCTAAGTAAAGTTCCAACTCCGTAGTCATATCAAATCTTATACTCTTCATAGTTTCCGCAAACATGTCGTAATCCTTTGGAAAACCAATTTTTGGTCTCTTTACCCTTACGGTTGGTTCCTCAACTTGTTGTGTCGAATCTCTTCTTTGATACTCCCGAAACAATCGACGGCACGAATCAAGAACTTTTTCAACTTCGACGGCACTGCAACATTTGAACTATATAAATTACTCAGAATCAAATCTGAATTATATTTTCAGCTCCAATATCATGTCATAGCATATGATATAAACTTAAAAATGTATTGCCCAGTATTAACATAAAAGAACAAAAAGCACAAAAAAAATGTATGTAAGAGATACCATATTGGACTTACAGTTCAGAGAACAAATGTGGATCCATATGAAGCTATAAAACCAGAAAGCACCACCTGTATTTGAGCAAACAGTGCTTCCATTACATAAATCTGGTATAAATACCTTAGAACAATATTTAATTTTGTAAATTTAGAATTACGTAAATTTTACTTACATTGTGTTTCTTGGTTTCTTCAGAATAACCAGTGATTGAACCCTTGTACCAGTAATCATCTAATGGCCATAACACCTAAAGCAGAGAACATAACAAAATTATGACTGAAAATATATCTTGAGAAAACAATAAATAAACATAGGAACGAAATTGATTCAATCAAACTTGCCTCGCATATGGCAGGTACTGGTCCTATCGATACTGGTTTTTCTGTGTAAATCAGAGTAACACAGAAAATCAGAGTTGATATCGATACTGGTTTTTCTGTGTAAATCGCATATGGCAAAATCAGAGTAACACACAGAATAACCACTCAAACCAGTGTAAGAAACACACAACCTGCTATCTGAATCAGAGTTCTGGGAGAGAGAGGAGTGAAAGAGCTTATCGGGTCCGGGTCCGGGTACTGAAGAGAGCGGGTGAGCGGGAGAAGAGAGAGGGCTCGGTGAGGCAGTCGGCACAAGCCTGCTGAAGAGAGCGAGAGTCGAGAGAGAGAGAGGGCCGACTGCCGCACTGGCCGCTGGGTGCGGTGCTGAAGAGAGAACCAGAGAGATACTCAGAGAGTGAGAGAGAGAGAGAGAGAGGAGCGAAAGAGAGATACTCAGAGAGGCGAAAGACTTAGAGAGGAGGATAAGTTATGAGCGGCTGCGGCTGTGCGGCATGCGGCTCTCAAAAAAAACCCTAGTATTCGAAATCTCAATATCTGTCTATATTAAATTATATGCCCAGCGGGCTGCCTGTGGGCTTCGGCTTAAGCCCAGGCCTGGCCTGGCCCGTTCTTATGCCCGGCCTTACCTGGCCTGTTACAGTGCCGGGCCGACCGGGTAAAGGGCTGGGCCAGGCAGGCATAGCCGGGCCGACGGGCCGCTGGGCTTTTTTGCCATCCCTATGCTGGTCAAACAAACTATTGAAATTTAAATTTGCAATGACCGAAAAGTTAGTTCTCATTTGACCTTTTAAATACATAGACATATATTTATTACATCATTATCTAGAAAAATAATAATAAACTTGGTAAAATTTTCCGCACTGCAATGTGCAAAAATCAAAACACCCGGGTAGTAATTTACAAACTGCAGAAAAAACAAGGGTATGATTTACAAAAATTGCATGAATTAATGCTGAGGGCTATTATGAACTTGGTAAATACGTCACCCAGAAAATCATTTACAAATAACAGAAAAAATATGGGTCTGATTTAAAATATTTACATGAATTAATGCTGAGGGCTATTATGTAACTTGGTACCTACGCCACCCGCAAACCCTTCACTCTCTCTCTCTCTCTCTTCCCCACCCCTCACTCGCATCTTTTACCTATTTCTCCTTTTTTTTCTCTCACAATTTAAACCTCTAAATCCTCTCCGTGACGCCGCTTCTCCTGGAATTCCCGACCTTCGTTCTCTCTCGTAAGATCGCCCTTCCTCTATGTCATCGTTTGATTTATTCTTGGTTTTACTATTTTTACGTATTTAGAGCTGGATTGGTGCACAAGGTTAAATAGGTTTTGAATATTCTCAGAGTCCTTTCGGCTGGAGTACCAATCATTCCCTTTTCCGTTAGGTTTCTTTCGCTCTACGTTCAAGGGTTTTATTATTGCTGATTTGTTCCTGGTTTATACCAAAGCTATTCTTTGGTTTTTGCTGATTTTTGGAACAGTGAAATTATAATTCCAGTGTAGGAAACTTTTGCTGGAACTCTAATCTAAGATGTTTGTCTTGCAGTTTGAAATTGGTTAGTTGCTTATTCAAAACAGGGTTTCTGATGACTGGGAATAGGATACTCTTGTTTTAACTATGATTTGCAATTATGAAATAGGGAAGTCTCACTCGAAATTTTATGGGTGATTTTCATAATTGGAAAAAAAATTTCGAAATTAAATAAAAAACTAGAAATCCTGTTTAGATATTAACCTGCCCATACATTTTGAATTCACTCTCCTTATATTTTTAAGCAGTCTAAGATAGGAAACTTCTATGCAGCTAATGGAAAATAAGTTGACCATTATTTAGTTCCACTGCGATAAAATCAGGACCATTGAAAAAATATACCATGATTTTTTCCTGTTTCGTAATTTCTGCTCACAGTTTTATGGAGTTGGGGAATATTCTTTCCAAATAATAAGAATCACCCAAATTGTAGTTGATAGAATTATTAACATCTAGTTACTGGTACAAGGTTTTTTTTTGTTTTCCTCTCTTTTTTGTCTGATTTGTCATTAAGCCATTATAGTTTTCATGGTTCCGCCAGAGAAGGTTTAGGTTTTGATAATAGAACAAAGAAAAGGATATTAAAAAAATAAAAGAATGCCATTTTTTTTATCCAAACCCGCACAAAATGGCATTTAAATATATCCAAATCTACATAAAATGGCCACAGCCAGATCCCAATTCCATCATTTTTATTATGTAAATTTTTTGTTTTTTTAGTAAATATCTATTGATGTTCATTCCTTTAATGTGTTAATGATCTATTTTGACCTTTTTATGTGCAGGTGCGCACTTGGCCATGAAATGTTCTTCAAGATAAAAAGCATTTTGGTTCATATTGAGAAATCATCACAGTGAATTATATTTCTTTATTGAGCGGAATCCAAATTTCAAATTTAATATCTCCTGTGTAATTGTATCTGTTGGAGATATGGCAATGAAGGGAACTTCGCTTCCACCGGGATTTAGGTTTCATCCGACCGACAATGAATTAGTTTTGTATTATTTGAAGAGAAAGCTGACACATAAACCATTTCATTTTGAGGCTGTCACGGAGATTGATCTTTACAAATATGCCCCTTGGGAACTTCCTGGTAAATTTTAATATGTTTAATATTTTTTTAATGGAAACACACAAGGACGATCTTCCGAGCATGTTTCTATAAAATAAAATAACTTACAGGAAGAATTTATTTAGGTTATGTATGATAAGGCTATATTTCAAGGTCTCTAAGGGCATATGTGATACTTTGTCATTCCTAAAGTATTATGCAGGATAATACCATAGTACCATTCCACGCTTTTGGTACTTGTTCTAACTTTGTAAATAATTTTGCATGAACAGAGAAATCATGCCTGAGAACTCGGGATCGTGTGTGGTACTTCTTCTGCGCTAGAGATAGGAAGTACACTAATGGGATGCGTACCAACCGGGCCACCAGTACAGGTTACTGGAAGACAACTGGTAATGATCGGCCAGTGGTTAACAACTCACGTACTGTTGGTATGAAGAAAACTCTGGTTTTTCACAGGGGGAAGGCACCTAGGGGAGAGAGAACAGATTGGGTCATGTATGAGTACCGCATAGAGGACCCTGATTTGGTTTCTTCTGGTATTCAACTGGTACTTCCATCTTCTTCTTTTTTCTTTTGTGAAAATTTCCGGTGTACCCATACAAACTTTTGAAATAGCTAATATCCCCATTAAAACATCATAACATCCAATATTCCCATAAATATTTTACATTTTTATTTCTATCCCCTTTTAATTATTTAATCTTTTATTTAATTATTTTAAAATCTGAACTGACCAATATTTCCTTGAACTATAACTGGAGGTGTCCATTTTAATTGTATCTTCCTCCCTGGTGTGTCTCTCTCACCCCCATTCTGCTCACATGCGTATCTCTCTCAGCAAAATCAAGATTTTGCTGGAGATAGCACAAAATACTAAAAATGTACTAAAAATGTTAACTGGTTAAATCTATTGACTATATCTAAAAAAGGTTCCTGTGCGAAATGTTCCTCAGTTTTTCAATGGCTTTACTCTGTTACACACCCTTCGCCTATCTGATTTTAATTTGTTGGGGTTTGATATTGAGAAATTGGTTTCACGTTTCCCTTCACTAGAACACTTGAAACTTCATTCTTTTGTCCTGCAAAGGTTGCCTTCAATTTGAAAACAAGGAATTATCTTGTTTTACTTGGGTATCTTTTAGGGTATGGTAGGATACTATCATGCTACAAAATAGGTTCGCAAATCAAGTCAACAGACATGAGCAAATTATTCGCAGACGGTTCAATTTGAAATCATGTATGAAGCACTTAAAAGGCATACTCGTTTGATTGAACATCAATTTAGTTCAGAAAAATGAGAACAAACATAAAGAAAGAAGCTCACTAATGAAAGGTCAAAATTGTAATTAGCTGATGTTGGGTGCTTTTTATTAATAAAAAAATGTTAGTCGCAAATGCAAGAAATATTGGCTAAGTTCTGCAACTGCATCAAATATAAGATTGTAATTTTGCGAAGTACAACTTTCGTTGGTTAGATGTTATGATTGTTGGAAGGAAGGATCCAGGATCGTACAAATTGACACGTGTTAAGGTGGCACGACCAACATACTTGCCAATCACTAGTAGGTCATCAATAGGTTTAACCAGACGCATTTGAGGGAGAATGGAACTGAGAGAGACATGGGGAGGAAGAAACAATTAGAATGGACAACTCCAGTTAAAGTTCAAGGGTATATTGGTCAGTTAAGATTTTAAAAGAATTAAATAAAATGTTAAATAATTAAAAGGGGATAGAAATAAGAATGTTAAATTTTCATGGGGATATTGGCTATTTCAAAAGTTTGCAAGGGTACACGGGAAATTTTCCCTTTTTTTTTAATTTCAAATTAAACTTGTTTGTATGTATTGCTAATAGACCTGACTGGTACCAGTATGGAAATGCTTTCGTTAGTTACTGGCATTGAGCACTAATAGAAGCCGTAGTTCAATTTTAAAGCAAGTACAAAAGTGAAGCTTGTTTGTACATACCTGTACCCGGTTTTGATCGTACTGGTTCCAACTGATTACCTCTGTTAAGGTATTGTGTTTTTAGGCCTTTAAATCTACCCCCAAAACAGCCATACTACAAAGTAAACACCACTAATGTAACTTATTCACACGTAGATTACCAGACCTGACTGTATCATGTGTAGACAGTATGGTTATATATATAATGCCTTTGTTTTGTCAGAATTAATATTGGGCACTATAGAAGTAGTTCTCATCCACAGGGGCGTAGCAGGGTGGCGCAAAAATTTTGGATGAGGCATAATTTTGTCATTATTTTGAATATTAAGTATATGTTTATAATTTTTTCTGAGAAAAACATAGAAATTGAAGCATATTTTGGAGAATAAAATTTCAAGGGTACACAAAATTTTATAATTTTTTGAAGCTTCAAGTATACTTCTGTAATTATTTTTGAAGAAGGCACAAATATGTGGTGCCAACGCTCTTTTAATATGTATTTTAGGAATTAAGCCAAATATGTGGTGCCAATGCTAGCCCAAACATACCATTTTCATCCAATGACACCAATTTCGTTCTCTTTTTTTACTTTGTATAGGATAATTGGCAGTGCTTGCTTATCATTCCCTATTTTTGTGTTTCCCTTCACAGGAAAAGTTTGTTCATCTTTTATTTTATTTTATTGTTTTTTTAATACAGGATGCATTTGTGGTATGCAAGATATTCCACAAAAGCGGAATGGGCCCGAAAGCGGGCGAGCAATACGGTGCCCCATTCGATGAGGAAGAGTGGGAGGATGCCGAATTACACTTACCGACCATACCCATGCCATCTGTCACAATTGCGGTCCCATCTACTGACAATAACAATACCTCCTCATCACTCCATCTGAATAACCCGGTTCAGTCTACTGACTTACAGGTGGGCCCTACTCCCCCTATTAATCCTTGCCCACTGCAAGCACACACCTCTTCTGGTGTGGACTGTAATGGCACTGGAGGCAAGGAGTCGCCTTCTTCGGTTGATGAATTGTCATTTGATATTGTGCATCTCCAAGAAGTGGTACGTTTGTATATTAATTAGCTTTTGCATTATATCGTATAGTATCAGGAATAAGATAATGAGTGAGGCTATGGTACTATGCGTAGCGCAAATTGGTCTATACTATGGATTAATATCTTATTTTCAAAGTTCAAATAGTCGATCTGAACCGTTCAACATGATCTCCATTTGAAAATGTACTTGCAAACTAAATTTTACATTTTTTTCGAATTTTTTTACTATTTTTCTAGATAGGTAGAAATCCCTTGATCTAGACCATTCAAAAGTAGTGATTTTTTACCTATCTAAAAAAATTGTAAAAAAATTGTAAAAAATGTTAAATTTGATCTACAAGTACATTTTCATATAAAGATCATATTAAACGGTTCAGATCCGACTGTTTGGACTTTGAAAATGAAAATATTGATCCATAGTACGGACCAATTCATGCTATGCACAGTAGCATAGCCTCACTCTTAAGATAATTATGACTTAGAATATTTTTAGCAGATTGATAATCTGAATTACTGTTTGTGCAGCTTCTGGCTTCAGCTCCTCCTATAGAAGACAATTACAACAATGCCCCTCTTGATGCTGAAGATGCAATATTTGAAAATTTAGATGACAGTTCAGGTGAGACGGGGGCAAATGTCAATGTGGAAATGTATCATAGTGACGATTATGACATGGTGAATGGCAATGCTTTTGATCCTACGACAATTCTATCAGAGCTTGCTAACGAGAATTTTGTTGAGCTTAGTGACTTTCTCTCTGCCTTAGGATTGGCGTCTGATACTGATAGAGTTTTAATGTCGAAGGATTCTTTTAAACCTAATATGTGTAGTTATTACTCTCCTCATTTCAGATGACCTCATGGATGCATCAATTTGTTGTAGTTGACTTTTCGGCAATGTTTTAGGCGGAATAATTGGTGAATGATCTAAATGAGACTCTGAACAAGGATTTATCAGAGAATTGCCAGAAAGGAGAGGGGTGTAAGTTATTAAAATGCTGACTGGACTAGATAGTTGGGGAGGGGTGATTTGTAATTTGTAGGGACAGATCTGATAGGATAATTTTTTGTCAAGGAAAGCTGAATAGTTTGTTAGTTGTAACATTATCGGATGGTACTAGTGCATTTTGAACATGTTCATCGGGGTGATTCATTGATGTGACAATGCCCCAATAGCTGATGAGAAAAACATTAGTTGTTGAGCAAAATGTAGCTATCTTTGGAAATTTATTTTATGTATTTTTATTTTTGTGGGAAAACATAATATTTGTTTTTTTTTTTTTCAAAATTCAATATGTATGACGAGAGAATAACAAAACTATGAAGTAACTACTATCTAATTAATATAATTAATTGGCGACACATTTCGTGAGTTAACCACAAGTCATGAAAATGTATGATCTCTTCATTTTTTATACAAAGTTATAAATTACATATGCAAGACACACAAGTCATGAAAATGCAAGAAATTAGACACATCTTAAATTCTCAACCTTTTGCTATATTACGATTAAAGATTGTATTCTGAAAGTTCAATTATTACTAAATCTGGTGAAATAATTGGAGTTATCTGGATGAAAGTTCAATTAATTCAATAATTGTAGTTTGTCAGAGAGTTATCTCGGTGAAAACTTCTCACTCGGTTGATCGACGAGTTATTCTATCTTGTAATCAGGACGACAATCGACAAGAAATTTGACCGTGTCAGGGCTCGTTATTGGATCCATATTATAGGTCTTCAGCCCATAAGCTCCTTGCCAGACTCCAATTCATTCATAAGCAAGGCTTACTTGTGTCGTCATTCTTCAAAAAGTATGGACAAGTATTCATAATTTTCTGTGTGAGTTCAATAATAAAGGAGAAAGTGAGGAATAATCCTGTTGAGTTGAAGGTGTTCAAAGAAGAAACTTCAATGAAAATTGAAAGATGAAGCTTTTTTGCATTTCAAGTGGAAGTAGTTTCAAACTGTTAAAACTGATGGTTAAGTAACTTTTTTTTAGATTAAACTTCTAGTTCTTGAATTATTAAATCCCAAGGAAAAATTAAATTTCGAGTTCTTAACCTTATCTGATAAATTAAATTAATTTTTATACATTAATTTGTGTGCGTTGAGTTTGTGACAAAAAAAAAAACTAAAAAAGCCGGAATATACTCGTAAACTTATTATGGGTGCCAATAGATGCTATTAAGTTATTGCTTAATTTGTATCGGAGAATTGTCCTATGAGTAGGGTTAAAATGTGATTATGTCTTCATTTTTAATTTTAATAATTTTAAATTTTAACCTCAAATGTCTTTTATTTTTTATGCACACATAAAAATTATGCTATTTGGATTTTGTTTAAATTGATAATAAGGGCTTGTAAAAATATGTTTATACGTTGATTTTTAAACTTATTAATTCATATAAAAACAAAATTGGAAAGTAATAATTTTTATATACAAATGTAGATAATATATATAGATTACATGTAACGGTTTTATGTTCAAATATGAGTTTTCAAATTCTTATTATTAGAAAAAAAAAGCATAATAAAAATATAAAAAATAAAGACATTTGAATTCTCATCAATCCTATTTCTAAAAACAAAATAAAAAATCTAGTTATATCTAGTAATTGTTGACTATGCTTGTAGCTCCCAATTGCCCTATACCAATATCATACCAACTACATGAAGAGATGCAAAAACATAAACAAAAGCCGGTATGCTACCAAGTTGGCGCCATATCCTAATTTTGTAAGTAAATTGAGGATTGATTGGATAAATAAAGGGGACTAAATTGAGGACTAAATCGATAAATTCGAAACTAAATTAAACACAATAGAACTTATTTATAGTTCAATAATGTATTTCAATTAAAGTGTTGTATTACGGTTGCAATTATGTTCTTCTCTTGCTATTTTACGACATAACTAGAGTGTTGCAAAGACTTTCAATTAGAGTGTTGTATTAGAGTTGCAACTACCTCATTCTCTTTCCATATAACGACACAACTGAAGTGTTTAAAAGCCTTAAATTAGAGTGTTGTATTAGCATTGCAACTACCCTATTCTTTTGTCATCTAGCGACACTACTAAAGTGTTGCAATGACCTTCAATTAGAGTGTTATATTACGGTTGCAACTACCATTTTCTTTTTCCATCTAACGACACAACTAGAGTACTGCAAAGACCTTCAATTAAAGTATTGTATTAGGGTTGCAACTACCATCTTCTCTTACCATCTAACAACACAACTAGAGTGCTGCAAAGACTTTCAATTATGGAGTTGTATAAGGGTTGAAACTAGCCTTTTCTTTTACCATCTGGCAACAACTAGAGTGTTGCGAAGACCTTTAATTATAGTGTTGTATTAAAGATTGCAACTACCATCTTCTCTTGTCATCCGACAATGCAACTAGAGTACTACAAAGACCTTCAATTAAAGTGTTGTATTGGGGTTGCAACTACCCTCTTCTCTTTCAATCCGGCGACACTACTATAGTGCTGCAAAGACCTTCAATTAGAGTGTTGTATTAGGGTTGCAACTACCATCTTCTCTTGACATTTGGCGACACTACTAGAGTGCTGCAAAGTCCTTTAATTAGAGTGTTGTATTAGGGTTGCAACTACCCTCTTCTCTTGCCATCTAACGATACAACTAGAGTGCTGGAAAGACCTTCAATTAAGGTGTTATATTAGAGTTGTGACTACTCATTTCTCTTGCCATTTAGCGACACTACTAGAATGCTGCAAGGACTTTCAATTAGAGTGTTGTATTGGGGTTGCAACTACCCCTTCTATTTCCATTTGACGACACAACTAGAGTGCTGCAAAGATATTCAATTAGAGTGTTGTATTAGGTTGCAACTATCATCTTCTCTTTCCATCCAACAACACAACTAGAGTGCAACAAAGACCTTCAATTAGAGTGTTGTATTAGGGTTGCAACTACCATCTTCTCTTTCATTTAACGGTACAACTAAAGTGGTACAAAGACCATCAATTATAGTGTTATATTAAGGTTGCAACAACCCACTACTCTTGCCATCCGACAACACAACTAAAGTGCTGTAAAAACCTTCACTTATAGTGTTGTATTAAGGTCACAACTTCCTTTTTCACTTGCCATCTGGCGCCACTACTAGAGTATTGCAAAGAACTTCAATTATAGTGTTGTATTAGGATTGCAACTACCCTCTTCTTTTGCCATCTGGCAACGCTAGAGTGCTGCAAAAACCTTTAATTATAGTGTTGTATTAGGATTGCAAGTACCCTCTTCTCTTGCCATCCTACAACACAACTAGAGTGTTGCAAAGAACTTCAATTATAGTGTTATATTAGGGTTGTAACTACCATCTTCTCTTGCCATTTAACAACACAACTAGAGTACAACAAAGACCTTCAATTAAAGTATTGTATTAGGATTGTAACTTCCCTCTTCTCTTGCCATATGGCAAAACTACTAGAGTGCTGCAAAGAATTTGAACTATATTGATGTATTAGAGTTGCAACTACCCTCTTCTCTTGCTATCTAACAACACAACTAGAGTACTGCAAAGACTTTCAATTATGGTGTTGTATAAGGGTTGAAACTAGTATTTTCTCTTACCATCTGGCGACACTACTAGAGTGTTGCGAAGACTTTCAATTATAGTATTGTATTAGGGTTGCAACTACCCTCTTCTCTTGCCATCCGATGACACAAGAAGAGTGTTGCAAAGACATTCAATTAGAGTGTTGTATTATGGTTGCAATGACCCTCTTCTCTTGCCTTCCGACAACACAACTAGAGCGCTGCAAAGACCTTCAATTAGAGTGTTGTATTAGGATCGCAACTACCATCTTCTCTTGTTTTCTGGCAATACTACTAGAGTGCTGTAAAGAACTTCAATTAAGGTGTTGTATTAGAGTTGCAACAACCCTCCTCTTGCCATCTGGCGATACTACTTGAGTGTTGCGAATACCCTCAATTATAGTGTTGTATTAGGGTTACAACTGCCCTCTTCTCTTGCCATCCGACGACACAACTAGAGTGCTGCAAAGACCTTCAATTGGAGTGTTGTGGATACAATGCGATACATACCAATGTTTTATTGTTTGGGTGGTAATGGTATGTCTTATTTTACAGACGCAAACCAATTGCTAGTATTGTAGTTATCTGCTATTATTGGTATGATAACAAAAAGCAAAAGCTGACTAAAGTAATATACCAAACCTTGGGAAAAGGTCACTTGGGAAAGAGATGTCATTTTTATATATGATATTTTTTACCCGAAATTTATCTAATAGGAAATTTAACCGACTGTTCATCTGCCTAAAAATAAATTTACCCAACTGACCATTAGTTTAATGGAAAATTTACACAAATTTTGTCTAAGAGGAAATTTATCCGACAGTCCATTTGGCTAGGAGGAAATTTACCCGACTTTCCATTTACCTAAAATGATCCATTTGCCTAAAAAGAAATGTACCCAAAATTAGTCTAATAGGAAATTTACCCACCTTTCCATTTGTTTAAAAGGAAATTTACCCGAAAATTGTCTAAAAGGAAATTTATGCGACTGTCCATCTGTCTAACAGGAAATTTACCAAAAATTTGTCTAAAAGGAAATTACCCAATTGTCCATGTGTTTAACCGGAAGTTTACCCGAAATTTGTCTAACCAGAAATTTATCTGAAATTTATATAAAAGGAAATTTACCTGAAATTTGTCTAACCAGAAATTTATCTAAAATTTATCTAAAAGGAAATTTACCAAAATTTGTCTAATCAGAAATTTACCCGAAATTTGTCTAAAAGGAATTTTACCCAAAATTTATTTAAGAGTAAATTTACCTGACTGTCCATATGTCTAAAGGGAAATTACCCGAAATTTGTCTAAAGAGAAATTTGCCCGACTGTCAATTTGTCTAAGGAACTTTACCTAAAATTTGTCTGACTGGAAATTACCTGACTTTCCCTGTGTCTAATAAGAAATTTAGCTGAAATTTATCTAATAGTAAAATTGACTCGACTGTCCATCTATCAAACAAGAAATTTACCCGAAATTTGTCTAATAAGAAATTTACGCGCCTTTCCATATGTCTAAAAGGGGATTTACCCAAAATTTATATAATAAGGAATTTAACCGACTGTCCATCAGTCTAATAAGAAATTTACCCAAAAATTTTATAATGGGAAATTTACCCGATTGTCCGTCAGTCTAACAGGAAATTAACCGACTGTCCATTTGTCTAATAAGAATTTTACCTGAATTTGTCTAAACAGAAATTTAACCGTCTGTCTATTTGTCTAAAAGAAAATTTACCTGACTATCCGTTTGTCTAATGGGAAATTTACCTGACTTTACATTTATATAAAGGTAAATTTATCCGAATGTCCATTTGTCTAAAGGGAAATTATCTGAAATTGTCTAAATGTAAATTTACCGGACTGTTAATTTGCTTAATAAAAATTTACCCAAAATTTGTCTAATAGGAAATTTACCTGACTATCATTCACCTTCCTATAGTTGTCTTTTATTTTCAACTAGTTATTTTTTCATCTTCTTCCAGTTGTCTTTCATGTTCTACTGGTTCTCTTTCATGTTATACTGGGTTCCCTTTCATATTCTATTGGTTGTCTTTCATTATCTTCTAGTTGTCCTTTCATCTTCTATTGGTTGTCTTTCAACTTATACTAGTTGTCTTTCATCTTCTACTAGTTGTCTTTCATCTTCTACTGCATGTCATTCATCTTTTTCTAGTTGTCTTTAAATTTTGATTGTTTGTCTTTCATGTTCTACTTGATGTCTTTCATATTCTTCTAGTTGTCTTTAAACCCTAAACCCTAAACCCTAAACCTTTCATTTTCTAAACCCTAAACCCTAAACCCTAAACCCTAAACCCTAAACCCTAAACCTTTCATTTTCTACTTGATGTCTTTCATGTTCTACTTGTCTTTCATATTCTTCTAGTTGTCTTTCATTTTCTACTGATTATTTTTCATCTTCTTCTAGTTGTCTTTTCATCTTCTTCTAGTTGTATTTCATTTTCTACTCGTTGTGTTTCATCTTCTTCTATTTGTCTTTCATGGTCTACTCAATGTCTTAAATGTTCTACTGGTTTTCTTTCACCTTCTTCTAGTTGTCTTTCATCTTCTACATTCCTCTAGTTGTATCTCATTTTTTTCTAGTTGTCTTTCATCTTATACTAGTTGTTTTTCATATTCCTCTATTTATCTTTCATCTTCTAGTTGTCTTTCATCTTCCACCATTTGTCTTTCATCCTGTTCTAGTAGTATTTCATCTTCTACTACTAGTCTTTCATGCTCTACTGGTTGTCTTTCATCTTCTTGTAGTTTTCCTTCATCTTTTTTTAGTTCTATTTTATCTTCTCCTTGTTGTGTTTCATCTTCTTCGTGTTGTCTTTCATGCTCTACTAGTTGTCTTTCATATACTCCTGGATGTATTTCATCTTCTGCTGGTTGTCTTTCATCTTGCACTAGTTGTTTTTCATATTCTTATATTTGTCTTTCATCTTCTTCTATCTTTCATCTTCTACTGGTTGTCTTTCATTTTGTTCTGGTAGTCTTTCATCTTCTATTAGTAGTCTTTCTTGTTATACTTGTCTTTATTTTCTTCTAGTTTTCTTTAATCTTCTTCTGGTTGTCTTTCTTCTTCTTGTAGTTTTCTTTCATCTTCTTCTAATTGTCTTTCATCCTATATTAGTTGTGTTTCATCTTCTTCTTGTTGTCCTTAATGCTCTACTGGTGTTCTTTCATCTACTGTTGTTTGTATTTAATCTCTTCTAGTTCTCTTTCATCTTCTTCTAGTTGTCTTTCATCTTCTCCTTGTAGTGTTTCATCTTCTTCCTGTTGTATTTTATGTTCCACTGGTTGTCTTTCATCTAGTACTGGTTGTATTTTATCTTCTTCTAGTTGTCTTTCATCTTGTACTAGTTGTTTTTCATCTTCTTCTATTTGTCTTTCATATTCTTCTAGTTGTCTTTCATCTTCTACTAGTTGTCTTTCATTACCTTAATGTTGTACTTCATCTTATATTTGTGTTTCATCTTCTTCTATTTGGATTTCATCTTCTACTAGTTGTCTTTCATCTTCTACTGGTTGTCTTTATCTTCTTCTGGATGTCGATCATCTTCTTCTGGTTGTCTTTCATTTTCTATTGATTGTCTTTCATGTTTTACTAGTTGTCTTTCGTCATCTTTAAGTTATTTTTTCATCTTGTACTAGTTCTTTTTTATGTTCTACTGGTTGTCATTTATCATCTTCTAGTTTTCTTTCATCTTCTTTTGATTATCTTTCATGTTCAACTAGTTTTTCATCTTTTTCTAGGATGTCTTCAACTTCTTCTAGTTGTCTTTCATATTCTACTGGTTGTTTTTCTTCTTCTACTTATTGTCTTTCATCTCCTACTGATTATCTTTCATCTCCTACTGAATGTCGTTCATCTTCTTCTAGTTGTCTTTCATGTTCTACTAGTTATTTTTCATCTTCTTCTTCTTGTCTTTCATCTTCTTCTGATTGTCCTTCATCTTCTACTGGTTGTCTTTCATGTTCAACTTGTTTTATTTCATCTTCTACCGATTATCTTTCATCTTCTACTGGTTGTCTTTCATCTTCTTCTAGTTGTCTTTCATGTTCTGCTGGTTGTTTTTAATGTTCAACTGATTGTCTTTCATCTTCTACTGGCTGTCTTTTCATCTTCTACTAGTTGTCATTTATCTTTTTCTTGTTATCTTTGATCTACTTCTAGTTGTTTTTTATTTTCTACTAGTTGTTTTTCATCTTCTTCTAGTTATCTTTCATCTTCTTCTAATTGTTTTTCATCTTCTACTTGTTGTACTTCATTTTCTTCTAGTTGTCTTTCGTGTTCTACTAATTGTCTTTCATGTTCTACTAGTTGCCTGTCATCTTCTTCTGGTTATCTTTTATCTTCTTATTGTTGTGTTTCATGTTCTACTAGTTGTCTTTAATCTTCTTCTAGTTGTCTTTTCATCTTGTACTGGTTGTCTTTGATGTTCTCCTAGTTGTCATTCATCTTCTTCTTATTGTCTTTCATCTTCTTTTGGTTGTCTTTCATGTACTACTAGTTGTTTTTCATCTTCTTCTAGATGTATTTCAATTTCTTCTAGTTGTTTTTCATATTCTACTGGTTGTTTTTCATCTACTACTGGTTGTATTTCATCTTTTTCTAGTTGTTTTTCATCTTCTACTAGTTGATTTTCATCATCTTCTATTTGTCTTTCATATTCTTCTATTTGTCTTTCATCTTCTACTGATTGTTCTTAATTTTCTTCTGGTTGTTCCTCATCTTATAGTTTTCATCTTTTTCAATTTGTTTTTCATGTTTTTTAAGTTGTCTTTCATGTTCTACTGGTTGTCGTTCATCTTCTTCTAGATGTATTTAATCTTCTACTAGTTATTTTTCATCTTTTTCTAATTGTTTTTCATTTGTACAAGTTGTCTTTTATCCTCTTCTAGTTGTCTTTCATGTTCCACTGGATGTCTTTCATGTTCCACTGGATGTCTTTCATCTTCTAATGGTTTTCTTCTAGTTGTCTTTCATCTTCTACTGGTTGTATTTCATCATTTTCTAGTTTTTTTCATCTAGTACTGGTTGTCCTTCATCTTCTAGTTGTGTTTCATCTTCTTCTATTTGTCTTTTATCTTCTTCTAGTTATTTTTCATCTTCTACAGGTTCGCTTTCATCTTCTACTAGTTGTCTTTCATCTTCTATTGGTTTTTCTTTCATGTTCTACTTGATGTATTTCATCTTCTTCTAGTTAGTTTTTATCTTCTTCTAGTTAGTTTTCATCTTCTTATAGTTGTTTTTTCATCTTTTACTAATTGTCTTTCATTTTCTTCTAGTTGTATTTCATGTGCTACTGGTTGTTTTTCATATTCTTCTGGTTGTCTTTCATATTCTTCTGGTTGTCTTTCATATTCTTATGGTTGTCTTTCATGTTCTACTGGTTGTCATTAATCTTCTTGTAGTTGTCTTTTATTTTTCTTTAGGTTGTCATTCATGTACTACTAGTTGTTTTCATCTTCTTCTAGATGTCTTTCAACTTCTTCTAGTTGTCTTTGATCTTATTCTAGTTATCTTTCATCATTTTCTAATTGTTTTACATCTTCTACTAATTGTCTTTCATTCTCTTCTAATTGTTTTCCATATTTTACTTATTGTTTTCATGTTCTTCTATTTTTCTTTCATCTTCTTCTAGTTATTTTTCATTTTCTTCTGGTTGTCTTTCATCTTCCACTGGTTGTCTTTCATATTCTTACTGGTTTTCTTTCATGTTCTACTGGTTGTCTTTCTTCTTCTATTTGTTGTCTTTCATGTTCTACTGGTTGTCTTTCATGTTTTACTGGTTGTTTTTCATATTTTACAATGTTCTAGTTGTTTGTCATCTTCTTCTAGTTGTCTTTCATGTTTTACTAGTTGTTTTTCATCTTCTTCATGTTGTCTTTCATCTTCTTCTAGTTGTCTTTCATCATCTTCTAGTTGTCTTTTCATCTTGTACTGGTTGTCTTTGATGTTCTACTGGTTGTAATTCATCTTCTTTTTGTTGTCTTTCATCTTCTTCTAGTTGTCTTTCATGTTTTACTGGTCGTCTTTAATCTTCTACTGCATGTCATTCATCTTCTTCTAGATGTCTTTCATGTTCTACTAGTTGTTTTCTTCTAGTTGTCTTTCTTGTTTAACTATATGTCGTCCATCTTTTTCTTGTTGTGTTTCATCTTCTTCTAGTTGTCTTTAATGTTATGCTTGTTGTTTTTCATGTTCTCATTTTCTTCTAGTTGTCTTTCATTTTTTTCTAGTTGGCTTTCATGTTCTACTAGTTGTTTTTCATCTTCTTATAGATGTCTTTCATGTTAAGATAGTTTTTCATCTTTTATTGGTGTCTCTCATCCTCTAAATAGTCTTTCATCTTTCATGTTATACTGGTTGTTTTTTCATATTTTTCTTGTTGTTTTTCATGTTCTACAAGTTGTTTTTCTACTTCTTTTAGTGTCTTTCATTTTCTCCTTGTTATGTTTCATCTTCTTCGTGTTGTCTTTCATCCTCCACTGGTTGTCTTTCATGATCTTACTGGTTGTTTTTGTTCTTCTACTAGTTGTCTTTCATCTTCTTCTAGTTATCTTTCATGTTCTACTGGTTGTCTTTCATCATCTTATAGTTGAATTTTTATTTTGTACTGGTTGTCTTTGATGTTCTACTGGTTGTCATTCATCTTTTTCTTGTTGTCTTTTTATCTTCTCCTGGTTGTCTTTCTTGTAGTGCAAGTTGTTTTTCATCTTCTTCTTCTTGTCTTTTATCTTCTACTGGTTGTATTTAATTTTTTTCTGGTTGTCCTTCATCTTCTAGTTGTGTTTTATCTTCTTCTATCTATCTTTCGTCTTCTAGAACATCAAAGTCAACCAGAACAAGGTGAAAAGACAACCAGAAGATAATGAAAGACAACCAGTAGAACATGAAAAATAACTAGAAGAAGATGAAAGACAACCAATAGAAGTTCAAAGACAACCAGTAGATGATGAAATACAACAAATAGAAGTTAAAAGACAACTAGAAGAAGATCAAACACATCTAGAATATAATAGACAACTAGAAAAAGATTGAATACAACTTGAAGAAGATAAATGACAACTAGTAGAACATCAAAGACAACCAAAAGAAGATGAATGACAACTAGTAGAACATCAAAGACAACCAGAAGAAGAATAAAGGAAATGTGTAGAAGATGAAATACAACTAGTAGAAGATGAAAGCAACTAGAAGAAGATTAAATACAACCAGGAGTAGATGAAAGACAACCAGCAGAGCATGAAAGACAATAAGAAGAAGATGAATCACAACTAGTAGAAGATGAAAAACAACTAGAAGATGATGAAATACAACCAGTGGAACATGAAAGATAACCACTAGAAGATGAAAGACAACCAGTAGAACATGAAAGACAACTTGAAGAAGATGAAAGACAACTGGAAGAGAAAAACAACTAGTAGAACATGAAAACCAACAAGTAGAAGATGAATTACAACTAGTAGAACAAAGAAAACCAGTATAACATTAAAGATAACAGTAGAACCTGAAAAACAATCTGTACTAGATGAAAGACAACCATAAAAATGAAA
Organism: Carex myosuroides; assembly: GCA_028015225.1. Classification (NCBI taxonomy): domain Eukaryota; kingdom Viridiplantae; phylum Streptophyta; class Magnoliopsida; order Poales; family Cyperaceae; genus Carex; species Carex myosuroides. The sequence goes on from CM051465.1 coordinate 12,047,755, forward strand.
AACAACAAGAAGAAGATGGAAAACAACTAGTAGAAAATGAATGACAACCAGAAAAAGATGAACGACATCAAGTAGAACATGAAAGACAACATGTAGAAGATAGACAACCAATAGAAGTTTAAAGACAAGGTGTAGAAGATGAAATACAACTAGTAGAAGTTGAAAGACAACCAGAAAAAGATAAAAGACAAATAAAAGAAGGTGAAACACATATAGAAGATGGAGTACAATAAGAAGAAAATGAAAGACAACTAGTAGAAGATGAAAGACAAACCAAAAGAAGATGAAAGACAAACCAGAAGAAGATGGAAGACAACATGAATAAGATGAAAGACAACCAGTAGAAGATGAATGATAACTAGTAGATGATAAAAGACAATTAGAAGAAGATTAAATACAACCAGGAGTAGATGAAAAACAACAAGAAGAAGATGAAACACAACTTGGAGAAGATTGATCAGAGTCAAAATGATGATGAATTACGTAGGATTTTGACTTAGGTTTTGCATATTTTTTCACACTTATGTTTAATTAATTAGAGAAAAAGGCTACTGTCACTGTCACTGTCACCCTTCTTTATGTTTTATTACAGAAATAGGTTTTGGGACTATTTTACACCAAATGGAGCAAGAATCGGGTCAATCAGATCAGCGACGCTCATCGACTAAGTCTCTGTTACGGTCCATATTGCCTAATACGGACCCAGCCGAATACGGATCAGGAGATAGCGTGATACGCATTAAACCCTTCAGCGACATGGTCTCACGGACTGTATCACCTGATACAGACCGTAATCAAGGCGCCTCTTGGGGAATAACTGCTGACAGCTGTATCCAGATCAGTTTCTTGGCCTCCACTCAACTCCAGACGTCCCTTCGCTCCTATATAAGCACCCTAGACATAATTGTTTAGTATCTTTGTAATTTGGGTTAGATTTAATTAAGTGAGAAAGAGATGAGTGATTGTAACCATGCCATTCTGCGGCTAAGTTCCTTTCTTAGGGGCTAGGGAGTAAATCTTGTTACTCTTGATGTCTTGATATATATATTTTCTGTTGATTATGATTTCTTATTGTTTAATCGAAATGCTTTTGTGATTTATTATCCCTTCATCAAAATTCGATGATCTAGTTTAATCTGTTAGGGTAGTGACAGTACTTTAATGGTAAGAGAAACTATGTTGCACGAATTAGCCTCGTTGGGATTTATTAGATTTATGTGAAGAAAACCTTAGCGGGGAAACCATAAATCGGAACAACAAAACGCGAACCAAGTTCCATCATTTGCGTAAGATAAATCACAGTGATCTGTGTAGCAACTTGTGTATTTAAGAGATCAGTCATTTGCATAAGATAACTCGCAGTGTCCTATGTAGAATCTCGATCAAAGATTTGTCATTCCTGCGTAAGATAACTCGCAGTGACCTATGTGGTGTCTTTTATAAAACAACAATAGGAAATCAGACCCGACAGAAGTATATTATCAAAATGGATTGAGTAGCAATGGTGTGCCGAAACCCTAGGAATTCTCATCTCTATCTTTATTTTAATTACTTTTAATTGTTTCTAAATTTACATTGATCACAACATCAACGCTCAATTTTCAGATTTCGTCTAGCCTGTCAAAAGATTGTGATTTGATCGCTCAAGACTCTGAACCAATATTCCCTGTGGATCGACCTCGAATATACTACTCGATAGGATTGTGCGCTTGCAGTTCGAACCGATAACATTTCCGAGTTTATAAATTTTAAAAGAAACATCGCTATCTTTTGAGTGATCAAAGATGAAAGACAACTAAAAGAAGATTAAAGACAACTAGAAGAAGATGAAAGACTACCAGTTCAACATAAAAGACAACTACAATAGAAGACGAAAGACAACAAGAAGAAGATGAAAGATAACTAAAAAAAGATGAACGACAACCAGTAGAAGAAGAACGGCATCCAGTAGAAGATGAAATACATTCAGAAGAAGATGAATGACAATCAGTAAACAAAGACAACAGTAGAACATGAAATACAACTAGTACTAGATGAAAGACAACAAGAACAAGATGAAACACACCTAGTATTAGATGAAAGACAACTAGAAAATAATGAAAGACAATCAATAGAACATGAAAGACAACTAGAGGAAGATGAAACACAACCAGTAGGAGATGAAAGATAACTATAAAAAGATGAAAGACAACCAGTGGAACAAGAAAGACAACCACTAGAAGATAAAAGACAACCAGTAGAACATGAAAGACAACGAGAAGAAGATGAAAGACAACGAGAAAAAGATGAAAAACAAACATGAAAAATAACTTGAAAAAGATGAAAAACAACCAGTAGAAGTTAACATACATCTAGAAGAAGATAAATGACAACCAGTAGAACAAACACAACTAGATGAAGATAAAAAGACAATGACAAGAAGATGAAACACAACTAGTAGAAGATGAAAGACAACCAAAAGATGATGAAAGACAACAAGTAGAACATAAAAGACAATTAGTAGAATATGAAAGACAAATAAAAGAAGATGAAACACAAAGATGAAGTACAACAAGAAGAAAATGAAAGACAAATAGTATAAGATGAAAAACAATCAAAAGAAGATGGAATACAACCTGAAGAAGATGAATAACAACCAGTAGAATATCAAAGACAACCAAGAAAAAATGAAAGACAATGTGTAGAAGATGAAAGACAACCACTGGAAGATGAAAGACAAATATAATAAGTTGAAACACATCTAGAAGATGAAGTACAACAAGAAGAAAATGAAAGACAACTAGTAGAATTTGGAAGACAACAAGAAAAAAGATGAAACACAACTAGGAGAAGATGAAAGACAACTAGAAGATGATGAAAGACAATCAGTGGAACATAAAAGATAACCACTAGAAGATGAAAAGACAACCAATAGAACATGAAAGACAACTTGTAGAAGATGAAATACAACTAGAATATGATGAAAGATAACAAGCAGAACATGAAAACAATTAGAAGAAGATGAAAGACAACCAGAAAAAAATAAAAGACAACTAGTAGAACATGAAAGACAACTAGAAGAAGATGTCAAACAACTAGTAGAAAATGAATGACAACCAGAAAAATATGAACGACATCAAGTAGAACATGAAAAACAATCTGGAGAAGTTGAAAGACAACCAATAGAAGTTTAAAGACTACCAGTAGAAGATAAAATACAACCAATAGAAGTTGTAAGACAACTAGAAGAAGATGATGAAACACATCTAGAAGATAAAGTACAACAAGAAGAAAATGAATGACAACTAGTACAAGATGAAAGACAATAAGAAGAAGATGGAATACAACCTGAAGAAAATGAATGTCAACCGGTAGAATATCAAAGACAACAAGAAGAAGATTAAAGACAATGTGTAGAACATCAAAGACAACTAGTAGAAGATGAAAGACGACTAGAAGAAGATGGAAGACAATAAGAAGAAAATGAAAAACAACTAGTAGAACATGAAAGACAACTAGATGAAGATGAACGACAACCAGTAGAATATGAAAGACAACTAGTAGAAGACGAAAGACAACTAGAAGAAGATTAAATACAACAGGAGTAGATGAAAGACAACCAGCAGAGCATGAAAGACAACAACAAAAAGATGAAACACAACTACAAGATGATGAAAGATAACTAGTGAAACATGAAAGATAACCACTAGAAGATGAAAGACAACAAATAGAATTTGAATAACAACTAGAAGTAGATAAATGACAACTAGAAAAAAATGAAAAACAACACGTAGAACATGATAAACAACTATAATAAGATGAAATACAACCAGTAGAAGATTGAATACATAAAGAAGAAGATGAAAGACAAAGTAATAGATTAAAAACAACGAGAAGAAGATTAAAGACAACTAGAAGAAGATGATAGACAACCAGTAAAACATGAAACACCATTAGTAGAACATGAAAGATAACTGGAAGAAGATGAAAGACAACCTGTAGAACATGAAAGACAATTAGTATAACATGAAATACAACTAGAAGAAAATAAAACACAACTAGTAGAAAATGAAAGACAACTAGAAGAAGATGAACGACATCCAATAAAACATGAAAGACAACCAGTGAAAGATAAAAGACAACCAGTAGAAGATAAAGGACAATTAGTTGAACATTAAAGACAACTAGTAAAAGATGAAAGACGAGCAGAAAAAGATGAAAGACAACAAGAAAAAAATGAAAAACAACTAGTAGAACATAAAAGACAACTAAATGAAGATGAACGACATCCAGTAGAAGATGAAAGACAACTAGAAGATGTTGAAAGACAAGTAGAAGAAGATGAAACACAGATAGAATATGAAAGACAACCAGATTCTTCTACTAGTTGTTTTTCATCTTCTTCTAGTTGTCTTTCATCTTCTACTAGTTTGTCTTTCATTTTCTTCTTGTTGTCTTTCATGTTCTACTAATTGTCTCGCACATTCTACTAGTTGTCTTTCATCTTTTTCAAGTTGTCTTGCATGTTCTACTAGTTGTCTTTGATGTTTTCATGGTGGTCTTTATTTTATTGGTTGTCATTCATCTTCTTCAGGTCGTATTCCATCTCCTTCTTATTGTCTTTCATCTTCTACTAGTTGTCTTTCATTTTCTTTTCATCTTCTAGATGTGTTTCATCTTCTTCTATTTGTCCTTAATCTTCTTCTAGTTGTCTTACAACTTCTATTGGTTGTATTTAATCTTCTACTGGTTGTCTTTAAACTTTTATTGGTTGTCTTTCATCTTCTATAGGTTGTCTTTCATGTTCTACTTGATGTCGTTCATCTTTTTCTAGTTGTCATTTATTTTTTACTGGTTGTTTTCCATCTTCTTCTAATTGTCTTTCATGTTCCACTGGTTGTCTTTCATGTTCTACTTCTTTCATTTTTTTCTGGTTGTTTTTCATGTTCCACTAGTTGTCTTTCATCATCTTCTAGTTGTCTTTCATCTTCTTCTTGTTATCTTTCATGCTCTGCGGATTGTCTTTCATCTACTCCTGGTTGTATTTAATCTTCTTCTATTTGTCTTTCATCTTCGACTAGTTGTCTTTCATGTTCTACACATTGCCTTTCATTTTCTTCTGGTTGTCTTTGATGTTCTACTGGTTGTCATTTCTTCAGGTTGAATTCCTTCTTCTTCTAATTGTCATTCATCTTCTACTAATTGTCTTTCATTTTCTTCTAGATGTGTTTCATCTTCTTCTATTTATCTTTCATCTTCTTCTAGATGTGTTTCATCTTCTTACCACTTCTATTGGTAGTATTTCATCTTCTACTAGTTGTCTTTAAACTTTTATTGGTTGTCTTTCATCTTCTACAGGTTGTCTTTCATGTTCTACTTTATGTCGTTCATCTTTTTCTGGTTGTCATTCATTTTCTGGTAGTTATTTTTCATCTTCTTCTAGTTGTCTTTCATGTTCTACTGATTGTTTTTCATATTTTACTGGTTGTCTTTCATTTTTTAAGGTTGTATTTCATCTTCTTCTAGTTGTTTTCATGTTCTGGTTGTTGTCTTTCATCTTCTTCTAGTTGTGTTTCATCTTCTCGTTGTCTTTTATGTTCTTCTAGTTGCTTTCATCTTTTAGTAGTTGTCTTTCATGTTCCATTTGTTGTCTTTAATCTTCTTATAGTTGTCTTTCATTTTTGTTTGTTGTGTTTCATCTTCTTCTAGTTGTCATGTTCTACTGGTTGTCTTTCATCATCTTTTAATTGTTCTTTCATCTTGTACTGGTTGACTTTGATGTTCTATGGGTTGTCTTTCATCATCTTCTAGTTGTCTTTCAAGTTTACTGTTGGTTTTCATGTTCTACTGGTTGTTTTTCATCTTATATTGGATGTCGTTCATCTTCTAATGGTTGTCTTTGATCATCTTGTAGTTCTCTTTCATCTTCTTGTTGTTGTCTTTCATCTTCTCTTTGTTCTGTCTTGTTCCTATTATCTTTCATGCTATACTGGATGTCGTTCATGTTTTTCTGGTTGTCTTTTATTTTGTACGATTTGTTTTGCATATTTTTCTAGTTATCTTTCATGTTCTACTGGTTGTCTTTCTGTTTTTTCTTGTTGTACTTCATCTTCTTCTAGTTATTTTCATGTTCTGGTTGTTGTTTTTCATCTTCTTCTAGTTGTCTTTCATCTTCTACAAGTTGTGTTTCATCTTCTTCTCGTTATCTTTCATCTAGTACTGGTTGTTTTTCATTTTCCTTCTGGTTGTCTTCATTCTACTGGTTGTAATTCATCTTCTTCTTGATGTATTTAATCTTCTACTGGTTTGTTTTCATTTTTAATTTGTTGGTTTTCATGTTCTACTAGTTGTTTTTTATCTTCTTCTAGTTTTCTTTCATCTTCTTCTAGTTGTCTTTCATCTTCTATTGGTTGTCTTTCATCTTCTATTGTTTAATGTTCCACTGGTTGTCTTTTATCATCTTCTAGTTGTCTTTCATCTTCTCCTAGTTGTGTTTTCATCTTCTTCTAGATGTGTTTCATCTTTAATCTTCTTTTAGTTGTCTTTCAACTTCTATTGGTTGTATTTAAACTTCTATTGGTTGTCTTTCATCGTCTACAGGTTGTCTTTCATGTTCTATTTGATGTCGTTCATCTTTTTCTAGTTGTCATTCTTTTTCTAGGTGTGTTTCATCTTCTTCTTGTTGTGTTTTATATAGTACTAGTTGTCTTTTATGTTCTATTGTTGTTTTTGATGTTCTACTGGTTGTCATTTATCTTCTTCAAGATGTATTTCATCTTCTACTGGATGTTGTTCATCTTCAACTGGCTGTCTTTCATTATCTTGTAGTTCTTTTTTCTTTTTGTTGTCTTTTATCTTCTCTTTGTTGAGTTTCATGTTCTTCCTGTTATCTTTCATGTTATATTGGATGTCGTTCATCTTTTTCTGGTTGTCTTTCATTTTCTATGAATTATTTTGCATCTTTTTCTGGTTGTCTTTCATGTTCTACTAGTTGTCTACCATTTTTTTTCTGGTTGTCTTTCATCTTCTTCTCGTTGTCTTTCATGTTCTGTTGGTTGTCTTTCATCAACTTCTAGTTGTCTTTCATGTTCTACTAGTTGTGTTTCATCTTCTTCTCGTTGTCGTTCATCTAGTATTGATTGTCTTTGATGTTCTACTGGTTGTAATTCATCTTCTTGATATATTTCATCTTCTACTAGTTGTCTTTCATATTCTTTTAGTTGTCCTTCATCTTCTAGTTGTGTTTCATCTTCTTCTATTTGTCTTTTATCTTCTTCTATTTGTTTTTCATCTTCTTCTAGTTATTTTTCATCTTCTTCAAGATGTATTTCTTCTTCTACTGGATGCCGTTCATTTTTTTTCTGGTTGTCGTTCATTTTTAACTAGTTGTTTTCAATCTTCTTCGGTTCTACTAGTTGTCTTTCATGTTCTAATGGTTGTCTTTCATCTTGTTCTATTTGTCTTTCATCTTCTTCTTCTTGTCTTTTCATTTTCTACTTATTGTCTTTCATTTTCTACTTATTGTCTTTCATTTTCTTCAGGTTGTCCTTCATGTTCTAGTTGTGTTTCATCTTCTTTTATTTGTCTTTGAACTTATTCTAGTTGTCTTTTGTTATAACCCGTAGAATTAAATCTAATTAATTAGACTAATAATCAAAATTAAAAACTAATTAAAAACTTAAGTTAATTAAATAATTAGATTTACATATATAAATATATTTTTAAACCAATTAGAAAAGAAATATATAAGATGTGGAAATTTTTTTTACAAGCAATAATTTTTCCTTTTAATAATTTCCATTATCGAAAACAAAATCGAATTTGATTGATTAATAAGTTGACGAATAAATTTAGAAATAAATTCGATAGTGGCCGATAAATCTGAACAAATTTCTAAACTCAGCTCCCACGAAAATTTAATTAGGTTAAGCTTTCTTATCCAGGTTTTAACTCAAATTAGTTTTGGATTTATCTCAGCCCTCTGATTTTTATTTCTGCACGAATCTCAAAGGGGACTATTTGCTTGTTTTTAAGGGACCCCTCTCTTCCTGCTCTCCTTCACCCTCTCTGTCCCGAACCCTAGCCCTCCTCTCTTTTTCCTCCGCGGCTTCTCACTCTCTCTTTGCTCTCTGCACGCATGCCCCACAGGGGTTCCCCTCTTTGGTTTCCGCTGCCTTACTGGAGAAGGAAGGTGAGGCGATTCTTGGTGTGTTAGTCGTTCCCGCTCTCGGGTTGTCCCATCTCTTGTCAGAGGACCACGCCTCTTCTATGACTTGTTGCTCTTAGCAACGATAGTCGTCGCTGTCCCGTCGGGTTAGCTCGTGGGTTGAGTACCTACTCTCTGAGAGAATTGATTTTTATGATTTCTCTCTCCCAGGTTATATATTCTCTTTCTCTTAATTTTTCGGTTCTTGTTTGGTTTTAACTCTCATGTGCTGAGGCCTTTACCATTTCTCCCTCTTTTTCGTTTTTTTTTTCACTACTTGATAGTATCAATCGAAACCTTATAGTTTCGATCTCTGTGCTTTCGGTTTTGTTTGTTCCCTTGGTGCTGGCTTGTGTCACTTGGAGCTGCCGGTGCCTTTTGTTGTGATTTTTCTAGTGCCGGCCAGTCTTGTTGCCCTTTTTACAGTTGGAGCCTTATCGGATAATCTTTGCACACCCCCTTTAATTTTATAGTGTAATTGGGTTACGACTTGTGCCTCGTTGATTTGAGCGATGGTTCGTAAGAATTGAATTGAAATTGCTGAATTTCGGGTTGTTGAATTTCCCGATTCGGATAGTGAGTTGGCCAACTGTCGCGTTAATTTGAGCTGTGATTTCTTTGGTTCTGTGTGCTTGTTCCCGAATCTGTGTGACTGGCTTGTTTGTGAAATTTGAGCATTCGGTGTTGAACCTTTATGGCACTCGGTACCAGTCGTACCAGCCCAGTGTGTTTTACTGGTACCGGCCCCTACTTTCCTTCTTTCTGTTGTTTTGTTGTACTGATTCAGCTACTGGTAATTGGTACCAGTAGCCTCTGTTTTCGTTCTTGTTATGCCCTCTGATGAACTTGTGTTGCTTTGTGCTTAATTGGGTACCAAGCCTTGACCTGGCAGGGACCATGTTGTGAATAATTGTAATTTAGGGACCCATGCGTAAAATTGTATAAGATTAAGGGGTGTGGTTGTAAGTTCTTGACTTAGGGTAATTTTCTTAAATTGTGGGGCTGAATTGTAAAATGGAAATAACTAAAATGAGATGGGGTTCGGCTGAATCTGTACATGAATTAAATTGGGTCATGTATTTTTGGGGCTTAAGCCCTAAACCGAAATTTAAACAAAAATTTATTAAAAGTGACAAATTAATTAATTATAAAAGATACCATTATTTAAAAGTAATTTTTATTAATTAAAGTATGTTAGTATATATATTCTAAGGACAAATAGAAACATTAGGTGATGATAGAACTACGTACGATTAAATTATGTACATGTATATGTTATGTACTTAAGAATATATGTGTATAAACTCAATTGAATATTTCTTTTATAACGCAATGTAGTTTATTAATAAACTATGTGAATACTATTTAACTTATAATGATATTATTTAAATAAAATTGATTAACTAATAAATAAATAAATCAGGATTGTTTTGCACCATATATATCTCCATTCCATTATTAAGCATGTTGATGTCCTAATCCGTCAACGGTTACGATTGAAAGATGAAATTTCGGATTTAATATCAGCCCTCCAATCACATAATCTGTTATCTTTTGATTAAATGCATCTTTTTTATGTGTAGAAGACTATATTTAGTTAAAAATATACCCGCTACATGTATAGCCACACATAATATTGCGCTGACGTCCGCTTTTTCTCTGATTTGGAATCTACGAAGGGAACATCTCTCTTGATTTTTCTCTTTTCCCCATTAATCCTATTTTCTCTATGGCCGCCATGGTTGGCTTCTCCTCCGGCGAATCATCTCGGTGGTGGAGGCGCCGTCATAAGGACTCCTCGCTCATAATGCACAAGGCTTCTCCTCCTCCGGCCAATCATTTCTCTGCGCCTGCCATGGTTGGCTTCTCCTCCTACGACGAATCATCTCGGAGGAGGCGTCGCCACAAGGACTCCTCGCTCAAGGCGCGTAAGTATCAGCGCTGAGGGATGAAGCGCCGCCACCGCTTCGCCGCCGTAGATCTCCCGTCGATTCTTCCACTTCCTAAACCTGTAAAACTAAGATTAATATGCTCTTACTCTTCATTTAGGTGTCGAATTGTCTCACATATGCTTCGACTTTATCTCATTTGAGGAGGCTGAACTCTCCTATTGGGCGTGAAGGTTAGTTTTGTACTTTACAAGGAAGAAGAGCAGCGTGAGTGAGCTATACTTACGATGCTTTCTTTGTATGCTTTCTTTGTGTGTCTCTACCTACACAGAGGTAAAGTACTGCCTTCCTTTTTCTTTGCTTATAACTGTTTTGTAAAAGGTATAGATTGGTTGTCAAACAAAGCTAAAACTAAGTAGGCATTAGATTGAAGATTTTTTATCAGTTTGAACTCATTTCTTGATGAATTAAATTAATTCCTGCTACATACATAATCGTTTTTGAACTCAGAACATATTGATTAAGTCAGCTTATGAGGTTGCATATGAAGATGACCTAACTGGTACAAGGTCTGACAATTGGTGCCGTACCATTTCATATTCTTTGAGGTTTTAAGCTAAATTTTTAGCAATTCACATTGTGTTAATCTTGCATTATGTATAGTATGTATCTAAACTTATATCAATCGGATTTAAGGTTTTGACAATTGGTTCCATACCCTTTCTTATTTACTGGTCTTCAGACTCATTTCTTTTTTAAAAATTTTGCCCAATTTTCTTTACATTTTGTTTTCATGACTATCTAATGAAAGGCTAAAATTTAGAAGTATGTAACGAAGGTGCATATGCGCATCTGTAAAGGTACAAGTTTCTGCTACATCAAAATTCAATGTCTTTAACTTTGATCAATTATAAACTCAACCTTTTTCTTTATTTTTCATATCATAATTGATCTGATTATTTCTCTTAATCTATTACTTAAGAAAATCTATAAAAATGAAAAATATGTGCTTCTAAGCATGTTCTATATGCTGTATAAATTTCAAACATAGATTCAAAACCTTCTGGGATATATGATTTTTATTGGAAAATTTCCTAAACTGCCCTTGATAGTAACAATAGAACAATTCCTTCTATCTTTTTTATTCTTCATGTGTATTATTGCGTGATGACTTTTCTAAAGACTGAAATTAAGTTTAAAATAAGAAAAGCAAGCAATAAAATTAAAAGAATACAAAAAAAAACTCCAATGAAAGCTTTGATTTTTAACATTTTTTAACACTTCCTCAACAATTAGTAAGGTCTCTTCATTTCTTTATTTTCTTTCATCAACAGCATCATCTATATATACTTGGCATTTTCTGCCTTCTTGTATCTCTTCTGAGAAATTAGTGAAATTGGTTCAATTTTCTTATCTGTTTGTTCAAATGTCGCACCCTGTGATTGAATTGAGATCGCGGTCGTTGCACAAGATGCCGTCGGGGCATGACGCATCAGCCCCAAGATCCCCAAGATGCAAAGATTGTTTCTTTTAATCTCTTTTCATATTCCATCTAAATTGAATAAGCATTTTGTGTCCATTATTATATTATAATTGGGGATCCTTATATTAGATCGCGGTCTTCTTGTAAACAGGACCTAACTGGGACATAATTTGGGCGGTTGGGAGGTGGGCCTTGTGGAGAGAGGAACAATGTTCTCAGGAGAGTACAAAATAACAAAGAAACTGGTAAAATGAAACAGTACCCCAGATTCAACAGTGGCACTCCACACTATAGGAAACATGCAGGGATTAGACACAGGGACTGGGCTGAGAGATTTTGCACTTTATTGCGGTACTATATTCATTGTAATTGAGGTTAATTAGGTTACAAAGGCGCTGGAGATTGGTGATTTTATTTTAATTTCCTGAGATGTAAATAGATGATTGTAAAAAATATCTTTATTAATGAAAATGTTGGTAGGCCAAGCTTACCGACCTTAAATATCAGCAAATAAAATGAATTAGTTAAAAACTTTTGAGGGGTTGGCCTTAATAGAGCTTCCTGCGAATACAGTACAGTTTTAGGTGTAGTGAAGAGGGGTTTGCATAATTTGTCTCTCTTTATCCACATTTTATTTTTCTGGTCTATATTTTAATTGGAATGAAATATTTGATTACTGTTGTACATTAATTAGAAATTGTTTGATTATACTCCCCATATTTTTGGTCTAGATATAGGGGAGGCATGATTTTCATTTTTTAATAGAGGGTAAAATACGTAATTTATAAATTTGAAATGAGTTTTAATAGAAAAGTCAATAAGTTGGAAAAAAATTGTGAGAAATTTAGAAGGGTAAATATGATATTATGAATTTTAGAGGGAAAAATATGTAATTTTGAGATTTTTGAGGGGTATACATGAAATTCCCCTTTACAAAAAAGATGTCATTATTAGTAACCCATATATCATACCCATATATTGACAGTTTTTTTATGTGAATGTGTTATTTTGTATGAGATTTTTTTATTTTGTTATAATATTTTCCCGTTGCAACGCACGGGCAAGATACTAGTATATATATATATATATATATATATATATATATATATATATATATATGCAATTGACCTACCAAATCAATTATACATTAATTATGACACGTACTATTTAAAATATTATTTTAACTACTTGTTAACCCTAACTATATTATATAACCAATTAAAATAATTTAGTTACAACACATTTTAGATTAATTAGAATTTTAATTATTTAATAAATTAAGTAGTTAGATTTTTTAAAATAAATAGTTAAGTATTTAGATGTTTAAAATTAGTAATTAGAATTTATAAATTAAGTTAGTAGGAATTATACTTAAAGAAAATGACTTTCAATTAAAATATGTTGTTAATTAATAAAGGACAATTAATTAACAACATATTAATATTTTCGAATCATTACGATTACCAAAGTTTAGCTAACGGGACAATTAGATAATCACGTATTATTTTGTATTTATAAGTTTATCGACTTGTACAAATTATTGAAATAAGTTCGTACGATTTTAGAAATATTATAATTAAATAGTTAACGTTTATTAGTTAAGTACTTAGATTTAAAATTAATTAAGGAACGACTTTGTATTGCAAGTAATTAATTAAGAACTAAATAGTAGCAATTTAAATCAAGTAAGTTATATCTCAAGTAATTTAGCGTAAAAACCCGTAAATAACATTACTTAGGTATTTAACTAATTAGATGAGCAGTTTATCTTCAAATTAAAATATAACAGACGATTTAAGTACGTTAGATTAATTTAATTAGAGTTGGACCAACTTTTACGCTCAATCGGAATCGAGTCAAACTGACCGAACCGATTGAGCAGATTTGAATCTTAGTTAATTAATTAATTAAATACGAACACTTAGTGAAATTAATCAAACGGGGTAATAAGGGTTACGAATAATTAGTTTAGACCCTAATTAAGTTACGTCTAAATTACAGGTCAGCCGACCTACGTAGATTTCGACCCGTGGATCGATCCTGCTGACGCTTGTACAGGAGCAGGCGAGGATTACGTGGATCCCAGAGGCTATTAGCGCGTTCTACCCCTACAGCCATCAGGTGTGGGATATCTGCATTATTCTTTCGTGGCGTACTCTTACCAGTCGACCACTTGACCTGACATTCGCACTTTAAATTTAGTAGATGCATTAGAGCATGTTTAATCCTTTCTGAACTGTAATTAGTATTTGCATAAATCCCTTCTAAATCAGAATTTACTGCTTTCTTAGGAGTAGTGTAATTTAATATATATTATATTAGGTTATTAGCTTGTCTTCTTCTCGTAGAAGATAATATATTATTATTATTTTACGTGCATACGCATGCATTCGTGAGGGCTGAGCAGGGCTGAGTGACTTCGTTCCGTCTTGGTGTCACTTGGCATGGGACGGCCCGACAGCCACTGAGCCGAGCATCACTTGATTCTCGGATGGCCTTAGGATTTATATTATATGTATGACTTTGATTATATATCATTTTTGTTCATTTTACCATTACGTGTGGGCCGGACTCGAGCCCTGAGGCACGAAGACGATTCGGGAGTTATCCCCCCTACATTAGGAGCTACTTTGCCTAGAACGGGATTCCAAGCCGGGTAGTGTTGGGTAGAATCTTGTGCGAGGTTCCAAGACCGGCGAATCTTGGATAGAATCTTGTACGGGGTTCTAGCACCGGTTTGGGTAGAATCCATGTGTGGTGTTCCTATTGGACTGGCCGGACGGTAGAGTTCTCTCCTGCTCATGAGGGGAAGAGATTAACTTTTTACGACTTGCTTGTAGTTTTCTCCTATTGGATATGTTTGGATGAAGAATCGTCTAGAGTAAGAAAAATACACAAATTTTGGATATAACCATCGGCTAGCGTGCACTTGCCTACGGGTTGAAGTCTTGTGTGGGCAAAGCTCGATGCTATTAGGCATCGGGTATCTTTGCCCCTCTGATCGCAGTCCTTGTGTTATGTCGCATTGAGATATAAATTCAATTTAGTTGAATTTGACACGGCACGGGGTGACAAAATGATCCGTATTATTACTATATTAAATTGTACACACGGTACCTATTGTACTAGACTCCGATTGATTATAATATTCATTCTCTTGTATTTTATTTTTGGGAAATTTCACCATTTTGGCATAATAGGATAATCGCATCATTTCATCTATTATATGTATTTTTTTTTCTTTTGTAGTTATTATGATAGGTTTTAAATTCCGCAACATGTGCATAAAAAGTGAATAATTACCGACTTTACGTAGATTTCAAATTAAAACGTGCTTTGACTCAAGAGGATCCCTGAAGGGATAATACTGGGTCACATACTGGGCGATCATTCGCTCATCCCCTCCTTTTTATGGATGTGGGCAGGTACAGAGTCTGACGGTCCGCAGCAGGAGGCGTCAGGAGCTGTCCCCGATGGTCACATCACCTGATATAGATTATGGACTTTTGTTTAGGGTTTTGCGAGTCCGATAATTTTGTTATACACATTGGACTCGATAGATCATGTATCCCCTTGTGTAGTTTATGTTTATTTTATCCTGATGTGGATTATGTGGATGATGATGTATTGTTTATATTTGTTTAGCCTTGCATGTCATTTCGATTAATTGACACGAGGCGGCGACTGATCACACCCTAATCCGGAAATTCTGGTTTGGGGTGTGACATCTTTCGTCTTCTTCTAGCTGTCTTTCATTTGCTACTAGTTGTTTTCATCTTTCTCTAGTTGTATTTCATGTTATACTAATTGTCTTTCATGTTCTACAGGTTGTCTTTCATCTTCTTCAAGTTATCTTTCATGTTCTACTAATGGTGTTTCATGTTCTACTGGTTGTCTATCATCTTCTTCTAGTTGTCCTTAATCTTCTTCTCGTTGTTTTTAATCTATTACTAGTACTAGATGAAATACAACTACTAGATGAAAGACAACGAGAACAAGATGAAACACACATAGTAAAAGATGAAAGACAACTAATAGAACATCAAAATCAACCAGTACAAGATGAAAGGACAACTAGAATATAATGAAAGACAACCAGTAGAACATGAAAGACAACTAGAGAAAGATGAAACACAACCAGTAGGAGATAAAAGATAACTATAAGAAGATGAAAGACAACCAGTGGAACAAGAAAGACAACCACTGGAAGATGAAAGACAACATGTAGAACATAAAAGACAACGAAAAGAAGATGAAAGACAACTAGAAGAAGATAAAAAACAACTAGTAGAACATGAAAAACAACTTGAAGAAGATGAAAAACAACCAGTAGAAGTTAAAATACATCTAGAAGAAGATAAATGACAATCAGTAGAATAAAGACTACTAGTACAACATGAAAGACATTTAGATGAAGATGAAAGACAACGACAAGAAGATGAAACACAACAAGTAGAAGATGAAAGACAACTAAAAGAAGA
The DNA here is from genome assembly GCA_028015225.1 of Carex myosuroides. Classification (NCBI taxonomy): domain Eukaryota; kingdom Viridiplantae; phylum Streptophyta; class Magnoliopsida; order Poales; family Cyperaceae; genus Carex; species Carex myosuroides. The sequence continues at coordinate 12,063,793 of CM051465.1, forward strand.
TGAAAGACAACCAGTAGAACATGAAAGACAATTAGTAGAACATGAAAGACAATTAGAAGAAGATAAAAGACAAATAGAAGAAGATGAAATCGTGTAGTATAAACGAGTGTCAGATTAATGAAATTTATAAACGTGATCAATGAAATAGAAGAAGATGAAATCGTGTAGTACAAATAGAAGAAGATGAAATCGTGTAGTATAAACGTGACCAATGAAATCGTGTGCTTTTAAAATTTATAAGTGGGTTTGCTATCGGGTCAGATTACAAGCGCATAATCCTATCGAGTAGTATAAATAAGTGTCGATCCATAAGGAAAAAGGTCTAAGGTCTTGAGCGATTAAACCACAATCTTTCGAAAGGCTACACAAAATCTAAAATCAAAGAGTTGTTGTTGTAAGTAAATAAAATAAAGATAGAGATGTGAATTTCTAGAATTTTTGGCATACCATTGTTACTTCAATCCGCTTTGATGCTTACCTTATTTGTATGAGGGTTTTTAATCCAATTTAGTGATTATCACTTTCGTGTATACCTACCCTACTAATCAAGAGATCCCGTTAAGGCTTGTCTTGACTAATGCAGAGAGATGTGTAACTAGCCCAAAAGAATTCTAACTTCACTGTTAGGTATGACACGACAATGTGACATTGTGACATTGTCATGTTGGGTGTCTCCATGGTAAGGCACGACAATGCGACATTCGTCTACGAATGTCGAGACTCCCATGTACACTTTTGTTGATCTAATTAATGGTATCTCCTCCGGTAAGGTTTCCACCACTAATTTAGTATTTTTATTCTCCCTTATCCCAATTCGATTAACCTAAAGATAACGAACTCTCATGTGTGGCCACCACATGACGGTCCAGACTAATAAACAAAATCAAGTAAGATAGAACATAAAGCGCAAAAGCAATCGAACAACAACAGACTAAACAATGATCAAATAAAAGTGAGGGATGCTTCTATGGACATAAGGACCTATTTGTAAAATGAACATATTTTCATTTTCAAAGTTCAAACAGTCGATCCGACCGTTCAACATTATCTCTATATTAAAATGTACTTGGAGGTCAAATTTTACATTTTTTTGAATTTGTTTACTATTTATTAAGTATTTTACAAAACTAGTCAAATTCAGACCATTGAATTTTGTACCCATCTTAATAAATAGTAAAAAAATTCAAAAAAATGTAAAATTTGACCTCCAAGTACATTTTAATATGGAGATAATGTTGAACTGTCGGATCGACTGTTTGAACTTTGAAAATGAAAATATGCTCATTTTACAAATAGGTCCTTATGTCCATAGAAGAATTTGCCAATAAAATTATATATCAGAGCATCATGAGTAACAAGGTTTACTGCCAACCTTAAGAATCTAAACTTAGCCGCGGAACGGCATGTTTACAAAGAGATAAGATACAACCATACATGAAGTACCCTCCTACTTAGTCTCTACACACTCCTCTCTTCTCACTTAAAGAAATAATAAAACCAAAGATACAAAGATATGTTTATGTGCAGTCCAGAGGGTATAGACGTCTTGTAGTCTACCACTTATAGTATTATGATAATATGCGTAAATTGTTGATCTGAATTGCAAATCTTGCCCGCATGATGCTATTAATTTTATTAATCTTTCCGGGCTGCAAGGTGAAAGGCCACTCAATCGTCCTTGTAGAGGATTCGGTTTACATTATTTTTTTTATTTTTTATTCCACACCGAATAGGGGATTCGGTTAGGTAATTTTTTTATTTTTTATGATTAACCGAATACTCTATTCGGTTATGATACTTCTGGTTATCTGCAATTCTGTCAAATATTTTAATTTGATGTTTAGAAGTCCCTGTTTATTGTAATTTTAATTTAATCCGGACTATATGCATGGTTTCATAATAACAAGGGCGAATTAAATGTAATAGAATACTACGTAGTTAAAATTTTATTATGTTAAAAGAACAATTTGTTTTTTATACATACTTTAATATTAACTCGTTATAAATTCTAATCTTAATCCTAGCATTGTTGAACACAAATTCCTTCAGAGAGCAAATACTCAAATCTCAACCCCTTAATCACCGTGATTTTTATTTTTACCCAAAAAAAAAATATTTTAATATAAATAACCACGTTTTTAAAAGAATTTTATTTCTACTCAAACCGCAAATAATATTGGCGGTTTGAATTAACAATTCAAACCGCAAGGAATATATGCGGCTTGAATTGTGAATTCAAACCGCATATATTATTTGCGGCTTGAATTGTTAATTCAAACCGCAAATAATATATGCGGTTTGAATCGCATTTATAAAAATCGGTTAACCAATCACAATTTCATTTATTATTTTATTAAATGGTAATTTTTCACCGATAACCCTAGAAATTTATTCACCGATAACCCTAAAGTTATTTTTATTACAAAGAATTATATTATAAAAACTTATCAATAATATAAAATTTCACTTATTATTTTATTAAATGGTAATTTTTCACCGATAACCCTAGAAGTTTATTCACTGATAACTCTAAAGTTATTTTTATTACAAAGAATTATATTATAAAAACTTATCAATAATATAAAATTTCATTTATTATTTTATTAAATGGTAATTTTTCACCGATAACCCTAGAAGTTTATTCACCGATAACCCTAAAGTTATTTTTATTACAAAGAATTATATTATAAAAACTTATCAATAATATAAAATTTCATTTATTATTTTATTAAATGATAATTTTTCACTGATAACCCTAGAAATTTATTCACCGATAACCCTAAAGTTATTTTTATTACAAAGAATTATATTATAAAAACTTATCAATAATATAAAATTTCATTTATTATTTTATTAAATGGTAATTTTTCACCGATAACCATTTCCATTTATAAAATACCATTTCCATTTATAAAATACCATTTCCATTCTTTGTAATAAAAATAACTGTAGGGTTATCGGTGAAAAATTACCATTTAATAAAATAATAAATAAAATTTTATATTATTGATAAGTTTTTATAATATAATTCTTTGTAATAAAAATGACTTTAGGGTTATCGGTGAATAAATTTCTAGGGTTATCGGTGAAAAATTACCATTTAATAAAATAATAAATGAAATGGTGATTGGTTAACCGATTTTTATAAATGCGATTCAAACCGCATATATTATTTGCGGTTTGGGTAGAAATAAAATTCTTTTAAAAACGTGGTTATTTATATTAAAATATTTTTTTTTTGGGTAAAAATAAAAATCACGGCCTTAATCATGTCATCAAACAGCATCAAGGCTATTTTTTCATTTTACATATATAGTTCTGATAAAGTACAACTATCTATAACATTTAACAATTATCTATATATAGTTTATTTTACAATTACAACTAATTAATGCATTTCAATCAAGTCTAACTAAGGAGGGGATTCCAGAGCATAAAAAAGCAAAAAAATCAAAAAAGCAAAAAAATTAAATTCTTTGGCTTCACCGAATCCCCTGTTCGGTTAAGTCAAAAAAGCAAGAAATAAAAAAAAAAAAATCAAAAATCGCCTTCACCGAATCCGGGATTCCGTTAAGCCAAAAAAGCAAAAAAATCGACTTCACCGAATCCCCTATTCGGTTAAGCCAAAAAAATGGCTTATAGGATCTTCTGTGGCAACCCACTGTATCCCCTGTTAAAACCGCCAGCTTAACCGAATAGCGTATTCGGTGAAGCGAAAAAATAACTTAACCGAATCCCGGATTCGGTTTTTGCTGTTTTTATAACAAACGAAGCAATCATGTCGTTTCTTTAACTTTGATTATTTTATTTACTGTTTTTAAAAAAAATCCGCGGTTTGGTATTTTTTTTATTTTTATTAGTGGCAATATGAATAGCAAGATGTTGAAATCTAACGCTAAAAATTCGAATTTTTTTTGAAATATTTGTTAGATTACTTTTTTTAAGCATATTTATACTAAAATATGCCAAATTACTTGAAATTATGTTAAATTACTTTGAATTACACTAAATTACGTTAAATTATGCTAAATTACAATAACTTCGCTAATTATGCTGAAATACGCTAAACTACGCAAAATTACACTAAAGTAGACCGATTTTGTGCTATCTTTCATGAATCATAAAAAATATTAAAAAAATTCCAAAAATAGTAAAAATTGGTATTCTACAAGTTCATTATGTAACTAATTTATTGAGTTACTTAGATTGAATAATAGAAATGAAAATCTTAATCGGAAACTTCAACTCAAGTTTTGAGGCTCTTCCCTTTGTTTTTTACCAATTCTGAATTTAGAAATCCAGCATTGCTAGCACTTACGCATGCGTATTTTTGCAAGCTTTCCGAAAAGTGGTCATTTGCTGAAATCAGACATTCGAGCACCGTTTAATGGCCGTTTTAAGTTTTGTCATCGTTTTTCGCCTTTTTAGTGAAGATATCGTCCCTATTCATATGTAATTTAGCGTAATTTACCATATTTTAGTGTAATTTAACGTAATTTAGTGTTATTCAGCGTAATTTAACATAATTTCAAGTAATTTAGCGTATTTTAGTATAAATATGTTAATTATACATCAAAAGAAGTAATCTAACAAAAAACCCAGCTAACGTGGATATATTTATTAATAAAAATGTCGGAAACTAGGGTTTAGAAATTAGAGTTTAGGGTTTCTTTTAAATATCACTAATTTTTATAAATATGTTATATGAAAATTGTAAATCATTTAATATACAGTAATTTTTAGGGTTTAGGGTTTAGAGTTTAGGGTTTTAGAAATTGTCCAAAATAAGAGTTTAGGGTTTAGAGTTTAGCGTAATTTAAAGTAATTTAGTGTAATTCAACGTAATTTAACATAATTTCAAGTAATTTAGCGTATTTTAGTATAAATATGCTTAAAAGAAGTAATCTAACAAATATTTTAAAAAAAAAATTGAATTTTTAGCGTCAGATTTCAGCATCTTGCTATTCATATTGTCTCTAAAAAAAATACCAAACCGCCCCACGGGGTGCGGTCTAGTATGAATAGTGAACCCCAGTGGGGCGGTCAGGGTATTTTTAGTAAAAAATTGGAATTGAAGACGGATTTGATATTTTTTTTGGGGTATTAATAAAAAAAGCGGTCTCTTATTTATGTGGAACAATTGTTAATATTTTTATCCAACACATTAATGAAGCACTATTTAGTAGTACTATTCAAATTTAGTTTCTAAAAATACTGCAGAAAATGCTACATATTAATATGTCGCACAAGGAAATAAATTAGAAGATGGCAAGAGAAATGTCAGTTTTTTTTTGGTGGAAAAAAATGTGAATAGAAAAAAAAAAGGGGAGCGCTATTTTAAGGTCAACAATTACAAAATTGAGATCTAAGAGAAAATTTTATGTCTAAATGTCTGTTTTATCCTTCTACTCTTCTCTTATCTCTCTCAATCAATTAATACAAAAGTTAATAAAGGAAAAATATATTTGCATTTCTAACCGTAACTCAAATAAAGGAAGATACTTATTGCTAAAGTCACCCTTTCGAATTCTGCTGATTTCTGCTAATGCAATTCTAAACGTGACCAAACTTGATGAAATTAATATTTCATGCACAATATTTAGAACAAAATATTTGTATTTTCATTTCTCTAATTTGCTGTAGATCTATATATTAAAGTCATCACATACTTTATAATTATGCTCATATGACTTATGCTTCTTTACGTCATAATTTTTTTAGGGAAACGCCCGTAGGCTTAAATTGAAACAAACAAGATTGTACATCAGTATATCTTATAACACATATTATACATACAAAGAACCAGTAATAGAACCTAAACAATACCAGAATGTGAGGATGCCACAAATTAGACTAAGAGCCTCCATTTGAAACCATGTAAAAGCATGGAGTGCTATATTATTGAGCGCATTAATTGCAATTTTGAGAGCTGAGAGAAACTTTTTGCTCTGAATACCTATTATACCCTTACACTGTCCCTCCCATATCTATCACAATTAATTGCCACAATTAATACAAAAGTTAATAAAGAAAATAATCAATAAAGGAAGGTTTTAAGGACCACCTTAAAAAAAACAATCTAATACCAGCAAATTGATTAGTCTTTTATCATAATTTTTTTATATTATATCTTGATTTTTATATCTATAATGATTTGATTAGTATTTTTTTTTAGTAAGGAATACTAGATTTCATATAGATTTTCTGTTCAAAATCTTTTATCGAAGATTTTTTATTATCTTATTATAATTCTGATTTTCAAGGTAATTATAAGGACTATTATTGTACCACTACAAACTGGGGGACGGTAGTCAGAGAAAAAAAAGGAAGCAAGTTCCTCTATAAAATTAAAATTTTACTATTATTAAATTTTGTATTTTTTATATTCATAAAATTTTGTAAATTTTTATATGCTTCTGTCAAACACCTACGGGCTTCTCTTAAAAAAAAATTACCTCCTTTTAAAATAAAATTACAGTACACTAGATTTTTCTGCCTCCAATCTTAATTTTATAATTCTACCTCTCGCTCACAAAAATAATTAATAATAACTATATATCTATAAAATTGTATTTATATAGGAATTAAATTCACATGCTCATCTTTGTAATGGAGTTACTATTTATAAACTACTTGCACGTGCAAAGCACACGTTGACATTACAAAAGCTTGTTTTATTTATTTTATTTTACAAAAGCACACGTTGATATTGAAAATAATTTTGTAGTATAATTAAATCATCAGAATTGAGGAGCACAAAAAGTAGTTTTCATTAATATTTTTTTTTCAAAATAATAAGCGAAAATTCAAGAGAAAGAAGGGTTGTTCAAGGGATAATAGGTATTAATTGTGACAACCATTTTTTCTTAATTTTTTCCTTTATTAACTTCTGTATTAATTGTGATAGATATGAGAGAGAGTATAAGGGTATAATAGGTATTCAAAGTGAAAATTTTCTCTCAGCTTTCAAAATTGCAATTGATGCGCTCAATATAGAACTCCTAAAAAAAAAGTTATAATTAAACTGCAAACATGAGCAGTTTTAGGGACAGAACCACGTGAAGTCAGAAGGGTAAATGAATTCGGATTCAGTGAAGTAACTCAATTTTTGGGTTTTAAATCGGGACTGTCCGATTCGGGTTAGAGATCATCCATTCCGAAGTGGAACACATACATTCCGCCGACGGATTCGAATCCCGAGAAGATCCGAGCGACATAATCGAATCGGACAGTCGCGATTGAAAACTCAAAAATTGAGTTACTTTAGGAGATCCGGACCCAGGGCAAATGCCTCTGGCTCAAAATATATATATCAAAATCTATTTTATTTCTATGTTTTTCTACAAAAATTAAAAAAATATACTTCAAATTAAAAAAAGTATACAATTATGCCTCGCCCGATTTTTTTTTTCCAAATTATACTTTTATATATATATATATATATATAGAGTATGGCTAAGTTGCTGCCGGCAGCATTTCGGCGAGGTGCTGCCGGCAGCGTTTCGGCCATTCTGGTGTTCAAACAACAATTTTTTTTATATAGATGTTCAATCTATATTAAAATCTACTTGGAGACCAAATTTTACATTTTTTGGAATTTTTTTACTATTTATTAAGCCACTTTGAAAATTCCAGATCATATGGTCCAGACTTTTTTACTGTTCACCCGGATCTGGAATTTTCAAAGTGGCTTAATAAATAGTAAAAAAATTCCAAAAAATGTAAAATTTGGTCTCCAAGTAGATTTTAATATAGATTGAACATCTATATAAAAAATTTGTTATTTGAACATCAGAATGGCTGAAACGCTGCCGGCAGCAACTTAGCCATACTCTATATATATATATATATATGATTTTCTTATAAAAAATATACTTAATATTCAAAATAATTATAGTATGTCTCATTCTGAAATATTGTTACACCTCGCTAAACATTTTAGCTTCACCCTGCGCACTATAGGAGAAATATATGATTAGTAGTTATTCTATACGCAGAAAGTCGAAGGCATCCATAATCGGGTGCCTCTAATTAACTTGCGACCTCTATATATATATATATATATAGAGAGAGAGAGAGAGAGAGAATTGAGCTATGGTGAGACGTAGAGTAAAACAAGTTTGTACTCCATGACACTATATTTTTATTTTGAAAATCCAAACAACCGATCTGAACCGTTCAACATGTTCTCTATATTGAAATGTGCTTGGAGACCAAATTTTACATTTTTTGGAACTTTTTTACTATTTATTAAGCCACTTTGAAAATCGCTGATCCGGTGGTCCAGAAAATTTTACTGTTTTTTACTGTTCACAGTGGATCAGCGATTTTCAAAGTGGCTTAATAAATAGTAAAAAAATTCAAAAAAATATAAAATTATATATAGCTCATCTCTATATATAGCGATTTTCAAAGTGGCTTAAATATATAGCTCATCTCTATATATATTTTGATATAAAGATCTTGTTCATATCTATTGCTTGAATTTTAAAAATGAAGATATTGATCTATATTAGGGATCCATCCGCACTATGAACGTCCGCGCTATGAACATTACGGTTCTAGACCCGCTCTATGAACATCCGCGCTATGAACATGTCACAATTGCGGTCCCACCTGCTGATCAATACCTCCTCATCACTCCATCTGAAGTTCTGAACGGCCCGGTTCAGTCTACTGACTTACAGGAGGCAAGGAATCACCTTCTTCGGTTGAGTTGTCATTTGATATTGTGCATCTCCAAGAAGTGGTATATTTGCATATTAGCTTTTGCATTATCTCGTTCAGTATTGGGAATAAGAGAATTATGATATAATTTTTTGAGTGAGGCTATATATATATGGTACTGTGCATAGCGCGGATTGGTTCATACTATGAATTAATATCTCCGTTTTCAAAGTCCAAACAGTCGATCTTAACCGTTCAACATGATCTTCATATGGAAATGTGTTTGTATATCAAATTTTACATTTTTATAATTTTTTTAGATAGGTAGAAAAATCACTGCTTCTGAATGATATACAAATAAATTTTCATATAGAGATAATATCAAACAGTTCAAATCGATTATTTGGACTTTGAAAATGAAAATAACGATACAAAGTAGGAACCAACATATCGACTATTTGGACTTTGAAAATGAAAATAATGATTCATAGTATGGATCAATTCGTGCTATGCATAGTACCATAGCCTCACTCTAAGATAATTATGATTTGAGTTTTTTTAGCATATTGATAATTTGAATTACTGTTTGTGCAGCTTCAGGCTTCAGCTCCTCCTATAGAAGACAATTACAACAATGCCCCTCTTGGTGATGAAGATGCAATATTTGAAAATTTAGATGACAATTCAGAAGAGACGAAGGCAAATTCCGAAGCGGAAATGTATCATAGTGATGATTATGACATGGTGAATGGCAATGCGTTTGATCCTATGACAATTCTATCAGAGCTTGCGAACGAGAACTTTGTGGAGCTTAGTGACTTTCTCTCTGCCTTAGGATTGACATCTGATAGAGATTCAATGTCAAAGGGTTCTTTTAAACCTAGTATGCATATATATAGTTATTAATACTCTCCTCATTTCAGATTACCTCATGGATGCATCAATTTGTTGTAGTTGACTTTGCGGCAATGATTTCCAATGTGTCAGGCGGAATAAACGGTGAATGATCTACATGGGACTCTGAGGACTTATCAGAGAATTGCCAGAAAGGAGAGGGTGTCAGTTATTAGAATGCTGATTGGACTAGATAGTTTGGGTGGGGTGATTTGTAATTTGTAGGGACAGATCTGATATGATAATTTTTCGTCAAGGAAATTAAGCTGAATAGTTCGTTAGTTGTAACATTGTCAGATGGTACTAGTGCATTTTGAACATGTTCATCAGGGTGATGCACCGATGTGACAATGCCCAAATAGCTGATGAGAAAAACATTGGTTGTTGAGCAAAATGTAGTTATCTTTGGAAATTTTCTTTTTTGTTCTTTTTTCAGATTGACAAAATCTTTTTGTGGCAAAATATTATATTTGTTTTCTTTTTCCGAAATTCAATATGTATGACGAGAAAATAACAAAACTATGAAATAACTACTATCTAATTAATATAATTAATTGGGCGACACATATTTCGTGAATTAACTGCTAAGAATTGATAATCAAATTTGTATGATCTCTTCATCTTTTATATAAGTTATAAATTACATATGCAAGACACATAAATCTTGAAAATGTAAGAAATCAGATACATCATACATCTTAAATTCTTAACCTTTTGTTATATTACAATAAGATTATATTCTGATAGTTTAATTAATTAAACAGAATTAGTAAAACAAAATATTGGAGGAAATCAATATTAACAATATGGACTGGCATATTTTTTCCTTGGCGGATAGTTGTTCAATAATTGTAGTTTGTCACAGAAATATCTCGGTCAAAACTTCTCACTCAGTCGAATGACGAGTTATTCCATTTTATCATCATGAAGACAGTTGACAAGGAGGAATTTGATCCTATGATAGTGACACAGTGTCAAGACTCGTTATTAGACCTATATAAGACGTCTTTAACCCATTAGCTCTTTGACAATCTCCAACTCATTCATAAGAAAAGATTACTTGTGTCGACATCGTTCCAGAAGTTGTGGAACAAGTATTCATGATTCTCCCTGTGAGTTCTTTGACAAAGGAGAAGATGAGGAATATAGTCCTGCTGAGTTGAAGGTCTTCAAAGACAAAAACACCATCGAAAATTGAAAAAAAAAAAAAGCTTTTTTTTGCATGATAGCTAGTTGTAGTTTGGAAATTGTTATAACTTATGTACTAAAAGCATAAAAATGTATGTTTATTTTTCATATGAATTAAAAGGACAATTACATTTCTTAAGTTTTTAGTCACTAAATTATGTAGAAAATTTAAACTTCTAGTTGTTGAATTTTTTTTGAAAAAATTAAATTGATTTTTTTACATTTATTATTTCTGTGTGTTGAATGTGTGCGCCAAAAATTAAAAAAGCCCCCAATATAATTTTAATGTTATTATGGGTATAATTAAATAGCTGCTATTAAGTTGTTGCTTAATATGTACCGGACTACCGGAGAATACTTACCGTGAATTTTTTACTAGATGTGGGGTTTTCAGTATTCATTGATTTCAAATTTGGTCTAAATTTAGATATTCATGCAATCGGAAAAAAAAAAAAAAGAGACGGTAGATTAAAAAATTAACGGAAGCGCTCCGTTAGACATCATTCAGCGCCAAGCACAAATCTTTATGCAAATCATACGCTTCATATATCAAAGCACACTAAGCAGCGTCTTGGACCTCACTCTTGATTTTTTATTATATATTATAGGAAATTGTGTATGTGTGTGGTGGTTTTTAGCTTTTGCCGTGTATGCTTGTGATTGTTACTTCATATTCAGTAATTTTGAGAAATAACCAAACTAATTTTGAGAAATAAGGAAAATTGAACACTAGAAACTGATGAACTTGGACACTAGAGAAGAATCCCATCCAGCCAAATTGCCAGAAGTAAGCAGAAATATGTAAGGGTGAGAAAATCGCTCATAATTCGTTACTCGCTCGCTAATAATTCTCTCAATAACTTAATGAACCGAGCATGAGCAGACCCCAACTTATTCATAACTCGCTCATTAAGAATTGAGTTATACAAAATCATATCACATCCAATTCCAAGTAGTTTCATTAATTCTGTAAAAAGCATGTTGCGTATATTGCAACATTAAGACATGTTGTTTGGGTTGATGAACAAAAACAAATTCAAAACAGTATGCAAATATTTTTGTTTTATATGAGTACCTGTAAGATACTGTTGAAATGAATTATTGGTAATTTGTGATGCTTGAGTCTGGTTGTTTAACTCGGTATTTCAGTATGTCAATATTTTTTATTGGAGGAATATAGCTATCACTTATCAGTTTGTCTAGTTCAGAAACAAAACTCAAAACAAAATTCAAAATTGCATACACGCTTGGTTTCTTAACGAGTCGCTTAACGAGCACAAGTCAACTCGAACATTTAACAAGTTGAGCACGAGCACAGCTGTCAACTCAGTATTGGCTTCTCAACTCGAGTTAACTCGCTCATTAACTTAATGAACCGAGCACAAGCACAAGTATACCCCAACTCACTCAAACTTTGAATCAGTAACAGCCCCAGACATATGCATGAAAGGAAAAATGAATAACCCAACCCCCAAGCTAACTGAACTAAATCATGTCCAGTTCAGTTTTATGTGGTGCCAAATATGTGGTGCCAACGCTAGCCAAATATACCATTTTTTTCATCCAATGACACCAATTTTGTTCTTCTTTTACTTGTATAGGATAATTGCTAGCCAAATATACAATTTTTTCATCCAATGACACCAATTTTGTTCTTCTTTTACTTGTATAGGATAATTGGCAGTGCTTTCTGCAGTGCCACTTGTCATTCCTTTTTATTTATGTATCCCTTCACTGGTACTATTAAGTTTGTTCATCTTTTATTTTATTTTATTGTTTTTTAATCCAGGATGCATCAAGGAGGATTGATAAGAACGAAAGTTTGTCTCCTTCCTCAGAGGCAAAGGGACTTTTTCTGAACATTTCAAAATGAAAGGGATCTCTCTCCAAAGAGTTGATAAAAAAAATAGCCTATGAATTATTCATATATTATCTAAGGGTTAACTTAAATGTGTTAATAGGAAGGGTAAATAAGGAAAGCTTTCAAGAGTTGAGAGGCATATTCTAAAAATTAAAGTGTCAAGGGAGAAATAAGAAAATTACCTAGAGTTGAAGGGCACATAGAAAATTTAACCCTTTTTTAAATTACATGACAGTTGTACAAGTGATACTAAAGAGTTGAATAGTAGCAACGTTGATTTCCTTTTAGATATTCATCCTTGAAGTATAAGTAGCCACAAAAATATAATTTTATCAAGTGCCATACCAGAACTCAAATAACTCACACTAGTCATAATGCATTTTAACAAATACCCCCTTAGTTTTATATTGTCAATAACTACAAACAAAAAAAAAAACTGGCCACAATGTCATAAGCTATAGGGATTGCCTAAATAAATAAAATATGCAAGAATGTCATTTCATTGCTAGCATTTTAGTGGTACTGTTTTAGCAACTGATTTGATGAACTTCTTCCTGATGAAATGATGTTGTACGCATAAGGGCAGTTCAAAACCAAGAAGTTGCTAGCATATCACCTGGTTTAGAATATATTATACAAATTGCATGTTAGCAAGTAATTTTGGTATAATTACCAGATGTTTGATGTGATGTTGGAACTAAATACAATAAATTAAAAGCATTGGCAATGGAAGATGTAATAAGGACTAAAATGATGAATGTACATACCAGTCATCTTCTCCATCATCTTGGTCTAATGGATTAACACTTTCTTCTTTTTTTTGAAATCTTGGTAGAGGCTACCAAGTTGGGATTAACACTTTCTTCATTTTTAGATTTGTGTTGGTCTTCGCTCTCATACTCGCTATCATCATCAGATTCTGGGTTAACTCCTCGTGAGGCTGCTCTCGCAAGTTCTTCCGAGTCCACCGTGTCTAGAACACCTTCTTGTACTAAAACAGTAGGTATATCTAGGTCCTGTCCTGCAGAGATCACATAGGGGCAGCCTGGCCTCTCCTCTTGAACCAGCTTTTTAGCTTGGTAGAAGTTTTCTGGTAATCTCTCCTTTCCGAGTAGCATGGTCTTTATTAAAGACATCATTTGATCAAAGCATTTTTCGCTCATATTGACCTCTTCTTTTAAGGCCAAACATTCTAATGTGGCGGAGAGGACCGAATAATTTTCACATGTTTTCGTTTCCTCTACAGACAAATTGATTTCCCATAAAGGCTGCTCCGATCCTGCCAACATAGCCCGATTACTTTCCATTCTGGTCAAGTTCAGCCACAATTGGAATCTGGAAAAAGGATACAACCCAATTTGAGCAGATTCAGTGGAGGTAAGCAATTAGGGCAAGGAAATTAATGATCTATATTTGCATCACAAACAATGCACAGTATGCTGACCCAACAATTTTTTATCTGAGTTTAGCAATTTCATAGCCTTGATATAGAAATTGAGACCTAAAATTTATTATCTAGTTGAGTGAGCATGACTACTTACAGAAGTGATAATCAATGACTCACTCTGTCTCTGTCAGAGATCGTCCTATTGAGAAATCTGCGTGAGAAATGAGAGAAAATCTGAACATTAGTTCTTGCATATCAGAATGAAAACAAACAGAATATGAACACCAATGACAATGAGTAAAATAGCATGAAAAAAGTTGTCAATTTGTATGACACAAAATACCAGCAATCTAAAGGCCACACCCAAGAGACAGTTACCCTGATATTATTGGCTTTCGATTGACTATCTGGAGGTCATCAAAGCAACAATGGCAAGTGAACCACATTTTCGTTTTTAAAAGCGAAAAAATCAATGTCACTATTTCTTAATTTTCTTTTTTGTTCTTTACTTAAAATTGTTTACCGGTTCTTACATTTTCTCTAGAGGTGTGAAGAGCATTTCACTACACCTGATTTTTCTCATTAATAGCTGATTAATTTGAGTAGTACTGTTTAAGAAAGTAGAAACCCTTGTCATCCGATCAGTGCGAGTTGGTATTCGTTATCCCAAATAAATGCATCAGGCTAATTTTCATTTTGGTCAAAAATAATGATTGGAATGATATATGAAATACGAACAACATATATTTATTGAATGATTTGTACTCGATTATATATACAACATAGTCCTCTCATTTGAAGGACTATCAGCAACAATTTTTTTTTTTTTTTTAAATGCTTGATAGTGGCTATCAAGTTAAACAATTTATTTCATGATATAATAATATTAGACAATAGGGAATTTATTCAAGGATAAAAATTGTTCAGGATAAACTATAATTATAAACAGGCTAATGTCCGCTCGAAACTGTTCAATTTACTTCATGATATGTGCGTTTTTCTTTAACATCTGTGTATGCCGGTTCAATATTTGTACGGATCAAGTACGCATGGATCATAAAACGAATTAGACAGTTCCAAACGGACATCAGACCGATTTGAGTCTCATTTCCATCAACGCATCCTGCTTCCATCACGTAGTTAACTTTAACTATAGACTACGGCGACATATCATTATTAAATCCTTTTTTAATGTTAAACATGAACATTATTTATCAAACATTCACAATATTTTTAGACACACATGTATGTAGCGAGTAGAACTATAGTGTTCATAAGCTCACCAAGGAGACTTAACTTCAAAATCTATATAATTGACTTCGGATAACAAATTCGAACCGTTCAATGAGATGTACTTCTAGAGAGATACATTTACACGGAAAAAAAAGAATTTATTTTTGAAACAATTTATTATAAAGTCAAGTGGTCACAAGTATAATTTGCTAAAAAAATCATTATTTTTTTTTATCTATTTGACTTTGTGGTAAATTATTTTGAAAATATTTTTTTTACATGTAAACACATCGATCTAGGAGAAGATCGGCTTCAGCTGTTCAAATTTGTCGTTTGAAGTCAATAAAAAAAAGTTATAGAGTTAATTCAATCAGAAAGGTTATATATGAAGTTACTCGGAAAGAATATGGAGTTTAGTCCTCACATTCACTGCATAAACATGTAAATGTGCAAGCACGTTTTAAAGTCACTCGTATGGTAAATAGTTGTACACTACTAGAATCTGGGTTTGTTGCATGGGTAAAAATCTTTGTTGCAAGGGTAAGTAGTGTCCATGCAATAAATATTGGTATTTCTGACACAGTCAAACTTGTTGCATGGGTGTCCCATGCAACAGTTACCCTTGCAATAAGTCTGATGGTTACCCTTGCAACTGCATCTTATTTACCCATGCAACAAATATTTGATGACCCGTGACCCGCCAGCAAAGATAGAAAGTATATTTTAATGAATGTCCATGCAACAACTCATCTCATACCCTTGCAACAAGTCTCCCGAATTGAGACTAAACAGTTGCATGGGTAACCCATGCAACAAGTATTTGAGAACTATTTGTTGCATGGGCTTACCCTTGCAACAAATCTCCAGAATCTAGACTAAACAGTTGCAAGGGTAACCCATGCAACAAGTTTGGAGGATTATTTGAGAAATATTTGTTGCATGGGTAACCCATGCAACAAGTTTTGACGATTTTTGAGAACTATTTGTTGCATGGGCCTACCCTTGCAACAAGTATTGAACTTCTGGACAGTTACTTCTATTATATATTTGATCTCTCCATTCAAATTGAATATATATATTGTTGTAAATTACAGCAAGGGATACATTACAGCAGTATATTAATTTGTTCACATCCTACTTAATATTGTTCAAATTTAGAAGGAAATTTGATCTCTCCTTTCAAATTGAATATATTTTGTAAATCATAGCAAAAAGAATTAGAGCAGTATATTACAAAATAAATGAGATACACAAATAATTCGGAAACTTAAATTGTAGAATCTTGAAATTTTGGTCTTGAGAATAAACATTAGAAAGTTATTGAGAGGACGAGCGAGCGATAAGTAGAGCCTTCATTAATTGTCTTCGCTCCTTCATTAATTGCTTTCTCCCCACTTGTAGTGACTTGCTGCCTTCAAAATGATTAAAATCCAATTTCAAACAAAATATGAATGGAGTTTGCAATTTTAAATAAAATCTGATTGCAATTTTCAACAAAATCCAATTTGCAAATTGTTTCACAATAATTAAAATCCAATTTCAATCATTAGACAAAAATTATCCTAGATAAACAAAATCTTGAGTTATCTCTTGAGTTACACAAAGTTACATATTTGGCATACACAAAATATAGGCATGCTCTACATCAGTGTATCTATAGATTTTCAAAATATTAAATATGAGAGATCTGAACTCTACTTCCACTTAGCGGTGATGGATACCACCAACAAAAAAAAGCACATGGGGTCTGTAGTCTACCAGTTCTGTCAATCCAGTTCAGTGCATATCAGTATATATACCACACTACAGACCTTTATTTTTGGTGAAGATTATTGCAAAAATTTTATTACTATTAGGCTAATACCATTTACCAATTTTGGTTTTAGTACAAACCAAACTACCTATTAGGGACAAATTAAGGCTCAATTTGATTAAATTGGACTTAACTGAACCATTATGCTAAGATAAATTAGACTTAACTGAACCATTATGCTGAGATAAATGCGACTGCACACCTCAATTTTTTCAAGTGTTGTACTTGATTTATAACATCAATGACCTCATCTTGAGATGATTGCCTCAAGTTTTTTTCATTCTCGAGCATGTTTCTCACCTCTAATAGCTCATCTGATTTCTAAGGGTAACCCATGTCAGCATTACTCGTCACCACACCTTCAACTGCCATGTCAGCATTGCCCATGAATCCAGACTAGAAAGTGCCTGAAATTCAGTTCCAAATTCAATCAAGTTTAAACCGTCAAATACAAATAATAAGTACAAAAAGAAAAACTTTGACTTCATCATTTTATCAAACACCTTGAAAGCCGCTGAGTTGGCCTCCCCTATGAGCAATGACAATTACAGTTCTTTTGGAACCAGTGTGCGCTGATTGCATAACTCCCTGTATAAAGTAAAAGCCTATATATTAAATCATGCCCGAATCAAATTTCAGATATTTCTTTAGATATTTCTTTATACCAATAAATGAAATGATTGGATAGCACCCTAACAATTTGGTCTCCCAACTTATTTTCGACAATCAAACCTAATCTATACAATAGCCGTCAGTGCATCGAGTGAAGTATCGGTTTGTTAGGTTTAGCTCAGTAAATAAATCTATACCTAATCAGGAAACAACTCTTTATATCCAACAAAAAAAAAAGCAAAATTCTTCATTAGAATTTTATCAAGACCAAATTGCCTGGTTCAAAAATGCTAACTTATAATGATTTATTTTACTGCATTACTATTTACATGCCTATTTCAAGAAAATAGTTCTAACATACTGTTCAGAAACCTCTAAATTTACTTGGTTCCATTACTGCTAAATTTTAACTGAATAAGTAAGAGAAATACCTTATCTTGCATTCTATCTGTGACCCCGCTCCCAGCAATTGTCGGTACACCGGTCACAGCATCACTAGAAGCTGCCATGTCAGCATTACTCGTTGCCACAGAAATATCGTAAATATTGCCACGTGAATTGGTCTATCATGTGGGCCCCTGTCTATTGCTGCAACAGCACTCTCAATAGTCACAGAAATATCGTAAAGGTTGAATGGAGCTAGCATTGGCTGTATTTGTTTGGTTTGCTTCAAACTTAATCAAATTTGAGAAATTGGACAGAATAATGCCATAATTCATGGGTTGAGCACAACTCTTTTTCAAAAAAAAGATCACTAATGGACAATAACAAAAGCATTAACTAGACAATTAATGTATATCGTATTAGTATTGTTATTACAAGTAAACTACACTTTTTATTGTGTTCCAGTTTACTTCCTCAGTTCGGACCAATCAAAACTGAACTATATAATCAAAACTGACAATATTTGAACCTTTTCCAAACATAACTAAATTAAACTATTAAAGTTCATTATTTATCTCTAAAGCCATTATCAGCACAGCTATGCTTGACTCACTAATTACAATGCAACAAATCAACACGTCTGATTTGTCAACATATAATCGTTTGTTAATAATAGAAGCAGAAAACAGGCCATTTGATAAAACATTGAACCCTCCAATTAAATTAAATTAGTAACAAATAATTTACAAACTAAAAAATTCTACACGGAGGAGAAAACAATTATTAGCGACAATTACTAACCCAAAATCAGCAAATCAGACTTCACACGAACAAATTAGCACAGGAGAAAACTTGGATTGTTAATTAGTGAGATTAACTACCTCGAGAAGCTCAGAGTTGACGGAAAGCTGAATCGCACCAGAATTGCATAGCTGCGCACGGGTCTCGCCTTGAATCGCGCTGGCCGAGCTCGTAGGACTTCGCCTCTTTTTCCCTTTTGGGGTAACAGAGAGTGTTTCTCAGAGACGTAGGGTTTTAGGATAATAGAGGGAATCAAAATTTAGGAGGGAGAGGAAAAATTTCTGGAGGGAAATGAAGGAGGGAAGTGAAATTTTAGTCTTAGAGATCTTTCAAGTGAAATTTCAGAAGAAAAAAAAAACGCCAAAGTTCAGAGGGAAAGATGGAAGGGAGATGAGATCTATCCACAATATACTCTAAGGTAACATAATATTTGTGTTTAAATCAGAACCGTCTGATCATATTATGCACGACTCTTAAAGAATCTAGTGTATCACCTAGGACCAAATATAAACATAAATATTATGTTACTGCAGAGAATATAGACAGCCTTCTCACAGCCTCTTAAATGGATAAATTGACTGATAATCAAGATACTTCGTTACTGATCATACGGCTCAGATTTACATCTCTAAAAATTATGTAATGCATGTACATCAAATAATATGAAAAAAATGAAAAAAATGAAAAATCTAATTTTTCATATGTTAGAACATTGCACCAGACTTATAATGTCATATAGGGTATGAAAAAATTGATACTCAGGTTTTTTAAATCCTTATTGTTTTTCTAAAAAAATTGATACTTGATAAAATAAATTAAGTTGAGTGCTCTTTTATAAAATAAAAATATTTTTTATTATTTACATATGTGCAACAGTTTTTTTAGAAGATATTATGGTTTCAAAAATTTTATAGTTTCTATGGCCACATAAAATTAAAAATTACAACAAATAATATTAAAAAAATGAAAAAATATATTTTCAAAATTCTAGTTTAAAAATTGGACATGATATTTGGAGGGAGGTTGACAAAAATTTAGATGTAAGTTTATATTGGCAAATTTTGCTTGCATGCAGGATATGTAACAGAGTACAATTTATATAGGAAATGAAAAAAAATAGTTTATTTAGATTTAAATTTATCTAAGAAAAATAATTCTTACAAAAATATAAGAAGAGGAGGGATCCGATTACACCGTTTTTTGGTGACACCGGATTACACCTATGTTTACAAAGTCCAAACAGCCGATCCAAATCGTTCAACTTGTTGGATATGTTAAAATGTACTTGCAGATCAAATTTTATATTTTTCTGAATTTTTTTACTATTTATTAAGATGGGTACAAAAATTCAACGGTCTAAATATAGCGATTTTGTTAAATACTTAATAAATAGTAAAAAAATTCCAAAAAATATAAAATTTGATCTGCAAGCACATTTTAACATATCCAACAAGTTGAACGGTTTGGATCGACTGTTTGGACTTTGAAAACTTTGAAAATAGAGAGTGTAATTCGGTGTCACCAAAAAAGGGTGTAATCGGATCCCTCCTCATATAAGAAAGCAGTGAAAATTTTGAAAGTCAAAATAATTTTATAAAATCAATTTTTTTAGAGTCAAAATAAAATTAGAAGTAAAACAAAATAAATTTTATGAATTAACATGTTTCAAAAAATATAATTTCATCATTATTAGAGGAAAGTTTACAAGTTATGATATTTTTACAAGTCAATTAAAAGTACAGCAGATAATATTAAAAAAAATGAAAAAAATATATTTTCAATTTTTTAGTTAAAATATTACTGAAATTATTTTGACTTTAATTTAGTCTAACATCAAAATTTGACTTTAATTTTAGAAAATATTTTGTAATGAAAATTATATTAATGAAATTTATGTAACAATTAATATTATAGTATATTTATTGCTTAATCAAATGATTTTGACACATTAAATTATATAGTATTACATGCATGTTGCTTACATGATTCACATCTTCTATGCATGAACATGAAACATAAACTCTTGTTTTGTGAATTAACAAAGACACGCGAGAATATGTGATCCGTTGGTCGATCGGAACCGTTTGAATGAAAAAGCACTATATTTATTGTCTTGTATCAAAGTTTGATCAGATTTTGTTTTTATTTACCCATCCATCTAGTTGATCAAAAACTGAATTATCGTATGGTCATAAACACTTCGTGTTGGATCGAAGCCCATACATAATAAAACTTTCAAACTTTTATGTTGGTTACGTTCAATATTCTCCCTTGATCATTTTAAAATAGATTTGGAAAGATTTTATTACAGATCGACCGTTGATCTCCCGCGTGAAAATGAACGGTCCGAAAATGTTTTATAAATTTGAAAGGACATATAATAATGAAAGTCTATAAAAATGATATGTATAAGTATTATTTGACTATATAAGATGTAAAAAAAAAAATATATTTTTTCTGAAAATTTGTCATATGTGTTTCTGTACATCTATCATAAATATCAAGTTGTTATACCGTCTGATAAGAGAATAACGGTTCTGATTTATTCATTTTTAATAGATGTGGATAGGAAGTCCTTATACTCTCATGTAACATAATATTTCTGTTTAGATCTGACAGTACGTGATGCACATCACCCTTTGATATTAGTGCGCAAAGATGATCACATGGTCCGATCTAAACAAAAATATCATGTTACCTTGGAGTAAATGAATTCTTTAGTTGCCACTTAAATTTTCATTTTTCTCTTCTCCCTGTGCGCAGCCGCGTTAGTAACTTAGGGTTTCATTTCTCCTCCTAATTTTTACCATTCCCTCTTCTTTTTTCCCTCTTCTTTTTTCGGAAATTCCAAATGGCGCCGCTGCTATCACCAAACCTAAGATCGATCTCATTTTCACCCTGCCTCTCTCTCTACTCTTAATCGATCTTTCCCCTCTATTCGCCACACTCTCTGTTCGCCTCTCTCTCGCTCGCGCCGGCGCCGCCTCTCCTCTGTCGCAACACTACACCTCCGTCCCGCTGCCTCTTCGCCTTCGCGTCTCAGTTGCGTCGCCTATTTGCCTCTCAGGCCCCAATCAGCCGCTCGATCCTAGGTATACAACTGATTCCGCTTAGGCCCCAATCAGCCGACCGATCAAGACCGTCTTGGTACCGTGAAGCCTGCCGAGCCACTATTCGGTAAATTGACCCTTTTCTAAGTTTTTTCTCTTTCTCTGTGTTGTTTGAAATTGAACGATCAAGCCTTGTTGGATTCTCATTGTTGGATTCTGGCAAACTTATTTGCTGGAACATATAAAAGCAAAGAACTTGTTTTGGGTCAGTACCTTTTTAGTGTCTTATTATTATTTTTTGTAAACAAAGAACTTGCTGGAATATATGTTTGCTGAGTACCTTTTTAGTGTCTTATTATTATTTTGTTTATTCTACTTTCTAAATTTTTTGTAAACAGGTACAGTCTGGCTATAGATGGTTTAGTTGAGAAGCCTATTTAGGGCTGCTAATTGGACAGGTCCGTTCATGAACAAATCGGGCTGATCACTTAAAAAATGGAAGTTAAACAGGTACCTCTCCTTCGTCGCGCCACCTCTGCTGCGTCTCTTAGCCGCTGCGCAATTTTCACATTTTCAGGTACCGTTTCGCCTTTTCACACTTCATACTTAGCAATCAATTTGAAGTTTAGGGTTTTTAACGTTGTGTGATTTGGTTTAGTATCAATTTGAGTATTTGAGTATAAAAGAGTTCAAATAGTTAATCTTGCTCTTGAAATTTGCTAAGTACCAGTCAATACCAGTATGCATATGTTGCTCTTGAAATTTGATATATGTTAAATAAACTCAACGCTAAAATATGTTCTAGCATTCTCCCAATACAATTAATCTGGTTGCAAAATGCCATCGCTCTGCTGCTTGTGATCAAATTTGTTGAATACCCAGCTTCCATTTATTAAGAAAGTAAGAAAAATGGAGCTAAATGAGTATCTTCAGGTACTGGTCCAACCTGTTTATCCATACCTGATCTGAGCTGCTGATCCGTACCAGAAATGATCCAATTTTAGTTGTGCCCTGTTTACATGCAAATCACTATATTTATTGCATAAAGAAAGACTTGTATTGGTAATAATTTTATACACATAGCATTTGTTGCACAAGAGCTCAATACCTCATGAAATATGTTCAGCGTAACTTAGTTTTAGATTGCAAATAAATGAATGGATTTATTTATTATATTTAGCAAACTGCCAGATATGTTAATTTTAGTCGTGCCCCGTGAGGAAGTGATTAAAGGGCATCAACAAGCATACTGTTCAGGTCTAGGGGATTTTTTGCTAAATTATAGAATAAGTGATTATTGATAGTTAAACATGCACCAACATAAATTAACACTTGACTTTGAGAGTATAAATGTCTAGGAGATCAAACATGCACCAACATAAATAATGAATTTGCTTAGTTCTGGTTCTAAAATCTCAAAACATGCTGAAGGTGAATTCACAATTTAATAGAGATTTTTGGGTACTTGAAAAGTCAGTGAAGACTACATATGCATGAAGGTTTATTTAAAATGAAGACGGGTATAATTTAATTGGAAATGGTTCAATTAGCTTATTTTTGGTATTTGAATGCTCTGGTTGTCTAACGAGTAATGCTTGTGTTTTTTTCTTTCCTTGAACATAAATTCTGTTGTTGTGATATTATGTCATATCACTAGCTGTACAGTACTTATAAATACTTGTTTAATTAACATTAATAGAGGCGTCGACGTGGAGTAATTTGGTACTCATAAGTATTTTGGTACTGATTTGGTACCTGATATTTTGGTATTGATCTGGTACTGATTGCTATTTTAGTATCAATTTGAGTATTTGCATTTGGTAAAAAACCTTTTCGAAATATAGTTTGAAGAGCTTTTTAATCTTAATTTGGTGTATAACTTCATGGACACATGTAAGGTTATTTGTTTGAAACATAACTAGATTTCACTACTGAATAAATGCAACAGTTTTGATAATCCATTTCTTATATATATTTGAATCAGCAGCTCATCTTTAATCAGTGGCATAACTAGATTCTCTTAACTAGTTTTCTCCAGTACTCTATATTCACTTATTAAACAATTAACCTAAATAGTACAATTATCATAGATTTTTTATTTTGAGACAGAAAAGCCCGTTTAGTCATGACTAGTTAAGTGTCATTCAACTTATTTTGCCTTTTAGAATTATAATTCACATACAACTTATGATCCATCATTGCTAATTTGGCAGGTTATGTGTGAATGCTTGGAGTTCAGAAATTGTTGTTCACAGAATTGATTGCCTTTCATACTCTTTGTTGAATTTTTTTTGGAAAAATGTCATGTTGTGGCAGCATAATTTGATATATGTTAAACTCTTTGTTGTTCACAGAATCTGAACTGGGCTTGTTCTGAACAGGGCTCAAGTCCGAACAGGGCTCAGTTTTGAACAACAATGAACGGGCTGAACATGGGCATGAAGAACTTCGTTTCGGACCGATCATGAACAGGGTCTGTTCCTTTCAATTTCGATCTGGGCCGATCATGAACATGGCTTTTGTTCATTAGCAGCCCTAAGCCTATAGAACTTTCTTTGGCTCAAATCAGGTAAATAAATTAATAACATTATAATTCATTTTTACTATTACAATAACATCGTGGTTAAGGGTAGTGAGCGGTACAAAGGTGACCGGCATGACAAAATAAGCTACCTGCACCTTGGTTCAAGTGTTAGAGTATTTTACAGAAATATAAAATTTACTCCAAATTTCTAAATTTTAATATTTATTGTCACTTGAATTTAATGTGTATTTCTGATTGTTAAATTCTCATTTGAATGGATTCTTGTTTAACTTAGGCTCACGGTTACAGTTAGGGACCTCAAAATGTTGGTCTAATGGGGAATATCACTAATTTGGAGGTGAAATTGTCAATTTAAAATTATATGATGTTAATAGTACTCACTGATCAGATGTTGAAAGGTCCATAATCTAAAACAATTATTCTATGGTTAATGTTTAGGGTCAAGGTCCCACAACACTACCTCAACCTCATGGAGGAGCTTCGGGAATGCCGATGGCCATCCCTCAGGTATCATATCAATAGTTGGAATCTTTTCTTTTTTTAAGAACATAGGTTGTAGGAAATTTCCTTGTTTGTGGCTTTTTAGGTATCATACTTAAAAATAGGTTTTAGCTAGATGCTTGAAGGTAACTGATAATAATCAATTAGTCCTATGTTATGAAGATAAAATGAGAATAGAAATATACTTAGTTTACCATTTAGTCCTATGTTATGAAGATAAAATGAGAATAGAAATATACTTAGTTTACCATTTAGTCCTATGTTATGAAGATAAACTGATTTTATATGTGTAGTAGGTTATGAAGATATACCTATTATACTTATTTTAATGCTTTTCGAGTGTTTCTACAATTTATTATCAATATTACATTTCATTCTATGCTATATGTTGTATATGTAGGGTCTAGGTGCTGATTTTACAGAATCAAATGGGGGAAGAAATTTCCAAGCACTTCTCAATGTGCAATCTGAAAATCAGGCGGCAACATGTCTAGGTGCTGACGCCGATTGGTTCGGGGAAGAAAGGTAGAACAACCAGCCCTTCTAGTGTGGGGTGTTGTAAATCATTATCACAGAAAAATAGTATTTTGTATAGCTAAAAAAGTAGCCTCTCTTTGTATATTTTTGGGTGATGGGTTGTGTGTATATATTGGTTATAGAAACAAGTGGTTGCAATCCTTTTTGTTCTGATGTTTCAAGGAAAGCTTGAATTTACTATAATAATTAATGATAATTAAAATGTTACTCTCCATGTTTTATTCTGTTATTGTTCTTATTATGTTTCAATGTGTAATGTAAAAAGTTTCTTGGTTACTTATGGGTTGGTACCAAATCGGTACAGGTACCAAATTGGTACGGGGTGAATTATAAAATTGGGCCTGAATTTTTTTTCATGAACGATAATTTTTTGCATCAGAAAATCTATACAAATATGGGGCGCAGACAATATCCTTACAAATAACCTGGTGGGGCCCATCTTCTTTACCCATGCAACTAATAGGTTAATTATCCATGCAACTAACCATGTGGGACCCACGTTATTTACCCTTGCAACTACTCACTCCTCTATCGTTGCAACTAATCCATGGGACCCACACACTTTACCCATGCAACTACTTGATCCTCTATCGTTGCAAATAGTCCATGGGACCCACGCACTTTATCCTTGCAACTACTCAATGCTATATCCTTGCAACTACTTCCTGCATTAGCTTTGTTGCATGGGTACTTATTGCAAGGGCTTACCCTTGCAACAAGTATTCCATAAGTTATTGCATGGGTAACCCATGCAACAAGTCGGAAATTGAGTAGTTGCAACGGGGGTTGTTGCATGGGTACTTGTTGCAAGGGTAGCCCATGCAACTGACATTTTTTGGAGTTGTTGCAAGGGTAAGCCCATGCAACAAGCCAAATTTTATCCTTGCAAAAAACCAGAATTCTAGTAGTGGTAGAATATTTGTTATAGTATTATATTAACGTAATCAACAGACATAATATATGGTCGTTAGTATATTACAAAATTTATATGAAAGACACGAAATGAAAACTGACTACAAAATTTTCTACAAATTTATAAAAATAATTACTTTTGGATATTTCTAAAATGATTGTTGAGCAAAATGTAGTAACCTTTGGAAATTTGTTTTATGTTTTTTTCTTCAGACTAACAGACCTTTTTTTAGGCAAAACGTATTTGTTTTTTTTCTTCAAAATTCATTATGAATGACGCGCGAGAGAATACAAAACTGTATGAAGTAACTACTATCTAATATAATCAATTGGCGATACATATATTTGGTGAGTAAACTACCAAAAATGGATAATCAAATTTGCATGTTCTCTTCATTTTTTATGTAAGGTATAAATTACACATACAAGGTACACAAGTCATGAAAATGCAAGAAATCAGATTCATCTTAAATTCTTAACCTTTTGCTATAATACAATTCAAGATTGCATTCACATAGTTCAACTAATTAAACATATTTAGTCAAACAAAATATTAGAGGAAATCAATATCAACAATATGGACTGCCATATTTCCTTCTGGGAGATGGTTGTTGAATCATTGTAATTTGTCAGAAAGAAATCTTGGTGAAGACTTCTCACTCAATTAAGAGTTATTCCATTTTATTATCAGGATGACAGTCAACGAAGTGGACAATGCCATTTTTTTTAAGGGATGGACTAACCGTCTCCCCCATTCAGTTCCCTAAACGTCCCTCTAACGGTCAAAGTACAACTGTCAGTCCCCCATTCAACATACATTAATTCACATACAAAATGAAAAGTATTCATACCTAAGATATCAAGTATTCATATATAATTCATCAAGTATTCATACCTAAGATATCAAGTATTCATATATAATTCATCAAGTATTCATACCTAAGATATCAAGTATTAATTCACATACAAACTGGGGACCATTACTTTTCGGGGGCAGTAACTGTCAGACTGCATTGGGGACCACAACCAAAAAGTCACGTAGATCACACCACCAGTGCTACATTCATTGATTAAATTAATTCACATACAAAATGGAAAGTATAAATACCTAAAATATCAAGTATTCATATATAAATCATCAAGTATTCATACCTAAGATATCAAGTATTTAAAAAAAAACTGGACACAATACCTACTCATCTTTTACACGTTTTTCAAGGTGGTTTTTTTTTTCTCCGTTCAATCTAACCAATTTTTGAAACGATTTATGAGGAATTTTGCAAATCTAAAACCACGAACGTGTTCTACACAATTTTCTCTTTCAAATGAGATCCATGATGACATGCTTTTACACGTTTTTCAAGGTATCAAATATTCAAATATGAAAAGTATTCATACAAAATGAAAAGTATTCATACCTAAAATATTAAATATTTATATATAATTCATCAAGTATTCATACTTAAGATATCAAGTATTTAAAGAAAAAAATGGACTCAAATATGGAAAGTATTCATACAAAATGGAAAGTATTCATACCTAAGTTATCAAATATTCATATATAATTCATCAAGTATTCATACTTAAGATATCAAGTATTTAAAGAAAAAAACTGGACTCATCTTTTACACGTTTTACACGTTTTTCAAGATGATTTAATGATTGACAAAGTTAGTTAAAATGGGGGGAACGTTTAGGGGACTGGAGTGCGGGGGACAACATCTTTACTCTCTTTTTTAATTACAAGGACAATATGAAAATGTTTGGTGATAAGAGTTAGAGAGAGATAAGAGTTAGAAATAAAATTTAAATGCAGTTCAGCATTGTAAATTTGATACCAGAAAATCCTTGCTAACCACACCACACAATTTTTTTTTTTTTTCCATTTCTAGTCCTACATCCTCTTTTTGCTTCACTTTCATTTGGTTCTAGCGTGAACAATAATAATTAGCACTATGAGATTAAAAAATAATTACTAGAAGAAGGATTCCATAATAAAACCACGTGAAATCAGGAGGCGCAAGGGCCCTCTAGCTCAAGAAAAAAAATATCAAAATATGCTTTTATATCTATGTTTGTTTAGAAAAAAGTTTACAGAAAATATACTAAAAATTTAAACAGTTATACAATTATACCTCACCCAAAAAAATTTCTTCGAATAGAGGAGTGGCCGAATGATGACTCTTATGAGAGATTTTGGATATCTAATTTTCTTTCGACTAATAGAATTTGCCGACATTTTTATTAATATCCAAAGTTAACTACAAATTAATAAATTTACCCATGATTTCCGAGTTTTTCTAAAAATGTCCAAACCGGCCATAAAATTGTCGGTTTCCTCTTTTTCTTTTTTCTTTTTTTTTAGAGACACTATGAAGAGTAAGATAATGAAATCTAACAATGAAAAATCGAATTTTTTGTTTAAATTATTTGTTAGATTACTTCTTTTGATTTATAATTAGCATATTTATACTAAAATACACTATATTACTTGAAATTATGTTGAATTACACTATATTACATTAAATTACGCTAAATTATGTTTTATAATGAATTATGCTAAATTACACTAATTTTGCTAATTATAATGAAATACGATAAATTACGCTAAATTAGGGCGATTTTGTGCCATCTTTCATAAATCATAAAAAATAGTAAAAAAAAATTCAAAAATAGTAAAAATTAGTATTCTACAAGTTCATTATATAACTTATTTACTGAGCTACTTAGATTGAATAATAGAAATGAAAATCTTAATCGGAAACTTAAACTCAAGTTTTGAGGCTCTTTCCTTAGTTTTTTGGTAATTCTGAATTTTGAAATCCGGCATCGCGGGCACGGACGCATTCGTATTTTCGCAAGCTTTCCGAAAAGTGGTCATTTGTTGAAATCGGACATTCAGCGTCGTTTTATGGCCGTTTGAAGTTTTGTTGTCATTTTTCGCCTTTTCAGTGAAGATATCGTCTTTATTCATATGTAATTTAGCGTAATTTACCGTATTTTAGCGTAATGTAATGTAATTTAGCGTATTTTAGTATAAATATGCTAATTATACATCAAAAGAAGTAATCTAACAAAAAATTCAAATTTTCAGTGTTAGATTTCATTATCTTGCTCTTCATAGTGTCTCTTAAAAAAAATAGTTTATAATTATAAATCACTATGAAGATAAAAGAGAAACAAAAAATAGTTTCTAATTGTACATCACTATGAAGACGCACAGTATTGTACTGGAATTTACCATATTTAAGCGTAATTTAACATAATTTAGCGTAATTTAACGTAATATAGTGTAATTCAACATAATTTCAAGTAATCTAGCGTATTTTAGTATAAATATGCTAATTATAAATCAGAAGAAGTAATCTAGCAAATATTTAAACAAAAAATTTGAATTTTCAGTATTAGATTTCATTATCTTGCTCTTCATAGTGTTTCTAAAAAAAACAAAAAGAAGAGGAAACCGGCCATTTATGGCTGGTTTGGACATTTTTGGAAAAACTCAAGAATCATGAGTAAATTTATTAATTTGTAATTAACTTTGGATACTAATAAAAATGTCAATAGAATTTGTATTCTTTCAGCTGGTACCGTGTTCTTTACAATTTTCTTTTCGGAGTGAGGCTATGGTGCTATGCATAGTACGGATGGGGTCCGTGCAACGGCTCAAAATTTGACTTTTTAAAATCCTAATGGTCGATCTAACCGTTCAATGTGATAACCATATGAATATGTACTTGCAAACTAAATTTAATATTTTTTCGAATTTTTTTACTATTTTTTTAGATAGGTAGAATTTTGATGGTCCAGAATTTTCAGAAAACACTGATTTTTCTACTTATCTAAAAAAAATAGTAAAAAAATTCGAAAAAATATAAAATTTAGTTTGCAAGTACATATTCATATGGTTATCACATTGAACGGTTGGATCGGCCGTTAGAATTTTGAAAAGTCAAATTTTGAGCCGTAGCACGGACCCCATCCGTGCTATGCATAGCACCATAGGCTCACTCTTCTTTTCGAATGATTATGTAAAGATTCAACTTCTCTTAAGGAAGGAGAAGGGTATATTGGTCAATTCGATTTTTAAAATAACTAAATAAAAGATTAAATTAATAAAAGAGTACAGAGGAAAATATATTGAGACAAGATATTATGGTGTTTTGATGGGCAAATTGGCTATTTTGAATGTTTACATGGGCACAGTAGAAATTTTCCCTTTTGAGAAATAACGAAACTAATTTTGAGAAATAAGGACAGGCCATTTTCCGCCCCAAATTATAAATTTTTTTTACACAAATAGCAGCCAAATAAATAAAACTGGAGATGGTGATTAAAAATGACATATCTTAATTTTTTTTTTCCAATGCCCCAAAAGGCACCTCTAAAAAATGTACATCCTTTATATTTCTACAAACATATAAAAAGAGATTTTTTTTAATTTTATTTTTATGTCATTTCATCGATATCATGAAAACAACAACTCCCTCTAATTATAAGTTTATAAGTTCTTTTTCTGTTCACAATTTTTTCCACCAAAAAGAAACTGACATTTCTCTTGCCATCTTCTAATTTATTTCCTTGTGTGGCATATTCATATGTAGCATTTTCTGTAGTACTTTTACAAACTAAATTTAAAAGGTACTGCTAAATAGAGCTCCATTAATGTATTGGATAAAAATATTAACAATTTTTCTACATAAATAAGAGAATACTTAATAAAAAATATATATACTGGATAGAGTTGTTAATGTTTTTTTTTATTATTTTAATAGTAGAGTGTTCGTCTTAAACTTGTTGTGAATTGAATGAACAAAGCTTCACTACAGCCTAAGCTGTAGAGTTTAAACCCTATTCAACTCCCGACGAAGATCGCAAGTATACGATCCTGTCGTGTAGTTAGATCGGGTGTCGATCCACAGGGACGGTTTAATTTCTGAACCTAAACTCTTCTTGGTTAGGTACTAGAAGTTTGAATGTTTGGGGTTTGTTTGTCTAATTCTAAGGTATATGAACAAATCAAATGAAATGGAAGAATGAATGATCAATTGTATGAACAATATATGAACAAGTAAAGAATCAACTAAATGTTTGTATTTTGTACTATGGTATAAAAGGGTGTTTCAAGGGTTTCAGATTTCATCTTCAACTTTACTGCTCAGGACCTGCCACGCGACCCGCATGCTTTCGCATGCGACCCGCTTGGCCTTAAGCGCCCTGGACCTGGCACGCGACCCGCAGGCTGTGGCTTGCGACCCTCGTGATGCGACCCGCGTGCTAACTCACGCGACCCGCATGGCCTCTGAGCTGAGTCTGCACATGTCAGAAACTTGTTGTTTAAGTCGTGTAAGGCTAGATTGACCGTACCTAGTGTCACTGAACCTCAACTTTCGTGTGTTGGCTTAGCAGACCTGGTTTGGAATTGCAATTTCACCTTCTCAGATTCAATCAAGCTGTTTGATCTAAACCTAAGTTCTCAATTCTGTTTACTAAAGGTATCCACAAGCTGAGCAAGAGCAAGTGGAAACTTTCACCTTTCGGCTACTCATTGACCTCACCTTGCGGTTCTCAGACCTACCTCAAGTACTTAATCTAATTTTCAAGAAACGTCAAGCCTTTGGTACAATAAGAAATGCCAAAGGCATTCAACAGTAGACAATCAAGAATCAAACAATTCAGATCAAGCAATCACAAACAATACAAGAATCGAAGAAACACAAAATAACAATAAGAATCAATCCATATGCATCATCAAATAAAGTATCAGACTACAAATCCAAACCCTCGAAACTACAGTATCTACTCAGACATCGACAAAACCAAAACAAGAGAGAGAGAAAGAAGGCAAATCATAGTGAGAGAAGAGGTGGTGAAGAGGATTGGAGCTTCAGATTGAGTCTTCTCCTCTTCAGATCGCCTGAGGCGCTCGGCCTTCACTTCAAATTCGGGTCTCCCCTCTTTATGGACGAAAAATGGTTGATTAAATTACCCCCTCTTCTGTTGCCAGGCCTGCTACATATATAGTTTCCTTCGTGGGACTTAATTGGGCCTGGCTCAGTTAACTCGACGCGACCCGCATGAGTTTCCATGCGACCCGCGTCAGGTGGCACGGATGTGAGCTGTGAGGGTCGCGTCTGAGGTCACGTCTGGGCTGCGATGCGACCCGCGTCAGGTAGGACGCGGGTCGCGTGGGGGAAGTCAGAACTCTGCCTTTTCGCCTGTTTTTCGCCTATTTCCTGCAAATCAACCACAAAACAGCAGCAGTACCATATTCTATTGATTTTCAATATAAACTATGCAATTTAGTGGTCAAAATCATAAGGTCTGGTCTGGAAACAAGACGAAATAATAGATAAAATATGGACATATCAAATTCCCCCAAGCTTACCCTTTGCTTGTCCTCAAGCAAATCTGTACTTTCAAACCGGGTTTGGAATCTAAATGCAAGCTAAATGCCTAAAAGGTGAAAATTTACTCGATTGCCTCAATAAAGAAACTAAAGAATCTTTTTGCTATGGTTAGGATTTTTCTTTGGTCGATTTTGGTTCACCTCACAAATTGATTAACAAAACTTCAAACTCTAAATGTTTCGAAACTTGCAAAGCTGATTACTTGAATTATCGAATTATCATTCTTTCACTAAACTATGCCCTCATTTGTAGGAGATTTTTCCTTTTTGTCCCCCCCAAGCTTGAATCAAGCTTAGGTCAGAAAGTTGCGGACTTCGTGTGTTGATATGCGCAAAAATTTTATTTTTTTCATTTCTAATTGGGAGACGAGCTCAAAGGCGCCCATTCAAGGCTTATTGCCAGTACTCTTATTTTCTCCATCTTTTCATCTCTTTTTTTTTGTTTTTCTTTTTCTCTTTTGTTTTCTTGTTTTCTCTCTCTTTTTTTTTATTTTTATTTTGCACATACCATGAATACACACATCCACTAGCGTTCATTCACACCAACGGATATCCCAACCTTTCTTTATTTGAAATCCCTATTTCCATTGTTTGAAAGGCACAATTCGGTTTCTAAATTCTATCTCGACATTCAAGATTACAATATTTTCAAATCTCAAACATTTGTTCCTAATCAATTTTGTTTGGTCAATGATACCTCGCATATTTAGTCTATTTTAGGCCTGTTTTAGTACCAGATTCGTGCCCTAATTCACCAGAATCATGTGCATTTCATCGATATATCTTTAGAATTTGGTACTGCTGAGTGTTTGTTTGTTTTCTGCAGGCTTGGAGCAAAACACACGAAGAAACGACGATTTGGGATGATCTGGTACGGCCCTTACCAAGTTTGGTACGGGTCTTACCGGACTTAGCCATTTTTCAGCTCATCACGCCTGGTACGGCCTGGCCGTACCAATTTGGTACGGGCCGTACCTAAAGGCGACCTGACAGATTCAAATTTTGGCAGAGGCTATTTAAAGCGGGGAACTCTCCAATTTCGACATTCATTCCATTCCAGATCTATTTGAGAGCACAGTAAGAGAGAGAATGAGAGCTAAGGAGCTAGGAGCAAGAAGGAAGGAAGAGGAAAGAGGCGAAACTCGACGGATCTAGCTTCCTCCTCTCGATCCCTTCGATCCATGGCTATCTGAGAAGCAAGGGCCCACTGTTCGATAAAACTCCTCCAGACTCAGCCGAGACTGCTCAGCCACCCTCTGGTACGGCCCGTACCAATTCAGGCACGGCCAGGCCGCACCAATCTGGTCCGACCAGTACCAATTCAGGCACGGCCAGGCCGCACCAATCTGTATCTTTTCTTTTCTTTTCTTTTCTTTTTCTTTTCTCCTTTTCAGGAACATTCTGGCTTGAGGTTAGCGATCACCATCTGAGGAGCTCAAGATGTACATGGCGACAGACCGACATTGGTATGGCCGCGACAATTTTCAAGCTGGAGGAGGCGGCAGATCCAAAGCTAATCAGATCGCAGCTCTACATGCCAAAGCTGCCGAGCTAGAGGAAGCCATAGAGAGGTATTCAATCAAGATGAGCGTGAGGGCAGCCAGAAACCAGCAACCACAGCCATGTGCCATGTGTGGGGACAGGAGACACTCTTACGAGTATTGCCCACTGGCTGATTGGGATGAGGAACAGGAGCAGGATGGCTATTGCTATGACACAGCACCGTTTGATAACTCAATCAATTGCGTATTCCAACCCGATCCACCCGAGCCGTACATTGATCCCGCTGAGATCGAATTCATACACGAGCAAGGGAAGATAAACCAGATGATGTGGGAACAGATGCAAAACATGTCCACACAAATGGCCGCTCAAAACAAGTTGTTGGAGCAATTGAGCCACATCATCATCTCACGCCAATCTCAACTTGGAAAGCTGCCAGCTCAGCCAGAATGCGAAGGACCAGCCCAGCCAACAAACCAGACCGCACTGCACACGGGCCGCATCAAGGACTCGCGCCCCGCTTCACCACCTGAAGAAGAGAACCCTAGCCTGACTCCACCGGCAGTCCTGACTCGACCGGCAGTCATTACTGAAGAACATGTGAACCCAGGTCGCATCGAGCCAAGTCGACCCGCATCTCCACCTGAAGAGCATGTGGATGCGACCCGCACGCCACCCGATGCGACCCGCATGCCGTGGTCTGAGGACCTGGAAACCGAAGGACGCGAGTCGGATTGGTCAGCACGCGATACCATTTCACTTGATGCGACCCGCACGACACCTGATGCGACCCGCGTCAAGACCCAGACAGAGCGGCTGACTCCTGAGCTCAAGCCTCCAGCAGCTCACCTCAGGTATGAGTTTCTAGACCCAGATAGATGTTGTCCTGTGATCATAAGTGCAGATCTTGAACCCGATCGGACTGCTACACTCTTGGAGAAATTGGAAGCGCACAAAAGCACGATCGGGCGCTCGATGAAGAACTTGATGGGAATCTTGCGGATTCTTCTGATGCAAGAGTGTGATCGCATGGTCCGTGTACCTCAGAAGTGGGTTCTCCCACCAGTGCCACCTGATCCACCTCCCACCAACCAGTGAGACGCCCCCGCTTCATCCCTCGCTCACCATCTAGTAAGTTTCCATATTTTCTTCTATTTACTTTTGCCTTGTGTAGATTCAAGCATTGAGGACAATGCTTCATTCAAGCTTGGGGGGGTGGAATAGAAGAAAATTGTATCTGCATTTAGACATGTTTCTTTTTCAAAAATTTTGCATTTAGGTGATAAATTTGTGTGATTGCTAGGATTAGGGACTTGTTTGAAAACTTTTGTTTGTGAGTTGGATGACCTTGGGAAATTAGAACTAACCTCATAATTGACCAAACAAAACTGATTACGAACAAATGGTTTGAGATTTGTAAAATTGGAAACTTGAATGTCGAGATAGCATTTAGAAACCGAATTGTGCCTTTCAAATGTGGAAATAGGGATTTCAAATAAAGAAAAGTTGGGATATCCGTTGGTGTGAATGAACACTAGTGGATGTGTGTATTCATGGTATGTGCGAAAAAAAAAGAAAGAAAAAAAAAGAAAGATGAAAAGATGGAGAACATAAGAGTACTGGCAATAAGCCTTGAATGGGCGCCTTTGAGCTCGTCTCCCAATTAGAAATGAAAAAAATAATTTTTTTGCACATATCAACACACGAAGTCCGCAACTTTCTGACCTAAGCTTGATTCAAGCTTGGGGGTGCCAAAAAGGGAAAATCTCTACAAGCGAAGGCATAGTTTAGTGAAAGAATGATAAATCGATAAATTCGAGTAATCAACTTTGCAAGACTTGAAACATTTAGAGTTTGAGGTTTTATTAATCAATTTGTGAGGTGAATCACAATTGACCAAGGGAAGTCCGAATCATAGCAAAAAGATTCTTGCGTTCTTTTATTGTAGCAATCATGTAAGTTTTCACATTTAGACTTGTATCCGCATTTAGATTTAGTTGTCCAGCACTTTTACCCGAGTTTGAAACTTTTTGCTTGAGGACAAGCAAAGGTTCAGCTTGGGGGAATTTGATACCTCGCATATTTAGTCTATTTTAGGCCTGTTTTAGTACCAGATTCGTGCCCTAATTCACCAGAATCATGTGCATTTCATCGATATATCTTTAGAATTTGGTACTGCTGAGTGTTTGTTTGTTTTCTGCAGGCTTGGAGCAAAACACACGAAGAAACGACGATTTGGGATGATCTGGTACGGCCCTTACCAAGTTTGGTACGGGTCTTACCGGACTTAGCCATTTTTCAGCTCATCACGCCTGGTACGGCCTGGCCGTACCAATTTGGTACGGGCCGTACCTAAAGGCGGCCTGACAGATTCAAATTTTGGCAGAGGCTATTTAAAGCGGGGAACTCTCCAATTTCGACATTCATTCCATTCCAGATCTATTTGAGAGCACAGTAAGAGAGAGAAAGAGAGCTAAGGAGCTAGGAGCAAGAAGGAAGAGGAAAGAGGCGAAACTCGACGGATCTAGCTTCCTCCTCTCGATCCCTTCGATCCATGGCTATCTCTATCCCTTTTATTGTATTTTTAGATCAGATCATGTGCTGTGAGTAGTTATTTTAGTTTCTAGGGTTTAGAGATGGATTCTTGATTTGTTTTGACTTTCTTGGACTTGTATCTTGTATGAACTCTTTTGATTGATTGATTGTGATTTCTTTGCTATCTTTTGCTTTGATTGCTGTGATTGTGTATGATGAACCTCTAGGTTTAGATCGAACCTATCAAGGTAATGTGATAATCTCAATCTCTCAACCAAATCAATTGTTTAGGGTAGACTTGTTCGAATTGAAGCCGAGAGGTTGAATTCTCCTCTAATCGACAGATTAGAGGGTGCCTTAGGTCTCCAATCAACCAGTTAGGGTAGATCTGTACCAACACACGAGAGTTGAGGTGTAGAAATCCCTAAAAGGCAATCAATTGCATTCCAACCTAGATCTTGATCCAACAAACGACAGTTGAGGCTTAGGAACCTTAGGTATGGTCAATTGAACCTTTCCAAAGAGTTTAGCACAAGGTACCAGCAAGGAAATGCATCAACTCGAACTGGTAAGCTCTGTTCTGGGAAGCCAGTACGGGTCTTACCAGAGTGGTACGGCCTTGCCTTACCAAGTTAAGTACGGCCTAGCCGTACCGACTTGGTACGGGCCGTACCACTAGAGGCAGATCATAGATAAAGTCTGAAACCCTGGAAACGCCTTTTATCCATAATCAAAACACAATTTACATTTCTTCTAGCATTTTATTATATCTTTCTGAATTGTTTGAATTGTTTGAATTGACCTTTTTAGGAAATTAAATACCAAACCAAATCTTTCTCACTTCTAGTTTTTAATCGAGTTAGGTAGATTCTAACCTAGTAATTGCCCGTCCCTGTGGATCGATACCCGATTATACTACTCGATAGGGGTTGTGCACTTGCGACCCTTACTCGTGAAGTGTAAACGCGGTTTTAAAAGGTACGCCCTCAAGCGTACCGAAACTTGCGTTGCACTTCTACGCGAACAGTCAATTATGAGGTTAATTCTAATTTCCCAAGGTCATCCCAATCATATAAAAATTTTCAAATGGGTCCCAAATTGAGACAATAAAGCAAATTTTTCACCTAAAGATGCAAAGTAAAGTAAACATGACCTAAGTGCAATCAAAATAAATCCTAAAACACAAAAGTAAATCCTAAGATACAAAAGTCTCCCCCCCCCCAAGCTTAGCCTGAGCATTGTCCTCAATGCTTCAAGACTGAAAGATAAAGAGAAGTAAAAGCAAAGGGGAAAGAGAAAACATACCCGCTCAGTCATCGGTGGGAGGATCAAGCCACCAAGCACGGAACTGCTCCTCTAGCGTGCCCATCCTCGTCTGGAGATCAGATAAAGCAGCACCCTGCTCGCGCCTCATGTCATAAAGGAAATCACCATGCGCGCGCCGCATGTCGTACAACATGCTGTAGACATCATGAATGGAGGGATCGGGGATGGGAGGTGGATAGGAGGGGCGAGAGTAAGAGGTGGATGGACCGGCTGCGGACGAGGAAGGATCAGCTGCGAAGGTGGGGGCATGGAACTGCATAGGTGGTATGGAAGCATCACCCATGTGAACATCACCATCGGCAGGAGGCTGTGGCTGAGGAGGTGGTGGTGGTGCCTGCTCATCTCGCTGTGGTGGAGGAAATAGCCAAGTGGTCTCGTCCTCGAAGGAGATATGGAATGGACTAGGCAACTGGTGCTGACTACCATCCTGCAGGCGCCAAAAATACCGGTCACAGTGGTTGGCAGGACCTCGCTCGATCTTGATGAACGCCGCCAGCTGGAAGGCTTTGGCATCCATGATGAAAGGGCCCTGAGAGAGAGTGAAGCCGGCAACTGATACACCAAGCCGCTCAGCAATAAGAGTGACGTAGGCACCGATGTGGATGGTGCCTCTTGGCCTCCTATTCTTCTGGACATCCAGCCAGTGAGTAACCATAAGGAGCATCAGATTGGGTCGCTCAAAATCCTCTTCGGTGCGGAGCATGAAGTCCAGCAATGCTAGGTCCTCATTGGCACGGGCAACTGTCTCGCCACGTGCAAAAATGGTATTCGCAAGAGTGCGCTGGATGCAACGGAGAACATGGTGAGGTATGGCAGAGCTCCTGAACTCGTTGCTCGAGGCGACCTCCTTACCCGTGATCAACCTCCAGAAGATGTCTCTGTTAAAACCCTCACGGTAGTGAATGGAGTCGGTCGTAGGGTTCGGTGCGAAGCCGAACCACTCGCGTAATGTTGCAAGAGGAACAATGCAAGGTTCGTTGCGCATTTGGAAGCGAATGTACGGCTGTTCGTCTGCATCACACTTGAGTTTGGGAGAAGAGAGGAACTCAAGTGTGAGCTCCTCGTAGCAGTCGCACTGAATGCCCCAGAAAGTGGAAGTAAACCCGATCCTCTCTGTGAGGCGAACAAACTCCTCGTAAACTCCAAAGGCATGAAGTGTACCCAAATCGACTCGGCGAGTGTTGGCGAATGTGCGTTGTTGCAAAATCTCAAAGCGATTGAACATGCCGCGATTGGAGATGCGGAAGTGTGGAGGTGGATACGCATCTGCCCGAGGAGTGTACTGACCAGAAAAGGGGTTGGAGTGCTCGGAAGAATACTCAACCTCGGAATTGTCGGCATGATGGGAAGAATGAGAGGAATGATAGGAAGAAGAGGAATGATGGGAAGAAGAAGAATGATGGGAAGAAGAAGAATGAGAAGGATGAATACCCTCAATGTGCGAGGCCGAATGAGAAGAATGAGAAGGAGTGGCTTGCCTCAGTTCCTGTCTGCGCTTGGATCGGATTTCTCAGCGAGGGTCCATGTTTCTGTCTCTGGCTCAATCTGACGCGGGTCGCGTGGGTTTTGATGCGACTCGCGTGAAATCTGACGCGGGTCGCGTGGATGTGGATGCGGCTCGCGTGGGTCTTAATGCGACTCACGTGAGATCTGACGCGAGTCGCGTGGAACGGACTTGTCTGGTTAGGGTTCGAACCGATTACTGGAGCGGGTCGATTTGGTCAGGACACGGGTCGCATGGAACAAGGGGAGGGGGGCAGGTAAGGTGGTGAACCAACAGAGGAAAGGAGAAGAGAACTTACCTGCTGCGTCGTTGGCTTCGTGGAAGAGAAGAGAACCGAGGGTCGAGAGAAGGAGAGCGTCCTTCGGTCAGGGAGAAAAATGCTTAGGTTGAGGGGAAAGAGAGAAGGAAGAAGGGAGTGAGCGCTGGGAGGAAGAAAAGTAGGAAGTGACGCTGGTTAAAAGGGAAGTCGCAACGTTTCGATGCGCCCCTTCAAAAGCCGTCTGTTCAAGTCGACGCGGGTCGCATGGAATTTCACGCGGATCGCGTGGAACGGCACACGGGTCGCGTGGAATCCATGCGGGTCGCGTCAGGAGTTCTTTTTGGTAGTTTTACAAAAGGAAAACAACTAGAAATCTAATCTAACTCTAAACTATCTCTAAATCTAATCTAACTCTAAACTATCTCTAAATCTAATCTAACTCTAAACTATCTCTAAATCTAATCTAAATGTAATGCAAGTAAACGAACTGGCTTGGGTTACCTCCCAAGAAGTGCTTGTTTTAGGTCTCAAGCTCGACCTTCCTTTCTCTAATCTTCGACTGGTGCAGGATCAGAAAGGTCCTGCTCGAAACGCTCATTGTGGGGGTGATTGGCAATGTAATGCTTGAGCCACTGACCATTGACTTTGAAGGTCCCACTTTCCTCACTCCAAATGTCAATCGCACCAAACGGGTACACCTTCTTCACGACAAAGGGACCAGACCACCTTGACTTCAACTTTCCAGGAAAGAGTCGCAATCTTGAGTTGAACAAAAGTACAAGATCACCCTTTTGGAAGTCGCGAGTCGTGAGGCGCTTGTCATGAAGCTGCTTGGTCTTTTCCTTGTAGATCCTCGCATTCTCGTAAGAGTGAAGTCGCATCTCTTCCAACTCATGCAGGTCGAGGATTCGCTTTTCGCCAGCGGCTAGCATGTCCATGTTGACCGCTCGTGTGGCCCAGAACGCCTTGTGCTCGATTTCCACAGGTAAGTGACACAGTTTCCCGTATACCAGTTTGAAAGGGCTCATCCCAATCGGCGTCTTGAAGGCGGTGCGGTAGGCCCAGAGCGCGTCATTCAACTTCAAAGACCAATCCTTTCTTGTCCTCGCCACAGTTTTCTCCAAGATGGATTTGATTTCCCAGTTTGAGATTTCAGCTTGGCCGTTGGATTGAGGATGGTAAGAAGTCGTCACTTTGTGCGTCACCCCATGACGTCTCAGGAGCTTGTTGAATTGTCGGTTTACGAAATGCTTCCCTCCATCACTGATGACGGCTCGTGGAACTCCAAAGCGAGGGAAGATGACGTCATTGAACAATCGTTTCACGGCACTCGAATCCGCCTTTCGACATGCCACTGCTTCCACCCACTTGGACACATAGTCTACCGCAACTAGGATGTACTCATACCCGCACGAAGCTGGGAATGGTCCCATGAAATCGATTCCCCACACATCAAAGATCTCTACCTCGAGAATGGAGTGAAGAGGCATCTCGTTGTGTTTGGAAATGTTCCCAGTGTGTTGACAACTGTCACAAGTGTCAACCAAGGTCTTCGCGTCTTTGAAGAGAGAAGGCCAAAAGAAGCCGGATTGCAAAACCTTGGCGGCCGTCTTGGAGAAAGAAGCATGGCCTCCATAGGCAGATGAATGGCAATGCTCAAGGATGGATCGTGCCTCATCGTGTGGCACACAGTGTCTGAAAATGCCATCGACTCCTACCTTAAAAAGAAAAGGCTCGTCCCAAAAATAGTACTTTGCATCAGATTTGAGTTTCTTCCTTTGTTGGTAGGTCATGGCGTGAGGAACAAACCCGGAAGCAATGAAATTGGCAATGTCAGCATACCAAGGGTCTGATTGGTTGCTTACGCGGGTCACATCGACGGCATGTACTGCGGAGGCAGAGAAGAGTTGTTCATCAGGGAACGAGTCATTGATTGGCAAGTTGGCAGAGCTCTCATCTTCCAAACGAAGTCTGGATAGATGGTCAGCCACGGTGTTTTCGACTCCCTTCTTATCCCTGATCTCAAGATCGAACTCTTGCAGGAGAATCCACCTAATCAATCGAGGTTTGGCATCCTGTTTGCTCAGTAAATACCGCAGGGCGGCATGGTCAGTGTAGACGATGATCTTGGAGCCAACCAAATATGACCTAAACTTGTCGAGAGCGAACACAATGGCGAGAAGTTCTTTCTCAGTTGTTGTGTAATTCATTTAGGCAGGATCTAGCACCTTGCTAGCATAGTAAATAGCACACGGCTTCTTTTCTTTCCTTTGCCCCAGAACCGCTCCGACAGCGTAGTCACTCGCGTCGCACATGATCTCAAAAGGAAGAGACCAGTCAGGTGGTTGCAAGATTGGTGCTGAGATGAGGGCTTTCTTCAATTCGCAAAAAGACTTGACACAATCGTCGGTGAAAACGAAGTCAGAATCCTTGATGAACAGATTGGTCAGTGGTTTCGCGATCTTGGAGAAGTCTTTGATGAACCTGCGGTAAAAACCTACATGTCCAAGGAAGCTTCGAATGCCCTTGACGTTTGTTGGAATCTCGAGTTTCTCAATCACCTCGATCTTTGCCTTGTCAACTTCAATGCCTTTTGAGGTCACAACATGTCCAAGGACAACGCCAGTTTGGACCATGAAGTGACACTTTTCCTAATTCAAAATCAGATGGACTTCCTCACACCTCTTCAAAATTTTGCACAAGTTGGTCAAACACGAGTCAAAACATGCACCATACACGGAAAAGTCATCCATAAAAATATCAACCTCTGTCTCGATGAAATCAGAAAAGATGGCCATCATGGCTCTCTGAAAGGTTGCTGGTGCATTACACAGACCAAAGGGCATCCTACGGTATGCGTACGTACCGTAGGGACAAGTGAAAGTGGTCATCTCTTGGTCTTGAGGGTGAATTGGGATCTGGAAGAAGCCAGAGTAACCATCCAAATAACAAAAATAAGAATGGTTAGCAAGCCTCTCCAAAAGCTGGTCAACGAATGGCAAAGGGAAGTGGTCTTTGCGTGTGGCCGCATTGAGTTTTCTGTAGTCAATGCACATTCGATAACCATTCACCACTCGTGTTTGAATCAACTCGTTCTTCTCGTTTTTCACCACCGTTGTTCCACCTTTCTTTGGCACCACGTGCACTGGGCTCACCCACTTACTGTCAAAGATAGGGTAAATGATACCGGCGTCCAGAAGCTTGAGAATCTCCTTCTTGACTACCTCTTTCAGATTTGGGTTAAGCCGTCTTTGATGTTCAACCGATGGCTTGTGCCCTTCCTCCAGAAAAATCCTGTGTGAGCAAATGGATGGGCTGATCCCCTTTAGATCATTGATCGAATACCCGATTGCACCTCGATGAAGCTTCAGTTTCTCCAAGAGTTTGGCGGTTTGGTCGGGATTTAGACTCGCATTGACAATGACGGGAAAGGAACGATCTGGACCGAGGAATTCATACCGGAGGTTGGCTGGCAAAGGCTTGAGTTCAGGAGTTGGCCCCTTTGTCTCGGTCTGGATGCGGGTCGCATAAAGTGAAATGGCGTCGCGTCCTGACCTATCCGACTCGCTCTCGGTTTCCAGGTCCTCAGACAATGGCACGCGGGTCGCGTCAGGGTCTTCCAGGTCAACTGATTTCACTTCTGCTCCTCTGACTTCTTCTTCAAACAAGAAATGAGTGTGTTATTTCGTGCTCTCATGGATTCGATCAAGGAAGTAATCTTCTACCAAATATGTTAGGCATTTTTCGTGCACATCCACCCAGGAACAAGATTCGGCAGAAGGATACTTCATGGCTTGGTCAATTTGGAAACACACTCTCTCTCCTCCAAAGTTCAAGGTCAGTGTTCCTTGAGACACATCGATGATTGCACCTGCAGTCCTGAGGAAAGGTCGTCCCAGAATGATGGGGACTTCCTTGTCCTCTTCCATTTCCATGACCACGAAATCTACAGGTACAAAGTACTTACCGACCTGAACTGGTACGTCTTCCACTATGCCAAGTGGCAATCGTACCGAGGAGTCTGCTAGCTGCAACGTCATTCGCGTGGGCCTGAGCTCTCCTACTCCCATTCGCTCGAAAATCGTGCGCGGCATGAGGCTCACGCTAGCTCCCAAGTCGCAGAGAGCTCTCTTGATCGTGGCCTTGCCGATGATGCAAGGAATGGAAAACTTCCCTGGGTCGTTCAATTTGGGAGGTAGGTCGCTCTTCAGAATGGCACTGCGCTGTTCCGTCAACTTCACCATTTCATTACCCTCTAGGCTTCGTTTGTTGGATAGGATATCCTTCAGGAATTTGGCGTAAGAGGGCATTTGAGTCAAGGACTCGGTGAATGGGAGCGTGATGTGCAGTCCTTTCAGGACTTCCGTGAACTTTGCGAATTGTGCGTCCAGTTTGGTTGCAGCTACTCTTCGGGGAAAGGGCAAAGGTGGCCTGTAGGGCGGAGGTTTCTCAGCCTCTTTCTTCTTCCCCT
The DNA here is from genome assembly GCA_028015225.1 of Carex myosuroides. Classification (NCBI taxonomy): domain Eukaryota; kingdom Viridiplantae; phylum Streptophyta; class Magnoliopsida; order Poales; family Cyperaceae; genus Carex; species Carex myosuroides. The sequence continues at coordinate 12,108,185 of CM051465.1, forward strand.
TGTCAGGTTCTTCCACGCGGGTCGCATGAGATGGCGTGCGGGTCGCGTCCACAGACCCTTCAGGTGGCGACGCGGGTCGCCCCGGCTCGATGCGACCTGGGTCAACGTGTTCTTCCGAGGGTGACGCGGGTCGCGTGGGATGGCACGCGGGTCGCGTCTCATTGGTGTGGGTCACATCCAATGGAGTCAGATCAGATGGGAAGGCTGGTTCTTGGTATTGGGTCCCACTTCGCAGCGTGATCGCCTTAGCTTCTCCTCTGGGGTTGGGTTCTGGCTGAGCTGGCAGCTTTCCAGGTTGAGGTTGGCTTGAGGTGACAATGTGACTCAACTGCTCCAACAACTTGTTTTGAGCCGCCATTTGAGTGGACATGCTCTGCATCTGTTCCCACATCATCTGATTCATCTTCCCTTGCTCGTGTGTGAAATTGGTCGCATAGGGAGGCACGTACGGTTTGGAAGGACCGGCTTGAGGTGCTCGAATGTTTTGATTTGGAAAGAAAGTGTTCTGATAGAAGTTCTTGTTGGAGTTGTTGTTGGAAGAGGGATTGTTCCAATTGTTGTGACTGGAAGGCGGACGATTGAAAGAATTGTTGTTGTCACTGGAAGACAGATTATGAAACGAGTTGTTGAAAGGAGGTCTAGGAGCATTGTTTTGATTCCACCTCCAGTTTTGTTGCTCAATCGGATCCTTGGAGTAGGATCGGTTGAAAGGAGGTTTTGGAAAAAAAAAAGGTTCGTTGTTCAGGGAACTTACTTGCTCGTTGCTCTCTTCGACCTCTGCCAAGGGGCATTGCTCGTAGCTGTGTCTCTCGTCTCCACACATGACGCAGCTCTGCGGTTGTTGTTCGACTGCCTTCACGCTCAGCTTGTCCATCGCCCTCTGCATGGCATCCATCTTGGCGGTCAAGGCAGTGATGTGATCGACCTCGAACTTGCCGCCACCTCTTGGTCGGGCGTTGTCGCGGCCGGACCACTGTTGGTTCTGTGCCATGTGATCAATCAGGTTCATGGCTTCAAGAGGCTCTCGAGACATCAATGCTCCACCTGCAACTGCATCTACAGAAGAACGAGTGCTCTCTGTCAAACCATCATAAAATGTTTGGATCAACAACCAATCGGGTAAACCATGGTGCGGACAAGAATACTGCAACTCTCTAAACCTTTCCCAAGACTCATTGAGGGGCTCATCTAACAATTGCCTAAAGCTGGTCAGTTCGTTCCTTACCTTGGCAGTTCTTTTTTGAGGGAAAAACCTAGTCAAAAACAACTTAGATAATTCCCTCCAGCTGGTGATCGAATCCCTAGGTAACGACCCTAACCATTTCTTAGCTTTGTCCCTAAGAGTAAAAGGAAAGAGAGCCAGTTTGGTGTAATCGGCGGTTGCTCCATTGGTCTTGTTGGTTGTGATGCACTCGAGAAAGGTCTGGAGGTGAGCATGAGGATCCTCGTGATCCATGCCATGGAAGGTGTTCTGCTGGACCATGTTGACCACTCCTGGATTGAAGTTCGGTTGTTGGCCAGGAATTCATGGCAACCTGATTGCTCCTCTGACATCTCCAGCTCGTGGCACGTTGAATTCTCGAAGTGTCCTTGGCATGAAGACATCCATCTCATCTTCCTCAGGGTCAGTCAAGACTTCTTCCCTATCTCTTTCTCTTTCTCTTTCCTCCTGTCTTCTCTGCTCGGATGTTCTGACATCTCTTCAACTCGGGTCGCGTGCGAGGTCTCGCGGGTCGCGTCTGATGTGATGCGGGTCGCGTTAACCTCGGTGCGGGTCGCGTCAAGAGATGGCTGAGCAGTAACAGTCTCGTCTGGAGGAGTTTCGTCAAATAGTGGCCCTCTGCTCCTCAGCTGGTATTTCAGTGTGTATCTACCTGCAGGAGGATGGTTAAGAGCCAGCTTTCAGTAAAAGAAAAGAAAATAAAAGATACAGATTAAAATCTAGATTAACCAGAAAAAGTAAAAATTCAGAAAATGAAAGCCGTCCCCAGCAACGGCGCCAAAAACTTGTTCGTCTTAAACTTGTTGTGAATTGAATGAACAAAGCTTCACTACAGCCTAAGCTGTAGAGTTTAAACCCTATTCAACTCCCGACGAAGATCGCAAGTATACGATCCTGTCGTGTAGTTAGATCGGGTGTCGATCCACAGGGACGGTTTAATTTCTGAACCTAAACTCTTCTTGGTTAGGTACTAGAAGTTTGAATGTTTGGGGTTTGTTTGTCTAATTCTAAGGTATATGAACAAATCAAATGAAATGGAAGAATGAATGATCAATTGTATGAACAATATATGAACAAGTAAAGAATCAACTAAATGTTTGTATTTTGTACTATGGTATAAAAGGGTGTTTCAAGGGTTTCAGATTTCATCTTCAACTTTACTGCTCAGGACCTGCCACGCGACCCGCATGCTTTCGCATGCGACCCGCTTGGCCTTAAGCGCCCTGGACCTGGCACGCGACCCGCAGGCTGTGGCTTGCGACCCTCGTGATGCGACCCGCGTGCTAACTCACGCGACCCGCATGGCCTCTGAGCTGAGTCTGCACATGTCAGAAACTTGTTGTTTAAGTCGTGTAAGGCTAGATTGACCGTACCTAGTGTCACTGAACCTCAACTTTCGTGTGTTGGCTTAGCAGACCTGGTTTGGAATTGCAATTTCACCTTCTCAGATTCAATCAAGCTGTTTGATCTAAACCTAAGTTCTCAATTCTGTTTACTAAAGGTATCCACAAGCTGAGCAAGAGCAAGTGGAAACTTTCACCTTTCGGCTACTCATTGACCTCACCTTGCGGTTCTCAGACCTACCTCAAGTACTTAATCTAATTTTCAAGAAACGTCAAGCCTTTGGTACAATAAGAAATGCCAAAGGCATTCAACAGTAGACAATCAAGAATCAAACAATTCAGATCAAGCAATCACAAACAATACAAGAATCGAAGAAACACAAAATAACAATAAGAATCAATCCATATGCATCATCAAATAAAGTATCAGACTACAAATCCAAACCCTCGAAACTACAGTATCTACTCAGACATCGACAAAACCAAAACAAGAGAGAGAGAAAGAAGGCAAATCATAGTGAGAGAAGAGGTGGTGAAGAGGATTGGAGCTTCAGATTGAGTCTTCTCCTCTTCAGATCGCCTGAGGCGCTCGGCCTTCACTTCAAATTCGGGTCTCCCCTCTTTATGGACGAAAAATGGTTGATTAAATTACCCCCTCTTCTGTTGCCAGGCCTGCTACATATATAGTTTCCTTCGTGGGACTTAATTGGGCCTGGCTCAGTTAACTCGACGCGACCCGCATGAGTTTCCATGCGACCCGCGTCAGGTGGCACGGATGTGAGCTGTGAGGGTCGCGTCTGAGGTCACGTCTGGGCTGCGATGCGACCCGCGTCAGGTAGGACGCGGGTCGCGTGGGGGAAGTCAGAACTCTGCCTTTTCGCCTGTTTTTCGCCTATTTCCTGCAAATCAACCACAAAACAGCAGCAGTACCATATTCTATTGATTTTCAATATAAACTATGCAATTTAGTGGTCAAAATCATAAGGTCTGGTCTGGAAACAAGACGAAATAATAGATGAAATATGGACATATCATAGAGACAACAAGAAATTGACAAGAAAAAATAATATAACTTACAAATAGTACATAATAAAAAGTGAAACAACAAACCTAGACATTAAAATATTCTAAAACAATTTCTACAATACAAACCAAACAATTTAATTTCATTATTTTTTAAATGTTTCTTAACTGTTTTCTACAAATTAATTTGTAGAATTTTATGCCCATAGGTTTTTAGCGAAATTGATTATTGTCTTCTATATTGTCCTTAATATATTGTTATCTACATGACTACATGGACCCATGATGTATAATTTTGGGAGAATGTAAAGGGAATTTATAAGAAGCCCAATATGTTTTTTTAGTCATTTAAAACCGTTGCAAAGTTCAGTATTCCACTAAAATAAATCTATTAATTACTATTGTATCTCTCCATTTAAATTTGAATAGAGTTAAAATAACGTTTTATAGAACTCGTGCATTGTGGACTAAAAAACTACTATCTTAAATAATTTACTCATATATTCACTACTACAAAAATATACATTGTACACTGCACACTGTACACGGATTTGGCAATTTTATATAAGAACCGTGTACCAAATATGATTTTTTAAGATCTGAACGATTTCTACACGGCTAATTAGTTAATAATCAGTGTAGAATTATTACAGAGAGCTACACGGTTTATTAGAAACCACAAATCCGTGTGTAAAGAGGTCTGTGTGCAAGTTATTGAGAGAGCTACACGGATTTTTGTTAAATATCCGTGTAAGAATATATACACGGATTTTTTATAATATATCCGTGTAGAAATGGAAGCTTTGTACACGGATTAATAATTAAATAGCCGTGTATGGTTTAGTGGAGAGCTACACGGATTAATAAGTAAATATCCGTGTATAAAAGTGTAGGGTTTTAATATCTTCTCCTTCCAGCACCTCTGTACATCTCTCTGAACTGAGCTTTTTCCTATCAGATTTCTGCGAATTGAGGCCAGCAGCTGAGATCTGAGATCTTTGAAGTTTGTATTTTCTCCTCTCCATCTTTCTAAGGTTAGTAATATGTATTTAAATCATTTTCTTCCTCTAATTTTCTGTTATTTATGCTTATTTAGGTCATTTCATGCATGCTTGATTTCTTAATTTTAGATGTAATTAATTAGTGTATTGTTGTCCAATAACCGACCTATAGATGCTTTTAGGTCCATGCCCGTTCAAAATTAATTCAATAGGGATTAATTTTGGATAGTCCCCGTTTTGGGACTGCTCTTTTAATATTATGTCTCATTTAGGATGTGAACACATATTAGCGGAATTTAATTAGTATTTGAGGAAAGTTCGACAGTATTTTCCCTTATTGCTCCTACGAGTATGTGGTCGTACGCATACTTGGGGAGTTAAGGGGAAATGCTGCTGAATTTTTCTCAACTACTAATTAAATCTCGCTAATATGTGTTCACATATGAGACATAATATTCAAAGAGTGGGTTAGGATTGTAAATCGGCCCTTTGTAAGCCCAAAATTTTGTTACAATGGAGAATGTTGACCATGCATGATTAATTGATCAAATTATTTTTTAAATTTAATTTACAGATGGATCGAAGTTGGATGTATGAAATGCGACGTGACAGTGAAGAATATTTGGTTCGCGTTGATGAGTTTATAAAATTTGCTGAGAGTTATAGAGTGAAGAAAAAAGAAGAAGACATTTTGTGTCCTTGTAAAGATTGTAAAAATTTATTAAGATTTTTGGACATCGAAGAAATTAGAGCTCATTTGATTTGTCGGGGATTTAAGAAGAGATATACATGTTGGTTCATGCATGGTGAGAAATTTGGGGAAAGTAGTGCCAGTAAAGATTGTAATCGTGAATTGAATGATGAGAATGTTGGAATTTCTGATAATTTTGAACTTGATTGGAACGAGGATTATGAGAGTGTCGAAGATTCTGATAACGTCGAACCCGGAAACGACGATGGTGAGATGGAGATGAATTTTGATGAAAATGTAGAACACGAGTTTACTGAAAATTTTGAGGAAATGTTACGTGATGTGGAAGATGAAATTAGTGTTAAAAATTATAATAAATTTCAAAATTTGTCTAATGAATCCAAGAAGCCATTGTATCCCGGGTGTACCAAATTTACAAAACTGTCAGCTGTGTTGAAATTATTAAATTTAAAAGCAGACAATGGTTGGAGCGATAAGAGTTTCACGTCCTTATTACAGCTTTTACGAGAAATGCTCCCAAATAACAACGAGTTACCCGGTACAATATATCAGGCAAAGAAGTTGATATGTCCAATGGGGTTGAAGATCGAAAGAATACATGCATGTCCGAATGACTGTGTATTGTATCGTAACGAGTACGAGGCCATGCATGTATGTCCTAAATGCAGTGTTTCACGGTATAAACGTAAGAACCAGGACACTGATGATTGTAACGAGGACACAAATGGCCGGCCTCCGGCTAAGGTGTTGTGGTATTTGCCGATAATACCGAGATTCAAACGGTTGTTTGCGAATCCCAAAGATGCAAAATTATTGCGCTGGCATGAAGAAGAGCGCAAAAATGACAGTAAACTAAGGCACCCGGCTGATTCTCCTCAATGGAGAAACATTGACAGACATTTCAAAGAATTTGGTTCTGAAATGAGGAACCTTATGATTGTGGTGAGCTCAGATGGAATGAGTCCGTTTGGAAGCATGAGCAGTCGGCACAGTACTTGGCCAGTTCTTTTATGCATCTACAATCTTCCTCCTTACTTGTGCATGAAACACAGATATATAATGATGTCATTACTAATCCAAGGACCCAAACAACCCGGAAATGACATAGATGTATATCTCGCACCATTAATCGAGGACCTCCAAAAATTGTGGCGTGATGGCGTCCCGGTCTGGGATGCGTACTGCAAAGAGGTCTTTCAATTGCGGGCCATGGTGTTTTGCACCGTAAATGATTTCCCCGCGAACGGGAATTTGTCGGGTTACACTTGCAAAGGAGCAAAAGCGTGCCCAATCTGTGAAGATGACACGCAGGTGCTGAGGTTGAAAAATTGTCAAAAGAATGTATTCATGGGGCATCGTAGGTTTCTTCCTATTAATCACCCATATCGTAAGAAGAAGATGGCATTCAACGGGAAAATTGAGCTTGGAGTGGCTCGTCATCCATTAGACATGGAGAGTGTCTTCAAACGGGTAGAAAACATTGATGTTGTTTTTGGAAAATGCGCCAAAGCACCACCGAAGAATATTTGGAAAAAGAGGTCCATATTTTGGGAGCTACCGTACTGGAAGCATTTAGAAGTGAGGCATTGCTTAGATGTCATGCATGTTGAAAAAAATGTCTGCGACAGTTTAATTGGTTTATTATTGAACATTCCGGGGAAGACTAAAGATGGTATTAAAGTGAGAAAAGACATGGTAGAGATGGGAATACGACCCGAGCTCGCACCGCAGGAGAAAGGGAAGCGCACATACCTACCCCCCGCACTGTGCACAATGTCAAAGAAAGAGAAAACAAGCTTCTGTGAATGCATCAATGGTATAAAAGTCCCATCAGGGTATTCTTCGAATATTAAGAAGCTGGTGTCGATGAAGGACCTGAAGTTGCTTGGTATGAAATCCCACGACTGTCATGTTTTAATGATCCGTTTATACTCGCCAAGCAAGCCACCCAAGTCTTTTATGCCACTGACCCGAGTGATGATAGGTTGAGCGTCGTCCTATCCGGAAAAAGGATTGTCGGGGTAGAAAATGTCGTCGATAAAGAAGAGTACGACCAGTTCGACGAAATACCTCCTTTTTGTACCGACGTGCAAGCTGAGGTAGCAACACTTGAAGGGGTAGACGAAGCTGACTACATGCGGTCCGACCACAATGAAGGATTATGGGCCGAGGGTACTGTTCAAATAGTGGAAAAAAGGAGAAATAGGAAAAAAAAAGCATAATGTATAATATTTATTTTGTTTAAAACCGTGTAGCTTTTAATATTACAACTTTAGCTTATAATATTATCAAATAAAAAAGGAAAAAAAGATTAAAAAAAAGAGAAAAATCCAAAAAAAGATTTATGTATAATATTTATTTTGTTTAAAACCGTGTAGCTTATAATATTTCATTTAAATATTTAAGTATTAAAAACCGTGTAGCTTATAATTTTTTTTATAGGTAATAGTATTAGTTTTCAAAATTTTCAAATATTAGTCCAAATATTAGTATTAGTTATCAAAATATTAGTTAAAACATTTATTAATAAAAATAAAATATAAAATATCAGTATTAGATTTTAATATTTTAGTAATATACAATTTTTAAATATTAGAAATATACAATTTTAGAAATATACAATTATAGGTAATTTATTACCTCTCTAGAAATATATAAAATATCAGTATAAGTTTTTAAATATTAGAATTATACAATTTTAGTTAATTTATTACCTCTCTATAAATATAAAAAGCCAATTTAATTTTTTTAACTTTCTCACACGGACTATAAGCTAATAAACCGTGTCTAAACAATATTTGCACACGGATTGTTACGTACAACCATGTAGAAATTGAAGAGAGCTACACGGACATTTAGTTAAAAGTCCGTGTAGAAATAGATTTGCACACGGACTTTTAACAAATGTCCGTGTAGAAAGACATTTGCACACGGTCGTTCAGTTAAAAGTCTGTGTATAATGAGGAAAACATTATTATTTCGAAAGCCTTCTCTGCCAAATTTTTCATAAGTTCGAAAAACCTCCCAGCAGAACCGGTTGAGTTCCAAAAACCTCCAAAACTCTCCGAGCACTTCACCGCCTCGCCCGCCTCGTCCGCCTTGCCCGCCTCGCCGCCCGCCTCTCTGTGGTTAGCGTCTCTCTCTCTTTTTATTTTGCAATAGGGGTTTTCTGTGACTTGCGGCCTTCGTGCCTTATGTGGTTTTCCTGTGTCTCTGTTGCATGCGGGTTACTGGTACTGCCCCCCTGTTGCTGTTTGCTTTGGTTTTGCTTGGATGTTTTCCTTGCCTTTTTGGGCTTGTTTCTGTTGCTGTGGTGCTTTACCAGTACTGGGGGAGGGGCTGCTGTGTTTTTGAGTGCTTTACCGGTACTCTCGGGTTGCTTGTTTGGTGATGTTAGAGGGTGCTGTACCAGTTGGCAACACAAATAGATTAAAGGGGGGATTTCACTTGTACTGGCCTTCCAATTTTTCAAAATTACATATTTTTTCTTTTAAAATTCATAATATCATACTTAAAATTCTAAAATTTTAAAACTCACAAATTTATCTCATTTATTGTCTTTTCTATTAAAACTAATTTAAAATTTATAAAGTTTATACTTTATTCTTTATTAAGAAAATTATTAAGTTCTCTTTAAGTTCTCTTTATTAAGAAAATTATTAAGTGTTCTTTATAAAGTTTTCTTTATTATTAAGTTCTCTTTAATTATCTTAAAAACCAATCAAATTACAATATCCATATTTGTTTTATTTTGTATTATTATTAAATTTCAAATTTATTATTTTAATTTCTTGCAGAACCATGTCGGTTGAGGATGAGTATGTAGATATGATGGCAGAAGAGGAGCAATAAGCTACTGCCTCATCAGAAAGAAGGAAAAGAGGGCCGACAATGTGCACGGGCATGTCCGAGTAGAAGCAGTTGGAAATCTGGTTCACGGAAGACGGGCGTGCGCAGGGTGAAAAACGGATCAAATACTCAAATTGGTGTACGAGTTTGGTGAGGCAAAAAGCGAGTATCCTTGTAGAGAGATGGGATCATTTTACGGACGACGAGAAGGACGAGTGGTGGAACATGGTGAAGGTAAAGTGTCTAACAACTCGTTGCTTTATTTTCACTGATGTATCTATACTTGAATACACTAAATTTTGGTGTCAAACAGGCACAATGGAACATCCCGAACGACGTTCCAAAGGTTAAGACTCTGAGGATAATGAATGAGGGCTGGAAGCAATTCAAGAGCATGTTGAAGACGGTGTGGATGGAGAAAGGGAGAAATCTGGTAGGCTACTACAAATGGCTAAAACAAGAGGACTGGGAGGTGTTTGTTGCTTTGAAGTCGACCGAAGAGTTCCGGGTATCTAACTTGTGCCAAATTTATGCTTATTATTTCTCGATATGTACTTATCTTTCTAAAATTAACTGATCGTTGCATTGTTTCTGTGAAGGCAAAAAGTGATGAAGGCAGGAGGCTCGTTGCCTTGAACAAGTATCCACACCATCTAGGGTCAGCTGGTTACGAGGGTAAGAAGGCAGAATGGAGGAAAATACTGGACCAAAATAAGGATTCTGACTCACCCGTGGTTAGGATCCAAAATCCTAGGGGCCAAGATTGGTTCATGGGTAGATCCGAGGTAACCGCTGACGGGAGGATAGTACTCTCAAATGATCTGCAACCCGTGGCTCAAAGAATGGTAAGAGTCCTTTGTTATTACTTTGTGACACTCATGTACAAAATTATAACTCTGAAGGTACATCACTTGATCTTTTGCTATAACCAATTCTTCTACTTGAACAGTTGGAGGTGGAGGAGGAGATCAGCTCGGGTGCCCGGAGTGTCGAAAGATAAAATGATTCATTGGCCGCAGCGCTCGAGAATCCAGAACACCCGGGTCGAGTAAGGGGTGTAGGGGCCTATAGGGGCTGGAAGGAGGTGTTCCGAGTGGAGGGACAGAAACCTCGAAGAAAATCTCGTGCCAAGGTAAACAAAGACAAGATAGTTGCGCAGATACGCGCGGAGGTGAGCAAAGAGTACGACGCAAGGTTTGCTGAGATGGAATCAAGGTTGTTGAGCCAAATTAGATCAGCAACTACGCAGCCATCCGAGCCACCACCTCCCATTTCGCCGGGAATTCGGCAAAGTAGTCAAGCATCCGGCACGTGGGCCTTAGACGATTTGGATAATCTCAAGGTAATCAATACTTGTTCATAATATAAAGGTAATTAAAACCTGTTTGTAACCTTGTTAGACAATATCGCACCATCAAAATAAACAACTTTCTGATAATTGCAGGACCCCAGAGCATGCGACCTCGTCCTGTGGCCTGATAGTGTTCCTCTGACTGTTGCTAAGGGTGTTGTACATCCAGGAGCGAAAAATGTACACTTTGGTCAGCTAAGGCCCGACCATGCATGCGTGCATATTGAGTTAGTCGTGGATGGATGGCAGCGCGTACCCCTTCCTGTCCCTACCGACGACATGCTTGTGCTTGATGAGGCACGGATGTCATTTGTCCAATGGTCCAAGTAATCCATAAAAAAATTCATTTATTTTGTTACATTCAAATCATTCTTTTTGAAATACTTGAATAATCCATTTATAATTTGATACAGACACGAGGAGATGATGTCACCGGTACGGCGATGTCACCAGTACGTCAGGAGGTGGCTTGCGACGCCAGGGCTGACACGCCCCAATCACCGCCCCGTCCTATGGTCACCGAAGAAGAATACAGCCAAACTGCCCAGTGATTTGCGCGTTCTCCACGACCACTTGATGACGGCGCCCGAAGGCATGCAGGATATCATCATCCCTGTCCCACCTGGGATGTTTCTACACGAAGGTAGGGATCTCCTCCTGTCGTTCAAAGACTTCAAGGACCTCTTCCACCACTCGTCATCCGACAAATGGCTCGATGTGTCATTCATCACCATTTTCCTCATGTTAGTGATAAAAAATTATTTTCATTATTGTATAGAACTCAAATATATATTCTAATTACAATATTATGAGTTTTCAGGAAGCTAGTCTGAAACTATGATGAGATGGTTGAAAAGAAGAACTTGTGCATATTTCTGGACCCGGAGAAAGTGAGTTCTACGGCAGTGACATGTTATTCGGATATGGCTATCGAGTACATGTGTTCTGCGATGCATCGTGCTAAGGCGGAGGAGAAGAAATTCATTCTCATGCCATACCACCAGAGGTTAGTTCTAATCTTAACTTATGTGTTGTTTATATTTTAATTAAAGAATTGTATAAAGGAAATAAAAGTTAAACATAAAAAAATGAAATCACACCATCAACCATAGCAAACACTTGTGTCACTATTATATGCTAAAGTACTATAATTCTTCTCCTCGATCCCACAGCAAACATTGGTGTTCGATTATCATTGTGCCGTACCTAAATGTGGGCATAATTGTTGATTCTTGTAAGCCGAAAGGAAGGATCGCGCTTGACAAGTGCAAAGCTATCTTCCCTTTTGTGAATAAGTAAGCAATAATAATTCACAAGTTTTGAATTTCTTTCAATCATATCAAATTATAAAATTGCTAATTACATTCACTCAATTTTGTAAGGGCTTTTGCGAAATATATTAAAGAGGAAGGATCAGATAGCACGGGCACGCGCAAGAAATCTAAGTTGAATTGGAAGTGGATGGTGGTGAGCACACTTTATGAGTTAGTAATTTCATATCTTGTTCAAAAAAATATTGTCATTCTAACAAAGGCCGCTAAATGTAAATTTCAGAGCCCGCAACAGTTGGAGGGTTGGGAATGCGCTTATTACACGATGATATTCATGTTTGACTTTGTCGAAAGAATACAATTCCAATTCCCGAAAGCGGTATGTACTTCATATTAATTGTTCCTATATAATAAGCAATTGATATCTACCTTTTTCTGAAATACTAACTATTATCAAATTATAATTGTAGAATGTGACAAAGCAATCGCATTACACCAAGGATCAGATCGACGATGTGCGGTGCATGTGGGCAAGGTGGTTTAACATGGAATTTTGTAATCCTCAATATGGATTTGCATAGAGTTGTATAAAATAATATTGTATAATTTAGTATATGAATTTCTTGCTACTTAATCTGTTTCGAATGAATTTATTATTGCTATATGAATTTTGTATAATTCTGATGCAAAAAACTGGCTAGCAAAGCTGGAGGCTAGCCAAAAAACAAAATATACAAAAAAAAAGAGATTACCTATTTATACACGGATATTTAACAATTGTCCGTGTATTATAGAAAAACAAAAAAAAAATTAGCTATTTAACACGGATATTTAACAAATGTTCGTGTATGATAGCTAAGAGAGCTACACGGACATTTAATACAAATCCGTGTAGAAAGACTAATCATACACGGATTATTTATAAATTGTCCGTGTATGATAGCAGTGCTGGAGGCGAAATACAAAAAATATTAGCTATTTATACACGGATATTTACCAAATGTCCGTGTATGATTGCTAAAAGAGTTACACGGTCTTTTAATACAAAACCGTGTACAAAGAGTAATCGTACACGGTTACTTAGGGGATATCCGTGTAGCTCGGTAACTTGGAGAGCGACACCCCAGGTCTTTGTACACGGCGGTTTACAAAGTAATCCGTGTAGAAATTGCTATAATCTCACACGGTTAAATATCCGTGTGTAATTTCTGACCTATTCATACACCCTGGCTTTAAACACGGCAGGAAATCCGTGTAGCTCTTCCATTAATGTCCGTGTGCAAACTCTTTTTCTGTAGTAGTGATTACCCATAGTTTTTAAGTAAAACTGATTAATGTCTCTTTTATTGTCCTAAAATATATTCTTATCGATATGGTAGTCTTGGAAGAATTCAAAGATAATTTATATGAAGCACCGTATATGTTTTTAGTCATTTAAAACCGTTAAAAAATTCAGTGTTTTAGTAAAGTAGATCTTTTAATTATTACTATATCTCTCCACATCTAAATTAGGATAGACTAAAAATATTTTAATTCCAACTAAATAATAGTGTCTCCCAATTAAGTGATTCAAATGAACCAAATCTTTTTGAACAATTAATTGACAATAAATTTCTTTTTAATAATCCTCCTATAAAAACCTCACCGCCTTAATGTGACCTTACAAGTATGTCTCTATCTCCTTTTATAGAGAATTACATTGCTTCACTAACCTGGAATACAAATGTTAATTACTGTTGCTAATCTAACAGTATCTGTGGTAACAAACTATTAGGTCTAACTAACTAACAATCTCTTAAGCCTAACTAACTAACAAACTCTTATTTAGTTCACTGTTAGCTCCAGTCCAGTAGCTTGTAGACCGTGTGTGTCCAGATTGTTCCTATTAGTTCTCACTTCTCCTCCCGTACAAAAAAAAGAAAAAAAAATAGATTTCTTTCTCTCTATCTCTCGGTGCTTGGGATCTGATAGCAAAAGATCAGAACATAGTAAAGAGGAGAAAAGGGTTTAAGAGTCAACAATGATGAAGTGCGAGTCAAAGCTAAATTCTTTGGCAGAGGAGTTTGTTCCCTCGCCGCCACTGTGCCGGAGTTCTTTCCGTGGGGTCATATCTGCCATCCGATCGCATAGGACTGTCATGCTAATTACAAGATGGAATAATTTGTTGACAATTCGAATGAGAAGTCTATCTCTCTGATAAACTACAATTATTGAATAACCATATCTCAACTGAGAATGTACCAGTTTATACTGTTAATTTTGGTTTTCTCTAATATTTTATTTTACAAAATATGTTTAACAAGTTGAACTATCATAATGCAATCTTTACTTCTAATATAGCAAATGGTCAAAAATTAAGATGTATCTGGTGTCTTGCATTTTCATGACTTATGTATCTTGTATATGTAATTTATAACTTATATAAAAGATCAAGAGATCATGCAAATTTGATTATCCATTCTTAGTAGTTTACTCATGAAAGATATGTGTGTGGCCAATTGATTATATTAGATAGTAGTTACTTCATAGTTTTGTTATTCTCCCATCATACATATTGAATTTTGAAAAAAAATTGTTTTGACACAAAATATCATGTTTGTCTAAAAAAACATAATACAAATTTCCAAAGATAACTACGTACATTTTGCTCAACAAATAAGGTTTTTCTCATCAGCTATTGCGACATTTTTCGCATCAGTACATCACCCCATGGAACATGTTCAAAATGGCACTGGTACCATCTGACAATGTTACAACTAACAAACTATTCAGCTTTCTTTGACAAAAAATTATCCTATCAGATCTGTCCCTACAAATTACAAATCACCCCTCTCAAACTATCTAGCCCAGTCAGCATTTTAATAACTTACACCCCTCTCCTTTCTGGCAATTCTCTGATAAATCATTGTTCAGAGTGTCATTTAGATCATTCACCACTTATTCCCCTGACACATTGCCGCAAAGTCAACTACAACAAATTGATGCATCCATGAGGTCATCTGAAATGAGGAGAGTATTAATAACTATGCATACTAGGTTTAAAAGAACCCTTTGACATTGAATCTCTATCAGATGCCAATCCTAAGGCAGAGAGAAAGTCACTAAGTTCAACAAAATTCTCATTCACAAGCTCTGATAGAATTGTCGTAGGATCAAAAGCATTGTCATTCACCATGTCATAATCATCACTATGATACATTTCCGCTTTGGAATTTGCCTTCGTCTCATCTGCATTGTCATCTAAATTTTCAAATATTGCATCTTCATCACCAAGAGGGGCATTGTTGTAATTGTCTTCCATAGGAGGAGCTGAAGCCTGAAGCTGCACAAACAGTAATTCAAATTATCAATATGCTAAAAAAAACTCAAATCATAATTATCTTAGAGTGAGGCTATGGTACTATGCATAATACGAATTGGTTCGTACTATGTATCATTATTTTCATTTTCAAAGTCCAAATAGTCGATCTAAACCGTTCAATATGATCTCCATAAGAAAATTTATTTGTATACCATTCAAAAGTAGTGATTTTCTACCTATCTAAAAAAAAGTAAAAAATTATAAAGAATGAAAATTTAATATACAAACACATTTTCATATGACGATCATTTTGAACGGTTTAGATCGACTGTTTGGACTTTGAAAATGAAAATATTGATCCATAGTACGAACCAATCCGCGCTATGCATAGTACCATAGCCGCACTCAAATATTCAAATCATAATTCTCTTATTCCCAATACTGAACGAGATAATGCAAAAGCTAATATGCAAACATACCACTTCTTGGAGATGCACAATATCAAATGACAACTCAACCAAAGAAGGTGATTCCTTGCCTCCTGTAAGTCAGTAGACTGAACCGGGCCGTTCAGAACTTCAGATGGAGTGATGAGGAGGTATTGATCAGCAGGTGTGACCGCAATTGTGACAGATGGCATGGGTCCAGCACCGGTAAGTCTAATTCAGCATCCTCCCACTCTTCCTCATCAAATGGGCACCATATTGCTCGCCTTCCTTTTGGTTCCATTCCACTTTTGTGGAATATCTTGCATACCACAAATGAATCCTGGATTAAAAAAAAAAAAGTAAATAAAAGATGAACAAACGTAATTAATAGCACCTGTGGAGGGAAACATATATAATAAAAGGGAATGATAAGTGGCACTGAAGCAAGCACTGCCAATTATCTAATACAATTAAAAAAGAAGAACGAAATTGGTGGTGTCATTGAATGAAAAAATGGTATATTTGGCTTCCGTTGGCACCGTATATTTGGCTTAATTCCTCAAATACATACTAAAGTTAGCTTGGGGTTGGATTATTCACTTTCCACTTCAATTTTGTTTACTTCTGGCAATTTTGCTGTTCTACAACCGTACTGTCAGGTTTGGTAGTAGTCATAGCATGGATGGATCTGTACTATGGATCAATATCTTCATTTTCAAAATCCAAGCAATCGACATGAACCGTTCAACAAGATCTTCATATAAAAATTGAGGATTGAGTGGATCAATAAACTGGATTAAAATGACGACTAAATGAATAAATACGAATTAAATTATACGCAATGGTTTTGGAGCTCAATTGGTGTATTTGTGTTGCGACCTGGGTCGCAAGTTGAGGCGGAACGGGTCAATTTTGACCCAGTCAAACGCGAGGTTGCGAGAGACGAGGGAGTCGGGCAGAAGGGTCAGGCAGAATGGGGTGCGGCTGTGCGGGAAGCAATTCATTTAAACACTCTCACGCTGAATTACAAATCACCTCTCTCAAACTATCTAGTCCAGTGAACATTTTATTAACTTACACCCTCTTCTTTCTAGCAATTCTCTGATAAATCCTTGTTCAGAGTCTCATGTAGATCATTCACCAGTTATTCCGCCGGACACATGTATAAATTTCTAGTAGTGTCTACGTACGACCTAATTAACTCTGGTTTTGTGAAAGAATAGTAACTAAAAACATAAACCGCAAGGGGAAAAAGTTTGATATTGTACATTGGTCTTACTATGGGCAATCAAACAACTACAGTAAAAAGAGGCATCAGCGACCGCTATTAGTGACCGGTGCAGTCGTCATTCGCTGAAAATTTTTCTCTCCAAAAAATAAAAATAAATAACCGGTTTTGGAGACCAAAATAAATGGGTCTCTGAAGATGCATCAGCAACCAAAATGACATCAATCAGTGACCGGTGACGTCATCACGTGAGTATCAGTAACTATGTATTTGCGACCGGACCATCTGCGACCAACTTTGGTCGCTGATACCCATCTGCAACCAGCACAGCTTTTATCAGCGAACCGAATCCCCAATTAATTTGATCGCATATTAATTAGAGGCACCGGATTATGGATGCCTTTTATTTTCTGAGTATAGAAAAACTACTAATCATACATTTCGAGTAGAACTAGGGTGCTCCTAAGCTCATCAAGCCCTTCCGTGAGCGCGGCTCTAAAACCTATCAAATTGACTTCAAACGACATTTTCAAACCGTTAGATGTTCAATCTATATCAAAATCTACTTGGAGACCAAATTTTACATTTTTTGGAATTTTTTTACTATTTATTAAGATGGTTTAAAAATCGTTGTTTTCCAATGGTGCAGAATTTTAATAAAAACAGCAATTTTCAAACCATCTTAATAAATAGTAAAAAAATTCCAAAAAATGTAAAATTTGGTCTCCAAGTAGATTTTGATATAGATTGAACATCTAACGGTTTGAAAATGTCGTTTGAAGTCAATTTGATAGGTTTTAGAGCCGCACTCACGAATGGCTTGGTGAGCTTAGGAGCACCCTAGTTCTACTCCATACATTTCTCCTATAGTGCGCAGGGTGAAGCATATTATAATTATTTTGAATATTAAGTATATTTTTTATTTGAAAAATATATATATATATATATTATATATATAGATGGGCTATTGTGCTTTGCAAAGTAAAACACTCTATTTACTTCGGGTCATATTTTCATTTTGAAAATTCAAACAACCGATCCGAACCGTTCAACATGTTCTAAATATTTAAATGCGCTTGGAGACTAAATTTTACATTTTTTGGAATTTGTTTACTATTTATTAAGCCACTTTGAAAATCGTGGATCCACTGTGAACAGTAAAAAACAGTAAAAATTTCTGGACCACCGGATCAGCGATTTTCAAAGTGGCTTAATAAATAGTAAAAAAATTCCAAAAAATGTAAAATTTAGTCTTCAAGCACATTTCAATATTTAGAACATGTTGAACGGTTCGGATCGGTTGTTTGGATTTTCAAAATGAAAAATATGATCCGAAGTAAAGAGAGTGTTTTACTTTGCAAAGCACAATAGCCCATCTCTATATATATATGAGGAGGAATCCGATTGCACCACTTTTGAGTTATCACAAAGTTATCCTCCTCATTTTCTACATTTTCAAAGTCCAAATCGTCGATCCAAACCGTTAAACATGATTATCTAAATAAAATGTGCTTGCAGATCAAATTTTACATTTTTTTAATTTTTTTACTATTTATTAAGTATTTTACAAAAATAGTCAAATTCAGACCATTGAATTTTGTACCATCTTAATAAATAGTTAACAAATTCAAAAAAATGTAAAATTTGATCTGCAAACACATTTTATTTAGATAATCATGTTGAACGGTTTGGATCGACGATTTAGTCTCCAAGCACATTTCAATATTTAGAACATGTTGAGCGGTTCGGATCGGGTGTTTGGATTTTCAAAATGAAAATATGAGCGTGAAGTAAAAATGACATCTTACTTCACAACTCACCATAGCCCAGCTCTATATATGTATATATATATATATATATATATATATATATTATGGCTAAATTGCTGCCGGCAGCATTCTGGACAGCTGCTGCCGGGGGCATTTCGGTCATTTCCGGTGTTCAAACAACAAATCCGAACCGTTCAACGTGTTCTAAATATTAAAATCTACTTGGAGACCAAATTTTATATTTTGTGGAATTTTTTTACTATTTATTAAGCCACTTTGAAAATTCCAGATCACATGGTCCAGAATTTTGTTGCACTGTTCACCCGGATCAGCCAATTTCAATGTGGCCTAATAAATAGCTAAAAAATTCCAAAAAATGTAAAATTTGGTCTCCAAGTAGATTTTAATATAGATTGAATATCTGTATAAAAAAATTTGTTGTTTGAACACCGGAAATGACCGAAATGCCCCCGGCAGCAGCTGTCCAGAATACTGCCGGCAGCAATTTAGCCATACTCTATATATATATATATATATATATATATATATATATATATATATATATATATATATATAATTAGGGAAAAAAATCGGGTGAGGCATAATTGTATACTTTTTTTAATTTGAACTATATTTTTATAAAAAAATTTAGAAAAACATAGAAATAAAACATATTTTGAGCCAGAGGCACTTGCCCATCTGAATTCACTTGGTTCCATCTCTATAAGCGCTTATGTTTGCAGTTTAATTATTAGTTTTTTTCTGTTCACATTTTTTTCCACCAAAAAGAAACAGACATTTCTCTTGCCATCTTCTAAATTTTTTTCTTGTCTGGCATATTCATATGTAGCATTTTTTTGTAGTATTTTTAGAAACTAAATTTAAAAAGTACTACTAAAAATAGTGTTCCATTAATGTATTCGATAAAAATATTAACAATTGTTCTACATAAATAAGAGAATATTTAATGAAAAAATATACTCTTGATAGAGTTGTTTATGTTTTTTATTATTTTATAATAGATACAACAAGATATTGATAAGAAAAAGTCAAAAAACAATATAACTTAATCCATAATAGAAAGTGAAACAACAAATCTAGATATTAAAATATTCTAAAACAATTTCTACTATACAAACCAAACAATTTAATTTCATTATTTTTCGAATGTTTCTGTAACTATTTTCTACAAATTAATATGTAAAATTTTATGCCCACATTCAATCATTGTAAAATCCACATATTGCCTATAGCCCATAGTTTTTTAAGTAAAACTGATTAATGTCTCCTATATTGTCCCCAATATATACTTATCTACATGTACTCATGAAGTATAATTTTGGAAGAATACAAAGGGAATTTATAAGGAACATCGTATATTTTCTTAGTCATTTAAAATCGTCAAAAAATTCAATGTTCCACTAAATAAATCTATTAATTACTATTGTATCTTTTCACATTTATATTAGAATAGAGTTAAAATAACGCTTTACATAACTCGTGCATTGTATGAATAAAAAACTATTTTTTTAATATATTTACCCATATATTGCCCATAAATTTTAGGTAAAACTGATTAATGTCTCCTTTACTGTCCCAAAATATATTCTTACAGACATGGAACCACTAAGTATAGACAATATAGTCTTGATAAAATTCAAAGGTAATTTATATGGAGCACCGTATATATTTTTAGTCATTTAAAACCATTAAAAAATTCAGTATTCCACTAAAGTAAATCTTTTAATTACTACTATATCTCTTCACATCTAAATTAGCATATCTAAAATAGGATAGACTAAAAATATTTTAATTCCAACTAAACAATGAACCAAATCTTTTTGAACAATTAGTTGACAATAAATTTCATTTTTTATAATCCTCCTATAAAAACCTCACCGCCTACCTCGGTTCTCACTTCTCCTGTTGAAAAAAACAAAACAGAAGAAAAAAAAAAATAGGTCTCTCCTCTCTCTATCTCTCGGTGCTTTCTAATTAAGTAATTTCAAGGGATCGGATAGCAAAAGATCAGAAAATATTAAAGAAGAGAAAAGGGTTTAAGAGTCAACAATGAAGAAGTATGAGTCAAAGCTAAACCCTTTGGCGGAGGAGTTCGTTCCCTCGCCGCGTCGTCGCCTCTCCGCCGCCGCACCGGAGTTCTTTCCGTGTGGTCATATCCGCCGTCCGATCGCATCCGACGTTGCTCCAGCTCAGCGATCTCGCGCTCAGCCCGGGTCTAGTAACGTGGTAAGTTTGACTCAACCGCATTGCATCCATTATTTCAGTAATAGAAGAAATTGTACTCAATTCTCCTTGTCGATTTATGTTTTGATAATTTATTATCGTTTTCTAATCGAAATTAGGGAAGTGAGAGCTCTAGTAGAATTAGAAAGGGCAAACATGCGGAGAAAGAATCGAAAATCAAGAGAACAGTTTACGTCAGCGATATCGATCCTCGCGTAAGAAATCTCATGCCACGTTACTTTTGTTTTCATATATGCCCCCGAAAACAATCGAATTTACATGTATTTTGCTATGTTACCTGAAACTTGCAAATGATTTGATAAAGTTTAATTCAATAGAGAGTGTACAAATGAAGGAATTATTTCATTTTCATATTCAAGGGAATTTAAGCTAAAATTTAAATATCCGTTTTTATTTTTATTTTATCCTTTATTATGCTTACAAATATGCAAATTCTTTATTGGTTAATTTCAGATCACCGAGGAAGAGCTTATGAGAGAATTCAGTAACTGTGGAGTAGTAAGCTTGTTATTTATTTTATTTATTTATTTTACTAGTTTGTCGCAAACATTTTATGCGAGAAATTTGCTATAATCGGATTATCTTCTGTATGTAAGGGTTTGCGAATTATTATGGAATAATTATCAAATTTTGGTCTTATACAAATTATACAAGTAGAGTTGACTTTTGTCTAGGCAATTTAATTTTTTAAGATGTGGCATTTTCTAGGGCCTTTTTTAATTGGATTATAGGCTTCATTTTTTTAATTGTTAATGGGACACATGCTATATGTTATATACTATTATATAATTCATAACTCTTTTTAAAGATATTGGGACATACATAATGTGGTGGTATATTAATAAACCTGATATTGACGAAAAGGTTCTGTAAGTATCCATATGTGAAATTTCTTATTTCGATAGAAATGGAATATGCTAAGAGCTGTTGCATAATTATTTGAAAGAAGTAATGCCTCTTTACTTATAAACTAATTATACATAGAAAACTCTAAGCTATGAGAAAGTACAAAAACCTACTAATAGAAACTCTCTCCTTTTAGAGAGCAGAGTTGCTCTTAATAGAAATCTCTCCTTTTATTATTTTATTAATTGTTAAAAAAATCTATCTAATTAACTTACAACCTCCAAAAAATAGGTGAAAGGAAGCTGCATATGTGGAGACACTCAGTCTGGTCTACACTATGGTTTTGTTGAATTTGAAAATGAAGGTTATTTTATTTCCCTTATTAATCAAATATATATATATATATATATATATATATATATATATATATACGTACCATGCACTGTAAGCTAACTATAAATACTAATTTTGATCAATATCTCATTTTCTATTTGTGTACATAGATTGCGCAAAAGCGGCAATGAGACTTAATTGTACCAGAATTGGCCTTTATCCTGTTAGAGTCTTGCCATCTCATAGAACCATTGCTCCCCGCAATCGCCTCCCTTCTCATGTATGTATTTACTTATTTTTATTTCAATACTCATTAATTTTTGTTTACTTATATATGTATTCCTAGTTGCACATATATGAAAACGAGTATCATATCCAATACAATAGGGATCGGGGAATACAACACTAATGGAGAAATGAATTGTATCATCATATGTTTATCCATTTAGTGAGTCAAATAAGCCAAATTTGGAAGAAAATCAAATAGCAACACGGTTGACTGCATGTGGTTCGACGCAGAAAAATTAAAAACAAAGAATGATGGTTTGTGATATACATTATAGAGTGCAATTGCCAATTTTGGATTCTATTATTATTCATATAATGTGGGTATGTATTTTGAATTTGTTATTTATGCATAATTGCCTAAATATACAGTATTGATAAGTGTATAGGACATGAATAAGATTAAGATAACTAATAGGAATAGGAAAGAGGGTTGGAGGAATTAGCAAGGTGACCCACCATCAATTAATAATTTAATATATACTCCAATTGCAGTTTGGTGACACCTGTCACTAAATTAAAAAGAAAAGAGAGTACGGTTTCGGCCTTCAAAGATTTAGTCCCACATTGCTTGTGTAAACTTCTCACATCTCTTTTGGGGCTATAAAACAAGCACCCTAGCATGCTAAAGAGACCACAACAACTGAATCAGATAAATATATACCATATCTGATATATATTAAATATTATTATTGGATACACAACCATATCGGATACGTATCAGATACATATAGGTATCATCTAACTTTTGCTCCATTTATTTATCTACTTGTTAAAGCTTTAATTTCTTATTTACTTGTTTTTTTTGGTAATATATTTCTTACTTGTGAAATCATATTTTCTTTTAATTTTGTAGTCTGGGGATGATCAAGAAAAGATCGTCAGGACAGTCTATTGCAGTTACATAGACAAAACGGTAAAATCAACCACCCCACTTTTTTTCCCTAAAATAAATAATTTTCGGCAGTAGGTAATTATTTTGTATTCAAATTAGGAGTTCCAAGACATAAATTCAAGCTCTAATTTCATTTTGTATTTGTGATATTATGTAATTTTTTAATATTTATTTTGGCAGCTGTCGGAGAAAGATTTGAAGGAGTTTTTTGAGATCCAGTGTGGAGAGGTTTGCAAAATCACCCCTTTTGTAATTTATAGTTTTCAATCAATAATAGTGCCAGTTAGAAAACCCCATAAAAGCACAAATCACACTCCAAGAATTCAAATAAGGACACATAATCACTGGTTCACAAATAATTGATGTAGGTATCTTGCATTAGACTCCTGGGCTATCATAAGAGCAGCACCAGATATGGATTAATTGAGTTTGTCAAGGTAATTTTGCAATAAAGCCGTCTGAAAGAATATAATTTGATATAAATTGTGTTTTTCTTTTTCCCTTTCTTTCTGTAAGAAATGTTTGCTAATGTTGCAGGAGGAATTTGCTGTGGCTGCAATCAAATGCACTGGCATGGTGCTTGGCAACTATCGTGTCAAGTATACTACCTTGTTATTTCCTCTTTTCTCATATGCACTTTTAATTTCATAATAGAATATCTCCTATATGCGAGCTTAAACAAAAGTAATTATGCTTCCCTTTTAGCTTAAATTTTTTTTCATTTTTCTTAAATAAAAAAGAACTTTCATATGGCCCTCTAAAACATGGGGCATATTTCTGATATAGACTCTACCTATAATTTCTATTAAAATGAAAAAAAAGTTCAGATAATTGTGAAGGAGTTTACTTCAGTTATATTTTGCAATAATATGGGCAAACAGGGGTGCATAAATATTTAGGATTTGAGGGGTAGATGTGATATATCCTGTACTCTGTAAGGGTATGCATGGCACTTCTTGTTTTACAGGGACAAAATTCAAAATTTAAGGTTATAGGTAGGCACGAAATTGCCCCTTTTTTGCACATAATTAATTTTCTTATATTTGATATATTTTTTTTTATTTTCACTAACCATTATACAAAATCTCCTCTTTTGTAGGGTGGTTTCTTCAAAAGCACCAATAAGGCCTTGTCAGCAGTAGAACTGGAGTTTTTTTTTTTTTTGGGGGGCGGGGTGGTGGAGGGTGGTCAAAATTTGGGGATTAGTTGGTGTTTGAAGAATTTCAAAGCATGCAACATTTGCCGCTGTGATAATAAAATGGTCTGGCCAAAAAAAGATGGGACGCGTTGTCAGGCAGAGCTAGCTGCGCGTACTCTTCTGCTATCAATGCGCCAGCGGAAAAAAAAAAAAAAGGTGCGCAGGGACATGGGTACTCTGGAGGAAAAGGAATAGGAGGATTTTCTCTCAGAAATATATAGGGTTGAAGTGCTCTTGTTGAATCACTCATCATTAGAAATAGATGATTGGCTACAATATGCGTGAGGGTTGGAAGAGGACAGAGGTACTAGGACATGCAAGTGTCTATAGCACATTAGAGGGTGCAAGTTATTAGAATGCTGACTGTACTAGATAGTTTGGGTGGGGTGATTTGTAATTTGTAGGGACAGATCTGATTGGATAATTTTTTTTGTCAAGGAAAGCTGAATAGTTTGTTAGTTGTAATTTTTTTGTCAAGTAAAGCTGATAAGTTTGTTAGTTGTAACATTGTCAGATGGTACTAGTGCAATTTGAACATGTTCCTGGGGTGATGTACACGATGCCCCAATAGCTGATGAGAAAAACAATAGTTGTTGAGCAAAATGTAGTTATATTTGGAAATTGGAAATGCACTTTATATTCTTTTTTTCAGACTAACAAAATCCTTTTTGTGGCAAAACATAATATTGGTTTTTCAAAATTTAATTTGTATGACGAGAGAATAACAAACTTTGAAGTAACTACTATCTAATTAATATAATTAATTAGGGACACATATTTCGTGAGTTAACCACTAAGAATTGATAATCAAATTTGTATGATCTCTTCATATTTTATATAAGTTATAAATTACATATGCAAGACACATAAGTCATGAAAATGCAAGAAATCAGATACATATTAAATTCTTAACCTTTTACTATATTACAATTAAATATTGCATTCTGGTAGTTCAATTAGTAAAGAAAAATATTGGAGGAAATCAATATTAACAATATGGACAGATATAGTTTCCGCTGGGAGACAGTTGTTCAATAATTTTAGTTTGTTAGAGAGATATCTCGGTGAAAACTTTTCAATCAATTGGTTGGCGAGTAATTCCATTTTGTAATAGGGATGACAGTTGGCCAGGAGGCATTTGACAATGTCGAGCCTCATTATTGGACTCAGATTAGAGGTTTTCAATCCATGAGCTCCTTGCCAGACTCCAACTCATTCATAATTCATAAGCAGAGCTTACTTGTGATGTCGCCTTTGAATCAAAAGTTTTGCAGCTGTGAGTTCAATAATAATGAAGAAGATGAGGAATATTGTAAGTTGAGGTGAAGGTGTTCAAAACAGAAACACCATTGAAAATTGAAAATTGAAAAAATGAAGTTTTTTTACATTCAAGATGGTTGTAGTTCCAAACTGTTAAAATTGATGGTTCAAAAAAATTAAAAGCATAAAAATTATGTTTTATCTTTTGTAGATTAATCACAAAGACAATTTTATTTCTCAGGCCTTTAATTATTAGAATTCTATGGGAAAATTAAACTTCTAGATTGATTTTTACACTTTTTATTTGTGTGTTTATGATTGTGTGCCAAAAAAAATTAAAAAGGCCCTGAATATACTTGTAAGCTTATTATGAGTATAAATAGCTACTATTAAATTGTTGCAAGTTTAATTATTGAGAATAGCATCTAAAATATACTGAGGTGTATTGGGACCCTTTAATCAGTAAAAAAAAGTTGCTGCTTAATTTAGTATAAAATCAAGCAGTCAAAAAAAGATAGTTTATAAGTTAATTTTAATGTGTTCATTTTTTTCTCATTTTTTGACTGCTTGACTTTATATTAAATTAGTTCGAAAATTTAAAAATTTGACATGTAAACTCATCACTCGTGAAGTAGATCGGTTTCAATGGTTTGAATGTGTCGCTTGAAATTAATTCCATGGATTTTTTAGTTAAGCTCACAAAAAGGCTTGGTGAGCTTAACGATTTTGAACTATTTAGTTAAACTCATCATGTTTTTTTTTTTTTAACTATTATGATTTTTTTTCTCAAAAAAAATTATAAAACTATGCTTAAACCTCTAATTAATTTGCCTCCAAATCCAGATACCAAACATTTTGGCACAAGTATCTCAAGTTAGTGGATATATATATATATATATATATATATATATATATATATATATATATATATATATATATATATATATATATATATATATATAGATGGGCTATTGTGCTTCGCGAAGTAAATGGGGGGTTTACTTCGGGCCATATTTTTATTTTTGAAAATCCAAACAACTGATCCGAACCGTTCAACATGTTCTAAATATTAAAATGTGCTTAGAGACTAAATTTTACATTTTTTTGAATTTTTTTACTATTTATTAAGCCACTTTGAAAATCACTGATCCACTGTGAACAGTAAAAAACAGTAAAAATTTTTGAACCACCGGATCAGCGATTTTCAAAGTGGCTTAATAATAGTAAAAAAATTCAAAAAAACTGTAAAATTTAGTCTCCAAGCACATTTCAATATTTAGAACATGTTGAACGGTTCGGATCGGTTGTTTGAATTTTCAAAAATAAAAATATGGCCCGAAGTAAACCCCCCATTTACTTCGCGAAGCACAATAGCCCATCTCATATATAGCTGGGCTATGGTGAGTTGTGAGGTAAGAGGTCATTTTTACTTCACGCTCATATTTTCATTTTGAAAATACAAACAACCAATCTGAACCGCTCAACATGTTCTAAATATTGAAATGTACTTGGAGACTAAATTTTACATTTTTTGGAATTTTTTTACTATTTATTAAGCCACTTTGAAAATCACTGATCCGGTGGTCCAGAAATTTTTACTTTTTTTTACTGTTCACAGTGGATCAGCGATTTTCAAAGTGGCTTAATAAATAGTAAAAAAATTCCAAAAAATGTAAAATTTAGTCTCCAAGCACATTTCAATATTTAGAACATGTTGAACGGTTCGGATCAGTTGTTTGGATTTTCAAAATGAAAATATGGCGACTTCACAACTCACCATAGTCTATCTCATATATATATATATATATATATATATATAGAGAGAGAGAGAGAGAGAGATGAGCTATGGTAAGACGTGGAGTAAAACTAAGTTTTTACTCCATGGCACTATATTTTCATTTTGAAAATCCAAACAACCGATCCGAACCGCTCAACATGATCTCTATATTGAAATGTCCTTGGAGACCAAATTTTACATTTTTTGGAATTTTTTACTATTTATTAAGCCACTTTGAAAATCGTTGATCCGGTGGTCCAGAAAATTTTACTGTTTTTTATTGTTCACAGTGGATCAGCGATTTTCAAAGTGGCTTAATAAATAGTAAACAAATTCCAAAAAATGTAAAATTTAGTCTCCAAGCACATTTCAATATAGAGAACATGTTGAGCGGTTCGGATCGGTTGTTTAGATTTTCAAAATGAAAATATGACGTGGAGTACAAACTTGTTTTACTCCACGTCTCACCATAGCTCATCTCTCTCTCTCTCTCTCTCTCTATATATATATATATATATATATGAGGTTGGCTATTCTACTTTCATAAGCATATGCCCACATATGCTTATAACTCATTTTTGTGTTTCCAATGCTCAAATGGTCGATCCGAACCGTTCATCTTGTTCTCCATATTAATATGTGCTTGGAGATCAAATTTTACATTTTTCGGAATTTTTTTACTATTTATTAAGCCACTTTGAAAATTGCTGATCCGGGTGAACAGTAAAAACAGTGCAACAAAATTCTGGACCATATGATTAGCAATTTTCAAAGTGGCTTAATAAATAGTAAAAAAATTCAGAAAAATATAAAATTTGGTCTCCAAGCACATATTAATATGGAGAACAAGATGAACGGTTCGGATCGACCATTTGAACATTGGAAACCCAAAAAATGAGTTATAAGCATATGTGGGCATATGCTTATGGAAGTAGAATAGCCAAGCACTATATATATATATATGAGTGAGTCTATGCTACTATGCATATCATGGGTTAGTCCATAATATTGATCAATATTTTTATTTTTAAAATTCTAACGGTCGATCCGAACCGTTCAACATGATTCCCATATGAATATGTACTTGCAGACTGAATTTTATATTATTTAGAATTTTTTTACTATTTTTTAAGATAGGTAGAAAATTACTTGATATGAAAATTTTGGACCATCCAAAAACAGTGATTTTCTACCCATCTTTAAATATAGTAAAAAAATTATAAAAATTATAAAATTCGGTCTGCAAGTACATATTCATATGAAAATCATGTTGAACGGCTCCATATTCTGGACCGTTAGGATTTTGAAAACGAAAATATTAATTTGTATAACAGACCAAATCGTGTTATGCATAGTACCATAGACTCACTCTCTCTCTCTCTCTCTCTCTCTCTATATATATATATATATATATATATATATATGTATGTATATATATTATATATAGGACAGTGCTACGGTGCTACGCGTAGCATAGAGCCCTCCGTGCTACGGCTCAATTTTTGAGTTTTTAAAATCTTAATGGTCGATCCGAACCGTTCAACATGATCTCCATATGAATATGTACTTGCAAACCAAATTTTACATTTTTTAGAATTTTTTTACTATTTATTAAGCCACTTTGAAAAAACACTAATTTGTACACAACAGTAAAATCTGCTGGACCATTGGATCAGCGATTTTCAAAGTGGCTTAATAAATAGTAAAAAAATTCTAAAAAATGTAAAATTTGGTTTGCAAGTACATATTCATATGGAGATCATGTTGAACGGTTCGGATCGACCATTAAGATTTTGAAAACTCAAAAATTGAGTGGTAGCACGGAAGCCCTCTATGTTACGCGTAGCATATTAGCGAGATTATATATATATATATATATATATATATATATATATATATATATATAGAGAGAGAGAGAGAGAGAGAGATGGGCTATTATACATTGCAATGTATTGACCCCTCCGTGCATTGGACTAAAATCGTTGGATTCAAAGTCCAAACAGTCGATCTGAACCGTTCAACATGTTCTAAATATTGAAATTAAATGTGCTTGGAGACCAAATTTTACATTTTTTGGAATTTTTTTACTATTTATTAAGCCACTTTGAAAACGTCTGATCCGGTACTCCAGAAAATTTTACTATTTTTTACTGTTCACCGTTGGATCAGCTATTTTCAAAGTGGCTTAATAAATAGTAAAAAAATTCCAAAAAATGTAAAATTTGGTCTCCAAGCACATTTCAATATTTAGAACATGTTGAACGGTTCGGATCGACTGTTTGGACTTTGAATCCAACGATTTTAGTCCAATGCACGGAGGGGTCAATACATTGCAACGTATAATAGCACAACTTTATAGAGATGGGCTATTATACATTGCAATGTATTGACTCCTCTGTGCATTGGACTAAAATCGTTGGATTCAAAGTCCAAACAGTCGATCCGAACCGTTCAACATGTTCTAAATATTGAAATGTGCTTGGAGACCAAATTTTACATTTTTTGGAATTTGTTTACTATTTATTAAGCCACTTTGAAAATATCTGATCCAACGGTGAACAGTAAAAACTAGTAAAATTTTCTGGACCACCGGATCAGACTTTTTCAAAGTGGCTTAATAAATAGTAAAAAAATTCCAAAAAATGTAAAATTTGGTCTCCAAGCACATTTCAACATTTAGAACATGTTGAACGGTTCGGATCGACTGTTTGGACTTTGAATCCAACGATTTTAGTCCAATGCACAGAGGGGTCAATACATTGCAATGTATAATAGCCCATCTCCAACTTTATATATATATATATATATATTGAAATTTTGTGAAAGATAATTACACAGAGAGACCTATATATATGATTTATTTTTTATAACTTGAAATCTAAAAATGCGACCTAAATTTTATTTGCTTTGCCCATAGTAAGAGCAATATACAATATCAAACTTGTTTTCCCTTGTCAATTACGGTCTCTGTGTTTTGTTACATTTTTTTTTTTTATATATATAGATATATAACATTAGCAAGGTAAACTATTGATTGCTCTGACTAGATGCGTAAATATGGCCGAATATATATATATATATATATATATATATATATATATATATATATAGATTGGCTAATGTGCTAACGTTATAACTTCGGCCGAAGTTATAACGAGTCGTTTTTGCAATTTCAAAATCCAAATAACCGATCCGAACCGTTCAACATGTTCTCTATATTGAAATGTGCTTGGAGACCAAATTTTACATTTTTTGGAATTTTTTTACTATTTAGTAAGCCACTTTGAAAATACTGATCCGGTGGTCCAGAAAATTTTGCTGTTTTTTACTATTCACAGCAGATCTGCGATTTTCAAAGTGGCTTAATAAATAGTAAAAAAATTCCAAAAAATGTAAAATTTGGTCTCCAAGCACATTTCAATATTTAGAAAAAGTTGAACGGTTCGGATCGGTTGTTTGGATTTTAAAAACTAATAAACGACTCGTTATAACTTCGGCCGAAGTTATAACGTTAGCACATTAGCCAATCTCTATATATATATATGATGATAGTTGATTAGTTGATTTACCTATCATTATTGGGTCTTATATTGGGAGGAATGTTTTTATATATATATATATATATATGACATTATACTTTTCTTGAAACTTCCTAATTGTACCACTAAAACTTCCTTACCGTGATTTAACACTCCTTAGATGTGGGGCTTTCTTATGTAAAACCAGTATCTATTGGTAATAAACGTCATGAGTTTGATTTTTTATTATAGAAAAGTGTGTATGTGTGTGGTAGTTTAATTAGGAGATTGGGGGAACTTGGGTTTTTAGCTTTTGCCATGTAAGCTTGTGAGTTGTGATTGTTACTTCATATTCAGTAATTTTGATAATGTTAGGTTTCCATTTCATCATGGTAACAGTTGAGGTGGCTCTTGTGCATCTTTTTGTTTCACTTTGATTGAAGGTTTATTTATGGAGTAATGGGGTTGGAGAGAGATTTAGGCATGACAGAGAAGTTTGATGCAACCTCAACTCCTTCCCAGAGCACATCTTCAAGCTTTCTTTTTCATATAGTATTTGAGGCAAACCGAGAAATTGAGATTATATAAAAGCAAAGTTAGAACATTTGAGATTCTCACTACTGAGGAAAAATCCATTCATTGGATTTGAGAATCTCAAATTTTCAAATTGCTCATATATAATCCTCAACAACAATAATTGTAAAGAAAAAAATAACAAATTTTGTATTCATTTAAACTTGAAAAGTTGAATACAATGATGATGCTTAAATAGAAGAGAAGAACTAAACACAAACCATATGACATAAAACATGCTAGAGTTGTGCAACTCATACTAATTTTATGAACCTACACATTCTAAATGTTGTATTTGGGCCATATTTGGGCTGGAATTATCTCTATCCATCGTTCTCTAGCTAGTGTTTCTGAGTAGCTTGTACTCTTAAAACATCAAATCATTCTCATCGATGCGTAATGGACCAGCTTAAATTATAGGCAGCATGGAAAGAGTAAAACTAGATTGTCCTTGAGTTCATCTAGGGCTGCACAAAAAATTCGTAGTTCGTAATTCGATTCGAGTTTGATTCGAAAAAGTTCGTAAAAAATTCGATTCGAAATTGAGTTCGTTCAAAATTAATTCAAACCAAACTTAGTTCGAAATTAATTCAAACCAAACTCAAACTGGACCTAGTTCGTTCGAAATAGGTTCGCAAAACAAACTTAGTTCAAAATTAACTCAAACGTGAACCGTTGATTTCCGCTGATAATTTATGTTCGCTGATGAAAATATAAGGCCGCCCAGTTCATAATTGCTCTCAGTTCTAACTTCTGAAAAATGTTTCTTAAATACTTTGGATATTTGAAAACTTTGGTGATGTTTCTCCTGTTGGCTATTTGGAAAACTTTGGATACTGTGATTGTACTGAACTTTAATAAATTGTACTAAACTTTGGTGTTTGATATAAATTTTGGTATTTGTAATGAACTTTGATTTCTAACTTTGATGTACTGTAATTAGAATTCAGAATGCTTGAGTTTTTATTGAAGTGCTATAATTTCGAACTATGACCCAACCATAAGTCGTAACTCGTAAGTCGTAACAAAATTCGTAAAAGTTCGAAATTGAGTTCGTAAAAAATTCGATTCGAAATTGAGTGCGTTCGAAATTAGTTCAAACCAACCTTAGTTCGAAATTAATTCAAACCAAACTCAAACTGGAGGTAAGTTCGATTCAGTTCGGTTCGTTTGCAGCCCTAAGTTCATCAAACCTCTTTGCGAACTCAAGTCTAAAATCTATTGAATTGGTTTCAAATAATAAATCTTAACTGTTAAAACTCATCTATCTTACGAGTGATGTGTCTGTATACAAAAATTTTTAACTTTCAAATTAATTTAGCATAAAGTTAAGCGGTCAAAATTAAAAGGTTTATGAATTAATTTTAATGCATCAATTTTTTGAACAATTTTTATCACTTGACTCTATACAAAATTAATTCGAAAATTTAATTTTTTTGCATGTAAACGCATCACTCGTAAGGTAGAAGAGTTTCAACGGTTCGGATTTATCATTTAAAACTAATTCAGTATATTAAACTCTATTTTAGAGTTGAGTTGGGATCGGTGAACTTAAGAACGCACTAGTTTTACTCGCATGGAAATGGTAGCAACGCGGAGAAATATTTACCAATTTCTTTTTATTCGTTTTTAACTTCTACTTGCCCCAAGGACTATAAAAAAGTTGAAATTTACAATTCTAACTTGTTCTCAATTTTTCAGTACAAATTGTTAGGCTACAACCCTTTAATTAAGCAGTGAAAATGACTTTAGCTTATTTGCAGGTACAACTTTTTTTTTGTAAAAACTATCAAATATAACACAATCCACATAACCAGCATTTCCTAAATTGAGATTCCTTGATATTTGCTTTAAAAGAAAAAAATAAAAGCCAACACGCCAGATTCTACGTGATAATTGATTCGAACATGGACAAAAAACTTTCTTTTCAAAAAGGGCTCACATCAAAGCATAGGAAAATTCAACACCAGAAACTGATGAACATTACTAAAAATTTACTCTTCAAGACAATCTGATTCAAAATAGCACGACATACAAAAAAATACTGATTCTAGACAGCAATGAAAGCCTTCTTACTGCTACCCCCGGCCGAACCAGCTGGAATCACCTTCAATACATTGAACCTCACTGTCTTTGATAATGGCCTGAAAGATTTAATTGAAATGGAGTTAAAACGTATTATCTGATTCATGTCCCCAAAAAAAATTGGATATTGATTTTACTTTTATTCAAATACAAAAACATATCATTTTGTTGGTCGTTAATTGATATACCTGCACTGTCCAATGATCACATGGTCTCCTTCCTTCACACGAAAGCAAGGAGAGATGTGGGCTGGGATATTTGAATGCCTCTTCTCATACCTGAAATAAATTAATAAAAAAAAGGAAATATAAAAGGTTAAATTTATTTGGAATTTGGAAATTTAGATAACAGTAATGACCAGAATATTCTCAAGAACATCCCCAAAAATTATTTGAAAACCCTACAAACTTTGAATGACCTACAAAACAAGCAAGATAATAAAAAACCTACCCATATAAAAGTCTATTTCTTAAGTTGTCAATACATGCCAAAAGTACCATCTTGCACAATCATGTAAAGATAGGAAGAACCAAGGTAGTTTAGGCACAAAACGACTATACACATGATTTGATGATACTTTTTAAGGTTCTTCAAGTAGATATGGATTTTATGTATCATAAGTAGAAAAAAGAGAATTATAATTGGCAACTAGAAGTTTACCTCTGATACTTCTTGACAAAATGGAGGTAGTTCCTTCTGACAATAATGGTCCGATTCATTTTTGCACTGTGGCAGGTACCAGCCAAAATGCGGCCTCTGATTGACACAGTTCCAGTAAAAGGGCATTTTTTGTCAATGTAAGTCCCTGATTAAGACAATACAATACTGGCAATTAGCATTATAACACAAAATATTAGTACACATTGATGATGTGTATCTCTTTGCCTTTTTTAACTTCCATCCTTTGTTTTTTTATTCTCAATGTTATCTCGAGTATAATTGCTGGATTAAATTAAGATTAGTCACACTTTACACTTAGCTTGGCTTGGTTAACTTTAATCAAGAGCAAAATTTAGGTAAATTGATCTCATTGCAACCTCATTGCTTGTTCTACCAGTATGAATTACCAAATGCAAAATTTAGGTAAATTTAGGAGAACCACTACCATAATAAATGTTCTACCAGTATGAATTACTTACTGGCTGAATGATTTCATTGTCGCATTCAGAATTTATTCATAGACAAACAATAGGAAATCAAATTAGGGTTCTATAAAACTGGTATCAAAATTTGGTCCAAGTTCATAAAAAACCTACTCTAAGCTGATAATAGTAGATAAATTTACCTTCAATAGCCTCTTTCGGGGTCTTGAAACCAAGGCCTATACTCTTCCAGAAACGGTTGCCACCTTTCCCTGGCCTCTTTCCCTTTCCAGATTTCTTTGAGCTGCAGCACATAAAACCAATCAACCATTTTTTTCCCTTTGTTTATCAGTCTGAGGTTCCCCCAGAATCATCATAATTTTATATAAAATACTCTAAAAGTAATCTCACCTAAGGAAAACCTTGGGCTGCTTGAGATATGCCTTCTCAGTCTGCAATGAGGTAATTAAATATAAGCACTATATTTATTTGTTCGGATCTACTTTTCGTTAGGTAAAAAAAAAGTAACAGGAAAGGATAATCACATAACAAAACGGAGCATCAAAGAAATATCGATATGAGCAGATTACATATCTAGACAGAGACCACAAAAGAGATCCGGTACCTGTTCCGCCATGGCTACTCTTACACGCGCAGATAGAGAACGAGAAAGAGAGGAAGCGGCGGCAGGAAGAAAGAAGAACTAAACTCTAAACCCTAGTATAAATGCCAGGCAAGCTTCTAGGGTAATATCAAGTCGAAATCCTCTGCGAAGGGCTCAAATTCGTAGCAGTGTCGCGAGTATCTTAACTCTGGGACCCACAGGCATTTATTCGGAATGGAGTGATTGTGATATTGTGGGGTCCAATGTCAAAAACTGTACACACGCACACGAGATATCAGTCCGTTCCACTGGAAACCTGGTTTATTTTTTCTCTAATTTTGTTATTGAAATATGGGCTTTATACTGTGGGTTGGTTAATCTCAGCCCGTAAAGGATGTACAAATTGCGTTTCAATTACGGTCCAGTCATTTAATGACAAACCGGGCTCCAACAAATACAAGAATGTCCTTGAGTCTCCCTCTCCCAATTACCGGAGTTGCATTCTCTGAGGTAACAATATATTTGATTTTATATCCAAACCGTCCGATCAGAATATGGGCGAATCTGGCCCGAGATGGAAATTACGGGGACCTTTAATTTCGTGCTGTAGCAGATCGGACGGTTCAGATCTAATCCCAATTTTTCTGTTACCTCAGGTGAATTGTATTCTAATTCCCGGATCCCGCGGTTCCCGCCTCTTCTTCCCTCCAATCGATCTCCTCAATCCATCTCAAATTTTAAGAAAGGGAGAGAGAAAGACGGACCAAGAAGAGAAAGAGGGTAGGAAAAAAGAGGGGAAAATGCCAATAGAGATGCCGAAGGGGTTACCTTTCTCGGTGGACACGTGGAGTCCTGCGTCAGACGAGAAGAGGCACCATTTTTTGACACATGCGCACCGGGACCACATTGCCGGGATTGGGGCCCACTTCTCATACCCCGTTTATGCCACACGTCTAACCAAGTTCCTTGTTCTACATTATTTCCCTCAGGTGAAATATATTTCTAACATGGTGGTTTTATTTTGATAAAAATAACTTCTTTGGTATTATTATTTGCTTTTACCCGCTTTTACATATTGAATTACAGATGTATACTCCCAATTTAAATTAAAGACCAAAGGTGCATTATCATATTGATTAAGGACCATATTTAACATGATAAAAAATTTGGGACCAAATTGCAAATTGTTCAGCGCCTTAAGGAACAAAGTGGAATTTAACTTTTCATTTTTCTTTTTTTATAAATTACACTTTTTCATGGTCTTTACTGACAGTATTTTCACCTTCTGTTATGATTTTTTCAAGCTTGACAAGTCAATATTTGTGGAAATCGAGATTGGGTGGAGAATTACTGTAAAAGATCCTGAAGGTGATTTTAAGGTCACTGCATATGATGCAAATCACTGTCCTGGTATTGATATTTCCTCTTTTAAATTTTAATAATTTTCGTTATTTTTCCTTCTTTTGTATGTGTTCTATACAATTTTTTTGTTGTAATTGCAGGGGCAGTGATGTTCTTGTTCGAGGGTACATTTGGGAATTTGCTACATACAGGGGATTGTAGGCTGACAAAAGATGTTGTAAAAAAATTGCCTACAAAATATATTTGCAACAAAAAGGATATTGAGAATTTATCTCAGCTTGACTATGTATTTCTTGATTGCACTTTTGGCCGGTGCTCCCTCCAAATCCCCTCCAAACAATCTGCCATCCAACAGGTTCTTACAATCAATTTATTTTCTTATTTAGATTTTTCCTTGGTAATAATTTCTTAACTACCTTGTTGATGGAATTTTGCAAATTATCCCCGGCTTATACAGCATTGTAAATGCCGAGATTTCTGCTATTTGCAATTAGCACTCACAATTTTCGCTCACTCACTTTTATTCAGACTCAAAATTTGTAGTGTTAACTATAAAGGAAAATGCGTACTCCATTAAATGCCGGCAAATTTATACCTTACTCTATTGAGGTATTTATCCTAATAGTCCATGCCTTATTGGTGGGGTGGCAAGTAAATTTATACCTTGCTTTATTGAGATATTTGTCCAGCATTGACTTGGACCTTTCTGGAGTTCAGATTTACTGGATTTAGTTGTGTTTTAAATTAAATTAGTTCTCAACTACATTAATTGTAGGTGAAAAATTGCATTAGAATGCATCCGAATGCACAGGTGGTGTATCTTGCATGCGACCTTCTTGGCCAAGAAGATGTATTAATCGAAGTTTCTAAAGAATTTCAGTCAAAGATCTATGTTGACCAGATCAATGACCCTGATTGTTTTCATGTCATCTCACATATTGCACCAGATGTCATCACAAATGATTCATCTACTCGCTTCCATGTAAGTTATAAGTACCTATGATGGACTGTACATACTGATATGAGCACATTTCTGTGGGCTTTTAGTACTAAAATCTCTAATTATTTCTTTTAATTATTTTCAGGTAATTGGATTTCCTAAACTAAGTGAGAAGGCAACTAGAAAATTCACAGAAGCACGTACCAACAATAAGCCGGAACCGCTAT
Organism: Carex myosuroides; assembly: GCA_028015225.1. NCBI lineage: Eukaryota > Viridiplantae > Streptophyta > Magnoliopsida > Poales > Cyperaceae > Carex > Carex myosuroides. Next base: position 12,145,933 of record CM051465.1, read on the forward strand.
TTATCCGGCCTACCACACAATGGTACGCAAATCACGAGGATGCAGAGATTCTGAGCCTAACAGAAGCAGTTAAGGATGAAATTGGTATATGGCACGTATGTTACACTATGCACTCGTCTAGACACGAGCTCGAGTGGGCCCTGCGTCATATCAAGCCCAAGTGGGTGGTATCAACAACCCCACCTTGTTTGGCCATGGATCTGGCCTACGTAAAAAAACACTGCTTCAAAACCCGTCTCGAGGCAGATGACCCGGTTTGGAAGCTGTTCAAGCTGTCTTCCCCAATAAAATGTGTTACAAATGCTGGTACAAATAATGGTAGGTCTGAGGGGGTAAAATTCAAAGATGTTTCATGTTCGGTTGTCGAGGACTTCAATCATGATCGAAAAAGAAAGATTTCTTCACCTTTGAAGGAGCAGGAGGTAACACTATTTGGAAGGGCTAGGTTGGGATTGGAAGAGACTCAATTGTGGGAATACGAGGAAGTCGAGTGTGAAAATGGTAAAACTGAAGATGTTGTTGTAACCATGAAAAAGGATTTAGAACTGGAGATTGTATCAGTTGAACCTTTCATTGAACAATCCAGTGGTGTGCCTGAGAACACGAGTGTTAAGGATAATGAAGAAGAGCAGGTTAATCATGAGAAAATGGAGATGACCCTAAATGGAGATAAAAATGGAGGGGACAACAGCATGGGTATGAAGGAAAGCTTGAAAAAACTGTACCGAAGCAGGAATGTGCCGGTGCCTCGTCCTCTTCCATCACTGGTAGAGTTATTGGGTTCAACTAAGAGGGTTAGATTGGTTTTGGATCTAGTTAAAGAATCATAACTTCAGGTTAATTCTGTATTTTGTTAAAAGATATGTCCATGGTGAATAATCTCGCCGTATACTAGTCCATAAAATTTAAGGACAGTTGTTTTTATTTTGTGTTGTTTGCTTCTAATTGCTTAAAATAGTTTAGGTTGCTATATGGTCAGATATTTATTTTATTTCTTCAGAAATATGCTATATGGTCAGATACTTATTTTATTTCTTCAGGATAGTGTTTTAATTAGGTAAGGTCCCCTACTGCATTTTATTGAAGGTATCCTTTGCATCATTATAATTTGCACACAATACATGCAAAATATTTATGAAATGAAATTAATAAAATTGGTAGTTATAATTAATCACATGATGTTCAATTATAATAACTCAAATTATACCCACATGCCCATTCTAATTACATATCACTAGTCAAAAAATGGACAGTAAACAAACTGAATCTCTGTGCTTGGTTACAACCATAAAATACTTAGTATTTTTTATAGAAATGAAAATTAAATTTCGATCATACACTAGCTAGGATATTCTCTGAACAGAGTTACGCCTTTAATTAAAGAGACAAGGTCATTAGAGCTAGTTTAAAATACAGGCTAATTCAAGTCACTTTCATGCTACATAATAATTCCAAGTCTTGATCCACTACATGCTACAATATTCTTCAACAATTTAGCACCTCACCAACTTGGTCCCACACTGCACTAATAAAGTGAAAGTTACTAAAGTTATTATACCTAATCAATTAAAAATCAAACACTGTACTTGCATCCCATAGCAACTTCTCTTCCATGTCTCATAATGTGCTTCGAAATTTCCTTCCATCTCAATTTTAATTGTATCAAAGACTAGACTTTCTATCAAAAGCTACCTTCTGATCATTTCCACATAACACTCGTAGAAATTTTATTTCACCTCATTCCTTATAACTCTTTTTAGTTTGCAAAAGTTCATCCTCAAATCCACAATTACCTTGAGAAAAATTAAACAGATTTGAAAAGTAATACCCGTAGCAATGGCTGAAGTTGTCACTTCTAGTCTTGTAAGACTGGTTTGTGATAAGATGGGGACCAAATTAATTAAAGAGTATGGTCTCCTAAGTGGTGCTAACAAGGATTTAAAGAAGCTTGAAGGCACCCTCAAGACGATACAAGATGTACTAGATGATGCTGAGGGGAAGCAAGAGAATGGAAGGGCACTGAAAGGGTGGCTGAAGAAGCTAAAAAACGCGGCTTTCGAAATAGACGATTTGCTCGACGATGCAGCCTTAGAGGCTCGTAAATCAAAAAACAAGAATAAACCTGGCTTAAAGGGAAAGGTATGTAAGCTCTCATCAATTCCACACTCAATCAAGTTCAGATCTAAGTTTTCCCACAAGGCAAAGAAAATAATGGAAAAATTAGATGAGATCGCTGCAGAGAGATCCAAATTCCATTTGCAAGAAAAGATAACAACAGAGGGTAATGGGGAGGATAGCATGGTGAGGGAGTCTAGTTCATTTGTGAATGAGTCTGAGGTCTATGGAAGAGAGGAAGATAAGGAAAAAATAATTGATTTCTTAATCAATATGGGAAATGCAAACGATATCGGGATCATGGCAATTGTCGGCATGGGAGGCCTCGGAAAGACCACGATCACCCAATTAGTTTACAACGATGAGAGAGTGCAGAAACATTTTGCAAAATTGATATGGGTTAGTGTCAATGATAACTTTGATATTAGAAGAATTACCAATTCCATATTGGATTTGATAACAGAGAGCAATTCTTGTTCAAATCTAGAGATACTGCAGCACAAGTTTAAAAAACAGCTAGGAGGCCAGAGATTTTTGCTTGTGCTAGATGATGTGTGGAATGAGAATAGCGAAAAATGGGATCGACTGAGGGCTCTGTTAACAATCGGTGCACCGGGGAGTAAAGTCATAGTGACAACTAGAAGCACCCGAGTCGCTTCCATAATGGGTGTGGTATCACCATATCTCTTAACCGGCTTATCAGAGGAGGATTGCTGGTTATTGTTTGAGAAAAGGGCATTTACAATAGGAACGAGTGAGGCCAATTCAAATTTGGTGAATATAGGAAATGAGATAGTGAGAAAATGTGGTGGAGTGCCTTTAGCAGCAAAAGTTATAGGAAGTTTGATGCGATTTAAGAGAAGAGAAAGGGAATGGCTAGCAATTAGGGATAATGATATCTTGAACATAACTGATGTAGATGATGAAATTCTTCCTTCTTTAAGGTTGAGTTATATTTGTTTACCGCCTCATCTAAAACTGTGTTTCACATATTGTGCCTTGTTTCCAAAGAATGAAACCATATATACTAGCGTGTTGATCCAACTTTGGATTGCAGAAGGTTTTATTCAGCCTAGGGGTACTAGAGAAGAATTAGAAGATGTTGGTATGGAGTATGTTGAGGAATTGCTCTCTAGATCCCTTTTTCAAGTTGGGAAATTGCATGATGATGGCCAAACAGTATGCAGTATTAAGATGCATGACTTGATTCATGATTTGGCTAACTATGAAGCCGGTGAAGAATGCTCGATTGTTGATCCCAATGGAATAACAAACATCATAGAAAACACACGATACTCATCTTTCGTTTGTGAAAATGATCTAGTATGTGATACTTTCAAATCCTCAGAATTAATTTCCTCAAATCTAAGAACCTTATATCTAGTGCGATCAGGTATCAATAGAGGCGAAGAACACGAGCAGAAAAAAGATTTCCTTAGTTATGTATGCTCTAAATTCATACTCCTAAGAGCACTTTATCTCCATTATTACCCTATAAAAGAATTACCCATCTCTTTGAGAAAACTTACACACTTAAGGTACCTTAACCTGTCACATACTAATTTAGAAGCATTGCCTTCAGATATAGGCCACCTCCAGAATTTAACAACTCTAAATTTGGGGAATTGTTTTTATCTCGAAAATCTACCGGACTCAATTGGAGAACTTTGCAACCTAATAATACTAAATCTTTGTTCTAGCAATAAGCTCCGCTCTTTGCCCGATTCTATCGGTCAACTTAGGAGTTTACAGGATTTAGATCTTACTTTTTGCCAGATTATTGAAAGTTTGCCGGAGTCTATTGCTAATCTCATAAATCTAAAGTCGCTCCGACTTAAAGGTTGTTACTTTCTGCATGAACTACCGAGCAAAATAAGGGAGATGAGAAGCCTCATCCGTCTTGATTTAGATACATCCCTCGAGTGCTTACCTTGTGGGATTGGAGATCTTTGTCATCTCCGTAGTATGTCAATTTTTGTGCCAGGTGGCAAGACCAAATGTAGCATGACAGAGTTGGGTAAACTTGATATCAAGGAGAAGCTAGAAATAAAAAAATTAGAAAATGTGCAAACGCAGCAAGAGGCGGAAGATGCTAAACTGATTCTTAAAAATGATTTGCGAGATCTAACGCTATCATGGAATTTACATGCTTGTACAAATAATGAAAGAAAGAGTATTGATACAGAGGAATTAGAGAAAAGCATGTATGAGTATTTTGAAATTATCGCAAAACTAGAATACAATATTGATATTGCACAAGTTGAGCAAATACTCGAAAACTTGCAACCACCAAATATGCTTTCCAATTTAAAGATTGAATATTATCTAGGCAAAATACTCCCAAAATGGCTGATGAACTTGCAATTACCGAATCTGGTTCACCTTAAACTAGATTCTTGTTTCAAGTGTGAAACCCTTCCAGAATTCAAGAAGCTTAGGTCCCTGAAAACACTTGAACTCAATGGTCTCATGGAAGTTCGGAGTCTAAATTCTATCGGATAAGCTCCTTCTTTGGAGGTCCTAAAGCTTTGCTACCTGCCTTTGATTAAGTGTTTGGATTGTGAGTTCTACAGTGGTGATGCGGCATTCACACGATTAGTTGAGCTAGAACTGGGCTGCATGCCGGAGCTAGAGGAGTGGTCTGACATGGCCGCTAGGCATGAATTTTTTCCACGCCTCTACAAGCTCTCAATAATACTGTGCCCAAAACTAAAAAAATTGCCGTCGACCTTTTGCACAGTTGAAGAACTAGAGATGTTTGTGGATGACCAGTTGCTCCTTGGCTTCCTAGCTTCTCTCGGTTCAGGGGGATTTCCCAATCTCAAGGATCTGCACTTATCAGGGAAAAAGAAAGATGTACCTGTGCCTGAGGTAATTGAGGAGCACTTCCAGACCGTCATAAGGACGAACAACACGATAATTCTCAGACGCAAGGATGAATTCACTGAGCGAATTGAGGAGGGCTTCAAGGCCTTGGGCTGGTTGAACGGTTGGGTGATAAATTAGCTTAGTAACCTGTCGGCTCGCTCATATCCATCCGACCTGGCTCTCTACCAGCTCGGCCCGATATTGTAACAGGTCAGGTAAGACCGGGTCTAGAGACGGATCAGGTCAAGCACAGAATTTTAACCAGAGCCTACCTGCAGGCCGTTGGGCCTTTATTTTGAAAAAAAAAAACCGAGCTAAGGTTTTGATTAGCGATCTGTTCACTTGAGCCTCAGCCACTCCTCTTTCTCGTTGTTTCTCTCTTTCCTCGCCCCATGCTGCCAAGCAACCGTTTCTCTCTTTCTTTGCCGGTCCACCACCGTCCCTCTTCGCCACCTCTCTCACCTCTGCGTGTGCCGCCTCTCCTCTGTCGGCTCGGCTCTCTAGGTAAATTCTCTCTCAATTTTTCTTAAACTTTTTGGATTTTGACTGAATTTTGTATATCCATTTTCTTAAGTTCTATCTCTCGCCTCTCCTCCGTTAGTTACCTCCATATAATCTGAGCCTGAAAGTTAGCTCCAGTCAGTCTGGTACTATGCTCTGGATTGGTAAGAAATTAATATTGAAAGGGACAACATAAACAAATATTTTCTTCAAAGAAGAAATCAATAAATTATCGTACAATTTAAAGCATAAGCTTTTGTTCGTAAGTTCAACCACTATTAACAGTTTATCATGATTCGGATGGGTAGCGTAAAGTATTATTTTTCTTTAATTAAGTTTTCTATTTGATGATTTGATACTTAACTACTGTTTACAGAAAATGATTGTCTTATTTCAGTTACTTTACCATTAAAATTAATTTGGTAAAATACTGCTTCAACTATAGGGTTGGTTGCAGCTAGCTTGGGACATTTCAAATAAAGAATTGGTACTCTTCATTAAAATTTCACATTTTGTAGTATTTTCATTTAACTCTTAGTTGTTGTTTTTTTTTTAGATTTGAGTGAGGGTAATCCATTTAAAACATATTGTGATGATTTAGATGAAGGTGAAGATTAAAGTGATTGCTCGGTGATTACTAATGATGTTGAGGACCTTGAGGTAACCATTCTTTATATGTGATTATTTAAATAAAAAATGAATAGTAAGCATTTGTAAGGTGTCCATAGCTTGAAATTGTTAAATTAAGATTTTGTTGTTTTATGCTTTGGAAATGTTGTTTTGAGATGAATCAGATCAGCTGATTGATTAAAAAGTGTAAAGCAATTTTAGTAATTTTAGTATTTGAGTAAGCTGCTGACAACAATTTTAGTATTTGAGTAATTTTAGTATTCAGCTGCTGCCAATAATTTTAGTATTCGAGTATTTGAGTAAGCTGCTGCCATCAATTCCAGTGAAGTTGTCAGCTCAATTTAAGTCGTTGGTTGCCAACAATTCATTCTGTCAGCTCAATTTATTCCAGTGAAGTTGTTAAATTAATAGAAGTATTAGGCGAATGGTGGTTGTTGTATAATCCATTTATTATTTTGTTTAACCTGTTAAACTATGTATTTTGTTTGTAATCCAATTATTATTTCTTGTAAGACTATGCAGTACTATGTGAAACTATGTATTATGTATTGTTTGTTGTGTAATGTTTGTGTAATCCATTTATTATGTTGTTCGGATTGTATAATTGTTGTCTATTTGGTGTGGTTGGCCATGGACGGGCCGAGCCAGGCATGGGCAGGTAAGGCAGCTCATGGGCATGGACAGGCAAGGGCAGACAGGTGTGGGTATGGAGGAAAGGTTCATAGATGGTCCGGGCATTACTTTTTAGGTCCATTCTGCTTGGCCAAGCAGGTCGGGCCTGATTTTTTAGCAGGCATGTCAGGTTTGGACTTGACATATATTAAGGACTGTAATTGTTTATCGGGTCTGATTTTTTTTAGGTTCATGTATTGTACCGTTTCCTTTCTTGTATAAAGAACTTGCATGTAGTGGTGTTTATTGGGTCAGGCTTATTTGGTTTTAAACCGAATTGAAAAAGTTTAAATTAAATGGTTCGATTTTATGGTTTAAATGGATCGGTTTGGTTGAATTTTGAATTACTTCAGTTTTTTATATTTGATTGGATTTAGATTTTTCAAAACAAAAAAGACCGAACCGACCATTATGTAATGTCAACAACTTATATATATTTGGTTCGGTTTATATTTGGTTTGGTTTTTGAATTACTTTGGTTCGGTTTTTTATATTTGGTTTGGTTTTTCTATATGGAATTCAACAATGTGTACAATGTGAACAACTTATTATACAATTTATAATTATTACGATGATTATTAAATATATTTGTGTGTATTGAGTTTTGACCTTTTAAAATTTAATCTCTTTTATTTCTGTTTAACCAAACAAACTGAATTATTTTTTTATTATTTTGATTCGGTTGTTATTTGGTTGGTTCACTTATATTTTTTGAAAACCGAATAATACTAAATCTTTGTTCTTGCTATAAGCTCCGCTCTTTGCCCGATTCTATCGGTCAACTTAGGAGTTTACAGGATTTAGATCTTACTTGTTGCCAGATTATTGAAAGTTTGCCCGAGTCTATTGCGAATCTCATAAATCTAAAGTCACTCCGACTTAAACGTTGTTACTTTCTGCATGAACTCCCGAGCAAAATAAGGGAGATGAGAAGCCTCATCCATCTTGATTTAGATACATCCCTCGAGTGCTTACCTTGTGGGATTGGAGATCTTTGTCATCTCCGTACTATGTCAATTTTTGTGCCAGGTGGCAAGACCAAATGTAGCATGACAGAGTTGGGTCAACTTGATCTCAAGGAGAAGCTAGAAATAAAAGGCTTAGAAAATGTGCAAATGCAACAAGAAGCGAAAGAGGCTAAATTGATTCTTAAAAATGATTTGCGAGATCTAACGCTATCATGAAATTTACATGCTTGTACAAAATAATGAAAGAAAGAGTATTGATACAGAGGAATTAGAGAAAAGCATGTACGAGTATTTTGAAATTATCGCAAAACTAGAATACAATATTGATATTGCACAAGTTGAGCATATACTTGAAAACTTGCACCCACCAAATATGCTTTCCAATTTAGAGATTGAAGGTTATCTAGGCAAAATACTCCCAAAGTGGCTGATGAACTCGCAACTACCGAATCTGGTTCACCTAACACTACAATCATGTTTCAAGTGTGAAACCCTTCCAGAATTCCAGAAGCTTAGATCCCTTAAAACACTTAAACTCATTGGTCTCACGGCAGTTCGGAGTCTAAATTCTATCGGACAAGCTCCTTCTTTGAAGGTCCTACAGCTTTCCTATCTACCTTTGATTAAGTGCTTGCATTTTGAGTTCTATGGTGGTGATGCGGCATTCCCACAATTAGTCGAGCTAGAACTGGGCGGCATGCCAGAGCTAGAAGAGTGGTCTGATGTGGTTACTGGGCACGAAATTTTGCCACGCCTCTACAAGCTCTCCATATTATTGTGCCCAAAACTAAAGAAGTTACCATCAACCTTTTGCACAGTTGGAAAACTAGAGATGTCTGTGAATGACCAGTTGCTCCTAGATTCTCTCGGTTCAGGGGGGTTTCCCAATCTCAAGGAAATGCACTTATCACTGAACAAGGAAGATATACCTTTTTTGCCTGACGTAATTGATGAGCGCTGGGAGGTCTACGCCTGGTCGAACCATACGATAAGTCTCAAACTCAAAGAAGAGGATCTACCTTTGCCTGAGGGAATTGAGGAGGACTTCGAGGACTTCGGCTGGTTGAACCACGAGATAAGTCTCCCACTCAAAAGGACTAATTGTTGATTGGCTCTGATACTTTTAGGTTCATGTATTGTAACGGTTTCCTTTCTTGTATAAAGAACTTGCATGTAGGGGTGTTTATTGGTTTTGGTTTATTTGGTTTTCAACCGAACTGAAAAAGTTTGGATTAAATGGTTCGATTTTTCAGTTTAAATGGATCAGATTGGTTGAATTTTGTAAGTACTTTGGGTTTTTTATATTTGGTTCAATTTTGATTTTTCAAAACGGAAAAGATCGAACCGACTGATGTGTAATGTCAACAACTTGTATATATTTGGTTTGGTTTTTGAATTACTTTGGTTCGGTTCTTTTTTTATATTTGAATTACTTCGCACCGGAGCCAATCTTGCTTGAAGGCGACAGGGTGCTGCAACTGGAAAGACATTTAGAACTCAGAGACCAAGAACTAGCACGCTTGAAAAAGCTGGCAGATGAGAGCTTAACCATGTTCAACATGATGAAGCAATTATTTGCCAACCAAGGATCAGCATCAGGCAAAGAAGGGACAAGGAAACAGCGAGAGACCGGTCCTTAACACACTACCACAACACAAACATTGACAAAAAGAGAAGTTCAAGAGTCGATATCTAACTAACTCCAAGTCGTCGGCACGGGCTCTGGTCTTCCACCATTCAAGAAGACAGAGAAACCATATCCCTCAGCGTTTGATCGATGTTCTCCCCTATCCACAAGGATACACCGTGCCTAAGTTCAAGACGTTAACTGGCGAAGGACCTAAGATGGCCAGACCTGATAAACACCTAGCACACTTCAACGTTGTTCAGGTATTAGAAAACCTTGGTGAGATCCCCTAAGATCATTTTTATTTATTTATTCTTGAACGTTCTTCAACTGTCATTTTGTCCCACTATTCAGTCACCCTTTATCCCTTTATTATATATCTAAACAAACTAAATTATATTTGATTTTCTTCATTCCAGGATTAGTTTACTTTGCTCTAACACTGGAAGTTTACAATGCTAAAAGAAGTACTTGAAAGCTATCGGAATATCAAGATTCGTTCTACTATTGACCCAACCCAATTCAGCACTCTCCGCAATGAAGATGCGTGATGCATTTCTTAATTTGGAATTGGCTATGCATCGGGTTTTGGGCTTCGCAAGTTCTATGATGGGGTTAGAATTAGATCGCTCAACACTTTTGCCGCACAATTCCCTCATCCAACTATTCCATTTCTGCCTATCCTTCCTTATGCTCAGTCTTTGCACCACACCACTACTACATTCTCTAACTCTGATACTGAACCCCAATCACATTCCCCTCTACCAGCTCTCTCTCAGCCCATATCAAGTTTTTATACTTGGTTTGGTTTTTCTATATGGAATTGAATAATGTGTATAATCAATAATGTGAACAACTTATTATATAATTCATAATTATTTTTATAATTATTAAATGTATTTGTGTATGTATTGAGTTTTGACCTTTTTAAAATTTAATTTCTCTTATTTTAGTTCAATCAAAAAATCAAAATTTACTTTGGTTATTTTGATTCGGTTGTTATTCAATTGACAAGTTTAATTTAATTGGTTCGGTTATATTTTTTAAAACCAAATAAAATGTTGATTTGACTATTTTAATTCAGTTTTAAGTGAATTAGCTTCTTAATTGAATGCATGAATGAAAAACTTTTTTTGTCAAATTGCTTCTTCTCTTTAATTCCTAAAGGCCTTCTGACCGCTATGCTACCTGAGTTTTTTTTATTTATTTTTTACAATTTGCATGGACTTCTGTGCTTTTGTTCCTATTTGTGATAATACATGGTCCGCTATGCTAGGTATGCTAAACCGAACTATATTTGTGTTTCTATTCTTATTTATGATTCAGTCTCTCCTTTTATATCAGAAAATATTGAAATATTAATTCTTCCTTTTGCTTGCTTTTCGTCTAGTATTCACTTGTAAAATTATTGTCCTTCGTTTTAATTGAAAGTTGATTTCGATTATTGTAATTTGTTAAATAGTCAAATAGATACTGACTTCGTTGCACTTGTAAAATTAATTGGTCTTTGTCTATTATAATATGTAATACGAGGTATGAACTATTAAAGAATGTTATCTTGTAGATTATTTTTTTTATTTGCGTGATTGAAAAAAATATAAACTTAGATTAGTTGTTATCCCAATTTTTCAATATTGATAATGTTGATAATTAATATAAATATAGAATATAATTTTTTATAAAAAAAAAATGTTATATACGATGGCTTCCGCTATAACTATGCTATTCGCGATAGCTTTTTCTTAACCTCTCCGCGACGACACGATAATCGCTATTTAGAACCTTGATGTTTTTATATTTAGTTTGGTTTAATTTACTCTTATTTTGATTCGACTAATATATATTTTAAAAACCAAATAAAATTTAAATTTGACTATTTTAATTTGATTTTAACCAAACAGACCATTTAAATACCTCCAGAAGAGAACGAGAGACGGTTGCCAAAATTATAAAAATTTAAAACAGAACTAAGCAAATTTTGAGAAACCCCGGCAAGTGCCATTTCTTTGGAAAACAATTATGAGGGATGCTTCTGTGCATACAAGGACCTATTTGTAAAATGAGCATATTTTCATTTTCAAAGTTCAAACAGTCAATCCGACCGTTCAACATTATCTCCATATTAAAATGTACTTGGAGGTCAAATTTTACATTTTTTTGATTTTTTTTACTATTTATTAAGTATTTTACAAAACTAGTCAAATTCAGACCATTGAATTTTGTACCCATCTTAATAAATAGTAAAAAAATTCAAAAAAATGTAAAATTTGACCTCCAAGTACATTGTAATATGGAGAAAATGTTGAACGGTCGGATCGACTGTTTGAACTTTGAAAATAAAAATATGCTCATTTTACAAATAGGTCCTTGTATGCACAGAAGCATTTGCCAACAATTATACATGTATTTATTGTACTTTTCTCTGACCAAAACCCGGCAGGTACTCACTGGCTCACTGCCATTAAAACGTAAAATGTGCATTTATCAAGTGTTTTACTAGTGAGTTCAAGTACTTGTACAGTGTCAAAGATAACAGATCTAAAAAAATTGAAGTTAGGAAGAGAAGAATTGAAACAGCTCAATAAATACTCCAAACTAGTACAAATCCAAAGCATCAAGATATCTTCTTTTTGGCATTTTTTATTTTTATTACTCCAAACTAGTACAAATCCAAAACAACCCGGAATAATTCGATATCTATATTCAATATTACTTTCTATACTTTGCTACAATCAAACATCACTAAAAACATAGCTATTTCAGAGTGGTTTGCCTCTACTTACCCATAACATCCCTTTGTCATACTCACGTAAAGATCTAATAACAAGGGCACAGTTCAAACATTGAAAAGGCTAAGAAAAAAACAGTATACCTTCTTTGTCCAATACCAACATATTTTCATACCAATGCACAACTATTTGTCTATTACAATGCTTTTACACAAAAATCTATCAATCACTCACACCTGATAGGATGTAAGTATTGAACAAAACAGTAGAATCTCTCAAAAGTTGTAATCCTTCAAATCATCCCTGCTATTCCCAAACTGAATTTCGGTCAAGCATTCCTCTTGTGTAAGAGGCGGGAGATTCCTAGTCTTCCTCGCCATGTTATGCTTGTGCCAATCAGTTTTGGAATGCTCCCTGAACTGCTTTGCATCTCCAAAAGAGACATTGCAAGATGTACACAGTTTCTGCTTCACGCCTTGTTCTTCACCCTTGCTAGTACTAGAGATTTGATGCCTCCTCATTTTCTCACCTAACTGAGCTACAGATTCTGTGTTAAAGGGCTCGGGATCTTTTGTGAAGGTTGAGGGGTAATCTTCAGCATTATCGTTACTTTCTACTTGTGTGTCACCCTCTGTATGTGCAGATATTGCGAGTATTTCTAATCTACCCTGCATTTTTCTCACTAATGCATCACACTCACGGAAAAGACTTGGTTCAATCTCACACACCTACACAGGTCAAAAATAAAAATAAGGACACATGCTGTTGCCTTCCAGCGCAAATTTCAATAAAATATATGGGTAGAGGATAGAACTTACAACAGATGGTTCATTGCCGGATTCGCCCCTTGAAGAAATGGCGGTACCCTCCCAAGAGCTGATTTGGTCAAGAAGAGAAGAGAAGCTGCCTTGGGGGACAATAAGCCGGAGTCTCATAGGGGCCCTCTTTATAGGGAAGTGCTTCTCTAACTCCTTTATCAAATCCAATGCCTACAGAATAAAATAATGAAGTAACAACATTAACAAGGATTATTTCATAAATATAAGGAGACTTTTGCAAGATATACCTAATAATTTACTGTCCTTGGAAAATACACCCAATATTTTTCATATTTGCATTTACTACTCAGCATTTTCAGTTCTTTTAAAAAAAAGAAAATCCCAATTATTTAAATAAAAAAGAATCATAGTAATTCAACCCAAGTTCTTGGTAATAATTCATATCAACTGGATATAAATTTGTGAATCTAATGTTTCGTTCTATAGGAACAATGCCTAATATTGTTGGGAACTACTAGCAAAAATTAAAAACATTTTACAAACATACATGTTAAATAAACTCCTCTGAAAAATATATATTTGATAATTGATAGTAATGATGACGAAACCTGTTTCTTGGAAGAAGTATTGGGGTCAACAGCAAAGTGAATTTCATGCATGAGTCGCTCAATCATGGTTATGGTATAAGGTCGATTTGTCTCAGGATTGATCGTCTTTTCCATAACAATTGTTGCTATATCTCTAAACTGACTAGAGAGTACTGATTCTCTCTCCTTCCCTGCCACCTGTAGCTCTCCTTTCTCCAATATCTGATTTCATCCCACCAGAATTGTTAAAAACAATAAAAAATGATGAAGCTTAATGGAATTACTAGAGTAACTTCATGTCTGCCTCTACAAAACACCAAATATAAAGTTCAGTCAAAATAAAGAGAGATCAGATGTGTCAGTCAAGAAACGGTAGCAAATACTTCAGAATAACCCCTCTGGATGTAAATTGCGACCAGAGACTGGAAGTATGTGTATCATAAACATTATGTGGAAGTTTTGATGAGGTGCACATGAAATTAGCTCATATAAAAGAAGAAGAAGAAGATCACTTGCCTCCAAGCATATCTTGGTCTGATCATCAGTTCCAAAAGCCTTGATCAAATCCTTGGATTTGGCAAGAATCCCCTTGGAAACATTCGTATAGACAGTGTGGGACTGTAACACCTCGTCGATGTCTTTCTCCCTTCAATCAATACATAAACAGCACAATTCAATCAGTGAGACCAGGACAACTGGAAAAACAAGGAGAACTGTAATGAAGAACAAAAACGAGAGGTGTGAAGAGGGAATTACACTTTGGAGCGCCATGAGAGCACCTTGTTCTTGTAGCATGCGATCTCGAACCGGAACCCGCTCTTCTTCAGGCGAACCACCGCCACGTTCGTCAGCCTCTTCTGCCCCACCGGCTGCACCAGCGCGTTGTACGACGCCATCTCTCTCTCTCTCTTTAGGGTTTTCTTGGAGTTCTTTCTCGAAAGGTACAGAAGATGAGAAATTGATCGAATCAACCGTTTGATGAACTCGGATCCCCTTAATAATGAATTCAGGAGCACAGCCTCAGGGACTGACAGCGCAAGTTAGATCTGAACCATTCGTTATGTCTCAGCACGATCTCAAAGCGACCCGTGCATTAACCAGCTCCGTTCTCTTGAATTCATATCACCCGAGTTAACTAAATACAGTATTTGAGATACTACAGAGGAACGGGACCGTTTTCTTTGCAAGGCTCGGCTAGTCGACTGCGTATCCTCTGGAACACGTATCCTCTGCATTAACTTGAAAGAGAATATTTTGAATTAATGCATCTCGGCCATCTGATATTAAACGGAGCCAATCCGGCTGTCTGATTTTAACAGAGGGACCCTTTAATATTAGTGCGGATCTAATTTGTACGGATGTTAAAGTAAATTGGATGGTCCAGATATATTAACTCAAAAGATTCGTTAATGCAGAGGATACGAATTCTATCCTCTGAGACTGAGATATCTCAACTTTTGCGTGGCCGGCGTGTGCGGTGCCTAATCAGGGATAGCGCTGCCAGCATTATTTGTGCTTTGAGATTCGTCCAGGACGTATTTGGACGGTTAAGATTTTCAGAAAACACTCAAAGTTTTGAGATATCTCAGAGTATTTGAATTCCAGCTAGTCGGCTGCAGCTCAATTATACGCGGACAGGTACCGCAGACGACTGTGTCAATTGTTAAAATTTATGAGCCCAATGGGCTTGAGTCGGATTTCATATGCGACCGGAATAAAGAAAGAGAGAATCTTGGGTTTCGGGTGGGCTAACTGGGCTTGAGATTTGATACGATCTCGAAGAAACGAGTTGTGCGGATAGTCGGAGCCTCGGAGGACTTGTTTTGTAAACATATAATTATAATGGAGACGCAACACAAACACACGGAGGTTAAGAGCGTCTACAATGGTAATTGTGTTTAAATTGCTAATCTGATGTGTCAATTGCTAATATATTATTGGGTTGTAGGCCAATTGCTAAAAAAGCAAATTTGCTTATAAAGCAAATTTGCTTATAAAGCAAACGATTTCTTTTTAGACATGCTAATAGGTTAAGTTTGGTTGTCGACTAAATAGTCGAGTAAGAGTTTTAGTTACGGTTATTCTATTAAATATGACTTAATTGAGTTGGATTAAGAAAAAAATGAAATGATTTTTAGATTGGTCTAAACTAACCCACTTCTTTAGGTGACTTCATTTTAGTTTTGGTTGTGGGTCCACTATCATACGGACAATGTTTTCGTTCTCTCTCTTGGCCTAAATCTATCTTCTTCTTTTTCGCAATCTGCACCCCACTTTGCCCATGCCTTCTCTCCCCTCTTCTCTCGTCTCTTCCCCTCGACTCTCCTCTAGATTGATCAGAACCTATTCTCATCCCTCAAATTGAGAAATGGAATTGAGGAATTTCGAAATTCTCTGATCAAATCACACGCATTGATGCGAAAAGATTTTGTTTGAGATGATTTGGTGAGAAACAAATTCTCTGATAAATCAAGGCAGAGCCACATTGTTGCAAATGGCTAAAATCAATTTTAAAAATATGCTTATGTTTTTTTTTTTAGAAGAAATTATAAAAATATACTAGCAATCTAATATAATTATAAATTTTTGATCGCACTCTAATAAATATTTTGGTTTTGTCCCTGTCAGTTATTACCAATAATTAATGTTTCTAATACAGCTCATGACCGGGCTAAGTTTTAAAACTACCAACAACTGCTGAGAAGGCTTTGTTTTGGTTATTAGTGATTTATTAACATAAAATTAACGGTTAATCTTGATGTTAATTTATAATTGCAAATTTACACATGACAAGGTTTTTTATAATACACCGAAAACCATAACGGATTGCGAAAAATAAAATTCCATGACATTTATAGAAATTATAAACACCGAAATGTATCACAAATTAAGATATAGTAATATATTAACAGTTGATGTTAATTATCGCTTTATTCACTGCAGATTTTTGTAACAAAATATAAAACAAATATTAAAAAAATAGAGATTACGAAAAAAATATACAGTGGAATAGTAGTTTCAAAGTGCTGTCTAAAATAAAATTAATACTAAGTGTGTTTGACAATCAATGATAAATTAACATCAGAAAAAAAAACAATACATACAAACTATTTCTCTCTTTCTTGAAATCTAGCTTGACAGTAATGTGAAGTCTCCCGAAATTATTTTAATTACCACTCTAAACTTTTAAAATTTTGATCTTAACACTATTTTAAAAAAAATTCAAAACTTACCACGTGCGTGCACAGACTTGATCTGCACACTAAAAATTTGTTGTTATTTGCATAAAGAGAACATAACAGAATAAAAAAAACCCACAAAAATGGTGCGCAGGCTGGTTCTGCGCACGTGCCAAAAATAGTGGCAAGTTTTGAATTTTTCTTAAAGCAGTGGTAAGATCAGAATTTTGAAAGTTTAGAGTGGTAACTAGTTTAGAGTGGTAACTAAACAAATTTTCGGTCGAAGTCTCTCTCTCCTCCAGTATTTTGTGAAATAAAATAAATCGGCTATTAACCTGCTCTTAAGAAATATTGAACAAAAACAAAGTCAAATTATATATATTATCACAAACAATAGTGTGTTGATGGTGATGACTCATTAGGGTTGCCAGATAAAACCTATCTTGTTCCATTGATCCAATCTCAATTAACCAGCGCTTTTTTTAGTTTTGTTAATACATGTCCCCACGTGGATAGGGGACCACATAAGATCCAATTAATAATTTTATCCAATTGAATACCTAAAATATTTATAAAAAAAAAAAACATTAGTCCAATTGAGCACCACTTTCAAGCTATCTCCACCAATCAATTAGCCTAACGTGACAACTAGTTGTTTAGAAGCGAAAAACATTATTTTTATCTTCATTCTTCTTACTTTTTAATACATCATGCAAGTCTAGCAACTTAATCCAAATGTAGTAAATATTATTTTAATCTCCACTTAATTTTTGTTTTTTATATATATGATCTAAGATCAACTTTATCCAAGTAAAACCATTCTTGAACTCAGACTGACCAATTAAAAAGGAAGGGTCAAATTATTAATTAAGTGATTAATTATATTTTATGAAATATTAAACATGATTAAACTGAAATTTTGATAAATTAAATAAGCATGTGAGTTATTGTAATTTAGGAAGGTGAATATGTTGTTTAGAAGAAAAAATATGTAATTTTGTAGTTTTTAAAAAAATATACTTAAAATTTTCCATTTTTTAATATATGACCGAAGATAAACTTTATCCAAATAAAACCTTTCCGAACTCAGACTGAATCAGTTCAATGATTTGGGTAGGAAAACAAAATGAATTTTTAAATGATGTCTTCATACATTGGTTGTTTCAATTTTTATTTTAATTGTTGCTACTAGAAATTCCCACTAAATTATATTTTAATCGCCACTCACAAGTTTTATTTTTAATATATGACCTAAATAAACTTTATCCAAATAAAACCTTTCCCAAACTCATACTGACCAATTAAATGATTTGGGTAGGAATAAAAAAATAAATTTTGAAATACTGTCTTCTTACATTGGTTGTCTCAAATTTTTTAATTGTTGCTACCTATAAATCCTTACTAAATACTATTTTTAATCGCCACTCACAAGTTTTTTTTTTAATATATGACCTAAATAAACTTTATCCAAATAAAACCTTTCCCAAACTCATACTGACCAATTAAATGATTTGGGTAGGAATAAAAAAATAAATTTTGAAATACTGTCTTCTTACATTGGTTGTCTCAAATTTTTTAATTGTTGCTACCTATAAATCCTTACTAAATACTATTTTTAATCGCCACTCACAAGTTTTTTTTTTAATATATGACCTAAATAAACTTTATCCAAATAAAACCTTTCCCAAACTCATACTGACCAATTAAATGATTTGGGTAGGAATAAAAAAATAAATTTTGAAATACTGTCTTCTTACATTGGTTGTCTCAAATTTTTTAATTGTTGCTACCTATAAATCCTTACTAAATACTATTTTTAATCGCCACTCACAAGTTTTTTTTTTAATATATGACCTAAATAAACTTTATCCAAATAAAACCTTTCCCAAACTCATACTGACCAATTAAATGATTTGGGTAGGAATAAAAAAATAAATTTTGAAATACTGTCTTCTTACATTGGTTGTCTCAAATTTTTTAATTGTTTCTACCTATAAATCCTTACTAAATACTATTTTTAATCGCCACTCACAAGTTTTTTTTTAATATATGACCTAAATAAACTTTATCCAAATAAAACCTTTCCCAAACTCATACTGACCAATTAAATGATTTGGGTAGGAATAAAAAAATAAATTTTGAAATACTGTCTTCTTACATTGGTTGTCTCAAATTTTTTAATTGTTGCTACCGATAAATCCTTACTAAATACTATTTTTAATCGCCACTCACAAGTTTTTTTTTTAATATATGACCTAAATAAACTTTATCCAAATAAAACCTTTCCCAAACTCATACTGACCAATTAAATGATTTGGGTAGGAATAAAAAAATAAATTTTGAAATACTGTCTTCTTACATTGGTTGTCTCAAATTTTTTAATTGTTGCTACCTATAAATCCTTACTAAATACTATTTTTAATCGCCACTCACAAGTTTTTTTTTAATATATGACATAAATAAACTTTATCCAAATAAAACCTTTCCCAAACTCATACTGACCAATTAAATGATTTGGGTAGGAATAAAAAAATAAATTTTGAAATACTGTCTTCTTACATTGGTTGTCTCAAATTTTTTAATTGTTGCTACCTATAAATCCTTACTAAATACTATTTTTAATCGCCACTCACAAGTTTTTTTTTTAATATATGACCTAAATAAACTTTATCCAAATAAAACCTTTCCCAAACTCATACTGACCAATTAAATGATTTGGGTAGGAATAAAAAAATAAATTTTGAAATACTGTCTTCTTACATTGGTTGTCTCAAATTTTTTAATTGTTTCTACCTATAAATCCTTACTAAATACTATTTTTAATCGCCACTCACAAGTTTTTTTTTAATATATGACCTAAATAAACTTTATCCAAATAAAACCTTTCCCGAACTCATACTAACCAATTAAATGATTTGGGTAGGAATAAAAAAATAAATTTTGAAATACTGTCTTCTTACATTGGTTGTCTCAAATTTTTTAATTGTTGCTACCTATAAATCCTTACTAAATACTATTTTTAATCGCCACTCACAAGTTTTTTTTTTAATATATGACCTAAATAAACTTTATCCAAATAAAACCTTTCCCAAACTCATACTGACCAATTAAATGATTTGGGTAGGAATAAAAAAATAAATTTTGAAATACTGTCTTCTTACATTGGTTGTCTCAAATTTTTTAATTGTTTCTACCTATAAATCCTTACTAAATACTATTTTTAATCGCCACTCACAAGTTTTTTTTTAATATATGACCTAAATAAACTTTATCCAAATAAAACCTTTCCCAAACTCATACTGACCAATTAAATGATTTGGGTAGGAATAAAAAAATAAATTTTGAAATACTGTCTTCTTACATTGGTTGTCTCAAATTTTTTAATTGTTGCTACCGATAAATCCTTACTAAATACTATTTTTAATCGCCACTCACAAGTTTTTTTTTTAATATATGACCTAAATAAACTTTATCCAAATAAAACCTTTCCCAAACTCATACTGACCAATTAAATGATTTGGGTAGGAATAAAAAAATAAATTTTGAAATACTGTCTTCTTACATTGGTTGTCTCAAATTTTTTAATTGTTGCTACCTATAAATCCTTACTAAATACTATTTTTAATCGCCACTCACAAGTTTTTTTTTAATATATGACATAAATAAACTTTATCCAAATAAAACCTTTCCCAAACTCATACTGACCAATTAAATGATTTGGGTAGGAATAAAAAAATAAATTTTGAAATACTGTCTTCTTACATTGGTTGTCTCAAATTTTTTAATTGTTGCTACCTATAAATCCTTACTAAATACTATTTTTAATCGCCACTCACAAGTTTTTTTTTTAATATATGACCTAAATAAACTTTATCCAAATAAAACCTTTCCCAAACTCATACTGACCAATTAAATGATTTGGGTAGGAATAAAAAAATAAATTTTGAAATACTGTCTTCTTACATTGGTTGTCTCAAATTTTTTAATTGTTGCTACCTATAAATCCTTACTAAATACTATTTTTAATCGCAACTCACAAGTTTTTTTTTTAATATATGACCTAAATAAACTTTATCCAAATAAAACCTTTCCCAAACTCATACTGACCAATTAAATGATTTGGGTCGGAATAAAAAAATAAATTTTGAAATACTGTCTTCTTACATTGGTTGTCTCAAATTTTTTAATTGTTTCTACCTATAAATCCTTACTAAATACTATTTTTAATCGCCACTCACAAGTTTTTTTTTAATATATGACCTAAATAAACTTTATCCAAATAAAACCTTTCCCGAACTCATACTAACCAATTAAATGATTTGGGTAGGAATAAAAAAATAAATTTTGAAATACTGTCTTCTTACATTGGTTGTCTCAAATTTTTTAATTGTTGCTACCTATAAATCCTTACTAAATACTATTTTTAATCGCCACTCACAAGTTTTTTTTTTAATATATGACCTAAATAAACTTTATCCAAATAAAACCTTTCCCAAACTCATACTGACCAATTAAATGATTTGGGTAGGAATAAAAAAATAAATTTTGAAATACTGTCTTCTTACATTGGTTGTCTCAAATTTTTTAATTGTTGCTACCTATAAATCCTTACTAAATACTATTTTTAATCGCCACTCACAAGTTTTTTTTTTAATATATGACATAAATAAACTTTATCCAAATAAAACCTTTCCCAAACTCATACTGACCAATTAAATGATTTGGGTAGGAATAAAAAAATAAATTTTGAAATACTGTCTTCTTACATTGGTTGTCTCAAATTTTTTAATTGTTGCTACCTATAAATCCTTACTAAATACTATTTTTAATCGCCACTCACAAGTTTTTTTTTAATATATGACCTAAATAAACTTTATCCAAATAAAACCTTTCCCAAACTCATACTGACCAATTAAATGATTTGGGTAGGAATAAAAAAATAAATTTTGAAATACTGTCTTCTTACATTGGTTGTCTCAAATTTTTTAATTGTTGCTACCTATAAATCCTTACTAAATACTATTTTTAATCGCCACTCACAAGTTTTTTTTTTAATATGACCTAAATAAACTTTATCCAAATAAAACCTTTCCCAAACTCATACTGACCAATTAAATGATTTGGGTAGGAATAAAAAAATAAATTTTGAAATACTATCTTCTTACATTGGTTGTCTCAATTTTTTTAATTATTGCTACCTATAAATCCTTACTAAATACTATTTTTAATCGCCACTCACAAGTTTTTTTTTTAATATATGACCTAAATAAACTTTATCCAAATAAAACCTTTCCCAAACTCATACTGACCAATTAAATGATTTGGGTAGGAATAAAAAAATAAATTTTGAAATACTGTCTTCTTACATTGGTTGTCTCAAATTTTTTAATTGTTGCTACCTATAAATCCTTACTAAATACTATTTTTAATCGCCACTCACAAGTTTTTTTTTTAATATGACCTAAATAAACTTTATCCAAATAAAACCTTTCCCAAACTCATACTGACCAATTAAATGATTTGGGTAGGAATAAAAAAATAAATTTTGAAATACTGTCTTCTTACATTGGTTGTCTCAAATTTTTTAATTGTTGCTACCTATAAATCCTTACTAAATACTATTTTTAATCGCCACTCACAAGTTTTTTTTTAATATATGACATAAATAAACTTTATCCAAATAAAACCTTTCCCAAACTCATACTGACCAATTAAATGATTTGGGTAGGAATAAAAAAATAAATTTTGAAATACTGTCGTCTTACATTGGTTGTCTCAAATTTTTTAATTGTTGCTACCTATAAATCCTTACTAAATACTATTTTTAATCGCCACTCACAAGTTTTTTTTTTAATATATGACCTAAATAAACTTTATCCAAATAAAACCTTTCCCAAACTCATACTGACCAATTAAATGATTTGGGTAGGAATAAAAAAATAAATTTTGAAATACTGTCTTCTTACATTGGTTGTCTCAATTTTTTTAATTATTGCTACCTATAAATCCTTACTAAATACTATTTTTAATCGCCACTCACAAGTTTTTTTTTTAATATATGACCTAAATAAACTTTATCCAAATAAAACCTTTCCCAAACTCATACTGACCAATTAAATGATTTGGGTAGGAATAAAAAAATAAATTTTGAAATACTGTCTTCTTACATTGGTTGTCTCAAATTTTTTAATTGTTGCTACCTATAAATCCTTACTAAATACTATTTTTAATCGCCACTCACAAGTTTTTTTTTTTTTAATATATGACCTAAATAAACTTTATCCAAATAAAACCTTTCCCAAACTCATACTGACCAATTAAATGATTTGGGTAGGAATAAAAAAATAAATTTTGAAATACTGTCTTCTTACATTGGTTGTCTCAAATTTTTTAATTGTTGCTACCTATAAATCCTTACTAAATACTATTTTTAATCGCCACTCACAAGTTTTTTTTTTTTTTAATATATGACCTAAATAAACTTTATCCAAATAAAACCTCTCCCGAACTCAGACTGAACCAATTCAATGATTTGGGTAGGGAAACAAATTCATTTTTAAATGATGTATTCCTACATTGGTCGTTTCATTTTTTTTTTTAATTGTTGCTACCAAGAAATTCCCACTAAACACTATTTGAAATCACCATTCACAAGTTTTTATTTTTTTAATATATGACTTAAATAAACTTTATCCAAATAACACCTTTCCTGAACTCAGACTGAACCAATTCAATAACTTGGGTAGCAAAAGGAAATGATTTTTTTAAATGCTGTCTTCTTACGTTGGTTGTCTAAAAAAAAAATTGTTGCTACTTAGAAATTCCTACTAAATACTAATTTCAATCACCATTCACAGGTTTTTTTTTTTTAAATATATGATCTAAATAAATTTTATCCAGATAAAATCTTTCCTTAACTCAGACTGAACCAATTAAATGATTTGGGTAGAGAAAAAATAATGAATTTTTGAAATGATGTCTTCTTACATTGGTTGCTTCAAATTATATTTTTAATTGTTGCTACCTAGAAATTCCCACTTGAATAAATGTTAGGCATATCTATGGCCCCTGAACTGCTCTTAAACCTAAAAATGCTGTCTTCATTAGGACTTGTTTAGTGGATTCGGCCAGAACCCGAAATGCTCACGCGCTCCTAAACGATTGTTTATTAATTTATTTATCATTTTTAGTTGTTATTGTAAATTAAGAAAAAAATAATCTCTTAATTTAAATTAAGATAGTTTAAGTTATTCTATTTTAATAAAGATTAGACGTCAAATTATTCAATTATTTAATATACACTAAATTATTTTTTTGAGTAAATATTTATTCTAAATAAAAAATATATATTTTTTTAAGTAAAGTTCGAGAAATAATCCTAATTTGTGAATAATTTTGATATGCATTTATAAACCCGAATTAATTGTTTTGAGTCTACGCATCTTAGGCAAGATTGCACGTTGCACCAACAATTAATAATGTTAATGTTTGATTAATTCGTAATTAATTAGGATGTGGATAGATCATAGATGATATCCATTACCAAGAGGCATTATTGTTTGATAGGGACATCATATACGACAGAGACTTGGCCAATGTAAATCACTTAATTACCCTTTATTAATTTTAAATTAGGTCCAGTGGTTAAGAGATGGTTTCTCACTAAATCATGAACCAAGCATTAAAAAAGTTCAAATAAGATATTTATTTAAATTAGAGGAGGGTTCAAATGCCTCCATTTTTTGTGTTTCCATCATGCCTCTATTTTTAAAATGTTAATAACTCAAAATCATAAACGTTAAAATAAAACAGTTTGATGTGATCTATGTTATTTTCTCTATGTGTTTATAAAAAATTAACAAATTTCGATTTTGTTTTTATGTGAATCAATAAGTTAAAAAATCAACGTCTAGAAATTATCCACATTAGTATATTTTTACAAGCTCTTGATGACAACTAAAATAAAGTTGAAATGTTATAATTTTTTTACACGTGCATAGATAAAATGATGTAGATCATATCCAACTGTTTTATTTTGACTTTTAAGTTTTAAATTTTGAGTTATTAAAGTTTTTAAAAAATGAAAGCATAATAGAAACACAAAAAATAGAGGTATTTGAATCCTGCTCTTTAAATTAATACAAGTTAAAGTCATTTTTTCTCCCTTCAAGGGAGGGCAGTAGTTCATTAATTTATTACTTATCTTAAAGATAAGAGAATTACCGATTTTTTATATGTAACATTTTAAGAAAATAAATTTAAACTTTTGACATCGTTTATGAAAAATCTCAAAACAAAGCATGACTGCTATTAACTACGGTGGCCCATTCGCCACAGTTCATGGCGGTCCGGTAGAGGATTTTTTTTTTTTCACATCCTTATGTAGTTGTGCACATTCCTTATTGTACCTCTCTTTTTTCACGTTCATATAAATATATAATAGTTATGTTATGTTCTGAGATTTTTCAGAAACAATTTTATATGTTTATATTATTAGTTTCTAAATGCTACATATTAAAAAAAACGGAGAGAATTCCATTTAAACATAGAATTATCATTTTTTTAAAAGAGAGAATTCTCATTTTTTGAGTGTGTTGTATTTGAAGGAAGAAAACAAAGAAGAAGCAGGGGCGGACGCATAATTTTTATCAGGGTGGAGTAGGAATCAAATTAAAATAGCTGATTAGGTTCAAACTCATTAACTAATTAGATACTAGATAAAAAAAACAAACAACATAATAAGAAACAATAAATATAGTAGAGTCTTATATAATAAAAAATAACAAAATAATATTATTTTACATATTAATAAAGAACAAAGTTGGTCCAGATTCGTAAATTTCTATAAAATTTCTATAAAAACAACAAAGTTTTCATTAACAGTGCTTTTGAACTGGTCTGACGGATTTTTCAGTTCTAGAGAAAAGCAAAACAATTTTGAAGGAAGAGCAAAGTAGTACCGAGTAGGGGTGATTAATGAGCGAGCATGAGCGAGTTGGGGTATGCTCATGCTCGGCTCATTAGCTTAATGAGCAAGTTGTTAATGAGCGAGTTAGAGCGAGTTGTTAATGAGCGAGTTGTTAATGAGCATGTTGTTAATGAGCGAGTTGTCGAGCGAGTTACCGAGTTGTTTAAAATACATCATTCAAAAATTAATTTTCATTTATAGAATTTAACAAATTTTCCATAAACAAGTTTAACAAAAAATTGTCCATAAGCAAATTAAACAATACATAATTTAACATAAAATTGTCCATAAGCAAATTAACAATACATAATCTGATTCTCTGTGACTTTAGTTTTGCAATTTTGTAGTTTTGCCTCTTAAGTTTTTAGTCGGTGAAAATTTTGCTGCCGCCTAAATAGTTTCAAAATTTTTAGCTACAGAACCAAATACTATTCTAGGAATTAGATGTGGCAGGATTTGTTTAACTAATTTCTTAATGAGCTAATGAGCGAGTATGAGCGAGTTGGGGTATGCTCATGCTCGGCTCATTAAGTTAATGAGCGAGTTATAGCGAGTTGCTAATGAGCGAGTTGTTAATGAGCATTTAGCGAGCGAGTTACGAGCGAGTTACGAGTTGTGAGCGATTTACTCAGCCCTAGTACCGAGTCTCTATTTGTCCAATGAATTTCAAATTCTAGAGAGGGGCAGCTGCGCCTCTGGCTGTGTGGGTCCACCCCGGAAGAAGTGAATTCTAAGTTTGAGTTCTGACCTAACTTGGAAGTTATTTGTGCAATACCCTTCCGTACACATTTTTTGAAATTATAGATTATTCTCGTCTTATTGAAGAAAACATCAATTCAAGACAGAAAAAAGTCAACCTTGTTTTGGCCAGGTCAGCACATGCGGGGCCACACCAAATCGGTTGATTTTTTTTTTCATTAATTTTTTTTCCGCAGTTCCACAAATATTGGATACTTCCATTTCTTGTTCTAATTTTTCATAGAAAATCAAAACAAAAATGAAAAAGGAAACACATGCAATGAGAAACCAAAGCAACTCCATATACGAATTTGAACGAAATATTGTCCATTATTGTTAATGAGAGATAATGTCATATCGTAATAGACAAATACGAATGTGCATTTTCTACTCAGATTCAACTTAATTTTATGAAATATAACTGTAAAAAGCAAAAACATAATATACATAGTGTTATTATATGAGATAATTATTTAGATTGGACATGTATTAAATTTAAATTAATTTGAATTTTATTGATCATTCATCATAAAATATTAAAATTCTATCGTTAAATATTTAAATTACTTGACAGAAGGCAAAACGACTATCAATTTAGTCCAAATATAATACACACATTATTTAAAAAATAAAGAAGAGTGAGATTATAAAACATTGCAATACGTAGATTCGTCCGTGCTATAGATTTATCTTTCTATTTTTGAAGTTCAAATAGTAGATTTGTTTCCCTCAACATGATCTCTATTTAAAATGTACTGCAAGACTAAACTTTATATCTTTTATAATTTTTATTGTTTTTTTAGATTAATAGAAAATCATTACTTTCAAATGGTTTGGAATCTTTAGATCCGGTGATTTTCTATCTATTTAAAAAATAGTGTAAAAATTCTATAAATTATAAAATTTGGTCTCCAAATTCATTTTCATACGAAGATCACGTCAAATAATTTAGATTGAATGTTTGAACTTAAAAAATAAAGATATAAATCTACAACACGAACCGATCTACACATTATTATAGCCATACTCAATAAATAATGCATCTATAATTTTAATTTTTTATATCGAACAATATTTTTTTTCAAATAAACTAGTTGGAACTATCATTTTCATATTAAATGGAATCATCAACTTGCAGTCATTTTCCAACTAAACAAGAATAAGCTTTTTTTTTTTTTTTTTTGGTTTCTTACATGACCCGTAGGTCGACAGCCCAACTTTGCCAGTATCTATTAAGCATAAATACACTGAATAGTCTGTAAGCTATCTCCTTCTTTTTCCCAATCTCTATCTCTACCCAGGTTTGCTAATATGTGCGCCTTTTGGATATTCCTGTCCTCCCTGCTTGTGTGGCATGTTGTGTACCTTCCCTGGTGCTTATTCTGGATTGCCCATGCACTCCATATATCACCGGATGCTCTCCAGTCGTGTATCATTGGCGGAGCGTGCCGCAGTGAATCCACCGTCTCCAGTGAATCCGATACCACCACACCTTTGTCACACCCCATCGATTGCATTAGTTGATATGCCTCCAGTACCCCTCTAGCTTCGGACTGCGCCGGCCCAAGAACACTTACTGATTTTGATACCCATTTAATCACTGCGTTGTGCTTTGTTAGACAGACACCTACCCCACCTCTACCATCTGCAGACCAGGAGCCATCTACATAATAGATAAAGTGGTCCTGGTTCATTTCAGTATTAATAGGAGGCACCTGCGGTTCCCTGCAATTTTGGGCTTGAGTAGAGTTTGTAGCCGTGTAAGCCTGGCATGCAGCAAGGGTGTCAGTATAGTAATGCCTACCAGTTGCAAGGTTTACCTGCTTCCCTCCCAGGACCGTGTCGTTACGCATTCTCCATATAGCCCAGGCCATGCATACAAAAGAGATTATGTCTTCGTCAGGAAGGGTTGTCAGTAGCCCTTTGAGCACCGTTCTCCAATCGCCTTGCAGCTGATCGGTACGGAGACACATCGGTGATGCCCACCAACCGGCTCGCGCTCGATCACAGTGGAGTATAGCATGAGGGATCGATTCTGGCTCTTTGTTGCATATTTGGCATAAGGGGCTGACGGAGTGGATTCTGGAACTGAGAACCGCTTTAACAGGCAAGGCGCCATGAAGGCATCGCCACACAAAAAGCTTTAGCTTTGGTATCAGCCGGTTATTCTGCCAGAGCCACTTCCAAAGGGATCTGTCAGCCCCATCTCCCTGTATGCCCCTGAGTAGTTGATATGCTTTTCGAACTGAGAACTTGCCATTTTTTGCATAAGTGAAAACGAGGGCGTCAGGCATGTTAACGGGTCCCGGTTTCAATTGGACCGATAGGGAGATATTAAGTGCTTCTTGGAATCCGAAGAGATTTGTTAGGGCATCGAAATCCCATGACCCCGTTTGCTGATCTATGAGGGATGCTACCGTCATTTGCCTTTGTTGTGTTGATGTTGCACGAAATCGGGCCCAATTTGGAAACCACGGTTGTGAGAAGACCCGGACCCCATCACCGCCACCAATTTTCCATTGCATATGGTGAAGAAGGCATGGTTTCACCTTAATCATGTCTTTCCAGACCCTTGAACACCTGAAATTTCTGTTTGAGGTTAGAAAACATGACCTTGGAAAATATTTTGCTTGCATGACTTCAATCCATGGGGCTGCATGTTGAGATGCAATCTTCCAGACACCTTTGAGAATTAGGGCTCTATTCATCTCAGAGAGGCTGCGGAGGCCGAGACCTCCCATTTCTTTTGGAAGAGTGATCATGTCCCAAGCTACATATCCCATCGCCTTCTTGTCTGCCCCGCCTCCCCAAAAAAAATTTCGCACAATTGCAGTGAGCTTCTTGACTACTTTAGGAGGGACCAGAGCCGTACCCATTGCATAAATCGGCAAACTCTCGAGAACAGATTTGATAAGCACGAGCCGTCCAGCATGGTTGAGGAATTTTGCCTTCCACCGGTTTAGCCTCGATTCGAATTTTTGTATTAAGTAGTCAAAGGATCCGATACCCGTTACAGCCACCGGACATCCAAGGTACTTCTCTGCCCGAGCAGCCCGCTGAACATCAAAATGTCGGTAGAAAGTGTATGTTTCCTGCACATTAACAGAGTTAGAGAACCAAACCTTTGATTTGGCTAGGTTGAGGCGCATGCCCGATAGTGTACCGAACTGTCTGATAGTGTCTGATATGAACCGTACTTCTTGATCATTCAATTTTCCCATCAGCAGCAAGTCGTCGGCGAACATCGAGCACGCCATTGGAATTGCTTGGGGAGCTACTTTCAGGCCAGACATCCTGCCGGTTTTCATAGCAAGTTCCAACCAGCGTGATAGAGGATCCATGGCTAAGATGAATAGATAGGGAGACATGGCGCAACCTTGCCGTAAACCCCTTGTCGGTTTCATGAATCCGTCCCCACTTCCATTGAACTGGATAGTAAATTTTGCAGACTTGACACAAGCTTGGATCCAAGAGCAGAAACGTGGTGGGAAGCCGTAGGCCGGTAAGAGGTTGAAGAGGTACTCCCATCTGACCATGTCGAAGGCTTTGGCCAAGTCTGCCTTCAAAACAAACTGCTTTGCTGTCATATTTTTTTGACTGAAAGTGTGGATTATTTCTCGAAGTAAGATGATATTTTCTGAAATCTCTCTACCCGGCACGAAAGCCGTTTGGCTTTTTGAAATAATGAGATTCATCCAAGGTTGCATCCTGCTTGCTAGGATTTTAGAGATGACTTTATACATGAAATTACACACGCTAATTGGGCGAAATTCTGAGACTTGTGGGGGACTGGATTTTAGGGATTAGGATGAGGTTTGAGTGCGCAGTAGTTTCATGCATGTTGGCCGTGGAGAAGAAAGCATGCACCTCTTTAAGAACCAACGGCCCAAACTTATCCCAATGCTCTTGAATTAGTGAAGCCGAAATGCCATCAGGCCCTGCGGCCTTGGTTGGTCCAATGGCATAAACAGCCCATTTAATTTCATGGTCCAGAGGCAAATCGTCGAGCTTGGCAGAACAGCCTGGGTGAATCGGTTTGATCTCCCGCCTGATCTCCTCAGGCAAGAACAATTGGTCAGCATCCAAATGATGGTCTTGTGTAAAAATGCCTTTAAAGAAAGAGACAAACTCATGTCGCACCTCCTTATCATTCGTCGCCCATTCTCCTGAGATTTTTTGAACGGCCCCAATACGGTTCCTCCTTCTTCTAACCATGGTAGTTGTGTGAAAGAATTTTGTGTTTTGGTCCCCCAAACAATTCCAGTTAAGCCTAGAGCGCTGCAACCAGTAGCTCTCCTGCGCCGCGATATAAAGCTGATAGTCACGTTGCAGTTTTGATATTCTGGCTCTTACTGTTAATGTTTGAGGTTGGAAGATCAGCACCTTCATTTCTTTTTCGATTTTTTGGAGCTCCCAATTCGGATCCTTTTTACCTTCAGACCAAGTTCTTATCTCCTTACGCAATACCGAGCACGCTCCCGTCCACGTTTGGTGATCGCCGCTGACCGCCTTCTCGCAGATAGGCTGAAAATCGGGATGTTTAGACCACCATTGTTCAATTCGGAAAGGCTTTTTACCCTTGGTTGCGGCCGGTTCAGATCTCAGTAGCACAGGGAGATGGTCACTGTGGTAGTTAGGTAAATGGAAGACCTTGGAGGCGGGGAACAGTCGTATCCATTCGGGTGTGGCGAGGCCTCTATCTAGCCTTTCAAGTATCAGGTTACTGTCATGCTGATTGTTCGCCCAGGTGTATGCGGGGCCGGAGTGACCGAGGTCAATAAGCCCCGTTCTCTGAACGAAAGAATGAAACCTTTTGTTCCTTGCCTTAAACTTCGAATTACCACCAACTTTTTCTGACTGATCCAGTATGCAATTAAAGTCTCCGATGGTGCACAGGGGTAGTGTAGGATCTTTTGCATACTGTTCAATTTTTGCCCAAATAAAATTGCTCATCCTGTCTTCACAGTCTCCATAAGCTGCGAAGAGTATCCAAGGGGCCGAACTTGGATTTATTTGAATTTTTGCTATAATGAAGAAGCGAAAGGATTCTAAGATAGAAACCGAGACAGAATCGTTCCAAAGTAGCCATAAACCCCCTCCCCGGCCTCTAGAGGGGACGATCTCGGAATTCGTCAGGGGTAGACGTGCAATTCGGCGCTCAGCCTTTGGTTTTGAGCACTTGGTTTCTGATATGAATGCAATGTCAGCCCCCGTACTGCGGAGGTATCGCCGGAGCATAGGAATTGTCGAGGGCCCTCCGCTGCCTCGACAATTCCAGGACAGTAGACTCATGATGACCGTGGCGGCGTATTACGGCTCACCGCCTTTGCCCTTTTGGTAGAGTTTGCCTGAGTGGTTTCTTCATTTGGTGAAGGAAAGAGTGGGTCAGTGGAGATTGGTGTAGATGGGATGGAGGAGGTGCAGATGTGGTGGTCGGTGGCAGATGGAGATGAGAGGATTGGTGCAGATGTGGTGGTCGGCGGCAGAGGGAGAAGAAGAGAGTTGGGGGGCGATGGGATGGGGGAGATTCTGGAATATCGTTTGACAGGTGTAGTGTGTGAATGCTGAGGTGGTAGAGTTATCAACGGTGCCGACATGAGTTGATCAATGGATCTTTTGGAGCCCACTACCTCTTCAGTTTGTTTAGTTTTCGAAGAGGCCCGGTTTTCAGGTGGGCTTTGGGCCGTGTTATAACTGCTTTGGGCTTGGTTTTTCGCTGATGGGCTTTGGCCTTGTTTGGGGATCATGGTTGGTGAGGCGATCCATGGACCGAATTTTGGCTCCAGGATATTGAGCATGTCAGGTCTGTTTCGGCCTGTCTCAGAATGTTTTAGGCGCGCCAGTCTCACTCTATCCGGGCATGCATCAAGCTCATGCCCGATAAGCAGTGAAAACTTTTGTCTCGCCCAGCGTGGGATGCACCACAAGAACATGATCAGAAAATGATTCATCAATCCGAACTTGCATTTTGATTTTAAAAAATTGCCTACCGTTAATGAAGGCCGGGACCGGATCGGATAGAGGTGAACCGATTGGCTGAGTGATGACTTCTATTCCTTCTGCCGTGATAGATTCGAGAGGAAGGTGATGAAACTGGACCCAAATATCTGCAGTAGAGATGGGTTTTTCACTGTCGGTTGGAGAAAGGCACCTCTGAACGGCTACCAAATCCTGCCTGAAAATCCAAGGGCCGCCGTTGAGGATCCTCTCAAGCTCCTTTTGGGAGATGCAGTCGACTAAGTATGAACCTCTGTCGACTTGCGTGAATGTCGTGTCAGGGCTGACGTCCCACGACTTCCGCATCTGGGATTCAAATTGGGTTGGGAATACCATTCGGTCGGAGCATACGTGAGTCTTGAGGCAGAGATTCCAGTTTTTACTAGTGGCGCCTGATGCCGGGATGATAATCTTTGAGCGGTCCGAATCTGAGGTAGCTTGTAAACCGGCATATTTCCGGATCAAGGCCTCGTCAGACGCATCCATTATTGGGTTGGTTATTGTAGGTTTATGGTGGTAGGGTTTATGTTTGGTTAGTGAGCTGTGGAAGGGTGTAGGTTGCCGATTGGTTGCGTTGGTTTTGGGTTTATGGGTTTGTTGTGGGTGAGGCCCTAATATAGATGCTTTATGTTTTTCGGATTGTTCTGGGATTGGTGAGGTGATTTTTTTCATGTTTTTGGACTTTACGGGCGTTGTTTTTTCCCAATTAGGGTAAGGGGTGGTATAGAAGGTTCTCCTGCAGGTTTTGTTTTTTGTAAGCAGGACAGGTGTCATGCGCAAGAATGGCCTGAGGATTGGTTGTGGTCTTGGGGCTCTGGGGCGAGTTACTGGGGTTAGTAAACGTGCTTGTAGTGGAGTGTAACACAGGGTTGGCTGTAGAGATAGTGGAATAGAGACACCAGGCTCTCTGAGTCGTTT
This sequence comes from Carex myosuroides, assembly GCA_028015225.1. Lineage (NCBI taxonomy): Eukaryota > Viridiplantae > Streptophyta > Magnoliopsida > Poales > Cyperaceae > Carex > Carex myosuroides. The sequence continues at coordinate 12,179,209 of CM051465.1, forward strand.
TGTGTTTGGTTGGCAGGGGGTTTGCAGAGTGGCCACTGGGAGAAATTGTTTTTGTTTAGCTGACTTTGGTGGACCTGGTGCATTACTTACTTCAATGGACCCGCCATGGCTGTCCATGTGAGATGCTGCCTGATTGGTGTGTTGAAGCTCATATAATTGTTGTACAGCTTCGCTTGCTCGAGTAAGGGAGGCTCTGGCCTGATCTTCATGTGGATGGTATCGCGGGAGCTAGTGAGTCCAATCCACCTCAGTTTGAGCGCCATCAGAAGTTGGTCCTTGGTAACCCGGCGGGGATTGATCATCATCCAGTGACCAGCCTAGGACAGAGATGTAGCAGGTAGTCCACTTGGAGTTATGGTTAATGCATAAGTGGCCTGGGATATTGAGCGGATCAATACATCTAATGGTTATACGCAGGGAAGAGCGATCGGGCCCTCGTATATTTGCCTCGTCAGCGTAAAGCGGCTGGCCAAACCCTGCTGTCACAAGGTTGAAGAAAAGGGGGTGCCATAGAGTGGTGGGGTAGTGAGAGATCTTCAAGTAGACCTTAAAGCTTACCGGCGCCGCTTGCCACCTTTCTAACGGGTTCCATTCCCAGAGGGAGACATGGTTTCCAACCTGCCATTGCATGAACTCCTCATCTTGTAGGATGCGATCCTTGTCCAGGTGGTGGGGTATCTGAATAAGATATGATTTGGGAGATATTCTCAGCGCTTGGTAATCGGTTGGGAGGCCGCCATAAAGCCTGGCCAGTTCATGTCGGATGATGCTAGGGTCTGTAATGGTGGATAAAGGGTGAAAGCGGGCCAGAATGGTGTGGTTTGCGTCATCTTCTAGGAGGAAGCTATGAGGGGAGTTGGGGAGGTAAACTTCGGCATGAGAGGATGGGATGTAGACGAACGGATAGAGATTTGGGTCCATTGCAGACTAAGAGGAGGTCATCTGTATGGCGTAGTGGGAGCTAGTTGGAGAGGAGAGGAGAGGAGTTGGAGAGGAGAGAATAAGCTTTTTAGTTAACTATTTATCAATGACCCAACACTTGTGCAGTTGTGCTTGCATTAGAAGCTGCTAGGAATCCATGAATCTCTCCAGTTCTGTCAAAAACGGAGAGAAATAACTTATTCAGAAAGATCAAATCTAGTCTCTATTGACCAGCCGTCCAAACCGATTGGTGCGCTGGTGGCATTGTGCCAAACTATTTCCCATTAACCCCCTCCCTTCTCCCCAATTTATTTTCTCACCCTCAAGTCCGTTTGCTTAAGCTGTCGCCTCGGTCTCGCCTTCGTCTCCTCAAAATATCTCTCTCCGTGTCTCTCTCGCTCTCTCTCTGAGCTGAATGGGTTCGAGGTATGCTTCACTTCAAGCTCTCTTAACACCTTATCTCAGATTATCAATTGTTCTCTCTAAATATGAAATTGAAGAGGGATACTACTGCGCATCTGGTTTTTTCTTGCAACTTTTTTTTTTTTTTGCTCTAATCTCGAGCTGGTTTAACCATTTATCTTTTTCAAATTATTGGGGTTACTATCTGTAAAAGTTCAATGGTTAATTAGAAGTTTTAGCCCGATTTTTTTATGTTTTTACAAAATTATCGAAGTAATGGAGATGATTGTTGGTTGTTAGTTGGGTAAAAATTGAAATTAATGAGGAAATGTATCTCAAAAAGTGTGAAATGCTTTGACTTTACTTCTCAATGACATCACATTCCTGTTTTAACTGAAATTACTTCAAGGTCTCTGTTTCTAGATGCTAGTTCTTGCTTAAAATGAATGTATTTGAAATTTGCCAAAAAAAAAAAAAAACATAAACAACTTCACCCAGCTCCTCTTGTGTTCAGATTTTAAGCATCACTCTTACTTGGGAAATTATATTTTGAACCTTTGTTTGACAAACTAGTTTCTGCTTGTTATAATCAGATTAGAATCTCTAGTTTCTGTGATAACCAGAAGTAATTCGCTGTTTAACAGCAAATGGTCTGACTATTGCATCAGGCACAGTTTAATTTAGATCTCTTAGTTCATCTTGCAATATGGTCTAACTTCTATTTTTTTTGCTATTGATTTGTATTTTTCGAAGGTGTTGAAAGTTCTGTTTAAGAATATCTTGTGCAAAAGTTACACTAAAAGTACCTTTCTGCCCAAAATAAGAAAAAGTAATGTTTTACTTGCTGCAAACACTTCTTAGAATTTTCATAAAGCAACAATTATTGCTTATGATGTAAAATTTTACCTTTGTTTCTAATATTTTGTATATGTTCATTTTTTTTGGGTGTAGAGTTGTTCCATTAAGCATTCCGAATCATACAATGAATTCTATTGGTGAAAGGCATGAAACTGAAGATTCAAACCACCCCATATTGCTAAGTGGGGATAAGTACAGTAGGGACCCAATTTTAAATCCGGGCCCACTTGGAAGCCCCTTGAGGAGAGACAGGCATGCATATATTATCTTTCTTTACCATATTATTTAGTATCAGCATTCTTATTTTTGGTGTTGCCTGGAAAAAGGAAAAGCTCATACTTTGTAGCATACATGATAGCGCACTTTGAATAGCCTGAACTAGACAGAAAATATCAAAAGAAGAAACAGCAAAAAATTGTGGCACTTGCCAGTTAAACTAATGTGTACCATTATTTCAATCACTGTACCAGTATTATCAATATACAAGTGCCCAGCATTTTACTGGGATTTTGTTTTCTCTCCCTCTCGCCCTTTTTTCTTTCAAAACAGTTGTTTAGCAATTTATTTTTCAGGCTTTCTGGGGTGAGTTCTTCATGTTTGGTAACAAACCCTAGCAGTAGGGATCAGTAACTGAACTACTGTTGATTTATTACTTTATTTTTATTTAGGTCTCCTTTGAAGATTTTCTCTGATGAAGAGCAGGATCTGGAAGAGGGAAAATTATTGAAAAGCAAAGAAAATAAGCTTTTGGTGGGACCTGTGAGGGTATACAACCAAGCCCTTTTATCAGGTTTTGCCTATTGCCTTTCCTCATGTAGCATGATTTTGGTGAATAAATTTGTTCTTTCTGGATACGATTTTAGTGCTGGTATTTCTCTCATGCTGTACCAGGTTAGCCCTTTATTTCATTCTTATGATTTGTTGTAACAATTTCATCAGTGTCTCTAACATAGTATTAAGCAATAATGCCTAAGCTGATATGCATCAGTACGAGAAACATCTCACATAACCAACTAAAATATAGTATTGTATACATTTCTCCTCCCCTAGTTCCTTGAAAATGCCCAGAATTACTCTGTTTTCATCCTCTTTTTTTAAGTGAAGTCTATTATCAGTGAGGAAGGAGGGTTACTTTGGGCATCATTCAAGGAAACAAATAAGACAATGGTATGTTAGGTATTTGTTAGTTTTCTAGGAATATGCACGGCAATTCCTGGTTTTGCGGGGTTACATTTGAAATTGCCCTTTCTTTTTTACTACAGGGAATTGCAAAAGTTTCTTCCAACATATAACGAACATATGATGTCCATAATCTGGTCTCCGTGCTAGAATGGAATATATCAAGGTTTACCATCCTGGTCTGGTACATATTGTTACATCACATGATGTGTTTATGCAAATCAGACCAAAAAAAGCTAAAAATTGAACAGCTGCAGACAATTATAATGTATGCATGCATATATTGTGCATACATTTTTTTATTCTTTCAAGGTAGTCCTTTTTTTTTTGAAGCTTAATAGGGTTTATATGTGATTTCAGAATTTCGTATCGGTAATTGTAGTCTCTATACTTAGCTTAAGTGGCAAGATCTCCACCGAGCCGCTGACGTGGCGGCTGGTACGGGTCTGGCTTCCAGTTAATTTCATCTTTGTAGGGATGCTCATTACTAGTATGTTCAGGTATTCACATCTCTATCTCTCGTCCCCCCTCCTATATAACTGAATGGATGCTTTTTTTTTGAGTGAGGCTATTGTACTATGCATAGCGTGGATTAGTCCATACTATGGATCAATATCTTCATTTTCAAAGTTCAAATAGTCGATTTGAACAGTATAACATGATCTCCATATGAAAATGTACTCGCAGACTAGATTTTATATTTTTTATATTTTTTTACTATTTTTTTAGATAGGTAGGAAATCATTCTTTTGAATGGTCTATAATTTTAAATCAAGTGATTTTCTACTTGTCTACAAAAATTGTAAGAATATACAATTTGATCTACAAGTACATTTCCATATGGATATCATTTGAACTTTGAAAATGAAAATATTGATCCATAGTACAGACCAATGTGAGTTATGCATAGTTCCTTAGCCTCACTCTTTTTTTTTTTTTTTCCAAATTATTTCTTGAACTGATTGTGTTTAATTGAGGTTTAGTGGATGATCTTAGCTTGGTTAAAAAGACTTAATCACCAACCGTGACAGTATATGGTATACTGATAGCATACTGATCAGGTTTTGGTACGGGCATGTCCGATAAAACCTTTTCTTCTATCACTCTCTTGAGATACAAAAATCAACGATTTTGTTTATTGATTGGCTCAAATTATGTATTATTCAATTTGCAGTTTGAAGCATATAAATGTAGCAATGGTGACCATATTGAAAAATGTGACAAATGTGATAACTGCTTTGGGGGAGACCTACCTATTTGGCAAATACCATGATACCAAAGTGTGGACTGCTCTTGCCTTAATGGTAAATACTAATATTCATTGTATTTGAAACGTCTAAATTTCCAAAAGGGCAATTCTCATAACAAACACTCCTTTTGGCTTTGTATATAAATGTATTTTCACTGCTCATGTATTGTATAAGACAAGCTTGTAGGTACATAGATATTGAGGGAACTGATATATTGAAGTTATTTTTCTTCCTTTGTTTATTTTTTTCAGATAGTATCTGCAATTTCAGGAGGAATCACAGATATCTCATTTAATGCTGTTGGATATCTATGGCAGTTTTGTAATTGTATTCTGACTGCTTCCTATTCGGTATTTCCTTTTTTTTTCCTGTAATTAATTTCTGAATTAGAATTTTCAAAGAAAGCTAATTGATGAATTATTTTTGCAATATGAAAATGATGGTTTTTTTTGTGAACATTTGTCAGCTAACATTGAGGCGAGTAATGGACACTGCAAAACAAGCCACAAAATCAGGAAATTTGAATGAATTCTCAATGGTTTTATTAAACAATACTCTTTCTCTTCCACTGGGCCTATTTCTTGTACTAGTCTTCAATGAAATTGACTACCTCACTACCACGTGAGTTCTATATCCCTTTTAAATTTTTTATTTTTCATTGCATACCTTCAACTTACTTCAACTTCCACAAAATAAAAGAAATTGATAAAGCAACTAGATTAGTACACTAAAAGAAGAGTGAGACTATGGTAATATGCATAGTAAGGATCAACCCTGCTATGGATCCATATCTCTATTTTTCAAATTTCAAACAGTCGATCCAAGCGTTAAACATGATCTCCATATGAAAATGTACTTGGAGAGCAAATTTTACATTTTTAAAAAATATTTTTACTATTTTTTTGGATATGTAGAAAATTACTACTTTTGGATGGTCCAGAATTTTCAAATCAAGTAATTTTCTACCTATCTAAAAACATAGTAAAAAAATTCTAAAAAATGTAAAATTCGACCTGTAAATACATTTTCATATGAAGATTATGTTTAGATGTTCAGATCGACTGTTTGGACTTCAAAAAAGGAAATATGAGTCGATTGTTTGGGCCGCTATATAATATGCATATTACCATAGCCTCACTCCTAAAAGAAAACAAGCACCAATAAACACAAAAAGAAATGCACATATATATTGCATATAATTTATATGCTCTGGATATTATTATGATTATGTATTATGCTAAGTGAATTGTCAGGCCTTTGTTGAAGGATCCTATGTTTTGGATTGTGATTACTTCAAGTGGATTTATGGGGTTGGCAATTAGTTTTACCTCCATGTGGTTTCTTCACCAGACCAGTGCCACCACTTACAGGTAACTGCACTTGCAATTGTAATGGCTAGTTTTTCCTTTTTGTTTCAGAAAACTCATTTAAATGTTTTTTATATTATTGCAGTTTAGTGGGGTCTCTAAATAAGATACCTCTTTCACTAGCTGGCATTCTACTTTTCCATGTTCCTACTAGCATTAAGAATGCCATGAGCATACTATTCGGTAATTTTTCTTTCTTTAATCTTAGTAAAAGTGTGATTATTTTGTACACTAGGTTAAAAAGTCAGTGTGGAATAAGCTTTCAGGTTTTTCAGGTTCCCAAGTACCTTTTTGTCTTGCATTATAAAAAAAAATTCATTTCTTAAATAGTAATGTGGGTAGTTGTTCAATTTTGATCAAACCATCCCTTCATCACTAAGAAAGGGAAAAATGCCGGAGGGGGTAAAATGAGCATCTGAATGAAATTGGAACTTTTTTAGGGTTCGGGAAAAATTTAGAAGTTCTAAAGGGCTTGCTTTACCCAATAAGGTTCTCAGGTTACAAAAAGTATAGGTCTTGATTTGAAAAGTTTACATCAGAAATGCAAGAAATAATGTTATTAACTTATATTTCATGACGCAGGGCTTTTGGCTGGTATATTTTTTGCAAAAAGTATGGTCTTGATTTGAAAAGTTTACATCAGAAATGCAAGAAATAATGTTATTAACTTATATTTCATGACGCAGGACTTTTGGCTGGTATATTTTTTGCAAAAGCGAAAATGCGTGAGAGATCTCAATCCTAGGTAGTCTAGAACAAGAACACAGTAGTACTGTTTTGCAAATTAGAATATACACGGGCAGAAGTAACAGCTATTCCAGTACAAAACATGTTTGCTTGGACTATGCCAAATGGAGGCCTCCATTCGCTTTTTTTATTTGAAACGCCAAGTTATGGAGATGCTCCTAGTAAGTAGACCTGTGCGGTGATGTGGCAGGTGCTGATTGGCTCCCACGAGTCTTTATCACTTTATACATTCATGAGATGCTAAGGCCTTTGTAGTAGAAGTAGAGAATAGTTTGTAGAGTGAATCATATTGTAAACATTATTCTCGGGTTTTAAAATCAAACACGTTATAGGAAGAAGGCTGCTTTTTAAAAAAAGAAGTAAACATGTATACTGGGTGTATTGCTAATGTACTGATATCGGGTGAAAATCTGCTCATTTTCATTTTGGTTATGTCAGTATCTGTTGCTTTCTATTCCCTTGCACATATGTCAAGTTGTGCTCATTATTCTTCATTTTAGTTATGTCAGTACCTATCTATTTTTTTATTGGGTATTTTGTTGGTTCATGACCGGTGCTCTTATCTAAATTTTTTCTTCCTTTGGTTCGCATATATGTTGAAAATCCTGTATAACTCGTAAAATAATGTAAAGCAAAGTATGGACCAGCATGCGGACCAAATACCTTGAAGCGCAAGTACAAAGGAAAGATTCATGGCCTGTTCGGCAGCATGGGAAAGATTAAGGTGTTTTTCTTTTTCTTGATTTTCTCATGTCTTTTTTGTGGTGTCACATGTCGGTATAGTAGTTTTAATTTTTTCAGTTGTAAACAAATTATTGTAAGGCTGATCAGTTTTTCTAACGAGTTCCTGTGATATTAGTACCGATTGTGATTTTTTTTTTTTTTTTTTTTTCATTTTTGGTCCTTTCAGCAAGAATTTGGGAAATCAGAGGAAAGTCTGGCCCAATTAGCCTAATCGGCCCAACCCAATTTTCAGGTTCCACCCTCAAAACTCTTTTTTTTGGGTACTTTGCCTTCTGAATTATGAACCAAGACAGCAAACAAAATGATGCCCGGTGGAAGTCGGGTCCAATGAGTCTAATTGACCTAATAGGTTGCGTTGACCTGACTGAATCAGGTGGTGCCTGAAGCGAATTCAGATCCAGTGCGATACCTTACCGTGCAGAATGAGATTTGAGTCGACCGTCCAAATTGATTTTGACTGAGTACTCCCACAGACGCATGGATCAATCTTCAGTTCTCCAGTCCAGTCTCCATAGACGGATGCAAGAGTCGAGATGGCTAGGGAGAAAGGAGAAACCGGATCCAGGTGATATAAACCCGTGCCCGAACAATATGTCAACCATTTGAACTTTAAAAACAAAGATATGAATTATACACGAACCGACGATTGTAATATGCATATAACCGTAGCCTCACTCAAGGATAATAACGATAACTCTCGAATTAAATGATAGTATTTTATTTTCTCAATAGGAACTCGGATCTGCTTGGCCAGTACTTAAAAAAAATATTCCATTTCTTATAAATTGGAATTTTAGATTTCCGAGACAGTAAAAATAAATTTCATAGAAAATTAAATAATCGTGTTATAAGTATTTGGTGCCCTTAATTTTTTTATTTCAAAATTTAAAATTCAAATGCCAAATTCACCGTTGATTTTGATATAAGAGATACATTTATGTTATAATTTGAAGTTCATTTTGTATATAAGATTAAATTGCCAAAAAACTACTTGATAGGTCGACTCAAATATCATTCTGCACGGTAAGGTATCGTATTGGATGGTTATGACATACGCCGGGCAACAATGACCCCCCGCACACACATAGTTCAGCTAATATGTTTCCACTAGCATTTCAGCAAAGTGCTTCTGATACTATGAACCGTTCAATCTATATTTAAATTAACGTTTTCATCAAGTGATGAGTTACATTAACAGACAAAAACTTAGATATTTCACCATTGAAATTTAAAAATTAATTATTTCTCCGTCTAACTCAATAATTTTATCGTCTTTATTTCTTAATTAAATCACTTTAAGATATAGTTTAATAATAATAAATAATTTAAAAGACAATTTTGCTTTCTTTCAAAACCTGTTAAAAATATCTTTCCTTTGCCCATTTGTTGCACTTCCCTTTTTGCAACTTAAATGGATCAGTTTTGCTCAAAAGCTCCGAATACCGACCCAATAGAAAAAACCCGCCGCAAATCGAATTGACTTTGTCAGAGTCGAAATTGTTGTCGAATTGCATCGGCTGTACATACAAAAAAAAGAAGTAAGAAAGCAAAAATGCGGTGAGCGTGGATCGAACACGCGACCTTCAGATCTTCAGTCTGACGCTCTCCCAACTGAGCTATCCCCGCTATATGATATTAGCGGGGAATAGCTTATCATAGTCTAATGCAAACGTTATTAACACAACTAAATCAGCTGCGTTTTTCTTAAAAGCTTGATTATGTTTCTGATAGCATTTATTGACCTTCAAATAAATTGTGAAAGAACAATAAAAAATAAAAAAATTGATATTCTGATTGATTGAAAAAACTGATAGCACTTGGACGTTCATGTTTCCTCAAAAGTTCAAACTTTTCCAAAATAAAAATGAAATACGCACTTATAAGAAAACTATTTTTATTTTTAAAAATCGGACAAAAAAATAGTACGAACTACTTGGTAAATTCTAAATAGACCAGACAATTAAGAAAAGATGATTTAATAGTAAATACTAAATTCAAATGAAATTAATTAATGCACATCCAATGACCCATACATATACTGACACTACTAGAATTTTCGCTTTTTTCATGCGGAGCATATGTTATATACAATATCATATCATAAACACAGTGTGTGATCAACAATTAAATCCAAAGAGTGAGTCTATGGTACTATGCATATCAAGTGATTTTCTACTATCTTAGAAAATAGTAAACAAATTCTAAAAAATATAAAATTCGGTCTTCAAGTACATATTCATATGAAAATCACTTTGAACTGTTCGGATCGACCGTTAGAATTTTGAAAACAGAAATATTTATCCGTATTACTGACCAAATGGTGATATGCATAGTACCATAGACTCACTCAAATCCAAATCATAGGAACATTTACAAACATTACATCAATAATACTAATACTAGAAATACTACTTTTTTCTCACAGAACATGAAGATTTGAACATTTTGTCCGCCTCTCAGTCTTTTGCCCAAAGAAAGCTCTGCTTCACGAGGGTTGCTACCTCTCTCTATTAGTAGCTCGTGCCTCCTGATACTATTGCAGCTGCCTCTCTACCTCTACTTTTTGCTGTTATTGTTGTTTCTTTTCTCAACCTTATATTTTCTCAGCCTACAAAGGGGGGAGTTGTGTAAATTTTCAGGAGATGCGAGTTTACCAAAGTCAATATTCATGTAAGAATACAAAATCAAAAGAAAAATAAATTCACGCCATATCAAGCATAAAAAATATATACCACTGAAAAATAAGGAAGGATGCTATACTCGGTTCAGAAACCATTTGCTTCGTTCTGTCAGAAATTTTAGCACTATACTGAAACGAGAAAGCTCATTTGAGATGAGAAATCGTATAACAAGGATCACAGGCTGGTTTCTGTCACCCTTCTCTCGTCTGTCCACCTACAATACAACAAAGACATGAGGTGCCAGTAAGTAACATCTTTAAAATTTATATTTCCATAATCTTGTCATCTCAAGTAACAACTTTACAATTTAATAGTTCACAAACCAGATGGATAGATTTTCACATAATATTAATTAGCACATTACTGATGATCCGGTTTGATACAGCACTGTTAATATACTGACATAAGCAGGACATTGAGGTAGGACACCCAACCAGTTTAGATTCGAGACAGTAATTGTTGACACAGGCAATCTGAGTACGTTAGTAAGGCTAGTATCTAGTCTAAACTGCACAGCCAAGTTGGTCAACCACTCAGCCTTAATGGTTAGTATAAATTTTTCATGAAAAATGCGAGTAGATAGAATATGCATTGCTGACAAGAAGCAAGAAAATGAAAATGTACCTTTCCTAGCACATGAACAGACTGCTCAGTATTATTGAAGGGCTCCTTGGTAAGCAAAATGAGGTCATTTTCAAAAATTCATCAACCCTCTCCACATTTTTGATGTCACCATCCCTCACAATCACCGATCAATAGTCACCCCAGAAAATATATCTTCCCTTTACCCTTGACATCCACATTGTTAGACTTCTCAGAGCTCATCGCCCCCATGTTCTTGTAATAATTCTCAGCCGGTGCCTTGCTCGGTGCACCGTGCGAAGAGCTTCAACCAACATCATCACCAAAGTAGATTGGGCCTATGTTATGAGAAAGTACATACCTGCCCCAACAGGCACAAACTGCAGTGCATACAAATTATTGTTAACATTTAGGCCTAGCAACTCGGTGAATGATCCCATCTGATTCACCGCATCAGTGTTGGGAGTGAAAAGTTGGTTGAGATTAAGATTCGACTTGAACAGAGAGTCCTCTTTAGCAGGGGGCTTCAACTGCTTCTTTTTTCTCCCAATCTGTTTTTTAAAATGCCAATGTGAAATGCGATACTAATATTTTTCCTTCCTAAGCACATCAAATTCATTGTTTATGATATATATTAGCATAAAAGCATACATAATTAATTTAACTAAAACAATCATTTTTGGTTTATCAGATAACTATTTGAGGTAGCTCATTTAGGAAAGTGATGCACCAATCTATTAGTTAAATAATCGCTAATTTGAGCTGTATTCATACCTTTTCCTAGACCACTCCTGCTAAATTGAAGCAAAGCAATTCTTCTAGTAGCTACTCATGAAATGTTCTCATTTTCTTATATCTGAACAAATAGCCAAAAAGGAATAGCTTTAGTAACTTACACAGGGACAGATCAATCATTCATCAATTTAGGAGAAGAAAATACCGGGGATGGTAATAATATTTGGTCATTGATTCAATTTACGATAGTGAATGATGAGCAAACAGTGATGATAATGAACACCACATCCTTGCACTTAGGTCTCGAAAAGATACACCATCAAAGTAAACTCACAATATATTTTGAACAGTATGTTGTCCAATAGAGTAAAAATGCCACAATTAAACATGGCATACTATTACTCAATTACTTTTTTTAACAAGCAAAGCACCATACAGACTATGAAGCAGATAACCAAGCTGATATCAGAAAGTACCAAACCCAAAGAATAAATATAAAGAATCCGCAGACTTAGATTGCGAGATGGGTGGGTCTAAAATTAAGTAAATTACTTTTCATAATTTTCATCTTTAAATAAGATCAATGAAATCAACTTCAAAATTATGCAGTGCCAGATGAAACATGAATGAATATACTTGGATTGACCACTTAAGCACATATAGCATGCAAAGAACGGAACTTTGGAGCCTGCGGAAGGATACAATTATTAGTACCCGGGAAACTATCCAAGTATGTTGGGAAAAAGATCAAACACTAGGGGAAATACACAGAGGTATGTGCATGTGATATGTTTACTTTCTTAATATAGACCGTAGATTAAAAGACACATCTAACCAATATTTCTGGTGCAAGCCTAGTTTGTGCAAAAATTATGTTATAAAGCGCTTCAGCAAGACCACATCTCAATTACATCATAATCTACGACCATTCTGTTGTTCTTATCACTAGATCTACTTTTGGATTTCCGTCAGGGTTTCTAAATTGAAAAACTGATACTTCTGTCATGTGATTTGTGAGAATATCGATCGCTGAAATTCTAAATACAGGGTCATAATTTCTGATTCCCGACGAGAATTTTGAAAAAAACGGATACCTTTCTGACATAATTTCTTATTTCTAAATTGAATTTTTTCTTCGAAAAATTACCTGGACTCTCAGGTCGAATTGACAGTTGGAAGACAACGTCGTGCGAAATCGATTGAGAGCAAGGACGAGCGAGAGGTGCTGGACATTAAATTCACGACATTGTTACTTTGGAATGCGCGAGTTTGAGGGGAACGGGTTGCGTCCAACTCCCGACCCAAATTTGAGTTCGATTGGTTTCTTTACTGTCCGATACGCTTCATGATTCGTGTGTGACTTCAATATTCGTGCTGATTGGCTTCAAGATGCGTGCCCATCTAATTACACAGACTAATGGTGGATCGAACGGTTCAGGAATGATAGGAGGAAGCAAATTTCTCCCAACTCGGAGAGAGAGAAATCTTGTCACAACGGAGAAAAAGTAGTGTTAATAGATTGCAACTTCTTGCAATGTGTGGGCCTAGAAATATCTCCCTCCCAATTCACAGCGGCATAGAAAGGTGGCCCAATAATAATAAGGGCCCATATTGTATTGAATGAAGAGTCGCAAACGGATCTTTTTTTTTTTGGTTCGGGCACATAAGATTTTTTTTTTTCCGAAATTTGTATTGTTAACACCTCAAAAAAATTAAATTAAATGAATACCATCACCAGGAGCTTATTTTTAATCCTACCACCTTCACTAACTCAGTTCGCACACCAAATTAGACGGTGCGCGAACTGAGTTGGCGCACCAGGTGGACTTATACATGACATATCATATCATATTAAATTATTAAAACCTCCCAATGGATTATTCAATTACAAATAATCCAATCTGGGCCATTCATTTTCATTCATCCTATAATGGATGATTAAAAAGATGAGCCTTGAAGACCGTGAGTCTTAAAAAGATGAGCCATTCATTTTCACATTATTCAATTACAAATAATCTAATCTGAGGCTCTGAAGACCGTGAGAGGCTGCACCATTTTAATATTCATTTATTACGTTGAAAATGTATGAAAACAGTCCGCGCACCGTCTAATTTGGTGCGCGAACTGAGTTAGCGAGAATGGTAGAATTGAAAATCAGGCTCCAGAGGTGGTATTATTTTAATTTGATTTTTTTGATGTGTCAACTAAAAAAATTTCGGTTTTTTTTGTTCGGGCACATAGATAGTTTTTATGGATTTGAAAAATCATACATAAATCATATATTCAGTTTGAAAATTTAGAACGCGGAACTTTGATGACCAGACGGACAAAATATTATCAAATTTTCACGGAATATTTCTTATGGTTTAGGCATACTCCTAGATTAACCAAACAAAATGACTACAATTCAGCTATTAATTTGTTGTGTTTTGTAATTCCAAAATTTCAAACGAGGTTTGAAGAATTCAGCCATTGAAATCGATTTACTTTTTGAGTGATGTGTATATATACAAAATTTTAAATTTTTTGAATTTACGTAGTATAAAGTCAAGTAGTCAAAAATAAAAAATTTATAAGTTATTTTGAAGCATTTATTTTTATTTTTATCATTTTTTTACTACTGGACTTTGTATTAAATAAATTAGAAAATTTAAAATTTTTGCATGTACATGCATTACTCAAAAAGTAGATCGATTCGCTATTTGAAACCAATTCGACAACTTTTGGAGTTATGCTCACCGAATCTTCTTTTTTGAACATAATACACACTAACCTCACTCTTGTCTAAACTAATCGTGTTGTCATATAGATTTTCAATATATAAATTGAAAAAGATGAATATCTAAAGATGATTTGGTGAGCACAATTCCTAAAATTTATTGGATTGGCTTTAAATGATGAATTCAAATTGTTGAAACCGGTTTACATCATGAGTGATGCATGTACATGCAAAATTTTAAAATTTCAAATTCATTTAGTATAAAGTCAAGTGGTAAAAAAAATGATAAAAAATGAATGTATAAATAGCTTATAGAATAAATTATAAGAAGTTTATTTTTATTTTACCGCTTGACTTTGTACTAAATAAATTCGAAACTTTCAAAAGTTTTCATGTACATGCATCGCCATGAAGTAGATTGATTTTAACGGTTTGAATTCGTTATTTAAAGCCAATTCAATAAATTTTTAGAGTTTGCTCACCAAACTCTCTTGATGAACACAATACACACTAGCCTTGCTCACCTAAAGTGTGTATTTTCAACAAAAAATTGTACGCTAAAATGTTAAGTATAATGCAAAACAAACATCAAGTTGTATAGACACATTTTAGGCATACCTAGTTGATCCGACTGCTTTGAATCTATGTGTATGTTGAATTAATTTGAATCGAAAATTAATATCTTGTTACAAAATATGATCTGGGCTAATTGAATTATGAAATGAATTAGTTGGCCATGTCCCTATTTCTATTAAATTTGTTATGTCAAGTTCTATTCAGATTAGGTTGTATACTTGTATGAGTTAAGACTGGTAAGAAAATTCGTTGCTCAGAAAAAAAAAATCATCATAATCCTTATAGTATCTTTATCTTAATTTTTTTTTTCAATGGCTTGTTTAAAGTTTCTTAAAAGAAAAAAATTAACATAATTTCTCTCATTTTTTTGGAACTGAGAGAAAAAAAAATGGAGCAACGCAGTAGGGCGGTAGGGGTGAAAACGGATCGGATACATAGTAGATAGTGGTAAAATCATATCCATATTTTCTTTTTATTTTTCAAATATGGATACAGATCATATATTAGACGGATCAAATATAAATACGGATTGAATCGGATATTTATAAAAATATATATAAATATTTAAAAAAAATATCAAAATTTATAATATTTATCTAATTATAATAATAAATAACATATATTTTTTACAATAATAAATAACATATATTTTTTACAATAATATATATTAAACTATATATGTATATATCTGCGGGTACAGATAATTGAAACATAAAATCATATCCCTACACATTTATATTAATATTCAAATATCGAATATTCATATATAATTTTTCAATCGGATATTATCCAGTATGAGTTACTTTGTTTCGGGGGAGGTGAGATGTTTAATTAAGATTTATGCATAATTACAAGATCCAAAATCCATATATTAAAAAAATCCGCGAGCTAATTGCATTCGTATACCCCTCTCTACTCGTGTGTCTTATGTGTAGCGGGTTCCGCTCTAGATATAGGAATTCTTCAAGAGGAAGAATCACCGCATGAATCTGTATTCAACAAAAAAAATAATTAAATCTCAAAAAAATTTAAACTATGTCGCGTCATTGAAATTAAATACAATTGTCATAAAAATAATAAAAATTAACGTAGAACATCTCCCTATCTAAATTAATAAGAAATTGTCATGGATTAGAAATATGAATTGAAAGTTCAATATAAAATTAGCAATTAACTGATGTATGTAACAGTGAATGAGAATTCATGAGTTTACCAATGTGAAAATTAAAAATTATATGGTTTTAAAAAAGTTCACTTATTATTAAATTTTCATACATCTCAAAAATAAAAATAAAAATTGTCACGTTAAATTAAAATTTTAAATAAAAAATTAAATACAAATGCTGTTATATTTTGACGGTCCTGATCTACACATGAAGTGTTGTCTCTATCCTCACTCATAGATGGCATGCGGCACTGATCCCATCATTGCGGTTCATTTTTAATTTTTTTTTTTAACTTTTCATGCCTAAATTTTTAAAAGTACCTCTGTCAAAAAAATAAAAATAAAAAAAACAACTAATTTATCAGAATTTCAAAAATACCAGGGTCGCCGTTTCATGTTACGAATTCCAAGATTGAGTCCACCATTTGTCGTTGCGGAGTGCGGACCCAGTAATGAATCCGTAATTTCACGTTGCGATCCCTATTGTTTTTTTTAAGCCAGTAATGGAGCAAGACGAGATGGGCCGCAATGACAAATGACAGACTCAAAATGGAGTCCGCAACGACAAATGACGGCCCTGATATTTCTAAAAGTCCCAAAAATCAGTGATCTTTTGATTTATTTATTTTATGAGAGTATTTTTCGGCTTCTCGTGAAAATGGATCGTTGTAATCATAAAAATCAGAAAATACAAAGGTACATGAGAATTCCTAACTTTATATCTCTATTACATCAAACATGAGAATTCCTAACTTTCTATCTCTATTAAATTAGATATTAATAGCACATTATTCACGGTTAACTTATATAATTAAAGAACTCCTTTTGCAAATTAGCAAAACAAGCTCCATTTATATTTATTGAAGTTGTACTATTTTTTCTTTCTTTTCTTTACAAGGAAATAGCAACGAGAAATTGTGCTAATTTGTATAAATATAATTTACATTCGTAATTCACTAGCCAATAACTTATATTTTTGTATTCAATATATTATGTAATTATTTTTACATGATATAATTTGTGTTCGGCGAATGACATGAAACAACTCTAATAGACATAACATAAGAGATGATGAATGATTAAATTTTGAAAAATATCTACTAATTAACATCAGATACATTCGTCATTTATTAGTCATTGACTTGTATTTTTATATTTGATAGATTATATAATTTCTTTTATAAAAATAATTTTTACTTCACAACGAACACAGAACACAATTCTAAAAAAAATGATCAATGAAGAAATATAAACAATAGTTATCAATATCCGAGACATATTGTCAGCCATCTCTCAAGATAGAGATTTATTTCCTATATTATTGACAGTATGAATAGAAAAAGATTCAATTTTTTGTTTAATTTATAAATGAACATACAACATGTCAATCAAACGAATATTTTTCAGTGATATTCTCAATTGGATTTCTCATGATTTTCAAGTTTACATATTTATAAGTAAAAAATTGATCCGAACTGGGCTATGCATAGCACCGTAGCCATAAAAAATTAATTAGAATAAAAATAAATAATAAGAAAAAAATTATAATTAGTTGTCTCCAACATCATAGGGCAAAATAATTTCAAAAACAATCATAAAACAATATATAATTAATTAGCATTATTTAATATCAACATACACACAATATATCATTGTGTGTGTATATATATATGATAGTTTCTTATCACGCGTTTCATTATTAGTTGACATGCGTAATTCATGTGCGCATACGTATTAGATGCTTTTAGGAACCCATTTTGTTGCACAACATAATTGCTTTTGGAAGGTCTCTGTCTCTCTGAGCAGTGAGCATACTATCTGAGTACCAAGGTCATTGCTTTTGTTATGACCAAACACTAAAGATACATGTGTGCTCCATCTTTTGTTCCTTGTTTTGACATGAGAAATATTGCTGTCAAGTAATAACTATATATTTCATACCATTATAATTATATGGTAATACATGTGCACAGTTGGATCCTCTTTTTTTATTGGATATAGCTAACAGCATAAATGAATCCCCTGAATTCACACTAACACAAGCCAGGTGTCAGTGTGAAAAAAAGAAAATATATGTATCTGATGGCGCATGCTAGTGTGAATTAAGAGGAATCATTTAAACTTGATGTATTTTATAGTATCATACTAGAGTTTATTTTATATGGTAAAATTGATGTTATATTATATATGTTATAATGTATATTAATTTGTGATTTTAATAATTTAAAATTTGTACAATAAGAAAAATGATCGCTTTTATAAAATAAAAAATGCTAAATTATGCTATAATATATTTAGAACCTTATGGTTGATGATTCTTTTTGTACAAAAATTATAATTCATAATTTTTTGACAAAATGATACAAATATATGAAAACTTTAAGATGATGCGTCAGTCGCAAGTACATGAATATTTTATAAATTATGCAAGTATTTACACATTGATATTTAAAACTGAATTTTTTTTATAATTGTAAAGATATTTTCATTTCAATTTTGTGCGAAAATTTTGAGTTCAAAATATTTTATATTGAACAAAAATCAGACTGTCAGATTCAAAGTAAATATCTCATCTGGCTTTTGTCAGTGTGAATTGAGGGGGGATTTGTTTCTGCTGTTAGATATCCAATAAATATGAGGATCTAACTTTACATGTATTACCATAATAATGGTATGAGATATATATTACATGACAACAATATTTTCTGAGGTCAAAATAATTAAGGAACAAAAGATCGAGCACACATGTATCTTTTTAGCATTTGGTCATAACAAAACAATGACCTTGTATTCAGATAGTATGCTCAGTGACCTTCAAAAAGCAACTATATATGTTGTGCAACAAAACGGGTTCCTAAAAACATCAAGTATGTGCACATGAACTATGCATGCCAAATAATAATGGAACGCGTGATAATAACACAGCTATATATCATATATTTAAAACTTCTTGTGATTTAGACAATGATATATCCGTGGACATGGATATTAAATAAAGATATCTAATTTTATTGTTTAATTGTTGTTTTATAAATTTTTCTTGTGATGTTAGAGAAAACTAGAAAACTATGTTATAATGCTGGAAAGAAACAACCAATATATATAACTGTTAGGGTGGATTAAAATGACGTGATTTGATTAATTCGGTGGGTAAAACAAATCGGACAAATAAATTATAATTTAATGTTGGTCCGTGGTGGAATGATTGTGAAATTCTACGAAGAATACTCTTTTATTTAATTCTCTATCATATTTAGGAGGTACGTGTTGTAAGATTTTTGATATTGGCCAGACAAAACATCTTCTTAGTTTTAAAAGATATCCAGTTCTGGTTAGCTGTTGAGAGAACAAATCATCTTATACTAAATAGCTTATATATAGCAACATGTAATGCTTCTCGTTTATTGAATAATTTTATTATATGGAGTCGGTTCATACAAATTTAAAATTACATATATCAAATGTTAATATACATAGTGACATAATATAATATAAATTTTAACCATTATAAAATACACTCTCTTGTGATACTTATGCATAAAATTATCTTAAATAATATATTAACAAACAATCCAAATGATTGTTACAAGAGAAAGGGTTTAAATACTTTTATTTATTCTCTATTATATCTTTACTTTTTAGTTTTCTAATAATAAGAAAAATTCTTAACTTATATGACAAAATAAAACCAATAAATGTGATCTATATTATTTTTCAAAATGTATATAAACAATTATTATTTTCGATTGATTTTTATATCAATTGATATGTTGAAAATCAACACCCAGAAATTATTCACATTAACATATTTTTGCAAGTTTTTAATAACCATCAAAACAAAACTTTTGATAACCATCAAAATAAAATTAAAATGTCATAATTATTGTCAAGTGTATAGACAAAATAATATAGATCATATCTAACGATTTTATTTTGTTTTTTAAAATTACTAAAGTTTTACAAATGAAGGCACAACGTATAGACCAAAATATAACCAAAATATAAGAATTTGAACCCTCCTCTTGTTGAAATATCGAAATAATATATCACAAAAGTAACAGAAAGTCCAAGTTCAAATACAACACTGCAATTGACTGCATATTAAAGTCACAATTTTCTTCAAATAAAAAAGATCGCTACATTAATAATCAGATTCATCCTCATGGTCATATCTGATTCAAAAAACGAGTTCTATGAACAAATTAAACATCTCAATATCCTCATCAAAATCATATGATGAGGATAGGATGACGATAGAAAATCTCTTCATCAAGTACTTAATTTAATTATTTTCATTTTCTTTGTAGGCTTAGAACTAGATAATGCCTTTCATTTTCCGTTCTTCGTAAAATTGGCACTACTAGTTTTTTTTACGGAACAATTTGAGTCCAACGTCCATCGGACTCGAATTTGAGTCTGATGAGTTCCCAGTCCGTCTGATCTTCTTTAAAATTTGTGTAAATCCGCTTGAATATTGTGCCGATCTAATGTGCACGGATCTTAAAGCTAATCAAACTCGGAACTCATGGGACCAAAATTAATCCCTTTTTTTACATGGTTAAAATGGAAGATGGTGAGAAATTTAAGTCATAAAGAAACCAAGACATTCTTGCAAAGAAAGCCCAACTACTTGGTGAAATGTAGGCCCGTGGCTGCTTTGTTTTTTTTTCAAAATATTTAGTGCGGGATAAAATGCTCAGTGAAGGCCCTCGAGATATCAATCTCTCTTTTTTTTTTTGGGGTCTCCCCAGGGGTGTGCTAGCTCTAGTGTTTTCCACAAATCAGCAGTGGTGCTATATGATCTTAACGACTTAACCTGTAAGTTGATACAAGTATTCAACCTTCAATATATAGGACAATACTATAAGATTGTTCCAACCATCTATTGGATTTTTTTTTTTCAGATTCAATTACACATGTTGACAAAACTGCACTACCCTGTTGCTCAAGTTGAAATGGCAAATAGACCGCTCATCAATGCTAAAACCTCAGAATCATATCGCTGAGAGATAACTCGATCATGAGGCTTCTTTTGCACTACTGTTCTACATTTGGCCCCCTTGGTACAAAATCACGAGTCATCACCGTGCAAGTGTGTACGTAGAACAAGCCAGATATCTACACAAGTATGTTCTAGATTACATGTGAACCACAACAAATATATATTGACAAAAGATCAAATTAAACACTAATACATAATGATCAAATTAATCAGTCGACATCTATTATATTGACAATTTCTATGAAATATTTCTAAAACTTAAACACTATATTTACAATTTTAAATTGCAAGCCCCAACCATCAAAATTTGTCATATATTCACATATTTATTTTCTGTTATAAAACCGAACAATAGAATATCATATACATGTAATATTTATTTCTAAAAAGTAATGCTAATAGGAATATGGTAAAGAAACATGCTTTCTTATTTAAAGTAATTGCATAAATTTGTAAAAATGCCAAATAAGATTCTTGATTATCAGTAATTTATGCAAAGAGGTTTTTAAGCCATTTGATCAAGATTTTTTTGAATGCAAAGACTTTAGTAGCCATTTCATCAACATCTCAATCACAATAATTGAAAGAATAGTTTATTGGGTTTAGTACCGCATGGTACAAATCCGATGAGGTCGAAATTTTTATTTCTACCATTTTCAAAAAATAAATAAACCATATAACCACGGTTTTCTGACAATTCTAATATTAGCACGGCCGCAGAACACCAGAGCAGACTCATTTGAGGGAGGCCGCAAGAATGCCAGAGCGGACCCCCATATGGGGCCGCAGAATGCCGTAGAGGTCCCTGGGGCCTCAGAATCCCGTAGAGGTCCCCTGTTCTTTATAGGCCGAAAATGACAACGAAATTTCATTCCACACTCTCACACCTTCTCTCTCCTGGGTTAGCTCTCTGATCTGTAAGTTTTTTCTCTCTTCTTTTAAATTTTTTATTTTTATTTCAGTAGATAAATAATTAAATTAGAATAATTAATTTAGAATAATTAAAATAGAATAATTAAAATAGAATAATAATTAATTGAAATAATTAATTTAGAATAATTAATTTAGTTAATTTTTAATTGTAGGTTTCTTCTGTATTGGATTGAAAAAATGGCTCTTATGGTATCCATATACACTGGTGGGGATATTTTAACAGGTCCTAATGGGGTTTACTATAGTATTGGACCTGTTACTGTGATCCTGGTATTGCCGGGTACTGATTATTTGGGACTTAAATCAAGTATATGTCACAATTTGGGGTTAGATCAGGGTCAGTATGACCTTAAAATTGATGCCAAAATTAGCATGCCGACTAGTTCATCACAAACCTGGTTCCAACTATTTCCAATTCAAAATGAGGGAGTCTGGCAGGTATTGTACAATCAAATCATGAGTTTTTCTGGGGGTGCATACAAGATAATTGACCTATATGTGGAGGTTACCAGAGCCCGGCGTTCGAACCCAGTTATGAGGTTAATCCAGGGTCGTAGTCGGGGTAACTCATACGGCTCTAGTCCGTCCCTTGTCCAAATTGACCAACCGTCCAGTAGTCGGGCCCCAGTTCAGAGGGACCGACCCTCTCGTCGGGCCCCATCCCAGACTGACCAGCCTTCATCTAGTCGGACCGCTCATTGGGTCAAACTTGTGATCCGGATGAAACCGATGAAGAAGTGGATCCAGAAATACTAGAGGCAGAGGAAAATTGGGGTCATGTTGATCCTGAGGGTATGAGCGATCAGTCTGACCAGGAAGATACCGGGCCTGTGCTCGGACTACCAAGGACTTTCAAGATGGATTGCGGGTTTCGGATAATGGATCGCGGGTTTCAGCACCCGATTCATGCTTTCAACGACACATCAGGGTTTATGGAAGCCAATTCGGGTTTGTTTGGAAGGAGGGCAGAGTATGATAATAAATTGTCTGAGGGACAAACATATGACTCAAAAGAGGTAATGAAGAGCGCAATTGCCAGGTTTCACATCCTTTACAACAAAGAGATAAGGAATACGCACAGTGACCGCACAAGAATTAGGTTCAAGTGCAAGGACAGTTACTGTGGATGGTACATACTCGCAAGGGCCACCGGTTATGGAACACAATGGCGTGTCTCCAAGTGCCCAACACAACATTCATGCCACGTGGATGCGACAAGAACAGACCACGCCCAGTTGTCAGCTACTATGATTGCCGAGTGTATATCCGCTCACATGAGGAACGATGTCGACTTGAGTATTCAAGCTGCCTGAATTACTGTTGCTGAAAGGTACAACGGTCAGATACCGGCGTACAACAAACTGTGGCGTGGCCGTGAGTTGGCAATAGCCCGTCAATTTGGTAGTTGGGAGGGGTCATACTCTCTTGTAGTTCCATTGTTGGAGGCAATCAAAAGAAGCAACCCAGGTACTACATTGTTCCTTCATTTTTTATGTCATTTCATTATCAATCAAAAATTGAACTTATTTTTTTAAATTTATTGACAGAAACATTGTTTGAGGTGACCTCATATCCCACTGGTGAACCGGGACCATGGAAGTATTTTCATAGGGCAGCTTGGGTATTTGGACCGTGCATAGCTGCTTTTTAACATGTCAGACCGGTCATCACCGCTGATGCATGTTTCTTGTCAGGCCGGTATAAAGGTAACTAATTTGATTATTTTTACTTTATTTATTTTAGTTGATTTCGGCTCTTACGAAATTAATTTGATTGTTTTACCACAGGCAAGCTGTTGATTGCAACCGGGTACGATGCTGAAAACCAGCTCCTCTCGTTGGCTTTTTTACTGGTAAAATCAGAGAGTTATGACGATTGTGCGTGGTTCATGAAATGGTTGCGCCGTAATGTAATCCGCTCCAGATTCATGTGTGTCATCACTGATAGGGGAAAGGGTATCAAGAAGGTGTTCAGACAAGATGATATGGGGTGGAACGAGGAGGATGAGGATCAATGTGTTCACCGTCTTTGTGCTACTCACATAGCCGAGAACATGAAGAAGAACGGTTGCATTGATAAGGCAATCTGTTTTTTTAGAATATGTGTGGCTAAGAGGAAGATGAGGAGATACGAGCAAGTAATGCAAGCAATGGGGCAGGCATGTGACATTGCCCTCAATTGGCTGGACGGTGTGGGTAAATATTTGGATCAAGATGAGAACGAGTGCCCCAAACCATGGAAGATATTCCAAGCACTGGACGGTGGTTACCGTTGGGGCATCATGACTACAAACGGGTCCGAGTCGCTTAATAATGTCTTCAAGTCCTCTCGTAAGCTACCGGTTGCAGCAATAATTGAAGACACATTTTACAAATGTATGACATGGTTTGCGCAAAGGAGGGCCAAAGCGGAATGGGAAGTCAGTCAAAGTCAACAATTCTCGTGTCGTGTGCATCAGGTACTTTTATTTGTAGTTCTTTCTTCATAATTTTTAATGAAGTTTGTTAAAAAAATCTGACTTCTTCATCATTTTTTAATTTTTCGTAGCTGATCAACAAACGGTTCGAGAGGTCTGATAAAATGAAGACACTGGGGGGCTTTGGAAATAACAACGAGTTCGAGGTAACCTCCACACAGGAGAGAGTTCACGCTTTCATACCTGGCGATTCTGGTCGGTTTACCAAGGCCAATTACAAATACACGGTGATAATCGAGGATGATCACACGGTAACTTGCACGTGCCAGAAACCTCAATTGGAGAGAATACCGTGCTCTCATGTTCTGTTCGTGTGTCGTCTCCGAGGCATCGATCCTGGCGTCTTTGTAAGTCACTACTATCACATCCATACACTGATCAACACATGGAGCGCTCAATGGCATGTGTATGGAAATCAGTCGGAATGGCCTCAACACGATGGCCCAGTCCTTGTTCCAGAGGATAAAAATATTTCTGTGGGCAGAAGACAGCACAACAGAATTCCGATGTGGATGGACGTTCTAAATAATAGGAGAAGAGGACACCAAGCCGGCCGAGATACACAAGAAAGACAAAACAGAGCTGCTCGAGCTGCACGAGATTGAGAGTTAATGTTGCTTTTTTAATTGTACTCGTAAAAATATTGTTTATTTTTGGTTAATTAGACGTATTTGTAATTTCCGATAACATTAGCATTGTTCTATTATATGCTTATTTATATGTTTCTTTGTTCTATTGTAATGTTTCTTTTGATCAAACAAACGACGAACAACAATTTCAGATTAAACAACATTTCAAACAGAAGTAATTACACACAACTTCCAGTACAAACTTTACATTTTTGATAAAAATTTCGAAAACAAAATCATAATCAACTTCCAAGTCAGATTAAAAAAAAAATAACCGGGACCTCTACGGCATTCTGAGGCCCCAGGGACCTCTACGGTATTCTGCGGCCCCATATGGGGGTCCGCTCCGGCATTCTGCGGCCTCCCTCAAATGGGTCCGCTCTGGTGTTCTGCGGCCGTACTAGTATTAGAATTGTCAGAAAACCGTGATTATATGGTTTATTTATTTTTTGAAAATGGTAGAAATAAAAATTTCGGCCGATGAGGATCATAACCATTAAAATGCAACATTTATATCCATTTTATTAAAATTGCAATACTCTTGATTTGACTATGAATGTAAAATTACAATACATTTTTTAAAATTTGAGTTCGATTTCAAACAAAAATGTTATACGAGTATGACTCACATTAGCATGTCTATTAAACTCAAACAATGACATATTCTTGTAAGAATGCTATTGTTCTAATTATCTATATATGTTTTATATATAATGCTTCAAAGTTATGAAATGCAAGCTTAAAACATCAAAAATACACTTTTTTTTTTAACTTTTGGCCTAGATTTTACCCGAATTTTCAAAGTTCATTATATCCAAATTTTTTTTTTTTTATAATAGTGGGGTGACCACCTGTTTCATTAAGAAACCACTTGTTCTTACAAAATATGAGGTACACAGCCTCTGATACAAACAAATAAACAAAAGACTAACTTATCAGAGGAACTAGCAACATCATAGGATAGTAAACTGCAAAAGAGTTTAGCAGAAATTATATCCAAATTTTAAAAAATCGAGTTAGACGTCACATTGAATTCGGTCAAGGATTGCAACTATGTGTTCATCAGTTTAAAAGCTCGTTAACATTTGTTATAATCCAAGTACCAAAATTCAATTCATGACAATATATTTTTCAAATTACACGTGTAAGAGTTAGTTCAAAACATATTAACAAACTTACTTTTTACTAATTTAAAACCATTAGAAAACTTTTAGACAACATTAATAACAATTTCAAGCAAGAACTAATACACCAGAAAGTGACTAACAATCAATCGGAAAAATATGACTCTAGACATGAGCCGCTGCCGTGCTCCGCCTCTCTCGGCAAATTCGTCTCGGTCCGACCTTGCTCCATGCAAAGACCCTGGTTTGGAGGAAAAGGCGAACGGGTCAATTTAGACCCGTCCGAGCATCACACATAAGAAGAAAGAAAAAATGGGCAGCCCAGTCATGCTGAAGGGGTCGTGGTCACACTACCAGAATTTTCGTTTGTAGCATGGGTAGCACTGGTTTGTTCCATGGGTGTTAAAGGCCCATGGAAAAGAATTGACATTTCTGATTTCGTATACCTTTTTCATGGGGTGGCTCATGCAAAACATTACCCATGTAACTGCTTGCTGCTTATCCATGCAACTATCTCCCATGTGCCCATGTAAAAAATTTTGGGAGAGCCCACCTCTGCCAATCCACTCAGATAGTATATTTTATTAAAGGTACATGCAAATAGTTGATCCTATGTCCATGGAAATAGGTATAAAGTTGTGAGACATATTAGTACCATGGACTGTCGCATGCAATTGTTTTGTGGATCCTTTTTTATATTATTTAATGCTAGAGGTCCATGCTAAAACCCGGCCACCATACCCATGCTAATAGTCTGGAGAGTTCAGATCGACTATTAGCATGGGCTGCGCATGCAATTGTTTTGTTAAACCTTTTTATAATATTTTATGGTAGAGGTTCATGTTAAAACTCGGCCCACATGCCCATGGTAATAATCTGGATTATTGAGAATTAGTAGTTGCATGGGCTGCCCATGGTAATACTTTTGAATTAATGGTCAGAAATATGCATTTGATATTTTCTCTCCCTTTCAATGGTCAGAGATATACATAAAGGAACCATAACATTGATCAACTATTTTTCAAGTATTTGGTACATATCTGATCATAGGGGTTGCAATTACAACAATTTTACTAGCAAATGATAAAAAAGCATGATAAATCTAGTAAAGAGACAAACTAGTTACTAGTACATTGTTATCGTCTTCTACTTTAGAAAGGAGGGCCAAATCTGGAAAATTGCAGCAGTAATTCTAGAAACAAACAACTTAATTTATGCTATTGAGAACTCGAGATTCCTTTGACAATAATGACCGGAACCAGTACCAGAATCAATTTAACACTCTCAAATACAAGTGTAATTTGTTTGCTACAGTTATATTCAACCTGTATTTGTTTTTCAATGTATACATAATACTTCTTCCCATTTAGGCATTTCCACAAACACCTTCTGTGCAATACATTGCTAGTTCCTAGATTGATAAAATTGAAGTGCCAAATTTTGGTCACTGGATTGTACTTGATAAGGGGTATTCACAACCGAGATTCTAAAGCAGGAGCTACGGTCGCATCCACCGAACTTGCTTATAAAACTATACTTGAAGCAAATACAGACTATGCTCAAAAGCACATTTGCAAATAAAATAGAGAGAAACATGAGCCTCGAAATCACATTAAATTTTAAGAAAATTAATAAAGCATAAGAGCATTTCTTCTTTACTGTCTTAATCCAAATCTTTAAGTTTTATTTATGTTATGATGTTCTAATTTGTGTCAGTGCAATTAGACACATTTGAGTGCTCACGTATGTATGTATTTATATGACTTTGTACGCATGTGACAACTTTACCCTCTTTCAACTACCAATATTTGGAGAATTATTCTGATCAATTGGCTACATGGATTTTTGGTTTCTTTATCTTAGAATGTATGCTATATCATGACTAATATGCACAAAAATCAGTAAAAATTGATATGCATCAGAACTGGTTCAGCTTGTATTTTTGTGAGACTCAATTCTAGTACCAGCATATTGCACAGTGCAGTTTTGCCATTTTGGTCAGTCAGACTTTGGAGAATTATTCTGACCGATTGGCTAGATGGAAATTTTATTTCTTTATATGGAAATTATAGTAATCTCACATACAACATTCTCAAAAAGTTTTAAAAATTATAGAAGTCGAGAGCTATTTTTGGTTCACCAATTTGTTAAGGGCAATTCATATGCCAGCATAACAGCAGTGCAGTTTTTTTTTCTGCTGACTGAGATTTCAAAAATTGTTTAAAACCCTTTAAAAATTCCTATAAATGGAAAATTAGGTGCAGTGATGTTTATCAGGTATACTCTAACTGAGTGTACATGTTGAGGACATTTGACAGCCTGTAGCTATAAAAAACAGGTATGTTTATGAGGCTCAGCTAGTGCGCATGTGCAGCATTTTCTGTTTTCATGATAAAAGATTCAAAAGGCCACCAGAAATTGTAGAAAATTCCAAATTGGGAAATTCGATTTTCAGTATGATTGTATATGTGTCTAATATATGTCCATGCAATGGTTTGGTCATATTCATTCTATAATTCCCTGTATGGTTAATTTACTGGCAGAAGGTCAATCTTGACTGTTTAGCAACTACCATACCAGCATGCATTGTTTTAAGTTTTGACTATGTTTGGTGTTGGTACAGGTATCAAGTCAGGTACAAGGGTGTGTTCAAAAGTCTTTGTACCAGGGGTGGAGGTTTGTCACTAATTAAGTCTGGTTTCGAGGCATGAAGGCCATGAAGACCAATCATCATCAGAAGTAAATAAAAAAAAAAAGGACATTGTTAGACATTATATTCATAAGGTTCAAGCATTATATTTTCATTTTTGAGGGCAAAATCATTGGATTCATAAGGTTCAAGCATTATATTTTCCCGACAGATCATGGGCATGAAGTGCCTACTGTTTAGTTGCTTTGAACCTTGATCCTCGCATATTAGCAATTAGGTCCCTCAATTTGTAAGTAATTAGCAAGTTTTGTAATGAATGAGAATTTTGAACAATAGTAAAACCAAAACTTTCAGGTGACTCTTTGAATTATTATTTCTTAACAAAATTACCCCTCCCAAACCCTTGCAAAGAAATAAAGTAAAGATAACAATAGATAGTAAAAGAAGCATTTTCATTTGTTCCCTTTTAAATTCACCTCGAGCATTCATTTCTAACATAATTCACCATTTTTTGGGTTGCACATGAATTGTTCGATGAAATGCTTCTTAGAACCTAGCATTGCTATGAACTCACCATGAGAAAGGGAATGGTCATGGTCTTGCCAAGGCTCAGGTCAGCCACAAAATCTACCAGAATTGGCACCTCCGAATCCAATACTTGGCACCAAATTCGCTCTGCCCAATGGTCTTGACCTGAGAAGGTGGGCACAGTTTGAAAGGCTTAATTTCCACAAATTATTGATAAATCAGACCTTTGTGTAAAGTGGGGTGCGAAAAGAGGGGAAACGAAATTGTTTTAGAGGAAAATCAGACATTTTAGAGGGAAACGAAATTGTTTTAGAGGGAAACGAAAAGAGGGGAAGGTCGTAAGAAAAGAAAAGAAAACAGCTAAGTAGAATATATGGATTATTTCCTCTCTGGATGCAATGGAGAACAAAAAAAGTTGGTAAGTACCGATATTAACAGAGCAGTTTTAGCTTCAAAAGCTTGTTAAAAATATTGGATGCTCTTTGAATTATATAGGCTATGTGCTGCATAAAATCAACACTGCCCTGCTAATAAGATCACCCAAATGAAGACATCAAGACCGTTCATTGCTTATCAGACGGCTTATAGTTTGATATTTACTAATTAGGTAATGCATGTACAATAAATAATATAAAAAAATTCAAAAAATAATTTAATTTTTTTTTTACATTTTCTATGACCAAATCATACTTAATTGTCAATTTTAAATAATTAAATCATTATTTGTCTCTTCAAATTTAGTAAATATTTGTGGACCGTTCATTGTCCCTTGATCATTTCGACGGTCGATCTGAAATGAAATGATTTCAAATTTATTTTGAAATGATCAAGAGAAAATATTGAACGTAACAAACATGAAAGTTCTGAATTTTTATTGTGTCCGAGCTTCGATGCACAGTGAAGTGTTTATAGTCGTTCGATGTTTTAATATTTGATCGACTCGATGGATAGGTAAATGAAAATAAAATCTCGTCAAACTTCGCTACAAGAAACTAAATGCGATGCTATTTAATTTTAACAGTTCCGATCGACCAACGGACGATATGTTCCCGTACGCCTTCACTAACTCACAAAAAAAGAGTTTATGTCTTATGAAATATAAACTCTAGTTTGTGAGTTAGTAAAGGCGCACAAAAATATATCGTTTGCCGGTCGATCGGAACCGTTGAAATTAAAGAGCATCGCATTTAGTTTCTTGTAGCGAAGTTTGACGAGATTTTATTTTCATTTACCTATCCATCGAGCCGATCAAATATTAAAACATCGAACGACTATAAACACTTCACTGTGGATCGAAGCTCGGACACAATAAAAATTCAGAACTTTCATGTTTGTTACGTTCAATATTTTCTCTTGATCATTTCAAAACAAATTTGAAATCATTTCATTGCAGATCGACCGTCGAAATGATCAAGGGACAATGAACGGTCCACAAATATTTACTAAATTTGAAGAGACAAATAATGATGAAAGTTTATAAAACTAATAATTACGAGTATGATTTGGCCATAGAAGTCGTAAAAAATTTGAAAATATTTTTTTTGCAATTTTTTAATATTTTTTTCTGTGCAAGCATTAATTAATTTGTACATATGTAAATCTGAACCGTCGGATTGAAAATGTGTTGTTTTGATTATCAATGAATATGACAAATGGGTCCCACTTGACACATCAGATATGAATAGCGAAATTTTTGTCAAACAGAGGCGCGCAGTGAAATTTTTGGAAAATATTTCCCCCCTTTCCTATTCTTCTAAGGATTTCACATCCTCTCCGGTACCGTAATAGGGAATCTAATACAATTACTGGATCTGGACTGTTCTTTTTAACTTGGCACAAATCACAAAGCCCAATAATATTGCTACTGCGCTAGCTCGAATCTCAAAGTGGCTGAGAATTAATCCAAACCGTAAAGTGAAGCGAATCTTTTATGGTAATGGAGAGGATACTTGTCCATTCTCTAAGTCCCAGTTGAGGCGCGCAATGAAAATTTTGTCAAAATCTTTTTCCCTCTTCAATTGCGATCCCTAAAATTCCCCAAGTCCTTCAATTTCAATAGCGTAACCTTCCTATTCTCTAAGTCCGTAACCTAATCCCCACCAGCGAGGCAGCGAAGCGACAAGGCGCCCCCCACCCCACCCCGCAGACGCGCCGCACACGGCGTACTCAGCGATCCTCGCTCCGGCCTCCGCCTCCTTGGTCCTAGGTTTTTGCTCTTCTCCAAGGTTTTCTCTTTCTAACTCCCTCTCTCTCTCTCTCTTCTCTGACCCTCATTCTCCAAGGTTTCTGATGCTTTTGGTAACTATTTATGGATTTTGTAAGTTCACAATCAATTTATTACATGGTACCTGAACTGTTGTACTGAGTTCACCGTTTAACTTTTAACTGCTTGTTCTACTACATGACTTGCAAGATATGTTTCTCTAAAGAGCTTTCTACTCTTAATTCGTAGTCTTACTAAATATTTGCACATTACAATTGAACTTTTGTTTGAGCCTCAAAAGGTGCATGTAACCAAGATTCATTTTTCTTGTGGTGTATTGCACAGTGGCTCAAGGATGTTCTGAAGGCTAGTAGGCTTGAAACGAAATCACCAAAGAACCCGCATCAAATACCGTAAGTAATCCATTTCATCATTTAATTGAATACATTAATGCATTAAAGGTGTTTGATGAAATGCTCAAACCAAAATTAGATTTTAGATGAGGGTAGTGGAGTTGTCAATGATTGTGTTTAGTTGAATATTGTCACTGAACTTTCTATTTGATTCTATCAAGGGTTTTATAATTGCCTTTATCTGTGTGAAAGAGATATTGCAGTTGAATATTATGTATGATTTTCAAAAGGCCCTTCATTAAACGGTGGAATCAGAGCTTAACAATGACCAAGCACACCAAATTGGAGAAATTAGTTAATAATAAAGGCTTGGTGCAACATGAACACTTGATCTCATACTGCCTAAACCACAAATTGCAATATAAAATCCTTGATAGAAACAAACAGAAAGTTCAGTGACAATATTCAACTAAACCCTTAAATTTGCTAATTAATATCATTATTTCAGTTTTGATATGAGACATACGGGGATGCAGGTTAGAAAAATGACAATAGTCTGTTCTTGGACTGATATGTCTATTATATTTCATGAGATCTTATTAGTAACTATGCACATACATATAAGTAAACTGAGTTTGATAAAACAGTGGACATACATGTGAAATATATATAAAAAAAAGTTACTTTACAAAACTATTATGGGAATAGCCCACTGTTTCAGTACATTCACACTATAATTTTGTAAATAAAGAAAAAAAAGGATTAATATGTAAATATTCTGAAATAAGAATGCAAGGATCAAAATGAGTATGTCTCAGGAGAGCATTCAATGATTTTTCAAGTATTAGCTAGGGTATTTACAGCTTCTATAAACAAGACATAAATAAAAAAATATAATAAAAAAATAATAATAGATGTCATTTTATCACTAAATGGGGTTATAAATAAATTGAATGGGTTTGAATGGGGAAATAACTAATTTAAAGTTTTGATGGGTAAATATCTAAATTGATGAAGGAGGAAACGGGGCAGTACTACGAGCTAGCCGACGCTAGTCACTTCTAAGCACGCAGTTGTGCGACGGTTCAGTTTCCCATCAACTCCGAGCTCAAGGTAATTAATCTCACTAATTAACAATCTGAATTTTTTCCTACTTTGCTTTCGTTTGTGTGGGAAATATCTGGAGTCATTGTGCTTGTTATTCCAAGCTTGTGGATGAATTTAGTTGTTGAGCCATCTCCTAAATTAGATTTTCGTTTATGCAATTACTTCTTTGATTTAGTTATTTAGGCATAAATTGGTCATGCTTTATCTGTACACATTCATGTTTGTGTCTAATAAATAGCTGTGAATAGTTGATAATCAGGTATGTAGTATTTACTAAGAGTAGTTAAACATTTTTTATTGTATTCTCTATTATATGTTTCCTTTTTTATCTAGTTATATAGTATGCACTATTGTTTTTTTATAGATTTTGGCTCTTCTATAGTTTGTATGGGAGTTTTGGATGTTGTAATTTATCAACTTTTAGGGGGGGTTTCTATAAAATTGGAAGTAGTTTGCTCCAGCCACATTGTCAGCTTCAATGGGTTTCTCTGGTACTGCTGTAAAAAACATACATAGGGTTGGTGTTAGATTTGTTAATTTTGGTTGTTATTTTATTTTATTACCATTGAAGACTTTTGACTTATCAAATTGAAAATTGAGTAATTTGTACTCTCAATGTGTATTTATTGGTTCCGGGCATACAATTAGAGATTGGGATAGGAGTGGATTAGCGAATGTATTTACTGGTACTGGATGAAGAGAATGGTACTTAAGTGTCACTTTGTTCTTTTAATCTTTTTTAATTATATGTCTTAAGGGCACAAAAGTCATTTTTATTCAAATGAAATCATTTCTCTTTTATCATGTGTATATTTCAATCAATTAACAGTAAATAATTGAATTCTTCTCTATATTTATTCCGATCAACAAAATTCAATTAGAAATCATCTCTATTGAACTCTAGCAACCTCATGGTTCCGCTCAGACCCTAATGGTCATTTTAAATGCACATATTAGGTATTGGGATGTGGATTGGAACTATTATGGATCCAACAATGCTGCTGTCATGGACATGTAAGTAATTTTGTCAAAAATATTTGCTATATCTTAACATGTGTACTGCCAGCACAATGTGAAAATTAATTGATATTATTCCAATATATATATATATATATATATATATATATATATATATGCTTGGTGGGTATATGCAAATTAATAATAACAAGTATGCAATAATACTCTCAAGATTAACTTGTAAATATTGGTTTGTACTAGATTTCACTACATGGCAATATCTTATAACAGTAGAAGGAAATGCCATCTAAAAGAGATGAGACCATCTGAAAAGGATTACTTGTCGGAGGTAATGAATTCATTTCTTGCTGTCATTTTACCAAGTCGAATGTAGATGTAAGTTATGGCTATCATTTTATGTGGTGAAGTCATACTTTTTTACAGTTTGTAGAGTGTGGGAAGCAAAAGCACGACAAGCTAATAGTGATATTAAATTGGTCCTAATTCGGATTGGTGTTGCGCTTGGCAAGGATGGCGGTGCTTTAGATTTTTACTATCTAAATATTATATTGTATTACCTTTTAGTATTCTTAACTAAGAATATCAAATTATTGTTGTAATGCATTGTGGTATTTTGGTACAATGTGTGATAATTATACTATATTGATTAATGTTTATTGCATGCTTGCGATATGTATATCAATGTGTTTATGTTTATTTGATTCAATGGGAAATGGGGAATGTAAAAGAGTATCGGGTTGGTACGGGGAGGATTGTAGAATGGGGGCATGCTGATATGATGCAATTTATGGTTATTATTTGCATGGGGCCCATGTAAAAAACCAGGTGGGGCCCACGGCCTCTATCCATGCAAATAAACAAGTGGGACCCACATGATTTATCCTTGGAAATACTCACGTGGGGTCCACGCTCCTATCCTTGCAAATACCAAGATGGGACCCATACTTCTATCCTTGCAAATACTCAAAGGATATCCTTGCAAATACATAGATGGGACCCACAGTCCTATCCTTGCAAATACTTAGATGGGTCCCACGTTTCTATCCTTGCAAATAATAAGATGGGTCCCACGTTTCTATCCTTGCAAATACTCCAGCCAGGCTCTAACCCTGAAAGTTTTTACATGCGCAGTTGTTTCATGGGGAATCGCATGCAAAAGGCCGGGAAAAGGTATTTACATGCGTGTCCATGGAAATACTGAGTATTTACAACGGGGGTATAACCATGGGTAGTATTAACATGCATTGGCGCATGCAACAAGCGTTTTTGGGGCTTGTTGCATGCGTATGCGCATGCAACAAGCCATTTTCAGACCCATGCTACAAACGAAAATTCTGGTAGTGTCAGCAATTTAATTAAAATGGGAGTCACTGATAATGGAGTTTGCGACTTAAAAAAATTCCATTACCATTAGATCGTTGAACTACTAAGATTGGGACCCGCGTATTCAGGAGAAGAACTGGAGGCGTGCGGGAGCAAAGCAGCTGAAGGTATAATTAATTTGGTTCTCTCCAATATCATATGATAAATTTATAAAACAATCATATACAATTAGTTAGCATTATTTAATATCCATTTCCACGGATATATATTGTATAAATCATATGAAATTACCACATATAAATATATAGTTGGGTTCTTATCACGCGTTTATTATTAGTTGGCATGCATAATTCATGTGCACATACTGGATGCTTTTAGGAACACATTTTGTTGCACAACATATTCGTCTCTGAGCATAATAGCTGAGTATAGTTAAGGTCATTGATTCTGTTATGATCAAACACTAAAGTTACATGTATGTTTTTCCGTTCATTGTTTTGACATCAGAAATGTTATTGTCAAGTAATAACTATATATTTTATACCATTATTTATAATAAACATGTGTACATTTGGTTCCTCTTATTTATTAGATAGCTAACAGCCTAACAGCAGAAACAAATACTTTTGATGGAACAATCTTCTATACATACGTTGGTGCTTGAATCTATCAGATTGGATGCGGGTTTATACAAGTTCTATATTAAGAATGGGCCATGCTCATTATTAAAAAGGATTAATTAATTATGTAGAAATACAAAATACCAACCTGGTTCAATTCCATCAGTGTTTTGTGAGTTGAGAAGATATATATAGTCATATTTTAATTTGAAAGAAAATTGCGATTTCAATATATGATTGTTGTTTATTTTGTTTATGTTATTTATGGTCTTGAACTTGACACTCTCTCACTTTAGTGATGTTGTAATTATGTATTTTAACAATCATTGGGATTGTTTAGTAATGTATTATATAGGACAATTTTATGCATAAGTATCAAAGTAGTGTGTATTTTATAAGGTAAAATTGATGTTATATTATGTTAGTATGTATATTAACTTTTGATATTAATAATTAAAAAAATTAAAACTAGAAAAAAATGATTCTATAGAATGATAATTGCTAAAGAGTGAGGATAATTGCATGGTAATATGCATATTACGGATCAATCTGTGCTATGGATTCATATCTCTATTTTTAAAGTTCAACTAGTCGATCAGAACCATTAAACATGTTCTCTATATGAAAACGTATTTGCACACACAATTTTATATTTTTTTAGAATTTTTTTACTATTTTTTAGATATGTAGAATTTTTCAAATCAAGTGATTCTCTATCTAAAAAAATAGTAAAAAATAAAAAATGTAAAATTTGATTTGCAAGTACATTTTCATAGAGATCATGTTGAACGTTTCCATCGACTGTTTGAACAATATAAGAAGAAATATGAGTCCATAGTGCATACCACTGTGTAATATGTATATTAGGGTTTAGGGTTTAGATTTTAGAGTTTGTAGTTCAACCATGGTAATAAATAATTTGTAGTTCAAGAAATGAAATTTACAGTTCAAGCATGCTGATAAATCATTTGTAGTTCAAACACTCCTTGTTCAACAATAAAATTTCATGTTTTGCATCAAAACCAATCTCAGTTATTTGTCCACAAATTTACATAAACATAAATGTAGATCAAAAGTTATTACATATCGAGTTTTACAACCTCAATTTTAAAATAAAAGCATAGAGAAACGTAGTACCAAGGCTCTCAATGGCTTCAATTGAATTAAAACCAACTTGAAAAACTTGTTCTATTTGATTGCTGCAGTGATTTTGATTATTGAGTGAGGCTATGGTACTATGCATAGTGTATATTGGTGTACTATGAATTATTTTAAAAGGTTCATACATATCAATATATTAATTTTCAAAATTCAAACAATTAATTGATCTGAGTCATTCAAAATAATCTCCATATAAAAATATTTTTGTAAATAAAAAGTATTACGGTTTTTAGAAACTTTTTACTATTCTTTAGAGTTGTAGAAAATCATTTGATCTAAAGATTCTAGACTATTCAAAATAGTGATTTTCTACCTATTTAAAAATATAGTAAAAAAAATCTAAACAATATATGTAAACTTTAATCCTATCAGAATCCGCACGAATATTAAAGAAGTCATGTGAATTCTTGTCACACCCCCGGACAACCCGCCGCGCATTTAAACGCAAGGCGTTAAACACATCACATACATTATCAATAATACAACCAACAAGCCACTATATTAAACATCAAAGGAGTTCACAAAACAAATAAAAAGGGAAAATATGCCAGACATGGCTAGTCAAACAGTTACCGCCATGTCTACACCATATATAGTTCATACAAATGTAAATTTAAAGCAAATAGTGGCTACTTTAAGAACTTCCGCTAATTTCCTCACTCTCGGCCTTCCTCCATGTCTTCTTCTCCATTTCCTGGAACTCACATAAAAGGTGGTGCGGTGAGAGATCGAACTATCTCTCAGTGTGGGATTTAGTTCCAGCCCGGTGTTTTTACAAATCAATGCATTTGATATCCCAAATAACAATAAAGTAAAGATTTTAAAATTTCCCCCAATTTTCCTATCAATTCAGATATGCAATCATTTCAAAACCATTTTCAATCTCAAACTCGCTTCCTTTCTTAAAAAAAAACTTTCACAATCTGGACCGCCACGCACGGACGATCCAGCCTTTCCTATTCAATCACATTTAAAGTTTTGAAATTCCACACTCTGGGAATCCATGCCCGTACATGAAAACCCGGCGAATCGCCACACAAGGACGACCCGTTCAATCACACTCTAGATGGGCCATTGCGGGGACCCATCCGGCGAACCGCCACACAAGGACGACCCGTTCTGTTCACATTTCACACTCTGGGGGTCTGTCACACACGGACAGCCTGATTTTCAAAACACATGCTGAGCCGCCTCACACGGACGGCCCTAATTTAAAGAAAAACAAATCATTTACTTTCCCCATCCCCAGTTCACATTCACAATTCCTGTCAATTCAATTCCATGCACCAAGAACTCCTATCATGCAATTCTAACAAAATCAAATGAATGTTCGACATCCACAACATGCAGTTTATCTACCAGATTTGAAAAAGGATTTCTTACCTCAATCCACGCATTTGTATATTATTTGTAAAACAAGACCAGGAACCCGCACCTGTATTCTTAGTGACCTCGCGTGTGTCGGGATCTCGCGTGTTCTCAGCGTCTCCTAGAACCTCGCGGTTTGCTCCTAAGTTTGTAAACGCTTGATTAGGTTCTTATTTCTATTTGTATTTAAATCAATTGTCATCTAACAACTTAAAAGAGAAAATCATTTAATGGGTTAATGAGCTTCGGGTCTAGGGTTAGGGTTAATGGGTTTCGGTTTCGGGTTAGTGGATGTATGGATTTCGGCTAGGGTTAGGGTTTCGACTGAGTAGGTACGGCCTGGTCTGACCTAGTTGGTACGGCCTGGTCTGACCTAGGTAGGTACGGCCTAGCCGCACGGCCTGGTACGGGCCGTACCTAACTTAGGGTTTTAGGGTTTTAGGGTTTGGTCGGCCAAGATAAAAAAAAAGAGAGAGAGTGTCGGCCAACAAAGGAAAAGGGAGGGGGAGAGGCCAGAGGGTTGCGGCTAGGGGTTCCCCTCGGGTCAGCGGCAGCCAAGGGAAAGGAGAGGCGATAGAGGGAGAGGAAGGGATGGGGTTCGGTTGGGGTAGAGAGAGAGGGCAGCGGCAAGGAAGGAGGCCGCCGGTTTGGTGGTGATTGGCCTTTTGGCCGGCGGCAGCCAAAGAGGGAAAGGGGGCGGAAAAGGAGAAAGAAAAAGAAAGAGAGAAAGAGAGGGAGAGAAAGAAAACTTACAGAACTTGAGAAGAAAGGTTGGCTGTATAATTCAGAACTTGAGAAGAGGGATAGGTTATATGGTGGGGTTTGGGCTGAATTTAGGTTTGCATTTTTCTA
Source organism: Carex myosuroides (assembly GCA_028015225.1). Lineage (NCBI taxonomy): Eukaryota > Viridiplantae > Streptophyta > Magnoliopsida > Poales > Cyperaceae > Carex > Carex myosuroides. The sequence goes on from CM051465.1 coordinate 12,218,442, forward strand.
ATTTGGGCTTACTAATTGGGTTAAGCCATATATAATTAAGATTATATGCAGAGTTTAGATATAACTTCATGTAAATTTATAAAACGTTTTGCTATTTATTTGATTGTCTTTTTATAAATTATTTTTCTGAACTATATATTATTCTTATTTTTATTTTGTTCTAAATTGGATTCTAATTTTAAAATATACCCGGATTCGGAAGCGTTACATCCTCCCCCCCTTGGAAATCCTGTTCAGTCCTCTGAACAGCCTCGGCACCTATGTCTTCGAACAATTCTAGGTATGTGGCACGCATCGTTTCCTCCATTTCCCAAGTTGCTTCTCGGCTGGTGTGTCGTCCCCATTGTACTAATACCTGTCTAATGGTCTTTCGCCGGAGACTTATTTCTTTGGTGTCCAGTATTTTCATGGGTCGCTCTTCATACACCAAGGTTTCATCTAACCCCAGATTTGAAAAATCGAGGATGTGGGAGGGGTCTCGGATATATTTCCGTAGTTGAGATACGTGGAAGACTGGGTGTACTTTATCTAGGGTTGGAGGTAGCGCCAGTTCATATGCAAGTGGTCCGATTCTTCTAAGAATTTCAAATGGCCCCACATATCTAGGACTCAGTTTTCCTGTTACGCCAAAACGTCTCACTCCCCTCCTTGGAGAGACTTTCAACCAAACATGATCTCCGGTTTCGAACTCTAGTGGTCGTCTCCTCAAGTCTGCATACTTTTTCTGTCTGTCTCGAGCAGTGTCTAGTCGGTTTAGAATCAGTTGGGTTCTATCCGCGCAATCTTTTACCATTTCTGGCCCTGTTGGCAGTTGTTCCCCGTTGTTTCCCCACCACAAGGGGGTCTTCCAACGATGCCCACACCAAGCTTCAGATGGTGCCATGTCGATACTGGCATGGTAACTATTGTTGTATGCGAACTCGGCCATTGTCAAATGATCAGCCCATGATCCTTGGAAGTTGATGGCACACGCCCTTAGCATGTCCTCTAAAGTTTGGATTGTTCGTTCTGACTGGCCGTCCGTCTGAGGGTGATGAGCGGTACTGAAATTGAGTCGGGTTCCCATTGCCTCTTGAAAGCTTTTCCAGAAATGCGAGGTGAACCGCGTATCCCGGTCCGATATGATAGTTTCAGGAACTCCATGATATTTGAACTGATACTGAAGAAATAATTCTGCTAATTCCCCACCCGATGTAGGGGTTCACAGTGGTATAAAGTGGGCTACCTTGGTTAGTGTGTCTACAATGACCCAGATTGAGTCATACCTCTTTTGGGTGCGCGGTAACCCCGTGATGAAGTCCATAGTAATAATCTGGAACTTCATTTGTGCTCTGGAGTTTGGATATAACAATCCCGCTATCTTTCTCCGTTCGGCTTTTACTTGTTGGCAGGTGATGCACCTAGCCACGAATTCTGACACGTCTTTCTTCATGTTGGGCCACCAAAATTGGGCACGAAGATCCTTATACATCTTCACCTCTCCTGGGTGGATGGTATATCCCGACTCGTGAGCTTCTTGCAGAATTTCCTTTCTCAGTCCCCCCTGTTCTGGCACACACACCCGCTGGTTGAAATAGAGGAGTCCGTCCTCGTTTTCCTTGAAGGTCGACGTTGGATTGGTACGGGCCAATTCCCGGTATCTTTGGTGAAACTCGTCGTCTTGGCCCGCGTCCCGTATTCGAGACTTTAATTCCGGTTGTACCGATATGGCTGCCAGGGTAAGTACCGCATTCGTCGAGTCTCCTTTGGTGTTGGTTTGCTCTTGGATCCAGTTGGTGGATACACACACTCCCAAATTCATGTGTCGCATCTCCTTGATCAATTCTGTTTCTTGGGTTATGACTTCTGCCAAATTTGTCGCCCCCTTCCTACTGAGTGCGTCTGCCACCACATTTGCCTTCCCGGCCAGGTATTGTATATCTAAATCATAGTCCTTCATCAGTTCCAGCCACCTCCTTTGTCTCATGTTCAATTCTTTCTGGGTAAACACATACTTCAAGCTTTGGTGGTCCGTGAATACTCGGCATTTCGCCCCATAAAGGTAGTGTCTCCATGCCTTGAGTGCGAAAATTACTGCTGCCAATTCTAAGTCGTGTGTAGGATAGTTCTGTTCATGATTCTTCAATTGTCGTGACCCGTAAGCAATTACTCGTCCATCTTGCATGAGTACACATCCTAGGCCGTTCCTTGACGCGTCGGTATACACCGTGAACTCTTGATCTGGTTTCGGCAATGTTAATACTGGGGCACTGGTTAGTAGTTTCTTCAAAGTTTGGAAACTCTCTTCCTGACTCTCCGTCCATTTGAAAGTAGTCCCTTTGTGTAGAAGCTGGGTCATGGGTCGGGCTGTCTTTGAGTACCCGGGAACGAAACGCCTGTAGTATCCCGCTAACCCTAGGAAACTGCGTATATCTGTTACATTCTTGGGTTGATTCCATTCTACCACTGCTTTGATTTTATCTGGGTCTACCCGGATACCTTCCCCCGTCACTACATGTCCCAAAAATTTAACCTCTTTCATCCAAAATTCACACTTAGAGAATTTGGCGTACAACTGGTGTTCCCGTAGTCTTTGTAACACTGTACGCAGGTCCTCGGCATGATCTTCTTCCCTTTTTGAATAAATCAGAATGTCATCTATAAAGACAATGACGCAGCAATCAAGTAAGTCGTGGAACACTCGGTTCATCAAATCCATGAATGCCGCAGGAGCATTGGTTAACCCAAATGGCATGACAGTGAATTCATAGTGCCCGTAACGGGTACGGAATGCTGATTTCTCTACATCTTGCGGTTGAATCTTCAACTGATGGTACCCTGATCTCAAATCGATCTTGGAATAAACGGCCGCACCTTGGAGTTGATCGAATAGGTCTTCAATTCGTGGAAGAGGGTATTTGTTTTTGATCGTGACCTTATTTAACTCTCGGTAGTCGATGCAGAGTCTCATACTACCGTCCTTCTTCCTGACGAACAGTACTGGTGCGCCCCACGGCGATGTGCTTGGCCGTACAAATCCCAATTCTAAGAGTTCTTCTAACTGAACTTTCAGTTCCTTAAGTTCTGCCGGTGCCATCCGGTACGGGGCCTTAGAGATTGGACGGGTACCAGGGAGTATGCCTATGTGGAATTCAATTTCCCGATCTGGGGGTATTCCTGGTAACTCCTCCGGGAATACATCGATATACTCCGAGACTATAGGTACTGACGTTATCTCGGGTTTTTTCGTCTCGAGTTGCATCATGGTGACTATAAAGGCGGGGCTACCGCTATTGATGAGTCTTCTTGCTTGGTTGGCAGATATTGTCGGAGTTCCGCCTCCTCGTTTCTTGAGTCGGACCGAGAGGTCATGGAGGCCTGGCCTGTTAATGACCATCCTCCCTTTCAGGCAGTCAACCGTCACACCGTTTCGAGTGAGCCACTCAAGACCCAACATTAAATCATAGAGACCCGTCTTAGAGACTATGGGGTTTATCGGGAATTCCCTCCCCGCTATTTGGAGTTTCAACCCTACACTTCGAAGTTCTGGGGTGGTATATTGTACGGCAGGGGTACTTATATTCAATACTTTACCAGAGTCTCGAGTTGGTACACCGTGTTTTTCTACCCACTCCTTTGCTATAACTGAATGACTACAACCAGTGTCTATAAGTACGAAAACAGGAATTCCAGATAGTTCAAACATACCAGTCAGAAGATCAGTGGACACGTCTTCTCCTTCGTACTCTTCGATAGTCGGTGTTCCCCCCATCTCACAGTTGTACTGCTCATGCGCATGCATCCCCACTCTTTGGTTTCCTTGGTTCCCGCTGCGGTTGTTGTTGGGAGGGTTGTAGCCACCGGTCCCTCTGCCAAGTGGTGCTCGTGTGGGTGGACCCGTATTTCCCACTTGCTGCCCGGAATAACCTCGCGGAGCTGGGCAGTCCTTGATGAAATGTCCCGGTTTGTTACACCTGTGACACACCCCCAAACGGAAGCTGCATTGATCAGGTGAATGATTTCGGCCACAGTAGTTGCACGGGGGTGTTGGATTAGACTGGTAATTAGGCCGGTTATCCCCGTAATTATTTCTGTTCGGGGCCGGTCTCATGGGTCCATCTATCTTGGGTCGCACATTTCTCGATCCCCCGGCTTGGCTGATGCGCCCGTCATACGACTCCGCGGTGCTTGCTCTTAACATTAAATCCGACAGTTGGTTGGTTCCCGGAATGTCAATGATCTGAGCAAGACGGGGGTTCAGTCCCCCGAGGTATTGTTGTCTGAGGCGGAATTCATCTCTCACGATATCGGGTGCATATCTCATTAGGTTCTCAAACTTGGAGTTATACTCCACTACTAAGCTGTTCCCCTGTTTCAAGCTTGTAAACCGTTGTCGGAGTGCCTCTCTTGACATGGTGTCCATATAGCAGTGTTCGAACTGCCTTTCGAACTCAGTCCACCCCTTCGCATCAGCGGTTTCACCCCACCCACGTTTCACCTCTTGCCACCAAAATCGAGCATGACCCTCCAGCAATTGAGTAGCTAGCTCTACCCGGTGTTCCTCAGGGGCTCTCAAGATTTGAAGTTTATCCTTGATATTTGCGACCCAGTTCTCTGCTGCGGCAAAGTCACCTGTCCCATCGAAGGTCGGGGGGCGCAATGAGGTGAACGATCGGTAGTATTCAAAGAACGTGTCGGCCTCTCTAGGCTGTCGCTGTTCATATTCCATGGCTACCCTGGTCACTCGCTCTAGTCCTTGCAGTAGGGCATTCAGCTGAGGGTTCTCGAGTGGAATTCTAGTGTCGCCATCTGCGTCGCTCGTGTTTGAGTTAGTCCTGGTTCCTTTCGCCATCTCTGACTTCGCTGCGCAAAGGGTGCTCGATGTGAGTTTTTTTTTTTTTTTTTTTATACGTATGTACTTGCATCATTATTAGTTACAGAGTTCATCGTATGCCTTATGGTTATTCAAGTCAAAGCAAATAGACGCAATTTAGAGAAGGAATTTAAGATTGCGAATCGAACTTTAAATTTCTTTAGATTCTAACTGCTCATTTAAAACATTCAACAGAATTTAAGATACATGTGAGGTTTATAACTACATCATTTCTTTTTCCCTAAAGTGCCTTAATCGGTCTCAAAATATCCCTTAAGTATGTCTTTCCTAACGTGATACGTCCAGTCGTTCCGAACTTCTGACATTGTGAATGGTTCTGCTTCCATTTCCGCTCTTATAGCTGGGTCTTCTTCTTCCTTCTGGGGTTTTTCCCCGATGAGCTTGCTCTTATTTCCCGATATTCTCCGCATTTCTGCTCTGACTGGTTGTTCGTGAGGCGGCCAGAACACTAAGCTGCGGTGCGCGCAGTCTATCAGCACGTGGTGCTCCTTGAGCCAGTCCATTCCTAAGACCATTTCGTATGCTCCGGTGTCAGCCACGATTGGGTCCACTCGCCATTTTCCATTCTGCGTGTTCACATGAAGGTCCGGACAGTATCGCTCTTCCACGCTATGTTCGAGCCCTGCGAAGAAACGGCGTCTTCCGGTATTCTTCACCCTGAATCCGCTAGCCTCCACTACGTGTGGCGAGATGACGGAGTAAGGACAATTGACGGAGATTGCAGTATTGACAGTGATTCCGGACAAGTCGACCCATCCGACCATTTCCTTGACCTTTGCGGTGGCTGAGAACGTCCGTAGCCAAGTGGGCTGTCCGTTAAATTGATTTGCCATCTAGGAAAAGGATCTATTTTGCTTATCTTCTACAAAATTTAATTGGTTCAATAATCCAAGGAGAATATGTTTGTTATTTTTCAAAATAAGTTGTACCGTTATTACAAGGGCATAATCCGTCACTAATATATATACCTTTGTTACTAATGGTACGCTCGGTCCACATAGTTTAGTCTATGACCTAAACGTCGCATCCTATTGCTAACGCTCTCTTAGCGGAAGTTTATTGATATTGTATGTGCTGGCTCTGATACCAACTAAGTTGTCACACCCCCGGACAACCCGCCGCGCATTTAAACGCAAGGCGTTAAACACATCACATACATTATCAATAATACAACCAACAAGCCACTATATTAAACATCAAAGGAGTTCACAAAACAAATAAAAAGGGAAAATATGTCAGACATGGCTAGTCAAACAGTTACCGCCATGTCTACACCATATATAGTTCATACAAATGTAAATTTAAAGCAAATAGTGGCTACTTTAAGAACTTCCGCTAATTTCCTCACTCTCGGCCTTCCTCCATGTCTTCTTCTCCATTTCCTGGAACTCACATAAAAGGTGGTGCGGTGAGAGATCGAACTATCTCTCAGTGTGGGATTTAGTTCCAGCCCGGTGTTTTTACAAATCAATGCATTTGATATCCCAAATAACAATAAAGTAAAGATTTTAAAATTTCCCCCAATTTTCCTATCAATTCAGATATGCAATCATTTCAAAACCATTTTCAATCTCAAACTCGCTTCCTTTCTTAAAAAAAAACTTTCACAATCTGGACCGCCACGCACGGACGATCCAGCCTTTCCTATTCAATCACATTTAAAGTTTTGAAATTCCACACTCTGGGAATCCATGCCCGTACATGAAAACCCGGCGAATCGCCACACAAGGACGACCCGTTCAATCACACTCTAGATGGGCCATTGCGGGGACCCATCCGGCGAACCGCCACACAAGGACGACCCGTTCTGTTCACATTTCACACTCTGGGGGTCTGTCACACACGGACAGCCTGATTTTCAAAACACATGCTGAGCCGCCTCACACGGACGGCCCTAATTTAAAGAAAAACAAATCATTTACTTTCCCCATCCCCAGTTCACATTCACAATTCCTGTCAATTCAATTCCATGCACCAAGAACTCCTATCATGCAATTCTAACAAAATCAAACGAATGTTCGACATCCACAACATGCAGTTTATCTACCAGATTTGAAAAAGGATTTCTTACCTCAATCCACGCATTTGTATATTATTTGTAAAACAAGACCAGGAACCCGCACCTGTATTCTTAGTGACCTCGCGTGTGTCGGGATCTCGCGTGTTCTCAGCGTCTCCTAGAACCTCGCGGTTTGCTCCTAAGTTTGTAAACGCTTGATTAGGTTCTTATTTCTATTTGTATTTAAATCAATTGTCATCTAACAACTTAAAAGAGAAAATCATTTAATGGGTTAATGAGCTTCGGGTCTAGGGTTAGGGTTAATGGGTTTCGGTTTCGGGTTAGTGGATGTATGGATTTCGGCTAGGGTTAGGGTTTCGACTGAGTAGGTACGGCCTGGTCTGACCTAGTTGGTACGGCCTGGTCTGACCTAGGTAGGTACGGCCTAGCCGCACAGCCTGGTACGGGCCGTACCTAACTTAGGGTTTTAGGGTTTTAGGGTTTGGTCGGCCAAGATAAAAAAAAAGAGAGAGAGTGTCGGCCAACAAAGGAAAAGGGAGGGGGAGAGGCCAGAGGGTTGCGGCTAGGGGTTCCCCTCGGGTCAGCGGCAGCCAAGGGAAAGGAGAGGCGATAGAGGGAGAGGAAGGGATGGGGTTCGGTTGGGGTAGAGAGAGAGGGCAGCGGCAAGGAAGGAGGCCGCCGGTTTGGTGGTGATTGGCCTTTTGGCCGGCGGCAGCCAAAGAGGGAAAGGGGGCGGAAAAGGAGAAAGAAAAAGAAAGAGAGAAAGAGAGGGAGAGAAAGAAAACTTACAGAACTTGAGAAGAAAGGTTGGCTGTATAATTCAGAACTTGAGAAGAGGGATAGGTTATATGGTGGGGTTTGGGCTGAATTTAGGTTTGCATTTTTCTAATTTGGGCTTACTAATTGGGTTAAGCCATATATAATTAAGATTATATGCAGAGTTTAGATATAACTTCATGTAAATTTATAAAACGTTTTGCTATTTATTTGATTGTCTTTTTATAAATTATTTTTCTGAACTATATATTATTCTTATTTTTATTTTGTTCTAAATTGGATTCTAATTTTAAAATATACCCGGATTCGGAAGCGTTACAATTCTAATGTGGACCGGATTGGTCTGAATTCTAATCGGACGATCCAGATCCAAACTCAAAATTTGAACAAATGTTTAATTTGTTCTTTCCTAGATTGCCTCTTATGTTGTTTATGAACAAATGTTTTGTTTTGGCCAGTAGATGCCCTTGCTTCATTTGTCGACCTGATTTCAGCATTGATCAGAGAATTTGGAAACGTAAAACCATTTCTTTCCCACCCATGCATTCAATCTCCCCTGATTAGCCAGTAAGTGAGGTATCAACATGACGTGATCTTCTCTATTGCAGTAGAGGCAGTGCATCTGGCCTTGCATCTCAGATTGGAGCATCCAAGATTGCCATATTTCTCCGTAAATCCTCGAGTCTTGTATGTTTGGAAACGTACATTGAAGTTCGGCAATTGCTTTCATGGAATCCAATAGCACTATGCCCGCTCCATTAGAGTTCTTCTTCAATAGCTTATACCCTTCCAAAATTGCCCTTGCCTCAACTAGGCTTGCACTGACAGCTTCTACAGCCCTTGAAATCCATTCAATTACCCCCTCATCTTTAATCAGGTACAACCCAACACCAGCATGTCCTGAAGCAGACCAAGAACCATCAACATAGCATTTGAAAGAGTTTACCTGTGCAGGTCTGTGCTGATCAGTGGCATGTCCCCCTTGCGTCAGTTGTTGTTTGCTGCCATGTGAGATACTTGTACTGTTCAATGGCATCACCTTTATGGCCTGCTCAGTTAGATTGAAATACTCGCAGCACATTTTGAGATTAGGTTGTTGGGAAATCATAAAGGCCAAACAATTACGCCTTGTCTAGAGATCAAACAATTACATCTCATCTAGGGGTCAAACACTTACACCCCGGGAAGGAGAAACAGTTCTCCACCTTAACCTAAGGACCGTCATATGCCAAAGCCGACTCATAAAACATAAATCTTAAGTGCGGAACATAATACCTGATTCCATGAATGTTTCCATGAAATAACTCGATCCTTTGAGAGATCGCCTACCGTCTCCGTGAGCGCGAGACTAGACTCTAATGGCAAGAAGCCCTTCTTGTTGTTTTGTCATATGGTCGTAGGAATAAGTCTTCCAAGACAGCAAGATATGGCCCTTGAGAAATCCTCTCTAAATTTCCTAATGGATTTCTCTTCTCTGTTCTTTGATAGTGCAAGAAGAAGAGAAGGCACACAGAGCTGTATTTTTCTAAAGAGAAAAACGTCTTTTCAATTTCTGTGCTTTTCTGTGTTACCTTGTGCCTTGGGGACCAATCCTTAATATATCTGGTTATCTGTCAAACTGAAAAAGGTATTTTGTGCGACTGCATCAAAAACCGTGCTGTCGCATCAAAATCCGTGCGGTCGCATTGATATCCGTGTGGCCCACACAATCCTCTTAAATGACAGTTTTCTAAATTGCAAATCTCAGAATCAGTCCATCAATGATTTGATATTTGCCTAAATTGTCCTACACATTTATGGACCACATCCTAATAAATATATTGATTGCCTATTACCTTATTTGATCACTTTAATTGACAACCATATATGACAGTAAACAATCCATAATTATATTACATATATGCTCAATGTTGGTATTAAATCTAACGAGGTTGGCAATAATTCGAACATAGGTCTCTTCCCTCCGCAGACTGCATCATTTTGCACCCTCCAAATTGCGAAGATGCTTCTCCTGTTAATTTTTTTGACTGCATTATTTTCTCACGATCTTCATGGATGTAGCTCGAACTCTATGTTACATGTTTTGTCAGTGCCTAAAAATACCTTCTTTTAAAAAGAATAAGATTAAAACATTAGTGAACAAGTAAAACAAAATATTTGTGTAATTATTTAGCTGTTTTTCTGCTACACCCTGTGCTAATGCTGATACCTACTGGCAGCTCTGTTGCTCTATATAGGCTGCAGTACCAGGCTACCAGCTTGTCCTTTTTTATGTTAGTGTAGTGCTCAGAAGTCAAAACCAGAAAGACCTGTCTTGTTAACACAATGTGCTTCAAATTTACATTGTTCAATTATATTTCTTGCACTGTACTCTTTATGTTGGAGATGAGAACTTCGGTATTTTACTTTCTGATGTTATTGTTTGTATTTTATTTTGATAGGCAAATATTTGCTATGGGCATGCTTTGAGCAGATCGATCTGAAAGTGACATATCTGTGAAATTTGCCTTTTCAGCTTGAATATATTATTTGTCATGTGTTTGTTGTTTCATGTGTTAAGAGGGAGCTAGTAATTGTTTTTTTTTTTTTTTGGAATATGTATTGACTGAATAATTTGATCGTTATGTGTTAGTGTTTCGTATGGTCTTTTGTCAATATTTGTTACAGTTGAAATTTAATCCAGGACAAACTTGTGTAGATATCTGGCTTGTTAATAGGACTGCTCCGAGCTGGCTCATGAGCCAATGAGTTGAACAACTCAATAAATTGTATCGAATCAGGCCCTAAACTAAATATAGCCCGAACTCAACTCGACTCATATTTTATCACTCAAACAGGGCCGAGCCCGAACTGAGCCGAGCCGGCTCATGAGCCAAGGAGTCTTCTATTTTATTACTCAAACATTTACGGTTAGGTGGAGAAGAGAAGAGAAGAGTACATTGATCTTCTGCGTCAGCATTTTTGATGGCGTAAAAACAACAACCGATTTGGGGCATGCAGTTAAGAAAATCAATCATAAAATGAAATTTTAATAAAGTTCAGCGATTGCTAAAGATTGCAAAAATATAGTATACAAGATTTTAGAATTGAACAGTAAACGAGTTGAGCTCATGATCCAAAACAGTAAAGGATTTTATAAATGTTTGTTTTTTTAATGCTTGGCATGAGTTGAGCTCGCGAGTTATGGCATGAGTTGAGCTCGCGAGTTATGAGCCGAGTTTGAGCCGAGCTGAAGGCTCAAACTCATTAAATTGAGCCGAGCTTTTTTTTTCAAGATCGAGCCGAGTCCGAGTTGAGACTGTTTAGTTATATGACGAGCTGAGCTGAGTTTTGACTTGAGCTTGACTCATTAGCAGCCCTACTTGTTAATGATGCTTCATAATTTCTTTTTACAAAACTTAGGCATAAATATAACATTTTCTTGTGGTGCTCCATTATTTTACTTAATTGAGAAAAATTAAATCTGAGAAGTGTACATTTGCAAGCTGGTGACTCTTGATTTTGCAACAAGGGGGACAAATGTAGGACAGTAGTACAAAATCAGCCTTGTTAGTAATCTCTCAACGATGCGATTCTGAGGTTTTAGCATTGAGCTGTCTATTTTCCATTTATACTTATGCAACAAGGGTAGCTCAGCCTTTTGTCATTAGGGAAAGAGTGCGCTCATGTGTAATTGAATCTGAAAAAAAAAAAATCCAATAGATGCTAGGAACAATCTTACAGTATTGTCTTACTGAAGGTTGCATAATTGCTGATTTGCGTAAAAGACAAGAGCACACCTCTAAGGAGACGAAGATTTGATAGGGTTGCCTGAATTCGTTCAGATTTTACATCTTAAAATGTGCATATAATTAAGTGTGAAAACTGTCAATACCTGTAGTGTAGTATATTGTACTTGTAAAATTTAATTTATTTCTGGTATGCCTCTGTTGAATTTTCGAGTTTTTACGCTCTTGCATATTTTAACACCGTCTCGTGTGAACTGTACTTTTGGTTTGATAAAATTTCGAGTTGGACTGTTTACGTACCATCCTCAAAAGATGTAAAATGAGTCGGTTGAAATGTCCCATTAATTTTCTTTGCACCAATTATGTCTAATATTTTTATTTTGAAGTTCAAATATCTGACTTGAATCGCTCAACATGATCTACATATTTTAAAGATCAACTTTTATATTTTTTGGAAATTTTTACAGTTCATTTAGATGGTTGCAAAATCACTGTTTGTGAATCATCCAGAAACACTGATTTTGTACCTATCTAAAATAATAGTAAAATAAATTCTATAAAAGATAAAATTTGATTTTCAAACAAATTTTAACATGGAGATCATGTTGAACGATCCGAATTGACTGTTTAAACTTTGAAAACGAAGACAAAAATTAGAATTTAATTATACTCATGTAAAATTCCCCCACGTAAAATTGTTGATTCATACTATGCATGTCTAGAGCCGATTGGACTTAAACCCGATGCCCAAACCGAACCTACTCCGTTCTCATAGTTATTAGTTAACAACAATATTTCGGAGGTCATGGAACAAAAGAGCATACATATGTATGTTTATGTTTGGTCCAGTATTATAAAAAATGACTGTTTAAGCTGATTAATTATTAGCGGTGATCAAACCGTCACGGATTTTCTCAATTAATCGGCTGATTATTTTCCATTATGACCGAATATTTATAATTAATTACTTGACATTACTCTATCTGTCCGACGAGCACATATTGTTATTTATAACAATGGTTTGGTCATAACATAATTAATGACCTTACACTCAACTAGTATGCTGACAGACCTTCTAAAAGCAAATATGTTGTGCAACAAAACGAGTTCCTAAATACATACAATTAATATGAGCACATGAACTATGCATGCCTATGAAACGCGTGATCAGATTCATATTATCATTTATATATATAATAACTTAAATAATATAATTTATATATGAGGAGGGTTCAAATGCACCCAAATGCACCCAATTCTTTATCTCCTTTATCTCTATTTTTAAAGTTTGAACAGTCGATCCAAACCGCTCAACATGATCTTCATAATAAATTATGCTTGGAGACCAAATTTTATATTTTTTAGAATTTGTTTACTATTTTTTAAGATAGGTACAAAATCATTGTTTAAGGAGATTCTGGACCATCCGATAAAGTGATTTTGTATCTATCATAAAAAATAGTAAAAAAATTCTAAAAAATATAAAATTTGGTCTCCAAGCATAATTTATTATGAAGATCATGTTGAGCGGTTTGGATCGACTGTTCAGACTTAAAAAATAGAGATAAAGAAGATGGTGCATTTGGGAGCATAGAAATTTGGGTGCATTTGAACCCTCCTCTTTATATATACACTAATATCCGTGGAGATGATGAATATTAATAAAGCTAACTATATATACTTTGTTTCATACTTTTATAATTAGTTTATAAATTTGTTCTATATGATGTTGGAGATAACTGATTATAAATTTGTCCAAACAGGAAGAAGCCAACGTTTGTAACTATTTATATTTGATAGGATATGACTCAAATTTTAGTAGAGAATAAACCAACTCATAGAAAAATAAATATGTCCCGAAATTATTGAATTTTAGATAACGAGTTTAATTTGACAGTCGGTCCAAAATAAATGAGGGAAATGTGGGGTTTTTAATTAAACTTTAAAACATGGAAGTTGATTTATTTTTTATTTTTATTTATTTGAATTACTACAAAACAATGTTTGATTAATATTTAGAATATATATAATATTGTTTAATAATTGTTTTATAAATTTCCTATATATGATGTTAGAGATGACTGATTATAAATTCTTGTATTTTAATTTTCTTTTAAATAAATTATTTTTTCGATGAAACATAATTTGGAATCAAATTTCCAACAAATTTTATTATCGAAATAAGATGGTGAATGGAAACAGAGTTCACTTAATATAATTTTAGAAATATGAAATTAAATGCTGAAATCTAACATCAAGACAAGAAATTAACGAGAATTATTTTGTCTCCTATTATAAATAAAATAAATTTAATATTGGATATATTTTATGGTTATGTTGATATTACATAATAATCTTTTTGTTTTGAATTTAAAAAAATATAGAAAAATTATACTACTACGAAATATATAATATGAATTAGCTTGAGTTGTGGAAACTTTTCTAAATTGTTTAAATTTAAAATTGAACATTAAAATTAGTACTATGTATATTATTTATATTATTGTATAAAAACCTATAGTTTATCCATTATTATGGTTGCAGTTTTTTTTCAATTATTTAAAGAAAAATAATTTTAGTTTATGAATTTTTTAAGCAATAGATTTCAATAGTCAAAGTATTTGTTATTTCATGTTTAATATTAATTTTGTGATGCAAGAAAATCTATGTATATTTTTTTTAAGTTTCAAAGTTCTAAAATAATTAAAAAATTATTAATATTTGTTTACTAGTTTTGATTTTTTTTTTTTGAGAAAAAACCCGGAGTTTTGAATATATGTGTCTGATACTCATCAAGTATTTTTTTTCCTTTGTTATAAAAATGGTCTCGATGGATCACAGATTCCGTTGCAAATGAAATCATGTAATTATAAAATTTTAAAGTACAAAATAATATGTCTCTCTGCCTAGCCTCGTACTGCACAGATTCCGTTGAGTATGATTCATATAAAATGTGTGTATTACTGTATTCTAAACTATAAGTTAAAACAAAACAAAAAGAGAAATCTATGACTTCTATTATTAATCAGATGGAGAAAAATTAATTGAGTTTATACAGTAATTGTTAAAAAAACTATCAAATTACATGCTCTGTATTTTCAAGCTAGAAAACATGGAAATCATAACAATGAATTAGGAAAATGTGAACGAGATCTAGATCATTTTCGATAAATGATAAAAAAATTGGTGCGACCGATTTGATCCAACGGAGCAAGTTGGGTCTATAATTAAGAGGACATTTATGGTACTAGATTTTCATTATCTTCTAGCAAGAAAAATGTCCTGGATCTCAATTTAGTTCCATTATTTATTTATTTTATTGCATTCACATTTCACGATCAAAACCATTTATTTAAAATGAACAAATGAATGAAGGAATGAAATAAATAAATAATGAATGAATGAATATTTCTTTACAAATTTCTACTTGTTGGCGTGTAAAAGATAATTAAAATCAATTTCTGAAAGGTAAAAAATAACAAAAAAATAGAGAAGAAATCTATTACCTATTTAACTTTATTTAGTGTTGAGAGGTATCTCAATTCTCACAGTATAAAGTTAAATTTAAACCGTTCATTATTAATTGGCACGAATCTCAAAGGAATCCCTTGAAGGTCCGAATTTTTTATTGATCCGGTTTTGTGTAACCTCACGGGATGAGGTACCTCAATGAGTGTTGATTACTTGATTGCCATACCAAGAAAAAGAAGAACCATTCCTGCTCGAAAGCTTATAACACGGCGAAGGAAAAGCACCAAACACCTCTCCCTTAACAAACTAACATGTCCATTTTTCTTTCATTTTCACCCGTCTGAAACTGACATTTAGTATACAGATATCAAATCTATCCTAACGTCATACACTAATAGGTGCAAGCCAATTGCAAGAGCAAAGTCAATAACAGAGCTTTGACTTATTATCTACGGTGCATATTTCTTTATGATTACTGAACTTAATAACAATGAATAGGTTTAAAACTATATAATGAGTCTTTTACTGAATTTAAAGAATCACAATGAAGTGTCACAACTGCGCTAATAAAATTATTTGTAAGGTTCAGCTCAATGAAATAATATTTGAAGTATGTAAATATATATTTATTACTCACATATTTAATATTTAAGTCAATTTAATTAAGAGATATAATGGGCAGCCAGCGCATAAATCATTGCCATCAATATATTGATAATTTGAGTCTCAGTTCTGATGCTATAATGAAAAAAATGCATTACTCCTACATGAAATAGATTTAACTGGTGGGAGCAAATAGAACTGGTTGTGGGACACCATATATTTATCTTGTTAGTTGTTACTTTGCTTTACATGGACACAGTATAGATACTTGAGCTGTGCTTCTGAGTGTGGAATTCACATCCCCTCAGGTTACCAGACTGAGTACAATTGAATCGGACAGTCCAACATTGTTCTTTTTAACTTGACACAAATCTCAAAGCACAAAGAATACTGCCCCCTGCGTCATCCCGAGCAAGCACCGACTGAGAGTAAATCTGGGCTGTCCGTTTCAATTGTGTTGAGTCAGGTACCTGGGAGGATACGGATCCTCTGAGTGTGTGCATAGTTGTGTCTATGAAATTATTTGGTATTGGATACAAATGGAATAAGTGTAGACACTGATCTTTGCATTTGCTTATTGGAATCTCAAATGAAAAATTGATCTGATTGTGACATCAAGAAGGTTTGAATGGTGATTAAAAAAAAAAGAATGATTGAAAAAAAATTGGTAGTTAATGATAAAAAAAATATGGATCTCTTCTTATGTTTCTCTGCAGGTTCTCTAACTGATGCAGTACTAATTGGCCTTTCAGACTCGATGAGAAATGCTTATAGTAAACAGCATGTGGATTTGCATCATCGTATGCAAACCAGCAACTTGGTTGCTTTCTGAAACCCAAGGATTTTTTTCATTAGTTGATTAAGTGAGGCTATAGCAGAGAGAAGATATTTTACATAGATACACTTGCATTTTTTTTAGAAAGAACTAATTGGTGTTTGAACATCTGAAAACCAGCCAATTACTTTTACTGATGTAGCATATCCGATCTGTAAGCAAATTGACGCTCAATTACACAAATTGTGGTCAATAAGTTGCACAGTTGGGCTCATTTGAAGCAAAATTGGGTTAATTTGAGGTTCAATTACTGTATGATTTATTACTGTAAGTATTCAGGGTAGTTTTGTTCAATCAGGCTGCTTTTTACTGGTCAATTTTCGTCAGTGGAGTGCTCATTATGCGATCCACATAATAAACCTATCTTATAATGCAAATATGGATAACATTAGCGACATAGATTCTGTTAGAAAAAAAGCATTTTAGCTAGATTTGATATCATGTATCACTGAAGAGAACAACATATATGATTTCCAATAAAGAGTAAGTTAACAAAAAATGGAAAATCTAAAAATGCTCTGCCCCTCTTACATCTACTAGCTATTGTCAGCATGTGCATATTATTGTTTTTGGCTTGTGTGTAGGTGCATATCCTAACATGTATAGCTAACAACACAATCATATAACTATGAAAGTTCAAAAGAATTGTCACGTATGCCCCTGGAACCGTAGAAAAAGAAAAGAATGGTTATGAGAAATCAGTTTATATGCTTCTTAAATGTCATTTAATGGCAATGTGACTTGAGAGAATTTTAATGCTTGGAACTTGGAAGTCTATAAAACAGTTTAAAGACAAGTTTAATTGCCATTTTTTGAAAGCATGAAGGTTGTAATTAGAATGGATTGATCTTCTGACTGATAAGAGTAAGAACTAAGAACTATAAGCAGATGTGATTGGTGGTACATCCACATGTCAGTCATGTACCATTGCTTTAAGTACACAAAGGCAACCATGTCTTCAATTAATAGTTTACAATGGGCTTGATGTACAGAGTAAAATACATGGTTTTTCTTATAATCATTCTTTCCGAAGGAGCAGAAGAACTTAACAGTAAATTTTTAAGATTGCTCGATTAATGGTCAATCTATTTTACAATTTGATATACAATCTTAAAAAAAAAAAAATTAATTATCTATGCAGGATAAACACACATGCTATAGCAATGCTGATATTCTAAATGCTTTGACAGTCACAGAGTTATTTTGCCTCACTTTCCAATCCCAAATCTACAACTAGAAGAACATTTATCCGTTAGTAGCATGCTGATACTGAGAAATGTATATCAGAAGTCAAAGCAGGGCAGCTGTCAAAAAAAAAAAGAAAAAAAAAGAGAGAAAGCTGGATTTTGTTTATTATTGACACCAGTCCAACTGCCACAAAAGAGTACTTTAGAAGAAGCAAACAATAACAAACATCTTGAACTCTTCAAAACAAACATAGATATCTTCAAACACAATAACAACCCTATAATATCTACCGGCGGTTAAAACAGTAATATATTAAAAAACGTACAGTATGAGGAAGTTAACTGGACTATAGAGCACATTGAATATAGATACTTTTAGTTTGAACAAAACGAACTGAAAAAAAAAAACAAAATAAAATGCTAAAGTTTATTTTCATATTTATCTACCTAGTTGCATGCTCAAATCCTTCATTAGTAGAACTTCAGTAGTGGCACCTTTTAATCCAAGTCCCATAGCACTATTGAATCAGATGCTCCAAGAGAATGCATATGCACTGCTGATGTAATTAGAATTCTTGATTCCTGTTATATTATGAAAAGTGTAATTAGTACATCTTACTGCTGGAAGATAGATCGAAGGTGGACTTCAGCAAGTTATACTTCAACAAAAGTGTGCTGCATGTATATTGCTAACGTTATAAAAAAAAAAAAAAATCAGAACCTAATTTTTTTACAAAAAAATATTTACAACTAGCTTGGTTCATTTTTTTTCCTACCAAAGGTTGTTTAAGTTCCTTTTGTTTTTAAATATTACAAAAAACATTCCTCGATCTGCAGGAGAAGACATAATTTTGTCATCTAATCTTAATTTACAACTGGTGGACATCTAAGACAATTTTCAATTAGGGTAACTAAAATTTTGTGCTTTTCGGTTTACTAAATTTTCTAACTGCTAATGGTAAATTATGCTTTTATAACTACTAATGACCATTTTAAATCAGATATATAGAAAGCATGCATATGTATTCAACGCTTCCAATGTCATATTTACAGTGTTGTCACTAACAACAAATTAAACATATTTTTAGAACTACTAACAACCATTGTAAATCAGTTAGAAAACATAAAAATAGGCACTTAATATTGTCAATGACAACATACAATATTAATCTTTAAATAAAAACGAAGAATTAAAGATCAGCATTACCTGTTACGAGCACCATCTTAAATACCATGTATGTTTCTGTTAATGAATCAATGAAGTTGTGAAAAAAAAAAATTTTGCTGTGTTCTGTTTTCTTCTTCCGAAAAACTTCCAACAAAATTGGTATCAGAGCCAAAGGTGAGAGATCAGGGCAGATCTGACCATGGCCGACGTAGGCAACAACACCACCATTAGCATGTCCAATCAGACGGTACCTTTGTTCAAGGGTGAAAGTTACGAATTCTGGAGCATCAAGATACGAACTATGCTGAAATCTCATGGCTTGTGGGAACTAGTAGACAAGGGAATACCGAATCCTGATCCGACACCAATCAACACAGCCAAGCGAGATGCAAAAGCGCTCTTCTTCATTCAGCAAGCGGTACACGAATCGGTGTTTGCGAAGATTGCAGCAGCAGAAACAGCAAATCAGGCCTGGACAACTCTGAAAACCGCATTTAAATTTCAGGGAAGTTCCAAGGTGGTAGCCATCAAGTTGCAGGGCTTGAGACGGGAGTTTGAGACATTGAACATGAAACAAGGCGAGTCAGTTCAATCCTTCTTCACGCAAGTTACGACAATAGTCAACCAAATTCGAAGCTGTGGAGAAGATCTTCCAGAAAAGACGGTTGTGATGAAGGTGCTGCGTAGCCTGACAACCAAATTTGATCATGTGGTGGCGGCGATCGAAGAATCTAAAGATCTGTCCACCTACACGTTTGATGAGTTGATGGGATCACTGCAGGTCCATGAAGTTCGTCTCAACCGATCAGAAGTTAAGGACGACACCAAAGCTTTCTATACCAAGGGCGATTCCTTAAGAAGTCAACAGTAAGGCAGAGGTAGAGGCCAAGGTAACAGCAGAGGTCGAGGCAGTCAAGGCGGCAGAGGCAGAGGCAAACCGAGTTACAATCAACCGCATTCTAATCAACCGAAGAAAGATGTAGAATGCTACTACTGTCACAAGAAAGGGCATATGCAAGCCGATTGCTACAAGAAACAGAGAGAAGAAGGTCAAGACGTGGAGTGCTATTACTGCCACAAGCCCGGTCATGTGCAGGCCGACTGCTACAAGAAGAAAAGAGAAGAAGGACAAGCAAGTTTTGTTGATGAGAAGAGCAATCAGGCACGGTTGTTCATGGCCAAAACCTATGAAGAATCAGATGTGAGTCAAATCTAGTTTTTGGACAGCGGGTGCTCAAACCATACACTAGTGGAAAAAGTACAACTAGTGTCGCCCCATCAGTGTCGGATTTATGTCCTAACCGATACGGATATAGATCAGCAACGGGCACAATACGGACCCGACCCTGATTAGTAGTATTTGTATCGGTTGTTTTTAACAGGCGTTACTGATTATTATTATTTGTATCGGTTGTTTAGGTGCGTTCCTGATTAGTAGTATTTGTATCGGTTTGTTTTAACAGGCGTTACTGATGAGTAGTATTTGTATCGGTTGTTTAGGTGCGTTCCTGATTAGTAGTAATTGTATCGGTTGTTTTTAACAGGCGTTACTGATTATTAGTATTTGTATCGGTTGTTTAGGTGCGTTCCTGATTAGTAGTATTTGTATCGGTTGTTTTTAACAGGCGTTACTGATTAGTAGTATTTGTATCGGTTGTTTTGGTGCGTTCCTGATTAGTAGTAATTGTATCGGTTGTTTTTGATGCGTTACTGATTATTAGTATTTTGTATCGGTTGTTTTAGGTGCGTTCCTGATTTAGTAGTATTTTGTATCGGTTGTTGTAGGTGCGTTCCTGATTAGTAGTATTTTGTATCGGTTGTTTTGGGTGCGTTCCTGATTAGTAGTATTTTGTATCGGTTGTTTTGGGTGCGTTCCTGATTAGTAGTATTTTGTATCGGTTGTTTTCGGTGCGTTCCTGATTAGTAGTATTTTGTATCGATTATTTTGGGTGCGTTCCTGATAGGTATTAGGAACTGTTATTTTAATAGCCGATGCTAATGAATCCTAATAACTCTCCCTCCCCAAATGTATTATCTTGAGCGAATGAAGACTAGGTTTGGCTGACGGCTGCATTCTCTTTGTCAGTGTTCATGCCTTCACTCATGACGAGTTTGCTGGAGCCGTCAGTGATTCTAAGCAAATTATTTAAGTAATCTCAATCTTATGTATAAATACAAGAGTTTCAAGAATGATAAAGCAAATTATTATTGATAATTAGGTTATGTTTGTAAGTTGGAGATCTGCACAGATTCCAAACAACCATAAACAATACAAATAATAATTTTGTTTGTGATTTAATTTCTCAATTACAGAGTCATGGTTTTCTTCTTAATAAAACATTTTTCTCCAATCTTAGGTCAAACAGATATCTAATTCTTTATGTTTAGATAGCTACGGCTTATGTGAGAGTTAATGCATATATGAGATATTAATAAATTGATGTTTTTTTACAGATAATTGTGGGACAACCTTGCTTACCTACTATTTGACAATTTGGACTTTGAAAATGAAAAAAATGATTGTTGTAACTTTGTTGTAACTCAAATTTGTTGTAACTTGATCCCCTCCTCATAAATAAATACATAAATAAATAACATGAGTCCAATATTTACAAATAATGATATTATAATAGACAACGTAATAAGAATAATTCTAAAGTATGTCTCAATTTTAATGTACGCATATTAGTATACATTATGAATAATAGTTATTGATTCTTGAAAGGTAGAAAAGTTTTTGCCAATAGTTCAAAATAGAGTATATTATATTTATATATATTTGAGAGCTTAGAATCATTGACAGTTTTATTTGGAGAACCGTCAGTGTTCATGCTTTCACTGATGGATTTTTCCTGAGCCGTCAGTGTTGCTTCATTTACTGACGGATTTTTCTGTAGCCGTCAGTGATTTTAAACAAATTTACTGACGAGTTTTATTTCAAGACCGTCAGTGTTGATATATTGTACTGACTGTTTTTTATTTTATTTTCGGAGCCGTCAGTACTGCTTCATTCACTGACTGTTTTTTAAAGCTACAGTTCGGAGCCGTCGGTGTTTTCATTTGTCTAAAATTTTGCTTTCCCGGGTTTCTCTTTTGGATCAGCCGCCAAACCCTTCTAAATTTCGTCTTTCTCAATTTCAATTCACTTCGATAAATCCCCGCCCCAATTTTTCATTTCCCTCTTCTTTCGATCGCCCCAATTCACTCTTTGATAAATCCCCCCAACTTCACCCAGCTCGAACCCACCACTCAAGCTCAGCCCTCCGTTTAAGCTTTCTCTCTTTCCGAGCACAAATCGAGCCGCTGTCCTTCTCTCCCTCTTTCCTCTTCTCCGAGCACAAACCCACCTGCCACTGGTCTCTCGCCTCCACCTCCGACTCCTTCCCTGCCTCGCCAGCCCGCTGCGCTCGTGCCCGTCCTCTTGTACCTCCCTGTACCGGTCACCTCTTATTCCGACTACGAATGCGACAGCATCAACACCTCTACTGGCAACTACACAGCCAACAGCACGTACCAGTCCAACCTCAACAGTCTTTTCTCCGCTCTCAAATCCAACTCTACTGGTACTGACTTCGCAGCTGGTATAACAATTTAGTATCAGTTTATATAATTCAACAATTTTGTTTTCAAATTAAATTTCAGATCAATGAAAACAATGTCACTGTTGACCAGACCCAGTTCTTTCAGGATACATCAAAGCTCATGTCCAACACGGCATCATGGGCTATTAACAATTCAACCAAGTTCTTTGCTACAGGAGAAGTCACAAATTTCTCAAACAAGTTATCTTCCATCTACGGCATCATGCAGGTGAAATTTGTATGCCAGATGGAAATTTTCTGGTATCTGTATGCAGGTTAGTAGGCTACATATCACATTGTGTAACCATGTAGCATGTCAGTACGGTAGAGTTGGTGTAGAGCAATAGAAAAAACTTCAAACTAAATCTTGGAAAATAATATTTATTTCCAATCTTGCCTCCAAAGCCTGATCAATGAAATTACGGGCACATCTGAAGGAAGAGATGGTGCATGGCTAGTTGGTCCATATTGCAATATAAGGCATGATACAGCACCCTTCTATGATGGTGTTGCGATGGTAAAGGTTGATGGTGCACCGCTTTCCCCAAGCCCGGCTCCTATATCGCCTTCTGGAGTAAATGATGGTAAGTGTAAAGTGTTTGTACTTTGTAATAATGCCTAGCCAAGGAAATTATATTCATCTGTTTATTTTGGTTCACAGTGAATGCAATACAACATGTTTCGATGATGATGATTATCTTTTCGAGCTTGCTTATTTGAGAACAACAGCATCAATTAGATTATATGAGGTTTTCAATTTTTCATGCATTAGGATATCAATTATTATACTATCTTAGTAGCTCAGGGCAGGACAAGTACGTACCAATATAATTACCTTTTGCCATCTTCATTGAAATCCACAAGAAATTATAGTGGCTGAGATTTCTCAACGGCTACACGGCTTCCTTCAGCTTCAGCAGCTTCAGTAGAACCTTGTGAGATCCCTCCCTGTTTTTCTCTTCACCTCTTCACCTCGCATATAGGCATATAGGCTGGCAAAAATATGGTAGCCGGCCAAAATATAAAAAATATTTTTTTAAAATAAATTCACACAATCAGGAACGGTTATTACAAAATCTGATCTTGATTCACACAATTAGGAACACCTGTCTACTTCAACCGTTACTGATTTAGTACAATTTGTATCGCCTTTCTTCATAATAGTTCCAGATTACAATTTGTATCGCCTTTTTATAATAACCGTTACTGATTTAGTACAATTTGTATCGCTTTTTTATAATAACCGTTACTGATTAATACAATTTGTATCGCCTTTTAATAAGAACCGTTACTGATTTAGTACAATTTGTATCGCCTTTTAATAAGAACCGTTACTGATTTAGTACAATTTGTATCGCCTTTTTATAATAACCGTTACTGATTAGTACAATTTGTATCGCCTTTTTATAATAACCGTTACTGATTATCAAGAATTTGTATCGCCTATTAATAAAGAACCGATCCAGATTGAGGGATTTAGTATCGGCTGACGGTAACCGATCCTGATTGTGGAGTATTAGTATCGGTTATTGAGCCGACACTGATTAGTCCAACTATCTGTAACTGCTGGGTCAGTGTCGCCCTGTAGTTCGTTCCTGATGTGCGTTTTTAACCGACCCTGATGTGCGTTTTTCCACTAGTGATATGACGGGTTTCAAACATCTATTTGATGAATTAGATGAGTCATACAAGAAGGCAGTAAAGCTTGGTGACGATAAAGAGATTCATGTTGAAGGAAAAGGAAGAGTAGCTGTGCAGGCCAGCAGTCACAATACACGGATGCTACATGATGTGTACTATATTCCTCAACTGTCCCAAAACCTACTCAGCATCGGTCAGATGATGGACAGCGGGTGTACCATAGGCGACAATTGCAGAATTGTAGATGCAGCCAAGGATCAGACGATGGCAACAATCAAGAAGACGCAAAACAACTTGTTCCCTCTAGAGATAGCCAAGGTGAAAGACAAGGCACTTGCAGCCAAGGAGATTAGTTCCAGCGAGCTATGACATTTAATGTATGGTCATCTAAACATGAATGGTTTGAGATTGTTGAATCAAAAGAAAATGGTGAATGGGTTACCCGAAATTGGTGAAATCGAGTTATGTGAAGGATGTGTGTTTGGCAAGCAATCGAAGCTGCCATTTCCAAAAGATCAGTCGATGCGTGCAACCAAGGTACTCGAGTTGGTGCATACTGACTTGTGCGGTCCCATGGAGGTTGAATCAATGGGAGGAAGCAAGTATTTTATGATGTTTATTGATGATTACAGTAGGATGACCTGGGTATATTTTCTTAGTTATAAAAGTGAAGCATTTGGACTGTTCAAAAGGTTCAAAGCCATGGCAGAGACGCAAACAGGGGCTGGGCTGAAAGCTCTAAGATCAGATCGTGGTGGTGAGTTTCAATCAAAAGAATTCAAGCAGTTTGTGAGAAAGAAGGGGTGCTACAGCAGCTGACCACTCCATACACACCTGAGCAAAACGGTGTAGCTGAACGTAAGAACCGCACAGTAGTAGAACTTGCAAGAAGTATGCTGAAATCTAAAGGTATGCCGAATAGTTTTTGGGCTGAAGCAGTAGCAACAGCGGTATATGTTCTAAATCTGTCACCAACCAAGGCAGTGATGAACAAAACACATTTTGAAGCGTGGTTTGAAAGGAAGCCCAATGTGGGGCATTTGCGTGTTTTTGGGTGCATTGCTTACACTCTCATAACTACACAAAACTGAAAAAACTGGACTCAAAATCTGAAAAGTGTGTGTTCATTGGGTATTGCATACAATCTAAAGGTTATAGGTTGTTTAATCCGGTGACAAAGAAGATTATAGTCGGTAGAAATATCATGTTCGATGAGAATGCTAGTTGGAGTTGGTCTATGGAGGAAGACAACACACCAATAGCAGAAATAGAAGATGAAGAAGAAGAAGGCAGCAGTGAGCAGCCGCAAAGCAGTCCAAGCTCGAGTAGCACATCACATCGGATGGTTGATCCGGATACACAAGGAAGAAAGGTACGATCCTTACAAGAATTGTATGAAGCAACTCAGGTTTTATATGTAGCAGATCCATTGTCCTATGAAGAAGCTGCAGAAAGAAAGGAATGGGTGCAAGCAATGAAAGAAGAAATGAGTTCAATCGAGCAAAACCAAACCTGGAAGTTGGTGGAATTACCAAAAGATCGCAATGCAATTGGAGTTAAATGTGTTTACAAGACTAAATTTGGTCCATATGGCAGTGTATTAAAATGCAAAGCAAGATTAGTGGCAAAAGGATATGCGCAAAAGCAATGCATAGACTATGAAGAGACGTTCTCTCCGGTGGCTAGATTTGAAACGGTTCGGTTGTTGATTGCAATGGCTGCCCAATTGAGACAACCTATCTATCAATTTGATGTGAAGTCAGCATTCCTCAATGGTGAACTAAAAGAAGAGGTTTATGTTGAGCAACTGGAAGGGTTTGTGGAGAAGGGCAAAGAACATTCGGTGTACCGTTTGTTCAAAGCATTATACGGCTTGAAGCAGGCCCCTCGTGCATGGTACAGTAAGATTGATGCACATTTTCAGAATTTGGGATTTGAGAGAAGCAAGAATGAACCTAATCTCTATGTCAAACGCAAAGAAAAAGGAGGTTTAATAGCGGTATGTCTCTATGTTGATGATATGATTTATTTTGGCACAGATGATGCAATGGTGAAGGAGTTTAAAGAGCAAATGATGCGTGTGTTTGAGATGACCGATCTAGGAGAAATGCATTACTTTCTAGGTCTGGAGGTTGAACAAGAGAAGGAGAGAATCTTTGTGTCCCAACGCAAGTATGCAAGAGACTTGGTAGAAAAGTTCGGATTAAAGATTGCAATCCCGTACTAATTCCAATGAATACGAATGAGAAGTTGACAGCTATTGATGGAACCGAAGCTGCAAATGCAACTCGATTTAGGAGTTTGGTGGGAGGTCTGTTGTACTTGACGCACACAAGACCAGACATCACACATGCAGTTGGAATGGTTACGAGATATATGCAGAATCCAACTAAACAACACATGGGAGCAGCAAAGCGAATTCTTAGGTACATTGCAGGTACAACAAGCTATGGTCTATGGTACAAGGGTGTTGATGAACCGTGTTTGACAGGCTACAGCGATAGTGACTGGGCAGGCAGCATAGATGATCGAAAAAGCACAACAGGTCAGGTGTTCTTCTTTAGCAAAAACGTAATAAGTTGGAATTCGACAGTTGCACTATCAACCGCAGAAGCTGAGTACAATGCAGTAACATCAGCAGCATGTCAAGGTGTATGGTTAAGGCGCTTATTGGAAGAGTTAGATTGTGAGCAGAAATGTGCAACAATACTCTATTGTGATAATCAGTCGACAATTGCAATTAGTAACAACCCGGTGCATCACAACAGAACAAAGCACATAGACACTCGGCTCCATTTCATACGAGATCTGATTGAGCAAAAGATGATAGAGTTGCAGTATGTGAACACGGACCAGCAAGTTGCAGATGTGCTGACCAAATCACTCACACGAGAGAAGTTTAACTGGTGTCGAGACATGATGAATGTGCTGGACTTTGGATTAAGGGGGGTGCTGAAAATAATCCAAGTCAGCAGCAAAGTGCATAAGAAATACAGTTTTTAGAAGTTTCGATTTAGATGCAGTTTTTATTTCTGTTAAGAATTAATTATAAACTGGTTATTAAACATAGGCAGCAAGTTTTCTGTTTAGACATGTGCAGGAAGTAGTGGGTAGTTTCTATATTTAGTTTGTCATGTAGTGGGTTGGTTATAGGTTAGTTATAGCAAAGTTAGTGGGGTTAGTGGATGCCTAAAAATGGCAGCACTTGTAATAGAGTTAGTGGGGTGCAAAATTAGTTATATGCACCATCTTAAATACCATGTATGTTTCTGTTAATGAATCAATGAAGTTGTGAAAAAAAAAATTCTGCTGTGTTCTGTTTTCTTCTTTCGAAAAACTTCCAACAGGAGATGGTGTGGGTGGGGTGTCAGGGCATTTCGCCACGCCTTGCAAACTGCTCTGAGATGAACGTACTGTGTGTTGGTGGTGACCTTTTCAGCGATGACCGGTAGCAGATCACATGGGAACAAACGTTTTGATATTAGCCAACCTCTATATATATATATATATATATATATATATATATATATATATATATATTGATGGATCTGGACCATTGAGATCGATCCATAAATTTGGATCTGACTCATTGAGTCAAATCTTTCTATATTTGTTGAAAACGAGACACTCTTTCTGTTTCCGTATATCTGTATTTAATAATTTCTATAGATAAAAAATTTCCCATATATAGTCCATTGCAACTATAAACATATAATTACAAAAAAAAAATTAAGTATAAATAATATGTCTTTTTGTCTGTTCTGCTTCTTAATTAATTACCAACAAAAAGCAGCAAATGAGCTGCGTATGATTCATTTAAATTGTGTGTATTCTATAACTCTTTAAACAAAAACTATGACTTCTATTATTAATCAGATGGGGAAAATTAATTGAATTTATATACAGTAATTGTTATAAAAAAAAAATTATCGAATTACATGCTCTTAATTTTCATGCTATAAAATATGGAAATCATAACAATGAATTAAGAAAATGTGAACGAGATCAAGATCCTCGTTATTTTCGATAAAGATAATAAATTGGTGCGACCGATTTGATCCAACGACGGAGCAAGTTGGGTTTATAAGAGGACATTCATAGTACTGGATTTTCAATATCTTCTCGCAAGAAAAATTGCACTGGATCTCAATTTTGTTCAATTATTTACTTTATTTTATTGCATTCACGATCAAAACTAATAATTTAAACTGAACAAATGAGTGAAGCAATGAAATGAACAAATAAATAATGAATGAATCTTTACAAATTTCTTCTTGTCGGCGTGTAAAAGATAACTAAAACCAATTACTCAAAAGTATATATAAAAGGAACAAAAAAAAATAGACAGAACAAAATTAAACCTATTACGTATATGTTATCTGTCTATTTACCTATCAAGAAATTAAGTATTGACGAGATACCTCACCGTATATGTCTCGTATTAAAATGTTGGAGACTCCATCTGGTATCTCACTTCCTATTCCAATTCCAGAACATGTCGGTGTCATGCCAGTGACATCTCTCTAAGATTTGTGTCAAATTAAAATAAACAATTCGGATCTCATTCTACCATGTTAGATACTGGATCTGAATTCTAGAATACTTGGGTCAACGATCTTACATTTAATCACAAGGCAACTGCTGCCTGGTTCTAAAAAAAATCGATTTTACATTTAAACCAAACCAGGCAATAACATCTAAACCAAAAACTTATATTTCACTCGTTCAAAATATTTCACATTTACAAAACAAAAATATCAAAATTCTGACGAGAACGCAAATACGATTGAGAATAATTTAGAAGCAACTCAAGAGCCTTCACCGAGTACAAATTCCTTAAACATTTTGAAAAACGAAACAGGCCTACATTCCACCAATTAGTTGGGTTTTCTTTGCCAGAAAGTCTTGGTTTTCTTTATGACTTAATTTCACATCATCATGTTAAAAAGTATTTACATATTGATCTTTCAAACTGTAATGTTATAATTGTAAGTCTATGAAATTTTTATTATTTAAGCAAGTATTTAAGTACTCTGTGTAAAAAAGAATGTAATTATTGAACTTCTATCTTTATATATAGTGTATAATTTCTAATTTGGGGTTTTATCCTTGGATGATTGGGGTCCAATGTTGCTATGGTTGTAAGTAGAGTGGGAAAAATAGCACGGCGGAGCCGGCTCTGTCACGGAACGGTACAGTTACAGTATGGAACGGTACGGTACACGTGTCAATTACGTGTCGTGACTCGCTTGTCCCGTGCTGTGACCATTCGCGTGTCGTGCTCATCTTTTGAAACTTTGGCACGGCACGGCACGTGAAAGATTTAGTCACAGCACGGCACAACACGTACGTAGTCACACGAGTCAAGTGTAATTATGACCATTAAATATTGATTTAATAGTGAATCTTGAATAAACTAACCTAAATTATAATTAAATGGTCACGCAAGTCACGTATGGTCACGGCACGTTTAAGCACGGCGTGACTCATGTGGCATGACCATTCGCGTGCTGTGACCACCCCTTGACATTTTGGTCACGGAACGGCACGGTACGTGAAAAATTAACTTAGTCACATCACGGCACGGCATGGCACATTTTTTCCACTCTAGTTGTAAGTCATCACACTGTACCAGTATCAGTTTTGCAGCTGGTACCAAGTCTAGCAAAGGTTCTCCTTTTTTGTTAAAGAAAATTTTGTGAATAAGTCCAATTTACAACAACCGAAAAGAAAAAACAATAGAACCCCCCAATATTCTTTATAAATAAGTCCAATTCTTTCACTACAACTATCCAAAACTTAAAACCACAAAATCCTTGTAAGTATTAAATTATTCTTCCTCTTCCTCTTCTTCTCCTTCTCCTTCTCCATCTTCTTGTTCAGATCCCATCACAAAGTAAATTGTAAAATTTAGATTATACTAAAACAAAATTAAAAAAATACAGATCAACCAATTGACAAATAAATTTCGATGCATGAGATCAATTCATACCATCAGGAAAACGTAACCAGGTTACACACAAGACTCATAAAACTAGTACCAGATTAGTTATGTGTCCAATACAACAACAACAAAAAGCAAACAATTAAATGCAATAGATAAAAGCTACTACAAAAGATCGCAAATCTCGTAAGATATTATACAATTAAGTACTAGTCAACAATTAAAGGGAGAGGGAGAGGGAGAGGGAGAGCAGAGATGGATACATCGGCCGTCCTTTTTCTTAACCTTTCTTTTTCGTGAGAAAGATGGAAGAAAGGAACAAAAAAAAGAGAAGAGTAACAGAGAGGTTTGTTTAAAATTCCGTGTCTTCTCAGCGATGCGATTTGAAATTCATCAGCGACTTGATCAAACACGAGTTTTAAAGCTGATCCGACGGCAACAAATTTATGCTCACCAAAGAGGCTTGGTGAGCATAGCATAGCCTCATTCTATACTTATTGCCTGACAACAATATTTCTGAGGTCAAAACACGGAACAAAAGAGCAAACATGAATTTTTAGTGTTTGGTCATAACAGGAGTAATGACCTTACCCTCAACTAGTATGCTCAGAGCATCTCCATTGATGATACCGAAATGCAATTGCAAACAACTGTTTTGAAATTGAGTCACTTTTAATTTCATATGTGCTGCATCGCTGAAACTAATTCTAATTTCATTTCGCTGCCACATCAGCGATATTTGCTTTATTTTTATTTTGGCTGATCTCTTTCTTCTCCGTCAGAGCAATTTTGCTCTCATTTTCTTCCTCCCAGCAATCATCAAGTGTGCTCTTCTCTTCTCATTACCCTACGAAACCCAACTGAGCTAATCATAAAACCCTCTCACTGACCTTTTCGTCTATCGTCTCCCTTCCCTCCAAAAAAACAGATGCCCCTTTCTCTTCTCTTCCCCTCCGTCTCCCTCCAGTAAAAACCATAACACTAAGGATGCCTCTAACACGATTGTCTACGCGATTTCGTTCTAGCGGTACTGAGGTCACGAAATTGCACCTAAATCCAAGTAAGTTCTGTCAATTGTACTCGGCAATGTTTGATTTTGCTGTTAGGGGGAGGGGAAGAGCGGCGAAATAGCGGAGGCGGAGGCGGAGGTGGTGGCGACGGGAACGGTGATTTGCGTTTCTAATTTTGTGCAGAGAGTATACGGTAGTTTCAGTTAGATGGAGACAGTGGCGAAGAACTTAGGCGAATTTGATTGGCTTTTTTTTCACCAGCGTGAGCGTTAATGCGAGAATGAAAGTCAAATGAAAGCTTTCATATTATGAAAGCTTTCATATATTGAAATTCGTCTGCATCGCTGGGAGCGACAATAAAATTGCCACGTCGGAGACACGTAGGCCTTTGCAATTTGTTTTGCAAGGCGTTGGAGATGCTCTCAGAGACCTTCTAAAAGCAAATATGTTGTGCAACAAAACGAGTTCTTAAAAGCATCCAATACGAGCACATGAACTATGCATGCCTACTACTAATGAAACGCGTGATCAGATTCATATTATCATTTACATATAATAACTTCATATAATTTATACAGATTCAATATTATCTTTTATATATAATTACTTCATATAATTTATACAATATATCCGTGGACATGAATATTGAATAAAACCAACTATTTATATATATTATTTCATGATTGTTTTATATATTTGTCCTATGATGTTGGAGATAACTGATTACAAATTTATGCAACCAACCTTTACAGAGTATATACAACATTTTTTATTTCGGCCAATTAAATTTTTAGTTGCAACAGTTATAAATTATTTTTTCTCAAAGAAAATTGGTTGCCGGTAGTTGCAAGAGGTTTCGTTGAAAAATTTTCTTTCTTAGAGATTAAGTGAGTATTTTTTGTCTATTTTTTGTAGAGTAAATCAATTTGTATTACATGTCTTTTAATGTTATCTTGCCTATTTGAAATTATATTGAATTATTGTATCTAGGTGAAGAAAAGTGGCTCACATTTGACCTAACTATAAACCATTGTCCAAAGCAGTATAATTCATGTGACTGTGCTATGTTTGTATTACGATATATTTACAACATAATCACAGGGGCTGATGTCTCTTGTTTCAAACAGGTAAAATGTCATCACTTTAGGTAACATTAAGTTTCATTTATTTTACGATTCATAATCTGATTTGTTTATTTTTGTTTTAAATTTTGCAGTCTCATATCAACAAAGAGCGCCTCATAATTTTGTATAAAATTTTGACATCTGACAGGAATGAGTCAAAGTGGGAAATGAAGGATTTGTGACTGTGTGAATATTGCGGTTTCTATCTTGAAGTGTGGATGTGTGAATATGATATGTTAGTATTTGTAAACAATTGAAATATTTATCTAATATAGTTGTTAGGATATAATCTGTTGTTAATAATTGTAAATAGTGAGTACTTGTATTGAGGTTTATAATGCAGTTTTGATGACTTAGTTGATTGTTTATTTTTAAATTATTGATGATTGATTTTTAAATAGTTGCTAACAGAGCTCTAAATGCTTCAGAATAGGCGTCAAAAGTGATAGTTGAGCAAAAATGTCAGTTGAAAAAATTAGGTTTGTGGTTTAAACGGTTGAAAGTAGTAGTTTAAATGATAGACGTTAGAGGGTTAAATGGTTACAAATGGTCGTCGTGATCAAAAGTGCGAGCTGTACAAAATAAAATAATGTTAACTTATTTTTTTAGGTTTAAACTGTTGAATTTATTAGTTTAAATGGTCTTTAAATTGTTGACAATTCGCGTTCCAAGAGGCGTACCAACTTTCTAGAAGGTCGTTGTGTTCAAAATTTCCAAGAAAAAAAATTAACTTAATCTTCAACGTAATAGTTTAAATAGTATAAACTTGAGGTTTAAATTGTTGACAATTTGCGTTCTAAGATGCTTACAGACCTTCTAGAATATTGTCGTGGTCAAGAATGTCAGCTGTCAACATTCTGGAAGGTCGACAAAGTTCGAAGACACGCTCGGTGACTGGGGGGTGCGCTCGAGGATTTGGTGTTTGGCGTAAAAAATGAAAATTTTATGACTTAATCTTGAAATTTAAATACTTGAAGGACGATATTTAAATAGTTGCTTTTCTAGGTTTAAATTAATGGTTGGGCATGGAGGCACTGGATATGGCGCTAGATGGACGCCGACATTCTAGAAGGTTGGGGGCGCGCTTGGAGATTTATATGGGAGGAAATTACCAGGCTCTTTTTTAAAAATGGTTGCTTAATTTTTATAAAAAAATATAAACATGTCTTCTATTATAAATTTTAGTTTAGATCAAATTTGTTTCAAAGTATGTCTCATATTTATGAATAAAACAAGTTTAATATTGAATATATTTTACGGTCATATTAGTGTTATTTAATAATCCCTTTGTTTTGGGTTTAAGAAATATAGAGAAATGGCGCTAGTACAAAAATATATATATTAGCTTGAGTTGTGATAAAAAATTTCTAAAATGCGAAGATCCAAAATAGAAAATTAAGCTTAGTAAATGTTGAATATTATTAATATTATTGTATAAAAACCTGTAGTTTATGCATTATTCAGACATTAAAGAAATTTTGTTTATGAATTGCTCTTTTTTTAAACAAATAGATTTCAACTTAGTGATTGTTATTTGATGTTTAATATTTCTCGTGTGATAAAAAAAAAATATATGCATAATTTTTATAAGCTTCGAAGTTCTAAAATAACTAAAAATTTATTACAATCTGTACCTCGCATCATTGACAACAAAAATTGAAAGCGACGACGTATACTTTAAAAGTAAAAATGAAAGCGGACATGAAAACTAATTGAGCTTATATAAAATTATTGTTAAAAAAATATCAAATTGCATATTTTCCAGCAATAAAACATGAAAAATATAATGAATTAAGAAATTGTGAACGCGGTAAATGATAATAATTTGCTGCGACTGGTTTAAAAGAGGACATTCATAGTGCTGGATTTTCAATATCTTTTCACAAAAGAAAATTGTACTGAAATCTCAATTTAGTTCCATTATTACCGAACGAACATTTACTCTTAATGGCAAATTGCATTCACGATCAATACTAATAATCTAAAATGAACAAATGAATGAAGAAATGAAATAAATAATGAATGAATGAATATTTCCTTGCAATTAATTAGTTTCTACTTCAGGAACAAAAAAAGAAAAGAATAGAGAGAAGAAACCTGTTACCTATTTGATATCTATCTATCTACCTATCAAGAAATTCAGTATTGACGAGGTACTTCACCGTATAAAGTTAAATTTGAACCATCTATTAATAATCGACACGAATCTTAAAGGAATCCCGTGAAGGTCAGTTTTGACTGCCACACCAAGAAGAAGTAGAACCATTCCTGCTCAGAAGCTCATCACACGGCGATGGCAAAGCATCAAACACCTCTCCCTTAACAAACTGACAAGTCCATTTTTCTTTCATTTTCACCCCTCTAAAACTGACATTTCGTATACAGATATCCTCGTAGACCGTACCCTCGATCCCCTCCAGCACAGGAGCACGACTAATTCCTTCACCAACTAAATTACTTATGTACACATTGCTAACTCTAGGAAGCGCTTTCGGGTCGAAGTTT
Organism: Carex myosuroides; assembly: GCA_028015225.1. NCBI lineage: Eukaryota > Viridiplantae > Streptophyta > Magnoliopsida > Poales > Cyperaceae > Carex > Carex myosuroides. The sequence continues at coordinate 12,252,909 of CM051465.1, forward strand.
TGGTCCGGGTGGTCATTTGCCCCTCTACTAAACCTTACCGGTATTTTCACATGTAGCATTGTTATATTTGTCACAGTAACATTTGTTATGTATCCCCCTCTTCCTCTGTCGGATTTTAAACGTAAGGCTGATGACGAGTTGTACACGTAGATGTCTCGTATTAAAATGTTAGAGACACCACCAGACATCTCGCTTCCTATTCCAATTCCAGAACATGTCGGTGTCGTGCCAGTGACCCGTTGGATAGTGATGTTTGAGCTGGGACGAGCGGCTTTGATGCCGTAGTGGTCCCAGCCACTTTTTATTGCCACAAGGTCATCTCCACTTTTGATGTAACAATCTTCTATGCATACGTTGGTGCTTGAATCTGTCAGATTGGATGTGGGTTTTATACAAGTTAGATATTATTAGGAATGGGGCATGCTAAGTTTTAAAAATTAAATGGGGAGAAATGCAAAATACCAACCTGGATCAATTCCATCAGTGTTTGGCGAGTTGAGAGGAGCAAGTATAGTCATATTTCTTATCACCACGTTGCTGGATCAAATAAAATAAAAGATGAAGAACCAAATAAGAATTGAGATCCATAATCAAATAACCTTAGCGTTTTTAATTTTGTTAGAGGGAATTTATGGCAAATGAGGAGCTATCGTAATATTTAAACACGAGACTGCGAGAAACAGTCTGACCTTTGTAAATATTTTTCTATCAATATATCTTTTAGTGGATCTTTTCCACTAAACTTCAAAAAAAAAAAGAATCAAAATAGATTTATTTAGAACTTGCTAGTCTGATTATAAATAAAAATTCACTTCCATTTAATTTCAATATGGTTCCAATTTTTTTTTTTTTTTTTGAAAAATTAGTACCTGCAGTAGACAGGATGGATGGTCCAAAAGGGGGAATTGATAAATGTGAGATCAGAGATGAGTATATTGTTTGAATTCATAATCTCAACAAGGTGGCCTCTTGTGTAATTTAAGGTTTTATTCCACCATAATTCCCACCAAATTCTCCCTTGTCCATCTATACTTCCATTATTCCCTGTAATATGTATCAAGCAATTCCCATAAATTAAATGGTAAACAGATAAAATAAAAGCAAAATAATCAGTTATATATATACATTAAGAGTACATTGGTTTGACAGATTGATTCATTACAATAGGCAACCATAATCCTAACATCCATTTTTTTGTTTGATTTTTTCCATAGAACTGGAGGCTACCATTGATGAGTTACTGAAGAGAAGCCCAAAGTTGAAACAAAATGCTCCAATTTGAACTTCTATTATTTCAATAACATAGGTAAGATAAGACAAGGCTGTGATGTTAATTTATTAACTTCAATTGAAGAGATGTGACTATCTAATGGCACATGCTCTCATAGGTTGCATTAATTAAGGTAGCAACAAGGAAATCAGAAAAGATAAATTTTATATTCCATTGACTAAACTATTATTGTATTAGCTATCTTAAAAATTTGAGCACTCCTCAAGCTGCTCACAATAAAAAGATTCTCATTTGGAAAAAGTGAAAAAAAATCAGCCCAGTTCATATTAGAAATATATTTTTTCTTTTAATTTAAAAAAAAAAATAACATGTAATGAGTACTTCAGGTTAAAGCATGTAAGTGAAGTACCTGTAATTACAACATCAGTAAGTCCATTTCCATGAATTAGGCTGATGTGGCGCGGTCCTAACCTCTCTCTGCCGCGCCCATAAGACGGCAATGGCTCTATTAACGGCCAGTCTTGTGGGTCCTACAAAACATAATCCCTAAATCATCCCAATTATGAATGTCCAAACTATATATCTACCATGTCATATGAAAAATATATAAAAACAGTGTTCATAATGAATAATGAGTAGCTAGAATATAAGAATAAAAAAAAATGAACAGCGATGAAGATTCCAACTGCTATTACAACAAAGCAATCACAAAAAGAGCAACTTATTCTGATTTCAAGATCATAACTACACTATTATAGAATTGTTGTTTTTACTATATGAATTTGGTAGTTAGGAAAAGTAACAACATATTTTCCACAATTTTTTCCCATATGAGAAGAAGCCTGTCTGGAATGAACTATAAATGGTTGAAAATCAGGTATTTTGTTAGAATCTAAAAATGTGGTATTTTATCACCTTTTGTGGATGAGAAGGAATATGGGGGTTGAGATATTGCTATCAGTGCTTTAGAGAATATAGAATAAAGCAAAAAAAACTTCCAAAGAAGAAAATATAAATGGCTCCAAGAGAAAACAAGAAAGCACCCTTTTATGTGTAAAGAACCTGATAAGATATTTTACCTTCTTTTTATTTATTAGGACAAAAATGCATATTCATTTTGATATTTGATTTCAGTGAAACATGAGCATTCTGGGTTTTATTAGAAAACTGCTAACCATATCTTGCTATTGATTTTTTCATTAATGCATAGGCATTTGACATTGCATCTAAAAAAATCATCAAGTTGAGGAAGTAGAGTATTACTGAGAATTTATCTTGAATCTCAAAAATTAAAATAAGTTCTACATTTTCCTATGAAGAAAATCAATTTTGAATTCCTCAAAGAAATTCCAGGTGTCCTAGTGTACCAGTACCAAAGAAATAAAGTATCTTTGAATTAAGTCTCTAATCAAGAATATAACACCTATTGGTACTGCTCTTCAAGTGCTAGATTACAAAATTGATCTTTTAAACAACCAATAATCCAACCCATACCTATTCATAACAAACCATACGACAAAATACTTCTTTAATTTTGATTTTTGAAAGATTCTCTCTGTTTTTATTCTCTCTCTCTCTGTCTGTATCTCTCATGCATACCTGTGAACCAAGAATGCATGCACCTTCCTCCAAAAACAAGGTGAAATTGCTTGTCAAGTTGAAACTGCCTGTTAACCACCGGCCGGCCGGCACGTTCAACTGGGCCCCACCGTCAGCCGCATATGTACTCAGCTGTTCAACCGCCTTTCTGAAGGCTCCGGTATTCGACGTGGTCCCATCACCGACCCCACCAAACTCCCTGATAGATGAAACAATCTTCCTCGGTCGGCCGTGCAGGTACAAGGCTGAACAGCTTCTCAGGTCCACTTCCTGTGATGAACTGGGTGCAAATCCGATAAGCCGGGCTGGCATGCTCTGATTCCAAGTCAGCCCTAATATTACCAAGGCTATGCACAATACAGCCCAGCTGGAGCGCCATGGGTTCTTTAGAAATTGAACCCATGGCCTAATATAGACATCCATGTTCCATGGTGACATGAGAGAGATGGAGAGAAGAAGATATATATAGGAAAGAGAGAAAGGGAAATTAATATGCGGTGCCTGTATTGTATGTATGTTTCCTCTTATTGTGTGGTGTGAAATGTATTAATTGGTAGCTATAATTGGGTGATTAGACTGATGGTTATCTCTTTGTAGTTTGTATGATTCTAATTGACATGAGGTGGCATTCTTTTATGGAAATAAGTCAGAACAAGAAAGAAATCAGAGCAGTTATTGTTTTTATATTATTATATTATCATTGTGTTATATTATGATATTATTCTTTTGTTAAGAGCCAATTTTCTCCCATTTTTTTTTCAGTTTCCAATTTTCCCAAATTGAAGAATATGCAATTAAGAATTAAATTGTTAAATTTGTTATTGGAATGCTTGCTACAATTAAACCAAAGATTGAGCAACCATTTTAATAAATTCAGGAAATGAGGAAATCACAAGTACCAGCAGTTCTTGAAAAGAGAAATGCAATATCTTGATTTAATAAAATCCTCATTAATGCTTAGAAAAGCTCGCCTATTTACAACCAAAAACAAAAAAGTTGTGCTATGTCAGTATTGTTGACATATTTAGAATATGCATGTAATTCAGCATGCCAACTTAACTTTTTTGCCAAGTAACGTAATGGAAAATTTTGAGTGAGTTGAAGTTGATTGTACAGAGCGTGATGTCTTTGATGGTTCCATGTGAAACGGCGCAAACATTTAATGAATGGTGGAACTGGTCATGTGAGACGGTGAACACAATTAATGAATGGTGGAACAGGTCTACGTAAATTTCTTCATGCGTGAACTGGAAGTTCCCCGGGTTCGCGGTGATGGGTCCCACTGGGAGGCGACCTAGATATTAATTAATTCGTTTGGATCGTTTGATATTAATTAGTTTGCTTTGGATCTGCGCCGTTGACATGCACATCACATGAAAAAAAAAAAAAGGGAGACGTTCATTTATATGAGTCAACACCGGCGCTGATATTCGATTTTTTTATTTTTAGAAATTAAAAAATCAAATCAAGAATTGGATGTTTTTTTTTTAAAATAGATGGAAACCGCACTAGGTGTGCACAAAAAAAACTCATGACTCATAACTTGTTTGGAATTAATTTGAATTCAACTGACCAACAACTTGAGTTGAAACTGACTCGAGTCATTTTTGACTCGAGTTCATTGACTCGTTTGTTTCACGAGTTGAATCCAAGTTGCCCTCAACTTGATTCGGAATCAACTCGGTTGACTAATTGACTTGATAAACTTTGTACTATTTAGTAATTTGGTAAACTTTGTACTATTTAGTAATTTGGTAAACTTTGTACTATTTAATTATGTATTTGTCACTGTTTCATTATTAAAGTTTTAAATTGTCTCGAGTTGTTCGTGAGTTGAGTCATGAGTCAACTCGAGTTGAATCCAAATTGAGATTTTTGACTCGAAACTCAATTAGCAACTCGGCTCGTGAGTTCACGAGTTGAATCCAACTTGGACTCAACTCGACTCATGAGCAGCCCTAAACCACACTAATGGTATGGTTTCACCAAAGACAGGCTGGTGGAACTGGCATTTTCGAACAAATATGTGATCAAGATCAATTTTCGAACAAATCTGTAATTAGGATAAAAATTAAGGTCTAAAAAACAGTGAAACCGTAACATTGATGTAGTTTCAAAAATCTACACCTAGTGGAACCGTACCAGTAACGGTACATCTATATTTCTAAAAGAAAAAACTAATCATTCTTTTTTCGAAGAATTACATTTTAAATTTCCAAAAATAGAAAAACTCATGATATTCACGCGACACATTTTATTATGTACAGTTTTACACAATCCAATTTATTTATTTATTTTTTATTTAGGATGAAGAAATAATTAATGTACATCTAACAACTTTTAGATGTTTTTTTATGAGAATTGAACTCGTAGCGAGGCTTGCTACGCTAAATCCCGGGTTTTTGTACAAATACTGTTTATTTATTTTTAATATGTAGACAAATTTATTTCTTATTTATGCTTTCAAGAGTGACTTGTATCTCTACATTAATTATTTCTTCATCTTCTTTCTATATATTAATTTATTAATGAGTCAGTGTCATTTCAGCCTATATAACACCAACTTCAAAACCTATCGAATCGACTTTAAACGGTGAATTCAAACCGTTCAAACTGAACTATTTCATTAGTTGTGCGTTTGCAAGATTTATAATTTTTCGAATTTATTTAGTATCAAGTCAAGTGGTCAAATGTGTGAGTTATTAAGTCAATTTTAATGCATTCATTTTTCAATATTTTTGACCGCTTGATTTGATACTAAATAACTAGAAAATTAAAAAATTTGCATGTAAACGCATCACTCATAAAGTCAATCGGTTTGAACGGTTTGAATTAGTCATTTGAAGTCTATTCAATAAATTTTGTAGTTGGTGTCATATGATACTGATGTCATACTAGCCGGACTCTTTATAAATTGTCTATAAATAATAAATTTCGTTCTATATTTTGAGGAAGTTCAGAAATGAAAAGCTAATTGTGACAAAAAAAAAACTAAAGATAAAATATTTCTTTCATATTTTCTTTTTAATTTTATTTTTGGCTTTTTCATTAAACTCAAATGATCAATTGATTTTGACACAAAAAATAATTTTATAGATCGAAACTTAATCATTTATAATTTTCTTTTTTCGTTTAGGATGTCTTTTAGTTCTCATGATACTAATGAGTTTCATAAGAACTTGGCTAAATAAAAATCTCAGAATTGTTTACCAAATAGAATATTAATTTCTAAAATCCCAATCAATTATCTATTAAAATGATTCCCCTATCTTTTTTTTCTTTTTGATCTTTTTTTAAAGTCGATTTTCGTCTTCTTGTTTTTTTAATTTCTTTAACAGTAATGGGACTTTATGTTGTATTAACACTAAGATAAAGTAACGCCTTAGGAGAAATTTGCCTTTTTTTTTTTAACTAACCAAACTACGAACAATGGATTTGAAACTTTGGATTCACTATTTAAGTCGGATTCATAAGTTTTGAAATTGGTGTTATATAAGTTTAAATGACACTAATACTAGCCAGACTCATTCATATTATTTAAATCTTCATATGCTTGTCTTTTACTATTTTTAATCTGAAAACTTTTAGCTTTTCTTTATCAGAGTTCGGAAACTGATATAATATTCTGGTTCTCAAAATGAAAATTTCATTTTTATGTCCGAGTCATTCTCTTACTCTCTCCTATAATATGAATTTGTTTTGCTTCTAGTCTGTTTGAATTTATTCGATTACAACTTTAAGTTATTCTCTTTGGTCCTATAATATTCAGATAGTAGTAATAATCATGTTGAATTTAGAAGTAGAAAGAAAAAAAGAGAAATGAAAAAAATATACCTTAATAATTATTTTTCAAATATATATTAATTATGAGCACTATGCATATCACATATTGGTTCATACTTCATACTTCACACTATGAATTAATATCTCTATTTTTAAAGTCCAAACAATTAATATGAACTGTTCAACATGATCTCCATATGAAAATGTACTTGGATCAAATTTAATATTTTTCTTACTACTTTATAGATAAGTAGAAATCACTTGATCTAAAGATTCTAGAGTATTCAAAAGTTGCATTTTCTACCTATCTAAAAAATAGTAAAAAAATTCTAAAATTTTAATATATAATTTAGGATAAAATTTTAATATCACTTGATCCACAGTACAGAGCAATCATTAAGTGAAGTCTGACCCATAAATAAAATTTTAATATATAATTTAGGATAATTTAAAAGGATAAATTTCTCAACCAAAAAATCTTTATAATATTGAAACAAAATTGCACATTAATAAAAAAAAAGAAATGTACAAAATGTTGCGTGAATATTATGGTGTAAATATCTCAACTAAAAAAATTAATTATTATAGTGTAAATAACACAAAATATGTTGCGTGAATATCAGTTCTCAATCAACATCTATCGACATGTCCAAACGGTGATATTTGGATCATTTAGCGCCTCTCAAGACAACATGTGCTTGGTTTGACCCGGCATTGACTATTATGTATTTTCTACTTTTTACATTTAAGATTGAATGGGATATTTTGTTTATTGTTTAATTGTAATGGTCATCCCTTAAAAGAGTTCTCTTTCTTTTATCAGAAAGTTCGCCTGTACAAATTGAAGAGAAGATAGTAAACATGAAATCTCTTAGAATGGAATTGCGAAGATCAATATTATATTATTGAATATATCAGTTGAGAATGATATTTGCATAAACATCTTGATCTTATATAAAATAAACCCAAAAGGTAAATATTTAGATCATCAAATAAATCAAGATTAATAATTCAAGTTCGTAATTCGAAGCCAGTTGGACGATCTAGTCTGCAAACGGATCGGATACAGATCAGTGGTAAAACCATATCCGTATCCGCTTTTATTTTTCGGATACGGATACGGATACGGATCAGATATCAAACGGATATGTACGAATACGGATCGGATCTTAGATATCCGTAGATATATACATAAATATTATCATAATATATATTAAAATATATAGTATATATACTACTATTCGGATACGGATAATTAAAATTCAAAATCATATCTGTATCCGTATCTAATTTTCGGATACGGATTCAGATACAGTCGGATATTATCCGATCCGTTTGCATCCCTAATCTTAACTCACAGACCGCTTTGTGAGCTCAAACTTGTATGACTTCACTCATATTTTGTCATTTAAATCAAAGCCATAAATGTTGTATGTAATTTTAAAATTTGTTAATTCACTTGCCAACAGGCAACAACTGAGAAAATCACTGTTCATGTGATAATAACCCAAATTTATATAAGAATCAGCAAATGTTCAGAATACCTAGATCAATAAATGTTTAATTTCTAACTACATTGTCAAGACAGTAAATATGAATACAAGGACTCCCATTTATAATACCTTCTTACTGTTTACACAATCCGACCTGACCGGAGTATTGTAAGTGAAACCAAAATAAACCCAAAAGGGAGAAACAAAAAAAAAAAAGTTGAAGTTCTACGAGAAAATTACATCCAACGGCGAGCACTACACATGGAATGGCTCCAGTTGCACATCCTTGGCCGTGAGCGGTACGTACTCACCTAAATAAACTTCCAGATGATCCGACAAGTTACTCTTGTCAATGCTCTCATGGTGGTACGACTTGCACACAAAGTACACCACCGTCTGTACCACAAGTGCAAAAAGCACAAATGCGCACAGCAGCAGTGACACGATGAAGCCATAGAAGACCCTGCCAGCTACGCTCATCCCAACACCTTTCACAACTAGTTCTCTAAACCCAATTTCTAGACCAACGAAACAGATATTGAGCAAGATAAAAATGCCGGCAGTTGTCCATTGTTTACCTGTAGATTAACAATAAAAAACATAATAATTAATCAATTATGCTGCTTTCAATTAGACAAGACGCGAACAGGAATACATGAAATTCCCCCCATACAAAAATAATTAGGCTGGAAAGTTGGTATTACAGGTAATTTCTCCAGGAACTGGGTTTTTAAAATGAGCATGTGAACACACAAAAGATATCAAGTAGGCCAAAAGATGGGTACTAGAGGCGACATTTTTATTTCCTGGAACCTTACTTTCAGAAGGAAGCCTAGTTAGTACAATTTGCATCGCTAAAAGAAATCTAAGCAATGTCGGACTCCACCTGGGATAAATTGGAAGAGTGAGGCTATGGTACTATGAATAGCGCGGATTGGTCCGTACTATGGATCAGTATCCCCGTTTTTTATGTCCAAACAGTTGATCTGAACCCTTCAACACGATCACTATATGAAATTGTTCATGTAGATCAAATTTTAAATTTTTTACAATTTTTTTAAATAGGTAGAAAATCACTTGATCTAAAAATTGTAGACGATTCAAAAGTAGTGATTTTCTACCTATCAAAAGAAATAGTAAAAAAGTTCTAAAAATTGTAAAATTCAGTCTACAAGTACATTTTCATATGGAGATCTTGTTGAATGGTTCAGATCGACTATTTGAACTTTGAAAACAAAAAATAAATCCATAGACCTGTCCATGCTATGCATAGTACCGAAGCCTCACTCAAATTGGAGTAATAGAAAAAACCCAGCAATTTCAGTAAACATTTCAACAAAAATAGGCCACCCAGCCCATCAAGAGACAAAAAAGAGAACTAATTCACAATAACATAAACAAAATGCAGCACCTTTGATCAAGAGGCGGGATTTGCGCATGGCATCGAATCCTTTGGATTCTTCTAGAACAGAGACCACACTGGCAAGGTGCCAGACAATGGAGAGGTAGACAAGGCCAGCCAGGTAGAAGAATAAAATGAGAACAGCAAACGGGGCCGCTGCGGCAGTGCCATCGAGCAACAGCAGCACCAGCACAAGTACCGAGATGGCGAGTGTATTGTACCCAAAGAGCAGGATGAATGCTGCCACAAATGTCGCCATCAGCCGCCTCCATACCTATAAAACAAACAATTTGTTACCAATGAATATTTTGCTAGAAGCAACCACCGTTTGGTACTTGGAAAAATTACTCATCATTTGTGATGTTGGGAAAAACCAACTGAAAATAGAAGTATAGAACTGACCAGGGAAAAACAAAAGTAAAATCAAGACCACTTTGCCCTTAGTTTGCTAAACTTAGCATAAATCTAGCCAACATAGACCACAAATTGTGGCAAATAAAATGATTTGATATCTATTCCTCTCCCCTTAAGTTCTGCTCTTTATTCTCTGACTAACTTCTCAAATGCCCAATCCATAATCACAAGGCACCAACACAAACATGCAAGGGTTTATAATGTTTTGTAGGCATTTCAAGCTACTGCAACTGGAATTGTGGGATTATATTATCAACAAACAGCAGTTCTCTGGATATAAATGAAGTTTCATTATGTTACGTGCCAGTTTTTTTTCATGTGGTATGAATCAAAACAAGGAACTAAGTTGGTTAATTTTGAAGAAAAATCAAGTGCTAATATGGCTATACCTAATACTAATTAATAAGTGGTTTCGGAACAATTGATAATTTGAACAGAGAATGTCAACGAAATGAGTTCTAATTAGATATTTTTAACTATCCCCGGCCCCAAATGATATTAGGTTAGCTGACTACTGTGGTCCAAGTTTGCATTACTCCAAAGGATTTATAGGTTAAACATATTTCTCTATTTTTGGAGTAGGATATACAAAAATTTTCAAAATAACAACTCTAAAATTCGGTGCTTCCGGGCATTCTTGTCTAAGTCAATTTATCCTTTTTACCCAATTTAGTTACTGAGCAGCTTTATGAATAACTGTAGGTGAATTCAATACCGTACAACTATAAAACCATAATTATAATAGGCAAGCAAATCTCTCTTCCAGCATAGCTGGTTCTTCCAACAAAACAGGAGAAAGGTTCGAGTGTTGTATCATGAATTAAAGTTGGCGTAATTAATAGCATAACTTCAATTAAAACAAAAAGAATCACGTGTATCTTACTTTAGGTACAACTGATAGAACTCGCGAGAAGCTGAGTTCTTTTGCTGAATAAATGGAAGCAACGGAATAAACCGCCGCAGCTGTAGAAAGCATGGCCAGAACAAGTAGCGCCACCAAGTAAACACCTTTGAAAATCATCAGTTTCATCCAATCAGATGCGAGTCTTTGCAAAATCCGATGCTCGGCAGCCGAATCGGGCGCAGCTCGATCGAGCGCCGAATCGTCGGAGTCAATCGAGCTGAATAGGTAGTAGGAGATCTGGATATGGAGTAGGAAGAGAAGCGACAAAGGGAGAACGAGAGAGACAGCGATGCGAGCGAAGAGAGATCGCCATGAGTGGATCAGCTTGCCGGATTCACGGAATATACCCACTAAAGAGAGGAACTGGAGCTCTTCTGGTTCGCAATCCATGGCGAGAGAGAAGCAAATGGAGGCGTGGTTTGTTTGAGAATTTTTTTCCGGGAGAAAGAGGAGAGGAGGAAGAAAACAAAGGAGACTCGGCGAAGTCATGAGAGTTTTGTTGTGGTGAATTTTTTGTGTATAATTGTGTAATGGGTTGTTTTGTACAAGTAAATAAATCTGGTACACAGAACGAGAAAGAGATTTGGATGGAATTATTGATTGCGATTTAGCTCTTATTTCTTGTGAATTACAGAAATAGACGACCGCGGACTTTGAAAAGTTTGAAGGTCAAATTTGAAGCTACCGTTCTTCGGCCGACATTTTTATTAATATCCAAAGTTTAATAGAAATTATTAATTATGTTCAGATTTCCGAACTCTTGCTAAAAATGTCCAAACCGGTCAGAAAATGGCCGATTTAGGGGGCTTACTCTATTTTTTTTTTTTAGAGAGACACTATGAAAATTAAAATATTAACACTGAAAATTTGAAATTTTTGTTTAAATTATTTGTTATATTACTTCTTTTGATGTATAATTAGCATATTTATATAAAATACGCTAGATTAATTGAAATTATGTTAAATAACCCTAAATTATGTTAAATTATGCTAAATTACATTAAATTACGCTAAAATACGGTAAATTACGCTAAATTACAAATGAATAGGGACAATATCTCCACTGAAAAGGTGAAAAACGATAATGAAACTTCAAACGGTCATAAAACGGCGCTCGAGTGTCCGATTTCAGCAAATGACCACTTTTCGGAAAGCTTGCGAAAATACGCATGCGTCCGTTTCGGCAATGCCGGATTCCAAAAATCAGAATCGCCAAAAAACAAAGGGAAGAGCCTCAAAATTTGAGTTGAAGTTTCCAATTAAGATTTTCATTTCTATTATTCAATCCAAGTAGCTCAGTAAATTAGTTACATAATAAACTTGTAGAATACCAATTTTTACTATTTTTGAAATTTTTTACTATTTTTTATGATTCATGAAAGATGAGCAAAATCAGTCTACTATAGCGTAATTTTGTGTAGTTTAGCGTAATTTACCGTATTTCAGCATAATTAGCGAAGTTATTGTAATTTAACGTAATTTAATATAATTGAACATAATTTATTGTAATATAGTGTAATTCAACATAATTTCAAGTAATCTAGCGTATTTTAGCATAACTATGCTAATTATACATCAAAAGAAGTAATATAACAAATAATTTAAACAAAAATTTCAAATTTCAGAGTTAGATTTCAATATTTTGATCTTCATAGTGTCTCTCTATAAAAAAAAAAAAATAGAGTAAGCCGGCTAGAAAATGGCCGGTTTAGGGGTACCTAAGCCGGCTATTTTCTGGCCGGCTTGGACATTTTTAGCAAGAGTTCGGAAATCTGAGCATAATTAATAATTTCTATTAAACTTTGGATATTAATAAAAATGTCGAGTTCTTCGGTGCTTCCTTGAGCTTTCCCTATTGACTATTAAAAAAAAATAAAAAAATAATTCAAACAGGATTTATTTTCTAACGAATGAATTCCAAAACGTTCAATTAATTTTTCTTGAAAGAATAAGAGTATATTTTTTATTTTTATATTGATATTCAGAAAAAAAAATTCATTTGAATTTTAAACATGTGACTTTTAATATAAAAAACATTATTTTTATCATTTAATCAAAAACTAATTCTCAAAAGTTACAAATAATATAATCCTTATTTACCAACTAATAAATTAGAAAGATTACAATAAATATAATCCATTAATAAGCATTACTTGTGGCTTTACAAGCGTGCGTCATATTCATAACTACTCATTAATTTTTTGCAATTTCTCTGATTTAGAAGGTGTGCAATATAAATTCCAAAACATGCAACAACCATTTTTCTAAATCCTCACAATTTTAAAATTTTCGGTTACACTCACAAGGTAAACGTTCTTTAAAACCGTTGACCGATGGATCGGATCATAAACGGGTCGGATAATAAAAATTTGTTCGTGCTATGCATAATTATGATCCGATTTTGATGCACACAAAAATGCAATAATATATTGGAAATGCCATTTTTATGTCATAATACAATTTTTTGAATGCAATAACTGAAATATCCTACCAATTTTCATAAATCCCATACAGAACCGGATTTACACCGTTTACCGATAAATTAAAACATAAACGGATCATGTAACAAAATTTATTCGCACAACGCATAATTAGGATCCGATTTTGATACAAACAAAATTACAATAATTTTTTTTTTATGTCAAAATGCAATTTTTGAAGGTAATAATCCACATTTCCTACCAATTTTTTTTTATTAATAAATAAATCCCATATAAAACCGGATTTACCGTCATCATTTTACTACAAAAATACATAGAAAAATATTTTGCTAACAGAACTCATTAAATTATCAATAGTTGTTGTTCGAATAGATCATTTTAAGCAACTATGTATTTTTTTGTCCTGAGTTGTTGTCATGTCAAATATCAGGAAGCTGAAAAGGAACTATCCATATATACTAGAGATGTACTTGCTCCAACCAATTTATGTGCACTCGAACAAATCGCATTAATTTATTAATTAATATGTTTTTTTTTCTACCAAAACTATGCTTCATATGAAGACTAATTTTCATGATTCGTGTTTTTCTGCAAATTAAGAGGTCATGAAAATACGCAATCATGGATGCAAATTATTAGTGTGGTCTTGTGTATAACTAAAAAAAATTGTTTTATTCTTGAAAATAAAATTGCTTAATTATATTGGTATTCTCGAGAGTAGTCCACTCCTCTTGGTAATAATCATATTCTCAGAAATAACAATTTTTATTCTCGTGGATAAAACAGATTCTTGCAGATGAGAATTTTTATTTCCCATTTTAAAATTAAATTTTAAAAAAACTTGTAAAAAACAAGTTGTTATTCGTGATACACCTAAATAATATAAGTATCAAATTTTATATAATTTAAATATTATTTGATAATGTACGAAGATTATTCAATGCAAATTAGGAGGAAAATTAAATTAATGATGAAAACTAAAATACGCATCATGATTTATTATTTTACACCGTTTATAATAATTATATTATATAAATCATATAAAAACTGCAAGATTTTCAATGGAATTTTATTAATTGTCAAGTTAATAAATTATTATTGGACTACAATCAAATACTAAATGCATTCAAAAAGTTTATGGTAGCATAAACTAAGGATGAATTTTTAGAATTTTACAAAAAGTAGGAATCAAATTGTACAATGAGAAAAAAAAAACAATTCCGAAAGTATACCATGTAGTATAGAAAAGGATAGTTTGTTATATAAAGAAATGAGGTCCATAAACTCCAAAAGAGACTATTATGGTTTTTGCAATCTTTTTATGGTTGTCAATGAGCCAAAGAGGATCGAAATCGTGTTGAAATTTGTTAGTTTGGATGCGACTCGTACTGGTCATGGACCTGTATAACTTTATCACTTATTTATTAATTGTATTTATGATATTTCATCTTAGCTATATACAAGTAAACATATATACTTAGTGTATAATAAACTTTAGAAATCGATCTGACTTAAGACAGATCATAAATTCTAGACTCGTATGAAATCGGATCAGAAATTATCATCCATTAAGAGTTGCCGCACGTGCTATTGCTATAGAAGAACTCGGAAGTCGTGATAATTGGTCAATGCTAGAGATTAGAGAAGATGGGACCAGAGAAAAAAAAAACCTATCAGGAAGTTTCTTGATTGGCGACTCGGTCAAATTAGGACCATTTTTCTCTTCTTCTTTTTTTTTTTTTTAAGAATGCGTGTTATCTATTTCGCAGCGTAAGGCATGGAGAATTTAGAAATTCTAGAATAACGCGGTTTGATGTTAACTTTTTGGTAGACTTTATTTTTATAATTTGGCTAGTGTTTTCTTCTTGGCTAAGGCTTCTTAATTACATTGAAATCTGGATTGTTTATATTAAATTCAATTAGCTTCTATGTGTTTCCTTTTAATTAATGTTGATGAATCAGGATCACTAATAACCATAGCAACATTCATAAACAAAAAAAAGGATAAACTTATGCTTAAGAGGAGTAAATTACTATGGCCATAATCTATGGATAAATTAATTTGAATATTATTGAGGTATAAGCAGAGACGGAATTACATACGAATATACGATCATAGTTCTCAGCTCAAAAATAAATTAAAAAATAGGCTTCTATTTTCCGAAAAAAATATAAAATATACTTAAGATTAAAAAAAATTATGTCACATCCTAAATTTTTTCTCAATTTTTTTTTATTTTTATCAGAAAATATTATAAAATTATATTTAATATTTAAAATAATTATAAAATCATACCTCAATAATGCAAATTTTGGCTCCGCCCCAAAAACAAATCTAGTTATAGTCAAAGATGAATCTATGATGATGAAATGTATTAGATTATTTTTAGATCTGCATGAATACAAAATTTATACCATTTCAACAAAATGCATACACAGAACTGAATACATCTAAATGTGAGAAAGTCAACAAAAAAATAAAAAAGAAATATACATTGGGTAGATGACTAGATGCACATGCTAATCTAGACATAGTTATATCTTATTATTATTTTCAATTGATCTTTACAGGTTGCATCTGACGAATAAATCATACTTCTGGATAATTGGTTCTCAGAAGTTTTATATAAACGGAGAAACTATAGAGCTCTTCATGTTGTTTATCAATTTCCTTGCGAAATGCTCTTAAAATTTGTAGGTCTTGTAAGTGCTAACAAGGAACTAGTAATCAACTTAACCATTATATATTAAAATCCTAGTGCAACTCATGGGCCAATATTTAGCCCATATACAGAAATTGTTCCTTAACCGACCCACAATTCTGTTTTCAACAAAGACAGGGAATTAGAAACAAAAAATGCTCGCCTAAGACTCAACATCATGATTTCCAAACGAAATAAAAAATAAGAGGGGTTAAAATGTGACGTTAGTTTTTGCCCTCATGCCTAACATTTTTATCTTAATTTTTAAAATCCAAATAATTAATTCCATTTAAAATGCCTCTATTTTTTGTCTCCACCATATCTCTATTTTTAGAAACTTTAATAACTCAAAATTTAAATTATAAACGTTAAAATAAAACCGTTAGATATGATCTATGTTATTTTCTCTATATGCTCATAAAAAATTATCACATTTTAATTTTATTTTGACGTGAATCAATAAAAAATTGAAAAATCAACGTCTAGAAATTATCCACATTAGTACATTTTTTAAAAGCTCTTGATGACAATCAAAACAAAGTTGAAATATTGTAATTTTTTACATATGCATAGATAAAATAATGTAAATCATATCTAACGGTTTTATTTTGACTTTTAAGTTTTAAATTTTGAGTTATTAAAGTTTTTAAAAATAGAGACATAATGGAGACGTTTGAACCCTCCTCATTATATATATGAGAAGGGCTCAAATGCCCCATTGCTTCATGCCCCAATCGTATCCAAACATTTTTATCTTCAATTTCAAAGTTCAAACAGATGATCCGAACTGCTCAACGTGATATCCACGTTAAAATATGATTGGAGACCAAATTTTATATTTTTTTGGAAAAATTTTACTATTTTTTAAGATAGGTACAAAATCATTGTTTTTTGATGGTCCTCAATTTCTTGAAAAACAATGATTTTGTATCTATCTTAAAAAATAGTAAAATAATTTCAAAAAATATAAAATTTGATCTCTAAGCACATTTTAACATGAATATCATGTTGAGCGGTTCAGATCTTTTATTTCGACTTTCAAATTAAAGATAAAGATGTTGGGGTACGATTGGGGCATGAAGCAATGGAGCATTTGAGCCCTCCTCTATATATATATATATTTGAGTCTTTTTACTAATTTTTTTATAGGTACAAAATCATTATCTTTGAATAATCCAGAATCTTAAGTGATTTTGTAGCTATTTAAAAAGTTAGTAACATTTTTTTACAAAAAATATAAAATTTGACCTCCAAACATATTTTAATATCAAAATCATATTGAGCAATTCGGATGGATCGTTAAAAAACAGAGATAAGGATGCGGTATGATTGGAACATGAAAACGGTGAGGCATTTTAACCCTACACAGAATAAATAGTTGAGAACTGAAAAGGATTCAAGTGCAGGGACTAGAGAGAACACGTCTAAAACATCCTTGCAAACATCAAATTTATATGGGTTTACTTTTAAGCTAATGATTACACCGTAAACAAAACAAACCTTGTAGAATAGATCATATCTCATTGAACTATCATATCTACATCAACATTTAACTCAAAACAAACTACCACAAAAAATTATTTCATAAAGGAAAAAAAACAACAACACTATTCTCTCATGCATTGAAAAACCTGCTACTCCAAAGCAAGTACCTTCTCTATAATCCCTTTCAAAGCAAGTGCACTTACACCACAACTCTTATCACCAAAGCACGACCTCCCTTCCTCAGCAGCCCGACACAATTGCGGGTCCATTGGTACCTTGCCGAGGAACGGTACACCCATCTCAAGGCACATTTTCTGGGCCCCACCTTGGCTGCTATCAAAAATCTCAGAGCATACCAGAGTGTCAAGCAGTTCGGGTGCCTTCTCACGGATCAGGTTCAGAGCCCACTCTGTTGCATCAGTTTCGGTTCCAGATTCAGATACCCGGGAGAACTTGAGATCCGACAATTGTTGTTTAAGCCCACTCATATTCTCCACCACGCCCAAAATTTTTATGCCAACTTTCCTGAAGAAAATGAAAATCTAATGTAATTTTTTCTTAATAGCCCCAGTATCCGATTTATGCTGTTTGGGTTTCAAATTGGGGCAGGCAACAAAAATAAAGCATGTGCCAGCTATCAGAAATATAACTCAAGAGTCTGGTACTGCCGTGGTACAAACACAATGTAATATGCTAATTTGTGCACTGAGCCCTAATTTTGCTTTCTTGTACAGTTAACATTATATCCAATGACCTGAATATAACCTAAAGATTGCAGAATCATTGACCACGTAAGACTCATTTTGTCTATATTAGTAAAATCGTATGATTAAAAATGGCAAGCAAATAATGCAAAGAAGAGAGAAAAAAAAATGCCCATAGATGGAAGCTTAATTGTAAGCTACAATGCAGCTCTAAGATGCAAAGATGTATCCCTTATCCTAAACTTTTAGAGAACAATAAACATTTTTGTATATTTGTATATATTTAAAATGAAAACTTTATGTTCAAATGATTACACAATCTATACTCATCATCCACAGATCAAGTTAGGCGAGTGGGAGTGAATGAAGAATAACAAAAGCATATAGGAACACTTCACAAACAAACAATAAAATATAGAAATATACAGTAAAAAAATGATAGTAAACTACAAACATACCTACAGAAGCTAATCTCCTTGCGCACATCTATCAAAGCAACCTGTTGAGGTGTGGTCACGATAATCGCACCGTCAATACCAGTTCCCTGGAGAAACTGCACAATAGAAATATGTTCGTCAGAGGTGCCAGGTGGCGCATCAACCACCAAATAGTCAATCTCGCCCCAGTACACATCCTTGACAAACTGCTTGATGAGGCCATTCTTCCTCGGGCCCCGCCAGATGACGGCATCGTCAGGGTGCGGTAGCATGAAGCCGATGGACATCACGCCTAGGTTGGAGTTTGACTCAACATAGACTGGGGACCACCCGAGATTGCTCTTATGGATGTCGTGCCCTTCTAGGCCGAGCATCTTTGGGATACTGGGCCCACATATGTCAATGTCTAGTAGGCCCACCTGTCGGTCAGCCTCGGCCAGTGCAAAAGACAGCTGTGCTGAGAAGGTGCTCTTCCCCACCCCACCTTTGCCAGATAGCACCAGAATCTTGTGCTTCACAGTCGCCATTCTATCTGCTATTTCGACCAGATCTGACACACCCAATACGATGTTAACACTTCATTTTTTTCTTTTGATGAAGGTCAAGGAGTATGCAGCATGAACATCTCAGATCTCATTAAAGTTAAGAAAAAAAATCTCATATTTTCAGAGAAGTTTGGGACTTCATGCATTAATCGATTACCAAGCTTACCTTCTTTAAATAAAGATTCGGACAAAAGAATCACTCTTTCGTTCTTTCTTTTTTCTTTCAGATGCTTGAGATATCGTAATTTTAAATTTTGTCTGAACTTGAATGAAATAGACACCAAATGTTATCCATAATGGTACAAAAATGAATGGTAACAGCAGTATCAGCATGAGGTTGCAATCCATTTCTAAACAAGTAGAATTTCATTATATGCTCAGTTTACTCCTGGAACAGCATGGTTTCAACACTGAACTGTATGGCCCACACAAAAGGATTACTAAAAACTGACAAAAAAGCAATCAGCCACTGACTGACATTCAGCATCAGTGTACCAGAACCAGACTATCAGCTAAATGAAACCCTTAACTTGTCGACTAACATATACTAAGAACAAAAAATCACTACAGAAAGCGCTGAACAAATCAGCAAAATTTAAATATCAAAATATCCTTGGGAATCAATTCAATAGAATAGGTTGCGCTAAAACATCATGGAAATTAAATCTAAACTGTAATGAAACTTCAGAAATTGCATGAACCCCATCCAGAAATAGCTAACTGAATGTGATTTCAGTAGCATGAAAGATACTGTAGCTTAAGAAAAAACAAATTTTTACCAGGGTCAGGGCCTTTAGGTGCCGTGGCGCAAATTTCCTGATTTGGACATCCTGCACATGAATCAGACTTTCCAGCTGACTCTGACTGTGGGCCTGGGCAGTCTAAGAAAACAAAAAGAAATAAGTACCTGATGAAAATTACATGGTGACAAACAGTGAATGATTCTTAAGTATCATATAGTTATCTAATGTTCCAATTTTGATATTATTGTAGGTAACAGAAAGGTCTAAATTATGAATCAAGATATGACAACCAATAATTTACAGCTTCTGAAATAAATAAATAAAAAAAACTCAATGATATACCTTCATGCATCAATTATTGGAACAGTGAAAATTAGAAAGAAAAAAACAAAGTGAAATGTTTCCCAAATCAGAGGCCTCCCTGGCTCCACTTCTTTCCCCGAAAAATTCTCAAGGAAAATTTGGAGAAGGGAAGCATAATAAATCATTAGAGAAGTATTCTTGTTTAAAATTCCAAAAGTACCTAAACAACAAACAATATATATACCACAAGGAACTTTGATAACACGTGAAAGTAGATTGGGGAACCCAACTAATAGAGAAATCTGAGAGCATGTAAGGAACAAATACTGAAACAATACATAAAACACCAAAAGGGAGAACGACAAGGGTTCATAAACCATCCTTCTTCACTGATCACTATTAAACCCTAATTATTCTTTTTAACTTACGCAGGAAACAAAACCTTCAAAATAGAACAAAATACTAGTGAGAGAGCGCAAAAGTACTTACGCTCATTTGCATCTTCTGGGATTTCTCCCTGGTGGCCATTGCTCGCCATTGCCCCTCTCCTCTTTATTGAACTTTCTTCTTTGGGAATGAGGGATTGATTCAATTTTTTGAGGAATGAGGGATTGATTCAATTAATATAAGCAAACTAAAAGTCTAAAACAAAATCGATCTGCAAAGTCGGACTTGGCTGCGTTTATCGATCGTCCGATTAATATCCGACGGTTGGGACTCCGTCACCTCCCCTTGAGACGGCGCCGAAAACTGAGAGAATTTTATATTTTTAGTATTTTAGTATTTTACATTTTTACTACACCGTCCGACCAACTCATGACATTGTTACATGGACCTAATTCGTGGGAAGTTATCCTCTGCGGAGTTGTATAAAACTCCGCAGGTGCGGAGCAAATGAACGGACCAGATTAACTCTCAGCCGCTTTGTGATCGGGTTAACGGAGGGGGTAGTATTATTGTGCTTTTAGATTCGTGCAAAGTTAAAACTAACGGATCACTAACGGATCAGATTAAAAGAACCGCAGTCTGCGGAGCTTTTAAGCTCCGCAGAGGATAATATTCCCTAATTCGTGCCGTGCAAGTTAGATTTTTAGAATCCGTATCATCTGCATTATCGTCCCGGTTGAGTTAATATTTGAATCGTATGATCATAATTCGGATTAATTGAGTTAATTTTTAGATCGATTTTAGATTAATTTAGCACATTTATAACGTACTCTTTAATATTAGTGTGGATCTCAATCGAACTGTCTGATCTTAACTCAAACTTTGAGTTAATGCAGAGGATACGAATTTAGACTTTTATTCATGGTGTTGGATAATGATTAAATTTGGAAAGATTAATTATGTTGTGATGAAGATGTATTATGATTCATGTACAACCGTTACCGACTATTTTAATGTAATTTAATTTATTTAAAATCCACATATCATGTACGATTATGATCAGGTTAGTTTATATATGTGTTATTTTTCAGAAAATAATTATATCACGCGAATAATCACGACACGACACGACACGAGAATCACCATACGTTAATTAGCACGAGTACTGCCATGATGTATCCAATCACACAAGATATATCCGATCAGAAGATGATATTTTTGCATCCTACATAGACCCGAAATTTTTATTTTTAACATTTTAAATAAATTAATTAATAAAATAACCATCGTTTCTGGTCAATTTCATATTTAACACGGCCGCAGAACACCGGAGCGAACCCATTTGGGGCAGGCCGCAGAATGCCGGAGCGGACCCCCATATGGGGCCGCACTATGCCGGAGCGGACCCGGGTCATCACAGTTGATGCATGTTTCCTGTCATCACAGTTGATGCATGTTTCCTGTCAGGCCGGTATAAAGGTAACTAATTTGGTTGTTTTCACTTTATTTATTTTAGTTGATTTCGGCTCTTACAAAATGAGTTTTAACCATAGGCAAGCTGTTGATTGCAACCGGGTACGATGCTGAAAATCAGCTCCTCCCGTTGGCTTTTTCACTGGTAGAATCAGAGAGTTATGACGATTGTGCGTGGTTCATGAAATGGTTGCGCCGTAATGTAATCCGCTCCAGATTCATGTGTGTCATCACTGATAGGGGAAAGGGTATCAAGAAGGTGTTCAGACAAGATGATATGGGGTGGAACGAGGAGGATGAGGATCAATGTGTTCACCGTCTTTGTGCTACTCACATAGCCGAGAACATGAAGAAGAACGGTTGCAGTGATAAGGCAATCCGTTTTTTTAGAATATGTGTGGCTAAGAGGAAGATGAGGAGGTACGAGCAAGGAATGCAAGCAATGGGGCAGGCATGTGACATTGCCCTCAATTGGCTGGACGGTGTGGGTAAGTATTTGGATCAAGATGAGAACGAGTGCCCCAAACCATGGAAGATATTCCAAGCACTGGACGGTGGTTACCGTTGGGGCATCATGACTACAAACGGGTCCGAGTCGCTTAATAAGGTCTTCAAGTCCTCTCGTAGACTACCGGTTGCAGCAATAATTGAAGACACATTTTACAAATGTATGACATGGTTTGCGCAAAGGAGGGCCAAAGCGGAATGGGAAGTCAGTCAAGGTCAGCAATTCTCGTGTCGTGTGCATAAGGTACTTTTATTTGTAGTTATTTCTTCATAATTTTTAATGAAGTTTGTTAAAAAAAATATCTGACTTCTTCATTATTTTTTAATTTTTCGTAGCTGATCAACAAACGGTTCGAGAGGTCCGATAAAATGAAGACGCTGGGGGGCTTTGGAAACAACAACGAGTTCGAGGTAACCGCCACACAGGAGAGAGTTCACGCTTTCATACCTGACGATTCTGGTCGGTTTACCAAGGCCAATTACAAATACACGGTGATAATCGGGGATGATCACACGGTAACTTGCACGTGCCAGAAGCCTCAATTGGAGAGAATACCGTGCTCTCATGTTCTGTCCGTGTGTCGTCTCCGAGGCATCGACCCTGGCGTATTTGTAAGTCAGTATTATCACATCCATACACTGATCAACACATGGAGCGCACAATGGCATGTTTATGGAAATCAGTCGGAATGGCCTCCACACGATGGCCCGGTCCTTGTTCCAGAGAAAAAAAATATTGCTGTGGGCAGAAGACAGCACGACAGAATTCCGATGTGGATGGATGTTCTACATAATAGGAGAAGAGGACACCAAGCCGGCCGAGATACGCAAGAAAGACAAAACAGAGCTGCTCGGGCTGCACGAGATTGAGAGTTAATGTTGTTTTTCTAATTGTACTTGTAAAACTATTGTTTATTTTCGGTTAATTAGACGTATTTGTAATTTCCGATAACATTCGAATGTTCTATTGTATGCTTCTTTATATGGCTCCTTGTTCTATTGTAATGTTTCTTTTCGGTTAATTAAACAAACGACGAACAACAATTTCAGATTAAACGACATTTCAAACATAAGTAATTATACACAACTTCCAGAAAAACGTTACATTTTTGATAAAAATTTCCAAAACAAAACCATAATCAAATTCAGAATCAGAAAAAAAAAAAAAAAGACCAGGGTCCGCTCCGGCATAGTGCGGACCCGGGTCCGCTCCGGCATAGTGCGGCCCCATATGGGGGTCCGCTCCGGCATTCTGCGGCCTACCCCAAATGGGTCCGCTCCGGTGTTCTGCGGCCGTGTTAAATATAGAATTGACCTGAAACGATGGTTATTTTATTAATTAATTTATTTAAAATGTTAAAAATAAAAATTTCGGTACATAGACCGACAACCGCGAGCAATGAATAAATGAACCGATCACCTTTAACAAAGAGTGGGAATTAATTAATAACAGAATAGTTTGGACAGTATTTTCTTAAATAAAATAAAAAATTAGGGTAAATTTCGTTGGAGGTTACTAAATTTTGTCATTTGTCACGAATTGGTCACTCAAGTTTGATTTGTTCATTTTTAGTCACTCAACTTTGTCATTTGTCTCAATCAAATAACTTATATTTTTCCGTCCAAAATACTAACGGAATATTCCCATTCCGTCCAAAATATTAACGGAATATACTAGTTCCGTCCAAAATTCTAACGGAATGAGAATATTCCGTCCAAAATACTAACGGAATGAGAATATTCCGTTAGCATTTTGGATGGAAAAATATAAATTATTTGATTGAGACAAATGATAAAGTGAGTGACTAGAAAGGGACAAATTAAACTTGAGTGACCAATTCGTGACAAATGATAAAGTTTAGTGACCTCCAGCGAAATTTACCCAAAAAATTATATACATATTACGGGCGAGGGTTTTGGAAGCTTTTTTTTAGCGCATCCCAATCTTATCGATAAAGTTACTTTTATAAATTGAACGCGTATTATTTTATATAATTTTAAATATCATTTTATAATTCATTAAATACTTTCAAATATGAAATTATTGTAAGAGTAACGGTAAAATTTACATGAATTTTTTTTTTGTTATGTATGAAAAGTATGATTAAAGTATTATAATCGTTCATTATTTAATTTTCAAAATATTTTTATCATTAAGGAGACTATTAGATTAAATTGTTGTCCTGTCATAAATAATCAAAAATTATGAAATACTATGTCAAGTGCAATTCGCTAAGACATTTTTTTTTGTGTAAGAAAGGTTACAAGTAATCTAGTGCAATTCAACATAATTTCATGTAATCTAGTGTAATTTAAATTAATATAGTGCAATTCAATATAATTTCAAGTAATCTAGTGTATTTTAGTATAAATATGCTAATTATAAATCAAAAGAAGTAATTAACAAATAATTTAAACAAAAAATTCAAATTTTCAGTGTTAGATTTCATTATTTTGCTCTTTTATAATGTCTCTAGAAAAAAAAAAAGAAAAAAAGAGTAAACCGACCATTCGTAAGCTGGCCATTTTATGGCCGGTTTGGACATTTTTGGCGAAAGTCGAGAATTCTAGACATAAATATTAATTTCTAATTAACTTTGGATATTAATAAAAATGTCGGTTTGAATTGGAAGGAAGAGGGGAAGTAAACCTCTTATTTAGCATAGTATTTGTTATCGAGCTAGGTCGTTCTTGGCTCGTTTTAGAATTGTAGAGTTTGAACTGGGTCCAGCTTGGTCCGAGTCAGATCGCTCGTGTGAATTTGAATGAATATTATGCTGTATTTTGAACTTTATTATTTAATTTCTTTGGGCTACTGTTCTAACAAAGTCCAGAAATCTATTCGATTCAGTTCGTTCTTGGCTCAAACTGATTACATGTTAAGATTTTAGCTCGACTCTCTAAGGTGTTTTTTTTACCAGAGCAATAAAAATGAGTAATTAAAGAAAAAAAATTACTGAGGTGCACCGAGAAAAACCACCAATCCAAGAGACGAGAACGGATTAGGTCCGATGGGCATCGGACCTAAAAGCATCGGACCTAGTTTTAGATTCAACGAGCATGATGACCATCTGTCTAATTTAAGATTTGTGCGCACGAAAATTAAAAGAGCATGCACGACGTTCAAAGCGTTCCGCATGAATCTTAAAACAAATCAACGGTGATTAAACCCATCCAACCACCATCGGACCTTCCCTCAAGTGCCAGGAGACATGTACTTTTCCGCACATGATGTAAAATGGATAAGCTTTCGTTTCACTCGGCTCAGGCTCCGCACAAGTGCCAAGTGCAAATGCCAAGGCGTCAGAGGACAAAAAAAAAAGTTTTCTGCCGCTCTTACGCTTTATATATGTATGGACGGATTGGGTTGGGATTGGCCAATCTCCTCCTCCCCCTCTATTCTCCTTTCCGCTTTCGGTTGGTTGAGTACCGCTTAATCTCTCTCTCTCCTCTCCTGATTTCTTCGTTGTTTATTTACAGGACTACAGTCAACTAAAATCTGCTAACTTTCAAAATAGCAATCTCATCTCTGGTCCTTGATTTGAAATTAGTCTTTATTTCATCTTCAGAATTGGGTCATGCACCCCAGATGCTTGTGAAAATGCGCTATAGTTTGGAGGGTGGAGCATTCTCTGGAGAAAACTAGAGTGAAGAATCAATGTCTTGCCGGACCTCTTCTAACCCCACAGTTCAGGTGCGTTGCATTGTGTTAATATGATTGGGTGGTTCAACTTTACAATGGTTGAGCTGCATTTATCTTTTCGTTACCTTTTACAACCTAAATGGATTTGCATACGGTTCATTGAGGTACCAACTCAAATTAAATTGGAATAAATAGATTTGCATACGGTTCATTGAGGCACTGCTCCCTATCATGAACTGGTCGCTGAAAATGTAAACCTTGGATATTGGTTTCGTGACCTACACTACACATCCATAAGCACTAAGAACCAATCAATTATAGTAATATGGTATCCTTCTCTTAGGTAATTAGTTATGTTTAATAATTTCATTGTGGCGTCAACATTTGGTGTTCATAGAATATCGTTAAAACTCGTGGTTTCATCCAAAATTGGTTACTGAATTACTGATGATCGTTATTCAAATATTTTGACAGTACAGGGAAAACTGAATGCAACAATTAAATTAATAATGGAAAAATGCTATCCTTTCTGTTCATACACTTTATTTTAACATTATTTAGTTATTTATTTACTTGCTCATTTACTAAACCTTTTTATAACATAGCTGAAGAGTTTGACCTACCTTCTGTCCCACCTTATTTGGGGCTCAGAACAGAAAAATAATTATACTCACTACTGCTGTTGGGTTTAGACTAGTCCTTTGTGAATTCGATTGGTGCGCTCGCTGCCAATTATGCTTCCCAACTCCAGTTGACTTTTTCCAATCATGGGAGGAAAACAGCCCAAATTGGTGACAGTTGATGTCATACCGGCGCTGCGCCCTTTTTAAAAATTTTACCTTTAAGCATTCTGTTCTCGTACTTAACCTTCCATGCCCACTGCTTGGCTTCCCCTATCATTCTGATTTGCAGTGTGCATTGCTTGGCTTCATGAGAGTTTTTGCCCCCTTCTATCTCTGTTTTATAGTATACCAGTTTGTTGGCTATCTTTCATTATATACCTTATTATTCCCATCAGTAGATAATTGTTCAACTTCAAATCTGTTTTGAGTGCTTTAAAACTGAAGAGCATATATCACAAGTTAGTCCCTTATATTGGGATAAAACAGATATAATTTACATTTGAGTACTCCGTGGATAAAGCCTCTTCATTAACTGTTTTTTAAGGTCCATATTTCTCTAGAATATGAAAAATTGGACAATTTCAATAACCAAAATTGCATTATTGTTCATACTATGTGTTAATGATGTACTATTTTTTATTAACAGGTGTGCTTGTCACTCAAGAAAAACTCAATCTTGTTGGTTAAGATGGTGCATACATTGTCTCTTGTCCCATTCTCATCACTTTCACCTTTAGCTTCCCTATCCCAATCTCAATTTCAATCCCTATCGGCATCCCCATCCACATCAGCTTTTAGTCATAGGCTCTGCCTTTTCTGCTATGCCGTCCCCCAATCCAAATTTCAATCCCTAAACGTCACTAACAACCCAAAACCACCACCATCTACAATTAATTTGCCCAATGACACCAGTGCTGGCAATATTCTTGGGAAGACTCAAAGGAGGCCACATCAGCAGCATTACAAGGGGAAGGGGAAGCTGGGGAAGGATGAGATGGTGAGAACGAGACATTGGAAGGAGGGTCCCATTTATACCGAAGAGGCACTTAACCGTTTTCACTCTCTGTTGGCACTCCATCCAACCTCCATCCATCCCTTCAACCAGCTCCTGGCTGCCCTGGTTAGCAACAAAACCTCAAGCGACTCTTACCCCGCCATCTTTTCCCTCTTCAACCTCTTAACCCAAAGTGAAGGAATCCGTCCTGATAAATATACCTATGAGATCATGGTTCAATTATGTGTTCAAACAAATTGGCTCAGCCTAGCCTTTTCTTTTCTCGGACGACTTCTCAAAGAGGGTCTCAGAGTCAACACCAAGACCTTCACTCCATTACTCAAAGGACTTTGTTCTGAAAATAGGATCCATGAGGCTGCAGCCATAGTGTTATACAAAATGCCTAAGATGGGATGCATACCAAATGTGATCTCGTATAGTGTTCTTATCAAGGGGCTTTGCTCCAACGGCAAGACTCGTTTAGGCCTTCAGTTGCTTTTTAAAATGGTTAAACATGGTGGTGAGTGTGAACCCAATGTGATCACGTACAACACAGTTGTAGATTTTCTCTGCAAGGAGGGTAAACTCACTAAGGCCTTTGGTTTGTACAGACAGATGTATTCCGCTGGGGTTATACCTGATACTGTGACATACAATACGTTAATTAATGGTCTATGCAAGAAGGGGGCATTCGACAAGGCAGAAGAGTTGATACAGTCCATGATTTCTGAAGGTCACGAGCCCGATATCGTGACTTACAGCACCCTTATTGGTGAGCTGTGCAAGAAAGATGAAATTGAGAAGGCAAAAGAGTTGTTGCATGACATGATTTCCAAAGGGCAAGTGCCTAATGTCGTGACTTACAACACTCTCATGAATGGTCTGTGCAAGAACTGTGAATTTGAGAAGGCAAATGAGTTGTTGCATGACCTGATTTCCAAAGGGCTGAAGCCCGATGTTGTGACTTATACCACTCTTATGGACGTTCTATGCAAAAACGGTGAAATTGAGAAGGCAAAAGAGTTGCTGAATGGCATGATTTCCATAGGGCAGGTGCCCAATGTTGTGACTTACAATGCTCTTATAAATGGTCTGTGCAAGAACGGTGACAATGAGAAGGCAAAGGAATTGCTGCATGACATGATTTCCAAAGGCCATGTGCCCGATGTCTTGACTTATACCACCCTTATAGATGGGCTGGGTAAGAGAGGTAAAATTGAGAAGGCAGAGGAGTTGCTGGATGACATGATTTCCAAAGGGAAAGTGCCCGATGTCGTGACTTACACCACTCTTATTGATGGGCTGTGCAAGAAAGGCGAAATTGAGAAGGCAAAAGAGTTGTTGCATGACATGACTTCCAAAGGGCAAGTGCCCAATGTCGTGACTTACAACACTCTTATGAATGGTCTGTGCAAGAACGGTGAATTTGAGAACGCAAAGGAGCTTCTGCATGACATGATTTCTAAGGGGCAGGTGCCTGATGTCGTGACTTACAGCATTCTTATAGATGGGCAGTGCAAGAACGGTGAAGTTGAGAAGGCAAAGGAGTTGTTTCATGACATGATTTCCAAAGGGGTGGAGCCCAATGTCGTGACTTACACCACTTTTATGAATGGACTGTGCAAGAAAGGTGAATTTGAGAAGGCAAAGCAGTTGCTGCATGAGATGATTTCCAAAGGGCAAGTGCCCAATGTCGTGACTTACAACACTCTTATGGATGGTCTGTGCAAGAAAGGTGAAATTAAGAAGGCCGAGGAATTGCTTCATGATATGATTTCCAAAGGGCAGGTGCCCGATGTCGTGACTTACACCACTCTTATTGATGGGCTGTGCAAGAAAGGCGAAATTGAGAAGGCAAAAGAGTTGTTGCATGACATGATTTCCAAAGGGAAAGTGCCCAATGTTGTGACTTACAACACTCTTATGAATGGTCTGTCCAAGAACGGTGAATTTGAGAATGCAGAGGAGTTTCTGCATGACATGATTTCTAAAGGGCAGGTGCCTGATGCCGTGACTTACAACACTCTTATGGATGGTCTGTGCAAGAAAGGTGAAATTAAGAAGGCAGAGGAATTGCTTCATGAGATGATTTCCAAAGGGCTGGAGCCCGATGTCGTGACTTACACCACTCTTATTGATGGGCTGCGCAGAAAAGGCGAAATTGAGAAGGCAAAAGATGTTTTGCATGACATGATTTCCAAAGGGCTGGTGCCTGATGAAGTGACTTCTACCACTCTTATTGATGGGCTGTGCAAAGAAGGTGTAATTGAGAAGGCAAAAGAGTTGACGCATAGCATGATTTCCGAAGGGCTGGAGACCAATATCATGACTTCAAACACTTAAATATTTGTCAATGGACTATGCAAGAAAGGGAAATTGAATGTCATGACTTTTCCAACTTTTATGGATTTAGCCCTTAAAGGGGTTGAACTTCATTGGTGTGACCTGCAGCAGTAAAGTGTTAGGCTTGTGTGCCGTGTGTGCGTGCCCAGTATGTTCTGTGCCGTGCTGGCAC
This sequence comes from Carex myosuroides, assembly GCA_028015225.1. Lineage (NCBI taxonomy): Eukaryota > Viridiplantae > Streptophyta > Magnoliopsida > Poales > Cyperaceae > Carex > Carex myosuroides. Next base: position 12,283,237 of record CM051465.1, read on the forward strand.
CTCCTTATGCCTTAGCCGTGACGTGGCTGTGCGTGTCGAACAGCACAAGATGACACACCGTGTTTGGGCCTGCTGTGCACATGTCTGGTTGTGTGTGCCCTTTTTATTTAAATCCAAGAAAAATGTTAAAAATAGTAATAAAATTGAAAAAAGATCTGTAAAGAATTCCAAAAAATTGAGAAAAAAAAATCAAATGAATATTTTGCTAATTTTCAATTTTTCTTGGTTTCTTCAGCCTTGTGTCCGCCAATGTTTATGCACATAGACAAAGTAAAAAAATTGAAATTTTTTTACTGTATTGTTTTAAAGAAAATTAGGAATTGAAATTTAACTATTAATACAAGTAGAAATTTATGCATTTTTTTTTGTCTCAAGTCGATATAAGAGCCTACAATATTTGCCTTATTATTTAATCACTCCCGTTGTACTCATTACCATCTTCGTTGCGAATTGTTCCTTCGACATTACCTTCATTTGTAGGTGGACTTTGGTGACCTCGATGCAAAGACCTTGAATTACATGTTGAGTACCCAGTGCTTTCATATATCTTGAAGTGGTAGTGGTCTGTTTGCTTGGCATCCTTTTATGAATTTAGAAATACATCTAGGAGTTAATTCAAGCATATGTAAACAAATTACTTCAAGCATTGCAGACATTTACTTTGTTTTCAGGTCTTCTATCAGTTTGAACTGGTAGATGCCAGCCATGGGGAACTAGGACTGGCCTAATGCCCAATACAATATATTTTTTCTTCTTCCCGACCTATTTGGTCTTTATTTGCATCAAGGCAAATAAAAGGTTAGTTTGATTAAATTAAGCTTGTTTGCACCCGTCTTTTTGCATGTATAGAAGCTAATTGCACATTTGAGGGCTAACTGAGTCAAAATTTGGCTAAATTAAGAGTAACTTGAACTATAATGGTAGTCTTAATAGCCTTACTTAGGCTCACAAAACTGATCAGCACTTGTTTGAGACTGTTCCCATGCTAGGAAAGGTTGAGAGCAAGTTAGATGACTCAGTTCCTTGAATAACTAAATGCTGGAGTGAATTTCTTAATTTGTTATCCTATTCATTAGCTTCTTTTAGGAGTTATTGTATTATTCTAATTACCTTCATCTGAACTTCTTTGATGGAATAGGAGGTGCAACTTGACCTATGTGGTCGGTGCTTGCCGGATTGCATCCTGTGTGCCAGCTTGGCAAGGGCACCGAACAGCTTGCCTTCTCTAACGAAGCTGTCTGTTAAGGGTGAATACAGTCGCTCTGACGATGGCCTGGCCATCAGGCCATTGTTTTGTCAGCTCTGCTGTTAAGCTCTCTCCTTACTGACTTCCTAAAAGGGGCATGTGATGTATGCAACTATTGAAGCACAGCTGCTATTTTCTTGCGCAGTTGCATTATGCGAAGCAACGCGGGCTATTTTTGAGAAAAAAAAAAATGGATCAACTGCTAGTACACAGCATTGGCTGCCCTTTGATCAACTCTAGGTATGCCTTGGTTGATTGACAAACCAGGTAATGGATTCAAGTCCCAGTCAGTCATGACCCACCCGGTATATCCTCACTGTAATTCACACTACAGAATAATTGTCCAGGGTGCTAAAAAATCCTGAAATTTCAGCTCCAGCCGATCATCCTGTGTCATCTCCTTGGGAACAAGCAATTAAGAAGAAACTAATAAGAGACATCAGATTAGAGAAAAAAAATACTATATGAATGATTGTGTACAAATCCTAATCGATTATGGCTGGCAGCACATAACAGTGATTATATTAGAGTAACGACACTCATACTATATACCACCAAAAATAGTAATTGTGCTATACAAACCAGCACATAACTTTCTGGTTTGTCTGTCGCTCAATTGCCTAATTATATTGGCACCTAATTGTGCTCTGTTTGTGCAAATTAAAACTTGAATTAGCCTAAAACTAGTCCCAATTGTATAGACAACTATGTAACTTGTAGAGGTGCGCAAGAAAAGGTATGGTGCTGGTATAGGAGTTGTATCCACTGGTTTGCTAAACATACGTTCTACCTGATCAAGTGGAGTCTGCATTTTCTTCCCCTAAATTTCTAGTGATTACCTACTAGTAGGGCACTGATACTGGTACCACGTTGCAGTTTTGCTTCCGTTTATTTTTTGATTTTTTTTTTGCATTTTTTTTTTACAAATTGTGCCTTAATGAAGGACAGCTTGACCTCATTTGAAGTGTATCCTGATCATAATTGCACAATTTTGCTTAATTGGTTTTCTATTTTTGAGATTTTGGTAGAATTTTAATCTATTAGTGCATTGGTCCTTTAAAGGAATCAAACAAGGGGAAAGAGAGAGAGAATAGATGAGGACCATGATATATAATTTCATTTAACAATATTATCCAACTTATTACATCTTACTGCTTATACAATGCGACATTCACAGCTAATCTAAACTCTTGCAAAAGTAAATCCTAATAATCTTAACTGGTTTGCCACAACTCGTAATAATATAATTTTGAGATTTAATTAAGTATAGTGACACAATTTGTGAATGATTTTTTTTTTTGTGTCGGGCGAACCGAACGTCGTATTATTGGGTTGACTTAATTTTTACTGAATTATTTGTGATTTTTTTTTTAATTGAGATCACCAGTCTGAACTATATGTATAATTTCTGATCATTATTGAATTATACACGAATTATATCTAAATTATTTTCGAATCACGAATTTTTAAATCCACCAAATCGAACCTGAATAATTCATTTGTCACTGTGCTAATAATAATGACTTTCTTGTGATACAACCGGAAGATCCATCAATCCGATCATATATTCTTTCATTAGAAGTATGTATCGCTTTCAAGAATGCATGTCAGGATAGCTGCATATATTCTATCTTTTGATTTCGATTTTCAAGAACTTATAAATACTATTTTATTATTTACAAACTTGTACGGACTTCAGAGTTAAATATATAAATTTAAATGGGGTTTAATATAAGCATTATGATCCTGAGAGATACGTTTCTCTAGAAGGGTTCTGAATGCCACGTTGTCTGATTTGTTGCTCACGGTGGTTTGTTAATTTTCAGGACCTCTAGAAGCTGTCCATGGAGTTGATGCCACATTATTTTAATCTTGAGAAATTTAGATATATACTCATCATATCTATTTTGATTAGATATTTTTCCATTTAAATTTGAAAATTAATTATTTCTCCATCTAAACTCACTCATTTTATTAATATTATCATTTTCTATTTTATGTGTTTGCTATTGCTGTGTTGAAGTCAGGATATTGGAGCTGCTAACTCTAAGCCAATAAATGTTGTTAACGACTTAACAGCTGCTTTTTTTTTTAGATGCAATTTGGTGGGCGATGATATTGACACAATAATTTTTTTATTAACACAACAAATTCAGATATTTTACTTGTATGGACATATACATCCTTACTTCAATTCTCTCTGGATACCATATTTTTTTAGATGAACTTGCTTTATATTGAAGATCACTAATTATTTATTTCATTTCCATAACAAAAGTCTAGTGCTCTTGTAAAATCTTGAAAGGAATGTTTCATTATTCAAATTTGAGAAGTATAGCAACAAAAATTTAAGCAATCATTTCTTGTAGTAAAAAAGAATAAAAACAATTTTTTTAGTAACTTTAGTTGACTTAGTTGAATTTGTACCATTAAATACTTCATTTCTTGTATCACATGTCATTTTATTTTTCTCACTTTTATTGATTATGCATTAGGTGGTATGTACAAATTTTCCATTGCTGAGTTTAGAAAACAAAACGGTACAAACTACATTGGTGTTATATTATCATGTTTAGATAAAAAAGATATCAGAAACTCTATTAATTGAAAATACATTTCGCATTGACACAAAGTATTATCTAACATAGTTGTTCGATGGAATGATTTTTCTATTTGTAAAGAATGAGCTTTTTAATTTATTATTTTCAATTCTTTGAAATTCAAATGTTTTAGGGGTAAGTTTTAGTTGTGAAAATAAAACAAATAACAAATAGCCATTAATATGAAGAAATAAACATGTATTTTATTCAGTGTTCTAAATAGCGCGCTATAGCGCCGCTATAGCGTTTTTGGACCCTAAACGCTAAGCTATGGCATGAAAATACGCTAATTGCGCTACGGCCGCTATAGCGGTAATAACGGTCCGCTATAGCGCATAGCGTGTAGCGCGCTATTTGCGCGCTATGGCATATTGGGCTTTTTTAGACAATTTATATGGGCTTAAATAAAGATCCATAAAATTTATTTTGTATAGAAAAAAAAATAGAATGAATCATGATGCTTAAGATATTTTGTATAGAAAAATATCGATAGTTTATGATATTATTATGGATATTTTGAACCGTGGACTTTTGTACTAGTTCAATATGAATATTATAATTTCTTAATTAATTTGGTGTTATTTATTGTTCTATGAAACTTTAGATAATGTTAATATATAGTACAAAACTACAAATATATAATATAATTTTTGTAAAAAAAAAAAAACGCTATTTGGGATAGCTTCCGCTATAGCTACACTATTCGCTATAGCTTTTTTTTTAGCCTTCCAGCTATGACGCTATAAACGCTATTTAAAACATTGATTTTATTGGTTCACCATCCGTATACAATTTGGGTCTTCTTTACCATTTACTTCCATAATTTCTTACATTAATAATTGTTTATCTTTATTTCCTCGCATGCTTAGCTTATTAAAATAAATTTGTATTTTATGTGATTTTTTATTTGAATTGAAATTAATCGAAATATTTTTGTGTCTGCTATTAATTTATTATTTGTCTTGATATTTAGAGACAAATTAAAATATATTATTAAATTACATGACAAATATGACCATATTAAAAAAACATTAATAGTTTTCAAAAAATTATCTAAACATAAATGCTTCACGGTAATATAAACGAATATGTCAAATTAATAAAATTGTGTTAATACTAAAAATAATTATTTTTTTAACTCAACATAAATTAATGAATTCAAGAGTCTATCCTACTACTTCTCTCAACATTATTTTGAATATAAGCTCCATTGTTGAGTTGAAAAAAGCATAAATTATAAATTTTTCTCGGTATGTTATTAAAGCATAAGATTTGCTTTTGCTTAGCAGTAATAATTTTATACTTTTATTGCAGTTTTTTTAAGTGGTGTGTTATTTTGAATTTGTATGTGCGGTTATTAAAAATAAGCGGTTATTAAAAATAAACAAAGCAATTTGAATTTGTTAAGCAAAAAATGATATATTATGTAGTAAAATTTATTTTTATATTTCTTATACCAGCAAAATATATTGAAACAAAGAAGAACTGAAATACATATTTAACAAAAATTAAAATCATTGATGTACAATACAAGCAGAGATGTATGGGTTAATATTCCTTTTTTGTTGTTATTTCAAATTAGATGAAGATCTAACAATAAAAAATCTATAGTAACTAATAAATGGTCCTCATACTAGAAGATTACATAATTACCGGGATAAAAAATAGTATTTCAAAGAAATATATATAGAGGGTAAAATTGTCTATAAAATTTGAAAATTTGAAGTTGTTGTGTTAATATAAAATGTTATTGTGCTAATATTACATAATCACCGGGATAAAAAATAGCATTTCAAAGAAATATATATAGAGGGTAAAATTGTCTATAAAATTTGAAAATTTGAAGTTGTTGTGTTAATATAAAATGTTATTGTGCTAATATGAGCACCCCAATTTGGTCTGTTGAACTTGCTCTGAGGAATAAATGCTGTTAATAACCTTATATTTTCTGAATACAATTTCTCCTAATTTGGAAATTTCTCATAGCCGTAATTTGGACAAATATGTGAGGGCTTATGTGAGGGTTTACGAGACGGATATTTGTTGGTACTTGTTTGGACTACACAGTAAAAGTAGTAAGGCATTGTAAATTTTTCATGACATGTTTGCGGAGTTACTGACATCCATCGAATCGAATTCGGTTCAATACAAGGTTGAATCGTCCGATTCACATCAAGATTTGTGCATATAACTTTAAAATTCGCGTGAATCAATCATGATGCAGATCAGACATATTCGTCCGGTCACGAGACAGCCCCTCTCCCACGAATTCACATCCCCTCAGGCTACCTGACTAAGTACAATTGAATTGAACGGTCCAGAATTGTTCTTTTTAACTTAGCATGAATCTCAAAGCATAAATAATACTGGCCTCCTGCGCCATTTCAAGTAGGCACCGGCTGGGAGTAAATCTGGACTGTCCGTTTCAATTGTGTTGAGTCAAATACCTAGGAGGATACGGATCCCTCTCCCCACTCCCACACATATACTAAATAAAATTATCAGCAATGTAAGAATGCCGTACAGGACTATAGGTTCACTTAGCATGGTCAACTGAGTTTTGTTCAGTCCTGGTCCTGATCCAGGGTAGCCAGGGCGATGGCCCCGGACCCCAAAATCTAACAGGGCCCCAAAAAAAAAAAATTGTATATGTTAAAAACGACAAACAAAAGTCAACAATTTAATAGGATAAAAAATAACTCCACTTCTTTTCTGTGAAACGACAAACGAAGCAAGAAAAAAATTAATAAATCTAATTCTGCCGACCTCTTCTCTGTAAATCAACAAATGAGGGAAGAAATAAATTAAGAAACCTAGCTCTTCTCACGAGTCACGATCTCGTTCTGCGACAGCGAGTGCGAGGCGGAGTCAGAAGCGGTGTTTGGTTAGGGCGAGGCCGACGCATCGACGCGGCCTCTGGATTGGACTGCCGGCGGCTTAGCGCTATGTCTGCCTCATTACCTAGGTTCTATCCTTCTATTAGTTTTATTTTTAATTTAAAACAATATTTCTTAGAAAACATACATCAGGTAGCGAAAAAAGAAACAACAAAAGAGAGGGAGAAGAAAAACTAAAACCTCAAAAAAGTTCCATTGAAAAGCTTTGGAAGAAAATTAAACCACAAAATAATTTTTTGGAAAACCAAGTTGAAAGTGAGGTGCACGAAGAAACAAGAAATGTATCTGAAAACCAAAATGAGGTAAATGAAGCGAGATAAATTAAGAAACAATAAATATGTCTGAAAATGAAAATGAGATAAATGAATAAATAACAAATGTGCTTGAAAATGAAACTAGTGAATATAATGAAGAAATTAATTATGTGTCGTAGTGCTTAGATTCTTCGTTATTTATAAATATATATGATCCTAGAGTGTGGGATGGTTTAGATTCAAAACTAAGAGATTTGCTTGTTGAGAATGATTCTATTAGAGATTATAATATTAATTTTTCTAAAGATAATATAATAGAGGTTCTCCACATATTATTTTAATATAAAATTATACATAAAGGTCTAAATTTTCTCCCGCCCCGGGTCCCAAAATCTTCGGTACCAGCCTTGGTTTTGTTTGATCCATATGACTATATGAGGTAACAGAATATTTTTGTTTAGATACGGATCGTCCGATCATAATCTGAACTAATACAGTCTGAGGTGAAATGCACGTGGCATCTTTAGTATTAGTGCAGATTTTGATCGGACGGTCTTGATCCAAACATAAATCATATGAATTCGGTGATTTGAATTCGTTTTGTTTCCTCAGGTTCGGATCTGACTTTGGTCGAAACTGCGCCACCCGTTTCAGTATTCCTGATTTTGGGCCGAGTGAGTCGGCCCAGGAGGGGCCTGACCAATTGCACTGCCTCAGTCCTGCTGAGTTCCTTAGTTTTCTTTCCTTTCCCTACGCTCAGGTTCTGCACAAGAACCAAAGACCAAAGTGGAAGTGCCAAGGAGTCGGAGAGGTAAAAATGTCTGACCGCTATCTCTTCTTCTTCTTCTTCTTCTTTGTGTACGGACGGATTGGGTTGGGATTGGCCACCTCATCTCTTCCTCCTCTTCCCTTTTTGGTTGATCGAGTACCGCTTTAATCTCTCTCCTCTCCTTGATTGCTTCGGTGTTTATTTACAGTACAGTCAATTACAATCTGTTAATTTTCAATTAGAAATCTCATCTCTGGTCCTTGATTTGAAATGAGTCTTTATTTCATTTTCAGAACTGGGTCATGCACCCAAGGTGCTTGTGGAAATGCACTTTAGTTTGGAAGGTGAAGCAATCTCTGGAGAAAACTAGAGAGAAGTATCAGTGCCTTACCTAGTTACCTGACCCTCTTCAACCCCATAGTTCATGTGTGTGCGTTGTATCAATTTGAACCATTCAATTTAAAGTACACTTTTATCCTTCCAATCATGGGAGCAAAGCAGCAGCACAGTTGATGTTTTATTGGGGCTGCGTCCTTTTTTTTAATTTACCTTTTAATGGAACATATAAGAATGGCAATAAGCACATAGATTTGTTTCAATGTTTGCATCTGTTCCTCCATTTGTTCCTTGCCCATCCCATTTTGTACACTCCTCTATAGAAAGTAGAAACAGGAAGCAGTCGCTGCAGTAGAATTAGCATTCTGTATTTATGGCCAACTCTCCTTGCCCAGTGCTTGGCATCCCCTATCATTGTGATTTGCAGTCTAGGGTGGGGCCCTTATTTCCCCTATCATTAAAAAAACAAGTCTGTTTTGAGGGCTTTAAAATTGAATACCATATGTCACAAGGTAGTCAGTGGTATAGACAGCTATCAAACTACCCTCGATACTGTATATTGCAAGAAGTAGGTATAATTTACTCCGGTATATATTTGAATTCTTATGTTACATTTAATTACTGGGGGGATAAATTTGCTTTAATAGCTGTTTTTTAAGGTCCATATTCCTCTAGAATAGGCAGGCGTACTTGCAAGAAGTGGGTACAATACTGGACAATTCCAATAACCAAAATTGCATTGTTGTTCATTATATGAGTTAATGGTGTACTATTTTTTATTGTAATATAAAATAGGCAGGCGTACTTGTCACTCGTAAGAAAGGAAAGCTCAATCTTGTTGGTTAAAATTTTAGAGAGACCGGAATGAAGTCAAATAAGAACAAGATGGTGCATGCTTTGTCTCTCCATCCAACCTCAATCTATCCCTTCAACCAGCTCCTGGCTGCCTTGGTTAGCAACCAAACCTCAAAAGACCCTTACCCTTCCATCTTTTCCCTCTTCAACCGCATAACCCAAACTGAAGGAATCCGTCCTGATAAATATACCTATGCAATCATGATTCAATTCTGCGTTCAAACAAATCGGCTCAGCCTAGCTTTTGCTTTTCTTGGACGGCTTCTCAGTGAGGGTCTCAGAGTCAACACCGCGACCTTCACTCCATTTCTCAAGAGTCTTTGTTCTGAAAATAGGATCCATGAGGCTGCAGCCATAGTGTTATACAAAATGCCTAAGATGGGATGCATACCAAATGTGATCTCGTATAGCGTTCTTATCAAGGGGTTTTGCTCCAACGGCAAGACTCGTTTAGGCCTTCAGTTGCTTTTTAAAATGGTTAAACATGGTGGTGAGTGTGAACCCAATGTGATCACGTACAACACAGTTGTAGATTTTCTCTGCAAGGAGGGTAAACTCACTAAGGCCTTTGGTTTGTACAGACAGATGTATTCCGCTGGGATTATACCTGATACTGTGACATACAATATGTTAATTAATGGTCTATGCAAGAAGGGGGCATTTGACAAGGCAGAAGAGTTGATACAGTCCATGATTTCTGAAGGTTACGAGCCCAATATTGTGACTTACAGCACCCTTATTGGTGAGCTGTGCAAGAAAGATGAAATTGAGAAGGCAAAAGAGTTGTTGCATGACATGATTTCCAAAGGGCAAGTGCCTAATGTCGTGACTTACAACACTCTCATGAATGGTCTGTGCAGGAACTGTGAATTTGAGAAGGCAAATGAGTTGTTGCATGACCTGATTTCCAAAGGGCTGAAGCCCGATGTTGTGACTTACACCACTCTTATGAACGTTCTATGCAAGAACGGTGAAATTGAGAAGGCAGAGGAGTTGCTTCATGACATGATTTCCAAGGGGCAAGTGCCTGATGTCGAGACTTACAATGCTCTTATAAATGGTCTGTGCAAGAACGGTGACAATGAGAAGGCAAAGGAATTGCTGCATGACATGATTTCCAAAGGGCTGGAGCTCGATGTCGTGACTTACACCACTCTTATTGATGGGCTGTGCAAGAAAGGCGAAATTGAGAAGGCAAAAGAGTTGTTGCATGACATGATTTCCAAAGGGCTGGAGCCCAATGTCGTGACTTACAACACTCTTATGAATGGTCTGTGCAAGAAAGGTGAAATTGAGAAGGCAGAGGAGTTGCTGGATGACATGATTTCCAAAGGGCAGCTGCCTGATGTCGTGAGTTACAACATTCTTATAGATGGGCTGTGCAAGAACGGTAAAGTTGAAAAGGCAAAGGAGTTGCTTCATGACATGATTTCCAAAGGGTTGGAGCCCGATGTCGTGACTCATACCACTTTTATGGATGGACTGTGCAAGAAAGGTGAAATTGAGAAAGCAGAGGAGTTGCTGCATGACATGGTTTCCAAAGGGCTGGAGCCTAGTGTCGTGACTTGTAACACTTTTATGAACGGGCTGTGCAAGAAAGGTGAAATTAAGAAGGCAGAGGAGTTGCTTCATGAGATGATTTCCAAAGGGCAGGTGCCCAATGTCGTGACATACACCACTCTTATTGATGGGTTGTGCAAGAAAGGCGAAATTGAGAAGGCAAAAGAGTTGGTGCATGACATGATATCCAAAGGGCTGGAGCCCACTGTTGTAACTTTGAACACTCTTAAATATTTGCCGAAGGGCTGGAGCCCAAGGAGAATTAATTGTTGTGTTTTCAACTCTTATTGATTTAAGCTGTTAAAGGGCAACACCTTCGCTAGTCACCTGCAGTTGTCAAGTGTTAGGCTTGTGTGCCGTGTGTGCATGCTGAATGCGTTGTCTCCTAAGGCGTGCCGCGCCATGTTGGCACCTCTTTACGCCTTAGACTTTGCGTGTATGTGCGTATTGAACAACATGAGAACATGCCATGTTTGGGTGTATCGTGCATGTGTATGGCTGTCTGTGCCTTTATTTTTTAAATCCAAGAAAAATGTTAAATAGTAATAAAATTGAAAAAAAAAAAAATCTGTAATGATATCCGAAAAATTGAAAAAAAAATATAATAATTATTTTGAATTATTTCTGGGTGCACATGAAATTGGTTGGACTCAATTATTTTGCTCCATTTGTGTGCCTTTATTTTTTTCCGCTATCTTCTCTTGTCGTTGATGCAAGTGTGGTTTGATCCAATCAATGCAGTACCTGTTGTGGTATCAGACCAGATAATATTCATGTTGATCTACCTGAAATGTCTCTAGGATGTTTTGATTCTGTGTCAACTGCAAAATCATTAACAATTTTGTACTGCTGAAAGAGTAGACTCTAAAATTTACAGGTTTCTTTTCGCCTCAGTTAAATTTTTCTGGGAAAGCAATCTCAATAATCATCAGAGGCATGCTATACTGCAAGGAGCCAATCATGACTTATGATGTACATTCGTTTAAATGATGTAAATACACATACACATAGACAGTTGTATAAATTTCAGTGTATGTCTTGCCTAAGGGCTTTTCACCTGGAAAATGATTTGAAAAGACAACAAACAAAAGGTAGCTAGTGCATATCAAAGAATCTTCAAGCTGTTGTTTCAATCTTTGATGGGGCAAGCAAAACTTTTGTTAAAACTAAGACGGAATGTATTTCAAAAGTTGTTAGAGCATCTGCATCCCTGAAACTATCAGAGTTTCTAATCTGATGTGGCAGTTTCTAAACCAGTTTCAGAGATGTAGACCAGTTTCTTATTTAGCAACTGTGCTCAAGAATTTCTTAATAAGAAATCGTTTATAAACTGTGAGTTGGCAAAATGATTGGCCGGTGTTCGCTTAATTTTTTTCTATATTTTATTTTATTGCTGATGTGTTATTTTAGAAACTCTTAAATTAGTTTCAGGGATGTGAACCCTTAGAAACTCCATAGCCTAAATTTCTGAAAATTAGTTAGTAGTTACTTAAAAACTCTAAGAGTTTTAGGGATGTAGATGCTCTTATACTTCTGTTTTAATCAAGGGATACGTTGAATTAACAACAAATTTAGTTGATAATCCTGATAACTAACATAACACTTATTGAAATTGATGAGTTTTATATGAAAACAAAAATATTCTGATATGTTATTCCTTGTATTAAATTTATGGAAACCGGTTGGTCATGCTTATCGGTAAAACATGTTAATTTAATCATATTAATATTTTATATGAATTATTATCATAAATTTAATAAGATATTTTATTTTGATTATGAAATCTGCGAATTAGGAAACACAGAGAGTTTCTGTGTGTATCATAGTTTAGGGACCCGGCCCTGCTCAGTATCAAATAAAGCAATGTGATACGATTATCAAACATTAAGATATAATTTGTTTTGCCTTTTATAATATGCGAATTTTCAAAAAAAAAAAAAGATACACACAAGTTTTTTTTTTTTTTACGTCCGCATAATTCTTATTTTTTGGACTATTTTAGATCCTTTAAATATAAAAAATATTACTAATACATGAATTTTATCAAAAAAATATATTTATAAATACACGAGGACTATTTACTAATACACGGTTATATTATCCTTTTGTCCGTACGACCGGATCTAAAATAACTCAAATTTTGAGTTTGGATTCAGACCGTTTGATCAAAATTTGGACTAATTCGATCTTATTTAAAAATTCATGAGGACTCCTTTAATATTTGTGTGTCAAAAGTGATCAGACGATCCAGATTTAAATTCAATATTTGAGTTATTTTAGGAGACATGGTCGAAGAGAGGCGAAAAATAATCAATTAGTCTATTAAGATAGATAAGTAAAGCTAGCATGTGCTGTGTTTAACAAGAAATTTGGTAAATATAATTTTAAAATTTATCAGATTGACTTCAATAATAAATTCAAATCATTAAAATCAATATTTACGAGTGATGCATGTACAAGTAAAATTTTAAAATTTATTTAGTACAAAGTCAAGCGGTAAAAAAGTAATGGTTTACAAGATTTTGCATTTACATGCATCACTTCTAAAGTAGATCAGTTTCAACAAATCAGATTCGTTGTTTGGAACCAATCTAATATATTTTGAAGTTATGTTCACCAAGTTTCTAAGTGAGCATAGTACATGCTAGCTTTACTCAATGTGGATATTTACAAGAGACAGAGTTGTACAATGAATGGAAATAAATCAGCTGAAATTCCGAGATCGGGTACTGTTCACCCTGAAATCCATGCAATCCGAAATCCAGCCATTGAATTTTTTTCGATAACGCATCTCGGAACAGCTGGTTTTTCCTTGCACGCATCTCGGAATAATTCAACGGCTGGATTTGGATTGCAAGGATTTCAAGGTGAACAGTACCGATGTTCGCGCAAAAGCGCAACGCAAGTTTCGGTACGCTTGAGGGCGTACCTTTTAAAACCGCGTTTACACTTCACGAGTAAGGGTTGCAAGTGCACAACCCCTATCGAGTAGTATAATCGGGTATCGATCCACAGGGACGGACAATTACTAGGCTAGAATCTACCTAACTCGATTAAAAACTAGAAGTGAGAAATATTTGGTTTGGTATTTAATTTCCTAAAAAGGTCAATTCAAACAATTCAAACAATTCAGAAAAATGTAATAAAATGCTAGAAGAAATGTAAATTGTGTTTTGATTATGGATAAAGGGCGTTTCCAGGGTTTCAGACTTCATCTATGATCTGCCTCTAGTGGTACGGCCCGTACCAAGTCGGTACGGCTAGGCCGTACTTAACTTGGTAAGGCAAGGCCGTACCACTCTGGTAAGACCCGTACTGGCTTCCCAGAACAGAGCTTACCAGTTCGAGTTGATGCATTTTCTTGCTGGTACCTTGTGCTAAACTCTTTAGAAAGGTTCAATTGACCATACCTAAGGTTCCTAAGCCTCAACTGTCGTTTGTTGGATCAAGATCTAGGTTGGAATGCAATTGATTGCCTTTTAGGGATTTCTACACCTCAACTCTCGTGTGTTGGTACAGATCTACCCTAACTGGTTGATTGGAGACCTAAGGCACCCTCTAATCTGTCGATTAGAGGAGAATTCAACCTCTCGGCTTCAATTCGAACAAGTCTACCCTAAACAATTGATTTGGTTGAGAGATTGAGATGATCACATGACCTTGATAGGTTTGATCTAGACCTAGAGGTTCATCATACACAATCACAGCAATCAAAGCAAGAGATGGCAAAGAAAATCACAATCAATCAATCAAAAGAGTTCATACAAGATACAAGTCAAAGAAAGTCAAAGCAAATCAAGAATCCATCTCTAAACCCTAGAAACTGAAATAACTACTCACAGCACATGATCTGATCTAAAAATACAATAAAAGGGATAGAGAAAGCCATGGATCGAAGGGATCGAGAGGAGGAAGCTTGATCCGTCGAGTTTCGCCTCTTTCCTCTTCCTTCCTTCTTGCTCCTAGCTCCTTAGCTCTCTTTCTCTCTCTTACTGTGCTCTCAATTAGATCTGGAATGGAATGGATGTCGAAATTGGAGAGTTCCCCGCTTTAAATAGCCTCTGCCAAAATTTGAAACTGTCAGGCCGCCTTTAGGTACGGCCCGTACCAAATTGGTACGGCCAGGCCGTACCAGGCGTGATGAGCTGAGAAATGGCTAAGTCCGGTAAGACCCGTACCAAACTTGGTAAGGGCCGTACCAGATCATCCCAAATCGTCGTTTCTTCGTGTGTTTTGCTCCAAGCCTGCAGAAAACAAACAAACACTCAGCAGTACCAAATTCTAAAGATATATCGATGAAATGCACATGATTCTGGTGAATTAGGGCACGAATCTGGTACTAAAACAGGCCTAAAATAGACTAAATATGCGAGGTATCAAATTCCCCCAAGCTGAACCTTTGCTTGTCCTCAAGCAAAAAGTTTCAAACTCGGGTAAAAGTGCTGGACAACTAAATCTAAATGCGGATACAAGTCTAAATGTGAAAACTTACATGCTTGCTACAATAAAAGAACGCAAGAATCTTTTTGCTATGATTCGGACTTCCCTTGGTCAATTGTGATTCACCTCACAAATTGATTAATAAAACCTCAAACTCTAAATGTTTCAAGTCTTGCAAAGTTGATTACTCGAATTTATCGATTTATCATTCTTTCACTAAACTATGCCTTCGTTTGTAGAGATTTTCCCTTTTTGGCACCCCCAAGCTTGAATCAAGCTTAGGTCAGAAAGTTGCGGACTTCGTGTGTTGATATGTGCAAAAATTTTATTTTTTTCATTTCTAATTGGGAGACGAGCTCAAAGGCGCCCATTCAAGGCTTATTGCCAGTACTCTTATGTTCTCCATCTTTTCATCTTTTTTTTTTCTCTCTTTCTTTTTTTCTTTTTTTTCTTCTTTTTTTTTTCTTTTTTTTTCGCACATACCATGAATACACACATCCACTAGTGTTCATTCACACCAACGGATATCCCAACTTTTCTTATTTGAAATCCCTATTTCCACATTTGAAAGGCACAATTCGGTTTCTAAATGCTATCTCGACATTCAAGTTTCCAATTTTACAAATCTCAAACCATTTGTTCGTAATCAGTTTTGTTTGGTCAATTATGAGGTTAGTTCTAATTTCCCAAGGTCATCCAACTCACAAACAAAAGTTTTCAAACAAGTCCCTAATCCTAGCAATCACACAAATTTATCACCTAAATGCAAAATTTTTGAAAAAGAAACATGTCTAAATGCAGATACAATTTTCTTCTATTCCCCCCCCCAAGCTTGAATGAAGCATTGTCCTCAATGCTTGAATCTACACAAGGCAAAAGTAAATAGAAGAAAATATGGAAACTTACTAGATGGTGAGCGAGGGATGAAGCGGGGGCGTCTCACTGGTTGGTGGGAGGTGGATCAGGTGGCACTGGTGGGAGCACCCACTTCTGAGGTACACGGACCATGCGATCACACTCTTGCATCAGAAGAATCCGCAAGATTCCCATCTAGTTCTTGATCGAGCGCCCGATCGCGCTTTTGTGTGCTTCCAATTTCTCCAAGATTGTAGCAGTCCGATCGGGTTCAAGATCTGCACTTATGATCACAGGACGACATCTATCTGGGTCTAGAAGCTCATACCTGAGGTGAGCTGCTGGAGGCTTGAGCTCAGGAGTCAGCCGCTCTGTCTGGGTCTTGACGCGGGTCGCATCAGGTGCCGTGCGGGTCGCATCAGGTGAAATGGCATCGCATGCTGACCAATCCGACTTGCTTCCTTTTGTCTCCAGGTCATCAGACCACGGCATGCGGGTCGCATCAGGTGGCGTGCGGGTCGCGTCCACATGCTCTTCAGGTGGAGATGCGGGTCGACTTGGCTCGATGCGACCTGGGACCACATGTTCTTCCGTGGGTGATGCGGGTCGTGTCTCAATGATGCGGGTCGCGTCAAGTGCGGTCTGGTCTGTTGGCTGGGCTGGTCCTTCGCATTCTGGCTGAGCTGGCAGCTTTCTAGGTTGAGATTGGTGTGAGATGATGATCTGACTCAACTGCTCCAACAGCTTGTTTTGAGAGGCCATCTGTGTGGACATGTTTTGCAACTGTTCCCACAGCATCTGGTTCACCTTCCCTTGCTCGTGTATGAATTCGATCTCAGCGGGATCAACGTACGGCTCGGGTGGGTCGGGTTGGAATACGCAATTGTTCGAGTCATCGAATGGTGCAGGGTCGTAGAAATTGCAATTGTTGTTGCTGATATAGCCATCCTGCTCCGGTTCCTCACTCCAATCAGCCAGTGGGCAATACTCATAAGAGTGTCTCCTGTCCCCACACATGGCACATGGCTGTGGTTTCTGGTTTCTGGCTGCCCTCATGCTCTTTCTGACTGAATAACTCTCCATGGCCTCCTCTAGCTCGGCAGCTCTAGCATATAGAGCTGCGATCATGGCCTCCTCTAGCTCGGCAGCTCTAGCATATAGAGCTGTGATCTGATCAGCTTTGGATCGGCCGCCTCCTCCAGCTTGAAAATTGTCGCGGCCAAACCAATGTTGGTCTGTCGTCATGTTGTACATGAGATCCATGGTGTCTCGAGCTCCTCAGATAGTAATCGCCATAGTGTTCCTGAAAAAGAGAAAATAAATAAATAAAAAAACAAAATAAAATAAAAGAAAATAAAGGATACAAGATAAAGTCTAGATTAACTAAGTAAGGTAAAATCTAACTAGGCAATTGGTTACCGTCCCCGGCAACGGCGCCAAAAACTTGTTCGCGCAGAAGCGCAACGCAAGTTTCGGTACGCTTGAGGGCGTACCTTTTAAAACCGCGTTTACACTTCACGAGTAAGGGTTGCAAGTGCACAACCCCTATCGAGTAGTATAATCGGGTATCGATCCACAGGGACGGACAATTACTAGGTTAGAATCTACCTAACTCGATTAAAAACTAGAAGTGAGAAATATTTGGTTTGGTATTTAATTTCCTAAAAAGGTCAATTCAAACAATTCAAACAATTCAGAAAGATGTAATAAAATGCTAGAAGAAATGTAAATTGTGTTTTGATTATGGATAAAGGGCGTTTCCAGGGTTTCATACTTCATCTATGATCTGCCTCTAGTGGTACGGCCCGTACCAAGTCGGTACGGCTAGGCCGTACTTAACTTGGTAAGGCAAGGCCGTACCACTCTGGTAAGACCCGTACTGGCTTCCCAGAACAGAGCTTACCAGTTCGAGTTGATGCATTTTCTTGCTGGTACCTTGTGCTAAACTCTTTGGAAAGGTTCAATTGACCATACCTAAGGTTCCTAAGCCTCAACTGTCGTTTGGTGGATCAAGATCTAGGTTGGAATGCAATTGATTGCCTTTTAGGGATTTCTACACCTCAACTCTCGTGTGTTGGTACAGATCTACCCTAACTGGTTGATTGGAGACCTAAGGCACCCTCTAATCTGTCGATTAGAGGAGAATTCAACCTCTCGGCTTCAATTCGAACAAGTCTACCCTAAACAATTGATTTGGTTGAGAGATTGAGATGATCACATGACCTTGATAGGTTTGATCTAGACCTAGAGGTTCATCATACACAATCACAGCAATCAAAGCAAGAGATGGCAAAGAAAATCACAATCAATCAATCAAAAGAGTTCATACAAGATACAAGTCAAAGAAAGTCAAAGCAAATCAAGAATCCATCTCTAAACCCTAGAAACTGAAATAACTACTCACAGCACATGATCTGATCTAAAAATACAATAAAAGGGATAGAGAAAGCCATGGATCGAAGGGATCGAGAGGAGGAAGCTTGATCCGTCGAGTTTCGCCTCTTTCCTCTTCCTTCCTTCTTGCTCCTAGCTCCTTAGCTCTCTTTCTCTCTCTTACTGTGCTCTCAATTAGATCTGGAATGGAATGGATGTCGAAATTGGAGAGTTCCCCGCTTTAAATAGCCTCTGCCAAAATTTGAAACTGTCAGGCCGCCTTTAGGTACGGCCCGTACCAAATTGGTACGGCCAGGCCGTACCAGGCGTGATGAGCTGAGAAATGGCTAAGTCCGGTAAGACCCGTACCATACTTGGTAAGGGCCGTACCAGATCATCCCAAATCGTCGTTTCTTCGTGTGTTTTGCTCCAAGCCTGCAGAAAACAAACAAACACTCAGCAGTACCAAATTCTAAAGATATATCGATGAAATGCACATGATTCTGGTGAATTAGGGCACGAATCTGGTACTAAAACAGGCCTAAAATAGACTAAATATACGAGGTATCAACCGACCTCAAATTTCAGCAGATTCGGATCCACAATGAATGGGAAGAGCATCCTCTCCAATATGTATAAAAGATTCCTTTCACTTTATGGTTTGAGATTTACTCTCAGCCATTTTGAAATTTGAGTTAGCGTGGAGCAGTATTATTTGTGCTTTGAGATTTGTGCAAAGTTAACAGAACGGTCCGAATCCACTAATTCTAAAGGATTATCACTAGATTTTATGATGTCTCCTCCTCATCAAACTGTACCTCTTTCTTTTGATTATCTCTAATAAACTTCTCATACCACAACAAGAAATACCCTCGCCCTTTTGGGACGATGCGGATTTCAACAAATGAAGATTGACTCTCTCTTTTTTTGAATTTTTTTTATTTGTATATAATTTTTTATATAATTTAATGTAAAATATCATGATAATATAAATTTATTTTTATTTTCAGCATGAAAATTTTATATAATTGCTACTAATGTGTGTGTTTGACCTTCATAATTTGAAAGTCTAACTCCACTCTGAATATTATATTCGAATTTTACGGTCTAAATTCATTTTAACATTTAAATCTCATGATGTAATTTTGGTGCCATTTTAAGGCTATTGGGAGGAAAAAGTATTCTCTCACGCACGTAAAGTGGGGTCCACAATTTTACAGTTCAGATTTACTTCCAACTAGATCAAATTCAATCTGATACCTATTGAATATGTAAAAATCTCCTTTAAGATTCGTGCAAGGTTAAAAGAACTTTCCGAATCCACTAATTTTAATTGATTCTCATTTATGGTAACGGGGTGATCTGAATTCGGAGAAGCTTATTCTCTTTCATAAGTATCTACTTGGAGCATCTACAACAGTGATTTCTTTTAAATTGCTAATCTGATGTGTTAATTGCTAATATAATTGCTGGGATATACCACAGTTTTTAAATTAGCAAGTTTGCTTTAAAAGCAATTCTTTAGAGCATCTATAATGGTGATTCCTTTTAAATTGCTAATCTGATGTGTTAATTGCTAATATAATTGCTAGGATGTACCATAGTTTTTAAATTAGCAAGTTTGCTTAAAAAGCAACTCTAATTAAATAAGCAACTCTAATTAAGTTTCTGGGATGAAGTGATTTAGAAATTATGAATCCTTTTAATTACTAAATTCAGTAACGCGGCTTAAATTAATTGCTAAACATTTGCTGGAATAGAGATGCGCTTAAGCATTAATCCTGTCTCAATTAATAAATGCATACATGTTAACTTAAAAAACTGAAAATCTACAATATATATATATATATATATATATATATATATATATATAGAGGTTGGCTATTCTACTTCCATAAGCATATGCCCACATATGCTTATAACTCATTTTTGTGTTTCTAATGTTCAAATGGTCGATCCGAACCGTTCATCTTGTTCTCCATATTAATATGTGCTTGGAGATCAAATTTTACATTTTTCGGAATTTTTTGACTATTTATTAAGCCACTTTGAAAATTGGTGATCTGGGTGAACAGTAAAAACAGTGCAACAAAATTCTGGACCATATGATTAGAAATTTTCAAAGTGGCTTAATAAATAGTAAAAAAATTCAGAAAAATGTAAAATTTGGTCTCCAAGCACATATTAATATGGAGAACAAGATGAACGGTTCGGATCGACCATTTAAACATTGGAAACGCAAAAATGAGTTATAAGCATATGTGGGCAAATGCTTATGAAAGTAGAATAGCCAAGCACTATATATATATATATATATATATATATATATATATATATATATATATATATATAGATATATATATATATATAGATATATATAGGACAGTGCTACGATGCTACGCGTATATAAGGCCCCTCCGTGCTACAACTCACTTTTTGAGTTTTCAAAATCCTAACGGTCGATCCGAACCGTTCAACATGATCTCTACATTAATATGTACTTGCAAACCAAATTTTACATTTTTTAGAATTTTTTTACTATTTATTAAGCCACTTTGAAAAAACACTAATTTGTACACAACAGTAAACTTTTCTGGACCATTGGATCAGCGATTTTCAAAGTGGCTTAATAAATAGTAAAAAAAATTCTAAAAAATGTAAAATTTGGTTTGCAAGTACATATTAATATGGAGATCATGTTGAACGGTTCGGATCGACCGTTAGGATTTTGAAAACTCAAAAAGTGAGCCGTAGCACGGAGGGGCCCTTATATACGCGTAGCATATTAGCCAGATTATATATATATATATATATATATATATAGAGAGAGAGAGTATGGCTAATTTGCTACTGGCAGTATTTCGGCCAGCTGCTGCCGAGGGCAGATCTGCCATACTGATGTTCAAATAACGGTTTGGATTTGTTGTTTGAACATCAGTATGGCAGATATGCCCCCGGCAGCAGCTGGTCGAAATGCTGCCAGCAGCAAATTAGCCATACTCTATATATATATATATATATATAGAGGAGGGATCAAGTTACAACAAATTTGAGTTACAACAAAGTTACAACAATCATTTTTTTCATTTTCAAAGTCCAAATCGTCGATCCAAACCGTTCAACATGAATACCAAATTTTTTATTTTTTTGAATTTTTTTACTATTTATTAAGATGAATACAAAATTCAATGGTCTGAATATGACTATTTTTTGTAAAATACTTAATAAATAGTAAACAAATTCAAAAAAATGTAAAATTTGATCTGCAAGCATATTTTATTGTGGAGATCATGTTGAATGGTTTGGATCGACGATTTGGACTTTGAAATTGAAACAAATGGTTGTTGTAACTTTGTTATAACTCAAATTTGTTGTAACTTGATCCCTCATATATATATAGAGTAGAACTAGGGTGTTCCTAAGTTCACCAAGCCCCTTTGTGAACTCAACTCTAAAATCTATCGGATCGGCTTCAAACTATGAATCCAAACCGTTGAAATCCTTCTACCTTACGGGTGATGCATCTACATGTGAAAATTTTAAACTTTCGAATTAATTTAGTATAAAATAAAGTGGTCAAAATTAAAAGGTTTATAAATTAATTTTAATACATTCATTTTTTGGACGCCTTTTGACCACTTGACTCTATACAAAACTAACTTAAAATTTTAAAATTTTCCCATGTAGACGCATCACTCGTAAGGTAAAAAAATTTCAACGGTTTGGATTCATCGTTTGAAGCCAATCCAATAGGTTTTAGAGTTGAGTTCACAAAGGGGCATGGTGAACTTAGGAACACCCTAGTTCTACTTTATGAGAGCAGCTTGGGTCCGATGCCCATCGGACCCAAAGTGGATTTGATGGACTCCATGACCGTCCGATCTTCTTTAAGATTCGTGAGCACGAATATTAAAGCGGACTCGAAAGTTCTGGCGTGATCTTAATGCAGATCGGACGGTCATGGAGCCCATCGAACCCACTTTGGGTCCGATGGGCATCAGACCCAAGCTGCTCCACTACTTTATATATACATATAGAGGATTGCTTCTATGCACATAAGGACCTATTTGTAAAATGAACATAGTTTCATTTTTAAAGTTTAAACAGTCGATCCGACCGTTCAACATTATCTCCATATTAAAATGTACTTGGAGGTCAAATTTTATATTTTTTTAATTTTTTTACTATTTATTAAGTATTTTACAAAACTAGTCAAATTCAGACCATTGAATTTTGTACCCATCTTATAAATAGTAAAAAAATTCAAAAAATGTAAAATTTGACCTCCAAGTACATTTTAATATGGAGATAATGTTGAACGGTCGGATCGACTGTTTAAACTTTGAAAATGAAAATATGTTTATTTTACAAATAGGTCCTTATGTGCATAGAAGAATTTGCCATATATATAGAATCTGGCTAATATGCTACGCATATATAAGGGCCCCTCCGTGCTACGGCACACTTTTTGAGTTTTCAAAATTCTAACGGTCGATCCGAACCGTTCAACATGATCTCCATATGAATATGTACTTGCAAACCAAATTTTATATTTTTTAGAATTTTTTTACTATTTATTAAGCCACTTTGAAAATCACTGATCCAATGGTCCAGAAAAGTTTACTGTTGTGTACAAATTAGTGTTTTTTCAATGTGGCTTAATAAATAGTAAAACAATTCTAAAAAATGTAAAATTTGGTTTGCAAGTACATATTCATATGGAGATCATGTTGAACGGTTCGGATCAACCGTTAGGATTTTGAAAACTCAAAAAGTAAGCCGTAGCACGGAGGGCCCTTATATATGCGTAGCACCGTAGCACTGTCCTAATATATATATATATATATATATATATATATATATATATAGTAGAACTAGGGTTCTCTCGAGTTCACCAAGTCCTTGGTGAACTCAAGTCCAAAACTCATCGGATCGGCTTCAAACGACGAATCCGACCATTAAAACCCGTTTACCTTACGAGTGATGCGTCTACATGCAAAAATTTTAAATTTGAAATTAATTTTGCATAGAGTCAAGTGGTCAAAATTAGAAGGTTAATAAATTAATTTTAATGCATTCATTTTTTGACATTTTTTGACCACTTGACTCTATGCAAAATTAATTTCAAAATTTAAATTTTTTGCATGTAGACGCATCACTCGTAAGGTAGACGGGTTTCAACGGTCGGATTCGTCGTTTGAAGCCGATCCGATGAGTTTTGGACTTGAGTTCACCAAGAGCTTGGTGAACTCGAGAGCACCCTAGTTCTACTCTATATATATATATATATATATATATAACAAAATAATAATAATAAAAAGAAGCTCTCGGACATTCCGTGCTTTTTCTCCCACCCCGGGCTTTTTCCTTCCTTTTGCTCCCTGCCAAGAAAAACGAAACCCTAGATCTCATCTCATCTTTCATTCAAAACCTCCAGGTGGTAGCTATTTGGATCCAATTACTCGGTACAGATGGATTCGGGTTCGTCGAGCCAGCCGGATTTCGATTATTTGTTCAAGCTGCTCTTGATCGGCGATTCTGGTGTCGGGAAGAGTAGTCTCTTGCTACGGTTCACCTCTGATTCTTTCGAGGATCTATCTCCGACAATTGGTACCTATTACCTTTTTTTCCTCATTCGGTTGTAGATTATTGATTGTTGGGACGGAAATTGAAATTGGATGTGGAATTTTATATGTAGATTATTGGGTGATTTAGGATTATCTGTACTGGAAATATACATAGCTGCAATTTTGTAATTCGTTGATTCGAGCAGCGTTTGGGATGTAAAAGCAGTTCTATTCCAAATTCTCATTATTCAAACTCCTGGAATTGGTTTGTTTAGGATAATTTCCTGGACACCTTTCAGCAGCAATCGAGGTAAAGTGTTTTCCAGATGAAGATATATGACTGTAATTCGTAATGTTGCAATTAACCCCCTGAAAATGTGAATGAAATGCTTACTATATGTCTCTGAACCCAAACTGTAATTGGAAATAGTACATAAAATCCAATTTTTACTACACTTCTTGAAAGAGGTAATTAGGGTTAAAAAGTTATTATTACTTTGATAACATATCGTTTTAATCTGGTTCAGGTGTGGATTTCAAGGTCAAAATGGTTACAATGGGAGGAAAGAAGCTCAAGCTTGCGATTTGGGATACTGGTATATCATTCAATGTCAAACATGTAATTTCTGCAACAGTTAAATCTTTATTTCCAAATTTTTATTTGTGGTTTTGTAAAGTTAATTAAATACAATGAGTGTTGCAGCTGGACAGGAGAGGTTTAGAACGCTGACAAGTTCATACTACAGAGGAGCACAAGGCATCATCATGGGTATGTTATTCTTCTCTTCTTTTCTTATAATATAATATTATGCTATCAATATGTAATATAATATAATAAGCTGGTCAAATTTACACTTACTATGTCCTGACATGCTGTGCATTATCATGGATATGCCCCTTTGATGGAGTCTGACATAGAATACAGTGTGCCAACTACTAAGTTACACTTTGCATATATTAATAATTTTCTTCTTGGGTAAATATCAAGCCATTTAGGAAATATAAATCGAGAAATAAATAATAAATATTAGATAAGAAGTAGGTCATCCATTCGTTTAATACAACCTGACCATACATATATTTATTCATATCAAAATTTCTCATGATAATGATGTAATATACTGTTATAGTGTATGATGTGACAAGAAGAGATACATTCACCAATCTATCGGACATATGGGCCAAGGAAATTGACCTCTACTCGACCAACCAAGACTGCATTAAAATGCTTGTAGGCAACAAAATTGATAAGGTAATTTATTGCCGTTTTAATTATTTTTCTCATCTGATTGGAAATTTGGTCCCAATTGTGAAAGCAACATTACTCAAAATCATGCAATTGATGGTGAACATTTTGATGAAAAATTGAAGGAAAGTGAAAGAGCAGTTACAAAGAAAGAAGGCATAGATTTTGCAAGAGAATATGGGTGCTTGTTCCTTGAGTGCAGCGCCAAAACTAGAGTTAATGTCGAGCAATGCTTTGAGGAACTTGTTTTGAAGGTAACAAACTCTAATGGTCTAACTAGAGTGTAAATTATATTACATAACCAGTTCTGAAAGAACTCTTTGTTGAAAAGTCTGTAGAGTCACAAAATTCACTTTTGGATACATAGATGATTACTATCCTTAAATATCAGCTCTAACTAGGGTCAGAAATCCATTTGTTAGATAGCAAATCCAAATTGCTAATTTGTCACATACTTTCTTGACAAACGGTATCAAAGTATCTCATGCTTGTGGTTTTTATTCCCGCTTAGAATTTATGATCTGACATCTGTCAACTGATACGAAATAAAAAATTAATAGAGGAACAGATGAAAGAAGAGTAAGAGGGAACGAAAAATTTGTTCCTTGTTCCACACCATTTGTTGATGTAAAATTTTGTCTCAGTTATTTGACCTGAAAGTATAAAGGATGCAAAATGACACAAATTGCAGCATTTAAAAACTCAAAAGGGACTTTTAAAGCTCTGAGGACTGAATCATAGATTCATATGGGTTCTCCAAGTAACCTGTGTAGTGCACTGTCTGCTTGTTGTTGCTTAACTGAACAAATCACTTTGCTTGTCATTCCATAAAAAAATCGACTAAAATTTACTCGAATGGTTCTTGAGTATCAAATATTTGGGTCAACAAATTTTACTGTAATGTTCCTATTTGTATCATTCTGTGCCTTTCATGTGTTTCAAAGCAAAAGATAGACATTGGGACATACTATATTAATAGGATATCTTTCAGTTGAAAACTCAAAGATAACTCATTTCAGTGAATCCCTTATTCTGAAATGAAAGTGACACCACTTGGAATTTGCGGTAAATGATACGACTTGGGGGTCTCTTTAGCGATCAGAATGAAACATGAAACTATGGCACTTGGTATCTTTCTTTATTGGATGATTATTCCCTTGTATAATTGAAATTTTAAAAATGTTTCCTATCTATTCCTGACAGATATTGGATACACCAAGCCTATTATCAGATGCATCCGCGGGGGTAAAAAAGAACATCTTCAAGCAGAAGGCCCCAGAAACTGATTACTCTAATTCCAGCTGTTGTTAAAAAAAAAAATTTGAAAGAAACAACATAATGTTCTCTGTACCACTTTGTTTATGTGATGTTTGCTGAGTTATTTTAAGTAAAGCTGTGTTATGTTGGTGTATATTATACTTTCTGAAGATAGCTTTGGTATGAAACGCATTACTTGACATTTGCCTCTCTTTTGCTTTTATTTTTTTTGACACTCAGAATGTCATCAAAATTTCTACATTTGTTTGTTATATATGATATCGATGCGTTATTTGGAAGGAACATTTCAAATTTATTTCTCTTGATGTAGCCATCAGACACTCTCGAAATGAACATTTCTCATTTATTTCTCATGACGTAGCCATCAGACACTAAAATCTTGTAATAAGAACACAATTGAGACTGAATTGGTACAATTTCGCCATGAATTAACCCATTCTGATGAGCTGGGCATCAAATTGGTAACTAAAATAAGAATTAGTTCAACCTCTTTATTGTCATTTACCAGTAACGCTAAACACAAGCTGCTCAACTTATTCCCTGGTGGCCCGGTGGAAAACTCTTACGCATTTACGTCAACGCATACTCGTCCTTAGAAATTTAGAAAGATTTTTTTTTTTTGTAGTATTAATCTTCATGAAATATAAATTTTGATAAGAAGATTATCTATTTGTTTTCAGAGCCAAAGAAGTTTCAACGCATTTTTGTTCTTGGGATTTTATGAAGGTTTTTTATATGATATAAATCTTGAAAAAAAATATGAATTTGGATAAGTAAAAAATTTATACTCTATAAAGATAGTTGAACCTTCTAGTCTCTCACCAATACCACATCAACAATTTTTTGGACCACTAAATGGGTCATCAAGCAATAAATATTCAGTTATTAATATGGGGGACCAAGCTAACCTCTTTTCATAGTAATTTAAGAGTAAGGCTACTGTACTATGCATAGCACGGTTTGGTCCATGCTACGGCTCAATATTTGAGTTTTCAAAATCCTAACGATCGATCCGAACCATTCAACATGATTATAAAATGAATATGTACTTGCAAACCAAATTTTACATTTTTTCGAATTTTTTTACTATTTTTTTAGATAGGTAGAAAATCACTTGATCTGAAAATTCTGTACCATCCAAAAACAGTAATTTTCTACATATTTAAAAAAATAGTAAAAAAATAGTAAAAATATTCAAAAAAATGTAAAATTTGATTTGCAAGTGCCTATTCATTTTATAATTATATTGAACGGTTCGAATTGACCGTTAGAATTTTGAAAACTCAAATATTAAGCCATAGCACGACTCAATCCGTGCTATGCATAGCACCGTAGCCTCACTCGTAATTTAATGTGTGGGGAAAGAAAGGAAGTTCAATTTTTTTTTGTTTACAAAAAGATGATTGAATAAATTAAACCAAGAAGCATAATTGAGAGAATTCACATTTTATTACTCTAAATGATATTTTAATATTTTTTAATATTTATCAATGAAAATAAATCTAAAACATATATATAAATTTTATAATCACAATTTGTTACCAACTACTTGATTAGATTTTTAATATCTAGCATGTATGTCTAACAAAACTACATAATCATCGCAACACTAAACAATCTTGTCCGCTGGCAAAACAATCCTAGTTAAACTGATTGTTTACTGGCTTTTAATGCAAAGAAAATACAAAACATTCTTAAGCCGGACTTCTCCAGTTTCCATAAACGGAGGGGATTTAACTGACAAACCGACGACTGATTTCGCAACATCGTCGCTCTACTATCAGCCACTCTCCTCTCTTGACTGTCAATCCAGTTCTAAACACCGGAGACAAAAACGACCACTGGATGGCTGCGGTGCTGAGCTCGCACGCAGGTCCCCTATCTCGCTCTCCAGTCATCTACAGTGCAAGGCCAAAACCAAATCTCCGATACAGCGTCGTCAGGTGCACTGCCAAAGAGGCGGGTAAGGGTACGACTACATCAATTACTCCCCCTCCCGGGTTCAAACCACCTAAACCAAAGCGGTTCGCGGTCCGACCCGACAAGCTCCTAGATATCATCGGTGCATCGCTAGCGCTGCCTTTCCGACTCGGTACTGGTGTATTTGTTCTCGGGTAAGCTGCTAGCTTGCTGCCTGTGCGATTTTTTTGTTTACTTTTTGAGGTGATGATTTTATAAAATCTCTGAATTTTGTTTTGCTATTATAGATATTCAGTGTCGTTTGTTTCCCAAGATGAAATCCCTTCAACCCAGTATGCTATGAGTTTTGCTGGTAATTTCTACTTTATAAGGAATTCTCGATTTATTATTTAGTACCATGTGTAGCATGCTGATTATTGTGCTGTATGGATATACCAGTATCAGTTTATGTCAATTCTGGCCAAATTTCCGAATTCCGGTCATTAGATTGATATTTTATTACTAATGCGCTGCTGGAACGGGTATGAATCAGTACCAGACTTGGTCTTATCAGTGTAAAATGCAAGTCAAGAAAAGTTGTGTAGTTTTAACTATCTGTACTAACTAGTAAAGTAAAAATAATTAAATATTCTTTATTTATAAAATTAGGTATAAAGCTGAAAGAGACATCCAAATTAGGTCCACGGCCTGAGAAGCCAATTGAGATTTATGAATTTGAGAGGTTTTTCTTTTAATCTCTTTTGGTAGTTCACAATATCCACAAGTTATTGACTATTCAGTAATTTTATTTTGGATATTATTTTCAACTCATCCAGCCTTATTATTTTTTTTTCTTTTTTCCTTATAAATTATAATACAAAAATTCAATGCGGGACAAACATCAGCTGTCCTTTTTGTCGTAAGGTAATTTTTATTACTTTATGAAAAAAAAATTCCAAATCATTTTTCATTACTTGTCTTAAACTAGCTCACGACCTATAATTTTCAGGTAAGAGAAATGACAACCGTCTTGGATTTGGATGTATTATTCTATCCCTGCCCAAAAAATGGCCCTAATTTTCGTCCCAAAGCTATACAAATGGGTGGCAAGAAGCAATTCCCTTACATGGTTTGTCATGAAACTTTTGATAAATACCTGGGTTGAATTTGATGTACTTATACTATACTAATTGTAGATACATTTCTTTGTAGGTAGACCCAAATACAGGTGTAGCGATGTATGAGTCAGATGACATAATAAAATACCTGGCTAATAAATATGGTGCCCTTTCTTTAAAGCCCTTTTAGATATGTATATACAGACTATATTTTATCTTTTCTGAAAACATTTTTTTTTTCAAATGGATATTCCTTTTGGATAGGCGATGGAACAGTTCCTCTGATGTTATCACTTGGACTTTTCACAGTATGCTCTTAATTTCTCTTGCTTCATTATTATTGTTTTTTTGAAAATGTCAACCAAGAACTAACTAATTTTTGTTGGTTGAGCTAATATTTTTTTTTAAATTTCTTTAGACTCTGACAGCAGGCTTTGCTATGATTGGCCGCAAGGGAAGGGTAAAAAATCTAAAACTCATTTTTTTTTTTCCAAAACGGTACTTAAATTACCAATCGTGGTATCACTATTAGCTTTGTAAACTAGCAAATAGTTTGTTATTTTTGTGTAGGGAGGTTCATACACACCATCAAAACTTCCTCCTTTACCTCTTGAATTGTGGTCATATGAGGTAAGCTATTATTATTATTTATTTATTTTTATGGATAATTTTGTACGATGTGAATAAAAAAGTAACAAATGTGTGTACAAATTTTGAAGGCTTCTCCTTTCTGCAAGATTGCAAGAGAAGTGCTTGTTGAGTTAGAGCTACCTCATTTGCTACATAGGTAGGTTAACCATTTTTGCTTTTATAGAATGATATTCATGCATGTACCGATGAAAAATTCACCTGTGTTTAAGGGGAAGTTTTTTTTTTTTTTTTTTTGGAATAAGTACTACAGACGTCTTATTTACGTTAAAAAAACATGAATTAAATAGTTTTGGTACCTTTCCCTTCCCAGAAGACGAAAAAAGACTGAACTACCCCCTCTTTTACTGGATAGTTTAGGTAAATTTAAAAATAAATTCAATTGAGGAAGGTGGGATTTGCAGTATATATTTTGTATTTGAGTTTTACATGAGATAATTCACTTTGCAATTGCATGCATGGTATTATAATGTGTTCACAGAATGTTACTTTTTTTCCGAAACTTTATTTTATCTGACAAAATGTACCATTTGCAGCACTCCTAGAGGTAGTCCCAAAAGGCAACTTTTGTATGAGAAAGTTGGCCATTTTCAGGTTGGTCATTTTCAAAATCACCATCTTATTTGCATGATTCATTAACATTACTCTTTGGCCTTTTCGGTGAAAAAGAAACATTCTCAAATTACCACTGGTATGCACTTTTACAGAATATAAACCATTTTGATCTGGTATACATTTAGTGACCTGTTTACAGAATATAAACCCAGTTCTATCCAGTCATCATCAAAACTCTTGCACATGTATTAGTGTCAAACACTCTGAATGTTATAATTTAGTTATAATATTATCTATTGATTGTGTAGGCGCCTTTCTTAGAAGATCCAAATACGGGAATAAAAATGTTTGAGAGTGCAGAGATAATCGACTATTTAAAAGCAACATACGCCATTTAATGCTGTATGCCTGTATTATATCAAGTTACCTGTGCTCTTTTGTGCTGGTACCTTCTATACTTGTGCTATTCTGCTTTGAACACTTGTAAATGTCAATATGTAAATTGTAAAATTATGTATAACACTTCATAGAAGCAAAAAATTTTGTTAAAAAAATTATCTTCTTTCTGAGTAGTTTGTCTGCCAAAATTTATTTTATTGTTTAAGTAAATTCATTTTATTATGTTATTAAAAATCAAAATAATTCAGTTACTAGTAAAGCATCCATCATGTTTCATCATTATATGTTATACATGATGTATGCACTATGAATCCGTATATGTCACTATTCTCAGATAAATTGGTAGAACTTTTTTATCCAATTTAAACTTGGAAGTGTTAGATTGACATGTCGACGTCATCTAGGGTTGAGTTTTTGATGATGCCAGGAGAGAAATTTAGTGCGTTCATTTTCAATCGGACGGTTCGAGTCAGAAAAGCATGGTTTTATGATCCGGCTCGGAAAAAAAAAACATTTGAAAATGAAGGCTATGCATTACATTAGATTATCCATTATATCCAAAATTTAAACTATAGTCTCCCCAAAGATATAGTCTCTATCAGGATTTAAAAAAAAAAAAATATACCCAAAGGTCGGGAGCTCGAGCCCCTCTCACGAGGTTGCGAAGCTTTAAAAAAGAAATTTAAACTATAATCACTATATTTTCAAGATTATCACGTTGGATAATTTTGATAAAGTAGATTGTAGATCCTAAAAAAGGTTATTTGTCTATTTTTACTAATTTCCTTTTGTTTTTTGCCAGTTTGAAAGTACATTATGTACTGAAATTTTTATTTATAACATAGTTTAAAAAAAAATAAATCAAATAACCATCGTTGCTGGGTATTTCGAATTTCACCACGGCCGCACCAGCATTCTGCGGACCCATTTTAGCGGGGCTGCAGAATGTCGGTGCGGACCCTGTTCTCTTATAGCCGATGAAACCGATGAAACAGTGGATCCGGAATTACTAGAGACAGAGAAAAATTGGGGTATGAGCGGACCCTGTCCGCAATATTGATCCTGAGAGTATGAGTGATCATAGTAACGAAGAAAATACCGGGCCTGTGCTTGGACGAGAGCGGACTTTTAGGATATATCGCTGGTTTCAGCACCCGATTTCGGCTTGCAATGACACATCAGGGTTTATGGAAGCAAATTCGGGTTGGTTTGGAAGGAGGGCAGAGTATGAGAATGAATTGTTTGAGGGACAAACGTATGACTCAAAAGAGCAAATGAAGAGCGCAATTGTCAGGTTTCACATCCTTTGCAACAAAGAGATAAGGAATACGCACAGCGACACCATAAGAATTAGGTTCAAGTGCAATGACAGTTACTGTGGCTGGTACTTACTCGCAAAGGCCACCGGTTATGGTACACAATGGCGTGTCTCCAAGTGCCCAACAAAACATTCATATCACGCAGATGCGACAAGAACAGATCATGCACAGTTGTCGGCTAGTATGGTTGCCGAGTGTATATCGGCTCACATGAGGAACGGTGTTGATTTGAGTATTCAAGCTGTCAGGATCGCTGTTGCTGAAAGATACAACGGTCATATACCGGCATACAACAAACTGTGGCATGGACGTGAGTTGGCAATTGCCCATCAATTTGGTAGTTGGGAGGGGTCATACGCTCTTATAGTTCAATTGTTAGAGGAAATCAAAAGAAGCAACCCAAGTACTATATTGTTCCTTTCTTTTTTACGTCATTTGATTGTTAATCAACAATTTGAACTTTTTTTTTAATTTATTGACAGAAACATTGTTTGAGGTAACCTCATTTTCCACCGGCAAACCTGGACCATACAAGTATTTCCATAGGGCTGCTTGGGCATTTTGGACCGTGCATAGCTGCTTTTCAACATATCAGACCAGTCATCACCGTTGATGCATGTTTCCTAATCAGGCCTGTATAAAGGTAACTAATTTGATTGTTTTAACTTTATTTAATTTAGTTAATTTCGGCAAACCATGAAATTAATTTGTTGATTGTTTTAACACAGGTAAATTGTTGATTACAACCGGGTACGATGCAGAAAACTAGTTCCTCCCGTTGACTTTTTCACTGGTAGAATCAGAGAGTTTCGAAGATTGTGCATGATTCATGCAATGGTTGCGCCGCAATGTAATTCGCTCCAGATTCATGTGTGTCATCACTGATAAGGGAAAGTGTATCAAAAAGATGTTCAGACAGAATGATCTGGGGTGGAACAATAAGGATGAGGATCAATGTGTTCACCATCTTTGTGCTACTCACATAGCCAAGAACATGAAGAAGAACAGTTGCAGTGATGCGGCAATCCGGTTTCTTAGGCTAAGAGGAAGATGTGGAGACGCAAGGAATGTAAGCAATGGGGAATGTATGTGACATTGTCCTCAATTGGCTGGACGGTGTGGGTAAATATTTGAATCAAGATGAGAACGAGTACTCGAAACCATGGAAGATATTTCAACCACTGGACGGTGGTTATCGTTGGGGAATTATGACTACAAACGGGTCCGAGTCGCTAAATAATGTCTTCAGGTCATCTCGTAAGTTACCGGTGGCAGCAATAATTGAAAACACATTTTACAAATGTCTCACATGATTTGCGCAAAGGAAGGCCAAAGCGGAATTTGAAGCCAGTCAAGGTCAACAGTTCTCGTGTCGTGTGCATCAGGTATTTTTATTTGTAGTTTTTTCTTCATAATTTTTTATGAACTTCGTTAAAAAAATCTGATTTCTTTATTATTTTTTAATTTTTCGTAGCTGATTAACAAACGATTCGAGAGGTCCGATAAAATGAAGACGCTTGAGGGGTTTGGCAACTACAAAGAGTTCGAGGTAACCTCCACATAAGAGAGAGTTCACGCTTTCATACCTGACGATTCTGGCCGGTTTACCAAGGCCAATTTTAAATACATGGTGATAATCAGGGATGATCACACGGTAACTTGCACGTGCCAGAAACCTCAATTGGACAGAATATCGTGTTCTCATGTTCTGTCCGTGTGTCGTCTCCGAGGCATCGACCCTAGCATTTTTGTAAGTCACTACTACCACATCCAGACACTGATCAACACATGGAGGGCTGAATGGCATATGTATGAAAATCAGTAAGAATGACCTGAACACGATGGCCCTGTCCTTGTTCCAGAGCATAAAAATGTTTCTTTGGGTAGAAGACGGCACAACCGAATTCCGATGTGGATGGACGTTCTAAATAATAGGAGAAGAGGACACCAAGCCAGCCGAGATACACAGGAAAGACAGAACAGAGCTGCTCGAGGTGCACGAGGTAGTTTATTTTTTTTACTAATCAATCAGATTTAACAGTCACTATTTCATACATTTGCAGGTTGAGAGTCTATCAATGGATGAGATATTTATCTATTTTTAATTGTATTCGTAAAAACGTTGTTTATTTTTGGTTTATTAGACGTATTTGTAATGTACGATAATATTAGCATTGTTCTATTGTATGCTTCTTTATATGGCTCATTGTTCTATTGTAATGTTTCTTTATATTTGATCAAACAAACGAACAAAAATTTCAGATTAAACGACATTTGAAACACAAACAATTAAACAATTTTCAAAACAAAATCCTAATCAAACTTAACATTTCTGATAAAAAAAAAATAACAGGGTTTGCACTGGCATTGTGCGGCCCTCGGTCCGCACTAGTGTTGTGAGGACCCATTTCAGGGTCTGCACCGGCATTGTGCAGCCTTCTTGAAATGGGTCCACACTGGTAAAGTGCGGCCGTGGTGAAATTCGAAATTTCTAGAAACGATGGTTAATTTGGTTTATTTTTTTTTAACTATGTTATAAATAAAAATTTCGGCATTATGTACATCCCATTCTATTTTACCATCATTTCCTATTCCTTCCTGTTCCCATTTGTATCAAATCTAGTGTATTACTTAAGATTCCTTCACAATTCCAACAAGAAAAATCTGGATAGATAAACTCAGATCGGGTTCAACCTCATGCTCGTTACTCGAAGTATGGGCGGATACAGGATTACTCTTCCGTTAGATACTTCTGTGACCGTCCGATGTGAACTAAACGGCGCAGATCAAACCAGGATCTGAACCTGAAAAAACCACCGAACTAATTCGTTTGTCCGAGTCCAGTCCAGGTAAAAGGTTTAACAGAGTAGTTTTGCTTCATGCAGTGCACGAGCTATATGCACCGCTGTTTTATTGCTATATTCCGTGTGCTCTACTAAGCTAAAAAAGCTCTGTTAAAATTCTTATCCCCGAGTTCCGGAGTCCGGATCCTCTTTGATAACTCAAATTGAGTTTGAATCTTGTCCGTCCAATTAAAGTCCGGGTCAATTCGGTCCGTCGTGGAATGTAAGGAACCCTTTAATATTCGTGCCAAAAAAGATCGAACGGTCCGGATCTCAACTCAAAATTTGAGTTACAATAGGTGACATTAATTCCGAGTCCCGACCCAACACCATTTGTTACCGCTGTGCAGTGGCGTAAGATTGCCATAGAATAAAAAGATGGAAGTTGAACAAAAAGAGATTCCGGCTTCTTCTCCTCATTTGATCTGCTCGACAATTCTTCACATAACACTCTCGCTCTCTCTATTGACAGAGGCAGAGAAACGGAGAGAAGTTCAAGCTCTAGATGTTGTCTATGGAGGATAATGGAGACTATCCATCCCCAGCATCTTCTCCTTCCGCTTCGAATACATCGTACTCGTGCGATGATGCTGGTTCCGATCTGGAGCGATACTGCAGCGCCAACTCAGTACTGGAGCGGTCCAGTTTCTCCAGCTCTATGGGCTACCACGCCGCTGATTTCTTCGATGATACCTTCCCTTCCCTCTCCCTTTCCAATTCAAATCGTCCCTCTCCTGTTCTCCACCCTACTAATGGCGAGGATTCAATCTCAATCTCCGGCGAAGTTTGCACGGATCACGATGCACAGTCGGATGACGACAGCCCCAGGTCTTTGCATGGAATGAACGGATTCTATCACAGCCAGAACAGTAACCGTAATCAGAATCAGAATCAGAGTTCTGGTGTTGAAAGGGGAAGTCAGAGGAGGAGCTCAATCCTGATGGATTCTTCAGTGGCTTTTGGATCGGATGATTGGGATGAGTTCATGCTGGAGACCGGAGATGGGGGTGGTGAATCTGCACCGGTTTCTCTCTTTGAAATGGAGTCTATACACTCCAAAGAACAAAGTCCGCTTTCAGGTGCTGAGCCTGGGTGCAGCGAGGGAGAAGTGAATCAGGAACGAGCGCAGTTGTCAGACATTAAGGGAAAAGAGGCCGGCTATTCTGCAGAGCATCCTCGGTCAGGGAGTTCAGGTGGCAATTCGGGGTTCATTGCTGGAGAAGGGAATCAGCTTGCTCTCGCTAAAGAGAATGAAAGTAATGGTAATAGCTCTTGTGGAAATATAAAGAAGAAAGAGGAGGGGATGAAAGTTTCTGAGGGTTTAGGATCTCTGAATGGGAAATTTGAAGGGAAGGAGATTGAGAACGGACCCTCTATCACTACAACTGGTGGTAAAAATACAGAATCTGAGATCGAATTAAAAGGAATTCATCAGGTATTTGTTATCTTTACCAGAATGGATAATTTAGTTTAATGATTTCCTTCCTTGGCAGTCGCTGCTAAGTTAGATAAAAGTTCTAATTGAGACCCATTGTTTAGATCCTCATTTGAGCCCCAAATCTATAGGATAGGTTCACATCTAGAAAGTATAGGCACCAAAAATAAATAAATTAAAGGTTGGATTTCGAAGCAAATATACGGGCTCTTTGGAAGAAATGACACATAGGAATGGAAAGAGAAGGCAATATGTTAGGTCCAGTCACCACCCCAGATCCACCGCTTGTCCTTGATAAGTGGTACTTTGCATAAAGCCTTGTACTATACTTTGTTTGCTTTTAAATATTTGAAAAGTCTAATATTTCATAATCCTTATGGAAGGTTAACAAGAATGGTGGTACTGACAATTCATTGGATGACATGGTCCTAGAGATGGAAGAAATCTTGCTTGACTCAGAATCTCACTCACCTAGATCAAATACTGGCAACCAATACAATGCTCATGCAACCTCCCTGTTGGTTCACCACTCCCGAGGAGGGAGCTCAGCCTCCACTTCTGGTACCGATGATTCATACTTTATTGGAAGAAACCCTAGGAGTATTGACTCAGTTGAGCTCATAGGTGCAAAACAAAAGAAAGGAGATGTATCTTTTGGCGAAAGACTTGTTGGCGTTAAGGAATATACTGTATATATATTCAAGGTACGGAGTGGTTCAGACTTCTGGCAAGTAGAGAGACGGTATCGTGATTTCTACACACTTTACCGGCAGTTAAAAGCACTCTTTACTGCACACGGCTTAACTCTTCCTCTACCATGGTCACATGTAGAGAGTGAGTCGAAAAAGGTGTTTGGTAATTCATCTCCAGCAGTAATAGCTGATAGAAGTGTTCTTTTACAAGAATGCCTAGGTTCTGTTACAACCTCAAATTACCCTTTTGGGACCCCCACCCCGCTCCTTACCTTTTTATCCACAGGTAAAACTCTAACTTCCTCTCTAATTCCTTCCAATTCACCAAGAAAAAACCTCATTCCATCTGGCTCAATGGGGAAGAAAATATCTCTCGTGGTGGAGGTGCGGGCCCACAAGTCAGTCAGGCAGCTTCTGGAGTTGCAACACTACACCTGTGCGGGCTGCCGCCAGCCGTTGAACTCAGAGAGCACATTTCTCAAGGGGCTGGCACAAACAGTCGGGTGGAGCCAAAATTTTAGGTCTTGCGAGTACACCGGACAGTTGTTCTGTGCCGTCTGCCATGTGAATGATACTGCAGTCATACCGGGTCGGGTCCTGCATGGGTGGGATTTCACCCTGTGCCCGGTTTCTCAATTGGCAAAGGCATACCTAGAATCGATCAACGATCAGCCAATGCTGTGTGTTAGTGCAGTTAATCCTTTTTTATTTTCAAAGGTGCCGGCATTGCTTCATATAATGGGGTTGCGCAAGAAGATAGCAGCCATGCTTCCATACATCACGTGCCCCTTTAGAAAGTCGGTGGAGAAGGGCCTTGGGGCGCGTAGGTATTTGCTAGAGTGCAATGACTTTTTTGCCCTTAGAGACCTTGTGGACCTCTCCAAGGGGGTGTTTGCTGGTTTTCCTGTGATGGTGGAGAGATTACACAAAAAGATAGAAGAGCACATCACACAACAGTGTCTGGTATGCTATGATGCGGGGGTACCTTGTGCAGCTAGAAGTTCTTGTCACGACCCCTTCTCTCTGATTTTCCCTTTCCAGGTCCTCCCCTTCTCTGTCTCTCTCCAACACAGACACAGGGGCAATACCATTTTGTATGTTTATCAGTTGTACCTACCAAAAGAATGCAAAGGTAATGGTATAGTTATCAGACTCCCATAACTGGATGGCTATACCAGAATCTAAGCTTCAAATAACACCCAATAATAGCTCCTGATAGAGAAGGGGTTGTTTATTTTATTAAATATAAAGCACATCTCAATTTTGACCAACAACAATAAAAAAGAAGAGAGACCTTATCACTTACAACACAAGGCACTTTGCCTGTACAGAATGTCAAAATAAATATATATTGTGCAAGATACGATACCAGTTCTGATATTAAGGAAAAAATAAACTTGTGAATTTTTAACCTTCTCCTTACAAATTCAGCCAATGACATACAATTTGGGCATAAAGAAATTAGGGACTTGGTATTTCCATGATCAGAGAAATGCGCGATTATGCATCATATTTTTATCTTTTGCTGGGACAGCTGTGAAATTTTCCCTTAATCTAATTGCCTTTTCTCCTTTGTTAAATTATAATTAAACAGGAAACAGAAGCAGAGAAATGCTCTTTATGTGGATCCATCTACCATGCCAATTGCTTCATGACACTTGAGGGTTGTTCTTGCAAAAAGGCTGTTGTCTCTGGCAATGACAGGACAGTGGGCCCAGCTCGTCAGTCTGATGGATTACTAAACAGACTCTCGCTTTCTAGTTCTCATTCTACATCTGGATTTTTTTCTGATATAATTTCAAAGGCTAGGCCTGATAAAATTTGGAAACCTAAAAACAAGAGCCCAATTATTCTTATGGGTTCTTTGCCAGGAGGGACTTCTCTATAGCAAAGTATTGTTTGTATATAATATTTTTTTGAGATAATTATTTTGCAAATAGTACGTTATTGTAATCTAGTCTTTTTGAAAAGAAAAGGAATGCATAACTTTGGTTTCTTTCTTGTACTATAGTGGTTTTGTTGAAAGTATCATTGTTTTTGTTTCTTGGGAGAGTTTATTTTGGATTTGTAAAAGTAGAAACAAACATAAACAACATTGTCATTTTTGGGAATGTGGCATTAATAAATGTTTAGCGATTGCTGCTCATATGTAATGTCTCTAACAACATTCCTTTTTTTAGCAGAAGCACCCCAGAAACAGTTCTGTCAATGAGGTACTGAAATACTTTCCATTAAATGCTGAGCATATAGATCACTTGCAATACATTTTCCAATTTCCATTAAATGCTGGAGCATGTAGATCACTTGCAAGAGCATATCAGAGTAGCTGTGAATTGTGTGAAGAGGTTAAGAGTTGTGGGAAAATATAATCATAACCAATTATTATTTTTTTTTCTAAAGAGGCCTACTATACCACTAATCTTATGTTGAAACATTTAAACAGGATTGCACAGAGAAGACCCAACTCCATTTTCTCATAACAAAAGAATTTTTCAAAATAATCTTCTATATTAAAAACTAAGGCTTCACAGATCAAATTCATTAAAAAACAATAGAGTGATAGACTAATGAAGACCCAATCTACAGCTAGAAAAACAAATAAAATGCCGCTGTAATAATTGAACCATTCCAGTTTCTGCCATAAAATCTAATGCAACAGCCTCAAACTTTAAACTGAAAAGAACTAATGAAAGTTGCATCTTCAACACCTAAAGTTCCCATTTGAAGTATTCACAAAACTACTGCTTACTGCCACCCTACTGTTGAATAACATTTTACAATGCAAGGTACATGCTAATAGAAAACAGCACATATGGCAGCCGAATTTCTCTTCAGATCTATATTCAAGAATGTTCAAGCATTGCCGAAAGAACCAAGTTAGATAACAAGGTGACCCGAAGAACTACATGACCCCAGATATGAAAATCATTAAAGACACTGGTCACTGGAGCTGAAGCGCTCGACTTTTCCGACTTACACTGATCAATTAAACTAAATTAAACTAAATTGGGAGAATTTGGAAGAATTTCATAACCTGGCTCCCTCGAATTTCATGCAATTAAACTAAATTGGGAGAATTTGGAAGAATTGAGATACAAGAGAGACAGGGAAGAAGAGAATTGAGAAAACAAGAAGTAATTTCATAAATCGCATAACTGGTCTTTACAATTCACAGCCCTTTAATAGCTGATGAAAACAAGAAAGAATTTAAAAGATTGTTGTTCATGTTAAAGGCTAACTACTCAAAGAGATGAATGTTTTATTATTGGTTTCAGCGCCGAACGTGTCCAGGGTTACGCTACCGCTAGGACCCACTTTAATAATTGCTGTCTCATTTCCAAATGAGCTCACTGTCAGTACTTTTAATTGCATTTGGGCCACAGAACACAATAGCTCCCAGCTTCGACCTCTTTTTTCCTCCTTCCCGAATTGTGTAGCTAATTGTGTTCTCCGTTTCTAACATGCAGCAGCTCCTTTGCCTTTTCAATTTCACCTTTCTTGCACATCCCATCTATAATAGTGTTGTAAGTCACGACATTGGCCTCCTGCCCTTTTGGAAATCATGTCATGCATCATCAACTTTGCCTTCTCAATTTCACCTTACTTGCACAGCCAATTCATAAGAGTGGTATGAGTCACGATATTGGGTTCCTTCCCTCGGGAAATCATGTCATGCAGCAACTCCTTTGCCTTCTCAAGTTCACCTTTCTTGCACAGCCCATCTATAAGAGTGGAATATGTCACGGCATCGGGTTCCTGCCCTCTGGAAATCATCTCAAGCAGCAACTCCTTTGCCTCCTCAATTTCACCTTTCTTGCACAGCCCATCTATAAGAGTGGTATAAGTCACGACATCCGGTTCATGACCTTTGGAAATCATGTCATGCATCAACTCCTTTGCCTTCTCAATTTCACCTTTCTTGGACAGCCCATCTATAAGAGTGTTGTAAGTCACGACATTGGGCTCAGGCCCATGGGATATCATGTCATGCAGCAGCTCCTTTGCCTTCTCATTTTCACCTTTCTTGCACAGCCCATCCATAAGAGCGGTATAAGTCACGACATCCGGTTTCTGCCCAATGGAAATCATGTCATGCATCAACTCCTTTGCCTTTTCAATTTCACCCTTCTTGCACAGCCAATCTATAGCAGTGGTATAAGTCACGACATCCGGTTTCTGCCCTTTGAAAATCATATCATGCAACAACTCCTTTGCCTTCTCAATTTCACCTTTCTTGCACAGGCCATACATTAAAGAGTTGTATGTCACGACATCAGGTTCCTGCCCTTTGGAAATCATGTCATGCAACAACGCGCTTGCCTTCTCAATTTCATCTTTCTTGCATAGCCCATCAATAAGAGTGTTGTATGTCACAACATTGGGCT
Source organism: Carex myosuroides (assembly GCA_028015225.1). Taxonomy (NCBI): domain Eukaryota; kingdom Viridiplantae; phylum Streptophyta; class Magnoliopsida; order Poales; family Cyperaceae; genus Carex; species Carex myosuroides. The sequence goes on from CM051465.1 coordinate 12,324,806, forward strand.
CAAGACCTTCAGAAATCATGGTCTGTAGCAACTCTTCTGCCTTGTCAAACGCCCCCTTCTTGCATAGACCATAAATCAACGAATTGTATGTTACAATATTAGGTCTAACCCTAGCAGAATACATCTGTCTGTACAAACAAAATGCCTTAGTGAGGTCACACTTCTTGCATAGCACATCTACAACTGTGCTGTAGGTGATCACATTGGGTTCACACTCACCACCATGTTTAACCATTTTAAAAAGCAATTGAAGGGCTAAGCGAGTCTTGCCATTGGAGCAAAGCCCCTTGATAAGAATGCTATAAGAGATCACACTGGGTGTACATCCTATCTTAGGCATTTTGTAGAGCACTATGGCTGCAGCCTCATTGATCCTATTCTTAGAACAAAGGCCTTTGAGTAGCGGAGTGATGGTCGCAGTATTAACTCTGACACCCTCGCTGAGAAGCCGTCCCAGAAAAGCAAATGCTAGGCTGAGCCGATTCGTTTGAACACAGAATTGAATCATGATCGCATAGGTATATTTATCAGGACGAATTCCTTCAGTTTGGGTTAAGAGGCTGAAGAGGGAAAAGATGGCTGGGTAAGGGTCGTTTGAGGTTTGGCTTCTAACCAAGGCAGCCAGGAGCTGGTTGAAGGGATGGATTGAGGTCGGATGGAGAGCCAACAGATTGTGAAAACGGCGATGCGCCTCTTGGGTAGAAATGGGACCCTTAAAGTGTCTCCTCTCCTTCTCATCTTTCTCCAGCTTCTCCTTCCCCTTGTAATGCTGCTGCTGTGGCCTCCTTCCAATCTTCCCAAGAATGTTTCCCGCACTGGTGTCACTAGGGAAATTATTTGAAGGTGGTAGTGGTTTTGGATTGTTGGTGATTCTTTGGGATTGAGATTTGGAATGGGAGACAACACAGCAGCAAAGGCAGAGGCCACTACAAGAAGTCGATTTGGATGGGGATGGGGATGCTGATGGGAATTGAGACTGAGATTGGGATAGGGAAGCTAAAGGTGAAAGTGAAGAGAAGGGGGAGAGAGACAAAGCATGCACCATCTTATTCTTATTTGACTTCACTCCCAGTCTCTCTAAAATAATTTTAATCAACAAGATTGATCTTTCCTTTCTTACAAGTGACAACTGACAAGTATGCCTGCCTGTTTTATATTACTGCAATATAAAATAGTACATCATTAACACAGATTATGAACAATAATGCAATTTTTGGTTATTGAAATTGTCCAATATTGTCATATTCTAGAGGAATATGGACCTTAAAAAACAGTTATTGAAGAAGCTTTATCCACCCACTAATTAAATGTAACTTGAAGTAAATTATATCCATTTTTTGCAATATACAGTGTTGAGAGAAATTTGATAGCTGTCTATACCAGTGACTACCTTGTAACATATGGTTATCAATGTTAAAGCCCTCGAAACAGACTTAATTTTTTAAGGATAGGGGAAATAAGGGCCCTACCCTAGACTGCAAATCAGAATGATACTATGATAGGGGATGCCAAGCACTGGGCATAGAGAGTTGGCCATAAAAACAGAATGCTAATTCTCCTGCGGTGACTGAGCAGAGAGAGTTTGATTCCTAAGTGAAAGAGACCAGATTTGAGTTTCTACTTTCTATAGGGTAGTGTGCAGTATGGGATGGGTAAGGAACAGATGTGCACATTGAAACGAATCTATGTGCTCATTGCCATTCTTATTTGTTCCATTAAGGTAGGTACACTTAAAAGGTAAAAATTATAAATAGGGCGCAGCTCCAATAAGACATCAACTGTCCCCGATTTGGGCTGCTTTGCTCCCATGATTGGAAGGATAAGAGTACTATAGATTGAATGGTTATAACCGCTTATGGATGTGCTGAGTAGATCACGAGACCAATATCCATGGTTTAGTTTTTCAGCCATCAGTTCATAATAGGAAGAACTCATCCCAATCTATTTATTCCAATTTAATTTGCATTGGTACCTTCATGGTATCAATGAACCGTATGCACCCATTTAGGAAGGACATTCTTGCTAATACTGGGGAGGGCTAAATGAAAACATGAAAAGCTTTGGGATGTAAAAGATGAATGCAGCTCAACCATTATAAAGTTGAACCACCCAATCAAATTGATACAACGCACACACCTGAACTATGGGGTTAGAAGAGGGTCAGGTAAGGCACTGATACTTCTCTCTAGTTTTCTCCAGAGATTACTTCACCTCACAAACTAAAGAGCATTTCGACAAGCACCTTGGGTGCATGACCCAGTTCTGAAAATGTAATAAAGACTCATTTCAAATCAAGGACCAGAGATGATATTGCTATTTGAAAATTAACAAATTATAATTGACTGTGCTGTACATAAACCACGAAACGATCAAGGAGAGGAGGGAAAGATAGATTAAAGCGGTACCCAATCAACTGAAAGAAGATGAGGAAGAGATGAGGTGATCAATCCCATCCCAATTCGTCTGTGCATTCAAAGCAAGGCAGAGGTTTTTTTCCTCTGACGCCTTGGCACTTGCACTCGGCACTTGTGCATAGTCTGAGGCTGTCAGCTGAGCACAGTGAAAGAAAGAAACTAAGAGGAAGAGGAAGAGATGAGATGGCCAATCCCAACCCAAGCCGTCCGTCCAACCAAAGCAAGGCAGGAAGCCAAAGAGGAAGAGAAGAGATAGCGTAAGAGTGGCAGAGATTTTTGTCTCCTCTTGCGTGTCTGACGCCTTGGTACTAGTCAAACGAAAGAAACTAATAATCAAATTCATATTACCTGCTGACCTGCATTAACGCACTGAAGAATCCTATCCGTTCGTTATATAACTGGCGTGGGCACGAATTTTAACTTTAAACCCAATTTGCTTTGAGAATCGTGCCAAGTTAAAAGAACGAGTCTGGACCGTCTGTTTCCAATTTGCTTGAGTCAGGTACCAGGGGTGATCCGAATTCCCTCTCTCTCTGTGCAGTGATTTTTATTTTTACCCAAAAAAAAAAATATTTTAATATAAATAACCAGATTTTTAAAATATTTTTATTTTTACCCAAAGCGCTAGGAAATCCAGCGCTCCGAATTCTTAATTCGGAACGCTAGGAATATCAGCATTCCGAATTCTTAATTCGGAGCGCTGGATTTCCTAGCGCTTTGAAAAATTTAATTCGCACCGCATAAGAGACCCGTGACCCTTCTTCTCTGTGTCCCCTCTCCGCCAAAAAAAAGAAAACAGAAAGGGTTTAGCTCGCCGCCAGAAAGAAGAAAGGAAAAAAAGAAAGGAAAAAAGAAAGAAGAAAGGAAAAAAGAAAGAAGGCTGCGCCTCCGTCCCTCTGTCTCGTCGCCTCGTCGTCTAGCCGTCTCTCCGCCTCTTCACCCCTCCTAGGCCGTCCCTCCGCTTCTTCACCGCCGATCGTCGATTCAATCATCTTTGAAGGTAATTAGAATTCTTTTCGTATTTCTCTGCTGATCTGATCGGTGAATTAGAGAAATGTTTAAGCCAAATTGATGAATTAGAAATGTTTAAGCCAAATTGATGAATTAGAAATGTTTAAGCCAAATTGACGAACCGTCTGATTGATCGAACCGTCTGATTAATTTGAACCGTCTGATTAATTCGAACCGTCTGATTTTTAATCGGCAATTGAGCATAATTATTAATTTTTTTATACTATCATTTTTATTCATTATTTTTTTTTTTTGGACTGAGATCCTATTTACCTTTAGCATATGCTCATTTATTAGTTGCTAATGGTATTAATGAGATATGAGTAGAACTAGGGTGCTCCTAAGCTCACCGAGCCCTTTGGTGAACATGAATCTGATGCCGTCGGATTCTTTTAAAATTGGTGCTATCATGGATCGCTCTGATGAGCGTGCGCACAGATGGAGATGGAAACTTTCTCCGTTAGTTTCTTTTCAGCTCCTTTCTTCTCTAGTGAGATGTCTCTCCTGCTCTCTTGTCCCAACCCAGCCTAGCTCTCTCCTCTGCGCCGCCGTCTCTCCTCCTCGCAGCTGTGCCTCTCCTCCTCGAAGCTGCTCTTTCCTCCGTGCCTCCTTTTGCAAGCCTATCTTTAACCTAGGACTCCAATCTATTTCGCGATTGCATCTGATTTCGAAAACCCTAGGTTCCACGAGCTCTCTCTCTCTCTGACCTCGATAAAGATGGAAAAGGTACATGAATTGGCCGAGAAAATTATTGACTCCGTAGTTTTTCTGTTGAAGGTACCGGTTTTGATACCATATATATTCTACGCTATTTTCTAGATCACCATAAAATAGAGTGATTTTTCTTTTGAAAGGGAAATATGTACTGTGCACTTGTACTAACCTCTTATTCCGAAACTTTTATCTATAGCATCAAAAAAAGAAAATTAAATGTATGACATTGGATAAATGGATTCATATTAATAGATCTAGCACAACCGCTGTCATGCACAGGCTGAAACTACTTGTCAGTAAATTGCAAAAGGAGACGTCACTTTCCCGGCCAACACCCAATTTCAATTTTTTCTGTTGAAGGTACATGAATTGGCCGAGAAAATTATTGACTCCATATTTTTGTTTATCTTCCTCTCAAAATTGAAATTTGTTTTGCTCCTGTACCAACGGCAAGAGATTCATGTAAGTAGAAATTGCAAGTCTTCCTATTCATGCACATGTGGATTCGGGTGCAACACATAACTAATTACAGTTCTTGTTGACATTAGTATTATTTTTATACTACTAGGTGTTCTAAATTATTTTGGCAAAATTTCATGTATATTCTTGCAAAAATCTCAAAATTGAACTTCACAGTGGGTGTCAGGATCACAGTCAAGCACGCAAGAAGAGAGATACTGAGAGGACCACACACAATGGTTTTGGGTCTGAAATGTAATTTGTTGGTTGTAATTAATTAGTGTTTCTGTGCACTGATGGTGATGATGTTTGCTTTGTAAAATTTGTGTTGTAGGAATATAGTAGGAATATATAGGGACTATAGAGTTGTAATTTCAGATTTTATATTTAATGGTAAATAGTGGAGTTGTAAATACTTTTTTTCCTGTATTAATGAAAATTGTTGGTGAGCTAAGCTCCCTGGCCTTCATCAAAAACTTGTCAGAAATTGCTATTTAATTTACATTGGGTTTTGTATCTTGTTATATGTTTTTGTTTGAAGTAGGCTTTCAATGCCCTTGTACTCTTTTTTTGGTCATTTCTCATGATTTGGTTGTGCGGTACTAGTACACTTATTGCTAATTCATGTATTGGTTGTGGGATCAGAGGCGCCAGGGTTTAGAAGAGGAAGATGATGTTTGTGTTTCAAATAACCTCATGCTGACATGGATACGAATTCAGTCATCTCCAATATAGTTGGCAATGCATATTAGATAGCACATGAAGTTCTAATTTAAGAAATTGCAACAAGATAAGACAAGGAATTGCATTTAGCTATAACATTCATATTGCATTTAAATATTACTTGAAGACTTTACAAAATATGACCCCACATTTAAGCTATTTCAAAATATAACCTTGCATCTTACCTATACCAAAATATAACCCTGTATCTTACCTATACCAAAATATAAACCACAGTTAGCTTTACAAAATGACCTAAACTATGACTAATCAACTTCGCGTCTCAATTGAAGTTGATTTCAACCCCACTTTCGGTTCTTCCTTGGAGAAACGCTATAAAAAAAATTAAGATGTGTTAGTGTGCATGAAGAGTAATTGTACATATCAGCAAAATGTATGTCAAAACAAATTAAATGCATATAATGAACCTGAGGACAACTTCGAGCATTATGCCCTACTTTCAAGTGACAAATTCTACAAGTCCTTGACTTTTTCTCAATTGGATAGTTAATCTCCTCAACAGCTTCATCACTTTGCAAGGGTTGCTTGACAATAGAGGCACCAACTTGCTCGGCTGACGTATCGAACCGCATACTCTTTGCTATTTCATCTAGTTCATTGTACCATTTCTCAAGTTTTGTGCTAGCAATGGTGCACATTTCAAAAGGCTTCCAGAAATCATCAACAATCTTCATAGCCTTTATGCGAAGATGTGCATACCTATAAAAATAAAACCAAAATTAACTTGTGTAAAACCTGAACATAAAAGTTTGTCCAAATAAACATAAATTGTACCACACATTTTACCTGTCAACATCAGATTGAAGGGCTTCGACAGATCCCATATCATTTTGATGAGGTTTTTTTAATCCTTGATTCGCCTCTTTGCAATACCTCGACAACACATAACGAGGATGCATGTGCATCCCAAGGTTCATCATAACCATTAGAGAATGTGAACATAGAAGGCCTTGGAATTCAAAACCCCGGCAATTGCAACTTACCTCAGCATTGTCTTTGTTCACCCGAACTTGGTATGACAAAATCTTCCAATTAGGAGTTGTAGGATCATATATCCTCTCAGCCTCATATAGTGCATCCTTCTCTATTTCACGTATGTCGTACCTTGTACTTTGCCTAAAGAGATCCTTAAACAGGGAATAAATTTTTCTGGTGTACACCCGACGAGCTTCGATCTCTATTGGAGAAAATGACCATAGTTGTGGTTGTGTTGTGCAAGATCTGAAGTCCTCTTCATCTTCTTTAGCAAAAACCCCCTCAACCATCTTGTTAAATTGCATGACAAACTTGTAGATTGATGTGTGTGAGTCGGTCCATATCTTCAAAACTGCATTAGCACTCTCACTTCGCTGTGAAGTTGACATATCAGCAAAGAAAGTATCCCGAAAATAAACAGGAACCCACATGTGACGAGTTCTAAACATTATGTCCAAATGATGGTTATCTTGCAAATTATACTTCTCAAGTATATCTTCCCACCCTTTTTCAAACTCTTCGATCGTCAAGCTCAAATTTATGCAACTTTGTAAATCAATTTCGAATCCTTTAATCCTGCCATACAATACTCCTAATTTGTCCCTTGCTTTCCTCATAACATGCCACTGACAACATCGGTGCTTTGTATTCGGAAAAACATCTACTATCGCAACTCTCATTGCCGGGTCTTGGTCAGTGATGATAGCTTTCGGGTGCTTTCCATTCATTGCCTTCAAAAATGTTTGAAACAACCACTTAAAAGTGTCCACCCCTCAGACCTAATAAGCGCACAACCAAAAAAAATAGATATCCAATGGTGGTTCAATCCAATAAAGGGGCTGCATGGCATGTAATATCTGTTGGTATTGTAAGTCGTATCAAATACTAAAACATCACCAAAAACCTGATATTATCTCCTTGATCTCCCGTCGATCCAAAATATGTTTTTTACCGTTTGGTTATCATCGGGCTCTACTTCAAAGAAGAAATCTGGATCTTTTGCTTGCAACATTTTGAAGTACTCGAGCGCTTTCTTAACATCCACCCCGATAAGCTTTCTATTTTCTTTGGAAATCTCATTACTCAAAAACTTCTTCGAAAAAAGTACATTGTGTCGACCCCCCTCCTTCTCTACAATTGCCTCAAAAATCTTTGCGGGAGCCACATTTTGATTGCTCAAAATATTAATGCATTCCTTTTGATCATCTCTAATTTGCACGTAGGACTTAAAGTACCTCTTCTTCAAAGGACTTTGGACCAATTCATGATTATGTTCTTTATTGAAAGTGGTTACAGACCATTTTCCATTCAATTTCAACTTTATGCTTATAGATGCTTTACAATCGGTCCTTGTAAATGAGATCGCTTTCTGTGGCGTCTTCTTGTTTGGTGAATTACCAACCACACCATTCTCTTGTTTCTGACGCTTTGATAGTCCTGCTTTAGAACAAACAAATCTTTGGCTAGTCACTTTCTTATCCTCCTTTTGAGAATGATATTGTTGTGCTCTTCGAATACTAAATCCAGTTTTGAACCCGTATGAGTTGTAGAATTGATAAGCAGCATCGATACTATCGAGCTCCATGCCAACATAGGGCTCAAAGATCATCTCTAAAGGTTCATTTTCTTGTTCAAGATAAGGATCAGCAATCAGCTCCTACTCAAATCATACAAAAAGATAGAATCAAATTAGAAAAAAATTACAATTTAAAATCAAGCAACATTTAATCGTAACATCAGATCAAGTTATTCATTACCCTGATCTCTATCTCTTCGTCTACATCTCCAGCAGGGATCAAGGACATTTCTTGAGGGGTCGTGCTATGATACCTCGCATATTTATTCTATTTTAGGCCTGTTTTAGTACCAGATTCGTGCCCTAATTCACCAGAATCATGTGCATTTCATCGATATATCTTTAGAATTTGGTACTGCTGAGTGTTTGTTTGTTTTCTGCAGGCTTGGAGCAAACCACACGAAGAAACGACGATTTGGGATGATCTGGTACGGCCCTTACCAAGTTTGGTACGGGTCTTACCGGACTTAGCCATTTTTCAGCTCATCACGCCTGGTACGGCCTGGCCGTACCTAAAGGCGGCCTGACAGATTCAAATTTTGGCAGAGGCTATTTAAAGCGGGGAACTCTCCAATTTCGACATCCATTCCATTCCAGATCTATTTGAGAGCACAGTAAGAGAGAGAAAGAGAGCTAAGGAGCTAGGAGCAAGAAGGAAGGAAGAGGAAAGAGGCGAAACTCGACGGATCTAGCTTCCTCCTCTCGATCCCTTCGATCCATGGCTATCTCTATCCCTTTTATTGTATTTTTAGATCAGATCATGTGCTGTGAGTAGTTATTTTAGTTTCTAGGGTTTAGAGATGGATTCTTGATTTGTTTTGACTTTCTTTGACTTGTATCTTGTATGAACTCTTTTGATTGATTGATTGTGATTTCTTTGCTATCTTTTGCTTTGATTGCTGTGATTGTGTATGATGAACCTCTAGGTTTAGATCGAACCTATCAAGGTCATGTGATCATCTCAATCTCTCAACCAAATCAATTGTTTAGGGTAGACTTGTTCGAATTGAAGCCGAGAGGTTGAATTCTCCTCTAATCGACAGATTAGAGGGTGCCTTAGGTCTCCAATCAACCAATTAGGGTAGATCTGTACCAACACACGAGAGTTGAGGTGTAGAAATCCCTAAAAGGCAATCAATTGCATTCCAACCTAGATCTTGATCCAACAAACGACAGTTGAGGCTTAGGAACCTTAGGTATGGTCAATTGAACCTTTCCAAAGAGTTTAGCACAAGGTACCAGCGAGGAAATGCATCAACTCGAACTGGTAAGCTCTGTTCTGGGAAGCCAGTACGGGTCTTACCAGAGTGGTACGGCCTTGCCTTACCAAGTTAAGTACGGCCTAGCCGTACCGACTTGGTACGGGCCGTACCACTAGAGGCAGATCATAGATGAAGTCTGAAACCCTGGAAACGCCTTTTATCCATAATCAAAACACAATTTACATTTCTTCTAGCATTTCATTACATCTTTCTGAATTGTTTGAATTGTTTGAATTGACCTTTTTAGGAAATTAAATACCAAACCAAATCTTTCTCACTTCTAGTTTTTAATTGAGTTTGGTAGATTCTAACCAAGTAATTGCCCGTCCCTGTGGATCGATACCCGATTATACTACTCGATAGGGGTTGTGCACTTGCGACCCTTACTCGTGAAGTGTAAGCGCGGTTTTAAAAGGTACGCCCTCAAGCGTACCGAAACTTGCGTTGCGCTTTCGCGCGAACATGCTACTTGATGGAGCATCAAAAGACAATACTCGTGCGACGTCCATCATCTCTATATAGGTGCAGCAACAGTCCCTACATGTATCTATAAATAGAATTTAAGTTTCAAATCATACACATTAATACTAAGTAGCCAACATATTTCAATAACCATCTTTGATACTAAGTGCCCAACATATTTCAACATATTTGTAGTAATTGGTTTATATTTTAATTAATGTAGGTTTTACAACTAAATTTCAATATATATGTGTACAGAGTAAAACTAGGGTGTAAAACTAAGAGCTTCTAGCATCTTATGGACTGTTTCTGTTACCAGAAACTGGAAATTTCAGTTCAAATTTCAGAAAAAAAAAATAATAAAAACCACCTCTAAAAAAAGTAAATTATAAGAGACCCCAAAAATAGAAACATTATGCAACATAAAATTGATTTATCAGGAAGGAGTTCAGTTTATAAAAAAATTGAACCTAATGCTGGGAATAAAAGCAAACAGGTAGTCCTTAGAGAAGAGAGAAGACTACGCTATCCTTAGAGAAGAGAGAAGTTCTCTCTGGCCTCCTTTTCCATCTTTATCGAGGTCAGAGAGAGAGAGAGCTCGTGGAACCTAGGGTTTTCGAAATCAGATGCAATCGCGAAATAGATTGGAGTCCTAGGTTAAAGATAGGCTTGCAAAAGGAGGCGCGGAGGAAAGAGCAGCTGCGAGGAGGAGAGGCACAGCTGCGAGGAGGAGAGACGGCGGCGCAGAGGAGAGAGCTAGGCTGGGTTGGGACAAGAGAGCAGGAGAGACATCTCACTAGAGAAGAAAGGAGCTGAAAAGAAACTAACGGAGAAAGTTTCCATCTCCATCTGTGCGCACGCTCATCAGAGAGATCCATGATAGCACCAATTTTAAAAGAATCCGACGGCATCAGATTCATGTTCACCAAAGGGCTCGGTGAGCTTAGGAGCACCCTAGTTCTACTCGATAGATCATCCTATAGCTGGCAGCAATGTATATATCGACTATAAGAAAATAAAAAAAATAAGAATGATGAAAACCAAAAAAAATAAGAATGATCAAACCGTCTGATTAATTCGAACCGTCTGATTGAAAACCAAATTTACCTTTAAAGTCTCAAATGTTATATATTTAGAAGACAAATTTCTAATCTGATTGAAAACCAAATTCTCCCATTAAATTCAAATTTTTAATCGGTAAAATTGGATATATTTATTTTTTCATTAAAAATCAATTAATATAGATTTATTTATTCAAGAATTGATTTTCCTTTAAAATCTTATTTAATTAATATTTTAGCGAAATTGTATAAAATATTATTATATAATACAGTTATGTGATTGAATTTCTGTGTAATTTATGTGTAAACTTAGAAGTAGGTTTGATGATTCAGTTCAATCATCTTTGTGCAATTTCTGGACAGCTTTGTGCAATTTCAAGCATTATTTCATACATTTCTAATGGAAACTTTATCTTCCAAAAAAAATACAAATTTATAAAAATATGCTTGTATGGAGTGGTTCTTTGTTCTTATTGGCATAATGCATGTTATGATTGACTCCATAGTCATCTTTTTGCATATTAGCGTATTTTAGCATATTTTTACCGCAATTAGAATATTTTAGCCAATTGTAGCATGTTTAACATATTTTTTAACGTAGGATGGCTAGGGGACGGCCTAGGAGACCACCCGCAGCCGACCCGGTTGATGAGCCCATTCCCACTGACAGCAATGATCATTTTAGTCCTTTATTATGGATGCCTCACGGTGAGCACCGAGTCTCAGATGCATCTAAAGAGGTACTTGATTACTTTTTTTTTTAAGTTTGGATTTTGTTGAATTTTTGTATTTTTAGGTTTTCATGTTGTTCACTTTTTTGAACGCAGAGTGAGGCAATTATAAATGCCAGGGGTCGGTATCCGGACATGCAGTACTACCCGGAGATGGAGGCGTATCTGCAAAATTTGGGGGTGCAGCATTTGGTCGATATTCTACAGTCGGAGGCTAAGTCCATCAACGCGTCCCTGATTGCAGGACTAGTGGAGCGATGGCGCCCCGAGACGCACACGTTCCACTTACCTTTTGGAGAGATGACAGTGACTCTCCAGGACGTTAGTGCTCTATGGGGTTTGCCTATCCAGGGCGTGCCCGTTGGTGGCATATCTGACCCCACAGATCCAGATGACACGACGATTAGTTACATGCTCGCTGAGTTGTTGGGAGCGGAGCCAGATATACGCAGCAACAGGGGGAAGTCCAAGTACTGTCTGGAAAAGACGAAGCTGCGAGCTATGTTTGCGAGAGGTATAGGTAGCGATTCCACTCCGATCGAGATTCAGAGGTACTCATACAAACTATTTGTATTACATTTATTTTGTACTCTGTTTCATGCGGAAAAATGAGTTGCTCTATAATTTTCATATTACAGATACACACGGGGATTCGTGATGGACCTATTTGGTTCTGTCATGTTTGCTGATGCTAGTGGTAATACCATCCCGATGATGTATCTAGAGCTGCTGCGAGACCTTCAGCCGTCGAGCGGCAGGTACAACTTGGGTGGGGCTGTCCTAGCACATCTCTACTCCAACTTGTGCCACGGTTGCAAGGTCAGTATGCTATTTATGTCTTATTTTAATTACATACCTTGTCATGCACTTGTTGTATTATTTTAATTATTTAACTTGTCACTGACGGCTGGTATTCTTCAAAAATATAGCGAAAAACTAAGCAAATCTACGGGCCAATGCTTCTTCTGCAGCATTGGTCGTGGTCACGGTTACCGGTGGGGGTACCTGAGCCGAACGAGGATCCATGGGGAGAGCCCGAAAATGGAAATCGATGGGCATTCGGCATGAAATGGTACAGACATCACTTGTACAAGGACAACCCTCACGGAAAGACAGCAGGAATCAGGACGGTCCGATCTCAGATTCAGAGTCTGGGTGAGACGCAGGTGCGCTGGACTCCGTACCATGAGCTATACACTGAGGGGAGGCTGCCGCAGATTGTAGAGGATGATCAGGAGATGTGGCTCTACAGGGGACCGCTGGTGTGCTTCTGGATAGTGGAGCACCACTATCCAGACCGGGTGCTCCGTCAGTTTCATTTTCCTCCACTCATCCCCGCAGATCCAGACGTCCCGAGATATGTGATCATGAGGCTACACGGGTAAGTTATGTTCTTTTTAGCATTTTTGTACTTAACATTAGTTCTTGTCTTTAAATTGCAACTGACATATGAATTACAGGATAACACACGGTAATCACTGGGATAGAGATTGGAGTGAGCATCACTCGGAGTACTACAGCAAGGCGGGCGATATGAGTGCCAACTTATGGCAGATGCCGGAGATTGATACGATGCAGTTCCAGGGAGATCCCCTATTGAGATATCAGGCTTGGTACCTGCGGGTCGGCATGGCTTCGGTGTATATAGAGGGAGATTACGGCGAGTTTCTTCGCTCACAGATATTCGAAGACGATGGTTATACCCCTACTGGCCGGAAAGGTGCTCGCCAGGTAATGCATCTAAAACAACACATTTTTATGCGTTATGAACATTTTATCATAACCTTTATTTTTTCTAACGTTTTTTTTATAGCTGCTGTTAGCGCTTAAAGGTGCCGCGCGTTCAATCGTTTGTCTTGGAAAACGATGGTTATACCCCTATTATCAGGACGTACTTTGCCCACTCTCCTCAGAAAAGCATTGCACGTCGGATTTTGCTGCAATAGAACAAAGCAAAATTAGACAAAATGCATCTAAAAAAACAAAAATGATATAAATTAAACAATATTAGACATACCGAGCAAAAATCTTCGAACATCTCTTTCAGCCTTCTTGGCTTCTTCTTCCTGGCTCCTTGTTTGAACCTAGTTCCGTACCATTTGTCCTTCCCACACGCCTGGACCAGGTTATCTGCAACATGTTGGATACAACACCTGTGCACAAAATTATCCCTATCCCATCCGTATTCAGGTTTCAATGCAGCTTTGATACCCTTGTGTTGGTCCGATATAACACATACGAATCTATTAACACCAATCACATTAATCCTTAGCCATTGTAAGAAAAAACCCCAGTTCTCTTCATTCTCCGTATGTACAATTGCAAATGCTAGAGGCAGCAATTGGTTATCGGCATCATAGGCGCAAGCCATCAAAAGTCTGCCCTCATACCGCCCAGAAAGGAAGGCTGCATCTATACTGATCACCGGTCTTAAGTAATCAAATGCGGTAATGCATGGTCCGTAAGCCCATGCCACGGCCCTGAATGTCTGAACACCTTCTTTGACCAGCCCTGTATTTTTATCGATGCTCGGACTTGTCAGAAATTGGTATTTTGAGCCGGGATTCGTGTAACATATCCCGATAAGCAATAGTTTCATAAAATTGTACGACTCTTCCCAACTCCCAAATTGCCGGGCTACTGCATTCTCACGACCTCTCCAAAGTTTGTTGTATTTCGGGGTTATACTGCCAAACCTAACCCTCACGCAGTGTGCCACACTCCGGATGCTCATAGTGGGGTCTTCCTTAATGCTGCTCTCGATGATATCTGCGATAATTGATGCCGTGAGTTGTGCATGGTCCGACCTGGTGTACTCAGATTCGCATGTGTGAGGCGTGTCTTGCTCAGTTATCATCCATGTATCTCCGGCATTTGTTGCTCTTGCCTTCAGTTTGAAACGACAACCCGGAGTGCTGCATCTAATTTCTAGTCGGGATGTGTCACTTCTCCTCGTATATGTCTCCTTGTTCTTGTCAACATGGTACTCTCTGATCTTTTTCGTCAGTTGCTTTTTACTTACGAAGTATTGGCCTTTTGCGAGCTCACTCCTGTACTCAACCCGACGACCATAGTAAGAAACATCTGCTTCTCGGAAAGCTGATGTGTCATTGAAGTTTACAAAAGGGTGAGTCTCAGAACGGCCACCTAACGGCATATTCTCTCTATTCTGCCTCACAGTGGGCTGTGGGTATTCTTCTTCATCTTCTTCATCTTCTTCATCTCCTTCATCATTAATGTCACAGTCTCCTTCCCCCAATTCATCCCCAGTTTGCAGATTCTCCTCCGGTACCTCGTTTATAAATTCAAATTCCGACTCGTTTGGATCTTCCTGTACTGGTGGCGGTCTGGGGTGAGGATTTGGTTCAGGCCCAGGTAAGGATATAGGTGGGATAAAAGGTGGAGATTGTACTCGTTGTGGGACAAAAGGTGGAGATTGGGGTGAATTATTGTATATTTCTGGTTCCGGTTCTGGTGCAGGCATTACGATAAAAGGAGTGTGTGGTTCATTATCTTCTTGATAATGTTGGGCAGCCGAATTTTGGCCTGAACTTCCGGCCCCTGGCTCTTCGCGAATTCTGCGTGCAAAAACTTCCAATAATGATTCGCCAGACCTCAAAACCTGCGCTATTAGACCTCTCAATGCCCCGTTATCTCCCAATGTGATTTTGACATACTTTCCTGCGTGGACCATTCGGGCCTGAATTTGTAATTGGCAACGATTCCTATTGTAGCCGCTCGCTTCATAAATAAGCGATTGCAACTGCTCAAATGAGAAATTTTCATCAACCCAATACGTATTTGCTGCAGGTTTGGAGTAACGTACTCCATACTGGTCAGTTATGAACTTTCCTCCAAAATGTATTGAAATTGCAATAGACATGGCCAATAAACTACATTCATAAATAACAAATATTTGGTCAGTTTACTGATTTCAATTGTAAATGTGAACAGTAAATACGTATGTGAACAGTAAATGTGAACAGTAAATGTGAACAGTATACGTATGTGAACAGTAAAATACGTATGTGAACAGTAAATACGTATGTGAACAGTAAATGTGAACAGCAAATACGTATGTGAACAGTATTGTACAGTAAATACGTATGTGAACAGTAGTGTACAGTAAATACGTATGTATTAACAGTAAATACGTATGTAATTAACAGTAAATACGTATGTAAAAAAAAATTACCTGACGACTTCTCCGTCTCCTCCTCCTCCTCTTCCTTCAGCTCCCCTCCCTCCTCTTCCTCTCCTTCCTCTCCCTCTTCTCTTCCTTCCTCTCCCTCTTCCTTCTCCTCTTTTTTTTTCTCTTCCTTCTCCACGCAGCTCTCCTTATATAAGTTTTCAAAAAAAAAAAACAGAGATTCGGGACGCTAGGATTCCTAGCGTTCCGAATTAAAATTTCCGGACGCTAGGATTCCTAGCGTTCCGAATTAAGAATTCGGAACGCTGATATTCCTAGCGTTTTGGGTAAAAATAAAAATATTTTAAAAACCTGGTTATTTATATTAAAATATATTTTTTTTGGGTAAAAATAAAAATCACGGCTCTCTGTGCTATCGAAAGCTATTTTGATCATCCAATTTAAATATTCAACGCATAAAGATTTTTTCCCCTCAATATCCTTTTTTTTATTAAAAGCATAAATCATTAATGCCCGTTTCATTAAAAAGAGAACAGTTGAATTTTATTACAGACCAGTCTAAAAACCTTAACTAAATTCTTTCCTACTCATTCTCTCCTATAAATCCTGGATGATAAAACTTCAGCCACACATTCCCATGTTTCATAGATAGAACAGGTCAAGCTGTCCTTTATTAAGGCGCTATTATATACCGATTCTGTTTTGATGGAATACTTTTTTTTTTAGCATTATACTAATTAAATTATGCTTAAATACAAAAAAAGCTGATATGAGTACCCGCACTCCAGTACCCGTATTGTATCCGCACCTTAACTGTTATATTTCTGACGATCTGTGAGGCATTTTGCGAATCTAAACCAGGAACATCTTCTACGTAATTTTTTCTTTCAAATGAGATCCATGATGACGTACTTTCGGACTCGTCGTCACACAAGTATTTATACCTATACTTGCAAGTATTTTTTTACTTGTGATACTGGATTACATCTGAAAGTATTAATATCAAGGATTGTAAGTATTTATACCTATAATGTCAATTATTTTTGTTAGAGAAAGGTTGATGCGGAGACTATTAGGAAATGTTGATGGGGGATACGGGGTCCCTACTACTTCATTAGAGAAAGATTGACGCGGGAACGATTAGGAGACTGGAAAAGGGAATGATCATATCAAGTTACGCATGCAAGTATTTATATCTTATTTTGCAAGTATTAATATTTTATGTTCCAAGTATTTATACCTATGAAGGTTGACGTGAAGACAAGTGTGGAGACTGAGAAGGGGATCATATAATTAGTCGGGACCATAGTACAACCTTTCTCTAATTAGTGGGGACCGTAGTACAACATTCCTCTATTGTTGCTGCGGGTACAATACGGGTACTGGAGTGGGTGGATTGAAATAATTATTCTAAATACAATGCACTTCAAAGAAAATAATTTATGCATTTAATGGAGAACAGCCGGTCTTGTTTTTCTTTACTGGAATTATCATCTAAAAAAGTAATTTTTACATATTAAGCATCCAACCATTAGCTATAGCTGCATGAAAAAAAAGTCTTCATATGAATCATTTTATTATTGCAAAATTGTTTTGTTTGTCAATTGTCTTTTAATGAAAATCAAACATTATACAAATACTTATTATCAAATGTCATCATACAACAAATTAAACAAATAATCATCACATAACCAATGAAAATAACAAAAATTAGCAAATATTATTATATAGTTTATAAATAATAAAATATTATTTATGAGTCTTGAAAATTAAAACGAAAAAATAAAATATATGCAGCTTTCCTGACATGCATTCTGAAAAGCCATACTTCTAATGAAAATGATAAGATAGGATTGATGGATCTCCTAGTTGCCGAAATTTTTATTAATAGAAATAATAATAAATTAATGTCAACATAGAACAAAGAATTCGTCAGATATCCAAATCTAACAAAGACGTTACTTTTCGTAACGTCCAGGGGACGTTACCAACGATAACGGCCCGATTAACCACCATGGAATCGCTAATCGCAGCTGCTAAGAAGCTGGCCGTTGAGAACGGTGACGTCCAGAAGAAAAAAAAAACTGTGGCCGTCGCCAACGATGACGGCCTGCGAAAAAAACAAATACCCCGAGACCGTTGTCAAAGATAACGTCCAGACTCTGGAAAAAAAAAAAATCGTGGCCGTTGCCAAAGATAACGTCCAGACTCTATTAATAAAAATTTCGGGACTTCAATTACCTGGCCACAAAGAATACATGGAATTCAGATCTAGTTTAATACTGACGATTAGCGTATCCTCTTGAGTAAACTCAAATTGTGAAAAAGTTTTTATTTAGACTATTAAACAATAATTAATTTTGAAAATCCAAACCGTTCAACATGTTATAAATATTGAAATGTGCTTGGAGATCAAATTTTACATTTTTTGGAATTTTTTTACTATTTATTAAGCCACTTTTTCAATCGCTGATCCGGTGGTCCAGAAAATTTTACTGTTTTTTACTGTTTACCGTTGGATCAGTAATTTTCAAAGTGGCTTAATAAATAGTAAAAAAATTCCAAAAAATGTAAAATTTGGTCTCCAAGCACATTTCAATATTTAGAACATGTTGAACAGTTCGGATCGGTTGGTTGGATTTTCAAAATGCAAAAAGTAGCCCGAAGTAAAGAGGGGGTTTTACTTTGCAAAGCACCGTAGCCTTACTCTTATTATATTATTATTATTATTATTATTATTATTATTATTATTATTATTATTATTATTAAGTAAGGATCGTCTTGTGCTTTAAATCGAAATCTTTATTTTCAAAGTTCAAACGGCCGATCCAAACCACTTAACTTGATCTTTGTATCCTTGGAGATCACATTTTATATATTTTTTAGAATATTTTCTTATTTTTTGGATAAGTAAAATATTCATTGATCTAAAGATTTTGGACCACGGGTAACGGCCGTTTGAACTTTGAAAATGAAGATTTCGATTTAAAGCACAAGACGATCCTTACTTAATAATAATAATAATAATAATAATATAATAATAATAATAATAATAATAATAATAATAATATAATAAGAGTAAGGCTACGGTGCTTTGCAAAGTAAAACCCCCTCTTTACTTCGGGCTACTTTTTGCATTTTGAAAATCTAACCAACCGATCCGAACCGTTCAACATGTTCTAAATATTGAAATGTGCTTGGAGACCAAATTTTACATTTTTTGGAATTTTTTTACTATTTATTAAGCCACTTTGAAAATTACTGATCCAACGGTAAACAGTAAAAAACAGTAAAATTTTCTGGACCACCGGATCAGCGATTGAAAAAGTGGCTTAATAAATAGTAAAAAAATTCCAAAAAATGTAAAATTTGATCTCCAAGCACATTTCAATATTTAGAACATGTTGAACGGTTTGGATTTTCAAAATTAATTATTGTTTAATAGTCTAAATAAAAACTTTTTCACAATTTGAGTTTACTCAAGAGGATTCGCTAATCGTCAGTATTAAACTAGATCTGAATTCCATGTATTCTTTGTGGCCAGGTAATTGAAGTCCCGAAATTTTTATTAATAGAGTCTGGACGTTATCTTTGGCAACGGCCACGATTTTTTTTTTTTCCAGAGTCTGGACGTTATCTTTGACAACGGTCTCGGGGTATTTGTTTTTTTCGCAGGCCGTCATCGTTGGCGACGGCCACAGTTTCTTTTTTTTTTCTTCTGGACGTCACCGTTCTCAACGGCCAGCTTCTTAGCAGCTGCGATTAGCGATTCCATGGTGGTTAATCGGGCCGTTATCGTTGGTAACGTCCCCTGGACGTTACGAAAAGTAACGTCTTTGTTAGATTTGGATATCTGACGAATTCTTTGTTCTATGTTGACATTAATTTATTATTATTTATATTAATAAAAATTTCGGACCAATTCACTGAACCTTAAATTAAAATGAGTTGTCTTGTCACTTTCTCTTTCCTCTCGTTTGATTCCTTTACCGGACCAATTCACTGATAGGATAAAATTCTACAATAATTCCAAAAAATTATACAACCCAGCAAAATTGTACAATTATGAGGTTAAACTGTCAAACTTTTTCTTCAAATGAGATCAAACTGATCTTCATTAAGGCACAAAAAAAAACCTGTAACCTGATACCAATATCATTGCCATACTACATGGTAATCACTAGAAATTAAGGTGAAGAGAAAATCTAACACAATTAAAATACAAGAAAATGCTGACTCCACTTGATCAGGTAGAGGGTATGTTTAGCAAACCAGTGGATACAACTCCTGTACCAGCATCATACCTTTTCTTGCACACATCCTCTTAGGTTTCTTAGTTGTCTAGACAATTGGGAATAGTTTTAGGCTAATTCGAGTTTAATTTACACAACAGAGAGCTCAAATAGGAGATGTCAGCCAATATAATTAGGCAATTGAGCGACAGACAAACCAGAAATTTACACTATCCTCATAGTCTATAGCACATGTATACTACTTTTTCTGGTACAGTATGCTAGTTTATATAGCGCAAGAAAATAGCAGTCATGCTCCGATAGTTCCATGCATCACATGCCCTTTTAGGAAGTTGGCGAGGAGAGAGCACTGGCACAGTTAGGCACATTAAGACAACCGTTATAGTTCAAATCTAAGGCTATTAAGACAACCGCTATAGTTCAAATTACTCTAATTAGGCAAATTTTTTATTCAATTTGCCCTCAAATGTGAAATTAGCTTCTATACATGCAAAACAACGGGTGCAAACAAGCTTCATTTAATCAAACATACCTTATATCTTCCTGGATGCAAATAAACAACAAATTGGTCAACTGATAGAAGATCTGAGAACATAGAAAATGCCTGGAATGCTTGAATTGACTTGTTTATGTGTGCTTGAATTAATTCATAGATGTACTTCTAAATTCATAAAAGGATGCCAAGCAAAGACAAAGTCCACCTACAAATGAAGGTAATATCGAAGGAACAATTCATGATGACGGCGATGAATATGACGGGAGTGATTAAATACAAAAAAGAAGGCAAATCTTGTAAGCTCTTATATCGACTTAAGAAAAAAAAACATGCATAAATTTCTACTTGTATTAATAACATGCATGATTATTTATATATTTGGAATATACATTTGTTACATGCAACTATATAAATAATTCATGATTAAGATTAAGAGTACATATTTTCCTATGCAACAAACAATACAAACTTTTACAGCCATTTGAATTCTTGAATATTTTTTAATTTTCTACATTTTTAGAATAATATTTTTTGTTAGAAGAACATCGTGTATTTTTCTATCTTTGACTACAGCAAAAAAAAAGTGATGTGCCTTAAGACTGAGCCTTTCATCTACAAAAAAAATAAGACTGCAAAAATTATAAACAAACAGATTTATTAAAAATGAAAAAAAAAAAAACTAATCATGCATGGACCTAACATTTTTCTTTCTTTCTTTCTCTTTTTACCCAATCCAAATCAGCATTACGATTCAGGCAGTAATTAATCCAGTCAAAATACTATAAAAATATAACATAATAGCAAAAGCATAAATAACATAGAAATACAAGTCATCCATCATAATATAAAAATATTCATACAAATCATGCCACAATAAAATAATAAAACTGATACATCAATAGCGGAAGCGATGTACAAAGTATAAGCCAGTCTAGCACAGATTCAACAAAACTACCAATATTATTTGGAACAAAACGAAAGTCTTAACAAGAAAAGATAAAAATAATGTGGCATCAATTTCACAGTCCGCACTCCTGGTCACCGGTCTCTGTATCTAATAATTGACAAATTATCCACTAGGTGTGGCAATCAGAATCGTTCTTTTAGCGAAACGTATCTCTCAGGATCGAAATGCTTAAACCACATTTAAATTTATAGATTTAATTCTATAGTCCGTACGTAAGTTTTTGCAAACTAGAGTCCAGATTTAGGATTTATTTTCATAGAGTTTTGATTAGCTGTGAATATCGCATTTTACAAGCAGTAAGATGCAATGAGTTGGATTATGTTGTTAAATAAATTATATATTATGGTCTCATCTCTTCCTCTCGTTTGATTCTTTACGGAAACAATTCACTAATAGTTTAAAATTCTAGTAAAATCCCAAAAATAGAAAACCCAGTACAGATGTGCAATTATATGATCAGGACACACTTCTTTTTACTTTTTCTTCAAATGAGGTCAAACTGTCCTTCATTATAGCACAGTTTGTAAAATAAAAATAAAAAAAATCTGAAGCAAAACTCTAACCTGGTACCAGTATCAGTGCCATACTACATGGTAATCACTAGAAATTGAGGGGAAGAAAACATCTAACAATCTAAAAATTCAAGAAAATGATGACTCCACTTGAGTAGGTAGAAGGTATCTTTAGCAAACCAATGGATACAACTCCTATACCTTTTCTTGCACACCTCTCAGGTTACTTGGTTGTGCAGACAATTGGGAATACTTTTAGGCTAATTCGATTTTATTTGCACAACAGAGAACTCAATTTGGATGTCAGCCAATATAATTAGGCAATTGAGCACCAGACAAACCAGAAATTAACAAATCCTAATCTATATAGCACATGTATACTATTTTTTTACTTTCTACTCAGCTGCTTGTTCCAAAGGAGATGACACATATGATCGGCTGGAGCTGAAATTTCAGAATTTTATCGAGCACACTGGGCAATTATTCTGTGCACCTGTAGTGTCAATGACAGTGAGGATATACCGGGCAGGGTCATGATTGAGTGGGGACTTGATCCTGCACCCAGTTTGTCAATCAACAAAGGCACATGTAGAGTCGATCAAAGGGCAGCCAATGCTGTGTGTACTAGCAGTTGATTATTTTTTTTTCTTTTTGTCTCAAAAAGTGCCCACGTTGCTTCACATAATGCGGCTGCGCAAGAAAATAGCAGCTGTGCTTTCATAGTTCCATACATCACATGCCCCTTTAGGAAGTCGACGAGGAAAAAGCACTGGCACTGGTTTAGAGAGCTTAACAGAGTGCTGACTAAACGATGGCCACCAATCATCGTCAGCTTCATTAGAGAAGGCAAGCTGTTCGGGGCCCTTTCCAAGCTGGCACAAATGATGCAATCGGCAAGCACTGACCACATCGGTCAAGTTGCACCTCTCAGGCTCCTATTCCATCAAAGAAATTCACATGTGAAGGTAATTACAATAATAATATTACAGTAACTCCAAAAAGAAACTAATAATAAAAAAAATTAAGAAATTCACTCTAGCATTTAATTATTAAAGGAACAAAGTCAATTAAGAAACAATTCACGACAATGAGGGATGTGATTATATGAATCTGTATCCCCTCGTGTTACCTGAGAGTACAATTAAGAAATTCAGTCAAATCTTGTAAGCTCTTATATCGACTTAAGCAAAAAAAAAAAATGCATAAATTTCTACTTGTATTAATAATTAAATTGCAATTCCTAATTTTCTAAAACAATACACTAACAATTTTTAATTTTTTACTTTGTCCATGTGCATAACATTGGCGGACCCAAGTCCGAAAAAAAACAAAAAAAATTGAAAATTAGCAAAACATTGTCTATGTTACTATTTTTTACAATATTCTTGGATTTAAATAAAAAACGGCATACACGGCCAGACACGTGCACGGCAAGCCCAAACATGGTGTGTCGTTTTGTGCTGTTCAACATGCGCAGGCACACCACATCCAAGCCATAATGAGGTACCAGCACGGCACAACACATGCTGAGCACGCACACACGGCACACAAGCCTAACACTTTACTGCTGCAGGTCACACCAATGAAGTTCTCACCTTTAACGGCTCAATCTATAAGAGTCGGAAACATCACAACAATCAATTCATCTTTCTTGCATATCCCATTGACAAATATTTAAGTGTTCGAAGTCACGAACTAGGCCTCCAGCCCTTTGGAAATCATGTCATGCACCAACTCTTTTTCCTTGTCAATTTCACATTCTTTCCACAGCCCACCAATAAGAGTGGTATAAGTCAATTTGTCAGGCACCAGCCCTTTGGAAATCATGTCATGCACCAACTCTATTGCCTTCTCAATTTCGCATTTCTTGCACAGCCCATCAACAAGAGTGGTGTAAGTCAAGACATCGGGTTCCAGCCCTTTGGAAATCATCTCATGAAGCAATTCCTCTGCCTTCTTAATTTCACCTTTTGCACAAACCATTTAAAAGAGTGTTGTAAGTCACGACATCAGGCTCTAGCCCTTTGGAAACCATGTGATGCAGCAACACCTTTCCCTTCTCAATTTCACCATTCTTGCACAGCCTATCATGTCATGCAGCAACTCTGGTGCCTTCTCAATTTCACCATGCTTGCACATACCATCCATAAGAGTGTTGTAAGTCACGACATTGGCCACCTGCCCTTTGGAAATCATGTCATGCAACAACTCTGGTGCCTTCTCAATTTCACCATGCTTGCACATACCATCCATGAGAGCGTTGTGAGTCACGACATTTGGCACATGACCTATGGAAATCATGTCCTCCAGCAACTCTTTTGCCTTCTCAATTTCACCTTCTTTGCATAGCCCATCAATAAGACTGGTATAAGTCACTTCGCACCAGCCCTTTGGAAATCATGTGATGCAGCAACTCTTGTCCCTTCTCAATTTCACCATTCATGCACAGCCTATCTACAAGAATGTTGTAAGTCACAACATCAGGCACCTGCCCATTGGAAATCATGTCATGCAGCAACTCTTGTGCCTTCTCAATTTCACCATGCTTGCACATACCATCCATAAGAGTATTGTAAGTCACGACATTTGGCACTTGACCTTTGGAAATCATGTCATGCAGCAACTCTTTTGCCTTCTCAATTTCACCTTCTTTGCACAGCCCATCAATAAGAGTGGTATAAGTCACGACATTGGGCACCTGCCCTTTGGAAATCATATCATGAAGCAATTCCTCTGCCTTCATAATTTCACCTTTCTTGCACAGACCATTTAAAAGAGTGTTGTAAGTCACGACATCAGGCTCCAGCCCTTTGGAAACCATGTCATGCAGCAACACCTTTCCCTTCTCAATTTCACCATGCTTGCACATACCATCCATAAGAGCATTGTAAGTCACGACATTTGGCACTTGACCTTTGGAAATCATCTCCTGCAGCAACTTTTTTGCCTTCTCAATTTCACCTTCTTTGCACAGTCCATCAATAAGAGTGGTATAAGTCACTTCGTCAGGCACCAGCCCTTTGGAAATCATGTGATGCAGCGACTCTTTTGCCTTCTCAATTTTGCCTGTCTTGCACAGCCCATCAATAAGAGTGGTGTAAGTCACAACATTGGGCGCCTGCCCTTTGGAAATCATCTCATGCAACAACTCCTCTGCCTTCTCAATTTCACCTTTCTTGCACAGCCCGCCTATAAGAGTGGTATAAGTCACGACATTGGGCTCATGACCTTCAGAAATCATGGTCTGTAGCAGCTCTTCTGCCTTCTCAATTGCACCATTCTTGCCCAGCCCATCTATAAGGGTGGTATAAGTCAAGACATCGGGCACATGACCTTTGGAAATCATGTCATGCAGCAACTCCTCTGCCTTCTCAACTTCACCTTTCTGGCACAGCCCGCCTATAAGAGTGGTATAAGTCACGACATTGGGCTCATGACCTTCAGAAATCATGATCTGTAGCAGCTCTTCTGCCTTGTCCAAAGCACCCATATTGCATAGACCATAAATCAACGAGCTGTATGTCACAGTGTTAGGTATAACCCCAGCAGAATACATCTGTCTGTACAGACCAAAGGCCTTAGTGAGTTCACCCGCCTTGCAGAGCACATCTACAACTGTGCTGTACGTTATCACATTGGGTTCACACTCACCACCATGTTTAACCATTTTAAAAAGTAACTGAAGGCCTATGCGAGTCTTGCCGTTGAAGCAAAGCCCCTTGATAAGAACACTATATGAGATCACATTTGGTATACATCCCTGCTTGGGCATTTTGTAGAGCACTACGGCTGCAGCCTCATCGATCCTATTATCAGAACAAAGACCCTTGAGTAATGAAGTGAAGGTCGCGGTGGTACTTCTGAGACCCTCTTTGAGAAGCCGTCCGAGAAAAGCAAAAGCTAGGCTGAGCCGATTCGTTTGAACGCAGAATTGAATCATGATCGCATAGGTATATTTGTCAGGACGGATTCCTTCAGTTTGGGTTAAGAGGCTGAAGAGGGAAAAGATGGCTGGGTATGAGTCGCCAGATGTTTGGTAGCGGACTAAGGCACCCAGGAGCTGGTTGAAGGGATAGATGGAGGTTGGATGGAGTGCCAACAGAGAGTGAAAACGGCTAATTGCCTCTTGGGTTGAAACGGGAACCGCCTTCCATTGTCTCTTTCTCTCCACCTCATCCTTCTCGATCTTCCCCTTCCCCTTCCCCTTCCCCTTGTAATGCTGCTGCTGTGGCCTCCTTTGAGTCTTCCCAAGAATGTTGCCAGCACTGGTGTCACTCGGGAAATTAATTGTAGATGGTGGTGGTTTTGGGTTGTTAGTGATGCTTTGGGATTGAGATTTGGATCGGGGGACGGCATAGCAGAAAAGGCAGAGCCTATGACAAGAAGCCGATGTGGATGGGAATGACGATCGAGATTGAGGCTGAGATAGGGATAGGGAAGCTAAAGGTGAAAGTGATGAAAAGGGGGCAAGAGACAACGCATGCACCATCTTAACCAACAAGGTTGAGTTTTTCTTTCTTACGAGTGAGAAGCACACCTGTCTTTCTATACTGCATTCAAAAATAGTACATCATTAACACAGATAATGAACAACAATGCAATTTTGGTTATTGAAATTGTCCAATATTGTGTCATATTCTAGAGGAATATGGACCTTAAAAAACAGCCAATGAAGAGGCTTTATCCACCAAATACTCAAATGTAAATTATATCTGGTTTTTCTCAATATACAGTGTTGAGGTAATTCAATAGCTGTCTATATATACTACAGACTACCTTGTGATATATGGTCTTCATTTTTAAAGCACTCAAAACAGATTTGAAGTTGAACAATTATCCACAGATGGGAATAATAAAGTATTGAATGATACATAGCCATTAAACTGGCTAATGAAAACATGAAAAGCTTTGGGTTGTAAAAGATAAATGCAGCTCAACCATTGTAAAGTTGAACCACCCAATCATAATAATAGAATGCAACACACCTGAACTGTGTGGTTAGAACTTAGAAGAGGGTCAGGCAAGGCACTGATTCTTCTCTCTAGTTTATCTATAACACATTTTCACAAGCACCTCGGGGGCATGACACAGTTTTGAAAATGAAATTAAAACTAATTTCAAATGAAGGACCAGAGACGAGATTGGTAATTGAAATTTAACAGATTGTAATCTTGTAATTAACTTACTGTAAATAAACAACGAAGAAATCAAGGAGAGGAGAGAGAGAGAGAGAGATTAAAGCAGTACTCAATCAACCGAAAGAGGAAGAGGAGAATAGAGGAGGAAGAGATGAGAGGTGGCCAATCCCTACCCAATCCGTCCATACATATAAAGAGGAAGAGATAGCGTAAGAGCGGCAGAATTTTTTTTTGTCCTCTGATGCCTTGCCACTTGCACTTGGCCCTTGTGCGGAGCGTGAGCCGAGTTGTCCATTTTTCATCATGTGCCGAAACGTACATGTCTCTTGGGTTCCCGAAATGTTTTTAGTTGACACTCTAAAAAAACAAAATTAAATGATTACCTGGGCTTAATTTCAATCCTACCAGGCTACCATTCACGCTAACTGAGTTCGCACACCAAATTGGTTGGCGCGCACTGAGTTGGCGCACCATGCTCTGTTAAGACTTTTATGACATAGATCGATCGGATGCTGAGTATATAGCTACGGGCTTTGGGAAAAGTCAACATGGCTTATATAATCAAAGCCACTCCTCATTCTTATTTGTTCCATTCCACGCGTCGCAATAAAATTATCAGCATTAGCAAAGAAAACAACATGCTTTATGCATATGGGGGGCTCACGAAGTTTGACCAAGCAATTTTTCAAATTTCGACCGTTTAGTCCGTCCCTGCTTGTGCACCAACTCAGTCTGTGCACCTGGTGCGCTAATCCAGTCGGCGCACCTAGTGCGCCAACCCAGTTCGCGCACCCGCCTATTAGGTGCGCGAACCCAGTTAGCGTGGGTGGTATGATTAAAAATAGGCTCCTGAGTGGTATTCATTTAATTTGATTTTTTTAGGTGTCAACAATAAATTTCGGCTTGGGTTCGGTGGTTTTTCTCACGCACCTTACCAACTTTTTTTCTTTAATTACTCATTTTAATTGCCTCCTCAGTAGACGTGCATATTTAAGAATGCGGAGAAACACTGTACGGATTGATGAAAAGAGCGTTATTATTTTTAAGTGCGGCACAGTCAGAAAAGACATATCTGAAAACCAACTTTAGATAGAGTGACAAAACTAATGTTCTTGATGTAGAAAGTAGTAGGTTCGAAATTCATAATAGATAATTCTTTATAGATATTAATTAGTTAAGTGACTTAATATTCAATTTTTACTTAAAAAAAAGACATATTTAGACATGACAAGTTTAGAGAATTCATAACCTTTACATCTTCATAGTCATTGTTATCACTAGTACAAAAAACCCCTACACCGACTGTTAAAAAATCCCTACACCGACTATTAAAAAATCCCTACACCGACTGTTGTTAAGGCGTCAGTGATGGCGCCGCCGGTATAGGTATATTTTTACTGACGGGTAAATAACCGTCAGTGTAGGCACCAACACCGGCTGTTTTCTTTAAAAAACAGTCGGTGTTGGCTGCCTACACCGACTGTTTTCTGGAAAAAACAGTCGGTGTTGTAAAAACAGTCGGTGTTTGTATAAAATTTTGGCATGGTTCTATTTGTATCGGGGCTAGCCTCCATATTTTGCTAGCAATATATTACTATTCGGCATTCATTAACATTAATTAAGATACCATGCAAATAATTTGAGCAACACAATAATAAACAACATAACTCATATTTCATTCACAAAAAAACACACTATAACAAAATTTACATATATAACACATTAACAAAATATGCATATGAACATAACAACATATATTGCATTTCTTATAAATAGTTTAGAAGTTGTTCAAGAAAAATGCATTTGTGAATTTCAGTGCCGATGTAAAGAGGATGCCTTTTTAGCGGCCTCAATTGCTTTCTCAGGCAATTTAATTCAAGGGAAGAGATACATAGCACCAATTGTGGTTCTTCAATGCCTAACCTCTTGCCCATTGCAACCTGCAACATAGCATGAGAAAATAATTTAAAATGTGAAGATAATTTTAGTAAGCTATCAAAAGGGACAGCTACCAGGAGTCCAGGATTTTGCCATTATTTTTGTAATGTGTCACTAGCATATGTGTTATTTAGGATTTCCATCAATTTCTCAGTAGCAAGCAAAGTGCTAATAGAGACAAATGTGTAGCCTTCGAGCAAGAAGCATCAAAACAATATATGAGAGTTGGACTAAACACCTGGAGAGAAGTTGCGAGGACAGGTAGGGGTACTGCTTTTATAATAGGATCTTCACTGGGCTGAAGCAGTGCAACTAATGTTTCCTTCAAAGGCTTCATAAGTGCCTGATTGGATGCTGCCAGTGGGCCTAGATGGTCACTGGCCACCTATAGAGCGCAATTATAATCCCCTCCACTCACAAGCTTCAGAAATTCAACCTAGCATGAAATAGTAACAAAACATAAGATAAATAAAAATGAAGTGGATTTCTTATTTAAAAATCTCACATCCATCATAGACCAGAATTGCAATCCCAGAGGTAAGCACGAATTATAAAATATCATAAATAGTTAAATATATTTATATCTTTAGAGATAGTAATGAATTCAAAACAATATAACTGAATATAAGCTGCTTCACTATTTATATCTTTATGAGAAATTAGCTTGCTTTGCTCTAAGAAATTTGTGCTTATTCCAATTAACTTATTTAAATTTGCTCTCAGAACAGCTCAGTTTACCAGTATCTATGGTGATACATAAAACAACCGTTAAACTATGAAGAGACTTGATCTCCATTGACTACCACTGCTGGCTTGTTACCTGACCTTAGAAAATATAAAACCAACCTGGTGTATCAAAAACACATATCGATGTTGAATTCTTAAGTATCATGTGCTCCTTCAAAAAGAACATCATCTGCAAAAAGTATTAATGCTGATGAAGGTGTTTAAACTCTAATTTTGTCGCTGAACTTTCTTCATTCTTGTTATATCTAAAAATGCAATATTTGCTACTATTCAAGGAAAATACAATAATTGTTCTTAAAACTCATAAGTACCCTCAATTTACTTTCTTGTTGTTGTAGCCGAATAAGAAATATTTTCTACTATTCAAGGGGAATAAATCGATAAATTCTCGTACTACGAACATATTACATAATTAAATGCCAAATTGCCCATGAGCATCCAAAGGAAGGGGGTAGTTATCAGTCTGGTACATATCTTTTATTTTTCTTATATAAAGGGTAAAATGGGTATTTTATAAATTTAAAATGAGTTTTAACGGAAAAGACACTAAATGGGTTTTAATGTCATCAGATCCCATAAATACATTAATTATTCCAACTAATGAAAGAGATAAAAAAAACCCTCATATGCCCCTTTGAAAATCCTTAAAATTCACGTACCCTCAATTTACTTTATTCTTGTTGTAGCCAAGAAAGTGCAATATTTGCTACTATTCAAGGGGAATAAATCAATTAATAAATGTCGAATTGCCCAAAATTAATAAACAAACGTACCACATGAGCATCCAAAGGAGAGGGGTAGTTATCACTTATAGTATCTATCCAGCTAAAAATCATGTTGTGATAACCATATGGGTATCCCGACATTCTTTTCGCATACTCCCATGCGGCAGTTTCATTGAATTTATTTCGCATATCAGGGTGGAGAGGTAATAATGCAATATGTGGGTCCGAGTCGTCTTGTGTTAGTTCATACTCCCACCATTCTTCCCATGGCATCACTACTATTATATTCTCACCCTGTGTTCAAATTAGGTAAAAGAAAAAAATCAGAAAATATTGCATTTTCTCAGGTTTCTGTCATCTGAAAATATTTCATTTAGGAGTTAGCTTATGATCTACAATTCCACATCAATATTTCAAATTACTTAAGAGTCTTGCTAATATGAGTTCTCTTGTAAACTTAATTGGAATATATAATTCAATACACTGCTGAGAATACATCACCTTGTCCAATTATGAACAATAAAGTCTACAAACATACAGGGAAAGAAAGAGCAAAAACAGCAAGGTGAGCACCAAGAAAATTCCCTTGTTTCCTGAATGAGTCAGGATTGCCCTCCAAAACCATTTCTCAAACAGAACATCAGTACCAGAACCAGAGTTAACAAAGTTACAAAATGAAATTACCCACTAACAAAGTTCTGATGAAGATCTAAGATTAATTGTGCAAAAACTTGAAAGAAAAAGAAAGTACTAATAACAATCACCGGAATGAAAACATTACTCTTTTGTTGGCCGCTGGCTATATCACAACTGGGTGGCTGCATCAATCTCCCTCCACCAACATCTGTTCTTTATTCTTCTCAATTCTAAGAAAGAAAACAAAAAAAAAGTCCATTTCATATGATCTGTCCCGGCATAAACTAAGCTACTTTATGTTTTGCCATGCTTGGCGACCGGTATCCTGCTTTACTGGGCTTCCCCCAAGGTGAAACCGAAGGCCGATTTTTTTTTTTGAACCATACAAAAGACAGTGAAACCAAACCGTAAATCTTGAAAAAATTGAATCCAAAGGCCGAAGGCCGTCTGTTCAAAATCATAAATCTCAAACCTTGAAACAATACATGTTACAAACAATTATCCCTTCCCGTGCAAGCAATCTAACCAAATTCAAAATCATTTCCTAAGCAGCACAAATACCCAATAACAAATCTCAAAAGAAATTAGTTTATATGTGGCAAATCGAAAATCACACAAATTCACAATTAAAAAAAAATTAGGTTTTGATTTTGGTACCTTACCAGTGGCAGCAGTGAGCTCCTCAGGCCACCGCGCATACCTTCTCCTTTGCGATCTCCTGAGGCGGTCTCCGGTGAGGCCGCGCACTCCTCCTCCGCGATCTCCTGAGGCGGTCTCCGGTGAGGCCGCGCACTCCTCCTCCGCGATCCGCTTCTATTTCTCCTCCGCACACAACGCACTGTGACTCGACGGCTTAGAAAAAAATGCACTGTGACTCCGCGATCCGCCTCTATTTCGCCTCTGTGACTCTCTCTGTCTTCGCGATTTCACAAATAAAAATTAGATTAGCGGACGTTTGGCGGAGAAGGGTTTGGCGGAGTGGATTGAAATTGAGAGAGGGAAATGAAATTTAGAAGGGTTTGGCGGAGAGTGGATTGAAATTGAGAGAGGGAAATGAAATTTAGAAGGGTTTGGCGGAGAGTGGATTGAAATTGAGAGAGGGAAATGAAATTTAGAAGGGTTTGGCGGCTGATCGAAGGAGATAAACCCGCGAACAAAAAATTTCAGACACAAAATCACTGACGGTTCCGAATGTTCTTTAGAAAACAGTCAGTGAAAAACACAATACCGACGGCATAGAAAAAACAGTCAGCACAGGATTTCAATACTGGCGGTTATTAATAAAAAAAGCAGTCAGTGAATAAAAAATTACAAAAAAATCCGACATTTTTATTAATATCCAAAGTTCAATAGAAATTATTAATTATTAATATACTAAATTACGTTAAATTACAATAACTTCTCTAATTATGTAGCTTTACGGTAAATTACGCTAAACTACACAAAATTACAATATAGTAGCCTGATTTTGCTCATCTTTAATGAATCATAAAAAATAGTAAAAAAAATTCCAAAAATAGTAAAAATTAGTATTTTGCAAGTTCATTATGTAACTAATTTACTGAGCTACTTGGATTGAATAATAGAAATGAAAATTCTAATCGGAAACTTCAACTCAAGTTTTGAGCCTCTTCCCTTTGTTTTTTGGTGATTCTGAATTTCGAAATCCAGCATAGCTGCATAGCTGGCACGGACGCATGCGTATTTTCGCCAGCTTTCCGAAAAGTGGTCATTTGCTGAAATCAGACACTCGAGCGTTGTTTTATGACCGTTTGAAGTTTCATCGTCGTTTTTCGCCTTTTCAGTGAAGATATCGTCCCTATTCATTTGTAATTTAGCGTAATTTACTGTATTTTAGCGTAATTTAATGTAATTTAGCATAATTTAACATAATTTAGTGTTATTCAACATAATTTCAATTAATTTAAACGGTTTCGATCGACCCACGGATGACATATTCCTGTGCATCTTCATTAACTCATGAAACAAGAGTTTATGTTTCATGTTCATGCATAGAAGATGTGAGTCATATATGCAACATGCATGTAATGCTATATAATTTAATGTGTTAAAATCATTTAATTAAGCAATAAACATGTTATAACATTAATTATTGTATAAATATTACTAATATAATTTTCATTACAAAATATTTTCTACAATTAAAAAGTCAAAATTAAATGTTAATTGCCTAAATTTCACTAATCACGTAAATTACCAATCATACTTATTGAATAGAATATGTTCATTCTAATAAACAAGCATTGCAATTTGTCGATGAAACAATTAATTAGTAATTTATTGTTTTAGGTTTTCAATTCCATCATTAACAAACTTTTAAAAACTATACAACGAACGTCTTACCATGTATAATTTCAATCCTATTTTATGAATAACAATGATAAAATACTTATTGCATCTATAAATTCAATTTAAACAAATAAACTTAATTATTAAATATCTTACAAAATATACACAATGCATAAATTTTATTCTCAAATAATTATACATTTCTATTCTCAAATAAACTTAATTATTGCTCAACACCGACTGTTTTTTTACAAAAACAATCGGTGTAGGGTATCAACCAACACCGACTGTTTTTGTAAAAAACAGTCAGTGTTGGTGACTGCTCAACACCGACTGTTTTTTACAAAAAACAGTCGGTGTAGGGTATGAGCAACACCGACTGTTTTAAAAAAAAACAGTCAGTGTTGGTGACTGCTCAACACCAACTGTTTTAAAAAAAAACAGTCAGTGTTGGTGACTGCTCAACACCGACTGTTTTTTAGAAAAAACAGTCGGTGTTGGTTCACTGACGGTTTTTTGTAATGAAACAGTCAGTGTTGAGGTTCTTCTTATTTACGATTTTACCAGCAGTCTCTACACCGATTGTTACATATTAAAACAGTCGGTGGTTGAGGGTCGGTGAAGGGGTTTTTTGTACTAGTGTATGTAGAGTGAGATGATTGGACTATTTTTTTAACTTTGCACGAATTTCAAAGCACAAATAGTATTGGCCCTGCACTATCTTGAATAGGTACCGTTTTCGGGGTGGAACATGGTGGTGGAGAAAGGGTGCTAAGCACCCCTATAGTTTGGTCTATTAAATTTTGTAATTTTTATATGCATTAATATCTTTTAGCTCTTTTAATAAAATGAAATTACACTGTATTTGATTCTTCAGCTCCTCCAATCTTTATTTTTTTAGTTCAACTCCTGATTGTTTTTTAGTTAATCTGAAACCGTAAAGTAGTGAACCCACCACATAGGCTAACGTTCAAATTTAAATATATCGATACACAATACAACATTTTTTCTCTCTTATGTTAGAAAGAGCGTTACTATTTTGATTCTTCCGCTCTAAAAGAATACTTTTTTTAACTTTAAACTAAATTATACGTAAATACAATGTACTTAAAAAAAATATTTTATGCATTAATGGAGAGCGATTGGTCTTGTATTTCTTTAATGGAATCTTAATCTAAAAATGTAATTTTTACAAATTAAGCAACCTAGCTACTATTAGCTACATAAAAAAGTAGTATAAATAGTATGTAAATATCTTGCCAATGGATCCTTTTAGTGTTGCAAATTAATTATTGTTTTATTTGTCAGTTATATTTTAATGAAATCAAACATTATAAAAATTCTTACTATCAAGTGTCATCAGTGATTCCTAATGCATTACAAAAGATGCTCAAATTGTAGAGACTTTATAAATAGGCTATTTATATCGTGTGACTTGTGCCTAGAACACTCAAAATATATTAAAAAAATAAAAAAATCGAATATTATATACACTGACAAAAGACTTAAACACAATGTAACACAATAATAGCTAGCTTAATAGAGTAATAAAATATATTTAAATGAACATTTTCCAAGCACTTTTTAAAGTAGAACAAAAATAATCTTTTAGACCTGGCATTTAAATTCTTGCTTGAATATTTCTTAAATTTTTACTTTTTTAGAATAATATTTTCTAGATGAACATCATGTATTTTTCTATTTTTTACTACAAGAATGCCTAAATATTGTGAGCATTTGATTTAATTTAAAAATAAAATAAATAAAACTGCAAAAAATCATAAATGGACAAATTTATTAAAATGGGAAAATATAACTAATTTCGAATACCCTCTTAGTTCATCTTACTTCTATTTTACTTCTCGTTTGACAGCTTAAGTGTAAAGCAAGAGGTTTATTCTACAATGAACCGTAGTCTAAATACTATGTGGATAAGTAGAATTTGAAAAAAAAAAAAAATTAAATTGATGTGTATTGTGATAAAATAATCAGTGTGGGGGAGCGTATATTAATTTCACATGTGTATATTAAGAGTGAAAACGGAGCGGATAATATCTGATTCGTATTTGATCCGTATTCAAAAAAATTAGATACGGATATCTGTATTCGAATATTCATGTAAAAACGAATATGGATATGATTTTAAGTTTTAATTATCCGTAATTATCCGTATCTGAATAGTACATATTTTTAATATATATTATTAAAAAAATTATCTTATTCACCATTATAAATATCTGATCGATCTGTATCCGAAAAATAAAAGCGGATACAGATACATATTTACCACTGTCCGCTCCGTATCCTATCCGTTTTCACCTCTTCGCCGTAGATGCATGTAAATATATAAATTATAAATAATTAAAATCAAGAGGGACCGTATGTGTCTATGCTCAAATATTCACACATGTCATGTCCTTATTTATTGCTCAGAAAAATTAAAAGTAAATATTTTTCTATGCAACAAACAATACAAAATTACAAACTTTTCTTCATTTCTACATTTTCAGAATAATATCTTACTTGAATATTTTTTACTTTTCTACATTTTCAGGATAATATCTTTTAGATAAACATCGTATATTTTTTATTTTCTTCTCTTTTTAGTTTTTAACCCAATCCCAAATTAGAATTACGAATCAAGCAGTGATTAATCATGTCACGTGTTTACGAATTGTCATAAACACATAAAACTAAATAAATAAATAAAATAGCAAAAACATAATAACATAAATAATGCAAGTCATTTATCCGTATCAACAATATAAACATCTTCATACAAATCATGCCACAATAAAATAATAAAACTAATACATCAATAGCGGAAGCGATGTACAAAGTATGAGCCAGTCTAGCACACATTCAACAAAAGTACCAATATTGCTAGGAACAAAACGAAAGTCTTAACAAGAAAAGATACAAATAATGTGGCATCAACTTCACGGACAGGTCATAGCGGTCCGCGCACCTGGTCACCGGTCTCTGTATCTAAAAATTTACAAATTAGTGTGGGTGAATGACAAATTAGTAAGTGTGGCATTTATAATCGTCCTTTTAGAGAAATGTATCTCTCAGGATTGAAATGCTTAAACCACATTTAAATTTATAGATTTAATTCTAAAGTCTGTACGTAAGTTTGTGACAAACTGGAGTTATGATTTAGGATTTACTTTTGATAGAGTTTAGATTAGCTGGTGAATATCGCATTGTACAAGCAGTAAGATGTAATGAGTTGGATTATGTTGTTAAATTAATATTATATATCCTTCATTAAGGCACAATTTGTTAAAAAAAGAAAAGAAAAAAAGAAGCAAACTGCAACCTGGTACCAGTATCAGTGAGTGCCATACTATATGGTAATCACTAGAAATTAAAGGGAAAGAAAATGCCGACTCCACTTGATCAGGTAGAAGTATGTTTAGCGAACCAGAGGATACAACTCCTATACCAGCACCATACCTTTTCTTTCACACCTCCTCTCAGGTTACTTCGTTGTCTACTTGGACAATTGGGAATAGTTTTAGGCTAATTCGAGTTTAATTTGAACAACAAAGAGCTCAATTAGGTGATGTCAGCCAATCTAATTAGGCAATTGAGTGACAGACAAAACCAGAAATTTACATGATCCTCGTAGTCTAGATAGCACAATGTATACTATTTTTACTTTCTACTCGATTGCTTGTTCCCAAGGAGATGACACGATGATCGGCTGGAGCTGAAATTTCAGAATTTTCTAGCACAATGTGCAATTATTCTGTACCACCTGTAGTGTGAATGACAGCAAGGATATACTGGGTGCGGTCATGATTGAGTGGGACTTAATCCTGTACCCGGTTTGTCAATCAACAAAGGCATACACAGAGTCGATCAAAGGGCAGCTAATGTTGTGTGTACTAGCAGTTAATCCATTGTTTTCCTCAAAAATAGCCTGTGTTGCTTCACATAATGCAACTGCGCAAGAAAATAGCAGTTGTGCTTCCATAGTTCCATACATCACATGCCCCTTTAGGAAGTTGGCTAGTAAAGCTGACGAAACGAGGCCGCCAATCCATCGTCAGAGATACTGTATTCACCCTTGAGAACTTCTTTACACTTTAGAGAAGGTATGTTGTTTGACGCCCTTGCCAAGCTGACACAGGATGCAATCCGGCAAGCACCGACCACATAGGTCAAATTGCACCTCCTATTGCATCAAAAAATTCAGATGTGGAGGTAAATTAGAATAATAATATTACAATGACTCCCAAAAGAAGCTAATGGATAGAATAACAAATTCAGAAATTCACTCCATAATTTAGTTTCTCAAGGAAAGAACGAAGTCATCTAACTTGCAGTCAAGCTTTGCTAGCATGGGAACAGTCCCAAACAAGTACCGATCAGTTATGTGAGCCCAACTAAAGCTATTAAGACAACCGTTATAGTTCAAATTACACTTAATTAGGCAAATTTTTGACTCAATTAGCCTTCAAATGTGCAATAAGCTTCTATACATGCAAAAAGACAGGTGCAAACAATCTTCAATTTCATCAAATTTACCTTTTATTTGCCTTATATGCAAATAAAAGACCAAATAGGTCAGGAAGACAACATGAACTCGAAGCACGAAGTATTAGGCAAAGTAGAGGTTTTCTAAAAAAAAAATTGGGGGCCTAAATTTACAATGTCCCACAACAATGATGCTATGCACTGCATTTCAAGAGATGGATCCTAAGACCTGAGAAATGTTTGCATCGAGTTCAGAAGCATCACAGCTGGTAGTCACTCTGTTGAAGCTCCACAGGACTGGAGTGCCTCGAATGAGCACAGAGATTTGGCGATTACAATGTCCCGCAACAATGATGATATGCACTACATTTTAAGACAGTATTCTAAGACCTGGGGGAAAAGCTTGCCTCAAGTTTCTAAGCATCACCTCAGGTAAAAATGTCCTCAAATTTCCTGTCAGTAGCACAGGAGCAGTTGCAACATTGGGATCCTGCCCTTTGAAAATCATGTCATGCAGTGTAATATCCTTCCAGAGAATTATGGATATTACAAGGAATTGGCTTAATTGAGTGATCAATTTCTTTTACCCGGTTTCCGCGAAATTGATGCAATTAAACTAAATTGGGAGAATTTGGAAGAATTGAGATAGAAAGGAAACAGGGAAGAAGAAGACAATTGAGAAAAGAAGAGTAGCTTCATTAATTGCAGAACTGGTCTTTACAATTGACAGCTTTTTTATACCTAATAAAATTAAAAAAAAAAAATTATAAGATTGACATTCTATTTTAACAACTAACTAATAAAGAGATGAATGTTTTATCACTGGTTGCTTCAACGCGGGACGTCTCAAGTGTTTCGCTGTTGCTAGGAACCACTTTAATAATTGCTGTGTCACTTATGTCTTTAACTCCGCTTTGCTGTGTCTCATTTACAAATGGGCCCTCTATGTCAATACTTGTAAATGTGTTTGGGCTCCAAGAACATAATTGCTCCCAGCTTCGACCCCTTTTCTCTCCTTTCCGAAGTATGTAGCTAATCGTGCTTAGTATTCTGCAATGGACAAAGTATGCCTCCCTTGGGAGGTTCTCAGACCAGCTCTGTTGGATAACTGATGTTTGTATTTAAAATTTCAGCAACGAAATGGGCACCTGCCTTTTAAAAAAAAATAAAAAATGTAGCTAATCGTGCTCCCAGCTCCTTTGCCTTCTCAATTTCCCCCTTTTTGCAAACTTATCTATAAAAGCATCATAAGTCACGACATCAGGCTCCAGCCCTTTGGAAATCATGTCATCCAGCAACTCCTTTGCCTTCTCAATTTCACCATCCTGCCACAGGCCATCTATAAGAGAATTGTAAGTCATGAAATCGGGCTCCTGTCCTTTCGAAATCATGTTATGGAGCAACTCCTTTGCCTTCCCAATTTCACCTTTCTTGCACAGCCCATCTATAAGAGTGGTATAATTCAAGATATCGGGCACTTGCCCTTTGGAAATCATGTCATGCAACAACTCCTTTGCCTTCTCAATTTCACCTTTCTTGCAGAGTCCATTTATTAAAGTGTTGTAAGTCACGACATTGGGCTCAAGCCCTTTGGAAATCATCTTATGAAGCAACTCCTCTGCCTCCTCAATTTTGCCTTTCTTACACAGCCTATCCATAAAAGTGGTATAAGTTACGACATCAGGCTCCGGTCCTTTGCAAATCATGTCATGGAACAACATCTTTGCCTTCTCAATTTCAGCATTCTTGCACAGCCCATCTATAAGAGTGTTGTAAGTCACGACATCGGGCACCTGCCCTTTGGAAATCATGTCATCCATTAACTCCCTTGCCTTCTCAACTTTACCGTTCTTGCACAGCCCATCAATAAGAGTGTTGCAAGTCACGACATCAGGCACCTGTCCTTCGAAAATCATCTCATGCAGCAACTCCTCTGCCTTCTCAATTTCACCAAACTTGCATAGCCCATCTATAAGAGTGTTGTAAGTCACAACATCGGGCACCTGCCCTTTGGAAATCATATCATCCAGTAACTCCATTGCCTTCTTAAATTCACCTTTCTTGCACAGCCCATCCATAAAAGTGGTACGAGTCACGACATCAGGCTCCAGCCCTTTGGAAATCATGTCATGCAGCAACCCCTTGGCCTTCTCAATTTCACAGTTTTTGCACAGCCCATTTATTACAGTGTTGTAAGTCACAACATCGGGCACTTGCCCTTTGGAAATCATCTCATGCAACAACTCCTCTGCCTTCTCAAATTCACCTTTCTTGCACAGACCATCCATAAGAGTGTTGTAGGTCATGACATTGGGCACTTGCCCTTTGGAAATCATGTCATGCAGCAACTCCTCTGCCTTCTCAATTTCACCTTTCCTGCACAGTCCGCCTATAAGAGTGGTATAAGTCACGACATTGGGCTCATGACCTTCAGAAATCATAATCTGTAGCAGCTCTTCTGCCTTGTCCAGAGCACCCATATTGCATAGACCATAAATCATCGAGCTGTATGTCACAGTATTGGGTATAACCCCAGCAGAATACATCTGTCTGTACAGACCAAAGGCCTTAGTGAGTTCACCCGCTTTGCAGAGCACATCTACAACTGTGCTGTACGTGATCACATTGGGTTCACACTCACCGCCATGTTTAACCATTTTAAAAAGTAACTGAAGGCCTAAGCGAGTATTGCCGTTGGAGCAAAGCCCCTTGATAAGAATGCTATATGAGATCACATTTGGTATACACCCCAGCTTAGGCATTTTGTACAACACTATGGCTGCAGCCTCATCGATCCTTTTCTCAGAACAAAGGCCCTTCAGGAATGGAGTGAAGGTGGCAGTGTTGGCACTGAGACCCTCACTGAAAAGCCGTCCCAGAAATGCAAAAGCTAGGCTGAGCCGATTTGTTTGAACGCAGAATTGAATCATGATCGCATAGGTATATTCATTAGGACGGATTCGTTCAGTTTGGGTTAAGAGGCCGAAGAGGGAAAAGATGGCGGGGTAAGGGCCGGTTGAGGTTTGGTTGCTAACCAAGGCAGCCAGGAGCTGGTTGAAGGGATAGATTGAGGTCGGATGGAGAGCCAACAGATTGTGAAAATGGCGATGCGCCTCTTGGGTAGAAATGGGACCCACCTTACGGTGTCTCCTCTCCATCTCATTCTTCTCCAGCTTCCCCTTCCCGTTGTAATGCTGCTGCTGTGACCTCCTTCCAATCTTCCCAATAATGTTACCAGCACCGGTGTCACTAGGGAAATTATTTGAAGATGGTAGTGGTTTTGGATTGTTGGTGATTCTTTGAGATTGAGATTTGGAATGGGGGACAGCATAGCAGTAAAGGCAGAGGCCATGGCAAGAAGCCGATTTGGATGGGAAATGAGACTGAGATTGGGACAGGGATGCTAAAGGTGAAAGTGAAGAGAAAGGGGAGAGAGACAAAGCATGCACCATCTTATTCTTATTTGACTTCACTCCAGTCTCTCTAAAAGTTTATCCAACAAGATTAAGCTTTCCTTTCTTACGGGTGACAAGTACGCCTGTCTGTTTTATATTACTGCAATAAAAAATAGTACATCATTAACACAGATTATGAACAATAATGCAATTTTGGTTACTGAAAATTGTGCAACGATAAGAGTACTGTAAATTGAATGGTTATAACCGCTTATGGATGTGCAGCATTAATAACAAAACCAATATCCAAGGTTTACTTTTCCAGCCATCAGTTCATGATAGGAAGAACTCATCCAAATCTATTTATTTCAATTGAATTTGCATTGTTACCTTCATGGTTTCAATTAACCATATGCAAATCCATTCAGTAATGACATCCTTGCTAATATTGGGTCGGGCTAAATGAAAATATGAGAAGCTTTGGGTTGTAATAATGAATACAACACAATGCACCTGAACTGTGGGGCTAGAAGAGGGTCCGGCAAGGCACTGATTCTTCTCTCTAGTTTTCTCCAGAGATTGCTCCACATTTTCACAAGCACCTCGGGCGCATGACCCTCTGAAAGGAAAAAGGAGAGGGGAGACAGATAGATTAAAGCGGTACAAAATCAACCGAAAGCGGAAGAGGAGAATAGAGGAGGAAGAGATGAGGTGGCCAATCCCAACCCAATCCGTCCGTACATAAAGAGGAAGCGATAGCGGAAGAGCGGTCAGAGATGTTTACCTCCTCTGACACCTTGGCACTTACGAATTCAGATTCTCCCCGGTACCGTAATAGGGAATCTTTTACAATTACTGGATCTGGACCGTTCTTTTTAACTTGGAACGAATCTCAAAGCCCAATAATACTGCCCCTGCGCTAGACCGAATCTCAAAGCGACTGGGAGTTAATCTCAAACCGTAAAGTGAAGGAAATCTTTTACAATATTGGAGAGGATACTTGTCCGGCACTTACACTAATGTTTCCAATAATTTTCTTTATTATGAGACAGGGCGGAGTCAGTCTAGAGACAAACAGTTACAAACAGTTGCCTACTATTAGATTTTTGAAAAACTGTATTCAACCTATATAAAATTGGGTTGTTGTACGGAAGATTAGGAGTAACAAGTTCTTCACTTTAGCTGATATAGTGCTTGTATGCACACTAATACCCCTAGGTTCTAATAATCTTACTGTCACTTGCTTTTGGATAGTGCCTGTATGCACTTTGCTATATATGTTTAGCTTCTTATTTGTGGTTAGTGCATGTGTGCACTTTGATATGTTTAGCTAATATCTTTGGTTAGTTTTGTTTTGGTTAATCTAGTTTCAATATATGAAATGGGCTATTCCTGCCTTTTTTCAAAAAAAAAAAAAAAATTGAGTTGTTGTCTACTTTTGTCTGAAAATTTGATGCATAAAGGCAAATTAAGTTTGATGAATTGAAGATTGTTTGCACCCGTCTTTTTGCATGTACAGAAGCTAATTGAGTCAAAAATTTGCTATGCTAGCAAAGGGTGACTGTTCCCATGCTAGCAAAGCTTGACTACAAGTTAGATGACTTCGTTCTTTCCTCGAGAAACTAAATTATGGAGTGAATTTCTTAAGTGTCAGTATGCTCGAAAAATTCTGAAATTTCAGCTCCACTGGTTTTCTAAACATACCTTTTACCTGATCAAGTGAAGTCTTTGCATTTTCTGTTCTTCCCCTAATTTTTTTCTTTTTTTTTTTTTTTACAAATTGTGCCTTAATGAAGGACAGTTTGACCTCATTTGAAGAAAACAAGTAAAAAAAAGTGTGTCCTAATCGTAATTGCACAACTTTGGTGGGTTTTCTATTTTTGGAATTTTGGTAGAATTTTAACTTATTTTAGTGAATCGGTCCGGTAAAGGAATCAAACGAGAGGAAAGAGAAAGAGAGAAAAGATGAGATCATGATATATAATTTCATTTAACTAAATAACACAACTCATTACATCTTACTGCTTATACAATGCGATATTCACAGCTAATCTAAACTCCACCAAAAGTAAATCCTAAAATAATCTATACTCTAGTGTGTCACAAATTAACTTACATACGGACTTTAGAATTAAATCTAAAAATTTAAATGTGGTTTCAGCATTTCGATCATGAGAGATACGTAGCTAGGTGATTTGTGAATTAAATCTAAAAATTATTTTCATCTTTCTTGTTAAGACTTTGTTTTGTTTCAAAGAATGTTGATACTTTTGTTGAATGTGTGCCAGACTGGCTCATAGTATGACTTTGTACACCGCTTCCGCTATTGATGTATCACTTTATTATTTTATTGTGGCATGATTTGTAGGAATATTTTTTATATTGTTGGTACGAATGGATGACTTATATTATTTATGTAATTTATATTTTTCTATTATTTTTTATTTATTTAGTCTTCTGTGTTTACGACAATTCGTAAAGACGGGATTAATCACCGCCTGAATCGATTTTGATTTGAGATTGGGTAAAAAAGAGAAGAAAAGAGAAAGAGGGGGAAAAAAAAAATAAGAAGGTTAGGTTCATGCACGATTAGTTTTTTTTTTCATTTTAATAATCTGGTTGTTTATGATTTTTGTATATTTTTTTTTAAATCAAAGACTCAGTTTTTAGCTAGGCAACGGAGCGAATACGGAACGGA
The DNA here is from genome assembly GCA_028015225.1 of Carex myosuroides. Classification (NCBI taxonomy): domain Eukaryota; kingdom Viridiplantae; phylum Streptophyta; class Magnoliopsida; order Poales; family Cyperaceae; genus Carex; species Carex myosuroides. Next base: position 12,368,665 of record CM051465.1, read on the forward strand.
TAGTGGTAAAATCATATTCATATTTTTTTAACTTTTCGGATACGGATCAGATATCAGTCGGATACAGATACGGATACGGATCGGATCGGATATTTATTAAAATAATATTAAAAAATACCAAAGTTCATAATATTTATCTAATTTTAATAGTGAATAATAATATTTTTTCATAATATATATTAGAATATATGATATATATCTACTATTCGAATACAGATAATTGAAATGTAAAACCATATCAGTATCCATATTCACACGAATATTCGGATATTATCTATACCGTTTTCACCCCAATAGGCACATCACTTTTTTTTATGTAGTCAAAGATAGAAAAATACACGATGTTCATATACAAAATATTATTCTAAAAATGTAGAAAATTAAAATTTTTAAGTAATAATTCAAATTGCTGAAAAATGTTTCGTTTGTTGCTTAGGAAAAACATGTACTTCTAATTTTTCTGAGCAATAAATAAGAACATGACATGTGTGAATATTTGAGCATAGAACACGTACTCTCTTAATCTTAATCATGAATCATTTATATATTTGCATGCATCAATGCATATTTCATATGGACCCCACACTGATTATGTTATTTTATTACAATATACATCAATTCAATTCATTTTTTTTTTTCAGATTCTACTTTTAGGTTTTTTTTTTTTTCGGATTACTTTTAGGTCATATTTTTTTTTAATCATGCTTTTAAGTCATATTTATTGTGGAGTCAGAGGCGGAGGAGTAAGGAGTAATGGGTTTTTTTATACTTATACAAGGTTTATTATATAATTTAGATATTATATAGAGTAAAATGTTGCAGATACTGTAAAATTTATCTCCATTCGTAGCATGAAAATTTTATATGATTGACCTTCATTCACGATTGATTCCCATAATTAGAAAGTTTGACTCTGCCCCTGAGTGGAGTAAACCTATTACTTCACACTTAAGCTGTCAAATGAGAAGCAAAATAGAAGTAATAAGATGGATTAAGAGGTTATGCACGATTAGTTGTTTTATTTTCCATTTTTAAAAATTCTGTTAGTTTCTGATTTTTGCAATTTTTCAAGGCTCACAATCTCTAGGCACATCTCTTTTTTTATGTAGTCAAAAATAGAAAAATACATGATGTTCATATAGAAAAATTTATTCTAAAAAGGAGAGTAGAAAATTAAGAAATATTCAAGTAAGAATTTAAATGCCAGATCTTAAAGTGTGTTTTGTTCTACTTTAAAGTGCATGGAAATGTTCATTTAAATCTATATTATTACTTAATTAAGCTAGCTATTATTGTGTTACATTTAGTTTCAATCTTTTGTTTTTTTTTATTAAATTTTTCAATCTTTTGTTAGAGTCTATAATCCTCGATCTTTTCTAAATTTTTTCTAATATATAGTTGAGTGTTTTTAGGCACAAATCACACGATATAAATAGCATATTTATAAAGTCTCTACAATTTGAGCATTTTTTGTAATGCGTATTAGAAATTAATTACTGATGACATTTCGATAGTAAGCATTTTTATAATGTCTGATTTTATTACAAGATAATTGACAAACAAAATAATAATTAATTTGCACCACTAAAATAATCCATACGCAAAGTATTTACATACTATGTATATCATTTTTTATGTAGATAATGGTAGGTTGCTTAATATGTAAAAATTGCATTCTTAGATAACGATCCATTAAATGCATAATTATTTTTTTTAATGTGCATTGTATTTAAAACTAAAAAAGGAAAAATATTCAATTAAAGAAGAATCGGCATTAAGAAAAAAAAAATTCTTCCTACGTTGAATATTCAAATTAAATTATCAAAATAACAAAGTTCTTTCCAATAGAATAGAGAGACATAGGAGAAGAATGTTATGCTTTCCTCGTCCGGCCACAATACCACGTCAGCTGACACGTGGTGCTTTTAATCGGAGACAATTTAAGTTGAATAAAAAGGAAAAAAAGTTGATAAGTTGGGCGAGAAAAAACACCGACCCCAAGAGACGTACTTTTCGACACACGATGAAAAATGGATAAGTTTTCCTTACACTCGGCTCAGACTCCGCAGAAGTGCCAAGTGCAAATGCCAAGGCGTCAGAGGACAAAAAAATTTCTGCCGCTCTTACGCTATCTCTTCCTCTTTATATGTATGGACGGATTCTTCCTCCTCTATTCTCCTCTTCCTCTTTCGGTTGGTTGAGTACCACTTTTAATCTATCTGTCTCTCCTCTCCTTGATTGCTTCGTTGTTTATTTACAGTACTACAGTCAACTACAATCTGTTAATTTTCAAAAAGGAATCTCATCTCTGGTCCTTGATTTGAAATTAGTCTTTATTTCATTTTCAGAACTGGGACATGCACGCGAGGTGCTTGTGACAATGCGCTATTGTTTGGAGGGTGAAGCAATCTCTGAAGAAAACTAGAGTGAAGAATCAGTGCCTTGCCGGACCCTCTTCTAACCCCACAGTTCAGGTGTGTTGCATTGTATTAATATGATTTGGTGGTTCAACTTAATAGAATGGTTGAGCTGCATTTATCTTTTACAACCCAAAGCTTCTCATGTTTTCATTTAGCACCTTGGATATTGGTTTCGTGACCTACACTGCATATCCATAAGCACTAAGAACCAATCAATTTATAGTACTATGTTATCCTCCAATCATGGGAGGAAAACAGCCCAAATTGGTGACAGTTGATGTCTTACCGGTGCTGCGCCCTTTTTAAAATTTTTACCTTTAAAGCATTCTATTCTCGTGCCCAACCTTCCATGCCCACTGCTTGGTTTCCCCTATCATTCTGATTTGCAGTGTGCATTGGTTGGCTTATTGAGAGTTTTTTCCCCCTTCTATATATCTGTGTTTTACCAGTTTGTTGGCTATCTATCATTCAATACTTTGTTATTCCCATCTGTAGATAATTGTTCAACTTCAAATCTGTTTTGAGTGCTTTAAAATTGAAGACCATATATCATAAGGTAGTCTGTGGTATAGACAGCTATCAAATTACCTCGACCCTGTATATTGGGAAAAAACAGATATAATTTACATTTGAGTAATCGGTGGATAAAGCCTCTTCATTTGCTCTTTTTAAGGTCCATATTAATTCCTCTAGAATATGACAATATTGGACAATTTCAATAACCAAAATTGCATTATTGTTCATACTATGTGTTAATGATGTACTATTTTTGAATGCAGTAAAAGTAGACAGGTGTGCTTGTCACTCGTAAGAAAGAAAAACTCTACCTTGTTGTTTAAGATGGTGGATGCGTTATCTCTTGCCCCCTTCTCATCACTTTCACCTTTAGCTTCCCTATCGCAATCTCAGTCTCAATCCCCATCGGCATCCCCATCCACATCAGCTTCTTCTCATAGGTTCTGCCTTTTCTGCTATGGCGTCCCCCAATCCAAATCTCAATCCCAAAGCATCACTAACAACCCAAAACCACCACCATCTACAATTAATTTCCCGAGTTACACCAGTGCTGGCAATATTTTTAGGAAGACTCGAAGGAGGCCACAGCAGCAGCACTACAAGAGGAACGGGAAGAGGAAGGGGAAGCTGGAGAAGGATGAGGTGGAGAGAAGGAGACATTGGAAGGCATGTCCCGTTTCAACCCAAGAGGCACTTAGCCGTTTTCACTCTCTGTTGGCACTCCATCCAAACTCCATCTATCCCTTCAACCAGCTCCTGGGTGCCTTGGCTCGCAACCAAACATCTGGCAACTCTCACCCAACCGTCTTTTCCCTCTTCAACCTCTTAACCCAAACTGAAGGAATCTGTCCTGATGCATATACCTATGCGATCATGATTCAATTCTGCGTTCAAATGAATCGGCTCAGTCTAGCTTTTGCTTTTCTCGGACGGCTTCTCAAAGAGGGTGGTCTCAGAGCTGACACCACGACCTTTACTTTATTAGTCAAGGGCCTTTGTTCTGAGAATAGGATCGATGAGGCTGCAGCCGTAGTGCTCTACAAAATGCCCAAGCAGGGATGTATACCAGATGTGATCTCGTATAGCATTCTTATCAAGGGACTTTGCTCCAATGGCAAGACTCGCTTAGCCCTTCAGTTGCTTTTTAGAATGGTTAAACATGGGGGTGAGTGTGAACCCAATATGATCACGTACAACACAGTTGTAGATTTTCTCTGCAAGGAGGGTAAACTCACTAAGGCCTTTGGTTTGTACAGACAGATGTATTCCGCTGGGGTTATACCTGATACTGTGACATACAACTCGTTAATTTATGGTCTATGCAACAAGGGGGCATGCGACAAGGCAAAAGAGTTGATAGAGTCCATGATTTCTGAAGGTCATGAGCCTGATATCGTGACTTACAACACTCTTATTGGTGGGCTTTGCAAGAAAGGGGAAATTAAGAAGGCAGAAGAGTTGCTTCATGAGATGATTTCCAAAGGGCAGGTGCCCAATGTCGTGACTTACACCACTCTTATTGATGGGCTGTGCAAAAAAGGCGAAATTGAGAAGGCAAAGGAGTTGCTGCATGACATGATTTCTGCAGGGCAGGTGCCCAATGTCGTGACTTACAACATTCTTATAGATGGGCAGTGCAAGAAAGGTGAAATTAAGAAGGCAGAGGAATTACTTCATGAGATGATTTCCAAAGGGCTGGAGCCCGATGTGGTGACTCGTACCACTTTTATGGATGGACTGTGCAAGAAAGGTGAATTTGAGAAGGCAAAGGAGTTGCTGGATGACATGATTTCCAAAGGGCAAGTGCCCAATGTCGTGACTTACAACACTCTTATGGATGGTCTGTGCAAGAAAGGTGAAATTGAGAAGGCAGAGGAGTTTCTGCATGACATGGTTTCCAAAGGGCAAGTGCCTGATGTCGTGACTTACAACACTATTATGGATGGTCTCTGCAAGAAAGGTGAAAATGAGAAGGCAAAGGAATTGCTACGTGACATGATTTCCAAAGGGAAAGTACCCGATGTCGTGACTTACAGCACTATTATGGATGGTCTGTGCAAGAAAGGTGAAACTGAGGAGGCAGAGGAGTTGCTGCATGACATGATTTCCAAAGGGAAAGTGCCCAATGTTGTGACTTACAACATTATTATTGATGGTCTGTGCAAGAAAGGTGAAAATGAGAAGGCAAAGGAATTGCTAGATGACATGATTTCCAAAGGGCAAGTGCCCAATGTAGTGACTTATACGACTCTTATAAATGGGCTGTGCAAGAAGGGTAAAATTGAGAAGGCAGAGGAGTTGCTGCATGACATGATTTCCAAAGGGCAACTGCCCAATGTTGTGACTTACAACACTATTATGGATGGTCTGTGCAAGAAAGGTGAAAATGAGAAGGCAAAGGAATTGCTACAAGATATGATTTACAAAGGGCACGTGCCCGATGTCTTTACTTATACCACCCTTATAGATGGGCTGGGCAAGAAAGGTGAAATTGAGACAGCACAGGAGTTGCTTCATGACATGATTTTCAAAGGGCAGGAGCCGGATGTTGTGACTTACAATGCTCTGATAGATGGGCTGTGCAAAAAAGGTGAGATTGTGAAGGCAATGGAGTTGTTGCAAGACATGATATCCAAAGGGCAAGCACCCAATGTCGTGACTTACAACACTATTATGGATGGGCTGTGCAAGAAAGGTGAAATTGAGAAGGCAAAGGAATTGCTACATGACATGATATCCAAAGGGCAAGTACCCAATGTCGTGACTTACAACACTATTATGGATGGTCTGTGCAAGAAAGGTGAAATTGAGAAGGCAGAGGAGTTGCTGGATGACATGATTTCCAAAGGGCAAGTGCCCAATGTCGTGACTTACAACACTCTTTTAAATGGTCTGTGCAAGAACGGTGAATTTGAGAATGCAGAGGAGTTTCTGCATGACATGATTTCAAAAGGTCAGGTGCCCAATGTCGTGACTTACAACATTCTTATGAATGGGCTGTGCAAGAACGGTGAAGTTGAGAAGGCAAAGGATTTGCTGCATGACATGGTTTCCAAAGGGTTGGAGCCTGATGTCGTGACTTATACCACTCTTATTGATGGGTTGTGCAAGAAAGGCGAAATTGAGAAGGCAAAAGAGTTGGTGCATGAAATGATTTCCAAAGGGCTGGAACCCAATGTCGTGATTTCAAGCACTTAATATTTGTTGATGAGCCATGCAAGAAAGGTGAATTGATTGTCGTGACGTTTTCAACAACTTTATTTTGCACGAAACATTTAATTCGCAGAAATAATAAATATTTCTCGAAGATTTTGGAGGAAGATATCCATAGAAATCCCAAATGTTTGCTCATTTGAAATTTATTTTATTTGGCTTTTCTGAAATTTGTCTGATTCGTTATTTGTTTGAATTTTTTATCTGTTTGAAGTGGTATTAGTCTCTTTGCTCGGCATCCTTTTATGAATTTAGAAACACATCTACAAATTAATTCAACCACACATAAACAAATCAATTCAAGCATTGCACACATTTGTAATGTTCTCAGGTCTTATATCAGTTGGTCTTATATATACCAGCCATGTAGTACTGGGACTGGCCTAATTCCTAACGCTTATTTTTTCTTCTTGATCAATTTGGTCTTTATTTGCATCAAGGCTGATAAAATGTAAGTTTGATTAAATGAAGCTTGTTTACACCCATTGTTTTGCATATATAGAAGCTAATTGCACATTTGAGGGCTAATTGAGTCAAAATTTGGCTAAATTAAGAGTAATTTGAACTGTAACGGTTGTCTTAATAGCCTTAGTTAGGCTCAAATAACTGATTGGCGCTTGTTTGGGACTGTTCACATGATAGGTAAGGTCGACAGCAAGTTAGATGACTCTGTTCTTTGAATAACTAAATGCTGGAGTGAATTTCTTAATTTGTTATCCTATTCATTAGCTTCTTTTAGGAGTTATTGTATTATTCTAATTTCCTTCACATTTGAATTTCTTTGATGGAATAGGAGGTGGTAACTTGACCTATGTGGTCGGTGCTTGCCTGATTGCATCATCTGTGCCAGCTTGGCAAGGGCGCCAAACAACTTACCTTCTCTAAAGAAGTTGTCTCTCAAGGGTGAATACAGTCTCTCTGACAATGGATTGATGGCCATCATTTCGTCAGCACTACTGTTAAGCTCTCTGAACCTGTGCCAGTGCTCTCCTCGCCGACTTCCTAAAGGGACATGTGATGTATGGAATTATGGAAGCACGGCTGCTATTTTCTTGCGCAGCTTAGCAAGGACACCAAACAGCTAGCCCTCTTTAATGAAGCTCTCTCAAGGGTAAATACGTACAGTCTATCTGACAATGGATTGGCTGCCATCATTTCGTCAGCACTACTGTTAAGTTCTCTGAACCTGTGCCACTGCTCTCTCCTCGCCGATTTATCCTAAAGGGGCATGTGATGTAAGCATGGCTGTTATTTTCTTGCACAACTGCATTATGTGAAGCAACCCGGTCGTTTTTTTGAGAAAAAATTTAGATCAGGACTGTCCGATCAAAATCTGCACTAATTTAAAGGAGTCACATGCATTTCATCTTGGACTGAATTGGTCCAGATTCTGACCGGACAATCCATATCTAAGCATAAATGTTCTATTACCTCATATGGTCATATATATTCAAACAAAACCTAATGGACCATGCTGTCAAGTGAATCTATAGTCATGTATGGCATACTTGTATCGCTGATAATTCTATCTAGTATACGTGAGAGTGGGGAGGGGGGCGATTCCATGATCGGTTGATAGGGGAAGCCAAGCAGTTGGCATGGAAGGTTGAGCATGAGAACAGAATGCTTAAAGGTAAAAATTTTAAAAAGGGCGCAGTGCCGGTAAGACATCAACTGTCACCAATTTGGGCTGTTTTCCTCCCATGATTGGAAGGATAACATAGTACTATAAATTGATTGGTTCTTAGTGCTTATGGATATTCAGTGTAGGTCATGAAACCAATATCCAAGGTGCTAAACGAAAACATGAGAAGCTTTGGGTTCATAAAGATAAATGCAGCTCAACCATTCTATTAAGTTGAACCACCAAATCATATTAATACAGCTCAACAATTCTTTTATGTTTTTCAATCTTAACAAAGATTTCATTGTGCTTTGTTAAGATTGAAAGACATAAAAGTAAACTGATGAAATCTATTGGATTTGGACAATCGGCCATAAATACTATTGGATTTGGAAGACATAAAAGACATAAATACCCTCTCTTTTTTTCTTTTTTCTCTTTAATTTGGACAACCAGGTTTCTGAAAGGCTTGTTTCAATTGACGATCTGAGGGAAGCAGATGGAGTTTTTTGCACAGGAACTGCTGTGGTGGTTTCCCCAGCCTCAAGCATTACTTACCAAGGCCATAGGTAAATTAATGCGCTGAGAAAATTTTGGTTTCATTGTTAGCTGTATAAGTTGCTTTGAAAAAAAAATGTTTAAAAAATTTATGCAATTTAATGGGCAATATATGACTTTACCACCCGTTTTCTATTATATTTTCATATTCAAAACAACACATTTCCACTGTTGAGATAGTGAAAACTAGTCAGGGAAAGGAGAGTAAGTTTCCACTGTTGGACTGCTCATTCAACTTATTCAAACCTGTGAGATTTTGTTTGAACTACTCATCACGTATTAACCTAAAACAACCCGTTTACCTGTTCCACTCATGAGTAGACAATACCCATACTTGATAAGCTAACGAAAATTTCATTACAGGGCATAGCCCATCAAAATATGAATGTATTATAATAATATCAAAGTGTTTATCTTCACTGCGAGGTCCTCCCATCATGGGGTGAACAATTGATGGGGCAGTTTTCCTCAATGAGGGGCAATTTGTTCAAAAGTATGATTATTGATTGGGTGTTATTTGAAATATGCTGTGATATATTTTTATTTTCTGTGTTTTTTTTTTTACTAACAATGGTACAGAAGTGCAGACTTTTTTGTTTTATTGGAAGAAACACCATTGTTTTACATCCTGAGTCCCTCTCAACCATGACACAAATAGTGTTATATATTGCATGTAATATGCAAAAGTTCCTTTTTCTTAGATGCTTATGAAGAATAAAAGTAGATTCCAAGTAAATGAACTCCTTTTGTGGTCTGTTAACAAGACAATTAGTGATATGTTCTTGGCATGATTATAATGCAAATTATGTAATTTGATCTTATAACACTGAATTGTTTGTTAGTTTACTACCCTCTCTTTAGATGTTTATGGATGGCTTATTTAATTATAACAAAATACCTGCAGAGTGGTGCCAGCTTGAAAATTTGATTGGAACTTTTCATCTAGCATAATTGTCCAGCCCACAATAAACATCCATCAGCTGCAAAATGAACATAAACAGATAAAAAATAAAGGCACCCACATTTTTATGGTACCACTTGCATATCTAATTACTACTATCCTTGGTTGTTCTAAAAATCCAATTCAAGAAATCATGATTGTACAGAACATATCACAGTAGTATATCGTTTTATGTATATATAATAATAATCGTCTATAATAGTCTGTGGTCTTCTGTGTTTCTTTTGGCACCAGGGATGAAGCATGCTGCAAGGGTCATGATACCACGTGGCAAGGGCTCCATCATCTCCCTAGCCAGCGTGGCTAGTGTGATAGGTGGCATGGGCCCACACACTTGCCAGAGAGTGAGAGAACTGAAGATGTTGTGAAGGACTTCTTGGCATTTGTTGGGTCCCATGCGAATTTGAAGGGAATTAAATTGGGGGTGAGCGATGTGGCTGAGGCTATCCTATTTTTGGCTAGTGATGAGGCGAGATATGTGAGTGGGCTCAACTTGACTGTGGATGGTGGGTTTTCAGTTGTGAATAATGAACTGAAGCCGTTTGAGGTGTGAATTATGTGGTGTTTGGCAAAATTTGTTTCGTGAGGTAGAATGGTACATGTGTGTAATAAGAGAAACCGTGCCTTTCTTTTTACAAGAAGGCCTTGAGACGTTACAATTGTGCTGTAAGTTGTGAATTTGTGCTAGGAGTGTTCATATGAGGTTTCATAGCACTTTACGTTGTCACTGTACAGGATGCAAAGTTTAGGAGGAAAATAGTGTACATGCTTTAGAGTAGAACTTGGGTGCTCTCGAGTTCACCAAGCTCTTGGTGAACTCAAGTCCAAAACTCATCGGATCGGCTTCAAACGACGAATCCGACCGTTGAAACCCGTCTACCTTACGAGTGATGTGTCTACATGCAAAAATTTTAAATTTTGAAATTAATTTTGCATAGAGTCAAGTGGTCAAAAAACGTCAAAAAATGAATGCATTAAAATTAATTTATTAACCTTCTAATTTTGACTACTTGACTCTATGCAAAATTAATTTCAAAATTTAAAATTTTTGCATGTAGACGCATCACTCGTAAGGTAGACGGGTTTCAACGGTCGGATTCGTCGTTTGAAGCCAATCCGATGAGTTTTGGACTTGAGTTCACCCAGGGCTTGGTGAACTCGAGAGCACTCTAGTTCTACTCCATGCTTTATATGGTCAAATTCCTATTGAATGCACGGTGTATAGCCTAGATGTTAATTTGCTTCCTGCTCAATAAGCATACCAGTCCCAGCTGGTACTTACCAAATGATGCCATGTAAGGGAATAATTCATTGTTGTTTGTTCTGACGAGGATCTATTGTCGAATAGTTGGAACTGTTGAATAAAAGCCTGCTGGAACTTAAACAGTAATGCTAATATTTGGCGCCATCATGATTCGGTCATACAGTGCTCACATTTAATACTAACAGCAATACTGGTACTACTGGGGCACTCAATCATAGTAGTACTATTGAAAGTTGAAACCGCTTAATTCTGGACCAGCAGATTCAATGAAGTATTTATTAGGCAACTAAATTTAGTCTGTTGGGTATTATAAATGGGCCACGTGGGTGTGTGCGTTGGATGTGACCGTTTCAAAGCGGTACTATTGAATGTGACCGTTTCGCTTATTATAGGGAGAATTCGTATCCTCTGCATTAACTCAGAAGGAATCTTTTGAGTTAATGAATTTCGACTATCCGATCTGTCTTAAGATTTGTGTAGACTAGCTTTGCACGAATATTGAAAATTCTCCTAAGTTATAGTTAGAAGCTGGATTGGCTCCATTTAAAATCAGACGGTTCAGATTCATTAAGTCAAAAGATTCCTTTTTGAGTTAATGCAGAGGATATGCGTTCCTGAAACCGACAGCGTTGGATGTCCGCTCGAAATTGTCCAATTCAATTTATGAGTTGTACACATTATTTTAGAATTTATTGCGGATTAAATGTACAAAAATTATGAAGTAAATCGGATTGTTCTGATATCTATTTAGTTGGGTTTGATGTCTGTTTGAAACTATCTAATTCACTTTATAATTCGTGTATATTGTTTTAATATCAAGCGCACATTGATTCATGAAGCGAATCTAACAGTTCCGAACTAAAATCGAACTGATTTAGTTAGGTTCCGATTTTTTTATTAATAGGAAAAACAAAAAAAAATATTGATAATAGAATACGGTTTCGTGAAATTTTGAAATATATGAAGCATCTAGTTAATCCGATTACTAATAATTGTTTTAACACTATAATGTCTAGCTACATTTTTTTTAATTGAATATTATGATTTATAACACCCAGTTACAGTGTGTGGGCATTATAAACAATAACATTTTCTTATTTTCCGAAATTGATATTTTTATTTTATTTTGCTATTAATAACAAAATCGGTATATACGCGACCCGCTCCCCTTGTTATAAAGGGGCTGCTATTTTCAACGCATAATTTGAGTTATTGAAAGCAAAGAGATATTTTTCTTCTAAAATACCGTTTTTGTCCTTCATAAAACCATCCTTATTTTTTGCTTCTAATTAATGCTGCAATAATTACAAAATTAAATAGGCAAGTAATTTATTTATAAGCAAGCAGTGCAGCATATAAGGAAACGTTAAATACAATGGCTGTATTTACATGTTTGGAAATATAAAGTTCGTTTTATTTGAAAATATATTTGACATGAGGTCGTATTTTCTATGTGATATGTATTTCACCATTAAGATTTTTTCTCCTCTTTAATTTATTTTTTGGTCATGATTAATTATGTGCAGTTATAATTACGTATTAAATTTATCTACACAAAGAAACAAATTAGCATCAATTAAATCATTTTTATACATAAAGTTCAAAAATCAACATCAATATAATGATATAATTTTACTTTACTAAAACAATAATGATATAATTTTGCATATTAGGCTTAAATATATTTATCTTCATATATTTACAAAAAGACAATAAACTCATTTTTAGAGATTAATTCATCATATTTTGATTTTAAAATACTTGAACGTGTTTGTGGGAAGAATTCAAATATCAACATCAATATTATGATATAATTTTACTTTACTGAAAAAATAATGATATAATTTTACATATTAGGATTAAATATATTTATCTTCATATATTTACAAAAAGACATAAACTCATTTTTACAAAAATACTTGAAAATCACATAATTTCTCTATATTTTGATTCATTTTAGTTCTTGTTTACAAAGAGAAACAATAAACTAAAACCATAAGAAGATTTAGATCAAGAAAGAAAGGCAACATATATAGGATATTGAAATAAACAAATTAAGAATAAAATTTCTATTTCAATGGGCTAGCAATTTCTTTTAACTTATAACCGGTTATTAATTTTTCTAATTATAGCTGGAATTAATTAGAAGCAAAGAATAAGAAAGTTTTCAAGAAGGGCAATTCTGGTACATTGAAGAAAAAGTTTCTCTCTGCTCTCAATAAATGAATTTCTGCCTTCAAAATAGCAGTCCCCTTGTTATAAAGGGTGAGTTCTCCGTAGTGGCATCAGACTTGGGCTTTAAAATCAGTACTCTCACTATTAGGTGGCTTCTCTGTGAAAAAACTTGCATGTGAACCTGCCAAGTCTCCCTGAAAATTAAAAGGAACAATGGCAGATACCTTGGTCACCTCCTCGGTTTTCGAAAGGAGGTACGAACTCTCTCATTTTAATTAATTGTCAAGTTCTTACTATCCACGCAAGAATCGACTCCCATGCAGTTCCTCATCTCTGTGTGTGTCAGTGTGTGTCAATGTGTACTAAGGAGATTTAGTCTGCTGGGTATGATAAACACAGCTTTTTTTGGCATTAGTACGTAGAACTGTATGTAATAAACTCTATTGTGCGAATCGTAGGAATTGCTGTCCCCCTTTTTTTTCCTATTTTGTAAGGTGAATCAACTTGTCCAATATTTGCATAAAAAGACACCACCTAAAGTTTATCAGAAATTATTATTTTCTAATAGAAGAATAATGAAAAATTTAACCGAGACAAAATAAAATAAAATATGCAAATTTCTTTTCTTTGAACGTTAACTAATATCCAAGTTCACACAAGTTACAAACTTGATTTTATATATTTTTGTTTTATTAATATTATCATATGTTGAGCTCCAAATTAAATGCGGAGATATCTTCGAATCACTGCAATTAATGGTGCTGCTTTATTTCATTAAATTCTATAGATTCTATATATGTCAGAACTATCATGCTAAATTTCAATAAAGAGTACTCTAAAAAGAAATAATTTTATAAATCAAATTATATATATCAAGTAACTAATAAAAATATATAAAATAATTAAATTAATTAATTGTGGATGTGAAATGTTTCAATAATAATGTACTGTGTAATTAAGTTTACTGCTTTACAAATAAAGTAGTCTCAAGTAGTGTAAATTTAATTGCTTATCTTGTAAGATTTAGAGTTAATAAAATGTTTTCTCTTCTTTGGTATATATTATGGCCAGTTTTTCCACGATCAAATTGACCAATTTGAAGAATAGTATCATATAATGTTGGTACGTCTTTTCATCGTAATAATGATAAATAATTAACAATCGGAAAATTGAGATGGAGCGGTAGTACAGTTGGTTAAAAGAAAAAATCTTAGGATTGTATGTAGTTACTCAAAAGTCGAGAGTTTGAGTCTCTCTCATGACTTTACAGCTTGTGTGAAGGTTTTAAAAAAAAAACGACAATCGGAGATGTATAGTTGAAAAGAAAAAGATAAAGAAGAGAAATCTCTTCTCCGTTCTTTCTTTTGGCAGAGACAAGAGGATAGAGACCGGAGAGTGCTACATTTTCCAAAGAGTTTGAATTGTTGTTTTTTCTGTTGCCTTTGTTAGGTGGATATATCAATTTAATTAATTAAGAAATAGACATAATAATTTGGAAACTAAAATGAAATTTACTCAAGATTGTATTGATTGATTGTAACGTCTGTCAATCCTACTTCGTTAGACAAATAAAAGGAAAGACTCATTCTTTTCGTCTCTCTTCTCAAATCGAAACACTTTATAAAAAAAATGAAAATAAAACAAAGAGAAGAAATTCCTCCTCCAGCCCTCCCCCATGTCCCCCGCTCAAGAATTCAACGAAGGAAAAAATATCTGTTTTTTTTTTCTTTCTCAGTCGTGAAAACTGTGTAGAAGAAACTTTTCATTTCACATTCTTTTATCCGATTTTTCTCTCTTCATTAATTTTCTTGATTTTACATAATTTTATTGTTCAAAATGAATAAAAAATGTATTTTTGTACATTTACTCGTCTTGTTCCATCCAGTAACAACATTCATGTATGCTTTTTTTGCTAGTAATATTGATTAAATTTTCAATTTAAATATTATCATTTATGTAGCATTGTTCTTTTTTAATTTGCGGTCTCGTTATATTTGATAGTATTGTTTTTTATAACAAAATTTGGTAGAATTTAAAGGACTACGTAATTAAAATGAGCAATTTCTTTTCTGTGTTTTTAATTTGAAGCGGTTCAATTTGGAAGAGACGAAGAGAAGAACTCTTTTCTTTTTTGTCTAACGAAAAAAAGTTAACAGACGTTACAATTAATTAATACCATCGCGATGGAACTTTAATTATGTGTAGAAAAGCTTTGGACAGGGTCCAGTCCAAATGCATTCGGACAGGTTTCGAACCCATATTAAAAATAAGATTTCATTGCTCTTTATATATATATTTTTTAGTGCAAACTTTTAAAAATTATTAGTTGTTAAATTGATCCGTCTTATTTTGACTTTTTTACGATTTCATCGTCAATTACTTTCTTATCTATGAGCATATATTGTTAAGATTGGACCAGGGGCAGAGAGAAAAGGAGGAATGGGGTCAATTGACTCTTATATTTTTTTTATATTTATGTATGACTTTTTATATAATTTAGAGTAATATGACATGATATTATAAAATTGACTTTTCATTCTTCTTAAAAAAATTATATAATTGATCTCTATAGTTTGAAAGTCTAGCTCAGCCTCTGGACTGGACTATATAATAGAAGTATGACTTTTTTTAAATAATTATCTGATTGTTTATATAGATAGAGAAATCGTGGAAACATTTAATAAATCTCATGATGTAATAGGTGATTTGTCAAGATGAAAAATAGACTGGTACCACTCTCTTCTTCTCAATTAATAACAAAAATTTCAATATTAATCTAGCTAAATATGTATTTTATTTGGAGTACTATTTAGCAGTAAATTGTATATATAATATATAATATCATGCATTTATTAAAATTGTAAAGTTAATGTAAAGAATGCTTATATGTTTTAGAATCATTTATTTTAATTAAAATATTTTTTTATATCAATACTTCTACTACTGGCTTTAATTTCTGATGATAAAATTTGCCATCGTTATTCTTGTGCACGAGAAAGAAAAAAAAATATTAAACATAATCTAAAACTTACTTCAGGTTGGAAGGCAAGGTTGCTCTTATAACAGGAGGTACTTCTGGCACGGGTGAAGCAACTGTCAGACTCTTCATAAATCACGGTGCCAAGGTTTGCTTCGCCGACATACAGGATAAACTAGGAGAGCAGATACTTCAGTCACTGGGTAGTGGGACCCACACCCGCTTCATCCACTGTGACGTTACTAAGGAGGATGACATAAGCAAAGCAGTTGATTTCACGGTTGAGACTTTCGGTACCATTGATATAATGGTGAATAATACTGAGATTACCGGAAATATTGTGCCTGATATAAGGGAATTCGACATCAGGGAATTCAAGAAAGTGTTTGAGGTCAATGTGAATGGCGTCTTTCTAGGTACTATGAAATAGGACAAAATGCTATTATTTATTTTTAATTATTTGTTTACTTATATTTACTTTTAATTATTTTTTGCTTCTAATTATTTCTCTTGTAGCATACACTGTGAGGTAACAGAATATTTCTGATTAGATCAGAACCGTCCAATCAGAATCCGGGCCAATCCGGCCTCTAGTGAACTGCACGGGGCACTTTAATTTTCATGCGGATTCTGAGTCGGTCCGGATCTAAACAGAAACATTTTGTTACCTTAGATGATATGAATTCTACAGTACTGCCAGAGTTTGCACCATAAAATTTAAATTTTCAAATAACATGCACTAATTTGCATAGAAGGAAAAATCGGTATCGGGATCGGATCGGCACCATCTGATTCCGATCCGGATCGGAAAAATCGGTCGGGATCGGCCGAATCGGATCGGAAAATCAAATTTTTTTTGCCAAAAGCTTGTACAAATTGAAATTCTCATATATATAAATGAGTTGTATTTTTTAATAACAAAGGTTGTATGGTGTGGTGGTAGTTGACTTTGGTTGCTTAGCTAGAGAGCATGGGTTCGATTCACGTAGAGAGCTCAAAAAAATTTTGGAGTTTGTTTAATTTGCATTTCGGCCGTTTCGATAGAATCAGTCTATTTCGGTCCGGAATGAACGAAATCTGACTTGAATCATGCCGGAACGGACGAAATCTTACTGAAATCAGGCTGGAACAGCCGAAATTTGACGAAATCTACACTAACCGCGTAACTCGGACTGAAATTGGATCGGTATCGTCCGATCCCGATCCGGAACGTCCGATTTTGCCTTCTATGCTAATTTGTTAGACAACAAAAGTAACAAAAGAAGTACATTCCGGGGGTATTTTCACTGTAGCAGTATCGGACATAATGATAACTAAGATCCTTTTTGTCTGTAGCATATATGTATCTAATTCAGTAGATCTGAAATGACACCTTGCTGACAGTATTTTTAATTTTTTATCATGCCTCTTTTTCTATTGGCACCAGGGATGAAACACGCAGCTAGGGTTATGATCCCCCGTGGCAAGGGCTCCATAATCTCCATTGCCAATGTGGCAAGCACCATAGGTGGCGTAGGCTCGCACAGCTACACTGGCTCAAAACATGCTGTTGTGGGGTTCACCAAGAGCCTGGCTGAAATCTTAGGTAGACATGGGATCAGAGTCAACTGTGTGTCCCCTCCATACGCGGTCCCCACTGGTGTTACCCCGCTGCACTTGCAGCCAGGTGAGAGAAATGGAGACGTTGTGAAGGGTTTCTTTGCAGCCGTCGAGCCCCATGCAAATTTGAAAGGAGTCGACTTGGAGTCTGACGTGGCTGAGGCAATGCTATTTTTGGCAAGTGACGAGGCGAGGTTCGTGAGCGGTCTTAATTTGGTATTGGATGGTGGGTTTACAGGCGTGAGTAGCCAACAGCCAACTATAGCTTTTTGAGGTGTGAATCAAGTGCTGAATATTATAGATATATCAGTACCAAGTATAGTTGGCTTATATTCCTCATATAGTAAATAAAGTTTGCCTGAGGTTACGGAATTATCCCTTCTCAGTTCGGGTGCAGAACTTGTCCGAAGGCCTTTGGACCGTTATTGTCCAAAGAGCAGTATGCACCGTTTGATATACAGCGTTGCTAATGAATCGAACGGTCCTTTTTGGTAGTAAAGTCTTTCTCTTTTTGCGAAACTTTGTTAATTCAACCTCCATTACTCAGAAAATGGAGGTCTCCATTACCTTTTCAATTGTTCTATTTCTTATAAACTATTGTGTCTATATTAAATATTTTTTTTGTTAATTATTAGTATTAATAATTTCTAGTAAACACAATTATTTGTTTCACAATTTGTAATTATTAGTACGAATAATTAAATTTATTCATGATAGAAGAAATTTTTAATATTATATAGAAAATTCATCAACTCACATAATTAAAACTGTTATTTACTTAATATTAAACTATGTTGTCTTATATTTTGCATATATGATGAAAATAATTACTTTCATTTGTTTCTACTTTCTACGAAATGAAATATTTGAGAAGGTAATGAAGATCTTCACTTTTTGGGTAAATGGAGATTTTAAAAAACATTTTGCGCGTTGGATTTATAATGCTTTGAGAATATGGAAAGACTTTATTGCTTTAGTAAAGGGCAATTAAATTACAGTTTATAATGATTAGCAGCAACAGATATCAGACGGTGACTATTGGCCTTTGGATGAAGATGGTCCAAAGCCCTTTGGACAAGTTCCGCACCCTCTCAGTTCTCATACTGTGCAACCTCTTTTCATATAATTCGAATCTTTTCATCTGATTAGGCCGAAAAAATATTTTTCAGCTCGAAATTTCATTCGGCCAAAACAATAAACTTTTAGGAAAACGAACTGGCCTGAAAAAAATTTGTTTTTGCTGAAAAGAAAAATTTGGTTTCCATGCATCTTCTTTTTGTCGACTAGGCCCATAAAAATCCTCGGCAATCTGTTTCGCATCAATTATGGCTGTTCATGAATCTGATACTACCAATGATCTGAATTTAAATTCATTAGACAGGACCCGTATTCAATAAAAGTTTGAGGATCCAAATGCGATTTATATGAATTATATAGAGGTTTTTAGATCAAATTAAAATATTTTTTTCGATATTTTAGCTAAAATGTTCCGAGTAACAAAATACATGTGTGACATGGATGAACATAATATTTTATATCATAAAGTTCTAAATAAAGAACAATTGCTTTGATTGAACTAACTTGTATGAATTGTTTTGATTAATTTTATTTGAAGAAACAGATCACAACATACTTAGCATAATTAGATCGAAATTGCTTTAAAATTTATGCGTGCTAGATCAGCACGAATCTTAAAGCCAACACACACATATATTGAAGCTACACGCACAGATCTTAATGCAATGCGCGTGGTTCGGACGGTAGAGGAACTCTTCATATTCAAATTTGAGTCTGATGGACTTTTATGCTTTTAATAAAGGGTAATGGGTATTCTATAAATTTAGAATGAGTTTTAATATAAAAAACACTAAAATGGGTAAATTTGTGAGTTTTTGAAATTTATAGGGGGGAATACGTAATTTTGAAGTTTTTGAGGGGTATACGTTAAATTCCCCCAATAAGTTATGTGATTTATTTTTAGATTCACATGCGGATCCATTGATTTGGATTCAGACCCAATTATGGATATCCATCAGCGGTCTTGCAGCACCATCCATTCGTAGATTTGATTTTAAATTCTCTAAAAGCTGAAAAAGTCTACATTATAAGAGCAGCAGATAATCTGTGATTTCACATTTTTTTTATTTTTAAAGTTAGTGACTTTAAATGCGGTGATTTCACATCTTGTGACAGGATTACTTTGAAAAACATAATGAGTCAAGGGAGGAAAAAAAACTTGACTTTTATATAGTACATATGTGTAGTTTAATTTGCAAAATACTTGCTTTTCCAAATCAGACAATTTGATGAACCAAATGAAGGACTTTTGACTGGGATAGCATTATCTTTAACTAAAGCTAATGAAAATCAAAGCAAAACTAGCCGAAGACTTTCGGTAAATTTACACAGATTTTCGACAAATCACGCGCTTAATAGTTTTACATATATAAAACCGTGTTGAGTAAGAGACTAATAAAATTGAAATACAATTATATTATAAATATCTAATTTTTAAAAATATGTAGACAAAATATCTAGGACCAAGAAAATATTGAAGCAAAATATCATTGTCTTTTACAAAAATCTAATTTTCTAGAAGACGAGTTCAACTTTGAACTAAATATTATTGTTGATTTAATTTAGATTTTGTGCTTACGGTATAAAATTGCCTATATTCAACGGGCTGAATAATACAATATAAAGGCTTAAATGTATTCAAAATCAATACCATGTTACCAGCGCTGTACTGGGTCATAACATCACCAGTACCGGACACTGGTACAATGTACCCTAATTAATGATCTTGGTACACTCCACTGGTATTGGTATGCAGTACTATGCTGCTCTAATTAAGTAGTTATAAATGTTGAATTGAAGCCCGTTGGAACTTAATAAATAAACAAAACCAGCTGAACAGTAATACTAACTGTTTATAGTGTTCACATTTAATACCAACTGTAATGCTGGAGCCCTTATCATAGCGCGCGGGACCATTGAAAGTTTGAAACACTTTAATTCAGGCATCAGATTCAGACGTTAACTCACCAGGGCTAATCATTCCAATACCCAAAATTTGTAAGTGGCTTCTCAGTGAAAACGCTTGTGAAGGAAGCCTAGCACATATATTAATGGCAGGTACCTTGGTCACAACCACGGTCTTCAAAAGGAGGTATACACTCTTCTCAGTTTTGTATTCTGAAGTTTAATTTTCGCATCTCCATCTCCCTGCACCGGTTTCCTTAATTGGAGCAACACAAGATCAATCGATTCCAGTTTCTGATCGTCCTTGTGTGCGTCTCCCCTGTGCTAATGAGATTGTCCCACACTCAAGTGGCGCACACTAACTTGTGGGTGGCATGTGGAATAGAGCATGGCATGCATTCAGGCTATTGGTTAGCAATTTGGGAATATGTTAAATACATTGTTTTCTTTGAGTGAGGCTACGGTGCTATGCATAGTACGGATTGGGTCCGTGCTACGGCTCAAAATTTGACTTTTCAAAATTCTAACGGTCGATCCGAACTGTTTATAAATAAATATGTACTTGCAAATCAAATTTTACATTTTTTCGAATTTTTTTAGATAGGCTGTTTTTGGATGGTCCAGAATGTTCAGATCAAGTGATTTTCGAAAAAATAGTAAAAAAATTCGAAAAACTGTAAAATTTGGTTTGCAAGTACATATTCATTTTATAATCATGTTGAACGGTTCGGATCGACCGTTAGAATTTTGAAAAGTCAAATTTTGAGCCGTAGCACGGACCCAATCCGTGCTATGCATAGCACCGTAGCCTCACTCGTTTTCTATTGGCATTAATTTTTTGCTAACAGAGCAACTGAAATGAACTCTACCCATGTGGATTGACGCTGTTCTACCAAAACTTCTCTTTTAATTTGTAGAATAGTAATAAATTTAGTCAAGACTTGAGAAAAAAAAATTGCACCTTTTTTTTTCTGTTTGAGCCTTTACTAATATCTAATTTTATTAAATAACTAACACGTAAAAAATAATTAATTTAATATGTTAAGTTTGAAATGTATCAAGAATTAATGTACCGTGTAATTAAGTTATGGCTGCTTTACAAATAAAATAACCTCTCTCCTACATAAAGTTAAATTAACTGTTTATCTATTTTTTTAAATTCCCTAGTCAAAAAATATCTTCTCTTCTTTTGTAATATGGCCACGTTCGGACTGTGACCCAACTAGTATCATGTTGGATTTCTAATCGTTATAATTATAAATAATAACAATTGGGAAAATATTTGAAACAAAAAAAAGGATTAACGGGAATTATTTTTCCGTTCTTTCTCTAGCTAGGCAGAAAATAGAGGGGTAGAGAGAATAGTGAAAAATTGATTCAGAAAAAAAAATCGACAAGATCTAAAGTTCATGATTCAGGTATAATACGGATGTAATTTAAAAATAGTTCATTTTTTTTAAAATTCGTAATAATTTGTGAATAGTTGAGGAATAAATTCGGTAGTTTGTTTAATTCGTGTGAGTAATTTCTGAATCTTGTTATTATGATGAGTTTTAAGTTGTTGTTTTCTTAAATACCATCCTAAAAAAGGAAAATTATTCTTCTACTAATACCTTTTTTAAAGGGTGTCTTATTAGATGCAGATATTAATAGAATAATATCATGTTACAAAAATATAAATAATTCAAGTTTTGGATATTTTAATTAATTTAAATAATCCCATAACCTGATCCGCGAAATTTTTATTAATAACATTTTTTCAAAAAAAAAATAAACCAAAAGACCCCGAAATCTGAGTTTTTCCAATTTTATCCAGACCGCACTGGTGACCTGCCGATCACCGGTGCAACCCCAACTCTTTTTTTTAATGTTCACATCAAATTTTAAATTTTTTATTAATTTCAAATTTTGGTAGGGGGACAGAAAATTTAATTCGGTTACACATCAAAATTTGATTTATTTTTATTAATTTTAAAGTTTCGGTTACACAATATTTGGTTCTTGTGTGGCAACGGTGATGAAACAGTTTGTGTAGAATACAAATTCATATAAGACCGAAATTTTTATTTATAGCATAAAAAAAAAAATAAACCAAATCACTCCAATTGGAGGTAATTTGCACAATGCCCCTGCCGTGTGGGTATTTGTCAAATTACCTCAAATCTGGAGTGATTTGGTTTTTTTTTTTTATGCTATAAATAAAAATTTCGGTCCTTTAGGAATTTGTATTCTACACAAACTGTTTCATCATTGTTGCCACACAAGAATCAAATACTGTGTAACCGAAACTTTAAAATTAATAAAAATAAATCAAACTTTTGATGTGTAACCAAAATAAATTTTCGGTGTCCCCCCACCAAAATTTGAAATTAATAAAAAAATTAAAATTTGATGTGTAACATAAAAAGAAAGTTGGGGCCGCATCGGTATTGTGCGGCTCCCTGACTGGGGGTCGCATCGGTAGTGCGGACTCTAGCATTGGGGGCTGTAGATCACCGGTGCGGTCTGGGTAAAAATCGAAAAATTTAGAAACAGAGATGTTTTGGTTTATTTTTTTTTTTTTAAATGTTATATATGAAAATTTCGGCCTGATCCCTCAAGGCTCAAGATTCAAATAGTGTATCAGACTCGGGTAAGGGAGAACTAGATTTTATTCCTTATCTAAGACATGCTAAAATATGCTTTAGATTGGAAGGCAAGGTTGCTCTTATAACAGGAGGTGCTTCTGGCATCGGTGAAGCAGCCGTCAGACTCTTCATAAAACAGGGTGCCAAGGTTTGCATCGCTGACATACAGGATGAACTAGGCGAGCAAATACTTAAGTCACTGGGTAGTGGGACCGATGCCCGCTTCATCCACTGTGACGTAAGTAAGGAGGATGACATAAGCAAAGCAGTTGATTTCACAGTTGAAACTTTCGGTACCATTGATATAATGGTGAATAATGCTGGGATTATTGGAAATATGTTCGCTGATATAACGGAAGCCGATTTACAGGAATTGCAGGTGTTTGAAATCAATGTGGATGGCGTCTTTTTAGGTAAGAACGATCGGTACTCTGATTTATTTACTTAAATTTTTTTTATATATCTAAAGCCTTTGCAAACCATGCCAAATTGTTTCAAATGGCGCATACTGTTGGACATTTGAATGTAATGGAAAAAGATACATTCCACAAGAGTATCCATGATGAGTCAATTAGAGCGTGATTTTTCCTAATTAAGGCAATTTGATGCCATGTTGATTACAAATTTAAATTATAGATTGGGGTGTATTTGCATCTGTACAAACTTATTTGGCGCTATATGCAAAAGCTCTTGATAGATTAGAGTTAGGCAAATAAGCATTAGACCACTAGTTATAAAATATATATGACACTAGTCATCATTCCTTGATTTCTTCCTTTTGGTATTAGGGATGAAGCACGCAGCTAGGGTCATGATCCCACGTGCCAAGGGATCCATAATCTCTACTGCCAGTTTAGCAGGCATCGTGGGTGGCCAAGGTCCGATAGGCTACACTGGCTCGAAGCATGCCGTGGTGGGGCTAACCAAGAGCATGGCATCAGAGTTAGGCAAGCACGGGATCAGAGTCAATTGCGTGTCTCCCGCAGGGGTTCCTTCTGGCCTTTCCCTGCCGTTATTTCCGGCATGGTTGGGAAAAGCAGCTGTGCTGAAGATATCCTTTGCTGTGATCGGGTACTATGCAAATCTGAAGGGAGTCCACTTGGAGGCTAATGACGTGGCTGAGGCCATGCTATTTTTGGCAAGCGACGAGGCGAGATCTGTCAGCGGGTTAAATTTAACAGTGGATGGCGGGCAGACGGTTGTGAATAACCCATTCAGGCTAATCTTGAGTATTATGCGCTGGATGGGCATTTTAGGTTAGTACTAATTGATTCATATATATGTCATCATTTCTACATGTCATGGATTAATTGTGTATTTAAATTTTATAGAGAGAAACTGAATTCTCCTTATATTCTGTTGTAATTGTGTCCACGTGGAAAGTACTGTAAGCTGCGGACTTTAAAATAAAAATAAGCTTTGCGTGCTTTTCTAAGTTCATACTCTGTGCAAATTAATTTTAAGTTCATTTTACTTCTGTTGTAGTGGTTAAGTGGCTAAGGTTTGTTCTCCATGTCAAGTGATGAATTGAGGCAAGGAGCGGTGTGTACCGGTGTACGTATGGGGGCTGTGCATGCGCGCGCGCGTGGTGCGTGCGTGCGAGTTAACCTTGTGAAAGCTGAAATTGAACGACATGGTATCAAAAAGGAAAAGAATAGGAAACAACATATTTCAACTGTCCATGGGGTAATTATCCAAAACTAACAGACCGGAATCCCCAATCCAAAACCAGAAGCGTTCGTGTCCTATTAACTAAAATCAATAGAAACTAAAACCTGATTAATTACCTTAGTCCAAACAATCCATAAATATAATTAACTTAAAAAATCATTATATGGGAGTCTGGCTCGCTCCATCTAGTATTTCAACAATATGCTTCTGACTTTCACAATCTATTGAATCGGCGTCAAACGACAAATCTAAACCGTTCAAACTGACCTCCTTAATGAGAGCTTCGTTTTCATATATATTTTTTTTTAAATTCGAATTTATTTACTATCAAGTCAAGCGGTCAAGATTTTAATAAAATAGTGCATTAAAATGTGCACAATATCCTTCATATTTTGACTGCTTTACTTGATAGTATATAAATTTGAATTTTTTTTATATGAAAATGAAGCTCTCATGAGGTCGATTTGAACGGTTTGAATTTATCGTTTGAAGTCGATTTTGATAAATTTTGAAGGCCAGAAGCATATTGTTGAAATACTAGAAGAAGCACGTTAGCTGAATTCCTCATATGAAATTGAATATTTGAACAACAACTAATTTTATGTGGAAGCCTTGACAGATTTGCATAGAGTTGATCAAATTCCATTTTCTCACAACAAAGAACTAAATTTTCAAATAGTCTTCTACATTAAAAAAGATAAAGGTTTTACAAATAATCTAACAAACAATAGAGTTATTGGCTAATGAAGACCCAAGTTTCAGCTAGAAAAACAAATACAACACCCGTGCAGACATTAAACCATGCTAATTTCTGTCAGACAACACGCCTTAAGATAGAATCGGGGCGGTTTAATGTTAGGTCACAACCGTTCGATTCGTATCACAATTTGCATGAAAATTTTATCAAGTATGCACGAATCTTGATGCTGATCGGACAGCTCGGACGGAACATGGGACCGGCCCCACTCCCTTGAAATAACGATCCAAAAGAAACGCGCTTCGGTGGAGAATTGAGTAATGGGCTCTAAATGGCCATTGGTAATTGGGATTAAATTTGAAGAACTAAAGTTGTAAGTTCGGGCCGTTAAAAGTCGGATTCAGCCCGGCCCGTTCATCTTTGATTATTTTCAGGAGAAGGAAACGAAAGAAAGAGAAAATTCTGTCTAATGAGATGCCAGTCGTCCGATTATGATCTGTAGTGCGATCGCGATCGTACGGTCGAGATTGCACCTTCTGAATCTCTTGCCTCACTAACAAGTAAGACCATCACAGCCGAGTCCGAGAAAGGAGACGATTTCTTTCTCGAAAATCTTCGAAATTCCCTTTCCGATAGAGAGAGAGCAAGGTCGAAGAGGTGTGGTTGAGCTTTGAAATGGCGGGTCGAGTGGGAATGAGACAAGTGGCGAGGAGGTTCTTCTCGTCCGGAGGCAAGGTGCTCAGCGAAGAGGAGAAGGCTGCGGAGAATGTCTTCATCAAGGTCTCGTTCGATTTTCTCTTATTTTCATTTGATTGCTGATTTCAATTGATTGAGCATACATCGAGTAGATCTTCGTAGCTTTACGATTAGATATGCACTGTGTAGTTATTGATCTTTGGATGTTTGCAAGGGTTTTGGTTATGTAGGTCGTTGATTTAAGGGGTGAGAAACTATTTTATTATATTGATCTCAGGGTCCAAAGTTTAACTCCATATCCTGTGTGTATTGCTAGACCTTTTGTATTTGCTAGATCTCTCCCCTTTGTGCATGTGAATATATAGTCACAAGATAAAGTAAATGCTACTTACTGTCAGAACATATCCCTTAAGTTGCTGTTTAATTAGTACATGTTGAGTGTGTTAGTGGTAAAATATTTGACCAGTAGATCAGAAAACTCTGGTACTATTCACAAAATTGTTATATTGTTTTAGTTAATAAGAAAAGCACTGTCTATCTGAAACGGAAATTGTTCTGTGAGTGTGATACAAAGTTCTCTCCTCTACATTTCTTTCTTTTATATTAAATAACTGCTTTTGCAGCTAGATTGTCTATTATAAACTGCAATTTAAGATTTAAGTACTAAATTGCATCAATTACTACCCATTACTATTCTTAGATATCATCATGTAAAAATTAAAAAAATGCCTTAAAGCTATGTATGAAGGGCTAATACATTTGAATTTGATGATATTTTTTATAGTTATCTTTGATTTTGAATACCTAAATACTTGCAAAGTGCTTCTTTTATATTTTAGAATGCATAAATTAGTTTACTGTCTAAACTTTATGTAATAAGAGTTTAGTAGTCTGAAATCTGTACTTCTGCCGTGGCATAAAGAATGAAAATATGGAGTGCTTGTTAGTTTAGCAATGTGGAACTAATTTTGATTTCCAATTAAATTTCAGTTAGATATAACCTTCTTTGGTTCCTTCTGGTTAATTGTAGAAAATGGAGCAAGAGAAACTGGAGAAGGCTGCTCGCCAGGTGACCCTTATATTATTATCTTTTTCTTTCTTTTCCAATTGTAGTTTATCTGTCTTTATTTGGAACTCTACATAATGTTGAAATCGAAATTTGTTGTTTGTCAAGTGTACCTTTATTTGACTTATCAATAATGTACATAAATTTTAGGATGCTAACTAGAGGATGCTGTTGGGTGTTTTAGACCCAACTGTATCCAAATTAAATGAGTATATATACTGGTTTTGAATTTATTATGCCAATATTTAAAATTCAACTTTACCGTTTCAAACTGTCAAAACCGATCAACTTCACGAATGATGCGTGTACATGCAAAATTTTGAAAATTTTGAATTCATTTAGTACAAAGTCAAGCGGTAAAAAAAATGAAGATTTATTAGTTATTTTAATGCATTCATTTTTCATCATTTGTTGACCACTTGATTTTGTACTAAATGAATTTTAATATTTTGTATGTACGCGCATCACTCGTGAAGTAGATCGGTTTCAACGATTTGGATTTGTAATTAGAAGCCAATCCAATAGATCTTAGAGTTAAAGCTCTCTTGGTGAGCCTAGCACATGCTCTTTTTAATTTTCCCTAGAGGAATTTATGCAAATATGTAACTGGCTGATTTGTGAGCCTTTCTTGGGACAACTGATGCAGTCCTTAAATAAGTGACATAGTATCGTTTAACACATAGTTTGGGACTAAAGGTTTTGTTGTTGTTGTTGTAGTATCATTTAACCACATAGGCTTGCTCCTTGGGTTTTTTCCTTGGCACCAAAAACCTGACACGAGTACTGTACCGAAGTTAACTGTAATCATTATTCCTTACTAATATGGTGTTCTAACAGGGACCAAAGGCAGCAGAACAACCCCCAGCAACTCCAACTGCTGCAAGTGGTGATGCAAAGGCGGGACCCTCGGTGCATGAGTCATCAACTGAAGGGTATTCAACTGACAAGAACCGTAACTATGGCGTGCTAGCTGGAACAGTAGCTTTTGCCGGTGCCATTGGTTGGTATCTACTCTCCAAGCCCAAGAAATCTGAAGACAAAGTGTCTGATTAAGTACAAACTGTTGGATCCATGCAGTTGAGTTGCTTCTTTTTTTGAAGTGCCTTCTGATGGCTTTTTTACTGAGGATATCGGTTTTGTAATTTTGTTACTTCACTTGGTCACCTTTTCTGTATGCCATAAAATTGCAATGCTGAAGTTGGACACATGTACTCTTCTTTGCTGTTTTCTGTAATAAGAGTAGCTTTGCTGATGTTGTTATTTGTATTTTCTTATACGACTAGCAGAACATTTTTTTTCTCTTTTTCTTTTCTTTCTTTTCTTTGTTTATCTGATGGGAGAGGGCTGGTTGAAATGAGCTTTTCTTCATTTTCGGTTTTGAATAATGCGGAAAAGTGAAAGTTGCCTAACTGGTTTATGAGTTGATCCATATTATTTTTTCTCAGCCTAAATTTATGATTATTACAAGAATTTCTAACTGTCAAACCGTATTTTAGTTGGAATTACCTCTCAAGGTTTCATCAAAATAGGCTAGAGTGTTAGTGGTACTACTAATTTTCAGTGACACTACAGAAGGCACTGTCAATGTTGGCATTAGTGCCAGCATGATTCTATTTGATTTGGATTAGTATTCTGGCATCAAGTAAACTTTTGCTGAAACAGTTTAGATCCAAAGAGTTCAATTTATTAAAGAATGCAAACGCAGCTTCAGGATGCCAATCTTCTCTGTGAAACGTGAACAGATCCAAGTGCAAAGTACCATTGCACATGATAAAAGAGCAACAAAACCCAGATCAGGCATATGAAAAGTACTAGTTAGTCTAGTTTCCACAGCAAGCCAAAACAACTCTTTCAAGACATCCAATTTACATATCACAAGATAACAAGAGAGTGACAACACTATAAAGCCAAATGATGACAGAGTTATATGCCCTAATTCAAGACATGCAAGATGTGGTTCCCATTACAGCCTCCCACGTAATAAATTTATTTTGTCCTGATCCAAAAGTAAAGACTGAAAAAAGGAAAAAGAAGCTGCCACATCACTCTTTCTTCGAGCCATCAGGAGTCTGTAATAGGATCGACAGGAAAAGATAGATTAGAGAAATGAATATAACTCTTTGGTAAATTTTGCTCAATTTTAAGCATATTGATACACATCATGCAACCATAGCACGTTTTTAAGGTCTAGCCAGGATAGTATGGCTGGGATTAAACAGCTAGTAAACAATTATTAAAGAGAAATAAAATATCTTTTTGGGCCTAGGGAAGTTCAGAGCTGAATGAACCTCAGCTACAACCAGCCGCTTTTCTAGTGAAGAAAACTGAAATGGAAGTTACCATGCAAGTAATAACACCTACTGAAGAGAGTAGTAACAAACTGTATCATTCATTGTACCAGTAAGCACAGGTACAATGACAAATATGTACCATCTTCAACCATTTGTACCAACCCACATATACTGGTACCAAGTGCATACCACAATTCTTATTCTATCTAATAAAGATCAAGAAAATGAATAGAAAAATGCAGAATCCCTGCAAATGATAGAAACATAAATGGAGCTAACCTTGTCAGACTTCTCTTTCTCAGCTTCAGCCTTCTTTTTCTGTTTCTCCAACCTCTCTTTCTCCCATTTCTACATTGACCAGAAAACAAAAAAATTATGAACAATATTAGTACTAATCAATTGTGAGATTATTAAAATATAGCAAATAAATATGCCCGATTGTTAGTTTCAGGGTTCTAAATAGCTAGCTATAGCGAAGCTATAGCGCAGCTATAGCGGTTTTTGACCTAAAAAGCTAAGCTACGGGGTAAAACTTCGCTAATTGAGCTACGGCCGCTATAGCGGTAATAGCGGTCCGCTATAGCGCATAGCGCGTAGCGGAATAGCGGTCCGCTATGCTACATGGGCTTATTATTACTTATTTATTTTGCAATTTAAATGGGCTTTAAGGTCCAAAACGAAATTAAATTAGATGGATCTATAATATCAATAAACTTGAACAATGTGCGATGGCCTATATCAATTAAATTATTTGTATCATGGGTTGTGCGTTGGGCTCTCCAGAAACTAAAACAAAACCTAGTTGTTTTTGTTACTTATGAGACTTTAGATATGTTTATTATTAGTAGAAATATAAAATAAAATTTTTGAAAATAGAAAAACGCTATGTAGGATAGCTTTCGCTATTGCTACGCTATTCGCGATAGCTTTTTTTTGTCTCCCCGCTATGCCGCTATAATCGCTATTTAGAACCTTGGTTAGTTTTGATCAATGTGTTGTTCTCAAAACAAAATTTCAATGTCATTTTACATGTTTTTAATTCACATATCTAAAGCATCTTCCAATTTTAATAGCCGGGTGGGTTCGGGAGAGGGCGGGGGATAAGATGCTACATATGCAATAGTCAGTATAAAGTGGATTAAACAATAATACCGAGCTGAATTGCATCAAACAATAATACTTAAAAATTGTGTTTAGTATGACTTCCAAGAGGTCATGGGTGAAATCCCACAGAGCAAAAAATAAATGTGTGGGATATGTAAGCCTTCTCCATTTATCAAATCTAATAAAAAATAAAATCAACATTACTCAACAGTGACAGGTACCCTAATTATTGAAATTTTTTACAGTTTATTTAAAGCAAAGGGATAATACGAAAAATATTTAAAATTAGTAACAGGTTTGTCCCTATTGGTTTAACTTAAATACAGGAAACATGATAGCAAATACTGAACTAGTCAAGTAAATGTCAATGGATTCAATCTGAGATTGACCTTGAATCAAGTTTCTGGGGCTATTTGTCACTATGCCTCCAGAACTATCTTATACTAAGCTTAAACTTGATCAGAAAGATTTATTAGGAGCTGTAAACTCACGTCCTTTACATAAATTCACTATCCAAGTTCCAATAAACTGGGGGAAAAATGCATGTTAACCCTAAAAAACATTCTGGGGTCCATAGTCAGATTTGCATCCGATCAAAGAAAGGAAAATAACATTCAATAAATAAAACCCTAAATTTTGGAGCACAGAGTCCGAAGGCGCTAGTAGCGCCTAAACTCTTCAAAGCTCCAAAATACTCACAAAATCATATTCAACTAATCCTCGCATAAGGATCAATGTGATTTAATAAAAAATAAATAAACCTGCATGAAAACATTCTCTCTGGCCCTTTCTTCCTCGCTCAGAACCTTCCCCTTGCCATCGCTGAATAGCCGCACGGAAGCACGTGCGCCACATGTGACCTCTGCCTGAGATCCGCCGAGGCGCCTCATCACTCCGATCAACGATCTCGTCGCCATTCTCTCTTCTTTTGATTTTGTTTTGTTCTATCACTTCTTTCTTGAGCTTCTTTGAAGGAGCATGATCGGATTATTATATAAGAAGACGAATTGACTGCTCACCCGACCGGATAGGTCCGGTTTAATCGACCCGGGTATAATTAAACAGATATATGGGACCCACATGACATTTTCGGGCCTGATTTATGCAGGACTCGAGATTTGGGCCTTTGGTTGCTATCGGGTCGGTATTCGATAATAGATCCGAAATAAAGATACGGACTCTCACGAAATCCATTCCTCTGAGTTAACAGAATATTTCTGTTTGGATCAAGGCCGTTCGACCGGAATCAGGCCAATCCGGCCCGAGTTGGAACGCACGGGTCCGCTTTAATGGTCGTGCGGATTCTGATTGGACGGTCCAGATCCAAACAGAAATATTGATATGAATTCCTCTTATGAATTCGGAGTGAGTACCGTACCGCAGGTGATGAAAACTAAAATCAAGGTCCGTTTAAAAATTCGTGCCAGATTAAAACAGACGACTCAGATCTCATTGTACACTGTCAGGTATTGCATTGGATCTGAATACTCTATTCTGATCAATCAGGAGTCAGGACCAATCTCTTTGTCCTTCTTTTCTCCTCTCGATCAATCCAAGTGAAATTAGGGTTTCCTCTTTTCGTGTTCAATTCGTCTTCCTACCTTGCCGACTGTGTGAAATATGTATCACCCCACGAGAGGAGGCGTTCGAGGCGGCCGAGATCGTAAGAGCGCTCTCTCAATGCTAGTTCTTTTTCTTCATTTTTTTTCTTTTATTTTGGAAAAATTGGTGTTGAACTGGGTTCTTTTTGAGCAAAATTGGGGCTTAATTGAATGTCTGAAATGAACTGAAAACCTCTACCGTCTGTACTGGTAAGAAATATGAATGGTACAGCAACGCTTTGTGTGAAGTGTTACCATATATTTATGCCATATTTAGCTTAATCGGTTCAGCTTATTGTTTTTCAAAGAA
Organism: Carex myosuroides; assembly: GCA_028015225.1. NCBI lineage: Eukaryota > Viridiplantae > Streptophyta > Magnoliopsida > Poales > Cyperaceae > Carex > Carex myosuroides. The sequence continues at coordinate 12,401,017 of CM051465.1, forward strand.
AATTGATTCAACCAATTCTTATGTGTAAATTTTAATGACAAAAACAGAGTTCAAGTGGGATGATGTGAAGGCAGACAAGCACAGAGAGAACTATCTCGGCCACAGCGTCAAAGCCCCTGTTGGTAGATGGCAGAAAGGTAATTAAACTTCAACTGATAAATATCTTATGAAACTTATTAGCATAAATGTTTATACGGAAGAAAGGCAAATTGACCTAGATAATTGTGTATACCAGAACTTAAGGTTAAAGGAGGACAGATAGGCTATAAAGTTAAGTTCTCATGATATGCATTTGGTGATTATTGAACTTGCAACAAATTATTGTTTGTATTTAACAAGTAATTGCTTGAGATAACTTTTGCACACGGTACCCTGATTGAAATTTTAAACTTTTTGTTTGAAAATGATTATTTTTTCTTGTTTGGTGTTTATTTGTGTGCTTGTTGGAGATGCCACTATGTTTGTTTTACTGGATAAAATTTCTTTTATATTTGTGAAGGGAGGAAAGTGCATTAAGTGGGGATGTGGGAAAAGGTACGGAATTAAAATTGAGTGTTATGCTGGAATTGGCGATTTTGAAAGCAAAAAATTACTGTCTAGTTGTTGTTGATGTGCTATATTTGAGGCTTAAATTCTTGAATGTTAGTATAATAAAGTCAATGTTCCTTAAGTTCTCATCCAAATTACAAAATAGTGGATGCCCACATACTTCTGACATTATTTTCATTTATTTTTATTTATTTAGGGAAGGACCTGTTCTGGTACACTAAAGACAAAAATGGGGACAACTCAGCAGACGCACTGAAGGAAGAGGTAAGAAGGGTTAAAGAGGAAGAGGAGCAGGCCATGCGAGAGGCTCTGGGTTTGGCTCCTAAACGGGCCAAGCGGGCCCAAGGCAACCGCCTCGACAAGCATGAATATGCCGAGCTTGTTAAAAGAACCTCCACTGCCGAGGATCTTGGTGCGGGGCATGCTGAGGCTGCTCAAGTCCAAGGCCTGGGATTGTACAAGTATGTAATTTTTCTCCTCATTTTTGTCCACTTGTGCACTTAACATTACAGTAAATGAAATAGTGTGAGGCTATGGTACTATGCATAGCGCGGATTGGTCTGTACTATGGATTAATATCTCCGTTTTTACTGTTCAAACAGTTGATCCAAACCGTTCAACATGATCACCATATGTAAAATATACTTGTAAATCAAATTTTACATTTCTTAGAATTTTTTACTATTTTTTTAGATAGGTAGAAAATCACTTGACCTAAAGATTCTAGACCAGTTTAAAATAGTGATTTTCTACATATCTAAAAAATTAGTCAAAAAAACTCGAAAAAATATATAATTTAGTCTTCAGTTATATTTTCATATGGAGATCATGTTGAATGTGGTTTGGATCGACTATTTGGACTTCAAAACAGAGATATTGATCCATAGTACGGACCAATCCGCGTTATGCATGGTACCATAGCCTCACTCAATGAAATATCACGGATTACTTTCTTCAGAAGATGTTAAGTTTTACTCCCCGTTTTTTTTTTCTTTTTTTTCTTTTTTTTTACTTTTTGAGATGATTTCAAGCTGTTTCTTTTTATGGGCTTAATTGATCGTTATAATATCAACATGGTGCTTACTGTGATGTTTGTAATCTACAGGGCACCGCGAAATGAGGAGTCGAGCTCCATGCAAGAGCAGCTCCAGGAACCGAGATCTGAATCCCCACAGCCAAGAGAAAGGGAAGAATTTTCTGACGAAGAGCAGAGGAAGAAGAGGCGACGGAATGAAAAAGAAGAAAAGCGCCATGAGAAATCATCTAAAGAGAGAAGGAGAGACAAGGACAAGCATGAGAAGAAGCGGGACCGTGATACTGACGACAGGCACAAGCACCGTCGACCTGACAAAGAGAAGCAGAGGCGCCGCCACGATTCCGATTCTGATTGATTTCAATCAGAATTTTTTGAGCATGTTGTGTTATAAAAATTTTCACATATGCACTGATAAACATGCTCAAATCTAAGATAAAATAGAGACTTTCCAATTTGGTATCTTGGGACCCAGAATCTAGTTTGTTCGCAATATCGGATCAGAAGTCTTGAGTCATAGATTCTATGGAAAGCGTGGTTCTTAGTTACCTAAATCATTGAATTTAGAATTGCTGTTGTCAGTGGGGATTAAGCATGAAAATTGTTGTGAACAACAGAACAAGCATACTTTATAGTTCTAGCCAAGAACAAATTGTGAAAATTATATTTTGTAGTATTGTTTGTCTCGTATTGGTTACCATGTATTGTGGAATTAGCTTAGGGAACTATGCCGCAATTATCTTCTTTACCAGTTGATTGTAGAGTATTTATTAAGAAGTTCAATGTAACTAATGCTTGTGGATACGGTTAAGTTTTTTATTGATGTGAAAAAGAAATGTCTTTCTTGTTACATTGCTCTCGAGTTCAAATTCAAATCAAGTAGCTGGTGAAGAAAAAAATGGAGTGAATAAGGTCACCACTCCGATAAAATTATCCAAATTCCATTCACCCTGAATTTAAAGGCTTGTAACCAGTTTAAAATTGTCCCAATTAATTATCGTTTCAAAAAGTGGGATGCACATTCTATGAACTCGAGCGTGATGTAGGAATTATATAAAGAGAATAAATATACAAAGAGGTCCCAGTTACAAAAAAAAATTCTCTGTTTTATTTCGGTCACGGATGCGGGTCTAAAACGGCCACGTCAGCATAGAAGATCAGATGCATAAGCTGTAAGCTGTGAGTTGAAGATAAATTATGTTTAGTGAAACAAATCTAATTGAAGAAAAATAATGCTCCAGGTATATTGGAATTTTCTTGACAAAAAAGTTGTACCATGTTAGAGGTGTAGATTTCATAGGGTTTTGAATCAGTTATATTTATCAGTTAAAGAACAAGTTCTGAACTCGATTCATTTGCAATCCTAAATCATGTTTATCCTCTAATCAATATCATCTATTGAATAAACTTTATTTTTTTAATATCTCTATATGTAAATGAAAACCTATTTAAAGGTTTCTTAACATCATATTTGAATAACTTCTATTGAATAGTTAGATTTTAAAACGTGGACAATTATGTGGATAGACGCATAGAGCTATAAGAAATATTTTTTGTGTTTCTCGAAGTTGGCCAATTGTGGGAAAAACATTTGGAAAAACAATTTTTTTTCGAATAGGATTCATGAACTTATTTCCTCCTCTCCCCCTTTTTTTGAACTCTTCGCGCACTATTGAATATTTTTCATGTCGATGCACGTCTATCATTATACAGATACACACTTGTTGTAATATCAACGCATGCTTATAAGAGCATCTACATCTCTTGTGTTATTAGAGCTTATAATCCAGTTTCAGGAATATGTGAGAGTTTCTTATTTAGAAACTATGCAGTAAAAGTTTTTATTAAGAAACTGTTTATAAATTTCATGTTGATCAAATGATAGGCTCAAATTATATCTGTTTTTTAATTTGTTGCTGACGTGGCTTAATAGAAACTCTAAAATTAATTTCAGAGATGTGAGAGTAAAAAATTTAGAGACCTTAATTTGAAAAAGATGTTAACAGTTATTTAGAAACTCATTTGAGTTGCTGGGATTTAAATTGTTAAAGACGTAAATGTTAACAGGTGTTACACGATTACCAATGCAAAATGTATTTTGAAAACTGTCAACAGTTGTCTTGATCTTTCAAACTCATTTTATTGAACTAATTAAAATGCACACTTGAGTATTACATCATTACACACTTGATTATTGTGCCAATGTACTTATGTACACTTATTTAGTTTTTTCCCTTTTAGCTTTCAAAAAACAGTTAGTCAAAAATTGTTTAGAAGATGATATGTTGGAGACAACATATAATATTAATTTTTTTCTAATCATTATAAAATTCTTGATCTCAACAAATAGTTACAAGTGATTGCAATACAGCAACTTTTTTTTTTTAAGTTGTAAATTGTTTGATTAAGTCGAAATGTTGTAAAACGATGTAGCTTGCATTCGAATGAAATAAGTTGCAAAAATCAAAATGTAACAATTCACACGATTAACAACATAAAAGATAACAAAAACATTGATGCAGTATAGATGCGTCATCTAATTGATGCTCCCTGTCAAACTTAATTCAATTAAAAAACTTAAAATTGAAAATGCCAACACCCTTCAAGATTTTCTCTCAACTTCATAACTTATAAATTAAAAAAATATTATTTGAAAATAAGTTGTTAAAAAATAATTATTTTGAAGTGGAGCGATTTCAACATTTTTGAAGATTTGAACAAGTAATATTGTAATTAATATAATTTATAGTGTTAACTTATGTCCCAAAAACTTCACGGATAAAAGGGCTTGTCATTTTATTAGTTTTCACCAATATTTCATATCAATATCTTGTAAAGTTTTACGAATATATTTGATATATGTATATATTCCATCATTGGACAATATTTTGAATATAAAAATTCATATGATTTTACATCCACAAGAGTGCTAAGTTCGCTGGTTTAAAACGATTGAGGAACCCTCTGCTTAATTGTGTTTATCATGTTAATTAGATGTATCACACTCATGAATCATTTATGTGGGAACATGTTTTATCTATGTGATAAAAAATAGATAAAATGTATATCACTCACACATTTCTTTTTTTGCTATTACCTTTTAACAATACAGATTATTAGCATAAACTTTATGTTTTGTTGCAAAAATCCCACATGTATCAAATTAGTAGTCGTTGGATTAACACTCGAATCGGGTTTAAGTCGGGTCGGATTGAATTTAATTTTTATTACTATAAAACTCCAAATTGATTTGAACTGCATGCAAAGAGAAGCAGAGGCGTCACCACGATTCCGATTCGGATTGATTTCAATCATAATTTATCTGCTGAGTGTGTTATGAATTCTTTTATATATGACTGATAAACATGCTCAAATAAATCTAAGATTAAGTTCGATTGTTATATCCGATCAGCAGTCTCAAGTCGTAGATTATACAAAAAGAATGGTTCTTAGTTACCTAAATCAAAATTGAATTTACCTAAAAGCACATACTATGAACTCGAGTCACAATATAGGAATTATAAAAAGACAATAAATGTACAAAGAGGTCCCGGTTAAAGAAAAAAAATCTCTGTTTTATTTCGGCCACGGATGCTGGAAGCAAGTCTAAAACCGCCACGTCAGCATAGAAGATCAGATGCATGAGGTTAGCTGCCAATTAAAAAAATTATGTTTATTGGGCCAAATAGAATTGAAGAAAAGTAATGTTCTAGGAATATTGGAGGTTTCTTGAAAGAAAAAAGAGTGGTACCATGTTGATTTCGTGGGTTCGCATCCTCTGCATCAATGCACAGCTCCAGACAGAATTTGATAAGACGGATATGAATAATATTGTTTTTCGTTAGTTTATCGAGCTGAAATTTTTATATAAAAAATAAACCAAAAGACCACTGTTTCTGTAAAATTCGATATTTATTCGGACCGCGACAATAAATAGTGCCTCTTAAGACTGAAGCCGCCATTTGTCATTGCGGCCCTGCAAAAACTCAAAAATACCCAAAAGTCTCAATTGTTACGTTGATTTTTAATATATGTTTTTTAATAATTTTCAAAAATAGAAAGAACAATTAATAATTTGAATATGTTAGAAAGAACATCAAATAAAATAGATGAAACATCTTATAATTTAGATGTACTAGAAAGACCCCGAAAAAAATTTCAGACAGGATTTTTTCCCAGCTGTAAAAAAAATTAAACTATTTCTTGATGTGTTACCGGAAAAAAATTAAAAATATTTTGGATCTGAATTATTGATCTCAGTTCAAAAGTCACTTCTAGTAAATAAAAAAATTATCATGGTCCTTCTAGTACATTCAAATGGTAAGATACTCCATCTATTTTTCGGAAAAAAAAATTATTTGACTTTTGTAATGATGGCAAGGAATTTTTTTTCAAAATAGGTAGAGTACTTTAGAATTTGAATGTACTAGAAGGACCACAATAATTTATTTATTTACTAGAAGTGGCTTTTGAACCGGAATCAATAATTCAAATACAAAATATTTTTTTTCCAGTAACACACCAAGAAATAGTTTAATTTTTTACCGCCGGGAAAAATTATGCCTGAAAAATGTTTCGGAGTCCTTCTAGTACATCTAAATTATAAGATATTTCACCTATTTTATTTGATATTCTTTCTAACATATTCAAATTATTAATTGTTCTTTCTATTTTTTAAAATTATTAAAAATATATATTAAAAATCAACGTAACAATTGAAACTTTTGGGTTTTTTTTGAGTTTTTGCGGGGCCGCCATTTGTCGTTGCAACCCTGGTAAATATGGAAATCTCCAGAATTTGTGGTTTTTTTTGGGAGGGTATTAATAAAATTTTTGGTTTATCGAGTATGAATATGGGTAAGAAAAAAAATTTGTTAGCTTATTGGATAAGGATACGAATAAGAGCTATTTCATACTCGTTATCATATAAGGTAATTAATAAATCCAAAATTATATATGATATTTTTTATTTATACATATACTTGTTACACCAAAAAGGTATAGTACAAAGTTTCAGTACAGCAAGCTGTACTTTTTAACCTTAAAATACACTTCTGGTTCAGACTGCAAGTATACAATCCTACCGCGTAGTATATCGTCGGGTATCGATCACAGGGACGGTTCAAGTGTTATCCGGACTTTACCTAGGTTAATTAAAAACTAGAAGTTGGAAGGGTTGATTTTGGTTGTTTATGTTTCCTACAGATTCAAGGTAATAATAAAGTGCAAGAAAGAAGATTAAACTGGTTTTAATCAATAATAAAAAGCGTTCCGAGGGTTAAGACTTCATCTCAGTTTTGCCCTCTGACTGTCCTGTCCGGGCCGTGTCATTTCCTACACGGGCCGTATCAGTTTACACGGGCCGTGTCATTTCGCTACACGGTTCGTGTCAGTCTCGGGTTAATGCAGCAACTATTGTTTCTTTGTATCGTTCCTTTGTGTAGGGTTCTACTGACCGGACCTAATGTTTCTGGACCTCAACTGCCGTTTGTTGGTTCATCAACTTGGTACGGAAACTGCAATATATGCCCTCGTCGGGTCCTAGACCTCAACTTCCGTGTGTTGGTCCCTACTACCTAGTTGCTTGATTGGTATACTAAAGGTAACTCCTATCCGCCGATAGAGAGTAATTTTCGCCTCCCGGTTACTACTTGGTTTCACCTTCCGGATCACAAATCCTACCTCATGTACTTAGTTTGGTTGAGAGACGTTAAAGGGCTATAATGCCTTCTAGATGTGCGCATTCATCTAGTAGCAAACCAATATAAGTCAAACACTTCAATCTAAGCAATTAAAATACTACTCAATCAATCACACAAACTTCAATACAAAGATTCAATAACTAGCATGCAAGACAAAACATTCGATTACATCAAAACCCTAGAAACAAAGTAAATTACTCACTCATGGTTCTAAAACAGCAAATACAAATAAAGATAGAGTTGATCATGACAAAACCCAAAGTGCAAAGAAGATCAATCGAAAGTGCAAGAAATTCGCTTCTCCAATTCGCCTCCAAGCTTAGCCGCCAAAGATGAACCCTAGAACTTGCTCTCCTGTTCCAGAATTGCCCTCTGTTGGACAGAGAGGCCCCTCTTTAATGCCAATTCGCGACCTTCCTTCATTAGCCTTGTTTCCAGATTTCTGGATCTGTTTCCGGAAATGCTTGACACGGGCCGTGTCAAATCTGTCCGGTCCGTGTAACCTGTGTACTTAGCTCAAATTGTAGATCTTCTCGCAAGCTTTCCGAAAAGTGGTCATACACTCAAAACGGAGTTACGAGTCAAAAGTTATGACTGTTTTAAGTTCGGATGCTGAAATTTCAGCATCATATGGATGGTGTCCTGGTCGTGTCTGTGGTCGAGTCGAGGTTGACACGGGCCGTGTAGAATGTGACACGGGCCGTGTAGAGACTTCAGAATTCCAGATTTCTCCTCGATTTCGCCCGAATCCTGCAAAATAAGAATAAACTTGCAGCAGTACCACATTCTAAAGATATTTAATGAAATACAACTGATTTAATAGATTTAAACACAGGTTTGGTGCAGAAATTGGTCGGAATTATAGGTCAAATAACGAGACATCAATACTATATAATTATAGTAATTTATACTATATATTTATATTTATATTGATTTATAATACATTTCATATTAATTTTTATTTAGTAATTTATGATAAAATTAATTTAATCAATATTTTACACAGTTGTTAAATTAGTAATTTATGATAGAATTAATTTATACAATATTTTATTTATTTAATAATTTTATCTTATAAAACAATGATTTAAATATTTATTAATACAATACAAAAAATGAATACTTGGAGGACAAAATCTTTTCTCTTATTATAATATTAGTATATATATATGTGAATGAAAACCTCTTTAAAAGCTTCTTAACGGCATACTTGAATAACTTCTATTGAATAACTTGGATTGTTCGAGCAAAAAAATATATCAATAGATGAACATTATTATTATCTGATCAATACATAACAGCTAAGTTTCATACTATTTTCGTCATAAAAACATCTATATTTGTACGGGTTCAAATCTGTTGCTATCCATCCTCAAAGATAGCAACACCATACTATTTCTCCTTTTCTCTCTATCTCTCTCCTCAAGGAGAGAGGAGAGGGATAGCGGTGGATTTGAATTATATTTATAATGTTTTAAAATACGGATAATTATATGCGAATTTTTTATTCACTTTGGATGCCCGCTTTTTCTATTATGTTGTGTACATTTAACTATTAAGGGCTATTTAAAATGGAGTTGGGCTACGATTCTTTGGAAATTAAATAGGTTGTTTTACTTTCTATTCATATCTTCATTTTCAAAATTTAAATAGTCGATCTGAATCTTTCAACATGAATATTAAAATGTACTTTGAGACAAAATTTTATATTTTTGAACTTTTTTTACTATTTCTATAGAATTTTTTAAAATAAGTGTTTTTCATATTTTTTTTATTATTTTTTATTTAATGAAAATAGTGATTTTCAAAAATTCTAAAAAAATAACAAGTTTTGGTCACACTTCGTCATGATTAGGTACGTTTTTGTAATATTACGTTTCATAAAAATCTAGATATAATATAAATGATTAAACAAATACACGAGATGTCTTTTAATATAATTAACTAAGCAATATTTTATCTTAGCTATTTACTATTCAATTACATAATTTCGAGGGAAAAATAAAATAAAATACTAATTTATTCTTTCCTATTTTGATTTCAAGGATGAAATCTTTTTAAAGAGGAGAAGAATGTAACATTACGTAAAAATATAGATAGGATATTAATAATTGTATAAATGCACAAAATCAAACATAGGTTATTTGAAGAATAAAAATTATTTTGCATCATATTGATAGTAAGTTTTTCGGGAGGAATATAGATTAAGCGAAGAGCAAACATAGTATTTACTTACCAAGTTACACCTTGTTTGGATGGAGAGTAGAGGAAGGAAGGGGAGGTGAAGAATAAAAGGGAATTGAATGGAATAGAAAGGAAGATTAACATATTTAACTTCTTTGTGTTTGGATGATTAATGAGGGAAAATAAATTTAACTTTTCTTTCTGTCTTATTTCTTGTTTGGTTGATTAAAATTTAAAAGGTTAATGAGAAATTCAGTGGTTGTTGTAGGTTTGTGACAAAAAACTTGTATGAGAATTATATAGGTAAGATATAGGATTGGACATTTGTGTTTTTTGTTCTAAAAATATTTGCAACAAAATTTATTTACATCCGTTACACCCCAAATCGGGAGGGAAACCGATTCTATTGATTATAATGATACAAGGTTAAACCTTTCACCTCCTGTACCCTTCACCTCCGACATAATTTTGTCAACCAAACACGATTCAACGGAAAGTTTTTTTTTCTTTCCATTCCCTCCCTTCCTCTACTCTCCATCCAAACAAGGTGTTAGACAAGATAATTAAATAAGTCGTATAGTCATATTATATATAAATGTGTATTTATAATATTATATTTTTGGTACACTAGTTAGTTAACGTTTTACAGTATTAAGTTTATAACACTCGTATTTATATATTGTTAGATGCTAGAATTATAAACTAATATTTTGTTAAACTTTTTGTTGTATGCGTTAAGATATATGATAACATTTCTTCTTATTAATTATTGTTATCATGATACCATTACTCATAAGACTCAAATACATATTAATAATGAGAACATATAAATCCTGATATTATGACAACACAACTTAATTGAATAATAGAGTTTCATGGAGATCAAGTAACACACTAAATTTAACGAGCACTTACGCTTGAAAAGAATGTTAAATGAAGATAATAAAGACCAATTAAGTGTTTCAATTAAAACCTCATTCATATTTTAATTGAGTCAGGAATGAGCAAAACAACACGTATACCAATTAAACCATCGATTAATGTTTGTCAATTGTTTTATCTCAAACCTGAACCATCAATTAATGTTTGTAAGTTGTTTTATCTCAGACCTCACCGCTCTATTTAATTTAACATCAAAACCTCCCTCTCTGTTATTATAAAACCCTGCCCCATCTCTCAAAATATTGCCAGATCTCCCTTCCTTTACAACAAATCAAGAAGATGAAAATGAAAATGGCAGCTCTGCTCAAAGTTTTCACCAGTATCTCATAGTTAATATCTTTCACAGTATTTTCAATTATTAAATTATGTGTGTATATATTACATCATTGGACAATATTTTTTAATATAAAATTCATATGATTTTACATCCACAGAAGTGAGCTCCATGGTTTTATAACGATTGAGCAACCCTCAGCTTAATTGTGTTTGTCTTATTAGGTGTATCACACTTACTAATCATTAATGTGGACACATGTTTTTTGTATGTGATAAAAAATACATAAAATGTATCTCACTCACACATTTATTTTTGTTATTACATATTAACACTAGGAATTATTAGCATAAACTTAAATCTGTTGCAAAAATCCCTAATGTATCAGAGTAGTCGCTGGATCAAAACTCAATACCGGTTTTAAGAAACCTCTTACACAAATGAAATCACGAAAAACGGCACATAAGATCCCCATAAAGCATCCCAACTCTCTCTCGCATCGGCATCGCGAACAAACACAAATTTGCGGAAATGTGTCCACGTCATCGATCCACGCAATATCATTCTCGATCGACACCGTTCGTTTACTGATCTAAAGACCGTTCTCCAGAGCCCACGGATCGAGTCCCCATCTAAATTTCCTATAAATTAAATCCTCTATTTCTCTATTCCCACATCGCATCACCCCAAAGGATAATTTATTCCTCGTCTGAAATCTCTCTCCGTCTTCCAAGAATCCAAGATCGGCTACGATGTCTGGTCGAGGCAAAGGAGGCAAGGGGCTGGGAAAGGGAGGTGCCAAGCGCCACAGGAAGGTGCTTCGGGATAACATTCAAGGCATCACGAAGCCGGCGATCCGGCGTCTGGCAAGGCGTGGCGGCGTCAAGCGTATTAGTGGCTTGATCTACGAGGAGACACGTGGCGTGCTCAAGATCTTTCTTGAGAACGTGATCAGAGACGCTGTGACATACACAGAGCACGCCCGGAGGAAGACTGTCACTGCCATGGACGTGGTCTACGCGCTCAAGCGCCAGGGGAGGACCCTATACGGTTTTGGGGGTTAGATTGGGTTCGTCGGTTCTGGTGTTTGCTGTTTTGGATAGAGTACGTACTTTAATCGGGTTCAGGTCTTCAGTTCCGGGTTTTACCAATTGTGGTAGGTTAACGATAGGGATTTCTTTTTTTTTTTAGTGTTTAGGTTTTGTTCTGTTAAGGGTTTCTTGGTCGGTGCTTGTGAAATGTCAATGTAAAGAATGTTATTCGATTAGTGAAGAATTGAAATCTTTATCTCTGAATGACTCTTTGTTTTCTTGATTTTGTTGTGATGTTTCTCGTTGACTAATTTGGTCATAGATTTTGTCTACAATTATTTTCTAGTTGTTTGATCTGTTCACTGGTATTAGTTGTCTTTTGGCATTCAATTGAATGTGGTGACAAAACTCACTAAATGCTGGTGATGAATTTTAAGTTATGAAATTTAAGCAAAAGCCTGGATAATTATCAAATTATAAATTTTTGTTAATTAAATGCTAGATGTTGAAACATAATTTTTTATTGTCAGGTTTCTATCTGAAATTAGAGGTGTCCATTAAAAGTTACATATTTTCAAGAATTTAGATTCTTAAACCAAGTTAAAATAACAAATGCAAAATGTAAATTATACTCATGAGTCATGACCGATTTAATTGCATTATATTGGTGCCATATTTGGGGATTTTTTTTTTTGAAACCTTGATACCGGCTGTTAAGTATCATAAATGGATTCTTTAGGGAGGGCATTTCAGTCATATTGGTAGCTTTCTGCAATTAAGAATTTAAGATCCGAATTTAAGAATCACAAATATTGAACACGGGAATTTTCAACTTTTGTCAGTGGTTCAGTTCAATAAACAATGTTCTGTAAAACCAAAATTACTTAACTATAAATTTGGGGAAGTACCTATCATTTGATAATTTCTTTTATGCTTAAAATTTTAGTTTGTGAATTTGTTGGGGTATTTTATTTTCTCAAAATGCCAAACAGCCTCTTGGGTTTTTTTTTTTTTGGGAATACTGTTGTATTTTTTACATTTTAAAAAAAGAAGTAAAAGTAGTGTCTGTGTGTGTTCTTCAGCTCAAGTTTTTGTTATGGTCATTGTTTCAAGAGAAATTTGGATATATACCCATCACAACTTCTTTAATTAGATATTTATCCATCCAAAATTAAAATTTGATATTTCCCCATCTAAACATAACATATTTATTAATATACCCATTTTCATTTGTTCTCACTAAAAAATATTAATTAATATTAATTAAATATTTCAATGACGATACTATCCTTATCAACCCTTTCCTAAAACCTTCCCGCGCAGTAATTCGTGCAGACTTTTCTTCTTCCCCAATCTCGCCCTTTCTCTCCAAGAACGATAATTTCTTCTTCCCCAATCCCGTCCTCTCTCCAAGAATCTTGAAAAGCCTGTCGGAGGCTGCTTCTAGTGCGCTGTTATCACTCCCCGCTATTTGATTTGTGTGCTATTGTGTAGCTTCATCTTTATAAATCCAATTTGATTGAGCATCTCATGAATTTGTGCAAATTAGATGCTTTAACAAACTGAATCCAATTTGATTATATATTCTCATCTTATGCATATAATGTGTATATACCTACTGACTGTATGCCTATATGCATATAATGTGTATTATATTTTATTGGAATGTCTATGCACATGTCAAACTTCATTTTTTTTATTTCTCTAATTTGTTTACTTAGTATTTAAACTGGTACAATGAAACTGGTACCAACACTGAAACCACCACAATGAAACTGGTACCAACACTAGTACAAGGAGGTATACGGTATCGGCAATCAGTTAAGAAGGTCAAAAATATGAACAACAATGAGTACTGTAGGGTCAATGGAGTCAATGGAGTCAAATGTTTTCTGTTATTGGGTTTCAAGTTATTGGAGTCAAAACCCAATAACAAAACTATGCAAATGTTTTATTTTTACTGTTATTGGGTTTCAAGTTATTTGTTACTCAAATGTTTTATTTTTCATTTTATTTTCTCATGGGATGTAGACCCTACAGTACCAACCTAGCGATCCATCCATTATCCATAAAAAGTTTTATGTTATTGGGTTCTGACAATTTGTTATTTTTTTATTATTTTTCATTTAATTATTTAGTTTTGTTACTCAAATGTTTTGAGTACTGTACTGGAGTCAATGGAGGAGAGGGAAGACGGGGGAGAGGAAAGGCGGGCTGGGGAAGAGGGAGGGTGGGAGGAGAGGAAAGGTGCGATGGGGAGTGAAGAAAAGATTGATTCTAGAGGAAGAGCGGGATTGGGGAAGAAGAAAGATAACGATCGTGCAGGAAAGTCTTAGAAACGAACTGTGAAGGTGAAGGGTAGTATGGTCATTGAAATATTTAATTAATATTTTTTAGTGAGAAAAAATGAAAATGAGTATATTAATAAATATGTTATGTTTAGATGGGGAAATATCTAATTTTTAATTTTGGATGGGTAAATATCTAATTAAAGAAGTTGTGATGGGTATATATCCAAATTTCTCTTGTTTCAAAATCTATCCATTAATTTTCAAATGACAAATTAAAACCGTTGAAATATATCAATTTCATTAATTGTGTTTATATGTAAAATTTGTTAACTTCAATAGTATTTAGTATATCATTAACCAGTCATGATAAAAAATAAATAAATTAACATAACTTATAAACTTTCTTTTATTTGAGTACTTTTCTTTACACTTAATTAATATGAAAATTTATAAATTTTGTATATAAATGCATTATTTGTAAAATAATTAAATTGAACATTTGAGTCAATCCAATATATTTTAAATTTTTAACTCATTAAAAAAACTGACTAATTTAAAGGCATGCTAGTTTCATCCTCTTAAAAGAAAAGGGCACCATAGATATTTTCAGTTTATTAAATCAATTTATATCGAAGATAATTCAAAGACCACAAATTCATATACTTTCATATAATTCAGATTCATATAATTCATATAATTTAGATAATTCAGATTTTGAATTAAGATCCGAACTGTCTGATCTTTTTTGACATGACATATACTTTCTATCTCGGATCGGATTGATCCCGAATTATGATCGGATGTCAGATGTAAACTCAAAAGTTATTTCAAAGAATCCGGACTTTATAGCCCACTGGTTTAGCTTCACCTTTCCAATCTAACAACAATTCAACATGTCAAATGCCTCAACGGCACAAAATGAAATTACATTTATAAATTCGGTTCTTCTTATTTCTTATTTGGGTCCGCCTAGCTCTCCCCCGTGAACAATCCCCCGTTTCATCCCCCGTCAGTTGCATTAATTAAAGTGTCAGAGCATTAATTAAGTGGGGGACCGCACAACTGTCAGAGCATTAATTAAGTGGGGGACCGCATAACCGTCAGCGCATTAATTAAGTGGGGGACTTCTAACTACCTTCAGCTCATTTTAGAAATTTACAAAAAAAGTATTCATCTGTAACACAACTAGCATTCATCCATCTATATAAATGTATTCATCTTTGCAATAGAAGCATATTTGGACACATCAATCACTCATCTTTTACACGTTTTTAGAGATGGGTTTTTTTTTCTCCGTTCAATCTAACCAATATTTCTGACGATCTGTGAGGAATTTTGCAAATCTAAAACCACGAATGTCTTCTACACAATTTTCTCTTTCAAATGAGATCCATGATGACATACTTTCGAGTTGCCTTTGCACAAGTATTCACACCTCGTCATGCAAGTATTCATCCCGCATTAAGCAAGTATTCATCCTCATCGTGTAAGTGTAAATAGTTAATGTACCAAGAGTATTACACGTTTTTAGAGATGGGTTTTTTTTTCTCCGTTCAATCTAACCAATATTTCTGACGATCTGTGAGGAATTTTGCAAATCTAAAACCACGAATGTCTTCTACACAATTTTCTCTTTCAAATGAGATCCATGATGACATACTTTCGAGTTGTCCATTGAACAAGTATTCACACCTCGTCATACAAGTATTCATCCCGCATTAAGCAAGTATTCATCCTCATCGTGTAAGTGTAAATAGTTAATGTACCAAGAGTATTAAAAACATATGTGCATACCAAACAAATAAAAAGTATTAATCCATAAGATATCAAGAATTCATACATATAAGTTAAAGTATTTATGTCTAAGATATTAAGTATTCATCCATAAACGTTGAAGTATTCATCTCTAAAACATTAAGTATTCATCCATATGTACTTAGTACGCACTGTTCTAATTCACCATTAATGAAGCTTTGTTCTTTGCAAATAACTCGGATCTGACCCGGCGGAGGCGGATCTGACCCGGCGGTCGACAGTGATGGATCTACTCCGGCGGAGGTGGAGGTGAGAGAGAGAGGAGGTGGAGGTGGGATGTGGGAGACGGAGGTGGAGGTGGGAGAGGGAGGCCGAGAGGGAGAGGTGGGAGAGGCGGGCGGAGGCGCAGAGGGAGAGGTGGGAGAGGCGGGCGGAGGTGGAGGCGGAGGTGGAGAGGGAGAAGTGGGAGAGGTGGGAGAGGGAGGGAGAAAGAGGAAAGAAATAAATGAAGAAAATTGAGTAATTAATTTGTAGAGCCATTAGGTAGTTAGAATTTTGAATTATAGTTAGAAAAGGTAGTTAGTTAGTTGAGGGATGAAATTGGGGATGGATAGATGGGGGAAGATATAATTACCCTTCTTATTTTTATGCTACCAACTAAGAAAAAAGAGAATTCAAGGCCAGCCTAAGACAAAAAGAGTATAGTATAGAAAGGCTTATACTAAACAGGCCCATTGGGCTTAGCTTCAACTACCTTTCCAATTTAACAAGAAGTCAAATGCCTCACCCCCCTTTCATAATGAAATTGCGTTTGGTTTTCATCTTTCATTAATGATCCCTTTCTGTGCGGTTATTAACAAAAATATCTTAAACGTGTAGTCAAGTGACAGGTTACTTGTTAATTTTTCATTAGTAAACAAAATAAAATAAACGGTTTAACAATACAGATAATACTAAATATTTTTTTGAAAAGATGTATTTTGAACATGTATTTGAACATAATAATTAAACATGTATTTTGAAAAGAAAAAAAACGAGACCAACACTATATTTTGACAACAGTTATCATAATTTGATAAAATTTATTACGTCAAATTAAAGAACTTGCTATGGATATCTTTGAAGTATAGAACTCTTGTGCACCAAATTTGTAATATCCTCTCTAAACGCATGCACGGTGTATGAAGACCAGTTTTACTCAAAAAAAATTGCATATGTCACGAAAGAAAATCAACTTAGTAAAGAAGAGAGAGAGAACTCTCAAACTTCACAATGAAGCAAACTAAATTGTATACTATATAGGGTAAGAACATCTTCGATTTATATATTTTTTTAGATATTTGATTGTGACTTTTCGGAGATCTAATATTTTTCTCCCGTGGATCTCTTGTTTCGAATAATTGTGAATATAGTCCATTAAGTCACGTTGGCATGAACAAAATGCAAAAAATGTTAAGTAAAAAAAAATAATAAGATATATTATAAAGTAATTTATTCGTACAATATCAGACACAACTTATTAGTAAATTTATGTATATTTTCGTGGTTATATCATGCATGATTGATATTGTTCGTAAATAATTTATATGAACTTTGTAAACTTGCAAGTAATTAAAAAACAGAAAATAAAAATCCTAAAAAAGATAATAGTCCAACTAAATAAAATAAAATCCAGCAATAGCTGATCCAACAAAACTCTAAATCGACGGCCCAATTTTTTTCTTATTTCATCATATAACCATCGGACCAAGAGTCTATAATCTCTGAGGTAACAGAATATTTTTGTTTAGATCCGGCCGTACGATCAGAATCCGGGCCAATCCGGTCCAAGGTGGAATGCAAGGGTCCCTTTAATATTCGTGCCAAAGCAGATCGAACGGTCTGGATCTAAGTTTAAAATTTCTGTTACTTCAGGTGAAATAAATTTTTCGAACCCAACCGACAGATCCATCTTCTTCTTTTTAATGAGCAAAACCTACTTCTCGCTGTCCCAAATCCCTCTTCCGATCACAAACCGCATCCACCTTTAGGAAAGAATCCGTGCAAAATCAAATAAGAATCAATCAGTCGCAAACAAACTAGAAGTTAAGGAAGGAAGAATCGGCGTAACTCGGACATAAGGTGAGTCTCTTTCAATTCATTGGTTTCATGATCAGATCGTACGCTGTCGATAGATTTACGAAACCATGGTAGTAACCAGGGACTTCTCTTGCAATTTTTGACCTTTGACTTCTTTTCCCCTTATTTACAGATCAATTGGGAGTAGTGGAAGAGAAATAATGAACAAGCAACCACTTATATATAGTTTCGTGTCCAAGGGGACTGTGGTGTTAGCTGAGCACACCTCTTTTACTGGAAATTTCAGTACAGTAGCAATTCAGTGTTTGCACAAGTTGCCTCCAAATAGCAACAAATTCACTTATTCATGCGATGGTCACACCTTCAATTTCCTTGTTGACAAGGGTTTCGGTATGTTCTTTTCTCCTGACAATTAGTAGCTCTCTTTTGTATGTCAATGATTAGAACTGGTACAGCTGGGGATTATTGATAAATTTTAATCTTTGATTGAAGGTTCTTATGGATTATTTTGAGAATGTTCTCCATGGAATTAAGCATTTATAAACCAGTTGGTCTGCAATTGCAGAATTTGGAAGTCAAAGAATTTAACAAAATACAAGAGGAAAGGATATTGAATTTAACCAATTGACCCGCAATTGGCACTGAACTGCTGCTTTGTAATACTTGGCACGGATGAACAATTGAACACCGATGATACCAAGAGAAAATAATATTTGATAGGTGTAAGTGCCAGTAATGTGGCAAGAAATAAAAAATTGTTTCTTTGTATATTTATCTGTTGGTGTAGTGTTTCTTGTGGTGGCCGATGAGGGTGTGGGAAGAAGTGTGCCGTTCGTGTTTCTAGATAGAGTAAAGGAAGACTTCATGCAGCGGTATGGGTCGGCTATAGGCGATGAAGAGGGGGGCCCGCACCCGTTAGCTGATGATGCTGAGGAGGATGATGACCTGTTTGAGGATCGTTTTAGTATTGCCTATAGTCTTGACCGTGAATTCGGGTACTCTCTTTGATTCAAAGCACCTTATTTTTTTCTTTCATTTCTCATATTACATGCAAGATTTCACTTGGATTTGCAAGGGGTCCTTAACATTATTCATATTTGCATGTAGAGCATTTTCTTTTGGTTTAACTCTCAAGTTAAGTTGCTGAGATTTCTTCTTTAATTTTTTATATTTCCTTTGCTAAAAGAAGGGGGCTATTGAAGGCAATGGAAATTTGTCATTTTTTAACAGTAATTGCTTTTTTTATCACAATAGTAGTGTATGGGGTGGATCTTATCTTCATTTACTGATGCTAGGTGCAATTTATTAAATTTGAGAGATATTCAGTGTTAATAGCAAGTTCAATATAATATTCAATGCAACTTTGGTGAGAGAAAAAAATATGTCTTACTAAATTTTTCTTAATAATAATAATAATAACGGTAATGATTAGAACTTAGAAGAAATTAAGAACTTTAAAAAATATGAATAGGCCAAAACTGAAGGAGCACATGCAGTATTGCATAAACCACCCGGAGGAGATGAGCAAGCTGTCAAAGCTAAAAGCCCAAATAACAGAGGTGAAGGGCATCATGATGGATAACATTGAAAAGGTTCTAGATCGGGGCGAGAAGATCGAACTCTTAGTTGATAAGACTGAAACCTTACAATTTCAGGTATTCGGTTACAAATACATTCAAACTCTTATTTATGGAGAACCCTCTTGTAAGAAATAATAAAGAATCCAGCAGAATTCCATGGGGTTTATTATTATATTATTGAGAAATATGTAAAAGTTCTTTCTAAATTAGTAATGTTGTAAATATTAACCGAGCCTAGCCTCATGATCCTGATTACGGGCAGCTCGGTTAATCTGTTTTTTATTAGAAAAAAAGAAACTTGATTAATGTGATCAGAGTCGTAAATTAGGGTACCAAATAGGGTTTGAGTCTCCATGACCTGCTTCTCAGTCAGTTCAAGCCATCCTTTGTTGACTCTTAGTTAGGCTGCTCGCCTGCTTGATCCATCCTGACTGAAAAAGTTAAAAATTAACCATTGCCTTGTGCTTTTCAGCAATTAAACAAATCCCTTGGGGGATGTGACATCAGAACCTCATTCCTTCTATAGCATGGTTCATTTGATTATTGTTGATAAATTTGAGTTTTTCCATATAATATTTTGAAAATTAAGTAGCTTCAGAAAATATATTAATTGAAATCCTCCTTCGTCTTGACCTGTCTTCTAATATCAATATTAATATTTTAATCCATTGCCTTTTTTTTTTTGATAGGCGGATAGTTTTCAGAGGCATGGGAGGCAGCTGAGGAGAAAGATGTGGCTTCAAAACCTTCAATTCAAACTAATGGTTGGTGGGTCCATTTTTGTGTTTATCCTTATTGTTTGGTTGGCTGCTTGCAAGGGTTTCTCCTGCTCTAACAAATCATGAGATGGAGAGAGGAAAAAGAACAATATTCTAGAAGTATACAACTTTGAACTTCTCATAGATAATACTTGGTTTGAATCTCATGTGCATAGTAGCTATTGGGTGTTTCTGAACTATCTTGCACTATTGGATTATTTGTGAAGAAGAGGGTCTGAATGTTTATAAACTGATGCAGTTTTTGTTGCTTTGCCTCATTATATGTTCATCTTCTGGGTCCTTTTCTTTATGTGGGTATTCCATTTGGTGTTTGACAAAAAAAAAATCATCCCTTTATTGGTCTTTGCAAGAACCTGGATGTTTCTTTATGTTTCCTTTTATTTTTATCTACTTCACATTTCAGTTGTCTTTGAAAAAACTGTTCTCTCTTAAGGAGTCTTTATTTATTATTTATTTGTTTGTGAAACTCCATTGTTAGTCTTGCATCAGCACCTGATGACAAAGTTTGTGTTGTTTTTTGTGATCTCTTTTGCTTTCCTTGAAACTCAATTTGGAGTTTCCCCACTTTCGAAAATGACTTGATGTTATTGGCATTGATGTTGGATTGCTGGGTGTAATCATAAAAGATTAATCCTGTGTATGTTTTAAATATTAATTTATTTATTTTAAGTAAAAACTATTATTGTTTTTCATACTTGGTCAATTCTTTTATGGGTCCGCCTAGCTCTCCCCCGTGAACAATCTCCCGTTTCATTCCTCGTCAGTTGCATTAATTAAGGTAGTTAGTTAGTTAGAATTTATAACTGTCAGTGTATTTTAAGAATTTGCAGAAGTATTCATATGTAGCACAACTAGTATTCATCCATCTATATGAAGGTATTCACATTTGCAATAGAAATATATTTGGATATATTACAACAAGAAAGTAGGGGACAAACAACATGTGTGGGGGACCGCACAACTGTCAGAGCATTAATTAAGTGAGGGACCGCATAACCGTCAGCGCATTAATTAAGTGGGGGACTTCTAACTACCTTCAGCTCATTTTAGAAATTTCCAAAAAAAGTATTCATCCGTAACACAACTAGTATTCATCTTTGCAATAGAAACATATTTGGACACATCAATCACTCATCTTTTACACGTTTTTAGAGATGGATTTTTTTTTCTCCGTCTCAATCTAACCAATATTTCTGACGATCTGTGAGGAATTTTGCAAATCTAAAACCACGAATGTCTTCTACACAATTTTCTCTTTCAAATGAGATCCATGATGACATACTTTCGAGTTGTCCGTTGCACAAGTATTCACACCTCGTCATGCAAGTATTCATCCCGCATTAAGCAAGTATTCATCCTCATTGTGTAAGTGTAAATAGTTAATGTACCAAAAGTATTACACGTTTTTAGAGATGAGTTTTTTTTTCTCCGTTCAATCTAACCAATATTTCTGACGATCTGTGAGGAATTTTGTAAATCTAAAATCACGAATGTCTTCTACACAATTTTCTCTTTCAAATGAGATCCATGATGACATACTTTCGAGTTGTCCGTTGCACAAGTATCACACCTCGTCATACAAGTATTCATCCCGCATTAAGCAAGTATTCATTCTCATCGTGTAAGTGTAAATAGTTAATGTACCAAGAGTATTACAAACATATGTGCATACCAAACAAATAAAAAGTATTCATCCATAAGATATCAAGTATTCATACATATAAGTTAAAGTATTTATGCCTAACATATTAAGTATTCATCCATAAACGTTGAAGTATTCATCTCTAAAACATTAAGTATTCATCCATATGTACTTAGTACGCACTGTTCTTTTCAAATGAGATCCATGATGACATACTTTCGAGTTGTCCGTTGCACAAGTATTCACACCTCGTCATGCAAGTATTCATCCCGCATTAAGCAAGTATTCATCCTCATTGTGTAAGTGTAAATAGTTAATGTACCAAAAGTATTACACGTTTTTAGAGATGAGTTTTTTTTTCTCCGTTCAATCTAACCAATATTTCTGACGATCTGTGAGGAATTTTGCAAATCTAAAATCACGAATGTCTTCTACACAATTTTCTCTTTCAAATGAGATCCATGATGACATACTTTCGAGTTGTCCGTTGCACAAGTATCACACCTCGTCATACAAGTATTCATCCCGCATTAAGCAAGTATTCATTCTCATCGTGTAAGTGTAAATAGTTAATGTACCAAAAGTATTACAAACATATGTGCATACCAAACAAATAAAAAGTATTCATCCATAAGATATCAAGTATTCATACATATAAGTTAAAGTATTTATGCCTAACATATTAAGTATTCATCCATAAACGTTGAAGTATTCATCTCTAAAACATTAAGTATTCATCCATATGTACTTAGTACGCACTGTTCTAATTCACCATTAATGAAGCTTTGTTCTTTGCAAATAACTCGGATCTGACCCGGTGGAGGCGGATCTGACCCGGCGGTCGACAGTGATGGATCTACTCCGGCGGAGGCGGAGGTGGGAGAGAGAGGAGGCGGAGGTGGGAGGTGGGAGACGGAGGTGGAGGTGGGAGAGGGAGGCCGAGAGGGAGATGTGGGAGAGGCGGGCGGAGGCGCAGAGGGAGAGGTGGGAGAGGCGGGCGGAGGTGGAGGCGGAGGTGGAGAGGGAGAAGTGGGAGAGGTGGGAGAGGGAGGGAGAAAGAGGAAAGAAATAAATGGAGAAAATTGAGTAATTAATTTGTAGGGCCATTAGGTAGTTAGAATTAGGGGTTTGAAAAGGGGCCGGTTCGGTTCGGTCCGGTCCAAACCCGCCCGGTCCCCGGGTTGACTCGGGCACGGGTTAGCCCGGGTCAACGGGTTGAGTCGGGTAGGGGGGGGCGGGTTGGGGTCTGACTCGGCCGAACCTAACCCGGTCTAAACCCGGCGGGTTAGGCCGGGGCGGGTTAGGTCGGGTCAGGGGTCGGTCCGGTCCGGGTAGGGCCGGTCCGGTTTGGTTTTTTTTTTCGGTTTCAGTTTTTTTTGGTTTTCTGTTTCCAGAGGCAAAGAGGGGCAGAGGGCAGCGCAGAGAGCCAGAGACCAAATTTTGTTTTTTTTTTTTGCATTTTATTTTAACTCAATATATTTTTGTTATAACTTATAACAAAATCAAATTAAGTTAAAACCGAATTTTGTTAAAACCAAATTATTCTAAAACCGAGATATGCCGAATTAGTTTAAAACCGAATTATTTTTTATCTTTAAAATCGAATTATTTTAAAACAATAGATTTAAAAACAAAAGTTACCCTCCTCCTTTATTCCGGGCTTGGGACCGGCTATGTAAAATAACATAGGCGGAGTTCTAACTTTTTTTTTGTTAGTAATTATTCTTTAAAATAAAACAATTGAAATATTTAGAAATTATAATTTAAAAAAATGTAAATAAAAATTAAAAGAGGATAGAATTTTATACCGACACTACCTATCTAGTAGTTGTTGTGCATATACCATAGGTCGCTCTCTTGCTCACCGTCTGAATCTTCGTTAGGCTCAGGTCCCTCGGTACCGCTTTCTTGAGTGTCGACACCGGATGATGACGCTTCCAATCTCATGCCATGTTGCGTGCGATTTTCAGCATCAATCCAGTCTTTCAAGCACACAAGCCTCTCGAAAACATGTGCACCCAGCTTACTTCGTTTATCGGTGAGGATCCTGTTCGCCGAGCTAAAACAGGATTCGGAAGGGACGGTTGACACGGGCACGGCAAATATGTCGCGGGCCATCATCGCCAATGTTGGATAGGCAGTTGCATTCCTCCTCCACCAATCCATGAAGTCAACTCCTTCATTTTCGTTGGTCCCCAAACAGTAGCTCATTAACTCGTTCGTTAACCCTTGGGATCCCGTCGGGTCGTCATCATCCTGGAAATCGCCTAACAATCCAGCACTGCTGTGTGTGGATAGACTATTAAGACAATAGAAAAAATTAGTGCACAAATAATGTAGATATTATAAATAATGAATATTAAAGATGTATATTTATATTCATACCTCACGCCAGCGGTCGAAGGCGGTTGGTCGGCATTTCTTCTTTCGTGATATATGGAAAACATGTCCTCCAATGCCCGTTGTACGCGGGGCTCCTCGTCCCTCCAACTTAATTTTAGATTTTTCTTGTACGCTACGAGTATTTTTACCGTGAACTTCTTCTTGTATGCCGGATGGAGGCAGTTTGCGAGAACGGTCAAGAGGGGTACCTCTTCCCAATATTTAAGAAATTTTACCTTCATGGCTGCTACGATCGGATGGAGAGGGGATTCCTCACTATCCCTATCTTCCATATCACGGTACACCTTCGAAATGTAGTAGAGATGGTGCAGCAACTCATGTGCCGTCGGTGTGTACGAGCAAGACAATTTCACGGTTGCGGTGAAAAAGGTTTTAAGGAATTGTGTAAGTTGTATTATTCGCTGCCATTCGGGGTCGGTGAGTTCCAATCTAACTCCTTCGTCCGTCGATCTCAACATCTCCCCTATAGCCTCCTTGTAAGGAATGCATCGGTTGAGCATCCTGTAGATGGAATTCCAACGGGTGTCTATATCCCAAGGTATCCTCATTTTGCTCAAACCTATTCTTTCGCACAAAGCTGCGAAATTTTTTTTTCTTTCTTGGTTCGAATAAATATGGGCAAGACCTCCCTTGAATTTAATTATCAAGTTCTTTACGGCTTCTACCTTAAGACCATCTTTTACGGTAAGGTTTAGTATATGGCAAGCACACTTTTGGTGAAACAGTGCACCATTCATGATTGGGTTTAGGGACCGGATGAAATGATCGATGGACGCTACATTGTTGCTAGCATTATCGAATGAGATAGCAAAAACCTTGTTCCGTAAATCCCTTTTGAGATTATATTCTTGTAAAACCTCAATAATTGAATGGTAAATAATTGCTGCAGTGTGCGGGGAATCTAACACCCGAAAACTTAATACCCGTTTTTGTAAAACCCATCTCTCATCGATCCAATGACCGGTAATACAAGAGTACCCTAGGCCGTGTTTACCGGCAGTCCATATATCGGAGGTAATAGAGACATTATTATTTGCATATCCAAATATAGCCCGTAGCTCGTTTTTCTTTTGGATAAACTAGTTTTTCATTTCACTAACCATTTTTCTATGATGGATTTTCTTATACAATGGTTGAGCTAACCCCCGAATGCATAGCCGGGCAAAACTACTACAATTACCCATACTAATTGGTTGTTCCTTGTGGGCAATATATCGGGCAAATTCTTCAAGCATTATTTTTTCATCATATCTTTGGTGGGTTCTACTACCATCCGGGTTCATAAGGCTTTGGACTAACCGCGGGTCCGCATGTTCTTGCGGTTGCTCACACTTTTTCAAGTGACCATCGGCATGTTTCTTAAATGTGGACATACCATTCGCTAGTTTATACTCGTAAATAACTTTGCAACCGCGTACCTTACATTTTATAGTATTGACAATTCCGCTCGCATGAAAGGTCTTTTCATAATACCGCCACCAATCGGCCTTGTATTCGGGCACCTTGGTTTTCCTCTTCTTCGGCGGTTCCATGGGAATGGGTGCAACAACTTCGGCGGTGGTTGCGGGGACAACTTCTTCTTGTATTTCCGGGACACTTGTCGAGGGTCCGCTTCCTATAGGGGCGGTGTATTGAGTCGATCCCGTAGAAGCCGTACCTGCTCCATATGAAGGGTTAGAATAATAGTAATTAGGTGGTGGTATTTGGGAGGGATTTTGTGGATAATAGTTAGGATATTGTTGATGATAAATAGGTGGTGGTATTTGGGAGGGATTTTGTGGATACGGCGGTTGAATTTGGGAGAGATTTTGTGGATAAATAGGTGGTTCTTGTGGTTGAATCCTACTTTCTATTGCCTCCATATTTTGTTGTTGGCCATCGGGCGTAGGGTTGAAAAAATTGGCGGAAGCTCTATTAGCAATACGCATCCATTCGGGCATTTCGGGGTCCATTTGTTCTACATATGAAAACCAAATTCATATCAAAATAAATTCAATATAATTATTTAAATTCAAATTTATCTAACAAATTTATAAATTTATCTAACATATTTATTTATCTAACAAATTTATTTATCTAATTCAAATAAATCTAAATTAAATCTAACATAAATCTAAATTAAATATAAATTAAATATAAATTAAAGTAATTAAAAAAAAAACAAAAAAAGAAAAATGGAAGAAGTTCATTGGCCTCTATGCAACTATGCAAGTATGCATTCATATTTCATTGGCATTTGGCCTCTGGCCGAAGTTCACAACAAAAAGAAAAAAAAAAAAATCGAAGGCTTCCTCTAGCCCTCTCCTGATCTGCTCTCTCGGCGGGCCATTGGCCGAAATTCAAAAAAAAAGAAAAAAAAAGGAAATAACTCTAATTCAAATTTAAAAAAAAGGTCTAATTCAAATTTTAAAATTTAAAAAAATAACACTAATTCAAATTTAAAAGAAATAGTTTAATTCAAATTTAAAAAATAAAGTCTAATTGAAATTTAAAAAATAAAGTCCAATTGAAATTTAAAAAATAAAGTATAATTGAAATTTAAAAAATAAGTCTAATTCAAATTATAACTCTAACAAAATAAAATATAAATTATTCAAATTTAAAAAATAAAATCTAATTCAAATTTATAAAATAAAATCTAATTCGAATTTAAAAAAATGTCTAATTCAAATTTAAAAATTTTAAAAAAATAAAATATAACATATTTATCTAACCTATTTATAAATAAAATAACTTATTTTACAAAGTAAAATGACTAAAATCTAACCTATTTCAAAATAAAATACAATAATCTAACAAATCCAATAATCTAACATATTTGAAAATATTCAAATGTAACGTATTAAAAATAAAGATAACATATTTAGAAATAAATCTAACTATCCAACAAATTCTAAAATAAGAAATAACTAAAAAATCTAACCTATTTAAGATAAATTCGAATTTTAAAAAATAAAATCTAGCCTATTTCAAAATAAATCCGAAAATAATAATAAAATATAATAATCTAACATATTCAAAATTCAAAATTTAAAAAATAAAATATAACATATTTATCAAACAAATCTATTTATCTAACCTATTTATAAATAAAATAACTTATTTTAAAAAAGTAAAATCTAACCTATTTCAAAATAAAATACAATAATCTAACAAATCCAATAATCTAACATATTTGAAAATATTCAAATGTAACCTATTAAAAATAAAGATAACATATTTAGAAATAAATCTAACTATCCAACAAATTCTAAAATAAGAAATAACTAAAAAAATCTAACCTATTTAAGATAAATTCGAATTTTAAAAAATAAAATCTAACCTATTTCAAAATAAATCCGAATTTCAAAATAAAATCCAATAATCTAACATATTCAAAATTTAAAAAATAAAATATAACATATTTATCAAACAAATCTATTTATCTAACCTATTTCAAAATAAAATACAATAATCTAACAAATACAATAATCTAACATATTTCAAAATTAAATACAATAATCTAACATATTTAGAAATAAATCTAAAATCTAACATATTTGAAATTATTCAAATGTAACCTATTAAAAATAAAGATAACATATTTAGAAATAAATCTAACTATCCAACCAATTCAAAAATAAGAAATAACTAAAAAATCTAACCTATTTAAGATAAATTCGAATTTTAAAAAATAAAATCTAACCTATTTCAAAATAAATCCGAAAATAATAATAAAATATAATAATCTAACAAATCCAATAATCTAACAAATCCAATAATCCAATATAACATTTATTTGAACAAACAAATAAATGTAGCTTATTTATCTAACAAATTTAAAAATAAATCCGAATTTAACAAATAAAAACTAACAATATTAAAAATTACTAACAATATCTAACAATTACTAAAAATTACTAACAATTACTAAAAATTACTAACAACTACTAAAAATACTAACAATTACTAACAAATAAAAATTACTCAAAATTACTACAAATTTCTAAACATTACTAACAATTACTAAAAATTATCTAACAATTCCCAACAATTACTAAATTAACTTATTTAAACTAATTCTAATTATTTAACAATTACTAAAAATAAATCTAACCTTTTAATCTCGCGGAAAAATCTTGCGGGAGGTAGAATGAAAAAAATCCTTCGTAATTCCTCTACTTTCGTCTTTCGTATTCCTTTGCGTATTTGTATTTTGTAGAAGGAAATAAATTGCAACTCTTGAATGGTAAACAATAAAAATAAAATTTGAGAATAATAAAAATATTGAGAGTATGAGAATATGAGATTGAGAGAATGATAGATTGAGAATAATGAGTATGAGATTGAGATGTGAAAATTTATGAAGAATGGGGGTATATTTAAGGGTGTGTTTGGGGGGGGGGGGGAAATTTGCCGTTGGAATTCTAAAAAAATTTGAATTTCGGCTGGGGGCGGGTTGGGTCGGGTTGACTCGGGTCCCGCCGGGTTAGACCCGGGTTTCGGGGGGGTTAGGTCGGGTTAGGTCGGGTCTGACCCGGGTTAGGTCGGGTTAGGGTCGGGGTAGGTCGGGTTCACCCGGGTTCGGCCGGTTCAGCCGGGTTTTGGGTCGGGTTCGGACGGTTCGGGTCGGTTTTGGGCCGGTCCGGGTCGGGTTTGGGTAGACGGGTTGACTCGGCGGGGGGAAGGTCGGGTTTCGCCCAGGAAACCGGATCCGACCCGTTTCAAACCCGACCCATCACTTTAGAACGGGTCGGGTCGGATTCAAGGTCGGGTCGGGGTCGGTTCGGATTCGGGTCCCGGGTTTGCACGGTCCGGGTCGACCCGCCCGGGTTTTGTCAATACACTAGTTAGAATTTTGAATTATAGTTAAAAAATGTAGTTAGTTAGTTGGGGGATGAAATGAGGGATGGATAGATGGGGGAAGATATAATTACCCTTCTTTTATAACATGTTCTAGTTTTATTTCACACTTGTATAATTATAATTTTTGAGAAGAACAGTGACGGCACAAATATATAATAACGACTACAAATTTTCATATAATCAGTGGATCAACCCAAGAATAACACTATTTTTTTGAATTAATCCACATTTGGATCAAGAACTATCAACTATTTTTTGTTTGTCTTTTGTTGATTAGCTCACTATTCTACTAATCTAACAAAAAGTTCAAATTAGTTTTATTCTTAATTTTGAAATTACCTCATTATTCTCACTGACCTATTCCTCTATCCAAATGCACCTTGGTGATTGCAACTTACATGTTAAAAGTAAATAGATACATAATTTTAAAATAATATTTTTTGCTAACAAGTAATTTGTTGAATATTTGAAAAATAAACATGTATACGTTCATATTTTTCACAATTATATGTTGAAGTTAGCTAACTTATTCCGATAAAAAAAACTGCCTTATTTGTGAATAAGATAACGAATCGAAGCAACGCACCAAATGGAACACTATGTTTCTGTTGAAGTCGCTAATTTATGTGCCCACAGTACGGGATTTAAAGTAAAAAAAAAAGCTTTATATGACAAGCTCTGACAGTCTGACGTAATAAATAATACGGGTTTAGGTCGATAATAGCCCATAATCTTAAATTTCTCTGCCAACGGGCTCCACAGATCTGCAAATACTAATGGTCGAAACACTATTACGTGAAACAGTTGCAGCCATAATAATAATAATATCCTCGCCCGCTCCACACATTTTCGGATCTGAAATCTAACGGCTGAGTTCAGCTCTAAAACATCGAGATGCGAATAAAAATTTGAAATCGCGCTCTTCTTTATTTTCAATCCCGCTCCTCCCCAATCCCCCCAAAAATCTATTAGAATATTTTAGCGAGAGAAAGAGCCGCTGTCAAAGTTTTTCAAAAGTGAGAGAGAGAGAGAGACGCAGGTAGCTTAACCTAGCACTAGAACTACAGATCTGGCGTTCGTAAACCCCCCTTTTCATTCTCGATCCGTGTTTTCGATTTTTTCCTTTAAAGGAAGGGAGATAGCTATTCAATCTCACTAATTCAAAGAGTTAAGAGTGATTGGGGCAAGATGTCGCGACAGGAGAAAGAGAAGGCTGTGAATGTGCAAGTCATCCTTCGATGCAGGTCATTCTCTTCAAAATTCCATATTGCTGATGTTTTTATAGATTTAGATCTGGATTTTGCTCAGCTTATTGTCGACTTTGTTCAATATCCACTGCTAGATTACTAAGTAAAAGGTGTTCCTTCAGGCACCCTGAAATTCTAAGATATTTAAAAAATCACCTCATGTGACTGGATCATAAACTAGCTGCAGTGATGTATCTCTTAGGACTCACTGTTCACTCTGTATATTTCTTAGATAAATATAACGACTCAATTAATAAACTTTTTGCCCTAGACTTCCATTTTTTCTGAACAAAAAACTGAAATTTCCGAATGATTTCATAGCTTTGGAAGTACAGTTTAGACCATCCACATGATTTCAAATAACGTTTCCTCTTCTATGCATCTTATTATGAAATTAAAATTTCAGGTTTTTCTCTCTTTATAATCTGTGTATCAATTTTTGTTTAGGCCATTTAATGATGATGAGTTGAGAAGCAAAGCACCGCAAGTGGTTACATGTGATGATTCCAACAGAGAGGTTTCTGTTACACAATCGATTGCTGGCAAATCAATAGATAGAGTTTTCACTTTTGATAAGGTACGGGCTATTTCATTTCTTGTTCCATCATATAGATTGGTTAACTCCTTGTCAGTTGCTTACATATTTCTTTTCTGATTAGACTGGAAACCAAAAAGAGACTTTACTTATGTAGTTTATAGTTACTCTAGGTTTGGGAAGATTAGTACTCACTTAATTTGACGTTATTATATCCTTTGTTGCATGCAAATGAAATGTATCCAAATTTGCTTCTTCTGTATAGGTATTTGGCCCGAATTCCAAGCAAAAGGATCTGTACAATCAAGCTGTGATACCTATTGTTAAAGAAGTTCTTGAAGGTTTCAACTGTACCATTTTTGCTTATGGGCAGACTGGTACAGGAAAAACATATACCATGGAAGGAGAGTGCCGCAGATCAAAGGCAAGTTTGTGTTCTCTAATTCTTCTTTCTTAGTTTAAACTTAAGATAGTATAATTGCTGAAGTAAATACATGCACTAAAAATAAGACATGTTGTAGTAAATCATAGTGCCCTTAAGCCAACTGTTTTTCCACAACACTGCATTGTATGACTTCCAGATTTACAAATTTTTTACAGGCAGGGTCACAAGGACAGCTTCCGCCTGATGCCGGTGTAATCCCACGTGCTGTGAAACAAATATTTGATACCTTGGAGAGCCAGAATGCAGAGTACAGTGTGAAAGTGACCTTCCTTGAGCTCTATAATGAAGAAATAACTGACTTGCTGGCACCTGAGGAATTGTCAAAAGTAGCCCTGGAGGAGCGGCAAAAGAAACCTCTTCCTTTGATGGAGGATGGGAAAGGAGGTGTTCTTGTTAAGGGCTTGGAGGAAGAGATTGTCACCAGTGCCCACGAGATTTTTGCCCTGCTAGAAAGGGGGTCAGCTAAGAGACGCACTGCCGAAACCCTGCTTAACAAACAATCCAGGTACTTCTTTTGCTCTCTCTCTCTCTCTCTATATATATATCTCTGGCTTGCTTGCTATGATGGAACTCTGCATAATCCAAGTCAAATTGGAATTTAAATATATAATCTGTTATTTTTTATTTTTTGGGAGGAAGAAACTGTGGAGAGGGGATTGGTACATCTTTGGGGTGGTCGAAGGGAGGTGAGGGTTGGTATTTTTTGGGGCTGGTGGAAGGGTGACATGGTAGCACAGGGAATGTGATGGGTAATTCTATTACTGGAATTGGTGTATTTTGGGAAATGAATACTTGCATAAGATTGTTTTTTTTAGGGTAATTAATTATCACCTTTGGAAACAAACACCAGCTCCAAAGCATAGAAATTTTTTCTTGCAAATACAGAACAAACAAAAGTTGTTTATTATTTCTACTTGCCCTGCAGAAGCAAAAGATTGAATATGATGATGGCAATATAAACTTGATTCTATTCTATCTGCGTTATGAGTCTGATTGGTATTTTATTACTTCTTTTTCAGTCGATCACATTCTCTTTTCTCCATAACAATTCATATAAAAGAGGCTACACCTGAAGGGGAGGAGCTCATTAAATGTGGCAAGTTGAACCTTGTTGATTTAGCTGGTTCTGAGAATATTTCACGCTCGGGTGCTAGAGATGTAAGAACTAGATCTAGTTATTTATACATCCTATACAGTAGATAGGATAGGTTCTGTATTAAAAAAACATCAAGATTTACAATTTTCTTTTGTGCTAACCATGTTTAGTCTTATGGTTATGCCACAATTATCAGGTCACATGATGTGTATCTGATACATGTAAAACATTGCTGTGTGATAACAAACTTATTGAAATGCAATTTTATATTAAAGGGACGTGCAAGGGAGGCAGGAGAAATCAATAAGAGTCTTCTCACTCTCGGGCGTGTTATTACTGCTTTGGTCGAGCACCTTGGTCATATTCCTTATAGGTGAAACTGTTGTTTATAATATAGTAACTATATATGTTATTTGCTGCTAGCAATGCTTTATGGTGTATCAGTTGACCTGGAGTTTGCCTTTGGTTGTTCTGTGTACTTGTATTGTTAATGATGAAGGGATATAAAAGAAGAGGCCTGCTCAAGTAATATGGTATTGGTTTGCTGAAGACTGATATAAAATCAACCCAATTCAGGACTAAAATAATGTTATTTGGTTCTGTCAGGCTTCAATTGCTTTTGTTTACACCTATGTCATCCTTAACAGAAGGAAACAAGAAGATCAGATCAAAGAAGAGAGCTGTTTGATGTTTATGTTGTTGAATTTGCAGAGATAGTAAGTTGACTAGGCTATTGCGGGATTCACTTGGTGGTAGAACCAAGACATGTATTATTGCGACTGTCTCTCCTTCTGTTCATTGCCTGGAAGAAACCCTAAGTACCTTAGATTATGCACACAGGGCCAAGAGCATCAAAAATCGACCTGAGGCGAGTATTTTGTTCTTTTACTGCTTTAATTCTTCTATCAAATGACTTGTTGGAAGATAACCCTAATATAATTTGCACTTACTCTGAATTTGTATATAAATTTCTTCCCTTTATTATACTTTTTGACTTCAACAGGTGAACCAGAAAATGATGAAATCAGCACTCATAAAAGATCTCTACTCTGAAATTGACCGTCTCAAAGCTGGTTAGTTGTTTCTATTCTTTGGCAGCTCTTATTTTGTAAATGCTACCTGTGGATAATTTTGTCAAGTTTTTTGTCTTTCCATAGAGGTATATGCTGCAAGGGAAAAGGTTGGGGTCTACATTCCAAAGGACAGATATGATAGGGAAGAAGCTGAAAGAAAGGTACTTAATTGTGTTATAGCTTTTCTTCAAAAAGAAAGATATTTAGTGTTATGTGGATATTTCTCTCTCTCTTTCTAGCATATAATATTTCTTATGCTGTGAAAACTTTTAGGCTATGACTGAGCAGATAGAGCAAATGGGTACTACAATAGAGACACACCAAAAGGTTAGTGATCTATTCCTAGCAACTTCTTTTGATACTTCTTTTTCTGTGACTATACACATACATTCTTTGTCTCAATCAGGAAATGGAAGATATGAAAGAGAAGTACAGTACTCAGCTTGGCTATTGTGGCGATTTGACCAAAAGACTTGAAGCAACAGAGGTATTGTTAAAACTTTTTCCGCAGATGCTTCAGTTGTGACTTTATATGACGAGATTTAGCAATTCATATGGATGCCTATATTTGACCAATCTTTGGTGTTATTGTCTATATATTGGCCAATGTTTGATGTTTCAATTTTTTTATTTTGTGAAAACTAATATTGATAGAGTAAATTCCAGTCATGAAAGAACAAAGGTATCAGATTCGAATGCTTGATTTATTGCAGAAAACGTTGGACCAAACTAGTAGATTACTCTCTTCAACAAAGGAGGAATTGAAACAAGCATATTACAATATCAAGGAAAAGGACTTCATAATATCTAAGCAAATAAAATCTGGTAACATTGGCTATACAATTTACATAATTTCAAAGTTACAGTGACTTTCAGTTATGATGGTTGTAAAAATGCAGCACACATTGTCCAGTGGTGTGTAATTTTCCATATTTAAGGACATACCACGGGCATACTAATATAGGAAAATTCCATCCAGTACTTGCTCTTTGATACTGTACTTGAACAAGTTGGAACAAACTTCAAGGGGATTAAATAAAATTGTTTTTTGACTGAATATTGTAAGGTTCTTTGTCTGTGTTAACTAACGAAAGAATGTGGATACAGAAACTGCTCTCACACAGCAGGCCTGTGTACTCAGATCCGACTTGGAGAAATCTACACGTGACAATGCCTCATTGTTTTGCAAAATAGGTAAATATTCACTTTTGGTTGATGCCTTTCAACTTGTGAAAATGGTGGTTATCACACTTCAAACTTACTGCAAACTTTTTACATTTATCTTTACAGCTCGGGAAGATAAAGTTATTGCGACAAACCGATCCATTGTTAACTCATATCAAACTGACCTAAATTCAAAGCTGGGGTTTCTTTCGAAAACTCTTGCTGAGTCTATTGATCAACAAAGCAACCACCTAAAGTCAATTGAGGCTATATGCCACTCTTGTTTAAATTTCCATGACAAGGTACTACTGTCATTTGGATGATTTTATGTATTTTCATTTTCATATTCTTTATAAGATGCATGATGTATACATGGCAGCACAAGAAGCTTGCCTTGATGCAGAATTAGAAATGAATGCATAAAGCTGAGACTGCAAGATCTAATTTTTGTGCTTGATGTAGGCTGTATCAGACCTGAGAAAGAAGGTTCTGGATTCAAAGATCATGTACCAGTCACATGTTGAAGGCATTGAAAATGTGGTGCGGTTGCATAAATCAACCACCAATGCCAGCTTGGAGGAATTAGCCTCAGTTGACTCTGCTAACCACTCATCAATGAAACAGGTTACTGTTTTTTTTGCTACTCTCATCTTGCTTCTTAAACTACATCCTGGTATGAAGTACACCTTTCTGGACTTCCAAATGCTACATATTCCTGGTCCTAGTGGAAATGGCAAATTTGGTGGGATAGTCAATAAAGAATTTCTAGAAAACACAAATTTGGGGTCTTATTCACTTTTCTTTTCTAAAGAAAATGACCTAAAGCTAGATTTCATGGTGTTGTCATAGGAATACTTGAAGTTTTATTTTAATTATTCTAATAATATAAACATTGCACAGATGGTTGCTGATGGTTTGGAGGTTGCAAGCAATATCTTGATTGACCTGGACAAGGTTTTATCAAGCCACCGAGGTGAAATTGCTAGTTTCATGAAAGAGCTGCGTGAGGTTTGTTTACTTTCTTAATGTTTTCCTAGTCAATTGCTGGTTCTGTACTTCTGTTACATGAACACTTTTCAGTACAAACAGAAATGTCAATAACTGAAATAAAGCCTTGCAAAAGTCAATCCTGACAGATACATAATAAACTGTTCTTTGGAACCTTGCTTTATCAACCCATTTAGTCAAGAGTACAAACATAAATGTCAATAACTGAAATAAAGCCTTGCAAAAGTTAATCCTGATAGATATAGAACAAACTGTTTTTTGCAACCCTGCTTCATCAGCCCATTTAGTCAAGAAATGATATCAATTTCTGGGTTCTTGCACTGTGCAGAGGTTCAGCGCAACAGTTGCCAGAACAAAGGAGACCTCAACTCAGATGGTTGGTCTAATAGACAAGCTTCTAGAGGAGAAAAACTTGCTCCAGTTGCATTCAAGTGAGGCCCATGAAACACATGTCAAAAGCCTTGCTGATTTCCAAAAGGCTTATGAGGTACTAATACACTAAGCAATATTCTTTGAAAAAGGCAATTGCAGTGCACTACAGTGTTTTTTATCCAGCTGATTGACAAAAGTAGCTCAACACTAATATTTTGAACTTTATTTTTATAGGATCAATCAAAGGCTGAGGAAGGGAAGATTCTAGAAAATATCACAAACCTTGTGTCTGGGCTCATGCGCCGTCAGAGGGAGCTGGTAACTTCTCCTTGTTTTATAGCTATAGAACTTAAATCAAGTAATTTCAAACGAAGAGACTGAAACAGTTGGGGCTTTGTTTTTACTTGTTTATTCTGTGAACTGTGTACCATAATCTTAAAATAATTGGGAGAAAATGAAATAGAAGCTAAACTTCTGGAGTTAAATGTAGGTGGATGCAAGGCTAAATGGTTTGGAAGGGGCAGCTATAGAGAAGAAACTGTTTGTGGAGAAACACTGTGAGAGGGTCGAGGGAGTGACAAATGAAGCCAAGAGGAAATGGGAGGAGTTTGCCGCACAGACACAGCATGATTCAGTTGATGGCTCAGTTTTCTCAGCAGCCAAGCACTGCCGCTTGGAATCATTCCTCCAACAATGGTATGTTCAGTTTCTCTTTTCCTTCCCAACCTTAACTAAACCTTATATTTACCTATTTGAGTCCCATTCAATATCATTTTTAATCTATGTATCACAGTGCGAAGACTGTAGAATCTGCATCAGAACAATTGAAGCAGACAGAAGCATCTGCAAGTGAATTGAGTGCCCAACAGGTTTCCCAAATAGAGGAGCTCGTGAGGTAGTTAATTTTTGTAGTTTGTAAAGTTAGCACAGTTTTTTTTTTTGTCCTGCATAAGCTGATAAACTTGGGACCTCACATTATGTAATGTAGAAATACGATGGTATACAATGAGCACCACAATGCTGAGGTCAGTTCAGCACGTCAAATTGCCGACGAAGAAGTGGCAAATAGCAGTGC
This sequence comes from Carex myosuroides, assembly GCA_028015225.1. Taxonomy (NCBI): domain Eukaryota; kingdom Viridiplantae; phylum Streptophyta; class Magnoliopsida; order Poales; family Cyperaceae; genus Carex; species Carex myosuroides. Next base: position 12,438,121 of record CM051465.1, read on the forward strand.
GGATATTCTTGCAAATATTCAGAGTGAGTTTACTTATTTCATGAATTGAGGTCACCCCACCCCTACAGTGTGCAGCAGAATTTTCTAATCTTTGGTGAATTATTCCTTGTTGAAGGCACAGTGCATTTCATAAAGTGAAAACTTGTGTATTGTTTTGTCTTATCAATGAGAAAGATTTCTTGTTTGCTTGGATGGAAATCTTAATGAAATATGCCATCTCGTGTAGGTCTAAATGAACATGAAAAGTGCTCCATTTCGGGGCTGATGTTAGCATCTGGTGCCCATTCTGAGACAATCCATGTGCTGAAAAAGGAGCACTCAACCCAAACAAAGGGTATCATCCACCACACAGAGGAGACATTCCAAAGCTGTTACAAGGTAGTTTAAGCTCCCCTTTCTAAAAGAAATTACTAACCTTTGGGCCCTTTACCGTAAAAGGCTGACCAAAATGGTAATTTTTTTAAATTAGGATTATGAGGCAACTGGAGAAACGCCTGTGCGGTCAGAACCGGAGATACCTAGCAAAGTGGCAATTGAATCTCTTCGTGCATTGCCAATGGATGCTTTAGCAGATGAGTTCAGAGAGAACCATCCCTATGAGCTGTCTAAAGATCCAAAACCAACCATGATACCTCGCTCTCCTCTAATACAAATCAATGGAAGCAAGTGAAAGACAGATGTGTGTTGATTCTTTACCTTTGCTGCTTTTCTTGTAATTTGTTTGGCAGTTTTTGATTTGTGCTTGAGCGAGGGAGCTATCTTAGCTCCTTTACTACCTTGTTTGTAATATTTACAAAGTTCAATATTTGGGATATGTTCATATTATTTCAAATTATTGATATGTTTGCTATTCTGAATGTTTCTTCACGAATCATGATTTGTAAGAACATGGATTAAGAAAATGAGCGCCATCTTTAATTTACACTTGTAGTTAAAATTTTGTGTTCTTTTGTACCCTGGTTAAAATGGGTAGGTTTTTAGTCCAAATGGCTTTAGACAAAGTCTCATCAAATGTCTAACTTAAACTGTCCGATTTGTATTAATATTCGTATGAACATTTAAATTTAAGGAGTCATTTAAATTTGTTAAGTTTTGAATATGTTTGCACGAATCTCAATGTAAATTGGATGTTTAAATTTAGCTTTGGGTGAGGTTTTGTCCAAAGTCCTTTGCACAAAACCTAATTCCGGTTAAAATTGTCATATTTGGGGAAATAGTTAGGGCCTGTTCGGCGCCCCCTAGAGAATGGGTATGGGTGTGAGATAAAGAAAAATTAAAAAATTTACTCTGAGTGAATTTTTTTTTTTTCCACGTGAATAGTAATTTTTGGAAAGCAGCCGACCCTTGTAAAGTGAACTTACTGGTAGTAGTTGTCAGCAGGGTGTCACGTGTACGCACAGATCTAATAGCATTTTCACTAAGCTAATTTATTTTATATTCATTTTGTCAAATACTACGATTTTGATAAACAGATAAAGAGGTGCTATTGACATCTCTAGTGTTATTGAGTATTGACACTCCTATTTGTACTTTTAATAAAATATTTTTCAAAAAAGAAATAAAAAAGAATAGAAAAAATGAATAATTTTTTTTGAGATTTATACTATCTACATTTGTATCATACATAAAACTATATGATATCATACCTATATGTGAATATATAATTTATTTTTATAATTACCTTATAAAATAATGGGTATGAAATAGTATTATCCGTACCCTTACTCATTTATTAAGTTACCAAAAAAAAGCTTAACTATATTAATATCCGATGAGTTAAAAAAAAAACCTTAACTATACCCATACCCGATAAGCAATATCATTTGTTGGGGGAAAACTCTTCACAATTTTAGAATCATATCAGAATTAAAATGAAAATGAAGGAATAATCATATTATTTCTTATCAAATGATCATGCAAATAACACTTGTGTCTCTGATTGATTCTTCTGCTCAACTACATCTAGAAAAACTGGATCAACAACCGCATGGCTATCTATATGCACAGAGAACCTCTGGGTCCACCACCACACCTGAGCAAATCCCTTGATATCCACCGTCGAATCAAGCACCATGCTCCGACGAGCCACGTCAGCAAGTAAGGCCTTAGCATGGTGGGCCATCTCCAGCCCGTCGAGCCTGGCAGACAACTGTAAAATCTCGCACGAATTTGCCGATTGCGACCCGGCCTCGAGTTGAGCTGTGCCTAAGTGGGTCCCACTGTAAGAGATAGAGATCAGTGCTGGTTCGTACTGTATTGCTACCGGGTTGGGATTTGTGACATGGACTGTCAACATGAGTTCCAGATCTAACAAAGGCAGGTTGAGATGGAAGGAAGAGAGAGAGATTGAGACGAGGTGGAAGGTGGGGTTTCTTGGGCGGGCCCACATGGCAGTGAGAGTGGCACTGGCGCATGCTGCTCCGGCGAAGGCTGAGCCCCAGCTCCAGACCATTTTAGTTTGGTACTGTAGGTTGCTTTTCTGAAGTTCAATAATTTGTTTTGATTTACTTCTAGATATAGTCTTCAATTTGTTGGGAGTGTTTTGCTGGTTAGGTAGATACAAGTGGATGGATGAAATAGGCTCTCAGCTCTCATCTGGTGTAGAAAAAAACAGATGGGTTTATTTTACTCTTCGTTGACCTCATTACTGGAGTGCGAATCCTCTGAGATATATCATATATCAATTTGACCAACGTGTACAGTGTCTATTCGGGGATAGGGCAGGGTCCAGTAATATTTGTGCTTTGAGATTCGTGCAGAATGTATTTAAACGATTGAGATTTTCTAGAAAACACTCAAAAGTTTGAGATATCTCAGAGGGAGCGAATTCTTATTTTGGGTTGTGCTTTTGTTAACGGAAACCAAAAATATGCCAAGACCGTTTTTTTCAAACAAAAAGAAAAAGAGAAAAAGAAGATGCGATTCCTGTTTTGCCCCAAGCGAAATAATGACACAGATTTTTTATTTTAAGAAATGTATTAATTATTTTGGCGAATAGAAGAAGATGAAGCTCTTTTTTTTTTATGCGGAGTAAGTCTGATGTTTATCGAATTTAATTTGAATTCGATGGGAAACACTTTCGCCGATCCAGATTTGTTTTAATATATCTGTGTGTGTCTGCTTCAATATTTGTGCACGTCCACTTTAATATTAATTTTCAGACGAATCAAGTGTGCACATATCTTAAAGCAAATCAGACTAAAGCTGCCCATTGCACCCAAATGTGGACCTGATGGACATCGCATCTAATCCTTTCCCCCCTTTCTTCGATGCAAATTGAATTAATGATTGGTTATTTCTAGTGCATAAAAAAATCTGTCATATTTCTTCTCTCCGACATAACTAAAAGTAAACAAATTCTGTACATTATAGTAGGCGAGCAAGTGATATATTTTGCTCTGGATATATTAACCACTGAACCTATACTCTGGATAATATATTACAAAAACTTCCTTTTGTTATTTCTGCCTTTTCAAAAGAGTTTTTATTAATAATTTGACTTCTTCATATGAAGTCTGAAAATTTAATTGTTCCTTCAAAGAAAAGAAGTTTAATTAATAGAGAAAAGTTGGATAAATCTTCTAAATTTCACAGTACAGATATGGTAATTTATAGTTATCAATTAACCGTTTATAATTTGTGTGAAATGAAGCTATAAGTTAAACAAATCCCATATTTTTTGTTTTGTTTAGTATACACCTCTATACAAGCTCCAAAGCTGTACAATTTTAGCGAAAATTACTCTCCCATTATTTTGACCGATGATAATAAATTAATTTGATAACTTGACACAGTAGCAAAAATAATTTAGAAATTAAAATTTGGACAACTAAAATATAATCTATACGTGATGCATATTGTCCACATAAAAAATAATGCAAATTTCTATATTGCACAAAATAGCTCAAATTTTCCAATAATCCAAATTTCAAATGATATTTCACTAATTATTAAGTAACATTCATATTAGCTTCTGTATTATCTGCAATAAATTATGGTATTGGATTTTTTCGAAACGGTTTTGGACTAATTAATCCGAAACCGGGCCAACACTATTCGATGTGCGTTGAGATTCATGCAAACATATTTAAAACCTTTAACATTTTAATAGTTCTGTAAATCTAAACCGTCTAAGTGAATTTTAACACCGATTAAACAGATTAGATCCGGCTTTAGATAAGATTTTGTCCAAACCCCTTTGAACAAAAACCTCACTCATAATTTATAAATATTTTAGGAACATCATTCACAAATAATTTACAAATAAAATTTGAAAATAATTATTCATACAAATAATATTTTTACGAATAATTTCACATTTAGTTTGAAAAAGGTGTCTAATTTTAAAATATTTATTTCTGATTTTTTTATTATTTTCTACCGACTTTCTACTTCAATTGTTCAAAAATGCATGGAAACTAGACATGTAATCAAGAAAGTTTGAGTTATCTTATGTAGACCAATTTGATGGCAGTATGTTTGGTAGTTTGATCAATTTATGAATAGCGTAAAATTAGATAACATGTAATAAGTTAATTCTCATGCGCTATCAAATTAGAAATTAGGCAGAAAAATAATTTTAGTGATAGATAATATTGAATTTTTAATTTAAGAAAAATAGTATTAAATTAAATCTGTACATATAATATTAGAATGTAAACCTTTTCTTTTCAAAAACGAATCACCTAGAAACTCTTTTTAGTTAGAAAAAAAGGGAGAATAACGCAAAATCCGACATCCAAAATGAATACTTTAATTACTGAATATAGTAAACGAAATTAGCTACAGATATATCAAGTCATGTGTGTCGATTACGTGAAAAGAGCATGCCACACAAATTAATCTGATACCGTCACATCACGTTACGTGACTAAATTATCCAAAGTCATTTTACTTTTCTTTTAATTTTTTTTACAGTATTTTCTTTTTTTTACCATCTCTTTTTATATTTTCTATGAACTAATTTAAAATTTGAATAAATAATAAAATGTGATCAGTCAGTATATTTGATCACGTCACGTATAGTCACAACATCATCACACATGATACATGATGTAATCATTGTTGTGATATAACTATCTTTTACAATTTTAATCACATTATGTTAGATAATTAAGTCAAGTTTTTTTTGCTCACTACCGATCGATACCGAAGCATGTTGGATTTCGCATCCTCTGAGATATCTCAAACTTTGATTTGTTGGACAATCTCAACTGTTCAAATACGTTATGCACGATTCTCAAAACACAAATAATACTGCCCCTCCGCTATCCCCGAATAAGAACCGTACACGTCGGTCACGCAAAAGCTGAGATATCTCAGAGGATATGCACTCAGCATTTTGCTATGTAATTTCAGAGGCACACCAGTCTGGATTTTCTTGAATACTTCTGTTTGGTACAAGATAACATTTCCGTTTCCATATTTTTGTTGTTAATTAATTGTTTTGGAAAAAGAAAAAAATGGAAAGAACTTATCCGTCCCTTCTGTTTTACAAAATTTGAATTTCAGGTTTCTGTCTAAATTAATAAATCCCAAATTCATTTAATCACATATTCGGGGAAATAGGTTTCAATTTGCAAATTGTTGGTGTAAAACCTCATGATTTAATCTTTCTTATTTTAATTATGTTTCAGCTCATGATCACCTTAGTGGTTTTTGTGTACTCAGTTTTAATTATGTTTCAGCTCAACTGTTTTGATCAATCTCTATCTTTTAAATGATGGTTACCAGACTCTTGTAACTGAACCTTTATATTAATACAAATGTGGGCATGACCCTCATTTTACTTCAAAAAAAAATTCTCAATTTTTATCCTAATTTCCCAATATAACTCGGACTGGCCCTTACACTATCTTTCAATTTTTCAACGGAAATCAATGCAATCAAGGATTGGAGGATGTCCAACTGCTATAAGGATGCTATATATATTGATGTTCATGATAACTTAATTTGCTGTCATAGTATGTTATTAAATTTTCCAAATCACTGATGAGATGCATTTTTTTTTATTTTTTTAAATATGGTCTCTCTAGCTTGCGCTTCACATGATTCTTAGTAAGATACTGTCACTACAAGGTGATCCAACTATTACTTAAAATAAAGGAAGATGATTCAACCATACATATGCAAGGCGTTGTAATGTAAATGCTAGCCACTGGAGATTTAATAACAATTTCCTTAAAAAAAGGAAACAAAAATACAAAAACAATTTGGTGGCCACAATAAGCGCTTTAACACCAAAGAAGTAAAAATGTACGAATATCATCTAAAAACAGAAAGGATGTATAGTGATTAACATGGCAACTGATACAAGTTTCTATTTACTGAATCGAGAACAGCAAACTGATCATACAATACGCAATATCTGGACCAACAAGTAAACAGCAAGCATCCTTCATACTTCCTTACCTTTCTAAATAAGTTCTAACAACCTTAAGCTTTTTACTAATAATGAGCAAATTAAACAAAAGGCAGTATACTCTGCCTATACCCAGTTCATGACTAGCAAGCAGTAACCAAACAAAAACACAAAGTTTAGACTGACGAGATACAAAAGCAGTAGTTCAATAAAAAGCATCTCTGGGATTCTTCACTTAGTCAAAGGGCCTCTATTTCCTCAGCTGTTCAGTAAAGAAATAAATCAATGTCAAAAGAAGTTAGAGAAAAATATAAACATGTTTAATTAAAAAGAATATAATAGAATATAAAAAACATGTATAAATTAAACTCCAAACCTTATTGGAAGGGCTTCTTCCTCAGCTGTTTAATAAAAGAAGAACAATAAATCATTGGCAACAAAAACTCAATATGAAATGCAATATTAACAAATTAAAGAAAGAAATGGCAGTGACAATTTGTACCTGGTTGCTGTGACCACATTTCTTCTTGTAACTTTGAGCAACATTTAGCTGTATTGGTGCAACATTAGGCAAACTGCCACGACCGCCGCCCCTCCACCTCATCAACAGGTGCAGTGTCGACTCTGGAACATTAATTTTTCATATTTTTATGTTTTCTCAAGAGCCCTTTAATAAAAAATAAGGGAATAAATTGTAAAGATAGAACTTCAACATTACCCTTTTGGATGTTATAATCAGCAAGTGTGCGGTCATCCTCAAGTTGCTTCCCGGCATAAATCAGGCGCTGGGAACTTATTGGGATCTCTACAACAAAGACCAGATGATTGAAACCAAGATTCTTACTGAAAAGAAGATCATGTGTGTAGTCTTATCAAGAAATCAGAGTATGAATAGTCTTAATTAGCACAAATCATAAGCACTTAATACAGATCTATATATGGACATAAAGTAGTATATATTATTGCATCATTACATATCCCATCTCTAAAGGGAAAGAATCAACCTAGGTTAACTCAAACCAAGAAGCCATACCGCTCTTGTATTGTTACAGGTTAAATAAAATCAGAATCTAAACCAATTGTAAGAATCAGAGAGACATCTTCGACTAAAAGACATCATCCAAGGGAAATAATTCATATACCAGTTGATCATGAAAGATGAAAACTAAGTTCTAACTTCTAACAGCACATTATATTTCAAGAATAAAAAGCAAGAAAACATCCTGAAACAGAACAACTTCAGAGCAGAAACAGAATCAGTACAATCAAATAAACTAACATATATATAGCACTGAATATCTATCAATAAATTCAATCGAGGATAGACTAGACTAATCAAAACATCTTGCAAATGCAATAAAACACAGAAAATGTAAGAAACGGATGCATATACCTAGCCTTTCTTGGATCTTGGACTTGACTATTTGGATCGTGTCGGTTTTGTCGACGTTAAGCGTGATTGTATCTTGGTGTCTTACGAAGATCTGCATCTTTCTCTCTTGTTTGTTTCTTGATTTGTTCTGTCCTGGAGAGAAACAGTGAAGTGAACTAGCTGACTTGACTATTTTGATCGTGTCGGTTTTCTCGACATCAACAGTGATCGTCTTCCCAGTTAGGTTTTTCACGAAAATCTGCATTTTTCTCTCTTTTTTGTTTCTTGGTTCGTTTTCTCCTGGAAAGAAACAGGGAAGTGAGCTAGTGAAGTGAAGAGTATTAATTAATTTTATATAGAGCGGTCCGAGGGTTTTCCGCTTTTTAATATACTGAAATGACGAGATTGCCCCTCCTGTTTCAGGACGGTTATTACTAATTAGGGAGAAAACCCGTCCTAGAAATTGGATATTATTTATGCGGGCCCCATAGTTCAGTGGATGTATTGATATATTCACATGGCCACCGCCGTACCACTTTTTCTATTATCGGTAATTAGTTGGCTTTATCCAGTAAGCCAATTAGCTGTACTTCGTTTTGTTTGCTTTCTTTAATTTTCCTTCTGATTGTTAATTACCTTCCGTTGTTTTGGTAAAGAAAGAATTCAAATTTAATTCTCAATTTTTATCCCAATTCCCAATTTAACTGACTGGCTCTAACACTGTCTTTCAATTTCCAACTGAAATCAAATACAGTATACAGATGTGAAGAAAACAATGTTTGCAAATTTATTTTCCTACCAAGAATCACGGATTTCCTATGGCGAGCATTTCCTATGACGGAAACCATCCTGGCGCATGCCAGATCATGTATGTTGGCAGACATGCAAGTGCAACCATCCTGACGCATGCCATATCAATTTGGGCAAGAAGGAATTCAAAAATTTCAAGGGAACACCTAGTGATACTTTTAGAAGAGAGCTGCGGCTGCCTTTCAGGATCAACCCTGAACATTTTGCTCTCGTTTGCCAAAACCAACAGTCATAACTTTGCAGGAGGGAAATGAAATAGGGAACCACACTAGCCAGTTTGCAAAACAACAAGTATAGCTGGCTTTATAAAAGTTTCTTTTTCTGTCACATATTTTTGTGTTTTTATATTTCATGCAATAGATATAATTAGAGTGGAAAAAACGTGCCGTGCCGTGACTAACACGCCGTGACTTTGGTCTCGTGCCGTGCCGTGCCATGACCAAGTTAATTTTTCACGTGCCGTGCCGTGCCGTGACTAAAATGTCAAGGGGTGGTCACGGCACATGAATGGTCACGCCACGGGAGTCACGCCGTGCCTAAACGTGTCGTGACCCGCGTGACTCGCGTGACCATTTAATCATAATTTAAGTTAGTTTATTCAAGATTCACCATTAAATTAATATCTAATGGTCATAATTACACGTGACTCCGGCGTGCCATTTTTCCCACTCTAGATATAATGTGGATGCTTTTTATTTTAATGCAAGCATGGCTACGGGCTTCAATTCAAAAAAAAAAAAAGTTTCAACTGAAATCGAAGCAATTCTAGGTTTGGAGTTTGTCTAACTGCTACAAGTATGTATCAAATGCGATGTTAATTTTCTGTCAAAATATAGTATGTCATTACATTTTCTAAATCACTGAGATGCAGTTTGTTCATCTATTAATTAAGTTATACGAGGATAGTCACTAAAATGAGAATTTTGAAAATTTAATTACCGAAACAAAAAATAACATTTATTTTAGGACCATTCGGCGATTCACTTTAAGAAATAGAGCAAAGCACACTTTAATACATTGGTCACTGCATTTTTATCATCAAACTGATAGTTGATAGATATAAATGATTAAAAATTCTCAAAATCTTCCCTGCTGACACCTAAGAGTTTGGGGAACGGAATTTGAGGCAGTCTGATGGGCATGCCTCGAACAAAATTCGGTCTTGTGTTCGGTCGGAGTCATTTGATATGCATGCATCAAGATTTGCGCGAACAATTTTTAAATTTGTATGGATTAAGTACGTACAAATTTTGATGGGATCAAATGACTCCGATTGAATATCATTACAGTCGGCGGAGCCGGTTTCATTATGGAACGGTACGGTTATGGTATGGAACTGTACGGTATGCGTGTCAGTTACGTGGCGTGACTCTTATCACTCAAAAGAGAGTAATGTTTCTTTTAATATTTATAAACTCGAAAATGCTATCGGTTCGGACTACAAGCGCACAATCCTATCGAGTAGTATAATCGAGATCGATCCACAGGGAATATTGGTTCAATGCTTTGAGCGATCGAATCACAATCTTTCGAAAGGCTAGACGAAATCTGAAAATTGAGAGATGTTGTTTTGATTAATGTAAATTAGGAAGCAATTAAAAGTAATTAAAATAAAGATAGAGATGAGAATTTCTAGGGTTTCAGCACACCATTGCCACTCAATCCGCCTTGACAATATATTCCTGTTGCGTCTGATTTTCTGTTGTTGTTTGATGAAAGACACCACATAGGTCACTGCGATTTATATTACGCAAGAATGACAGATCTTTCACCGAGATTCTACATAGGATACTGCGATTTTCCTTACGCAAATGTCTGATTTCTCAAATACCCCAAATTACTACACAGATCACTGCGATTTACCTTACGCAAGTGATGGAATTTGGTACGCGTTTTGTTGGTCTGGTTTATGGTTTCCCCGCTAAGGTTTTCTTCACATAAACCTAATAGATCTCAACGAGGCTAATTCATACAAATAGTTTCTCTTACCATTAAAGTACTGTCACTACCCTAACGGACTCAAACTAGATCATTGAAGTTAGATGAAGAGATAGTAAATCACAAAAGCATTTTGTTTCAACAACAAGAAATCATAATTAACAGAAATATATATATCAAAACATCAAGAGTAACAAGATTTACTGCCTAGCCCTAAGAAAAGGAACTTAGCCGCGAAACGGCATTGTTACGAGCACTCCTCTCTTCTCACTTTAATCAAATCTAACCCTAATTACAAAGATAAGTTATTCTTCTGTCCAGGGGCCTTATATAGGAGTGGAGGGACGTTTGGAGGTTGAGTAGGGGCTAAGAAACTGATCTGGAAACAGTTGTCGGCAGTTATTCCCCAAGAGGCGCCTTCGGTTATGGACCGTATTAGGCAATACGATCCGTATTAGGACCTTGACGGTTAGGGTTTAATGCTTCCAACGCTATCTCCTGGTCTGTGCTAGACCTGGTCCGTATTAGGCAATACGGACCGTAACAGAGACTTCGTCGATAAGCGTCGCTGATCCGATTAACCCGATTCTAGCTCCATTTGGTGTAAAATAGTCCCAAAATCTGTTTTCTGTAATAAAACATAAAGAAGGGTGACAATAGCCTTTTTTTTCTAATTAATTAAACATAAGTGCGAGAAAATATGCAAAACCTAAGCCTAAACCCTACGTAAATCATCATTATTTTGACTCTGATCAGACTCACATGTCTTGTGCCGTGATCATTTTTCCGTGATCATTTTTATAAAATTTGACATGGCATGTCACGTCACGTTAAATATCTGGTTATGGTACGACACGGCACGTGGTCACGCGAGTCACGTGTAATTAAGACCGTTAGATCTTGACCAAATAGTGGATCTTGAATAAACTAACCTAAATTATGATTAAATGGTCACGCAAGTCGCGTTTCGTCACAGAATGTTTGGGCACGACATGACTCACGTTGGCGTGACCATTCACGTGTCGTGACCACCCCTTGACATTTTGGTCATGACACGATACGACACGTGAAAAATTAACTTAGTCATGACACTGCACGACACAAGACAAAAATCACGACATATTAGTCACAGTACAACACGACACAATACGATTTTTCCACTCTAAACATCATTATATTGACCCGATATCCTTAAAACCATCTCCCACTTCTTCGACAACACTTTAATTTAAGTCTCACAAATCATAAAATACATCCTCTACGTAAAATTAATAAATATGTCCAGAATTTTTTTAATTAATCTTGACTTAACCTGATGCAGTCAGTAATATTTATAATGGTGGATATGGTGGAAAACTTGTTACACTCCTCGTGATACCAATAAAATTGGTTCAAATTCCTTATTTTGATTTTTTAAATATCAATATTACAATTATTTCGTTCAAAATCTTTAATTTTTATATATTAAAATTAAAAAGAAAGAAAAATCTTGCATTATTAAATTATTGTTGTCAATGCCATATTTACATATCCTAAGCGTATTATTAAGCCATATGATTTTATCATTGTGACATTCACATGTAATTAAGCTCTTGGATGTATGGTTCACATGGAATTGGAATTTATGAATAGTTGTTGATTGATGCAATACACTCAGTTCTGTGCTATATATACAAAATTTGTATCTTTGAAATTCTCACTGAAAAATTAACTTGATAAATACACATGTACATACATCCCAGCACTTAACAACTTGAATGTATATCACAGCTCTAAATATTTTTGAGATATTAGAGAAAATTCAAAACATAACACTACTATCCAATTTTGCGCCTTAAATGGATTTTGTATTTTGATTATTTTATCAATTTTATACTTATATTAGCATAAATGTTGTTTAAGATCGATTGTTAAGTTTATCACATCCGATTGTACGTAATCAAGAAATTTTAAGTTAATTACCTTCTATGTTAACCAATTTGATTCTTTGATAATTTGATAAATTCTAGTATAAAGAGAATAAAATTCTATAATATTTAATAAGCTAATTCTAGTTCATGATCAAATTATTGTTCACATCATATCTTAATTCCAAAATAACACCCCTAATTTTTTATTAGGCAGAAAAATAATTTTAATGATAGATAATATTGAGTTCTTTTTCTTAATATAAAAAAGAAAGTATTAAATTAAATATTTAAATTTAATGTAAAACTTTTCTTTTAGAAATGAATCATCCAGAAACTCTTTCTATTTAGAAAATAAACGCAAATTGGTGTTAGATGACAAAAATTATATTGGAGAATGAATTCAATTTTTTTTAATTTATCCAATTAGTGTTAGATGACAAACTTTAATGTAAGAGTGATATATCCATCAAACAATCAAATTTATTTTTATATTCATTGAGATTGAGTGTTTTAATTATCGACTATCACCTTAGTTAGTACCATCGTTTTGGTAAACAAAGAATTCAAATTCTCAATTTTTATCCCTGAGATGCAGTTTTTTCACTTATCAAGATATATGATGATCGTTACTAACATGATAAATTTGAAATTTAACGACCAAAACTAAAAATAGCATTTATTTGTAAGAATAGTAATGGAAAGTTGTCTTTTGACAAAAGAAAAAGAAACTTCAAAATTGTGCTGAGGAATTAATAATACTAAAGCCTAATTAAATTTAACTTTCAAATTCACATTATCCCTATTTCTCAAAAAATAAATTCACATTATCCCTGGACATGCAATTCGAACGGAAAAGTAAATAAAAATCCAAAATAACATTTTTCTTTGTCTTTGAAAATATGGTCTAGCTAGCATGGGTTTAACATGATCAATATTTTTAGTAAGATAGTGTCACTAAAAAATGATCCAACTATTACTTGAAAAAAAGAGAAGATGATTAATTCAACTAAAGTATTCACATTATGTTGTGAACCATACATATACAGGTCTTGTGATGAAAATACTAACCACTGGAACTTAATCACACTTTTTTTGAAAAAAGAAGAAGAAAAAATTAAGGAAAACAAAAATAAAAAATAATTTGGATGTAACGCAGGAGCAGATGGCAAATAGAGTTGCTCAACTTGTTAAAGTTCTGACCGTCATCCGTGATAAGCCAAAATTATATCTAGTGAAACCTAGGGTTTGTTATGTGAATTAAGCCAAGTTTTGTTGAGATTAGATTTGATTAGATCAGAAATGTCTGAAAGTTCAAGTTACTGCCCTAGTTATGTTTATTTTACAGGTAATCAAGTGTTTGGAGCTTAACGGAGCAAAACGGGTGATTTGTAGCAAGTCAGCACGAAGATTGGAGCAACTGTCAATGTTGTTGCGGCCCGAAATAAAACCCATTGCGGACCGAAACAAAACAAGTCAGAGCCTCATTCCTGCACATTCATTGCGGCCCGTAATGACTTCTACAGTTTTCTGCACGACAAATTAACTGCCTCCACTCATTGCGGCCCGCAATGAATCCATTGCGGCCCGTAATGACTTCTACAGTTTTTCTGCACGTCAAATTAACTGCCTCCACTCATTGTGGCCCGCAAGAGATGTTATTGCGGCCCGCAATAAGTCGGTTCAGCGCCCGAATTTGCTATTTTTAGTGATTTATTTTTTAGGTTTTGTGGGGGGTATAAAAAGGAAACTTGTAAAACAGAGGGGGAACATTTTTTAGACAGAATTTCTGGTTTTAACGAGGAGAAGAAAGGAAGAGAGAAGAAGGGAGAAAAAGAACATCATCGATCAACCGGTTTTATTATTTTCTTTCCTTTGGAACTCTTTTAACTCTTTTAATTTCATTTGTGCTTTAGCCATGACTGGCTAAAGGCTTTTCTAGGGTTAATTAGGGCTGTACTTGAAATTTTTGTTATGATTTAGTTGGTTTATTTTATATGTTCTTGTTCTTTGTTATGATCTATTCTTTATTTTAATTGATTGTGAAGACTTAATCGAAATCGTATGAAATCTTAGGTTTTGGTATTTGCAATTGAGAAATTGAATATTAAGTCCTGACCATAAAGAATAGGGTATTTGATAGGCTAAGTACCGAGAGGTGACGCTTGTCTTATACGGGCTTTGCCTAATAGCTTAGACAAATTGTGCCAAGTACCGAGAGGTGAAAGACGGTTTTCTAGGTTTATTGGGACAGTAAGAACTTAATGACTTTAGATTAGCATAGCCAAGTACCGAGAGGTGACGTTTATTCTAATTTGAAGATGGTATTAATATAGAAATATCACTTTGTACCTACAACCTCCAACTGTGCCTTCATAATTAAAAGAACAAATTTAATAAACCAATTAGTCATAACACTAGTGGATAGGAACCCTAAGAAACCCTAATTTCTCATATTTGTTAAAAATCAGATTTTGCTTTAAAACTTTAGTTTAATTCATTTTAATCAAAACCAAATCAACCTTTTGAACAAACAAAAACCTCTTTATTTTATTTTACTAAATTAAATTGTTAGGTTAGAAAAGATATTCCAACTTGTCCCTGTGGAGACGATCCCTAAGTACTACTTGACAAGGTTGTACACTTGCAACCGAATTGAGTATAACTAGGATTTATTACTTGTATTTGCAGAAAACACATCAATCCGTGATTTGGCTCCAGGTTTCATGTACATCATCGGCCTTGTAGGAAGTTTCTCTGTCCTTCAGAATCCTAGCAGCGTATTGAATGCTGCGATAGACATCCGGTGGACATCGGCATGGAATTGGAATGATACGAGACCTTCTCCTTCCATATAGTGGAATGTAGAAAGGAAAGTGTAGGTTGGTTTTGGTGAGGTCAACATTAAGTAATTCCCCTATACTGATGGACTCGGTTATGGTTTGGAATTGTTCGAAGATTTCTAATCTCTACATTGTTTGTGGGCATATAACCTGAAATGGGCCAAGTGCTCTAGTCTTGATATGCTCATGTCTTTATATTATTTTAATACAAAAGGTTGATTCTCACTAATATCTCATAATAATTAAATCAAACCATACCAATATAAGTGAGAATATATTTTTGAATAAAAATGAAGTTAAGCAATCTAACATAAATATCTACTATAGATTTTTTAATTGAATTTACATGAGGACATGTGTTTTTCTCACTAAACTAGCTAAATGTTAGTTTTTACATGAGAACAATATTTATTCTATATATGGAATAATTTTTTTGAGTAATCAATAGGAGTCTAGCTCCCATTTCATTAACCATAATTGGTAAAAGTTTTTGAGTTTCTGAGATGGAAACCCGGTTTACAAAAAAGGAAATAAGTAAAAATTAAAAAAAAGATCAAAGAAAGAAAAAAAGGCAAAGAGATGGGAAAACAAGTCAGACACCAGTTATCCCTAAACTACAGCTGATGCTTCCGCAGCCCATTGTGCTTCATGATTTTCTCACTGGATTGTTAAATCTTCAAGCCGGTCTGGCCTACCAATTCTGAAGTCGGTGTTTACTTCTTGTACCAGTTGAGTCGTATCTTTGCTCACTTCCCTGAATATGCGATTACATCTTTCCCTCCAAATAACGAAATGTGTGATCAGCATGAGCTCCCTGATGCTCTCCTCCGCCCTCTCTATGATGAGGAATTTGACATTGTCTTGGCCCGGAACTTGTACCACCTCCGACGGCAACAATATGGCATAAACCTGTGCGCTTACCGGGCATTCATTAAATAGATGTCTAACTGTTTCGTCACTTTGTCTACACATGTAGCACATCCCCACAATATGAAAGCCCTTCTCTCTAAGGTTGTCTGCAGTGAGGACCTTATTGTGTAGCAGTAGCCAACCAAACACCCGCATTCTTGGCGGGACCCGGATCCCCCAGACTATGAATTCCCGATTCGATTTGCGGAGTATGCTCCATTGCATTATATGCACCCTTACCGTGAACCGGCCCTTGACATCCATCTTCCATTCGGCATCATCAGTCTCCAATTGGTTAGTTGCCAGTTGCTGCAACAGTGACCTTTTAACCCGCAACAGCTGAGTGAATTGCTGGTTTGCCCGTACCGATAGTATCGGTCTGAACATACCCCTTATGCTCGGGTTCTGTATGAAGTCCTTCACCGTTGCCTCTTTCTGTGTTGTGAAAGTATACAATGTTTCAAATACATACTTTGCAACTCCTATACCCCAGTCTTGTTCCCACAAACTAATTGTTTTTCCTGTGCCTATAACTCGCAAGATGAAGCAATCGCAAAACAATTTTACTGCCTTCAGGTTTTTTTTGTAGAAATGGGAGTTACATATGCCCCCCTGTTGCTCCCCATATATCCTTTTAAACAATTTTTTCCATAATTTGTCGTCGTTGCTCTGCCATTGCCAATACCACTTGGACAACAATGCGTGATTGAAGCTCCGTAAATTTCTGATGCCCATCCCTCCCATTTTTTTTGGTCGACAGACTAGATTCCAATTGGCCAAATGCAATTTTCTTTCACTCGGATTGGCGCCTTGCCACAGAAAGGTCCTTCGCGCCCTATCTATCTCATTGATTGCCCAAACCGGGAGGTTAAACACTGACATGTAATAAATTGGGATAGATGACAGTACCGAGTTGATTAGTACCACTCTCCCTGCACTTGAGAGCAACTTTGCTGACCAACCCATCAATCTCTTCTTTATACTCTCGAGTAGTGGCATAAACGCGATTCTGGGCAAATTGGTATCTGATAGCGGCAATCCTAAGTATTTAAATGGGAAAGTGTTGTCCTTACAGCCTATTAGTCTTGCTAATTCTCTTGTGACTTGCCGATCTATTGCTGTTGCCATTATCTCTGATTTCTCAAGGTTTACCTTAAGTCCTGAGATGGACCCAAATGCAGCCAAGATGATCATTAAGACCTGAACCTGTTGCTTGTCCGGCCTGATAAAGAACAGCGCATCGTCTGCATAGAGCAGAGACGGATGCATTCCCTGAATTGGCATTCGAATTGCCCCTATTGCCGTTAGCCTTGTTAGCCAACGAGGTATGAAATCCATCGCTATGATAAAGAGGAACGGTGATAACGGATCTCCCTGACGCACTCCCCTCTTTAACATTATCTTTCTTCCCAGTAGTCCATTAATAATAATCTGCGCTGAACCCGGCAGAATCAATCTTCTTATCCATGATGTCCACTTTGTCGGGAAGCCAATGTGTCCCATAACCGTGAGCAAAAACTCCCAACTCAGCGTATCAAATGCTTTGTGTATGTCCGCCTTAAAAACAGCCAATGGAATATTACCCCCTCTTGCTACCTGTAGTAATTCTTGCGCACAAATAAAGCCTTCCGTTATCTGCCTGCCTTTGAGGAATCCCGTCTGTGATTGGTGCAATATCCCTCCTATCTTGTCTTGCAGCCTTTTAGAGAGGATTTTGGAGATTATTCTTTGGATCCCATTGATGAGACTGATAGGTCTAAAATCTTTCACCTTGTTCGAGTTCTGTGATTTCGGAATGAGTACTGTGTATGAACCATCCAATGGGTAGAGAGAGTGGTGATTTTCCAGGGCAAACTCTATGACTGCTTTGAGATCCGGAATAATTGTGCTTACGAAGGCCTTGTAGAATTCACCGCAAAACCCATCAGGACCTGGAGTTTTATTATTCGGCCAAGAATTTATGACTGCCACAATTTCTTCTTCTTGGATTGGCCGAATAAGTTCCTCTAGATCTGTCTTCTCGGGGTACAATTGAGTCCATTCGATTTGTGGTAGCCCTCCATTTGTTGTTCCCATCAATTCAATATAAAAATCTCAGAATACCTTTGCCTTTGTGATCTGATCCGTATACAATCTACCGTTGTGCTCTATTGCATTAACGGTATTATGCACCTTTGAAGCGGACGCATAAGTGTGATAAAATCTCGTATTTTTGTCACCTTCAAGATCCCATTTTACCTTCGCCCGTTGTCTCCACATATCCTCTTCCAAAACTGCCAAGTTGGTAAATCTTCTTTTAATCAACGCCTTTATCAATTTTTCCAAATCCGTTATGTGCCTCCGCTCTTGCGCTTCCTCAATCCAGCCCAAAAATTGTCTGCAGACTTGCAGCTGCCTCTTTATGTTTCCCACCCTTTCTTTCGTCCATTGACAGATTTTTGACTGCACGACATTAAGTTTTCGGTGTAACTGCGTTGGATTTGTTGCCAATGGCAATTGTTGCCACTGTTGCTGAACCACCTGTCTGAATTCGGGTATCTTCAACCAGAATTTTTCAAATCTGAAAATTTTCGATTTTTTAAAATCTGTTAAGGTTTCAAAACGAATCGGGCAATGATCCGAATTAGTGTTTGGGAGTGTCTGCTGCTTAGAATTGGGAAAAAATCTGCTCCATTCGGTCGATATAAAGAACCGATCGAGCTTTGCCATTGTTGGTTGCTCCCTTGTGTTAGACCATGTGTAACGTCTTCCTTCCATTCTTAAATCCTGCAAACCTATTTCAGATATGAGCTGCTGAAATTCCGATGGCCATCTAGTGTCCTGTGTCGAGGAATTTCGTTCATTGGTTTCCAGTGTAGTATTGAAGTCTCCCATTGTTACCCAAGGAGAATCATCCGCCGGTTTGCTTGCCTTAAGTTCCTGGAAAAAAGCACCTCTCAGTGCCGAACTGGTGGGACCATAGACTCCAGTAATTTTGAATTTTTGATTCAACAACACATCCTTCAATGTCACTGATAGGCAATACAGACCTTGCTCCTCCTCTAACTTCTGAAATCTCCTCTCCTGCCATGCAATTATTATACCTCCTCGGGTACCCATTGCCGGTAACGTTGTGAACTTATTCAATTTTCCACCGCATATTTCTTTCTTTAACCGATCATCAATCATGCTCATTTTTGTTTCTTGGAAACAAATGATGTCGGGTTTTTAGAAAAAAACAGTTTCCCTGACAGCAAGTCTTTTTTCCCGCTCATTTAATCCCCGTACATTCCAGCTGATCATCTTGACTTTGGTTTTGTAATTCATCTTACACTTGTTTTATTTTCAACTCCAAATTGGAGATCCTTCTTCTCTGAACTACCATTTTCCATTGTATTACAAGAGATTATAAACCAAAATAGAGCCTCCATTCTTTTTAACTTGCCAAATTTCACCTCTGCAAATACCATTAAACCCAAATACAATGTAAACACCTTCATTGGTCCAAAACCGCTAACTCCAAATCCGCTAAAAATAAACCCGCTAACAATTAACCCGATAAAAACCCCCTCCATAATACCATGTGTTGTACCTAACATACTTAACTTAGAATCAGTCTATCCTAGCTACTACATGTTCCCTTCCTTCTTTTCACCTCATTCCCATAAGGTTTCACATCGCGAGCACACGCGCGATCTGGTCCGCGACCTTCCCTTCGTATTCGACCCCTGCTGCCAAAAGTATTGCCTCCGCATGGTTTGCTGTTAGCGAGTCGTAGCTGTTTTGATATTCCTGTTGAAACGACGGCGAGGTGTGTTTCTTCCTTGGAGTTGTCTTGGTAATCGACACTGAGTCCGGTTTGGTAACCAGCCTTGCCTTTTCTACTGGGTGAACATAACTGCCCCTGTTTTTTGTTGAGAGGCGTTCGCTCCTACGGACCCGGACCTGTTGGCTGGTGGCGAACGGACATTCTTCTTGTAATTGCTTTGGTGGGCTGTCGGTCCCCAGCAGGTGTTCTGATTGGCTGTCGGTCCCAAACAAGCCTCCTCCTTGAAGGGCCTGTGTTTGGGGAGGAACCTGGCTTTGAGTTTCGGGCTCTGCTGACTCCCAATATTGCAAACTTAAAATTTCATTTAATGGGCCTCCCTTGGGCCCATTTTTTACCATCTCCGAATTTAGGTCATCTATAGTAAAAGAGGTGAGGCCCTGTACTTCTTTTGCCATCTGTGAAAAGCCTGCTATTTGGAGACCCTCTTTCTTTTTTCCCATTTCAGTTAGTTGCCAGCTAGTATTTTGACTTTTGGGGTCTGTGTTTGCTTGGAACAGTGCACACCCCATGCCTTGTACCCATTCAGTCAGAGTTGGCGTGAGCTTTACCCAAGCTTCCTTGCATACCTTCCCATGAAGATTTTCGGTGTGAACCAAAATCTCGGTAGTAAATTGATTGGACTTCAGAGAAACCTTTAGCACAGTAACTTTCTGCATCACCTTTTCTACACGCCTCCCACCATGTACTGTTTCGGCCATCTGTACTACAGGAGCTTCCCTAGGCTTAAAACCCTCTCCATGAGTGGTTATCACCATTGCCTCCATTTGGGGATTGTCTGTGACATCTCTGCGCCAATTCTCCTGCTCCCTGTTGTACCGAGTCACTGGCCCGGAGGAGCCGCCGGAGTCCGACGAATGATTTCTTTGCCTCTGTGTTTCCCTGATTTCATCTTGCCATAATCTGTTCCAGTAATCTGCCTCATCCTCCCTCTCGTCCTGACGACGACTTCCTCCCTGATCCGCACTCGACTGTGCCGTTTGTAATGCCGCCGCTATCAACCATCCCTCCATCTCAAAATGCACCGTGCCCGAGAATGCGTCCTGTGTTACCGTGATGTCCTCAAAGACGTGTGTCGGATGATGGCATGCCACCAGAATTCTCAGTTCTTCGAAGTTTTTATTTGCCGGAAAGTCCGACATTCTTTCGAGTTTTCCAAACCCCGACACTAGTTCTGAAAGGGCTTCTCTGTTCCAATACTCCATCAGTAAGTCGTGCACTCTGAGACGAGCTTTGTGCGTAGGCGGGTCATGCACCATACCCGACTTTCGAGCCCATCTTGCCATTTGTATCTGGACCCCGGGTCCTAGATCGAAGGCACATATGTTGCATGCCTCATTGCGTATGGTGACGGTGGGAAAAATTGCTAAGTAATCCCCCATGGCCGGTGGGATTCTCCGGAGCTCGATGTGTTTTGGGTTCATATTGAACACGGTTGCCATCTTCCTTATTATACTGTAGGCTAGAGTGGGAGTGTTTTGGTTTGGTCCAGTCAGCACGATTGCCGATCTGTCTAGAAATTCATTAGCCGGTGATAGGTTGTCTTGCTTGGTGAGAAACACCCGACGGTCCGTGGGTCTGTGGTTGCCGAAGTACTGTGGATTAATGAGAGCCATTGTCTCCCAGTTGGCCAAAGGGTCCATTTGCAGGGGTTTGGGCTTTTCTGTTGTGTTGGTAGTATGCCTTCTCTGTAAGTTCCTTGGTGCTGGAGCGTTAGGTTTGTGTGGATGAAGCTGGATGGGAGTGTTTGTTGTTATAGGCTGGTGATGAGGATGTGTGGTTGGGTCTCTCTTAACTGCCCCATTAATGGGAACAGTGGTTCTGCAAGTTGCTGAGACGTGTCCAAAAGTATTGCATCTATGGCATTTAACTTCCCTGTTGCATTCAAACTTTCTATGCCCCTTTTCCAAACGATTGAAACATCTACCTTGTGCCAATAGATTCTGTCTCCAGTGCTGAGTAGTGTCCTGTACACGTTTTGGTTGCGTGTTGTTTTTCTTTCTACGTACCTCAGTCCATCCTTCCTCTGCAGTTCTGTCTTTGCCTAGGGAGAGTAACTCCGCTTGTACCTCTTTTTCTTTATCCTTGCGATTAATGTCCCCACCGGTGGTATGTTTAGGTTTCCCCATGTGTGATGGCTGCCGCATCCGAGCTCCGGCCTTTCCTTGGTCCTCTATGGCCCTTTCCAATGCCTCCTTATACGAAAAACGGCGGATTTCAGCAAGCTGAGTGTTACGCCGGAGAATGGCCTGCTCGGTGGCCGTCCTCAGCCTGCGACGAGCCTCCAGCCATGTTACCTGTTTGTCTGTCTCCTCTCTATGCCGTAGTAGCTGGGGTGTTGGCCGTGCGCTGTTCTCCCCCCGTCTTCCCGTCGTGCGCTCCTACTTGCTTCTCCCATGCTCGACACAGAGTTCCGCTTTATATGGAATAATTTTTGATATTGAGATTCATAGTAAATTTTTCTATTATAGTGCAAAATAATAAGAAACAAGTAAAACTTTACACAGAGAACCGGAACGCATGTCAAATCATGCGGATTGAGATGTTCATGCAATAGACATGCATGTCAAACATAGTGCGTGACACAAACTTGCTTCATGTGCCAGCCTTGACATGTTTCAAAAATTCAAGCAATATTTATATATGATTTAATTCAGTGTTTATGATTTGTTTCACGTGGGATAAAAGTCCTGATTTGAGTTCTGTAATACATGCAATAATTTGCAAATATTTTAGGAATATTGATGATCAATTTTTTTTTTGCAAACAACAATTTAATTTGAATATAATTATTTTTGAAAATAATATTTGAACAAAAATAATTTCACTTTTAGTTTAAAAAAATGTTTAATTTTAAAATAATTTTCTGAATTTATTTTTTTAAATATTTTACCGACTTTCTACATCAATTGTTAAAAAATGCAAGGAACTAGAGATGTAATCCAAGAAATTCTAAGTTACCTTACGTGTTAACCAATTTGATGCTTTGATAATTAATTTGATCAATTATAGTATAAAGAGAGAGTAAAACAATTAATAAGCTAATTCTAGTTCGTGATCAATTTTCTTTTCACATCATATCTTAATATACTTTTAAAATAATACCCATAAATTTTTAAAGGGCAGAAAAATAATTTTAATGATAGATAATATTGAGGTCTTGTTTTAATATTAAAGTTAAAGACAACAATCAGTTAATTCTATACATCTAATGCATGTAAACTTAAAAAAAAAACGAAAAATGATCTAGAAACTCTTTAACATTTTCTATTTCATATTTTTGTTGTTAATTGTGTTAGAAAAAAATAAATAAAAGGATGGAAAAAACTAATCCGTCCCTTCTGGTTTACAAAATTTGGCTATCAGGTTTCTGGTATAATATTAACAATTAAAGCACATCAAAATCATTCCCTCAGAATAGATCTTTATTTGCAAATTATTGTTGTAAAACCTCCCGATCATGTCTTAAACCAATTAGCATGTCATCTTCTATTATATTCAATTTAACATGAAATTCATTATAGCTCGTCGACTGATCAACACTGCAACAATATTTTGTATCAAAAGATAGAAAGGACAGAAATAACACCATATATTACAACAAGAGTACTGCTTTTGTAAGAATATATAGTAATGGAAAGTTGTCTTTTGATAAAAGAAAAACAACTTTAATTTTGTGCTGAGGAATTAATAATATTAAGCCTTAAATTTTACTTCAAATTAACATTATCTCTGGACACTCAATTCGAACGGAAAAATATATAAAAATACAAATACAGGCGTTGTGATGTAAATGCTAGCCATTGGAATTTAATCACACTTTTCTTGAAAAAAGAAGAAGAAAAACACAAGGAAAATAAAAATACAATACAATTTGGGGGCCAAAGTAAACTCTTTAACACCACAGAAGCAAAATTTTACGAATATTATCTAAAAAGTAGAAGGATAGTGATTAACATGGAAACTGATATAAGTTTCTTACCACTGAACAGAGAACAGCATACTGTTGTAATACACATTATCTTGACCAACAAGTAAACAGTAAGCATGTTTCATACTTTCACACCCTTCTTCTTACAACCATAAACTTTATAACAGTAGTGAGCAAATGAAACAAAAGGCAGTATACTGTGCCTTTACCCAGTTCATGACTAGCAAGCGGTAATCAAACAAAAACACAAAGTATTGACAGCATTCTTCACTTGGTCAAACGACAAACGGCCTCTTTTTCCTCAGCTGTTTAGTCAAGAAAGAAATCAATGTCAAAACAACTTAGGGAAAAAAATAAACAGGTTTAATCAAAAAGAATATAAATAGAATATTAAAAAAGCATGTCTAAATTAAACTCCAAACCTTATTGGAAGGGCTTCTTCTTCCTCAGCTGTTAAATAAAAAAGAACAATAAATCATTGGCAACAAAATTAAACTCAATATGAAATGAAATAAGAATAAATTAAAGAAAGAAATGGCAGCTACAATATGTACCTGGTTGCTATGACTACATTTCCTCTTGTAACTTTGAGCAACATTTAGCTGTGTTGGCGCAACATTAGGCAAACCGTCACAACCGCCGCCCCCCCACCTCAGCAACAGGTACAGTGTCGACTCTGGAACATTAATTTTTTCATATTTTTTATATTTGCTCAAAAGCCCTTTAATAAAAAATAAGGGACTAAATTGTAAAGGTAGAACTTCAACATTACCCTTCTCGATGTAGTAATCCGCAAGTGTGCGGTCATCCACAAGTTGCTTCCCGGCAAAAATCAGGCGCTGGTCACTTGTTGGGATCCCTACAACAAAGCTCAGATGACTCAAACCAAGATTCTTACTTGAATATTTATATCTGATTTTATTTCAGATATATTGAGAACTGAAAAGAAGATCATGTGTGTAGTCTTATCAAGAAATCAGAGTATGAATAGTCTTAATTAGCACAAATCATAAGCACTTCATACAGATCTATATATGGAACTTAATTAATATATATATAGTAAAGAATCAACCTAGCTAGGTTAACTCAAACCAAGAAGCCATACCGCTCTAGTATTGTTACAGGTTAAATAAAATCAGTGGATGTATTGATCTCAAATTGATATAAACATGGCATGCGCCGTATCCAGTAAGCTAATTAGCCGTCCTTTGTTTGCTTTGTTTAATTTTCCTTCTGAATATTACCATCCGTTGTTTCTTTAATTTCTGGTGCATACACCTTTTTCTTTTTCTTTTTCTTTTTTGAGCATGAGGAGAACTATCGAAAAAAAAATATAAAGAATGCAAAAGTTGTCTTACGTCCAAGTGATAAAAATCGGAAAAAATTAACGCAAATGGTTGAACCAGTTCCGAGTTCCGACCCAATTAAATTTACGCATGTATTTTGTTATTTAATTTAAGAGCGGTATTTTTATTTTATTTTATATGTATATATTCAGATTATCTAAATTAATCATGAACCAGTTCCGTTCAATGATAGTAATGATGGTAGCAATGAAGAAGACGCGAGAACATTTCTATTTAATAGATCGATCACCATTCTGATATAACCTAATTGCAACTTTTTTTTGTTTAATTAATAATCATAGTAATCTAGGTTAAAATTATTGAAATTGATCAGCTATCACCTTTGTCTCATCGTTTTTGTAATGAAAGAATTCAAATTTAATTCTCAATTTTTATCCCAATTCCCAATTAATTAATTGACTGGCCCTAACACTATCCTACGTACCAAGAATCAATGCAAGCATTTCCTATGGCGAGCAATTCACTAAAAACTAAGATTATATATTTTTTTAGTTTCCTTCCCGGAAACAAAAATTATATAAGAGAATGAATTCAATTTTTTATTTATTTATCTAATTAATTAGTGTTAGATGACAAACATTAATGTAAAAGTACAAATCCATCAACAATCAAATTTATTTGATATTCATAATAATTTAAGTCAATTCATTGAGATTGCGTGTTCTAATTATCGGCTATCACCTTAGTTGTTTTTTATTCCTGAGATGCAGTTTTTTCACTTATCAAGATATATGATGATCGTTACTAAAATGAGAAATTTGAAATTTAATGACCGAAACAAAAAATAGTATTTATTTGTAAGAATAGTAATGGAAAGTTGTGTTTTGACAAAAGAAAAGAAACTTTAATATTGTCCTGAGGAATTAATAATACTAAAGCCTTAAATTTAACTTTCAAATTCACATTATCCTTGGACATGTAATTCGAACGGAAAAATAAATAAAAATCCAAAAATATTTTTTTCTTTGTCTTTGAAAATATAGTCTAGATTGTGTTTCACATGATTAATATTAGAGAAAAGGTATTGTTCCCCATCGTTCTGTCTCCGGAAAATCCCCAAACTATTTTCTAACACGTTTTAAACGGTCAAACCCAACAACCTTCCTTTTTTAAACTGTCTCTCCATTTTTTTTCAAAATAAATTACCGATCATTCTTCTCCAAAACGAAAATTGCCTCTCCTTTATTAGTAAGATAGTGTCACTAAAAGATCATCCAATTATTACTTTAAAAAAAAGGAAGATGATTAATTCAACTATAGTATTCACCTTCTCTTGTGAACCATACATATACAAGCATTGTGATGTAATTAAATGCTAGCCATTGGAATTTAATCGCACTTTCTTGAACAAAAAACAAGAAAGAAAAATACAAAACAAATTGGTGACCACAATAAACGCTTTAACACTAGAGAAGCAAAATTTTACGAATTTTATTCAAAAAAACAGAAAGGATAATGATTAACATTGCAACTGATACAAGTTTCTAACCACTGAACAGAGAACAACATACTGATGTAATAAGCATTTTTCATACATTCACACCCTTCTTCTTACAACCATAAAATTAGCAGTAATGAGCAAATGAAGCAAAAGGCAGTCTACTCTGCCTTTACCTACTTCATGACTAGCAAGTAATAACCAAACAAAAACACAAAGTTTCACACCCTTTCACACCCTTCTTCTTACTTAACCATAATTAGCAAATGCCTTTACACTGTTCCCTAGCAACTTAGTAACCAAACAAAAACAGCAAGTTTAGACTGACGAGATATTAAAAGCATGCAAAAGTAAATTAGTAGAAAGCACTTCTGCTAGCTTGACAGCATTCTTCACTTGGTCAAACGACAAACGGCCTCTTTTTCTTCAGCTGTTTAGTCAAGAAAGAAAGAAAGAAATGTCAAAACAAGTTAGAGAAAAAAAAATGTTTAATAAAAAAGGATATTATAATTAATAAAATGTAAAATAAACTCTGAACCTTATTGGGTGGGCTTCTTCCTCCTCAGCGACTAATAGAAAAGGAATAACAATAAATCATTGGCAACAAAAACTCAATATGAAATGAAATAAAAATAAATTAAAGAAAGAAAATGGCAGTGACTATGTACATAACAGCTGGGAGGA
Organism: Carex myosuroides; assembly: GCA_028015225.1. Taxonomy (NCBI): domain Eukaryota; kingdom Viridiplantae; phylum Streptophyta; class Magnoliopsida; order Poales; family Cyperaceae; genus Carex; species Carex myosuroides. The sequence continues at coordinate 12,465,486 of CM051465.1, forward strand.
CATTTCTTCTTGTAACTTTGAGCAAGATTAGGCAAACCGCCGGCCCTCAACATCGGCAACAGGTGCAGTGTCGACTCTGAAATATTAATTTTTCATTTTTTATGTTTGCTTAAAAGCCCTTTAATAAAAAATAAGGGACTAAATTGTAAAGATGGAACATCAACATTACCCTTCTTGATGTTGTAATCAGCAAGTGTGCATTCATCTTGGAGTTGCCTCCCGCAATGAATCAGGCGCTGCTTATCTGGTGGGATCCCTACAAAAAAGATCAGATGATTCAAACCAAGATTCAAGTCAAAATGTTTCTTACTTAGATATCTGATTTTATTTCAGATATATTGAACTGAAAAGAAGAGCATGTGTGTAGTCTTATCAAGAAATCAGAGTATGATCGAGTAGTCTTAGCACAAATCATAAGCACTTAATACAAATCTATGGACCTAAAGTAGTATATTATTGCATCATTAATTCCCCTCTCTGAAGGAGACACCTTTACAACTGCACATTATATTTCATGAAACAGAGCAACTTCAAAGTTCAGAGCATAAACATAATGAGTACAATTAAAATAAACTATCATAACATCGAATATATAAAAAATGTAGTGTGTTTCTGCATCATTACATCTCCTCTCTTAAGGCAAATTAAGAATCAACCTAGTGTAACTCAAATCAAGAAGGCATACCACTCTAGTATTGCTACAGGTTAAACAAAGTCAGAATCTAAACCAATTGTAAGAATAAGAGAGACACTTTTACGACTAAAAAGAAGTAATTTAAGGGAAATAATATATACAACTGCCAGTTGATCTTGAAAGACGCAAACTAAGTTCTACTTCTAACAGCACATTATTATATTCAAGATTGAAAAGCAAGAAAATATCATGAAACAGAGCAACTTCAGAGCAGAAACAGAATCTATCAATAAATTCAATCGAGGAAAGACTAGACTAATTAAAACATCTTGCAAATGCAAAACACATGCATGCACTGAAAATCAAAGAAGATCAGAACTAGATCTAAGAAACGGATGCATATACCTTCCCTTTCATGGATCATGCACTTCACCATTTCGATCGTGTCACTGCTCTCGACCTCAAGCGGGAACGTTTTTACGTGTCTTACAAAGATCTGCATTTTGCTCTCTTGTTTGTTTCTTGGTTCGTTCTCTCCTGGAAAGAAACAGTTAAGGGAACTAGCTGAAGTGAAGAGTATTAATTAATTTTTCTCCGGAATTTTATATAGAGGGGTCCACCGCTGTGCGCCTGGGGGGCCCAAGGGTTACCGAATTTTTACTATGCTAAAATGACGAGATTGCCCCTCCTTAAACACCGTTTAATAACGATTAGGGACAAAACTCGTCCGAGAAATTGGATATTAATTATGTGGGCCCCATAAGTCAGTGGATGTATTGATCTCAAATTGATTCTGGACTGCATTTATATGATATTCTAGTGTGAGAAATGCTTCAATTCACAACACTGTGTTGCGCACACGTGGCCACCTCCGTACCCGCTTTTTATAATTTTGGTAATTAGTTCGCCTTATCCAGTAAGCTAATTAGCCGTACTTTATTTGCTTTCTAATTTCTTTAATTTTCCTTCTTATTATTACCTTCCGTTGTTTCTTTAATTTCTGGTTCATACACCGTTCTCTTTTTTTTTTAGCACGAGGAGAACTGTCGAAATAATTAAAGAATGCATAAAGTTGTCCTATTAAGAGCGTTATTTTTTTAATTTATATATGTATATTGTTCAAATTATCTGAATTTAATCATAAACAGTTCTATTCAACGACAATGAAGAAGGCGCGAGAACATATCTTTAATCAGCATTATGATATAATTTAATTGCAACTTTTTTGTTTAATTAATCATAATAATCTAAGTCAAAATTCATTGAAATTGAGTGTATCAATTAACCAACCCCATTCCCCCCCCCCCCCCCCCTCGTTTTGGTAAAGAATTCAAATTCTCAATTTTTATTTCAATTCCCAATTTAACTGACTGGACTTAACTCTATTTTTTTAAGTTTCAACTGAAATTGATGACTGTATAAAATGTGATGTTAAATTTCTGTCAAATTTAAGCAAAAAAAAATGTCAATATAGTATCTCATTACATTTTCTAAATCACTGAGTTGAAGTTTTTTCATTTATTAAGATATAAGATGATCATTACTATAATGATATATAATTTTTAAATTGTAAAGACCGGAACAAAAAAATAGGATTTATTTTAGGAACATTAACATTACTCGAACGGATAAATCAAATATCGGAAAATAATTTTTTTAACATATGATCTGGCTTGCGTGTGTTCACATTATTATTTTTAATTGAGAAAGATGATCCAACTATTACTTAAAATATTAAAGTTGAGTCAACTATCCCTTGTGTTGTACACCAAATTAACAATATAGTGTCACTAAAAGATGTACAGGCATTGTAACGTAAATGCTAAGCAATTGGGGATTTGATCATTTTCTACCAAAAAAGAAGAAGAAAAATACAAAATTATTTAGTGATAACAATAAACGCTTTAACCCGAGAAGCAAATATTTATGACTAATATCTAAAAACAAAAAGGATAGTTGAACAGAGAACAGCATACTATATATATTCTTAACCAACAAGTATACTAATAATGAGCAAATGAAACAAAATGCAGTATACTCTGCCTTTATCCAGTTCATTTCTAGCAAGTAATGAACTGACGACATATTAAAGCAAACAAAAACACAAAGTTTAGACTGACGACATATTAAAGCAAAAGTTGATTAGCAAAAAGGCATTCTTCACTTGGTCAAAGGGCCTCCTTTTCCTCAGCTGTTTAGTCAAGAAAGAAATCAATATCAAAAGAAGTTAGACAAAAAAATAAATAAAACTGATAGTTATTAAAATGATAATGAGTACTTCTACCAGTTGAACTCTGAACTTATTGGAAGGGCTTCTTCTTCCTCAGCTGTTTAAGCAAAAAGAACAAAAACATATCATTGGCCAAAAAAAAAACTCTAGATGAAATGAGATAAGAATAAATTAAAGAAACATATATAATGGCAGTAACACCATACCTGGTTGCTGTGACCACATTTCTTCTTGCGGCAGTTGACAGCTCTTGGATGCAGACGGGCATAACAACTGCAACATGACCAATATTAAAAAAAAAAAAAAACATTGAAACATAATAAATATATTCTCTCAAAAATATATCAAAAACAGTACCACACTAAAGCCTAGATCCCGATATAAGATAAACAAATGGCCTCAGTTTCGGAATTTCACCACTATTGTTATTTACAACTCAATATGGTCAAAATCTACCTCAGATGAAAAATCATTTTCTCTCAAACAAGTTCCTGCAACTTCAAATCGGTTTTCCTCTCAAGCTAATTAATGTATACTTCAAATTGTTTAGAATTATGTTATAGTAATGTATGCGTAGAAACCATATTGTTCATCTATATATCTGCCAAAACAATTCCAGGATATTAAAAAAGAACATTACTAAAAAACTTACTGGAACCCACAACTATGGTATAGCTAGCACATAAATACTAAAGAAACTACAATTATAAAATAAAAACCAAAATAAAATTTTCCTCAAAAAAAAAAACAGAAGAAAAAAAATGAGAAAAAGGCATTACATGCGGCAGATCATTTTGTGTGAATTATAACTTTGAGCAACTTTTAGGAGTGTTGGCGGAACATTAGGCAAACCGCCACGACCGCCACCCCTCAACCTCAGCACCAGGTGCAGTGTCGAATCTGGAATATCAATTTTACATTTCTTACTTTTCTATTTTATCAAAGAATAAGGGACTAAATTGTAAAGAGATATAGAATTACAACATTACCCTTCTGGATGTTATAATCAGCAAGTGTTCGGCCATCCTCAAGCTGCTTCCCAGCAAAGATCAGGCGTTGCTGATCTGGTGGGATACCTAAAACATCAAACACAGGTAACACCCAATCAATTATAGCTTGTAAGTAATTTTTAACATGACAACTAAAAGATGTCATTTAAGCAAGAACATATCTAACAAAAAAAATTCTAAGTTATACAATAAGTGCTAACTAGCACCAAATATATTTTTTATTAAACAGAGCATAACAATGTTTCAACAGCACAACGCCACTATTCAATTAAAAAGACAATAAGTATATTAAAGAAAAAAATCAGGAAAACACTGCAACTTATCAAGAAATCAGAGTATGAGTAGTCTTAGCACAAAACATATGCACTTAATACGGGTCTATATATGGACATCAAATTGTATGTCTGTGCATCAATAAATTATGTGCTAACTATATCATAGTTCTAACTGCACATTATATTTCAAGGATAAAAAGCATGAAAAAAATCATGAAACAGAACAAATTCAGAGCAGAAACAGAATCAGTATTATCAATTTAACTAACATAACATCGAATCTATATATAATAAAAAAAGGTCGTATGTTTTAGCATATCAATACATCTCCTCTCTGAAGGTAAAGAACCAACCTAGGATAACTTAAATCAAGAAGCCAGATGCTCTAGTATTGTTCCAGCTTAAACTAAATCAGAGTGTAAATCAATTGTTAGAATCAGAGAGACACCTCTAATAAAAGGGAAATAATACATGATCCGGCTGTTCTTCAAGGATGCAAGGTAAGTTGCACATTACATTTCAAGTTAAAAAACAAGAAAAAAATCATGGAACAGAACAACTTCAGATCAGAAACAGAATCAGTACTATCAAATAAACTAACATAACATCGACTCTATCAAAAAAATCGATCGAGGATAGACTAGATCAACAAAAACATCTTGCAATAATCAAAGAAGAACCCTCAAAAAAGAAAATCAAAGAAGAGACCTAAATCTAAGAAACAGATGGATATACACTCTTTGTCTTGGATCTTGTATTTGACCATTTCGATCGTGTCTCTGCTCTCGACCTCAACCGTGATCGTCTTCCCACTTAGGTTTTTCACGAAAATCTGCATTTTTCTCTCTTGTTTGTTTATTGGTTCGTATTCTCCTGGAAAGAAACAGTGAAGTGAGCTAGCTGAAGAGTATTAATTAATTCATCCGGAATTTTATATAGAGGGGTCCAGCAGCCGCCTCAGGGGCCCGGCCCCTAGGGCTTTCCAATTTTTATTATACTGAAATGACGAGATTGCCCCTTATCTAAAAAGCTGTTTCATCACTATTAATAATGCGGGTCCCATAATTCAGTGGACGTATTTATGTGAAATTGATACTGGACTGCATTTATATGATCTAAAAGCCATAATGAAATGCTTCAGTTCACCACTGTGCTGCACACACATGGCCTCCGCCATAGTTCTATTATGCTAATTAGCCCCGCCATAATTCCATTTGACATATCTCTTGATAGGATGAGGATGGTTCAAATGTTTTCATTTTTTGTGTCTTTATTATGCTTTTATTTTGAAAAACTTTAATAACTCAAAATTTTAAACTTAAAAGTCAAAATAAAACCGTTAGATATGATCTAAATCAATTTATCTATGGACGTGTACAAAATTATGACATTTCAACTTTGTTTTGGTCGTCATTAAGAACTTGTAAAAATGTACTAATGTGGATAATTTCTAGACGTTGATTTTTCAATTTATTGATTCACATAAAAACAACATCGAAATGTGATAATTTTTTATGAGCACATAGAGAAAATAACATAGATCACATCTAATAGTTTTTTTTTTTTTTTTTAAATGGAGACATGAAAAATAGAGGCATTTGAAACCTCCTCTGATAGGATAATTAATTTTCTGTGTTATTTAATAACTTTTTTCGGTAGTTCTTTTGATAGCTAGAAACTTTGGTATGCATACACTTTTTTTTTTTTTTTTCTGAGCATGAGGAGAACTTCCAAAGATAAGTAATTAAATAACTTATAAAACCGGAAAAATCTGAGCGAAGAACATGAATCAATTTCGATCGGATTAATTAATATATTGTTTATTAATTTAAGAGTGTTATTGTTCACTCTATAAGCTTATTGTTTAATTAATTATCTGAATTAATCTAGTGTGAAATTTATTCTTACAAGAATAAATATCGTTCTACCGATTAGCCGATATATATACGTACGTACATGTCCTCTAAACTAATTCGGTTAAATAGTAAAGATTAAAGTACCAAACATTTTTTAAATTAGCGTTCCGATATAACTTAACTGCAATTTATCTCTTTTTTTTTTCTTCTAATTAATTGTTATTATTAAAGTACCTACCGCACCCCGAACAATGTAGTAAATATTAATACTCCCATTAAAACAAAATACATTTTTTCTCCTTTCATGTTGCCTGAACTTCCAATTTAATATTATAGCTGTGATTTAACCATATTATGTTGCCTCAAGTTTCAATTTATTTTTGTCATAATAATTGGGTATATTTAATAAAAAAATTATATATAAATGTATATTCAATTATTTTGTCATAGAATATTTTATATGTGATACAAACACAGTTACTCTAGATGAACCGTCATGTATATATGATTCAAGGAAATCATACACAGTTCATGTAGAGTAACCGTGCACGGTTACCTTTGTAGACAGTTTATGTGAAAGATACCTTTGTACATGGTTAATGTCGTTTATAATGAGCTAGCATTCATATTTGTTAGTCATTAAACATATAATATTATCACATACAAAAGACAATATTACCGAAGACTATTAAACATATACACAAATACATATATAAAAGACAATATTACTCATAATTCAACAATCCAATTAATTATAGCTAATTACAACACTTGGCAGTGTAAGAATAGTCATTTGGCACGTTTTTTTTTTTTTGAAAAGTAGTGGACTAGTCCACCGATTTATATTAGAAATCAATCCTGCCGAGATCAAGTACCTAAAGCAAGTACTTTGAACCCAGCTATCAGTACATCAAAGTCATACAAAATAACAATATCAGCAAAAGAGAGAAACATCATAAGAGATTACAAAAAAGACATCTAAACCAAACAAACGGAAAGCCAAAGATCAGTAATCTAAAAGATTCCAATCTACACTGTCATCATCTTCATCCAGAACAACACCAGACATTGGAGAGAAAATGCTGCCATGCCCAAAATCCTCCCTGGTCAAGTGCATTTGGGAGGGGGGGGGGGGGGGGGGGTCCAAATCTTCCTGTGCCACTTGTATTGCTGGGCCTCCTAACAGTGACACCAAGATGTCCACTGCTGTGGTCAGATCCAGGGTTGGTTCTTTCTCCATCCGTAACTGATCTAGTAGACCCTTAATATCAGAATGAAGAATGAGACTCAAATTCAAATCAGAATTATTATTTCTAAATGAGCACAAAAATCTTGTTAAAGAAATAATTCTGGTACCCAAAGCCCTAGTAGAAACTGAATTAGCTTGATTAAAACAAATATTATTCTGCTCTAACCAAATAGTCCATAAAATAGCCCCACGTAATAATTCAATCAACAAACGATCCTTAAAAGGAATTGTTGCATCTAATAACCATAAATCATCCAGATCAGTAGTACAAGTAAAAGTAAAACCATTAAAATTACTAATCCAATCCCATATAATTCTAATATAAGAGCAATTAACAAAGAGATGCCTAGTGGACTCAGGTTGACCACAAAATACACAGTCAGTTGCCCCTTACCAAACTCTTTTCAGTAAATTAAATTGTGTAATTAAGAAACTTTATTCTTCCTAACCAACCATAAAAATGTCTTAATCTTAAGAGGTATCTTAGAATACCAAATTGTATTATAGGTATTATTAGAGATCCCACCGTATTCCAGCCACTTATAAAAAGAATGCACAGTAAACCTCTGTTAATTGCCTTTGAAAAGGAATATGTAAAAAGGAAGAAGATGGTCATTTGGCATGTTCTCTGGCCCATATATACAAGTCTCCAAATACTCACATTTTGAGTTTGACCCATCATTCTTACTCGGCACCTTTTGAAGGATGATTGAGTAATTCCAAAAGTTGGTCTAGTCTGATTCTTTTGACACCGTGAAGAATAATTGGCGAGTGAGAGTAGAACGCATGGTGTATTTAACTTCAAATTTTACTAAATATAATTTTACATACAAATTTATAAATTTTTGAATTATTTTATTATAAATTCACTCGGTAAAAAATGTATATAAGTTAATTTTAATGTAATAAAATTTTATCATATTTTAAATATTTGACTTTATACTAAATTAATATGAAAAAAATTTAAACTTTTTTATGTAAACTCATCGTTAATGAAGTAGATCAAAGTTGACTGGTTTCAATGATTTAGATTCATTATTTTAAAACTAATAAAATATATTTTGAAGTTCAGTTTATTAAGAAGATTGATAAACTTAATTAAAAACATCTTAATTCTAATCGATAAGTGGCGGTGACCTGGTAGGCTGGTATTGTGAAAATGTATGAGGAGAAGATAGGCTTTATGAAATCCTAAACCGAATAAGATTGTTCAATTAAGCTCGGCCTAAAAAACAAATAGGTCACATATTCATAACAAGCCCAATGGTTAATGGACCAGGCGCAGAGACGAAAGAGAAGTTCGTCAACGGGATCGAACACATTTATTTTGTGTGAAATAAATATTTGACGGGAGGTTTTCGTGTCTTTTAGATGAGCGTAACTAAACCTAGCTACGAAAAAGTACCTGTTACAACTACGTAAATGAGCGTAACTACACTGATCGAAGTTCATTAAATCTCTTGAAGTAGATGGAACAATTAAGAACTCATGTAAATACTTATCTCAAGCAGGCCCACAAAGTTACGAGTATTAGATGCGGATACAAGAGCAATGGTACTATGGTTTGCGTCGATAGTTGTATGGAAAAATCTTCTTACATCAGATTACCGATGAAGTAGGCCTTTTTGTATACTCGGAGTGTATTAGAAAGGGAGAAAAAGAGCAAAGAAAATAGGAGATCTAGAGTTTCTGTTGTCTTTTTCCTTTTTGTCCATGCCCAGCTCTTTTCGGCTGACACTTGTTAGGATTCTCCATCCTGTTGCCGTTTTCTTGTCCGGATCTCAACCACTTCACCTCTCTCGCCCACTTACCTCTACTGTTTTCAAACCATAACCCTGCCATTCTCCCAATCTCTAAAGACTTTACACTGAAACCCTAGGCAAGGTTGGGAGAGGCTGCGACTAGCGCTGGCCTCCCCCACCCGCCACACCCCGTCCCGAAAAAAATGATGCCTTCACCTTTATGTTGCTAACCGTCTGTTATTGCTAACCGCTTGAAGCCGGTTTGCTAGATGTCATGCTGTTAGCAATTGTGTTATGTTTTTAATTATATCTATTGTATATCGTGCTATTTTTTATTTGAATGATGTTGTGATGTAAAATTATGAATGTAATTTTAGTTTTATTTAATGAAAAATATACTTGACAATTATTACTAAGATTTAAAAAAAAAATTGAAATTCTCAAATTTTTATCCCAATTCCCAATTAAACTAAGACTGTACCCTAATACTATCTTTTAAGTACTTTCAACTGAAATCCATGCAATTCTAGGTTTGGAGGATGTCTAACTGCTGAGAGATATTGGTGTTCATGATGACTGTATAAAATGCAATGTTAATTTTCTGTCAATATAGTATGTCATTACATTTCTAAGTCACTTAGATAACTAAAATAAGAATATATATATGATCATCGTTACTAAAAAGAGAGTTTTTAAACTTAATTTAATGACCGATACAAAAAATAGCATTTCTTCAAGAACCATTCGATCGGTGATTCACTTTAAGAAAATTTAAAATGTTGTCGATACATTAACATTATCGTAGTTGTAAGAATAACATTGGAAAATTGTCTTTTGACAAAATAAAAGAAATGTTAATATTACGCTGAGGAAAATTGTTTTTTAAGTGTAATGGTTTAAATTTCAATTTGACATTAACATTATATCTGTTGGACATGCAATTTGAACAGAGAAATAAATTAAAAATCCGAAAATTTGTTTATTGAAAATATGGTCTCGCTTGCGTTTTCACACTGTTCGTAATAAGATTGTGTCATATAAAAGATGATCCAACTATTACTTGAAAAAAAAAAAAATGAACACGATTATTGAACTAAAGTATATTCCCCTTGTGTTGTGAGCCATACATATGCAGAGTTTGTAATGTAAATGCTATCCATTAATTGGGAATTCGATCATACTTTCCTTAAAAAAAGAAAAATAATAAACGCTTTAACACCACAAAATTAGCAAAAATTTACGATTATTATCTAACAGAAAGGATATGATTAACATGGCAACTGATGCCAATTTCACACGACAAAACAGAGAAGAGCATACTGATGTAATACGCAATATAATATCTTAACCAACAAGTACATTTTCTACTAATAATGAACAAATGAAAAAGATGCAGTATACTCTGCCTTTACACAGTTCATGACTAGCAAGTAATAACCAAACAAAAAAAAAAATCTCTGCTTGAGAGCCGTGGCATTCTTCATTTAGTCAAGGGGCTTATTTTTCCTCAGCTGTTTAGTCAAGAAAGAAATCAATGTCAAAATAAGTTACAACAAAAAAACAAATATTTTTAATGAAAAAGGATATAATAGAATATAAAATAAACTTTGAAACCTTATTGGAAAGGGGGGCTTCTTCTTCCTCAGCTGTTTAATAAAAACAGAACATTAATAATCATTGGCAACAAAAACTGAATATGAAATGAAATAAGAATAAATTAAAGAAAGAAAATGGCAGCCACAATATGTACGGTACCCTGCAAATAGTTCATCATCTCGTCCACCGCATCTTCGTAGCCCTCATCCCCGACATCTTCTTCACTTGAAAGATCCAACAACTCTTGAATGGCCGTGAGGATTGAATCGACTGCCTATTGGGGCATAAATCCTCCATGCGGGATCCCTTGCGGCTGTGGCCCTGATGCTTGTGGGTTTTCCCTTCTCCTCTTCATTGCTGGTGCCACATGCGGCTGCTGGGGTTGCTCCTCGTCTTCATTGGCCAGATTAGCCCAATTAATTCTGGCATCGTCACCTGCGTCTTCTCCTTGCTCCGCTGCTGGTTGTTGTTGCATTTGAAGGATATGTGTTTTGAAAGTTATATTTTTAATAATAATTTATATGTTGTTCATGATTTTATTACGAATGTTATTATTCATGCTCCTTAAGATTTATATGTTATATATTTGGAAGTGTTCAAAAAGATGCTCTTGGTCTTGAACTATAGAACTCCTGAGATGAGAAACATTTAATCACTAAATATGTTCACAATCGTGGTAATTAAGGAGGAACATTAATTACCGAGGAAGATTGTCATATTGATTAAAGTACATTGAAGTTCTATAAATGTTGATAAGGCATTATCATTTAATACATGAATATATAAATGTGTATTTATATATTGAACATGACCTAAATGAATGGAACATTATATGTATTGTGTTTTGTGTCATTAATGTTTCCATGTGTCTTTGGAATCTTAGATATGATATGTGTAGGTTTTTCACATGAGAAGTATATAATGTGATTACTATTTAAATATTATCTTATGATAGGAATAAAATAGTAGTTCATTGTGTACAACTTGTACCGGAGAAATCTATATGTTATTATTATCATTATCCCTCAATTTGAGTTATGATATTACTGGGGCCCTTGGTAAAGTAAAATTATATCGCATGCAATATAATTGATGTAGTTATAATTATAATTCACTTAAGAGACCAAGAGAATGAATATAATGCAAAAATAACACGATCTTATTTTGCATATTATTCATAATATCATGTGACAAGAATAAACACGGAATTAGTGGATTGAGTAAATGATTACTATGTCGTTTGGATAACTATAATGTAATGATAGAACCTCTTATAGTCAATAATATAAAGTTTTATATATATTATTGCCAAGATAACATAGATCCTCTATACGGTCACACCAACTGAAGAGAAACAACAAGTATTTATATTTCATAATGACGTATTAGATAAAATACATGAGATGAAATACTAAAATAAAATGTCATAATATGACATGCTTAGACCATAAATAAATTGTGAAGTTATGTAAATATTATTTGGTATAATGTTTGAATACATTATAAGAATAATAAGAATATTGCATAATAGAATAATATGATTAATATTATTTATTCATAAATTAATTTATTAAACCAATCACAAGATGAGATTAAATAGATCATAAAATGGCTAAATAAGGCTAGTTGTATTTGTGTAAATAGTTTAAACATTACACAAATAGTTGCCCTAACCCCTTGCCTATTTAAAGGGGTGTAATTAAGGAAATTAGAGCTAATTTTTCTGCCCCCTCCCCTTGGCCGAAACTCCTCTTGAGCAGCCCCATTTTTTCTTAAGGCAAAAACCCAAGGTGGTTCAACCCTAGGCTGAAATTCTCTCATATCTTCTTGTTAGGTTAGCCACCAATACTCAAATAGCTTGTTAATTTGAAGATCATTAGGTGGTTGGATCTAAGCCTTGAACTTCACATCCATCTATGTAAGAGGTGTGTAAGTTCGTTGTTTAGATTCAAGGTGAACCAAGAGGCGCTTCCGAGAAGAACACGAGATCTAGAAGGGAAACCGGCTTCTCTCCATCAAGAGATTTGGCAATCTCTTTAGGTAAATGTTTTCATGATTTTCTCTTGCAATAAATTAGATGAGTTTAATTTATCTTAATTTAGTACACATTAGTTTGTTGAAGAAAATCTTGTTTGTTTTTGTCGTATAAATAAGATCTTTTGTGTATTGAGCCAAGTGGTGATAGAAAAATTTTAAATTCTCACCATATAGACATACACGTGAAATCTCAACAGCATTCCCCTGGGGTTTCTTGCCTTCCAAGTGTCTTCCACCCTGAAATGGATATGCTCAAGTGGGAATGGAGTCTCATCTCCCTTGTATAGGTGGGAGAGCGGGTCCTTGGATCCGCCGATCATTTGCATCTGGAGGATGCAAAGACATCTAATCTCATCCGATCAGGTCCGGTGTCATTATTGTCCTCGATCCTCACTCCCAATTTTGCATGCAATCAACATATTTTGTCACCGAGGATGAAGCAATTTTGATTTATTTCATATACTTGGCAATTCTAAAACTTCTTTACATGTTGATTTATTTCATATTAGTGAAAATTTTGAATTTTTTTTTCATATACTTAGTTATCACCTTTTTTTTGTCTATAAATTTTAATACCAAATATGTTGATTTTCACTAATATCTTATAATAATTAAACCAATCCATACCAATCTATGTGATAATAATATATTTTTCAGTAAATATGAGATTATAAGCCATCTAACTTAAATATATACTCTAAATTTTTTAATCGGATTTAAATGAAGGCAATACTTTTTTCACTAACTAGCTAAATGTTAGTTCTTTATATGAGAGCAATATTTATTCCACATAAATGTTAGTTCTTTATATGAGAGCAATATTTATTCCACATAAGAAATAATTTTTAATAATAAGATTCATAGAAAAATTTTCTATTATAGTGCTAGAACTTCACACAACCGGAGCGCATGTCAAATCATGCGAATTGAGATGTTCATGCAATAGACATGGAAGCTAAACATATCGCATGGCATAAACATGCTTCATGTGCCTCCCTAATTTGACATGTTTGAAGAAATATTTATGTCATTTAATTCAGTGTTTATGGTTTGTTTTGCGTGTGATGAAATTATTAGGGGGATAGAAGTCCTTATTTGAGTTACTTCTATATTATCTGCAATAATTTGCAAAATATTTTAGGAATATCGTTCAAAAATATTTGCAAATAACATTTTAATTTGAAAATAACTATTATTTCAAATAATATTTTGACAAGTAATATTTTTCTGAATTTTTTTTTAATTTTAATTTTTTTTACCGATTGACATTCTATCTCAATTGTTAAAAAATACACGGGAACTAGACATGTAATCAAGAAGATTTTAAGTTAACTTCTGTGTTAACCAATTTTATGCTTTAGTTTGGTACACGATAACATTTTCTATTCCATATATTTGTTGTTAATTGTGTTAGGAAAAATAAATAAAAGGATGGAAAAAACTTCTGGTTTACAAAATTTGACTTTCATGTTTCTGTTAATAAATACCAAATTCATTTAATCGTATATTCGGAGAAGCTGGTATTAAAAATCACATCGATCGAAACCATTCCTCAAAATATATAGATCATAATCTGCAACTTATTGTTGTATAACCTAGCCTCCCGATCTATCATGATGTCTTAAACTAATAGCATGTCATCGTCTATATATTATATTCAATTTTTTTTTTTTTTTTTTGAAGGTTAGCATGTCATCCTCTCAAACTAGTTCATTTAACTTCAAATTAATATTCCTCCCAAGCTAGTTCATGCATACTTCAAGTTGGTTTCAATTATGCTATTATCATGTATAAATAGAAATCATACTGATCTGCCAAAACATATATTATCAACAAAGCTTAGTCTGCTGATACCTGGGACTATGATGTAGCACATATATAATTACTAAAGAAACAACAGTTAAAAAGTTAAAAACCAAAAGAAAGAGGCATTACATGCGGAAGATCATTTTGTGTGAATTGTAACTTTGAGCAACTTTTATAATTTGTAAGCAATAACGCCCAATCAATTATAATTTGTAAGCAATTTTTAAAATCAGATTGGCACCATGACATGATAAAAGGTGTCATTTGAGGAAGAACATATCTAAGGAATGATTTTCTGAGATATACAATAAGTGCTCACTAGCACAATATACAGTAAGTGCTAACTAACACAAAATATATTTTTACTAAACAGAGCATACAAATGTTTCAACAGCACAACGCCACTGTTCAAATAAAAGACAAAAAAGAACAAAATCAGAGGCAAAAAAAAAAAAAACAACAACAACACTTCAACTATTTAAGATATCAGAGTCTGAGTAGTCTTAGCACAAATTTTAAGCACTTAATAAAGATATATGGACCTAATTAATGTAGTATATTATTGCATCATTACATCCCCTCCCTGAAAATAAAAAATCAACCTAGGTTAAATCAAGAAGACCCGCTCTACTATAGTTACAGGTTAAACAAAATCAGAGTTCAAATCAATTGTTAATTAGAATTAGATAGACACCATTGCAACTAAAAAGACATCATCTAAGGGAAATAATAGATCCACCACCTGATTTTGAAAGACTGTAACTGTGTTCTAATGTTGAATTTCTCAGAATGATAAAATTGATGAGATGAAAACTTGTTGTTTCATTCAATCTGAAAAATAAAGCTTGTACAGTGGTGTTTATATAACAAAAAGAAAAGAGACGTTAGAAATTCTAACGGTTGCCTAATATTGTACTGTTGCCTACTTTTCTAAAAAGAAAAAAGTTGAGTAATTTTATTTTCTAAGTTTAGTTGCTCCTTTTATTCCTAAAAATAGCAAATGATGAATTAACTCTGATGCTATGATTTAATCCCTTAATTCTCATTATTTTCTACACTCCCCCTCAAGTTAGGCGTGTAGATATTGATCAACCCTAACTTGCTTAGATTTTCTTCAAATGGTTTCGGTTCTAAACCCTTGGTGAAGATGTCCGCCAATTGTTCTTCACTTCTTACAAACGGAGTTTCGATTTCTTTTGCTTGAATTTTTTCTCTAATGAAGTGGCAATCCACTTCGATATGTTTTGTTCTTTCGTGGAAGACCGGATTAGTTGCTATATGTCGAGCCGCTTGGTTATCACAAAACATCTTCATTGGTTCTTGACTTTCAATTCCAATATCCGCAAGAAGTTGTTTTATCCAAGTTAACTCGCTTGAGGTTGATGCCATGGCTCGATACTCCGCCTCGGCGCTTGATCGTGCCACAACACTTTGCTTCTTGCTTTTCCATGTGACCAAATTTCCGCCTACAAACGTGCAAAAACCGGTAGTAGATTTTCTATCAAAGCTCCCGGCCCAGTCTGCATCGGAATAGCCACACACTTCGTTAGAATTGTTATATTTCACAAGTATTCCTTTTCCGGGTGTCCCTTTTAAATATTTTAAAATTCTATGTATAGCCTCTAAATGTGGTGTTCTAGGTGCATGCATGAATTTACTAATTTGACTTACCGAAAAAGAAATATCGGGTCGAGTTACCGTTAAGTAAATTAATTTTCCTACAAGTTTTTGAAATTGATTTATGTCTTCTAAAGGTTCACCATCCTCTATATTTAATTTACATTTGCTATCTATTGGTGTAGATGCCGGTTTGCTTCCTAGTTTTCCGGTTTCTTTTAATAGGTCAAGTGTATATTTCTTTTGTGAAATAAATAATCCCTTGGGTGAATGTGCTATTTCTATTCCTAAAAATTATTTTAGTAAACCCAAATCTTTTATGTCAAATTTTTCTTTTAATTGCTTTTTCACCTTTTTAATTTCTTCTAAATTATTTCCGGTAATTATTATGTCATCTACATATACTAGAATTATGGTTGTGAAGGTACCATTAATTTTAGAAAACAATGAGTGATCGGCATTGCTAACTTTAAAATCACAAGAAATTAAATATGAGCTTAGTTTGCCATACCATGCCCTTGGAGATTGCTTTAGCCCGTAGATTGATTTTTTTAACCTACACACTAGGTTAGGATCGTTTTCTTTTTTACGACCGGGTGGAAGTGTCATATATACCTCTTCTTCAAGTGTTCCTTGAAGAAACGCATTTTTGACGTCCATTTGATATAAGGTCCAATTTTGGTTTACCGCTATAGAGAATAAAATTCTAACGGTATTCATTTTGGCCACGGGTGCAAATGTTTCTTGATAATCTATACCATAAGTTTGAGTGTAACCCTTTGCCACTAATCGTGCTTTATACCTTTCAATAGTACCATCACTATTAAACTTAATCTTATAGACCCATTTACATCCTACGGGTTTCTTTCCCTCGGGTAGTTGTACGACTACCCATGTTTCATTTTATTCTAATGCTTTGAGTTCTTCTTCCATAGCTTTGCACCATATTGGTTGATTTATGGCTTCCTCATAATTATTTGGCTCATTTTCTTTGGAAATTGAGGTCAAGTAAGTTTGATATTGGGGTGTAACATTTTCATATGAAAAATAATTTTGGATAGGATATTTTACCTCATATGTTACAAAATCTCGCAACCTAGTTGTAGGTCGAGGTGTCCTATTGGACCTTCTCAATGATGGTATTTCGGTGGTGATATCTTCTTCCTCACTTTGTAAAGTTCCTTCTTCTTCATTCTCATTGATTATTTCATTTTCATTTTCAATGACCGAATTTCTTTCTTCGGAGTGGTAAAGAAATGGAAATGTAAATTCATTTGATTTTTCTTTGTCACTAGTCCCCTTTTCTAGTGTATTGTAATATGGCTCATTTTTTTGGAATGTCACATCTCTTGAAATATAATGTTTTTTGTTAATCGGATCATAGCATTTATATTTTTGAGATAAATATCCCAAGAAAATAGCTTTGATTGATGTGTAATCTAACTTGTGTTGTTTATTTTTATGCACGTAGCATGTACATCCAAATACCCTCAAATGATCAATGTTGAGTTTTTCTTGGTAAAGAATTTCTAGTGGGCTCTTAAAACTTAAGTTGGCACTTGGCAATCTATTAATTAAATAAGTTGCGGTGAGAACGACATCCGACCAAAAAATAATTGGAACATTGTTTTGAAATAAAAGTACGCTTGTTATTTCAAGTAAATGTCGATTTTTTCTTTCCGACACACCATTTTGTTGGGGTGTGTAAACACAAGTTGTTTGATGTAAAATTCCTTTTTGTTTGAAAAATTTGTGAAATTTTGGTTTACAAATTCCGTTCCATTATCACTTCTAAAGATTTTAATTTTTGCGTCATATTGGTTTTCTACAAAACTATAAAATTCTTGAAATTGAGAATATACTTCACTTTTATTTTTTAATAAATGTAGCCAAGTAGTTCTTTAAAAATCATCTATAAATATAACAAAGTATTTATAGCCATTGTATGATTCAATTGGGGAGGGACCCCACACATCCGAATGTATTAATTCAAAAGGTTTCTTACTTTTACAATTGGATAAACTAAATGGTAATCTTGTATGCTTTCCTAATTTGCAAATTTCACAACTACTACAATCTAATTGTTTGAAATAAAAAATACATTTCAAAATATTATCGGAAGGATGCCCAACTCTCTTATGCCAAAGAATGCCAAATTCTTTTTTTTTTTCTAATAGTGAAGTTGCATTTTTCTTCACTCAAAATGTAGAGCCCATTTTCTAAAAATCCTTCACCAATGATACTCTTTGTTATCCATTCCTGAAAAATCACATTTTTGGATGTAAATGTAATTTCACAATTTAATTCTCGTGTGAGTTTGTTAATGGATAACAAGTTCGATGTACAATTTTCTACATGCAACACATTCGGTATAATTTTTGAAAGGAGACTAATTGAACCATTTCCCAAAATTTCCATTTTTTCACCATTTGCAACAATTACAAATTGTTTGGTCTCAAATTTTTTGTAATTGTTAAGCAATTTTTTATTTCCAGTTATGTGATCAGTGGAACCCGAGTCAAGTATCCATTTTGAATTTAATGAATTTTGAGCAAAATTAGTAATTATACCAGAGGTCTTTTGAGGCTTTCCTTGAAACATCACAGAAAGTTGCGTATATAGCTGCCTCATCTGATCCATGCTAACTTCCCCCTCTATTTCTTTTTCGGTCGGGTCCTGTTTGATTGGGTATGTCGGGTCGCACTCTTCAACCCGTTCCCCCTTTTCTCTTTGCGCCGCATAGCCCTTCCTCTCTCTATCACCTCCCTGCCTTCGGTCTCCCCCTTTGACAAATCCGCCGCCGCGCCGGCCCTTTGGTCGGAGATGGCGATAAAGGCACCAGCACTCCTCGCGCTTGTGTCCTTCCTTCTTACAATAGTCGCAGCGGGTGGTTGATTGGTCCCCTCTAAATTCCGACCTAGGGTTTGGCCGAACGATGAATGCCTTGGCCTCTGCCATGTCTGGATCACCTTAAGTATTCATTGTGGCTCGCCGGGTTTCTTCTCTTTCTATGGTAGCCATGACCGAGTCAATCGTCGGCAGTTCGGAGGAGTAGAGGATTTGAGACTTTAGGGCTTCAAAGCTGGGATCGAGACCTCCGAGATAAGTGTATACTAACTCTTGTTGTGCTCTTTTTTGAATTTCTTCGGGGTCTGTTGTAGGTAGGAGGTATAGTTGGAGTTCCTCCCACCTTGTTAGTAACTCGGTTCCATATTGCGAGCTGTTTTTTCCTCCTTGTTTGATTTGGGAAAGTTCCTGTTTTAAATTGAAAATGTGAGCGAAGTTTTGTTGTTGGCCGTATAGCCTTTTTACCTTGTCCCATACGGCTTTGGATGAATTTAGAAGCATGCATAGGCGTGCGATTTGAGGTTCCATGGTGTTGAGGAGCATTGACATGACCATGTGGTCTGAGGTCTGCCATTCTGCTATTTTCCCTGTTTCTTCAGCAGTTGGCTCATTTTCTTTTGCTGATTTTGGTTTTTTTATGGTTCCATCGATGTATCCTAATTTTCCTCTGCCACTGAGGCCTATTAGGATTGATCTGGACCAGGGAATGTAGTCTTTATTACCACTGAGGATTATGGTGGTAATTTTGGAGTTATCGGCTGATAGGGACATGGTTTCTGTTTTTCTGGTTTTCTGGTAATTTTGAGGGTGAGGAGCTTGTTTGGCTCTTTTACTGATTTTTGATAAGAACAGATGCTGCCTTGAGCTTGATTGCTTTCTGTGATTGGAATTGCTCTATTTGAGCTTGAGATTTCTGAGAGTTTTTGTACTGGTACAGTTCTTGTTATCTGCCCAGTGACTGAGTTGCCTGTTTGGCTTTGGTGTAGTTGGGTTGGAGCAAGATCAAGTTTGCTCTGATACCATGTTGAATTTCTCAGAATGATAAAATTGATGAGATGAAAACTTGTTGTTTCATTCAATCTGAAAAATAAAGCTTGTACAGTGGTGTTTATATAACAAAAAGAAAAGAGACGTTAGAAATTATAACGGTTGCCTAATATTGTACTGTTGCCTACTTTTCTAAAAAGGAAAAAGTTGAGTAACTTTATTTTCTAAGTTTAGTTGCTCCTTTTATTCCTAAAAATAGCAAATGATGAATTAACTCTGATGCTATGATTTAATCCCTTAATTCTCATTATTTTCTACATCTAACAGCAAATTATATTTCAAAGTTAAAAAACAAGAAAGAAAAAATTATGAAACATAACAACTACAGAGAAGAAACAGAATAAGTACTATCAAATAAACTAACATAGCATCGAATCTATCAAAAAAAAGTCAATCGAGGATAGATCGACTGAACTAATCAAACATCTTGCAATCTGATGCATCTAGCTTCCTTGTCTTGGATCTACAAACACACTGAAAACACTGAAAACACACTGAAAATCAAAGAAAGAGAGCTAGATCTAAGAAACAAATGCATGTACCTTCCTTGTCTTGGATCTAGGACTTGACATTTTCGGTTGTGTCGCTGCTCTTGCCCTCAAGTGTGATCGTCTTCCCAGTTAGGTTTTTGTACGAAATTCTGCATTTTTCCCTCTCGATTGTTTCTTGGTTCGTTCCCTCCTGGATAAAAACAGTGAAGTGAACTTAGTTTCTCCGGAATTTTATATATAGTATTAATGAATTTATCCTGAATTTTATATAGAGGGGTCCAGCGTCGCCTCCGAGCCGGGCTCCTACGGTCTGAATTTTTTTTCGTTACCACCTCAATATTTCAAAATTCTTACCTTATCATTCTTTTATACAAAAATAAAAAATTACCATGTGCGCACAAAAAATATGTGCATGACTTCTTGATCATGTGCAGTAACATGCTGCCCATAAATTTCCTCTGTTTCCGGTTCAAAATTGAGCTAATTTGAGCTGTCCCATAATGCGCAGCATAGTAAGTCTTTATTTTTGTATAAAGGGATGGTAAGGTTCGAACTTCTTGGTCATGCACAGAGGAATGAGATCCGCTGCTTGCTAAAATTCCTGCTATTTCTTGCTCTCCTCTCTATCTCTCTCCTCTTTCTCTCTCTCCTCTCTCCTCTCTCCTCTCTCCTCTCTCTACTTTTGAAGTTAGAGATAGAAAGGAAAGTGAAGAGCAAGATACTGCTATTATTCTTAGAATAGCAGTAGATTTGGATCCATGCACAGATTAATTATGCATACATGGTAAGTTTTTATTTTTTATAAAGGGATGGTAAAGTGTGAATTAATTTGGAGGTATTGAATTAGTAACTAAAAAAATATAGGTCCTACGGTTTGCCTTTTTAAATAATCTGAAATGACGAGATTGATATATCCTACTAAAACTCCGTTTCATTTATATTAATTGAATATAAATTCGGGGCCCATTATTCAGTGGACATTTTTTTTTTTGATAAAAAATAGGGATTATGTCCCTATTTAAATAAAACAAAACCCCATAAAACTACAGAAAAAAGAAAAGAAAAAGAAACATCTTATATCCTAGCGCATCTTTCACTCCATGTGACATAATGTGTGATTGTCATAATCTCTCTTATCTTTATTGGTGTCTTCTCGTCGATTAGAAGTTGTATCATATTCAAGTTAAAACTGCTCACCTCCGAATGAGGAATGGAAAATCTATTTAAGGTTGCCATCTGAATTCTTACTGAAGTGACACATTCGCAAAATATGTGTTTTACCGATTCACCTTCTATCAAATATATTGACACTGGACTGCATTTAAATGATCTAAACACTATAGAGAAATGCTTCCGATCACCAAACTATGTTGCACACACATGGCCACCGCCATACCGCTTTTTCTATTTTCGGTAATTAGTTCGCCTTATACAGTAAGCTAGCTACTTAGAGCATCTCCATCGGTGAAAGGCAAATGAAATTAATGACAGCTGTTTTGAAATCAATCTCATCTTAATTTCACAGATGCTACATCGGTGAAACTAAAATTAATTTCATTAGAGTCCACATCAGCAAGTAGAAAGTCCTCTCCTACACTACTCTGTGCGATAAAATTAATTTCACCGTATCTCCATTAATTTACTTCTACCACCGCTCTGTCTCCATCTCCAATACACCCGCCTCTCCTCCTTGTTATTAGGGGCGGATCCAGAGTATTTCAGGGGGAGGCAGCTGCTGAATTTTGATTAGTAATTAGAATTATAAGTCAGAACATCAGAAATTACAAGTCAAAACATTGAAAAGTATAAGTTAAAATATTATTTTTTATCGAGTATATATTCAATTGGTTAATAGATTTAAACCCGATTTGATATTTTTTTACCCTCCTGACGAAAATCCTGGATCCGCCCCTGCTTGTCACCCTCGATCTCAACCTCCGTCTCCAACTTCAACTCTGATTCCAACCAGTACCACCCGATCGGCTTCATCAGCACCTTCTCCAACTTTCTTACGTGCATTGACACCTTCGGTTGAGTTGAGGCGATCAAGCAGTCAAAATTGTTGTTCTGATAAAATTCTTTTGGACGTTTTTTCCATACAGGAATCGAGGAGATTGGGGGGAATCAATTGAAAATAGAAAATGGATTGCAATTTTAGCTGTCATGGACATACGTTATTTAATCAACTTTTTAGATGAAATGAGAGAAACGGGTTCATCAATAGAAAAGGGATGGTGCGGCAGTGGTGTAGAAAGAACTGAGATGCATGGGTGTCCCCTTTCGGCAGTGAAGGGTAGCAAGCCAGTGACTAATTTTGCTAGTGGTGGGTGAATGAAGAAGAGGAAAAGCGATAGCATAGAGAAAAAAGGGTGAGAGAGAGAGAGTAGTTCGAGCAACCAATAGAAAAGATTTTTTTCTCCAGCGTGTTCATTTGAAAGTCATTTGAAAGCCTTTCATTTAATAAAAGCTTTCATAATTCGAAAGACTTGCACAGCGGTGAAAGCGAAAAAGCTAGTGCCATGAGCGAAAAAGCAAGTGCCACGTCGGATTATGAAATTACAAATGCAAGACGATGAAGATGCTCTTAGCCTATTTTGTTAAAATTGTTTCACTTTTTGAAAAGTTACCTTCCGTTTGTATCATTAATAATTTATTTTTTGGTGATTTTTGTCATATTTGATGCGCTATTTAATTACTATTTTTTCGGTACTTAGAAACTTTCAAATGCATACACATTTCTCTTTATTCCGAGCATGTGGGGAACTACTGAAGATAAGTAATTAAATAACTCATAAAGGATATAAAATGCTGGAAAAATATAAGAGCATCTACATCTCATATTATTAGAGTTTCTAATCTGATATGACAGTTTTTAATTCAGTTTCAGAGATGTGGGTGAGTTTCTTATTTAGAAACTATGAATAAAAATTTCTTATTAAGAAACTGTTTATAAACTCTATGCTAGCCAAATGACTGGCTCAAATTATTTTTCCTTTTTCATTTATTGCTGACGTGGCTTAATAGAAACTCTAAAATTAATTTTAGAGATGTAGAGTGTAGAAACTTTTGAGACCTTAATTTCTAAAAAGTAGTTAACAGTTATTTAGAAACTCATTTGAGTTGCTGGGATGTAGATGCTCTAAGAGCAAATTAAAGAACTTGAATCGATTTCGACCGAATCAATTAATATATGTATTTTTATTGTTTAATTTAGGTGTGTTATTGTTCAATCTATAGCTTTTATTGTTTAATTTATCTGAATCAATCTAGTATGAAATTTATCGATCTATCGATCAGCCGATATACATTTGAATTATTCTCTAAACAATTTGGTTCTACAGTAGTAATTAATAATTAAAGTACCTGAAATAGTGCTTAAACATTTTTATTAAATTAGTGATCACATATAACTTAATTGCAATATTTTAGCTTTTTATTTAATTAATTGTTATGATTAAAATACCTCCCATCCGCAATATGCAGTGTAGTAATACTCTTCTTAAAACAAAATATATATCTTCTCCTTTCATGTTACCTTGAGTTACAATCTAACATCATATATAGTTGCCTCAAATTCCAATATTTTGTCATAATTGAGATATAAATTTGCAACTATGGAAGCAGATTAGGACTCATGTTGCCTCCATATTTTTTAAGCAAGCTACCAATTGTTTAATTTCCAAAGTTGTCAACGATGATTTAGTGGGGAGTAGCCACAATGCTGCTAATCAAAATTTTGCATAATTTAGCATTGTTTTAAATGACATTCTATTTGACATCACAATGAACAATTAGCGAATATTTTAGCAAAAATAGCGAATTTTGACAATAAAAATGCCAACACATAACTAACAATTAATTAGCTTTTTGTTCATCATGATGTCAGACCACAATATCCACCATCAACTATTAATTATCCAATAAGATCTGATAATTAAGATAACAAACGATATTAATATTATTAATTGAGTTATTCTCAGTACTGAACAGCAGAAAGATACAAGGTAGATGCCTTGGCACAAACATAACACAAACAGCATACTGCTTTGACACTTCAACTTAGACTCATAAGTCATAACCAAACAACATCATAATTTGAACTCTGTATTTATTGGAAGGGCTTCTTCTTCCTCAGCTGTTTAATCAAAAAGAACAAAAATAAATCATTGACAAAAAAAAAAACTCAAGATGAAATGAAATAAGAAAATGGCAGCGAAGACATACCTGGTTGCTGTGACCGCATTTCTTCTTGCGGCAATTTATAGCCCTCGGATGCAGACGGGCATAACAACTACGACGTGACAAAAAACAAATAAGACAATTGAAACATAATATTTCTACCTTGGATGACAAATCAAATCCTCTCAATCTAGTTCATTTAACTTTCAATTAATTGTCATCTCAAGCTAATTCATGTTTACTTCAAGTTGGTTTCCATTATGATATTATCATGTATATATATACATAGAAAGCGTATTGCTCATCTTCTAAAACATAATCAACAAAAATTCTTACTGCTGGTACTTGGGACTACGATGTACGCAGCACATAATTATGAAAGATACTACAATTAAGAAATTAAAAACCAAAAGAAAAAGGTGTTACATGCGGCAAATCATTTTGTGTGAATTGTAACTTTGAGCAACTTTGAGCAATGTTGGCGGAACATTAGGCAAACCACCACGACCTCCACCCCTCAACCTCAGCACCAGGTGCAATGTCGACTCTGAAATATCAATTTTAGATTTAATGTTTGTTCAAAAGCCCTTTAATTAAAAATAAGGGACTAAATTGTAAAAATAGAACAACAATATTACCCTTCTGGATGTTGTAATCAGCAAGTGTGCGGCCATCCTCAAGCTGTTTCCCAGCAAAGATCAAGCGCTGCTGATCTGGTGGAATACCTAAAACATCAAACATCCATAACACCCAATCAATTATAGCTTGTAAGTAATTTAAACATCAGATTGCTACTAAACAGAGAGATGCAATAAGTGCTAACTAGCACAAAAATATTTTTACTAAACAGAGCATAAAAATGTTTCAACAGCACAACTGTTCAATTAAAAAGACTAAGTTAAAAAGAACAAAATCAGAGACAATATATAAAGCAGTCAAACACCTTGCAAATGCAAAGAAGGACAGCATTTAAAGTTGCTTACGATTTGCACTTAAAGGGGCAGTCAAACTCAGATCTATAAATGTGCATCAATACATATCCCTTCTCTGTAGGTAAAGAATCAACCCAGGTTAAATCAAGAAGCCCCGCTCAAATATTGTTACATGTTAAAAAAATCAGAGTTTAAACAAATTGTTAGAATCAGAGAGACACCTTTAAAACAAAAAATACATCTAAGGGAAATAATACTTCCACCAGTTGATCTTGAAAGTGCAACCCAAGTTCTATCTGCACATTATATTTCAAGGATAAAAACCACGAAAAAAAACATGAAACAGAACAAATTCAGAGTAAAAACAGATACAGTATTATAAATTTAACTAACATAACATCAAATCTATAAAAACAAAAGTAATGTTTTTGCTTATCATTACATCTCCTCCCTGAAGGTAAAGAATCAACCTAGGTTAACATAGGCCAAGAAGCCAGATGCTCTAGTGTTGTTACAGCTTAGACAAAATCAGAGAGACACCTTTACGAATAAAAATACATCGTCTAAGGAAAATAATACATCCCCCAGTTGATCTTGAAAAATTCAAACTAAGTTCTAACTGCAAATTACATTTCAAGGTTAAAAAACAGGAAAAAAAATCATGAAACAGAACACAACTTCAGATCAGAAACAGAATCAGTATTATCTAATAAACTAACATAACATCGAATCTATCAAAAAAATCGATCGAGGATAGACTAGACTAACAAAAACATCTTGTAATGGAAAAACACACTGTAAATCAAAGAAGAGAACAAGATCTAATTAGAGACAGATGCATATACCTTCCTTGTCTTGGATCTTGGACTTCACATTTTCGATCGTGTCACAGCTCTCAACCTCAAGCGTGATCGTCTTCCCAGTTAGGGTTTTCACGAAAATCTGCATTTTTTTCTCTTGAATATTTCTTGGTTCGTTCTCTCTTAAAAAGAAACAGTGAAGTGGGACAGAGGAGTATTAATTAATTTCTCCGCATTTTTTATATAGAGGGGTCCAGCGCCGCCTCCGGGCCCTAGGGTTTTCCGTTTTTTTTAAGGTACCGAAATGACGAGATTGTCCCTTCTAAAAACGACGTTTCCTGAATATTAATTGAATATTAATGCGGGCCCCATAAATCAGGGGACTTATTATTTATTAATCTCAAATTTTACTGGACTGGATTTATATGATCTAAAACTAAAGAGAAATGGGGGGAGATGATATTAACAACACTAATTTTTTTATTAACACAACACATTCAAATATTTTAATTATTCAGACAAATTTGTCCTTTATTTAACAAAAAAATCTTTTACGTATATTAATGTCTCCTATATTTCCTTCTCTGTTTACTTTTCTCTTGTGAAAATCAAAATAATAGATATATTAATTACCATATATATGATAGGGTCTTATATCAAAAGTAAAACAATTAAACAATAAATTCATTAAACATAGTTTCATATCTCGTATGTAATCCTTGAGCTTCTATTATCTTCTTCTCCATAAAAGTAACTGATTCTTCAATCAACGCGCCATTATTGAATTATTGAATTTCAATCTTGTCCAAGCATATATCTTCTTCTTCATTTATTCTTCATCTATTTGATTTATATAATAACAAAACTGAATTATAATTTATTTCTTTCAATTTTATTTAGATACGCGAACTAGAAGAATAATTAAACGAATCTCAAGCAATATAGCTGTGTTGTTCTGGATCAATAAAAATACATATACCAAATTATTTATTGAATTTATCGCAAAAAATAATGAACAAGATAATAAATTGGTTCATTCTCCTATCACTTAATGGTTGAAATTTTAGATTTGTTTTTCTCTTTTAAAAGGTTTACAAAATAAGAAGAGAAGAATGAACTGTTATGAAAACCAATTAGTAATAAATGATCATAGCATATAATTACATAAAGAAAAGATATGTCAACAGCTACAGTGACATTTATGAGGGGACAAAATTGTCCATTCCACTCAAATACTTAAAAATGTTGTGTTAATAAAATAAAATGTGGTGTTAATATCACTACCCGAAATGCTTTCTTCTCCAAACTGTATTGCACACATATGGCCACCGACATACCGCTTTTTCTATATTAAATTTATTAGTTCGCCTTATCCAGTAAGCTAATTAACGTTATTATTTTTGCTATCTTTCAATTCCTTCGCTTTTTGACGAGGAACCTTTTAGTATCCATACACCGTTCCTTTTTCTGAGAAAGAGAAGAACTACCGAAAACAGGTAATTAAAACATAAGAGCATCTACATTCTTGATACTATTAGAGTTTTTAATTTGAAGTGTTAGTTTTTAATTTAGTTTTATGGATGTGAAAGAATTTCTTATTAAGAAACTATGCAGTAAAGTTTCTTATTAAGAAACTGTTTATAAACTCCATTCTGATTAAATAATTGGTTCAAATTATTTCTGTTTTTTAATTAATTTGTTACTGACGTGGCTTAATAGAAACTCTAAAATTAATTTCAGAGATGTGAGAGTTAGAAATTTTAGAGACCTTAATTTCTAAAAAGAGATTAACAGTTATTTAGAAACTCATTTGAGTTACTGGGATGTAGATTCTCTAAATTGTCCGGTCAACGGATCAAAAACATGATAATTTTAACAACCAATTCTCAGAGTACATCTGACAGAAATTAATATTTTCAAAGGTATCGCTATTATTGACAGAATTATTCACAACGATACCGATAACAAAAAAATATTTTTACCCTCGCATAGTGATAGATTCTTATAAAAGAGTCTAAATTAAATCAGTTTATCTGAATTGATTATGAAGTATGAAGACTTGCTTTCACTACGGCTCTGGTGAGTTGTTCCCTTAACTAAACCATTGCCTATGAATCACCGGCTCATTCTACAATAGACACGCGGTTAAAGATCATTTTTTCCTCCCACTGTTTGGGAACTCATTGTTTCGTGTTCTATTTCACTCTCTCGAGGGGTTCTTTTTACCTTTCCCTCATGGTACTACGCTATTGATCACCCAGGAGTATTCAATCTTATAAGGTGGTCCTTGATGATGTTGATACTGATGTGGACTAGGACCTCCTGGACGATTGATTTTAGTTTTATATTTAGGTTTTTGTTAAGTGCTTCCAAATGTATTTTGTTTTCATCTTTATTGTAATGTTGTTGGTTTTGTAACTAAGCAGATATATTGGCTAAGTTATAGGTATCCATTTTGGGTACTTATACTTGATCCTTTTGATTTCTAATCGAAATCGGTGGATTTAAATCCAGTACCTTTCAAAATAAATATAGCACCTAAATATTTTCTATTAAATCATCGTTTCGATATAAATTAATTGTAATTATGATTAAAGTGCCCACCACCTTGAACAATGTAGTAATTAATACTCTCCTTAAAACAAAGTATATTTTTTTCTTCTCTCATGCTGCCTCAAGTTCCAACATTTTGTCATAATTATTGTGATATAACCATAACTGCGGAACACGATCCAAACCATGTAATTCTAATCGCACGTACCAAATTCCTTGTACTTTTTTAGAAGAGCTTTTGAAAATTATACCAGATTCATATCCAACCAATTCAATCATGCGCCAAAATTATGACATCATTGCTACTACGGCAACAGATTTGGACTCATGAGCTTCCACTATTTTTGATCCAACACACCAATTAATTGTTTTCCAGAGTTGTATAATTTGGCTTTTTTTTAATAGCGGGCAATTTGATACTATAATGAACAATCTGTGGGTATTTTAGTGAAAATAGCGAACTGTTGGTGCTAATTAAGTGAGTGAACAGTACCATGCAAGAGGATTATAGGCAGCAGGGGTAGAACGGAGTAGGTCCGATGCCCATCGGACCTACTTTTAGGTTCAACGACATGATGACCGTCCGATCTAATTTAAGATTTCTGCGCACGAAAATTAAAACATACATTCACGAATTTTAAAGTATTTTGCATGAATTTTAAAGTAAATCGACGGTGATTAAACCCATCGAACCAGAGTAGGTCCGATGCCCATCGGACCTACTCTCAAGTCCAGCAGGGGCGTCTCCTCAATGTTTTATTTTCTATGTAGTTAACAGTCATCATTTTTCTATTTTACTTTAGTTTACTTCTATTTTTACTGAGGCTTATTACTCTTGAGTCACAATTGCTTTGTAATTTGTTTTGTTACGCAATCTTTGTAACAGTTAATTAATTAATGAAATGAGGACTCGTATTTTTTAAATATGTTGTTAAAAACTTAAAATAAAAAAATTAAAAATGTATTGTTAAAATGCTCATATTTTTTTATTATTTTACGTAATTTGAAGTAATGTGAATATGTGATGCTCAATTATCACGAGGAGAGCACGAAATAAAAATAGAGTAGTTGATGTGACAAGATTATATATGTAGCATATATAGTAATAATATGAACATATATATATATAGTTTTCAAAAAATTTAGAAACTTATTTATATTATATATGCCACTTGCAAATAGTCCAATATAAAGATCAATTAATTCTCAACTATATTTTAACTTTTAAAAGAAAGCTTTTTTTATATCTTCCGATTATGATATTTCAAGCTGCATGCTATATAATACATTCTAAAATATTATTTCTGTAAGTTGAGGATCGACATATACTGTCATGGCGGTTATTTTTTGTATCCTAAATTCTTCTCCTTTTTTAATTATTTTAAGTAAATATAGTTAGTGCCCCAAAAACCCAAATGCATCCGGTGTGTGCACCAACTACATTTACTAATAAAAAGAGAGTTCTTTGATAACAATGACTAAAATAGCTTAATTACATGTTGATACTTAATTAACACAACTCCTATAGGGCCATTTAGCACTTGCACGTGCAAAATTGATTTAGTTAAAAAGATAATTTAAACAAAAAATAAAATAACAATGTGGACAGATATAAAAATGCATCAATTTAAAAAAGAAAATAATTTGACGTGGAATAATTACACTTCAGATGGGGATACGGATTGATACGTCCTATCTCGGGAGATGAGGCCGTATGGAGGTTTGGGCTGACCTGGGTTCGTCCTGCCAAGGAATGGCAGGCCGAGGTGTAGACCGAGTTAGGAAATCGGGGTGATTGATGAGAGATTCGGACTCTGACCTGTATGATCTCTCTCTTAGTGAAAATTGCGTCCCCTGTTTCCTGGGGCTTCCTGCCTTGTATAGTCCAGCCATAACCGCCATCTCGGGCGTTTATGGGGGAACATGGGCAGTTATGTCGTCCGTTATTGGGACGTGGGCATTAAACCAGCCGTTTCTGGGACATGGGCATTAAGCTAGCCGTTTCCACGGCTATCCCGTATATCGGTTGGCCTTAACCTCTATTCGGGCCATATATTTTTGAGGCCTCCGAGTTGGGCCTCGGTTTAGTGAATCTTTGGGCTTTTTCATATGACGTCGGGTTGGCCTTGTAAAGGTCCGAATCCCAGTCTTTCATGGCCCAGTTTGGAACAAGTAAAAGGGCCTGTGGAACATGGCCCTATCATTAGCCCCCGAAGTCGGAATGCATCGGCGAGATGCTTTCGACTTGAAGGTGAATAACTCGTAAAACACATTTTATTAATGTTACCTATGTGTCGGTGATGTAACATCTTAGGTTTGGGTCATGTCAGGTACCTATCTCAGATACGTATTGTGTCGAGTGCCTATCTCGGGTATGTAACATGTCGGGTGTCTACCCCCGAGATGTGGGGATTTTAACAGAATTGTGTCGTAACATGATATTTTGCACCCCAGGAATGTGGGGTTTTAGCATAACATTTCAATGTAACTCGTTTCCTTTATTCGCAGCTTTTTCCGAGTTGTTTCTTTCAAAATTTATCTCGGTTCATGCTTTGAATGCCTTTGTAAACGAGCAAAATGTGCTTGATGGTATATCCTTTTCCCCCTTTTTTTCTTTATTTTTGACAAAAATGGTCAACATTGGGGAAAAGGTATGTCGCGAAAACGTATGCGTTATCCCGAGGGATTTTCGATAAATGTTTCCGACATAATAACAATGAAATCCATTTTCTTTATTTTTGACAAAAATGGTCAACATTGGAGAAAATGTATGTCGCGAAAACGTATGCGTTACCCCGAGGGGTTTTCGATAAATGTTTCCGACATAATAACAATGAAATCCATTTTCTTTATTTTTGACAAAAATGGTCAACATTGGGGAAAATGTATGTCGCGAAAACGTATGCGTTACCCCGAGGGGTTTTCGATAAATGTTTCCGACATAATAACAATGAAATCCATTTTCTTTATTTTTGACAAAAATGGTCAACATTGGGGAAAATGTATGTCGCGAAAACGTATGCGTTACCCCGAGGGGTTTTCGATAAATGTTTCCGACATAATAACAATGAAATCCATTTTCTTTATTTTTGACAAAAATGGTCAACATTGGGGAAAATGTATGTCGCGAAACGTATGCGTTACCCCGAGGGGTTTTCGATAAATGTTTCCGACATAATAACAATGAAATCCATTTTCTTTATTTTTGACAAAAATGGTCAACATTGGGGAAAATGTATGTCGCGAAAACGTATGCGTTACCCCGAGGGGTTTTCGATAAATGTTTCCGACATAATAACAATGAAATCCATGTTACTGGTTTAACATTCGTCGTCCCTTAGGACGACATTAATTTATGTTGTGTATCTCGGGAATATTAACCAAGATGCATTTCGTTGCCTTAAAAGGCTTTCGTTCATATATCTCGGACCCAATAAATGAGGCACAATCATAAATAATATCATATATATAGCGATAAAAGCTTAGAACCATACAAAAACTTGTATCTCGGCCTAAGTAAAATACATGGAATAAAAAATGAACAACAAGGCCTACCTCGCCAAGAGCACGTCGTGCTCTGTATGAGGTGTAACCCCTTTAAAATAAAATTAAATATCACATACATTAAGTGTAGAATTTCCGAAGATGACAGGCGTTCCACGGGCGAGCAAGTATGAAACCGCTCGGGTCTTTTAACTCGTAGGCGTCGTTTCCTCGTGGACGAACAACCTTGAAGGGGCCTTCCCATTGGGGAGCGAGTTTGCTAACATGTTTGCCAGTTGCTTCCACAGTTTTTAGCACCAAATCGCCCGGTTGGAATGCCCGAGGTACCACGTGTTTGTCAAATGCACGTTTAACCCGGCGTTGATATTCCATGGTGCGGACACGAGCTTTTTCCCGAGCCTCCGTGATGAGCTCTAGCTCGGCGGCACGCGCAGCATTGTTTTCCTCAGGGGAGGATGTCATGGTGCGAAGTGAGGGTTCCACTAATTCAATAGGGGTAACCGCTTTCATCCCGAACACCAGAGAGTATGGTGTTTGTTGGGTGACGGGGAGATCGAGATCTAGGTCTCGTGGGGCTCCCGTTGTCGTCCTCGGCACGGATGTAACCCTCCGCAAATGTTACAAATTCCCTCAGAGTGGTCATCTTTTTCATGTGGGCTTCATAACGCAAAGTACCCGGTCCTCCTTTGCGAAGTCCTTTCTTGATGGCAGCTAGGGCGAACTCTTCGTTGAGGTTCTGAATTCGTCGAGATGCCTGTATAAAGCGATTGACAAACGCACTCGTTCTTTCGCGCTGTCCTTGGACAATATCCAACAGCATCTCGCACGTCGCTGGCGGTGGTTTGATAATCGTGTACCTTTCCAAGAATAGTTTTGCGAAATCTTCAAATTTGTTGATGGACCTCTGGGGTAATGTCATGTACCAGTCCCATGCTTCTCCAGTTAAGCAAGTGGTGAAGACTCGGCACATGATGGCATCGGTGGCTCCAAGAAGGCGGAGCCGCTCAAGGAACCCGTACACAAAGTTGTGTGGATCCTGCGTATCCCCACTACCTCGGAAGCTGGGAAGGGTTGTCGGGTACTTGAAGTCTGTCATTGATTGGTGGTAAATGTCTCTTGAAAGAGGGCCATCGTCGATTCCCATAGGCCGAGAGTAGGTGCCTGTCTTCTGGGATTCGAGTTTGGCTAGTTTGGCCGCAAGTCTGGTTTGGATCAGCTCTTCAACTTGAGCCATATTGATACCTCGGGTTGGGGTAGGTGATCGCCGGCTCCTTCTTCGGTCATCGCGGCGAGTTCTATCCCGACCTCGGGGTGGGCTCCGTTCGCGTTCTCTACGGGAGCGAGATGGTTCTCTGCGGGATGGTCTGGGTCCTCTGCCATTATTGGCTGATTCTTGTTCGTTATAGTGGTGGACTATAGGACCTCCGACATTGGGCTCCTTCTCGGGATCAGGTCCCCTATTATCGTCTTGCCCTTCCGGCCGTCGTCCTTCGTCGGGATGGACCCTTGTTGGCGGAGCATTATGATCCCTGTGTTCGGATTGGACCTGTTGTTCTGGTGGGATATGTGTGTCTGTCTCCTCACCAGTTCGGACCTGCACGAATTCTCTGTCCAAATTTCGTGGTGAATCATGTGCCGGTCGGCTGAGGATACGATTTGCGGATAGAGGTCGGGGTATATGTGCAGTGGTTGGTACGGTCTGATGTACAGGTCGCGGCGGTGCTTGTTGAGAACACGGTATTGGACCTGTCATGGGATACATCCCGTGAGTGCCTCCTGGGCCCCATTGCCCAGAGGGTGTGACGTAAGGATACTGGGGACCCGGTGGTGTGTAAGGGATGTAAGCGGCCGCGCCGTAGTGATACAACGGCGTTTGCTGAGAGTAATATGGTATGTAGGGTATCTGGTATGTACCAGTTACCGGGTTGTGCTCGGTGTAGAGAGGTCTAGTTGTGTTTCCTTCATTGAATGGAGGTCGATTAGCGATGTCGGATCCCGTGTGATGAGTCGGTGTAGGTTGGGGACCATGGGGTCGTATCATCGAGTTGCTAGGCCTCACCCCTTGAGGCTGGCTCTGGGAGGGGTGTCCTGTAGGCGGTGTGACCAAAGGAGTTGGTGTGATTGTTACTCCTGGCGGAGTTGTCACCCCGGGCGGGAGCGGGATTGATATGGTTGGATGCGCCATCTAATTCTCTGTGTTCAAGCTAGGCGTGGCCCCACGGTGGTTGATACGTCCTATCTCGGGAGATGAGGCCGTATGGAGGTTTGGGCTGACCTGGGTTCGTCCTGCCAAGGAATGGCAGGCCGAGGTGTAGACCGAGTTAGGAACTCGGGGTGATTGATGAGAGATTCGGACTCTGACCTGTATGATCTCTCTCTTAGTGAAAATTGCGTCCCCTGTTTCCTAGGGCTTCCTGCCTTGTATAGTCCAGCCATAACCGCCATCTCGGGCGTTTATGGGGGAACGTGGGCAGTTATGTCGTCCGTTATTGGGACGTGGGCATTAAACTAGCCGTTTCTGGGACATGGGCATTAAGCTAGCCGTTTCCACGGCTATCCCGTATATCGGTTGGCCTTAACCTCTATTCGGGCCATATATTTTTGAGGCCTCCGAGTTGGGCCTCGGTTTAGTGAATCTTTGGGCTTTTTCATATGACGTCGGGTTGGTCTTGTAAAGGTCCGAATCCCAGTCTTTCATGGCCCATTTTGGAACAAGTAAAAGGGCCTGTGGAACATGGCCCTATCACGGATATACACCATTGTTTTTATAAGAACCGGATCCAATTGACAGAGATTTT
This sequence comes from Carex myosuroides, assembly GCA_028015225.1. Lineage (NCBI taxonomy): Eukaryota > Viridiplantae > Streptophyta > Magnoliopsida > Poales > Cyperaceae > Carex > Carex myosuroides. The sequence continues at coordinate 12,500,689 of CM051465.1, forward strand.
ATTTCTGAAAACAAATCACAAGACAAATTTCTGTTCATCCAAAATTTGGTAAAACTAAAAACATTTAATAATAAATGTTTATTAACAATTATTAAATGCTTATTAACAATGCACTAAATTAAGTCATATATAAATGTCGGATATCAAAATAAATGTATTCAAGACTATGCATGTTTCTTAATTTGTATGAAGACTAGTTTGCTCAAAAGTCAAAACCCTTATATTCCACATATAACAGTCTTGAGTTTTGCTATTCTTTTTAAAAAAATGTAATAAAAAAAGAGAATTTTAAAACTTTAACGACCGGCACATGCATGTACAAAAAAAATAGCATTTATTTAAAGGACCATTCGATGATTGATCACTTTAAGAAAATTTAAAATGTTGACTGCAGAATGGAACAATATCTGCAAGGGTAAAAAGTGACTATCCGCGAAGATACATCAATAGAAAAGTGTTATTCCTGAGCGTGTCAGTATTACCGATAAAAATATTTGCGACGATAACCTCACGGATACCCTCAGGTACTGTTCCATTCTTGTAGGTACGTTCATTAACGTTACAGATACATTAACATTATCGTATTTGAAAGAATAGTATTGGAAATTTTTCTTTTGACAAATAAAAAATGTTAATAAAACGCTTAGGAAAAATAATGTAAATAATATTAAGCCTTAACTGTTTAAGCGTCATGGCTTAAATTCACTTTCACATTAGCAATATATTTGTTGGATCCATACAATTTGAACGGAAATATAAATCAAATATCCGAAAATTTGTTTATTGAAACTATGGTCTCGTTTGTGTTTTACATTGTTCATAATAAAATGGTATCACTAAAAATCAAGGACGGATCCAATAAAGCTCGGAGGGTTCCTTCTCCGGATTTTGAAATCTTATAGAGAATATGGACCCACGCTAGCTTTGTCTTTCTCTGAAAATTATTTTGCCTTCATCTTAAAAACCCAAAACAATTTGTTGAAACTTTGTTAACAAAAATATATATATGTTAACGGGGCTAAACCCAGTACAATTCCGAAGTCCAAATATTATTGAACCTTTATCTCTAAGCTCTGGTTTATTTGCATCAATGTCCCTCATATTTGTTATTTGTTAAAGTGACATTATTGTAAATTTCATGACGACAGAGAGCATTATAATGTGATAATATTTTATTTTTCTTTAATTTAACAACTCAATTGTGAAAGTTCGTATGGGTACACTAGAAATTTTTCCTATTAAAAATTATTGTGTTTTAATTTGTGTAAAAGAGAACCTCATAATTAATTTCTAAATAATATTATCATAGAAAACACGAACTATTATAATAATAATAATAATAATAAATAAAAAATAATAATAATACACCTATCTTGTAACAAACATTTGAGTCCAAATATTTTCTTTATATAAAAAAAAAAAACCGGTCATAAACATGTGAATTTCCAAAAGACATCCGTGCCATTATTTTTAGCAGGCTAAATTTATCTTAGTAGGCTAAATTTATCTTCGCTCATGCTCCATCCAATCACAAAATTGACACTCCCCAGCTGCTGAAACAGATCATTAAAATAGATTGATCTCTCGCTGTTACTCCAGCAGCTGCCATGGCGATTATGGGCGAAATCGATCGCCTCTCTAATCTTCCCGACGATTTGCTCCTCACAATCATCTCGCTTCTCCCCACTGATATCGCCACTCGCACCTCCGTCCTATGCCGCCGCTTCCGCCACCTCTGGGAGGCCTCTCCTTCCCTTAATCTCATATTCCTCCTCCTTCCCCGCCCCCGATATAAAAACTTTGTTTTCATGGCGAAGCGTGCTCTTCTCGATCGCAATGCCTCCCACCCCCTTCTCAGCTTGCAACTAAAGATGTGGCCCTGTGACCGAAATGTCTCAATTCTTTCTTCCTTGCTTGCCAAGGCCCGCTCCCTCGACTTGCGCCACCTCACCATTGAGGGTTTCTCTTTGTCAGATATAGTATCTATCCTCCCTATTATCTTCACCATTAACTCTCTCAGATGTCTCTCCCTTGATTGTTTTTCTACTCATGTAAATTTTGAAAAAATTACTTTTCCTTCTGGAGCCACTTTAACCTGCCTGAGACGTCTTTCCCTTAGATTAAATGGGACCGACCAGACCAAACTGAACCAACTTATCTCTGAATTATGTTCCTTGCAAGATTTACATCTTTATATTCACAGCATGCTTGGGCTTAGCCTTTCCTCCCACACAATAAAAAACCTCAAACTGATTATTAAATACACTCAAAAACTTGATAATTTGGTGTTATCTCTTCCATCATTGGAGTTACTTCATTTGGAAACTTTGTATGCCCTTCATAGTCTGTCTACCATTCGTGTAGAAGTTCCTTTGTTGAGAAAAGTTGTGATTAACTTTGATGATCTTTGTGAGAGAGATGACGTTAGTGTTGTTGTTCGGCTGCTGAATTGTATCTCACATGTGGAAGAGCTAAGCCTGCATATAAGAGATAGCGAGGTAATAAATTTTACCCTCTTAATTATTATTTTTTTGCACATGTCAGTCATGTTTTCTTTCTACACCTCTTAATTTGTTAGGTATGTGTGTTTGAACCTATGAGCTGTGCGTCTTTTTTAAATTAAAAGTGGTGTGTTATGATATGTCAGATATGCATATGAATTATGTATGACAATTTTATATGCTTACTTCGTAATGTACAGTACAATTGTTGATTGATGCTTTATTGTATGACATGTTTTTTTTATTCCTACAGCTTGAGAAGTACCCAATTCATATTTTGTCGAAAATAGGAAGAGATGCTACATTTTTCTAATTTGAAGCACTTAGATGTGACCCTTTGCCTTTGCTTTCATGAGCACAATTTAGAAGCTGTCACCACGATACTTCATAATTGTCCCGTTCTGGAATCATTAAAGTTGGTTCATAAGGTGCATAATCTCTTTTATTTTTGTAAACTATATGCTTAGAATTTTTCATTATGTGTGCTATCATATGAATGTGTGATTTCTTTGATGAAAATAATCAACACAAAAAGGGATCAAACAATATAATTATAAATACAAGCTAAAACTAACGTTTTAGTTATGGAAGCAACATATATAATTCATCATAATTATTTGTCTGTTGCAATAATCTCAATTTAGCATAGTGGTATGGTTGGGATTGAACTCTTATTTGTATATTTTTCAAAGAGAAACTAGGATATAGTTGGGAGGATGACAATAAATGATTTTATTCAATAAAGCCCATATAATTATGGCTAAAACTTTTGTCGTTTTTTCCTGACCTTGTACATATTTCAATTCTCAATTTTTTATTTACTGTTTTGTGTTTTATTCTCAATTTTTTCTTTTTAGTTTCTTTATGAAAGTTTGAAATAAACCATGAACGTCCGCATTATTTTGAATTGCCCATCTTTTTTTTTATTATTTAATTATTCAAATGACCCTAGAACTTTTAGGATTCAATTGCATTTCTTAGTGTTGACTCCATTGGAATAGAATGTGAGCTAGTTTTAGTTGCTTTACTAGATATGGTTGAGATTTGCGAGGGACACAGTAAAGTAGTTTTATTAAGTGATAACGAAGGGGCTCGGTTTTTTGTCAATTGCATTCTTTTTTTTAATATTCTGTCTTTCCAGATTCTGTAGTATATTGCTATTGACTATATAATTATAAAATTTGTTTTCTACATTAGGTTCCCATGTTCATTATTTTTGAACGAAAAAGGAAAAGGAAAGAATGGGAATCAAAGCTGCCGCGTAATGCTGATGGTAATAACTTCGATGCTTATTTCAGAAATCTTCATATGAAAGAGAATCGTAAAGAAGTCATCAAATTGCTTTGTAAGAAATGTTCCTCTAAGAGGCAAGCTTGAAGCTCCTAACTTGGGCTTGCATATATAGTCCAGCTAAATGAAGTCAATTTCATTTCTTTGCTTGTATTGATTATTTTAGTTGGAGCTAAATATCCATGTGTTGTGTTGACTGTTGAAGCATGTTACAATTGCGTTTGTTTGTGGCTCACTGTTATGTAAAGTTGGACTCAATTTCGCATGCATGCAGGTTGATATGAAAAATGCGTTTATTTTTTGTTTTAGACAAAATTCTAAACCAACTGATATAAATTTCTGCCGATTTTACTCAATTGAAGTTTCAATTTTAATAGTTTAACAAGAACTACTAAAATGAAGGAGAGGAAAAAAGAAAATTGGGATGAAATGCTTTCCATTTTAGTGCTATTTCAATCTTTCAATTTACGCTGACAAAGGATAGCTAGATTTCAGCCATTCTGATATCTGATTTAGGCATTTTGAAGAGAAGACGGCTGATGATACTAACACAATAATGTTTTTGTTAACACAACAAATTCAAATATTTTACTTGTATGGACAAATTTGTCCTTGCTTAACTACTCTCTAAATGTCATGTCTTTATTAAAATACACTTTCTTTATATTGATGGTCATTGCTTATTTATCTTATTTCCATAATTAAAACGCCTAATGAAATCTTCAAGAATCAAGAACCTGCAGGGGAATGTTTGATTTTTCTTTTTTAAACTGAAAAGTATAGCTACAATAATATATACTAAGCAATCGTTTATTGAGGAAATAATCTTATTTTTTAGTAACTTTAGTCAACTTAATTAGTTGGATTTGCATCATATGTCACTTTATTTATTTACTTACTGTTACTTGCATTAGATGGTTCGTACTAATTTTATATTATCGAGTTTTGGAAAACTAAAGTACGAACTACATTCAAAACAAATTACTGTAGTTCAACAAAAAGACACTAAAACTCTATTAATTGAAAATAAACTCGTATTGAAACAAAATATTATAAGCTAAAAAGGTTGGTTGAAAGAATGATTTTGCCCCATGTAAAGAATGGGTTTTTAGTTTTATTATTTTCTATTTTTTTAAAAGAAAATGTATTAGGTGAAAACTCCAGTTATGAAAATAATATGAATAACAAATAAGTCATTAATATAAAGAAATAAACATGTACCTTATTGGTTGATGATCCGTATACAATTTGGCCATTCTTTAATTGTTTAATTTCTTCGGCAACTTCTTTCATCCATAATTGTTTATCTTTATTTTCTCACTGATTTAGTTCATTAAAATTAACATGTATCTTATGTGATTTCTTATTTGGACTAAAAGTAATCTTAACCATTTGTATAGATAACAATTAAAATTTGTCTTGATTTTTTGAAATAAGATTAAAATCTATTATTAAATTACATAATAATAGAATATATTACCATATTAAAAAAAATAATGGAGAGTTTTCAAAAATTAATCTAAACATAAATGCTACAAGGTAATATAAAAATTACGTATAAAATAAATAAATAATGTATACACTAGAAATAACCAATTTTTTTATCTCAAATAAATTAATAAATAAAATAGTCCATCTCACGACTTCTCTCAACATTATTTTGAAACAAAAAAGCTCCATTTCAATAATAATCTTATACTTTTATTGCAGTTTTTTAATTGATCTAATTTTGAATTTGTCTATGCTTTAATAACACAATAACAATAAATTAATCATGTTGAATTTGCTAAAAAAAATGATAATATAGTTAAATTTACTTTTATACTTCTTAGACTACACTAAATATATTCAAATTAGATAAATATTTAACAATGAATAATATATAGTAACTAATAAATGGTCTTTATGCTAGAAGATTTCATAATCTCCGGGAAACTAAAATGGCAGTTGAAAGATATATACATGGAGGGGCAAAAATGTCTATAAAATTAAAAAAATTGAAGCTGTTGTGTCAAAATAAAAAAATAGTGTGGTAGTATCATCACCCGAAGATACCTTCTTAGCCAAATTGGATGATTATATTGATGACATTTACAATTCAGTGAAGCCTTTATTGTAAGCACTTGGCATGCACGCAACGTAGTTGCAGTCTTAACTCTAAAAAATAAAACAAGACAAATTTCTCTTCATACAAAATTTGGTGAAACTGACAGCATTTAATAAATGCTTATTAACAATGCAAAAAATTAAGTCATATAAAAATGCCTGAAATTGAAATAAATGTATTCCATACTACACGTCAGTATAGTAATGCTATTCCTTTAAAAAAAAAATATGTTGTTACAATTCTTTATGGATTAGAAAAAAAAAATTCTAAATTTCTAATTACATAACATATTTTTTTTAATATTGGGATTATGATCCTTATGAAAACAAAATATCCTGGACTAAGACAATGGGCTTTTATCCATCAAGACATCATACATATATCAAAGAAATCATCAACAATAATCCCACATATTATTATCCAGCCAAGCCAAGCAAAAAGAATTATCATAACAAACGATATTATTATTAATCGAGTTATTCTCAGTACTGAACAACAGAAAGATATAAGATACATGTCTTGGCAAACATAGAACAAACAGCATACAAACAGAGCATAAATTAAACTTAGACTCATAACCAAACAACAACATAAATTAAACTCTGAACTTATTGGAAGGGCTTCTTCTTCCTCAGCTGTTTAATCAAAAAGAATATAGAACTAAATCATTGACAACAAAAACCCAAAATGAAATGAAATAAGAAAATGGCAGCGATGACGTACCTGGTTGCTGTGACCGCATTTCTTCTTGCGGCAGTTAATAGCCCTCGGATGCAGACGGGCGTAACAACTGCGACGTGACAAAAACAACAACAAAATATTGAAACATAGTATATCTACCTCGGTTGACAAATTATTTCCTCTGAACTAATTCCTGTAATTTGAAATTAATTTTCCCCTCAAGCTAATTCATGTATACTTCAAATTGGTTTGAATTATGTTATTATCTTGTATACAAAGAAAGCATATTGTTCATCTGCCAAAACATTATCAACAAATCTTAGTACTGCTGGTGCATGACTACCATGCAGCGCATAATTACTAAAGAAATTACAATTAGGAAATTTAAAAAAGAAAAAGAAGGCATTACATGCGGCAGATCATTTTGTCTGAATTGTAACTTTGAGCAACTTTTAGTAGTGTTGGCGGAACATTAGGCAAACCTCCACGACCTCCGCCCCTCAACCTCAGCACCAGGTGCAGTGTCGACTCTGGAATATCGATCAATTTTACATTTTTTATGTTTGCTCAAAAGACATTTAATAAATACAAGGGACTAAATTGTAAAAATAGAACAACAATATTACCCTTCTGAATGTTGTAATCAGCAAGTGTGCGGCCATCCTCGAGTTGCTTTCCAGCAAAAATCAGGCGCTGCTGATCTGGCGGGATACCTAACACACCAAGCACCGATAACACCGAATTAGTTATAATTAATTAGCAATTTTTAACATCAGATTGGAACCATGACAACTAAAAGATGTCATTTAGTTTAAGCAAGAACATATCTAAGAAAAACATTCCAGAGATATACAGTAAGTGTTATGCTAACTAGCACAAAGTTATTATATATTTTTACTAAACAGATTAAAAGTTTCAACAGCATATAAATTAAACAGAGCAAAATCAGACGCAAATGAAAAAAGCAATGCAACTTAAAGGAGAGAATTTAATCTAAGAAACAGATGCACATGTATACCTTCTTTGTCTTGGATCTTAGACTTGACATTGTCGATCGTATCGCTGCTCTCGACCTCGAGCGTGATCGTCTTTCCGGTTAGGGTTTTCACAAAAATCTGCATTTTTTTTCTCTGGTTCTCCTTTTCTCTTCTGGAAATTGTGAGGTTGTGCAATTAATTCGGCTGTTTTATATAGAAGATCAGCACCGCCTCAGCCACTAGGGCATCCAATTTTCTTATTATTGTTAAATGACGATATTACCCCTAGAATTGGCGGTTATGTTTTTACTGGTTCAATTAAATATTGTCTCTATGAAGGTTGTCTTTATATATATATTTCCTTAGTATGTGAAAGTTTTTATATTGGGTCCGCCTAGCTCTCCTCCGTGAACAATCCCCCGTTTCATCCCCCGTCAGTTGCATTAATTAAGGTAGTTAGTTAGTTAGAATTTATAACTGTCAGTGTATTTTAGGAATTTGCAAAAGTATTCATATGTAGCACAACTAGTATTCATCCAGTGATGTGAAGGTATTCACATTTGCAATAGAAACATATTTGGATATATTACAACAAGAAAGTAGGGGACAAACAACATGTGTGGGGAACCGCACAACTGTCAGAGCATTAATTAAGTGGGGGACCGCATAACCGTCAGCGCATTAATTAAGTGGGGGACTTCTAACTACCTTCAGCTCATTTTAGAATTGCAAAAAAAGTATCATCTGTAACACAACTAGCATTCATCCATCTATATAAATGTATTCATCTTTGCAATAGAAGCATATTTTAACACATCAATCACTCATCTTTTACACGTTTTTAGAGATGAGTTTTTTTTTCTCCGTTCAATCTAACCAATATTTCTGACGATCTGTGAGGAATTTTGCAAATCTAAAACCACCACCGTCTTCTACACAATTTTCTCTTTCAAATGAGATCCATGATGACATACTTTCGAGTTGTCCGTTGCACAAGTATTCACACCTCGTCATGCAAGTATTCATCCCGCATTAAGCAAGTATTCATCATCATCGTGTAAGTGTAAATAGTTAATGTACCAAGAGTATTACAAACATATGTGCATACCAAACAAATAAAAAGTATTTATCCATAAGATATCAAGTATTCATACATATAAGTTAAAGTATTTATGCCTAAGATATTAAGTATTCATCCATAAACGTTGAAGTATTCATCTCTAAAACATTAAGTATTCATCCATATGTACTTAGTACGCACTGTTTTAATTCACCATTAATGAAGCTTTGTTCTTTGCAAATAACTCGGATCTGACCCGGCGGAGGCGGATCTGACCCGGCGGTCGACAGTGATGGATCTACTCCGGCGGAGGCGGAGGTGGGAGAGAGAGGAGGCGGAGGTGGGAGGTGGGAGGTGGGAGGTGGGAGACGGCGGTGAGAGACGGAGGTGGAGGTGGGAGAGGGAGGCCGAGAGGGAGAGGTGGGAGAGGCAGGCGGAGGCGCAGAGGGAGAGGTGGGAGAGGCGGGCGGAGGTGGAGGCGGAGGTAAAGAGGGAGAGGTGGGAGAGGTGGAAGAGGGAGGGAGAAAGAGGAAAGAAATAAATGGAGAAAATTGGATAATTAATTTGTAGGTCCCACTAGGTAGTTAGAATTTGAATTATAGTTAGAAAAAAAAAGTTAGTTAGTTGGGGGATGAAATGGGGGATGGATAGAGGGGGAAAGTATAATTACCCTTTTATATTGCCAATTAATTTTTGACATATGATCTGTATATACATGCACCCGGATTGTTTTACATTTGTAAGAATTGAACTATTAAAATATTATAATAATATTTATAATTCTATTGTTTAATATGTTGTATGCTGTATATATATACAGATTAAGATTCTACCTTCGGGTGTGCTTCTGCTTTTATGATTACTTTAAAATATTGTAACAATAAAAATTTCAGAAGGATTTAAATGCATTATTTTACAATAAACTTGAAAAATAACTTATTAAGGAAATTACCGTTTGTTTGGAAAGCAAGGTTTTCTGTTTATTTTTAAGCTTGCTTGGAGTCCAAGTTCCTAGATACACGCATGCGTTGCACGTGACTATTAAATAATGTTGTTTGCAGTCCAAGTTTCCTGCCCCGGTTATTTTAAGAAAACAGGAAAAAAAAATTGGTGTACATCATAAATTAATACATTTAATATTTTAATGGCGCTTAGAGCATCTACATCCCAGCAACTCAAATGAGTTTCTAAATAACTGTTAACCTCTTTTTAGAAATTAAGGTTTCTAAAATTTCTAACTCTCACATCTCTGAAATTAATTTTAGAGTTTCTATTAAGCCATGCCAGCAACAAATTAAAAAGCAGAAATAATTTGAGTTAATAATTTGATCAGTATGGAGTTTATAAACCAGTTTCTTAATAAGAAACTTTACTACATAGTTTCTAAATAACAAACTCTCCCACATCCCTGCCACGTCAGATTAATAGTACCATAATGTAGATGTTCTTAGTGGTTACAGTGAATCATGATAAAATAATATTTTTATCCAATAATTTTATTTGATGAAAATCTATTATATTCCTAAAAAAAAATTGGTTGATTTGAATGAAATTTTTTTTTGAGGAAAATTCGAAGAGAAATTAAATTCACAAGTTCTGGATGAAAATTTTTAGTTAGCATACATGAGAATGTTGATGAGGTGCTGTTGGTGAAAAATGTTGAAAGTTTAACTTTTTTTATGCGAAAAATGAAGCGACTAATTGTACCCAAGCTTCTTTATCCAGTTTTTACCCAAAAAAACTATCATTTGACTTGCGCGAATACTGTAAAACTCTATAATCAATACTGTAACTTCAACAACAAATCATATATAATATGTAGTTCAAAAACCTAACAAGCAGCGACCCTTGGAAGTGGTCCCAATTAGTTGCAAACAGTTAGCAACTTGCAAAATACCTGTACTTCCGGTTGTAATTGAAAAACTGACGGCTTCTAGAAGATTTGAAAAACAAATCACTTCTCAACCTTGTAGTTATTTACAAATAACACCTAAAATTGTGCAAAATTAATTTTTTTGCATCAAAATTAAATTTTTCTTTTTTCGAAATTAAAATTTTTAAATTATTTTTTTCGTATTTTTTTATTTTTTCCGTAATTTTTTTTCTTCAATTATTAATATTTATATATGAATTTATATCATGTAAAATAAGACTTAAATACTGTAAAATTAGCAGATGCAAACTATAAAACTAACATATGTGAACTACAAATACTTCAATACTGTAAAATTAGCATATGCAACTTATAAAACAAACAGATGTGAACAACAAAACTTCAATATTGTAAAATTAGCAGATGCAACTTATAAAACTAATAGATGTGAACTGCAAAACTTCAATACTATAAAATGGACACCTGAAACTATCAAAATAACATATACAAACTATAAAATTTTACTAATTACAAAATTAACTGTTCACAACCATAAACAAACAGTAACAACCAACAACTATTCACAACCACAACCAACAACTGTTCACAACCACAAATAATAATTGTTCACAACCACAAACAAGACTTCAATAAACAAGGTTAATTGTTCACAACCATCAATACAATATTGGCGTTTGTCACTTCATAACCCTCTAGTGCACGTTATTTGAATGAGTGAGAAGCTTCATTGCTAGAACCACACGTTCTTTCGAAATATCATCATGCAAAAAAAAACAAGGTTATAAAATGGAGTTATGAACCATTAGCAAATGCTAACTAATAAAGCAACATATGTGAACTACAAGACTTAAATACTGTAAAATTAGCAGATGTAACATATAAAACTAACAGATGTGAACTGCAAAACTTCAATACTGAACAATTAACAGATGCAAGACTATAAAACTAACAGATGTGAACTGCAAAACTTCAATACTATAAAATGGACACCTGAAACTATCAAAATAACATATACAAACTATAAATTGGAGTTACATTTCTGAGAGAATAAAATTACAAATTAGAATTACATCATAAACTTAAAAGTTAATAAAATTACCTATGTGAAATTTATAGGGATCTCAGTGATCAAATTGTAGATAAAGCGCAACGCAAATTGCACAATCCATTGATTTTTCTCCTTGCATTGGGCACCTCTCATGAATAATACCAATATCTTTCCAAGCTGGTTTAGCTGAAAGAAAAAAAATATATCAACAAATTTCACACAAACGTCAAGTCATAATCTTGTAAATTAATTGATACATCGTATAAAACTATTGCATAAAACCTGTAAATTAACTGAAACTTTTTAAATAAAACTAACATGTACAAACTATAAAACTTCAATATTGTAAAATTCGCAGATGTAAACTGTAAAACTAACAGAAGCAAACTATAAAAATTACATGTGTGAAAGTTAGAGGCATCTCGGTGATCAGGTTGTAGACAAAGCACAAAATAGAAATTGCACAATCCATTGATCATTCTTCCTGCTTTGGGCATACCTCTTTAATAATACCAACATCTTTCCAATCATGTTTAGTTGAAAGAAAAAAAAATAATATCAACAAATTAATAAAAACTTCAAGTCCTAATTCTGTAAATCATTAGCAGAATCCTGAAAAAATAGTTGAACAACTATTACATGAAACTATTGCATGAAACCTGTAAAATAACTAATATATCCTATAAAACTATTGCATGAAACCTGAAAAACTATTGAATGAAACCTGTAAAATAATTGATACATCATATAAAACTTTTGCATAAAACCTGTAAAATAAAAGATACATCATATACAATTGTTGCATGAAATCTGTAAAATAACTAATATATCATATAAAACTATTACATGAAACCTGTAAAGTAACTTATACATCCTATAAAACTATTGCATAAAACATGTAAAATAACTGACATATCCTATAAAACTGTTAAGTAGATCATGTAATAGTTTAATGCATTTCAAATCCTAATCATGTAAATCATTGGCAAAATTCTATAAAACAATGTATAGAAGACTTTAAATCAGCAAAATTTACATGTCGAATAATGTAAATAAAAACAGACATTCAAATAATACGAGATATGTGAAAACAATTGCATATATCCTGTAAACTATTGCATATATCCTGTAAAACTGTTAAACAGATACTGTAAAATAAAGAAAAGAAAAACAATGCATAGATCATGTAAACTATTGAATATATCATGTAAAAATGTAAATAGATCATGTAAAATACTCTACAGAACCTTTAAACCTGATTGATAGATCATATAAAATAATGTATATATATCATGTAAACCTATTAGATAAATTCTGAAAATTTAAATCAGAAAAATAAAAAATTTACAAAACCAGACCAGATCGAAGCTGATCTGTTAGATCAGATCAGATCAGACTCTAAATATTACTAGATCGGATCAGGATTCGCCAGAAGCAGCGAATCGGTAGCGATATAGCACTACTACAAACATTGCATTGGCGGAGAGAAGCTTGCATCGGCGGATTAGTCAATCTAACCGTCCTCACATCAATATGCCCCCCTTCAAGCTGCTGTACTGCTGCCACAAACATTGCATCCATCTGTGGGAATAGCGAGACAGAGGCAGAGAGAGAGCGTAAGCTACCAGTGGTGGCGCTCATTAATCTGGTATCCTTCCAGATATAAAACAATGAAATAATATCTCACTAACTGGTCTGATTTTTGCACAATCAAACCCACGCTGAGTGATCTACTCTATTTCACCCGTCGATCATTAATCCGATTAAAACAAAAACAAAAATATCAAATTAAGCTCCGATTAAATTCAGCCAAATGGAGAGAAAGAGGGAAGCATCTCATTCACAACAATCATAGGTTTCCCAAAGGCGTATCAATGGATTCACCATCGGAAAGCCTCGAAGCGAATTGAACTCCAGAGGAGAGCGGAGCTCAGAGGAGAGCAGCCATGGTGATAGGAGGAAGCCTGGACTAGGGTTAGCAATCGGTTTAATATTTTTCTTACCACTCAAAATCTGAGATTAAAGCCTAGACTAGGCCTGAACTTCGATCGATTCTTCTCACTGCTCAAACTTTTGTTTCCGTGAAGAGAGAAAGAGAGATCGGAAAGAGAGAAAAATTTGTTTCTGTGAAGAGGGAAAGAGACCGGAAAGAGACAAAGATTGAACGGAAATTATTTTCAAAATAGAAAGACATATCGAGAAATATTTATAAAAGGAAAGTCGATACAGTTGGCAGTTCGTTAGGAAGCACGTATAAAAGTTGGTTTTGCAAGTTACGGGGATTTTCCGGGGATTGAAAGTGGGGGAACACTACCTTTTCTCTTAAAAAATAAAAAATTTAATGTTCATATTATTATAAGCACGGTCCCTTTTGGGTAATTTGGTACGTTTCCCCCAAATTGATACTTCCAGCTTAATTAAAAACCTAATTTGAACCCCCCCCCCCCCCCTCTCAAAAGCTTGTATAAAACCGAATGGTACATTGTAATAAGCGTGTGTTTTAATAACATAAAGCCGGAAATTATTTAGTACAATAATAATTAGCGTTTAAATATATTTTCTTGTATCATGAATACAAACGTGTACAGATTTCAATTCTTTTCCTTTTTTTTTTCTTAACGAAGTAAACGGATTGATATTGGGAAATTTTAATTCTAAACTACGTACCCAGCAAAACCAAAAAAAAAAATTAACAACCAGAAAGGGGGAATGTCATAGCAGATGTCACCCAAAATTCAACCATGTTCTCAGATAATCATCCCAAATATTATCAAGCTAAATAAAGAAAAATGATAATTAACATCATAAACGATATTACTAATTCATGTAAAAACAACTGAACAAAAAGATACAAGCTTTGTTAATGTCTAGGCAAAAACATAACACAAACGATCCTGCTTTAACATACTACTTTTAATTGAACTCTCTAAACCAAAAACAAATCCATAAAACTCTGAACTTAAAGGAAAGGCTTCTTCTTCCTCAGCTATTCAATCAAAAAATGAAAATAATTTATTAGCAACAAAAACTCAAGGTGAAATGAAATAAGAATTATTTAAAGAAAGAAAATGGCAGCCACACCGTACCTGGTTGCTGTGACCGCATTTCTTCTTGCGGCAGTTAACAGCCCTTGGATGCAGACGCGAATAACAACTGCGATATGGTAAAAATGGAAAAAAGGAATAATTAATATAACAACAAATAGATTTTGATGCTAAAAAAATAAATATAATATGCGTTTAGGACAAGTAAAAAAAAAATAGAACAGTAGAGAATAAATCCCGGTTCAAAATGTAAAAACCTCGGATTGCAAATTAGTTCATTACAAATCTTCTTTTCTTTTGTTATTCTGTAAAATTATTTCTTGCGTACTTTTTAATTGGGTTAATGTGATGCATACATTATGAATGGTATAATAGTTCATCTGGAAAAACAGGGTATATAATTAGAGAAAACAGAATCACTACAGAAAGTACAATTTGGAAATTAATAAGAAAATTTAGCTTAGAGGCATACATGCGGCAGATCATTTTGTTGGAATTGTAATCCTGGGCAATTTTGAGCAGTGTTGGGGCAACCCTAGGCAAACCGCCACGACCACCACCACGCAACCTTAGCACCAGGTGCAGTGTCGACTCTGCAAATTTACAATTTCTTCAATTTTGCTAAATAGAAATTTAATCAAACTGAGGATTAAATTGTAAGATAAAAGTCTGTTTACCTTTCTGGATGTTGTAATCAGCAAGTGTGCGACCATCCTCAAGTTGCTTTCCAGCGAAGATCAGGCGCTGCTGATCTGGTGCAATCCCTACAATACCAAACACCAGTAAAAAAGACCAATCAGGTGATTTGTATTAATCCACAACAGAATAATTTATTTATCAACCAAACACCAGTAACGCCAAATTATTGTTCAATTGAGTTCAATTGAACTAATTAAGTCCAGTATGTTCATAAATCATAATAAAATATGTATAATGTCATGAAAAAATCACAAGTATTTGCAAATACTAGTCTAAAACTAAATAATTTTAGGTTCTCTTAATTACATGCTCTGTGAAAATAAGAATTCGTAGTCCTGGTATTACAAATTGAAGAAAAAAAATCAGAATATGTGAAACCTGGACGACTAAAATATTTCCATTCATAGATATGCAAAAGTAAAAGGCTAAGAAAATATCTAAAAATTAACTGATATTCACAGATATACAATAAGTGCTAAGTAGCACAATAGATTTACACTAACAAAATATACAATAGTTATAACAGAGCAACATCAGAGGAAATCAATAAGTACCTTGCAAATGCAAAAAAAAAAAAAAAATCAGAGAAGAGAATTCAATCTAAGAACAGATGCAAATATATACCTTCCTTGTCTTGGATCTTAGCCTTCACATTCTCAATCGTGTCGCTGCTCTCGACTTCGAGCGTGATTGTCTTTCCGGTTAGGGTTTTTACAAAGATCTGCATTTTTATTTCTCCTTCTTTCTCCTTTGAAAATTGTGGATTTGTTCAATTAATTTGGGGGACTTATATAGTAGGGACCAAGCACCGCCTCATCCATTAGGTATCCCGGTTTGTTTATTATTGTGCAATTACTATATTGCCCCTACGGTATTCCCGGTTAGTTTTTTTTGGTTCAGTTAAAAACCGCCTCTGTTAGATAATTTTACAAAAAGTGATGCCAGTTGGCGTTTGTGTGGAGTCCAAGTTCCATGCTCGGTTAAAGAAAAGAAAATACCAAATTGGCCCTAGGTTCATGCATGCGTCGCGCGTGATTATTATTAGATATTGTTTGGAACCCAAGTTTTCTACTCCGGTTATTTCAAGAAATTAAAAAAAAAATTATGTAAAAAAAAAAGGTTTGTTGTATATTTAATATAATGGTCTAATTGAATCATGATGGACATGATATAGTTTTTTTATCTAATAAATTAATTTAATAATAATTAAAATTATATTAAGCGGATCAAAAATTAATTGATTGGGAGAAATTATATGCACGATATCTTTGGATAGAAGTTTTTTTTTCATCCATTACCACACATTTGTTTACTCCAATTACGAGATCTATGGTTATTGTTACGTAAAATCTTTTTTTGCTACAAAAACA
This sequence comes from Carex myosuroides, assembly GCA_028015225.1. Taxonomy (NCBI): domain Eukaryota; kingdom Viridiplantae; phylum Streptophyta; class Magnoliopsida; order Poales; family Cyperaceae; genus Carex; species Carex myosuroides. The sequence goes on from CM051465.1 coordinate 12,517,360, forward strand.
TCACAAGTTATGGAAATCAAACTTAGCAATATCATGAGTCATTAAAAAAATTATGTATTTTCTTCTCTTAGAAAAAAAAAATATTTTCTATCAAAAAAATCAAGAGATTTGAATTTTCACGGAAATTTTACATTACTTCTATTTGTCGATTGTACCCGATGTGCAATTGGATGTGTCATGTCTGTCATAGATTTTGTGTCGTACATGTACATACTACGGGTTACAAGTATTGTGCTAAAAACTGTAAAAACCGTTCACAACACATGTAAGGGCACAACAAGTGCCGACATATGCCTAGATGTGTTTTTTTTTCGGAAAAACACTTTAAATATAGTAATAATACGGAATTTATAAAGAAATGTCAAAAAATAGAAAACAAGCTAAATAAAATTATGACAAATGATTTTGAATTTAAAAAAGAATATATTTTTTAAATTAATTTTCAAGTTTTCTCTTCTTATTCCGTCCATTAATTCTTAATCAATTAAAAGACATAATAAAAAAAAATCTTGTATCCCATGCTTGGAGCTTGATTGTGATGTCTGTTTTGAATTCAGAACCTGTCAAAGTACCTGGCCTGATTAAAGGAGATCCGAACCGTTTATTTCAATCTGATAAAAAAAAAAAATTGCTCAGCTGAATTGCTCTGAAAATCCATACATGTCTCTTTGTTTTTTCTAAATGCCACCAAAGCCCATCCCCGGCCCATTATTTGGTATCAAAGTGCTAATTCTTACCAAGTAACAATCTAATGATGGCATAATTTTCTTGAGGTGTCCAAATTAATTTATACACAATCTCAAGGTCACGAACTATTTGATTTTATTTAGAGCACTGTTCACTTTCATTTTCACATCTCGAAGTCTATTGAATTGGACAATGTTAACGGGATTTTATATATGTTAATTAATTAATTAAATGGAAGGGAAGAAAAAAGAAAGTAAAGGAGAATGTATACTTGGACAAGGATATTTTGTTTATAATATTGAATGAGAAGTTTTTTATTTGTTGTTTCAAAAAAAAAATTTAGAAATTAAAGAAATTGGCATGAGAATAATCGAAGCATATTTTAAGGAACTTGATTAGAATAATGTTTTCATTAGATGTGAACATGCCGGTTCTGAAGATTTTGGGGCCAAGGGCGGGAGGAAAATTTGAACCCTTTATGTACAATTTTTTATCAAAATAATATGTGGAGAACCCCCTATTATATTTATCTTTAGAAAAATGAATATTATAATATCTAATAGAACCATTCTCAACAAGCAAATCTCTCAGTTTTGAATCTAAACCATCCCACACTCAAGGATCATATATATCTATAGATAACAAAGAATCTAAGCACTCAAACACATGATTAATTTCTTCATTATTTTCACTAGTCTAATTTTCAAGTACATTTGTTATTTCTTCATTTATCTCATTTTCATTTGCAAACATATTTGTTGTTTCTTGATTTACCTCATCTTCATTTATCTCATTTTGGTTTTCAGATACATTTCTTGTTTCTTCTTCAACTTGGCATTTTGTGGTTTAATTTTCTACCAAAGCTTTTGAATATAACCTTTGATTTTAGTTTTTCTTCTCCCTAACTTTTTATGTTTCTTTTTTCGCTACCAGCTGTATGTTTTTTAAGAAACATTGTTTTAAATTAAAAATAAAACAAAGTAATAGAAGGATAGAACCTAGGTAATGAGGCAGACGTAGCGCTAAGCCGCCGGCAGTCCAATCCAGAGGCTACGTCGATGCCTCAATGCATCGATGCGTCGCTGCGTCGGTCTCACCCTAACCAAACGCCGCTTCCGTCTCCGCCTCACACTCGTTGTCGCAGAACGAGATCGTGACTCGTGAGAAAAGTTAGGTTTCTTAATTTATTTCTTCCCTCATTTGTTGATTTACAGAGAAGAAATGACACTCGGCGGAATTAGGTTTATTAATTTTTTTCTTGCTTTGTTTGTCGTTTCACAGAGAAGAAACGGAGTTTTATTTTTGGCCCTATTAATTAAATTGTTGACTTTTGTTTGTCGTTTTTAACATATACAATTTTTTTTTTTGGGGACCCTGTTGGATTTTGGGGCCCGGAGCCATCACCCTGGCTACCCTAGGTCAGGCAGGGGCTGGATGTGAAATGCTTTTTTGTAGTACTGCTTCTCTATGCTTCAAGTGGTAGTTCTATCTTAGAGTAATTACACATAAATTTTATTCTGACAGAGGTTAATTTTTAAAATTGAAATCATAGAATCTATTCAAATTTCCAACAGAAGAGACACTCGGTGCCTTACTGTAGAAGAACTTTTTCAAGCACTCAAAATTAGAGATGGCAATGAACCGAGCCACAGGCTGTGTGAAGAGAAATGAAAGAGAGACGGAGAGAGTGACAAAGACAGAGCGAAATAGAGGTGAGGTTCAATAAAATAAAACTCTAGTGCTTGTAGTTTTTCTCAAAATATAGGTCTAATGAGTTACCTGTGGGCTTTAATATAAGACCAAGTCTGACTAGGCTTGTCTTTAAGCCTGGCCTTACATGGCCTATTACAGCCTATTACAGTGCCGGGCCAAACAGATAAAAGGCCGGGTGGGTACGAGTGGGCCTTCGGACCAATGGACTTTTATGCCATCCCTACTCAAAATGCAACTGAGAAAATATGTATCTAGTGGGTCCGGATCTCTAAAGTAATTCAAACATTGAGTTTGGATTTTGAAATTCATATTGAGCGGTTCCGATCTTAAAATTTATTTTACCTCTGGCGATCTGAATTTAGTTACTCAAGTCTCCAGTGTTGTCGTGCTAGAGAACATCTCTGCTCGAAATGGGTCCCGCACTTTTGTATCATAATGCGTTCTCCATAGAGTGGAAAAAACGTGCCGTGCCGTGACTAACACGCCGTGATTTTGGTCTCGTGCAGTGACCAAGTTAATTTTTCACGTGTCGTGCCGTGCTGTGACCAAAATGTCAAGGGGTGGTCACGGCACGTGAATGGTCACGCCACGTGAGTCACGCCATGGCTAAACGTGCCGTGACCATACATGACTCGCATGACCATTTAATCATAATTTAGGTTAGTTTATTCAAGATTCACCATTAAATCAATATCTAATGGTTCTAATTACACGTGACTCGCGTGACTACGTGTCGTGTCGTGTCGTACCGTGACTAAATCTTTCACGTGTAGTGTCATGCCGTGCCAAAGTTTAAAAAGATGGACACGTCACGTGAATGGTAACGGCACGGAACACGCAAAGTCACGGCACGTAACTGACACGCGTGCCGTGCCGGCTCCGTTGTGCCATTTTTCCCTTCTAGTTCTCTTCTCCCATTTATACACAACAAGACTTAAATCTGATTTTAAAGTTTCAGTATTTTCAAATACTAATAATCTATCCACAAACTCTAATGAGATAATAATTTACCCCTTTCTTGGAGGCTCAGCAGCTGTCTATAATAATCAAATCAATAATACATCAAACATCAATAAAACCTTTTACTTTACCATTTTTTTTATTTTTTATTTCTTTTATGTCAAATATGAGTCATGCTCCTATTTTATATTAACCACAGTTAGTTACCGAGTTTGAGAATTTCGAGTTAGAACTCACATGATATTTACAAAATTAAAAGGAAAAAAAAAAAAAAATTCCCACTCAAAACTTTATATCAACAATGTACAATCTATCTTAATATCGTTACAAGACAATTTTTTATTTTAATAATTGGATAGTCAAACATTATATGCATAATCTATTATTATGTAAATTTCATGTATATAAAAATATATAGTAATATTTGGTATATGTTTCACCGTAAATTTAGTGATTCGTAATTTTTATGCAGAGGAATGTGACCAAAGGGGTGACCTGAGGACACAGAATACATATGAGGTAATGGGGAACAATTTAGGTCCGACATCCAATTTGACCGATGAGTTTCCAGTCCGTCGATCAGCTTTAAGATCCGTACACAGTAATGTACAGTAGATAAGAAAAAAAATTTAAACATAGTTGGCCAGTAAATCTTAGGAGTGTACTATCATATCACCGACATTTTTATTAATATCCAAAGTTAATTACAAATTAATAAATATACCCAGAATTAGTGGAAATTTCAAAAAATGTCCAAATCAGCCAGATTCTGAACAGAAATCTAAACAGAAAATAATTTCAAAAATGTTCAAATTTCAAAAATAACAATAATAGTACAACATAACATCTAAACATAAAATATTAAAAAAAAATTGAGGAAACCGGCCAGAATCTGGCCGGCTTCTGGGGGAAGAGGAAACCCGCCAGAATCTGGCTAATTTTGACATTTTTCGAAAAACCCACTGATACTGGGTATTTTTATTAATTTGTAAATAACTTTGGATATTAATAAAAATGTCGGAGAATTTTTATCAAGTGGTCCATCTCGTTCATAAATATTTCCTAGCAAAATACTTCAACATACAAGAGAGTATCCCCTCAGATACCGGACCGAATAAATAAATACTTACGTCTGGAGATTCGGTATCTATTTCAATATTTGAAATATAGAGAATACGTTTTGAGATTTGTGCCAGCTTAAGAAAAAAATAACTCAGATCTCATTCTGCCTTGTTAGATATTGCACTGTATCTGAATTCCATACAAAAGCCATCAAATATGATATTACCATGCCACCATATATAGCCAGGATGTCGACATTGTGACATCACACACAATAATAATTATAATTATAAATACTAACCTAGTGATTCATTGATCTAGCGTCATAACAATAAAAGGGATCCGAAAAGTTCTCTATCCATTTGTTGCACCACCAAACTTGAATTTTGAGAGGGTAGATCCTGGAGGAGTGTTCTGTGAACACAGATTGTAGTCTTCTACTTGCAGTTGCCAAGTACTACTCACCAAAGATGGCTTCATTGCCTCGGGAACAATTTGGGTCCAATGTCCATCAGATTCAAATATGAGTCGGATGGGTTCCCAATTTGTCTAATCTTCTTTAAGATTCGTGCACGTTGCTTCTACAAAAATAGTAAAGTGGACCCACACGAATATTGAAGCGGTGGGTATGGATCGACGGACTGGAAACTCATCGGTCAAATTGGATGTCGGACCTAAATTGTTCCCCATTACCTCATATGTATTCTGTGTTCTCAGGTCACCCCTTCGGTCACACTCCTCTGCGTAATAAATAGGTGGTATGATTTCAAGTCTATCTGAGTAGATTGCATACTTCCTGCGGTACGGGACAAAATGAAGTCTTAACTAAGGTATATTTGAAATATGGAGTTTTTTTAAGGTATATTTGAAATATCAGCCATATAAATATCATACAAATAAGTCTCAGTTAGATGTTCATGTATAATGAAAGAGTAATTAATATAGATAAGCAGATTGTAGGAGGCTATGTTATAGTCCTACCGGCTCGATCTTTCCACTGCACAATGATAGAAGACGGAGCTTGGTACCTAGTAGGTTGTCAGGTAATTTTCTTAACTTGTATTTCAATTGGCCACCCAGACGCTATTACAGCCACCCAAAGAAAGTCTGTTCTCATAAGCTAATACCAGAAAAAGTTGGAAAAAAAAATAAGAACATATGTTACAGCCTACACTTGCCGAATTTTTTGGTAATCAGGCTGTGGATTTTCTAGTATGAGTTGGTAGCTGAAAAAAACTGATTCAGCTGTTTTCTATTTATTTCTAGTGTGGACTGGTAGCTGAAAAACAACTCTGATTTTCTGTTTTTTTTCATTGCTGGTTTTTTCTGATATCGCTGATGCGATTTTTTCTGGTTTGGCTGATCAGACAAAATTTTCTACTATGGCTGATAAGAGTTCTTCTGGTATTAATCGCTAATTTTCTGGTATGGCTGTTAAGAATTTTTCTGATATTAATTGCTGATTTTCTGGTATGGCCGATAAGAACAGAAACTAATGTTGTGGGGTTGTTTTTGGTATTACTGGTCCACTGGATTTTTGGGGGTATGCATCTTACAAAAATGATCAAAACGACCTTTACATGACCTTCAAATCGTCTTTCATTCTTTAACTTGAAGTGCATATAAATGTTTTACAGTACAATTCACCAATTATGTATATTAGTCGAAAGATAGTTATTTCATGAAAATTGTATCTTGCTTTGTTGTCGAAACTATAGATCAAATAGCCTATACACAGAAGGAAACATTATTGAATGTACATTTTGTATATACTATTACCTCGTTAGATTAATTGATTAAAACAATTGAAGAACATGTAAATAATTAGGACGCTAAATCAATAGATTTGCTGAGGTTAGTTACATTTCATGCTTGACTAATTAATTAGGTAGAACCAAATTAGGTTTGTACAATACCTTTTTCATATTAGACTTTTAAAATACAGACCTTCAAAATGACATGTACCAGTTCATCTGTTTCTCGGTAAACTATGATGAAATTGCATTAAACCAAATAAGAATTAACAAACTGAGGTTTCAGAAATGCATCTTATAACACCATCTTCATACAAATGCTTAATTTAATCCATTCTTAGTTGTTAGAACTTTACAAAATAACTCTTAATTAGAAAACTACAAGATGATGTTGGTGTGCAAGTACATTGTTTTTGGATGGTTAAGAATTTTCAAATCAAGTGATTTTCTATCTATCTTAAACAATAGTAAGGAAATTCTAAAAAATATAAAATTCGGTCTGCAAGTACATATTCATATGGAGATCACGATGAACGGTTCGGATTGACTGTTAGGATTTTGAAAACGAAAATATTGCTCCGAATTACGGACCAATCCGTGCTATGCGGATCCAAATCTGCTCCTTTTCTTTATGTGCTTATATAGATGAACCAGGTGCTTATATAGATCAATTAGGTGTTTATATAGAAGACTTAGGCTACTGCTCTTCAATAACCTGAGTGGACTCCACTTTTTTAGAATAGCGGACCCCATTCTCTGTCGCTTTTGAAGAGAGATAGAGAGAAAAGGAGAAGATGAGGGTGCTCCTATTCCTAAGAATAGGAGCAAATTTGGATCCGTGCTATGCATATTACCATAGTTTCACTCTGAAAAATATTAATTTATTATATAATTTCCAAATCAGATGTTACTCAAAATATATACAAATTTCAATTAATTGTTTATATGAAATTTGATTGTAACTGTAAAATAGCAAACTAAATAAGTCCAATCAAAGCTTCTAATATAGTAAACTAAAATACAAGTGGGACTCACGCCAAATGATCACGCAGCTCACGCCAATATATATATATATATATATATATCTATATATATAAGTGGGACTCCAAATGAGAACAAAATCTGGAAAATAAAATTTATAAATATGGGACTCCAAATAAGACTAGCAATTAGGAAAGATAAAAAAAAAAAAAATTCTAAAGTGGAACTCCAAATCCCAAAACCATTGTGTTTCCTCTCTCAGTACTTTCTTTATAATTAATTTTCTAAATTAAAAGTTAGAGTAGGTTATTTATTTAGTTAGTTTTATTTATAGAAGTGAAATAGGTTTTAATTTATTGGATTAAGAATCAGGTTAATTTATTTTAATTTGATTAGATTATGTGAAATATTTTTTTTATTAAATTAAGATTTTAGTTACTATCTGGCATAGGTCTGTTTTTGGTATTGTTATTGTTGAGTTATAATTATTAATGTAGGTAGTTTATTGCCTAATTATAATTGTGATTATTTTGATTTAGGGTTAGAGTTAGAGTTAGGATTAAGGTTACATTTTTTATTTGTATATGAATTGAAGTAATGTAAATTTAATTATGGATGTGAATAATAATTGTGTTTTTTTTTGTTATGTTACAAAATAAATTAATTTAGTGAATACAAGAACGTGCATGCATTGTTTTTTTTTGGAGTTCCACTTTAATTTTTTTTTCATATTTTTGTCTAATTTGGAGTCCCACTTTTATAATATTTTAGAAATTTTATTTTCTGGAATTTATTCTCATTTGGAGTCCCACTTATATTTTTTTTATTTTTTTATTTTTGACGTGAGCTGCGTGATTATTTGGCGTCCCGCAGGGACTCCAAATCATGAGGTTGCCTTCTTATTTTTAAAATTCCACAGTGACCTTTCTTATTTTTAATATATATTTTTTTTATTTCTTATGAATAAAAATTTCGGGTTTAGATGGATAGAGGGATTAATTATCACTACACAATTAACCATTAGTTTTGAGCCCACCCAGGTACTCCCCATAAGGGGCAAAACAATGACAGAAACAAAGCTAATGTGCAAAAAGGTTGGGGAATTTTTGGTTTCCGATGGCTAATTAATTTGATACCGATCTGTGCACTAGCAAACTGTACAATTATCTGTAGTATATGCAATATGGGCTAAGTTATGAGTATATCAATCGATCAGGTACTGAAACGAGCTGAAGAGGAGGCAGTTGCATACAATGTGTACATCTCTGGGCTATGCCGGGCTGGAAAGCTTTCCGAGGCAATTCATCAGGTGGATACTATGCGTAAAAAGGGGCTACAGCCCACAAAAGGAACTTTATATATGGTATTTGACTGCCTGTGCCGTGACCCGAGTACAATTTATAAGGCAAAGGAATTGTTGGAGAGGAGCGGAGAGCTCGAGTGGGACCTTGACTCATTCTTCTACAACACTCTGATGAGTCGGCTACTGAAATGGGTGAACCTATTAGGGTTTTGAACCCACGAACTGATATGGTTAAGAAAGAAATGAAACCTGACATGTGTAGCTATTGCCCAATCCACTAAATCCAACCCCATTTATTTAAACACAGTACAACAGGATTCGAAGTTGACATGAATCAAGTTACAACCATATATACTGAATTTGCTTTCTTTTAACCATCCATGAGAATGATGCAACGAATGCCTTCTCCTTTGAGCATGAGGTCGAATGCTGTGTTTATCTCCGAGAACAGAACGCTATGCGTGATAAACTTCTCCAACTCAGCTCCTGCATAAAGTATGATGTCGGAGATGTAAATTGAAAAAAATCAAATAGCAAGAAATCAGTTTATGAAAAGAGATGCATTTTTATAGCATACACCGGTCATGTATTTATCGACAACAGAAGGGAGGTCGGTACGGGGCCGGTAGTTGCCAGAGAATGTTCCCTTCAATGTTCTCTCGGTAAGGAAATTGATCGGATGCGTCTTAACTCAGCATCCTTCGCATGGATCATTCGCTGCATCATTCGCATGGATGGTTAAAAGAAAGCAAATTCAGTATATATGGTTGTAACTTGATTCATGTCAACTTCGAATCCTGTTGTACTGTGTTTAAATAAATGGGGTTGGATTTAGTGGATTGGGCAATTATGGCGTTTGTAATACCAAATTAGCACAGCTTTAATTTAGTTTCCTTGTTATTTATTCTTTCTTTTGCTTAGGCTTCCTTTTATTTCAATCAAACAAAATAAAGAGAACTCTTATACTGTTTTCATTGTAATTAGATCCTTTTGAATTTTTTATTAAATATTTTAATTCTCCTATTTAATATGCACAAAACAAAATGCTATTAGTGAGAGAAAACAAAATTACATTGTAGTGAAATATCAAATTAAATAAAGAACTAGTTGATGCAAAGTATAATAGTTATGTAACAAAGATACCAGTTGGACAAAAGTTAAATACACAATTTAGGAAAAAGAAAAGAGAGAATTTTGTTCTATAGCAAATATAGTTCTTTTTTCTTTTATCGACAAAATTTATAAACAATATTTTTTAAGTTGAGTAATTAATTTGATTATGTTTTGTTCTCGTTTCCAAAAATAAAAATTCAAACCTTAAATGTTAGATGGAATAGAAAAAAATGTTTTACAAAATAGATTGGTTGATTTGTAGTGCAAAGCAATAAATTTTAATCTATTTCTATTATTTTCAATGATTATATTTAAATTCAATTCATTAATTGAACTTGATTTTGTTCCAATTCATTATAGTATTATACTAGTTCTTTTATTTAATTTGATATTCCACTACAATGCAACTTTTTATTTCTTGTGTGAGTCGTGTTACCAGTTCTTTTGTTTTGGACATATATTAACTTGGAGGATTAAATGTTTAATAAAAAAATGAGAAGGAATCCACTTACAACATTTGTAAGTTACAATATCTTATAACAATTTGGTTTTGTGATTTTCAACGTTCAAACAGTCGATCCAAACGGTTTAACATGATATCTAAATTAAAATGTGCTTGGAGATCAAATTTTACATTTTTTTTTTGAATTTTTTTACTATTTATTAAGTATTTTACAATACTGTTGTTTTTAAATAATTATAGACCATGAAAAACAGTAGTTTTGTAAAATACTTAATAAATAGTAAAAAATTTAAAAAAAATGTAAAATTTGATCTCCAAGCACATTTTAATATATATATATATATATATATATATATATATATATATATCATGTTGAATGGTTTGGATCAACTATTTGAACTTTTAAATTCACAAAATTGAATTGTTGTAAGATGTTGTAACTTACAAATGTTATAAGTGTATCCCTCCTCTATATAATCAAAAATAAAATAGTATTAGAGTTCTATTTATTTTGTTAGATTGAAAGAAAAAAAAACTAAAGTTGTGGTAATTTGGTATGCGATGGCAATAATTGCTAGATTAAGTTTTTTAGTAGGGACATATTCGTCAATCAATTTTAAATTTTAAGTTGTGTTAATAACAAATTTAGTAGTGTGAATATCAGCTCCAAAAAATTGGTGTATATCATAAATTAATACATTTAAAATTTTATGGGCGCTTAGCGGCTACAGTTAACCATGTTAAAATAATATTTTTATCCAATAATTTTATTTGATGAAAATCTATTATATTCCTAAAAAAGGTTGGTTGATTTGAAGATTTTTTTTTTGAGGAAAATTCGAAGAGGAATAAAATTCTTCTGGATGAAAAGTTTTAGTTAGCATATATGAGAATGTTGATGAGGTGCTGTTGGTGAAAAATGTTGAAAGTTAGCTTTTTTTATGTGAAAAATGTTGAAAGTTAACTTTTTTTATGAAGTGTAAAATTTGTAAATTGTAACTATATATGTGAAATCGGATTTAAATGGAACTGGATCCGATTAAAATAAATAATTGCGCGCTGTTGTACGAGCCACAGTTTACAAAAAAAAAAAAAATTTAATGTTCGTATTATTATAAGCACGGTCCCTTTTTGGTAATTTGTCCGCTTTCCCTCAAATTGATACTCAAGTTTAAAAACCTAATACAGCAAAGATATAATTTTATGCGGCTGGATATGCGGTATGCGGCTGGATATGCGGAATTTTATGCAGACTTATATATGCGGATTTTAAAATGAGAATTCGTATATAATTTGTATGCAAAGATATAATTTGTGCACATTGAAAGCATATCTAAGATAAGAAAATAATATCTAATAAATAATTGATAATATGTACTTGCATAAATATATCAGAACTATAATTTCACAACAGAATACAACAATACAGCATAATACAAATAAATGTCACAGCAACAGAATACAGCAATACATAAGTAAAACATAAATAAAACAGCAATACAACATAATACAGCAATACAGGCACAGCAACAGAATACAACAATACATAAGTAAAACATAAATAAAACAACAATACAGCATACTACAGCAATACATCAATACAACATAAGTGCTTAATTAGATATAGGTAAATTTATTATTGCTTTTTTGGAAGAGTGCTCAATAATATCTTTTATTTTATTTTAGAGTAGATCAGGATTGCCAACAGAATCATGTGTTAACTTAAGTGCTTAATTAGATATTGCTTTTGTATGCTCTGCATTTCTTGTATTGATGCTGCAACCAAAGAAAATATCAACCAGTACAAAATTAGTCGGGGGTCAGCAAACACAGAACCAGAACCAGTCAAACCAATCAAACCACCGAATGACCAGTATACCAGTATCAAAATAAAGGCGTATACCAGTATCAAAATAATTGAGCAAACAAAACTTAGAAAGAGATAATTGACCAGTATACCAGTGTCAAACCACCGAATTACCCAAAATCAAACAAAACTTAGAAAGAGATAAAAAAGACGTATACCAGTATCAAAATAATTGAGCAAAAGAGGGTCTCGATCTAGCGATGGGTGGAGGGCAGTGCTTCTCTAGTTCGGTGCTTCTCTAGTTTTGTTTCTCTGTAGGTTTAGGGGAACCACCGAATGACTGAACCAGTTCGTTGCTTTTCTAGAGGTGATAGGTGTAGAGCAGTAGAGTTGAGACTTGAGAGGAGCCGGCGGAGGAGAGTGGAGAGGAACCGGCGGAGGAGGGTGAGAGCCGGCGGAGGAGAGAGGATGCGAAACTGTGATTTTGAAATTTAGGTTTTGCGGAGAGGCCCGAGAGGGAGAGAGTAGCGAAATGGATATCGGATGTTATGCGGATTCACTAAACCCAATATGCGGGATGCGGATCATATGCGGCCGCATAAAGTTGAATGCAGCAATAATTATGCGGCTGAATATGCGGCCGCATATGCGGAATCGCATATTAAACCGCATATTGGTTTTTCATGCGGTTTCCAACCGCATACGCATATGCGGCCGCATGAACCGCATTTTACAACACTGGAAATTTCATTGCAGATGTCACCCAAAATTCAACCACGTTCTCAAATAATCATCCCAAATATTATCATGCTAAATAAAGAAAAATGATAATTAACATCATAAACGATATTACTAATTCATGTAGAGACAACTGAACAAAAAGATACAAGATTGGTTAATGTCTAGGCAAAAACATAACACAAACGATCCTGCTTTAACACACTACTTTTAATTAAACTCTCTAAACCAAAAACAAATCCATAAAACTCTGAACTTAAAGGAAAGGCTTCTTCTTCCTCAGCTATTTGATCAAAAAATGAAAATAATTTATTAGCAACAAAAACTCAAGGTGAATGAAATAAGAATTATTTAAAGAAAGAAAATGGCAGCCACACCGTACCTGGTTGCTGTGACCGCATTTCTTCTTGCGGCAGTTAATTAACAGCCCTTGGATGCAGACGGGAATAACAACTGCGATATGGTAAAAACGGACTTCACCTTAAAATGTTGCCTACGGGCTTCACCTTAAAATGATGTATGTATGTATGTATGTATGCATGTATGTATGTATGTATGTATGGTAGCATTCTGTTTTTTTATTGTGATCCGGGGAAGAAATTTAATTTCATAATTTCATTTCCACAACATTACAACAAACAAAATCATTAACCAAGTGTGCGCATTTCATCAACTCCTTTCTTTGCACAGCTTAATTGCACTTTTATCTAGTTTTTGCTGTCAGTGTCAATGACTCGCTAATTGAAGTTGCCTACATGAACTTGATCAGACCAAGCACATATTTTAGTGTTTGATTTAAGCATGCACTTACAATTAAACACATCAATACAAGCTTATTGAAGTACAAGAATGTAATATAATTTCTTATTCTATCACCACACTTTAATTTGGCATTAAGCTGGGAAATTTTTTATGTGCATCAGTCATCGGGGTTTCTAAGTTTACCAGAATGCATGGACTTTTCATGTCGATACCCAACATCTACAGAAAAAATTGCTGAGCTTAGCAGACCTTTTTGGTTTCATCAATCGCATCCAAACAGTGTTGAATTAATTAGCTAGGGAGCAGTCGGTCTCTAGCTAGTTGGTCTTCTTAAGAATTCTTTGGTTATAATTCAACACTGTCAGGGTGATCTGCCACCATTCTGATTTAATTTCTTTCGATGTCAGGATCGATGATAAGCCTCGTGAACCTTTTGGTTCACTTCTAATTATTTCATGAAGCAAAAACAAATGGTTCACTAACATTCCTGTTACATGTCATTTGCCAACAAATTAACTTTGCTTTTACCTATTTGGTAAGCTTTTGCAGCAAGCCGGAAACTGTTATTAGTCAGTAATTAGGTTCCATTCAACAGTGGTACAATCCAGTATTCTTGCCAAACTACTATATATATATTCTCATTAAGAGATTTCACTATATATGCATGATCATATGAATGTGCATATTTCTGTCAATTCAGTCGACTTATTTGCTACAACCAAAGAATTCATAATTAAGACATGCACCATGCACCATGCACCATATTACAAATAATAGACTATCTCCCAAAAAAAAATGTGGAAGCAAAACGCAAGTGATCAAAAATAGATATTACCAATTGACCAAATCAATAATTCTTAAAATTCAGAACCGATCTCTTGAAAAGTTATTTTTAATGGTAGCGCGCGTGTTGTAACTCAGGAGGCAGGTGGAGCTGTATGTTGCCATGTACTTTGAGGTATGTAAGCTTTGGCATGACCCCCTGTGCCACCGTCAAATCCTTGATGCCCCGATCATCCACTTCCAAGTATTGTAGGACAGGGAATCCTTCTGAACAGATTGTTGGACCCGAGTAATTCAACGCATGTTCTCTTAAGCAAAGTTTATTTAGGCTCTTCAACTTTCCAAGCTCCAGCATTGGATTTTGCTCAAGTCGGGACCTAATAAGTGTCAATTTAACGAGGCGTGGTGGAAACAAACTAGCCTCTAAGGTGACATTGTTTTTCAAGGACCATGTCCCTTCCAAGTACAACGATTGTAAATTCAGATAATTCGGGAGTGCTTTAGGGTAAACAATCTCCATTGGGAGATCACTCTTTCCTTTGATTTTCAGGGAGACTAGAGAAGGCAACGCTCGAAATAGATTGGTCATTGTAACCCAATTTTCAGAAGAATTACCAACACCTAATTTACACAGGTTGTTTAAATGGGGCAACTTTTTATCCCATTCTCTCATAGATGATACCCATTGCAAGGTCTGGATATTTCTTAGGTTAACTGTTGATGGTCCATCAAGAGAGCCGCAATCACATAGTACATGCCTCAATGTACCAATTGTCCATATGGCATTAGATATTTTAGCTATAGTTCCTCGCACATCTAGGGTTTCGAGAGTTTTCATACGACTAAAGAAATGTGAGGAGAAATCGATGTGCATATTGCAGTTTCTAAACCCCAAGTATTTTAGGTGCATCAACCCATCTAATTCTTTGACCAGGTCACGAGTATAGCTGGTGACACCCACAACTTCTACAACTCTAAGTAGCTTAAAATAAGAGCACTTGGGTAAGTGAAGGCCGAATAATAGTAAAGAACGGACATTTGGACCTACATATTCCTCAACCTGCATGCGGCAGTAAAATAAATTTTAAGGGCGATTTCCTCTGTTGGGATTGAAACGAGAATTGAAGCGAAGCACGTCGGATTCTTTTGTTGGGCTGGTTGAAATCTGATTCTTGCGAGAAAACCTTAACAAAGTTTTCTAGGCCAGCTTCATGCATTGCTAAGTTACGGAGAATATCATGCACTTGGCAGCACTTGATCGAACCATTCATGCAGCGGCTTGATACTTGAATCATACTCCTGAATTAATTTTGGTTTATAAACAAGTCTGGAAAAACGAAAGTATTGTAGTCATAATAAAGGTTTATATATATATATATATATATAGCTAGAGTTATTAGTTCGTAATTGAAATATAAAATTAATTTATGTTGATTATTAAGATGCATGTACTAAAATTAAAATATACTGTCGTGTTTAATGACATCTATGTAATGAGGTCGGAGACTAGATAACAAATATAGAAGTAAGCAGGAGGTAATCAGTAAATAGTTTCCAGGCTTAGATGTCAGTAAATAGTTTCCAGGTTTAGATGCCAGGTAATTGAGAAATGAAGTTGTAAATTATTTCCTGTTCAAAACATTAGCAGGACTTTAAATTCAGAGATGCTTTACCCTAAACATTTCAATTGAACACATACAGGGGCAGCATCTGCCAACATTCTAAAAAAAATGAATAGTACGTGCCCTATATATATTGACATTGATCGTATGTTACCTATGTCACCTATATACAATAGACATAAAATGATTGGTCTGTGTGTGTTGCTTGGGATTTCTCTGGGAATGAAGAGAAAGGAGAAGAAGAAAAGATGGAGAAAGGATAAAATGGGTAATTTATAAATTTAAATGAGTTTTATTTGAAAAATCAATAAATTGAGTAAATTTGTCAGTTTTTGAACTTTAGAAGGGTAAATATGATATTATGAATTCTAGAGGGGGGGAATACGTAATTTCACATTTTTTGAGGGGATACATGAAATTTCCCTTTTCTCTTACAACAAAAGTGTAAGATACCTAACTCTGAAGTGGGTTCACACACTACATAAAGAAATTTGCTAACGTGCACATGGTAGAAGGTTTTCGAGGAAGAAGCTATTTATTATAGAAGAAATCATAAAACTAGAAAGAGGTGTATGATACTTGTGATAACATGTAAGTGAACTTATTTTTATTTTGGAAAAGGATTGATCTTGCAGTAAAGAGTATTAATAAGGCCTTGTAACTTATTTTTTCATCTTATACTCCATTTCACTCGATCTTTTGGTTTGTTTTTTTATACCTTTTAATTGAAGATCTCTACTTCTACTCTGTTATAAACAAAATTGGACTATTATAAAGTATATAATTGAAGCGAGTTTTGTGAAGTAGTTAATTTGTGACCAAAAAGTTTGCATCATTATTGCATAAATGCATGATAAAAATTAAGGTAAAAAAAGAAGAAGAAAAAAATATAACCTTTGAAAAAGTTGCTCAAGACAGTCCTCGGCTGTTTCCTCCATTGTTTTCCTCTCTTCTTGTGGTAGGAACCCCTCTGCTACCCACATTCTGATCAAACGTTTTGCAGAGATTTCATAGTCTTCAGGGAAAAAAGCAAGATAAAGGAAGCATGCTTTGAGATAATAAGGCATGTCTTCGTAGCTCATTGCTAAGACTTGCATACAGTCCTTGCCGTCTGAGTGCCAATTCGTTGTTCGCAACACCCTCTCCCACGCAAGATAAGAACTCCCTTTCGTAGAAAGTATACCGCCTATTACTATTAAAGCCAGAGGTAAACCCTTACATTTCTTTGATAGTTCCTCTGCAAGCTCAAGGAGATCGCTAGGGCATTTTTCACCAGGTTCTTGAAATGGAAAAGCCTTCTTGAGGAGAAGATCTAGGCTTTTCTTATCATCTAACAAGTTGAGTTCATATGGTGCTATTTTGGAGTCAGCTGATTTAGCAACATTGATAAACCTGCTAGTTATCAGAACACGACTCCCGTTCATAACATCCGGCAATGCATCTTTTAGGTGATACCAAAGATCTACTTCCCACACATCATCAAGAATAATCAGATATCTTCTATTACTTAATTCCCTTTTGATCTCGCTGATTAAATGTCCCACATCTTGGTTCTCCAATTTAGGCTGGTGCAACATCTTTCTCAAGAGTTCAGGTAGATTGAACTGCTCAGAGATTGACAGCAGCATCTTTCTCAACAGATCAATTAGACTGAACCTTTGAGAGATTGATAACATTATATGATATTTGAACTTTGCCCTCGCACTGGATATACAAAGCAAAGAAGATATACTATTAGATTTTGAATAATAATCATCGCTGCAACTATGTATTACTAAGATCTCAGCAATTCTCTTGAGTAATAAATTAAAGAAATAGTTGTATCATTGTGTTCAAAATAAAGAATCGGGGAATAACTAGCAAAATATGAAAATCTGAGAATGTAACAGTTGTACCTTATAATATTTAAATTATTGTATTAATTGTAATCAGTTGAATTATGTATTTAGACTATTAATTATTCTAATTATAGCAACTTAGATTAGTAATTATAAGAGAAAGACTAGGGTGTTATGTGTAATATTGTGATATGTTGTGTTATCTCCTCAAAAACTTATTGAATAGACTTCAATCAACGAATTCAAACCGTTGAAATCGATCTACTTCACAAGTGATACATTTTTTATAATTTTTTGCATTTATTTAGTATAAAGTCAAACGGTCAAAAATAATAAAAAATTAATGCATTAAAATTAACTTATAAATCTTTATTTTTTCCCGCTTGACTTTATACTAAATGAATTCAAAATTTGATATTATTTGCATGTAAATGCATCACTCATGAAGTAGATCAATTTCAACAATTTGTATTCGTCACTAAAACATATCCAATAGATTTTTAAGAGAGTAACACAGCATGTCACTGTACTACATATAGTACACTAGCGTTATTCTAATTATTATTATTACAATAACTTAGACTTGCTCTTATTATTATTAATATTTGTTGTTTTTATTGTTACTGTTACCGCTATTATCTATATCATTAAAACATACTTTAAGAAAAGAAAATATTCACTTGCCTTTTATATATCATATGTGCAAGGGTAGTCTTTCCCAGACCACCGGTACCGACGATGGTTATGACAGCTCGCCTAAGTGTTTTTTCAGGATGTAGCAGCTTCAGAATATTGTTCTTCTCAGCCTGCAGGCCTATGACTTCAGTTTCGTTTAAGTCTTGATAAGTAGCTCTCCGAAAAGGTAGTACGATCGCTTCTCCCTTGCCCTTGTCTTGTAGTGGTTCGATTCCGTAGTCGACTCTGCTCTTAGAAATCTCTTCAAGATCTTTTTGGCTCTTCTCCAGCTCAGTACCAAGCTTGTGGAGGACCGGCACCCGCATGGGCTTGTGGCGCCACCGTTTGAACTTCTCCAAAAAGTTTAGATCTTTATGGCGGTTACCTTCGAATTCTAGAAAGAACGTGTCTGTTGCATCCTCGATGTGGTATGCCACATCACGAAGCTCATTCAGCCAGTTTTGTACCCTCGCGTCTCCTTTTCGTTTCAAATCTGCATCTCTCAAGCAGCACCGGATTCGGCTTAGCTCACGCTGCACCAGTTCAACATTCTTGCCAACCCCACCCAAGAGCTCTATTTCTTTGTCGATGATATTGGCATGTCCACCACAAAATTTAAAACCGCCTCAGTCATTTCACTCTCTCGGTCTCTCTTTTGACGGAGAAGATGAATATAGGTGCCAAGCAAAATAATAGTTCACGGATAAGATGCGGAGTTGACTCAGAGGGAGAGGAGATAAGGACATAAGGTCAGGTGGGAACTGAGGCGAGACTTGCGGTGTTGTCATGTGTGCTTGTCGATTTTCCTGTTATCTAATACCGCTAGTTGGATTGTTTAGATTATTTATTTATTTTGACGTACGTAGGCCGTGTACCAATTTGTAGTTGCAGTTCCAGGCCGTGGCTGAGAAGGGTGAATTTCAACTACAAATAGATATTTCTACTTTTACGTACATTGTAAATCTGGGCACTGTATACCTATATATTGATCGGTTGAAACTTGAAACGCGCGCGCGCACATATATATTATATATATAGGCTTAAAAAATATTCAAGGAAGGGCAAAATTATTCATAACAGCTCGCTCAAGTGGTTGAAATTGTGTTAATAGAACAAATAATAATGATGTTAATATCACCCCTTATGCAACAACATGAACGCTTAGTGAAGAAAAGTAATTAGTTAGTCACGTTGTTACCAGTTTTGTTAAGACACATCATGTTATGTGTGTCAGTTACATGACGTGACGCATCCATTCACGTAATATGTTTTCTTTCGATTGAAAATAATATGTTACGACACACCATATAAACTGACCAATCTCGTTACATGACATTTTATGTGATCAATTTTTGAAACTATTTTATTATTATAATTTAATTTCGAGTAGTTTTTTAACTTTTAGTGTTTTCAGAAATAATTAAACATAATCAATCATATTACGTACAAAAAAAATTTGATCATATCACATCATCACGACGGATTTGTTGCATTACATTACATTTTATCTCTACTGTCGCACCATCTTCAGCTCAGCTCTTCATTTGCTCGTTATTAGATTTGAGAATAGTTTGAGACAGCATCACAACATAAAATGACCCGCCGCACTAATTGTGTGGCAACAATATCAGACCCAATAAATATGGGGACCGGTTAAACATGTGGCCACGCTGCAAACCCGTTGGTTTGTCTAGTTGAGTCGGAAACGCGTATCCTCTGCATTAACTCAAAAAGGAATTTTTGAGTTAATGAATCTGAACCATCTGATTTTAAACGGAGCCAATCTGACTTCTGACTATAACTTAGGAGAATTTTCAATATTCATGCAGATCTAGTCCGCACGAATCTTGAAACAGATCGGATGGTCGAAATTCATTAACTCAAAAGATTCCCTTTTGAGTTAACGCAGAGGATACGAATTCGTTGAGTCGGGGCATCCTTTGACCAGTTTACAGTAATGAATTTTTAGTTTTTAATTTTTTTCGAGTGAATACACGAATTAAATGTATTTCATAATTAATCAAGAAATACACATGAATTTTATGAAATCTACGTACGGGATTCCAGCGTAATTTTTTTCTGAGTGACTAGCGTAAATTTTGGTGCTAAAGCTGCTTCAACTTGTGCTCGCATTGCCTGAACCCCTTTAAGGTTAAAATATATATTTAATTCGTCAATATTCGTTATTACTAAGAAATATATTTAATTCGTGTATTCATTCGAAAAAGATTAAAAACTATTAATTCATTAAACTGGTCAAATGATGCCACAGCCCACCGGTCAACTTTTTTTTTGATGAAAAATAGGGTCTAGCTCATATTTGATTGAAACATAATATTCTGTTACATTGGTGATGTAACTACAAAGAGTGAAAGATAATTGTACTCAAATCATATTGAGTACTAAAAGTAAAGGTAAAATCAAAAAGAGAAATAGAAACCGAAAAAATAAAAAGTCTAAAGTAGAAGAGTGTAAGATATAGAAAAATGAAATGAGTGATCCGCGGCATGGATGATCACTCCCTATTTGTTGTTGTTCCTTCTGAGACGAACTGCAATTGCCATATCACTTCATCTTTGATGTCTTTCGCCTCTTTGTTTTCTTCTGTGAACGTCCTATTGCAACGCTCCCTCCAAATACAGAATTGAGCTATCAACACGGTGCTCCTTTGTAGTTTTGAGATTTTGGTGTTTGTTAACACCTCTATTGGATTGACTGCATCCGTTAATGGCCATTTGTCCGGTATTACCCTTGTCAGTTCTCGGTATACTGTTTTGGAAAATGTGCATGCCTCAAACATATGTTTCACCGATTCATTTTGTGCCTTGCAAAGAACACACCTGTTAACTAGCGGCCATCCCCGTTTGTTTAGATTGTCAATTGTGAAGAGCTTGTTTAAAAGCATCAACCACCCGAAAACTTTCATTCTAGGTGGTGCGGGAATTTTTCAAATCCTGTGTGCGTTGTTATGAATTGTAGGGCTGGTCTTCATTGCACGGTATCCCCCTCGAACGGTGTATTTACCAGAATCACTCCAAGGCCATGATACCTCATCTTGGGTTAGCGGGTTCAGTGTGGTACCCGATAAGATAATTTGTAGTCGTACCAGTTCCTCTTGTGCAATGTCAGATAGACCGGCTCTGAACAATGATTCTAGTGTGGTAATTTGTGTCGCCTGCTGCAAGGATATGTTTGTATCAATAGCAAAGGTGAAGAGGTTCGGCAATTGTGAGCAGAGAGTAATCCCTTCCCATCGGTTATCCCAAAACCGAATGCTTTGTCCATTTCCTGGCTGATACGTGAATGCGAAATTACAAAATTTTATTGAATCTCTTATTGCTGTGTTGAATGATACCTCGCATATTTAGTCTATTTTAGGCCTATTTTAGTACCAGATTCGTGCCCTAATTCACCAGAATCATGGGCATTTCATCGATATATCTTTAGAATTTGGTACTGCTGAGTGTTTGTTTGTTTTCTGCAGGTTTGGAGCAAAACACACGAAGAAACGGCGATTTGGGATGATCTGGTACGGCCCTTACCAGGTCTGGTACGGGTCTCACCGGACTTAGCCGATTTCAGCTCATCACGCCTGGTACGGCCAGGCCGTACCACTTTGGTACGGGCCGTACCTAAAGGCGGCCTGACAGATTCAAATCTTGGCAGAGGCTATTTAAGGCGGGGAGCTCTCCAATTTTGGGAGCTTTTGATTCCAGAAACATTTGAGAGCACAGTAAGAGAGAGAAAGAGGGTTGAGGAGCTAGGAGCAAGAAGGAAGGAAGAGGAAAGAGGCGAAACTCGACGGATCAAGCCTCCTCCACTCGATCCCTTCGATCCATGGCTTTCTTTACCTCTCTTATTGTATTTTTAGATCAGATCATGTGCTGTGAGTAGTTACTTTAGTTTCTAGGGTTTTGAGATGGATTCTTGATTTGCTTTGACTTTATTTGACTTGTATCTTGTATGAACTCTTTTGATTGATTGATTGTGATTTCTTTGCTATCTCTTGCTTTGTTTGCTGTGATTGTGTATGATGAACCTCTAGGTTTAGATCAAACCTATCAAGGTCATGTGATCATCTCAATCTCTCGACCAAATCAAGTGCTTAGGGTAGACTTGTTCGAATTGAAGCCGAGAGGTTGAGTTCCCCTCTAATTGACAGATTAGAGGGTACCTTAGGTCTCCAATCAACCAGCTAGGGTAGATCTGTACCAACATATGAAAATTGAGGTGTAGAAATCCCTAATAGGCAATCAATTGCATTCCAACCTAGATCTTGATCCAATACACGAGAGTTGAGGCTTAGGAACCTTAGGCGTGGTCAATTGAACATTTCTTAAGAGTTTAGCACAATGTACCAGCAAGAAATGCATCAACTCAAACTGGTAAGCTCTGTTCTGGCAAGCCAGTACGGGTCTTACCAGAGTGGTGCGGCCTTGCCTTACCAAGTGGAGTACGGTCTAGCCGTACCAACTTGGTACGGGCCGTACCACTAGAGGCAGATCACAGATGAAGTCTGAAACCCTGGAAACGCCTTTTATCCATAATCAAAACACAGTTTACATTTCTTCTAGCACTTTATTACATCTGTTTGCATTGTTCGATTTGTTTGAATTGATCTTTTAGGAACTTAAATACCAAACCCAATCTTTCTCACTTCTAGTTTTTAATTGAGTTTGGTGGATTCTAACCCAGCAATTGCCCGTCCCTGTGGATCGATACCCGATTATACTACTCGATAGGGGTTGTGCACTTGCAACCCTTACTCGTGAAGTGTAAGCGCGGTTTTAAAAGGTACGCCCTCAAGCGTACCGAAACTTGCGTTGCGCTTTCGCGCGAACATTGAAGATTGGTGAGTCCGGTAAACCTTTTGGGCCGATGCTTTGCTGAAAGATTGGTTTGCACAGTGAGGGTTGCGGCTTCTTCCATTGCCAATACCATTTTATTAAGAGAGCTTGATTGAAAGTCGCCAAATCCATGATACCAAGACCTCCGAATTGTTTAGGGGTGCATGCCAAGGTCCATCTTGCCGGGTTCATCTTCCTGTGTGGTATAGGTGTTGTCCCATGCCAAAGGAAGGATCTTCGAATTTTGTCGATATCTTTTATTACCCATCCCGGAAGCTTTAGGCATGACATAAAATATGTCGGGAGTGATGATAATACAGAGTTAATCAAGACTATTCTTCCTGCAATCGATAGGTGTTTGGCTGCCCATCCACTCAGTCTCTTATTCATTCTTTCGATTAAAGGCAGGTAAGCACTTTTTGGCAATTTCTTGTTTGATAACGGCAAACCGAGATAGGTGAAGGGTATAGTTGCCAATTTGCATCCCAAGACATTGGCTAACTCCTGTTGTGTTGTCTGTGAGCCCATGGAGATCAGTAGTTCTGATTTGGTGAGATTTACCGAAAGACCAGAAATTTGTTTGAACACCGTTAGAACGATCTGAAGTGCCTGGAGCTGTTGGATTTCGGGTTTTATGAAGAATATTGCATCGTCCACGTATAGTAAGCATGGTGTCATATTGCTATAAGGCATCCTCAAAGCTCCCATATTCGCCAATTTTTGCACATATCTAGCAAGAAAGTCGATAGCTAAAATGAATAAGAGCGGTGAGAGTGGGTCACCTTGCCTTACGTCTCGCTTGAGAGTTATTTTCCTTCCCAGTAGACCATTGACCATGATTTGTGAGGTTCCTACTAGGATGGTTTGTTGAATCCAAGAAAGCCATTTTACCGGAAAACCATGAGCCTTCATGACCCCCATGATAAACTCCCAGCTTACCGTATCGAACGCTTTTGTGAAGTCAGCTTTGAATAGTGCTATTGGAATCTTTTCCTTTCAAGCTGTGTGCAAGATATGTTGAGCATAGATGAAGCTCTCGCAGATGTGTCTGTTCTTCATAAAGCCCGTTTGTGCTTTGTGAAGTAGGCCCGGAAGTTTCTGTTGTAATCTATTTGCGAGAATCTTGGAAAGAATTTTTTGTACGCCATGAAGCAAGCTGATGGGTCTGTAGTCTTGCACTGTTGCCGGTGAATCTCTCTTTGGGAGTAGTACTATGTACGATGTGTTGAGTGGGTGTAATGATGTGCCTTGGCTTGTGACTTGTTGGAACACGCTGCATAAGTCAGGAGCCAATATATCGATGAACTGTGTGTAGAATTCTCCCGAGAAATCGTCCGATCCCGGACTCTTGTTTTTTGGCCATTGCTTGATGGTTTCCTTGACTTCCTGTATCGTTATTTCATCTTCTAGGTTATGGAGTTCGTCACCTTGGTTACAATACAAATTTTCCCACTGAAAGTTCGGTACTGGTGATGATTCTGTGCCTATCAAATCCACATAAAAATTGAAAAAAGCATGTGCTTTGGAGGTTTGATCATTGCAGATTGCACCCTGGTGTTCAATTTGCACTATGGTGTTGGTTTTTTTTGCTGCCGATGCCAACCCATGGAAAAATCTCGTCCCTCTGTCTCCTTGTAGTTCCCATTTCGTACGTGCCCTTTGCCTCCAGATATCTTCCTCAAGCACCGACAATTCCGTAAACCTCTTTTTTATTTTAGCTGCAATAAATTTTTCCAGCGGTGTTGTTTGTCTTGTCTCTTTGACTAGGTCGATCCAGCCTAAGAAGTCTCGACATGTGGTAATCTGAGTTTTTATTGCAGTTATTCTTTTGCTGGCCCATTCTTTTGTTTTGTTTTGTATGTTTTGCAATTTAGCGTGCAATTGTGCCAGTGTTGTTGCTCTGCCCATTTCTTCCCATGTTTGAATGACGAGTTCATTGAATTGTTTAAATCTGAGCCAACAATTCTCAAATTTGAAAAATCGAGTTTTTCTGTACCTTGTCTTTGCCGTGTAGATAATTGGGCAGTGATCGGATGAGGTGTTTGGCAATGTTGTCTATGTTGCATTCGGGTAAGCCTGATTCCATTCATCGGAAAATAGAAAACGATCTAGTCGTGCCATATGCGGTTGTGCCCTCTCGTTATACCAGGTGAATCGTCGCCCTTGTAAAGGTGCATTGATTAATCCTAGTGTAGAAATTAACGCTGCGAAGTCTCTTGTTGTTCTCCACTCAGTTGCCGAGGTACTGGTTCGGTCTTGGAGTGCTAATGTAAAGTTGAGATCTCCTCCTACTAACCAAGGCGTGCCATCTAGCGGTTTGATTTCATTAAATTCTTCTTTAAAGGCCGATCGATCCCCTGCTGTGAAGGGCCCGTAAATTCCGGAAAACCAGAAATTTTGGCCATCTTCTTTGTGTGACAACAGTATACTTATACTGAATCTCTTGATAACAGTTGTGATACTTTTGAATTTTGAGGGAACCCATGCCACCAATATTCCCCCTCTTGTTCCTTGTGCCGCCAATATCTCTGTTTGTGTCAATCAATTTCCGAGGATTTCCCTTTTCATTCTGTTGTCAAAATGTGCTAATTTGGTTTCTTGAAGACAAACCAAATCAGGTTTTTCGATCAATAGTGTTTGTCTCACCGCTAATCGTTTATCCCTTTCGGTAAGTCCGCGCACATTCCAGGAAATAAATTTTAAAATTGTGTTGTGACTCATTATGAAACTAGAACACCATCTTGTTCCTTTGCACGAAAGTACTGATACACCCGACTCTCAGCCGGTTCAACCTTGAAAAAGTAAAAACTCCCTCCTTCTGCTAACCTTCCTAATTTATTCCTCCTTCCCAAATTAAAAAACTGAAATTGCATAATCATAAAAGACACAGAGATACACTAATGGCCTTGAGCATAGCTCGAGAATTTCAAGCCTCTGCCGGAGGCATGACAGTAGACAGCGAAGCGGGAGCCGTCTCAGAATCCTTTAGCTGTGCAATTTTAAAATGAAAGTCTTCATCGAATTCAATTCCTGCAGTGTTGACTATCACTTCGGCTTGGCAGCTAGAGAGTGGCTCTAAGTTGCGCAGATATTGCAATTTCTGTTCTTGAGGTGCCAGCGGCGGCTTCCTTCGATAAATTCTTTTTGGAGTGGGAGCTATGAAATCATCCCCCAATAATTTGCAGGCCTTTTCTTCTGGAGAGACATACAAACCCGTGGCCTTCTCTTTAATTCTTGGACTTCTTCTGATATTGGTAGTAAATTGTATTCCCTCTTCAAAGCCCGGTGGTGGTCCCTCTTTGAAAAGAAAAGCAAAAGGATCTGCCTCAGCAGCAACTGTTTCCACCACAGGTAGCGGCCCATCCTCGTACAGAAAAGCCAAAAAGTCGGCCGGTGGGTGTAAATCCTGTGCAGCATGCTTGGTTTCGGTTGATGCAGGCCCAGTTGGCAGTGACAGGCCGAACAGCAATGAAGCCTCCTTAGTGGGCTCGGTGGTGGTTGGCGCAGGTCCAGAAAGTAAGCCCACTAACTCCTGCGCATGCCCAGCTGGTAGTAGTAGTTCGGTCTTGTTCTGGTTGTGCGGACCGAATGAGGAGAGGGTTTTATCTTTTGGAAAGGTAAGGTGGTTCGGCCCAGTTAGAAAGTCAGCAAGGTGGTTCGGCCCAGTTCTAAAATCAGCAAAGTGGTTCGGCCCAGTTCTAGAATCAGCTGAGAAGGCAAGGTGGTTCGGCCCATTTTTAAAATGAGCTGTGTTGACCCAGTTCGGTGTGAGAAAGGTAAGACGGTTTTTGTTTAGGGTTATTCGCCAAACAGTGGACGCTGTTTGTTTCTTTGCTAAGTAATGTGCTTGTACAGTCACACTGTCCCATGTACTTTTAAAAAGCACTGTGGACACCACTTTTGTGTATCGCAGGTGTGTCTTTCGTGCCCCAGAGTCGAGGCTTTCCTTTTCTTTGCTAAGGCTTCTCCTCTGTCGTCCATTTTCATATTCAACTATAGTCTCCAGTTGTGGGTGAAGGCACTGCATGGATAACGGTTCTGGTTGTACCGGTATTTCCTGTACCGGCCTGGTACACCTGGAATACGAGGAGTCGGCCCCGGCTTGGTAAGTATCAAGCGTCCTCGAGTAGTCGTCAGAATCTGGTGAGTACCTTTCGGGGGTCGGTGGTGCACGTCGACCATTGTTTCTCTGTAGCCGTGGTTCATCTCCTTCCGGTGGTGGGATTTGACCGATTGGAAAATGTAGCCAGCCCTCGATGTCAACAAATACCGTCGTCGAGTATGGGTTCGCGGTGTACATGAGAGTCGGTGGGATGCTTGCCGGGTTGTGGCATGATACTAAGACACGTAAAGTGTCAAAGTTTTCGTTGGTGAAGACCGGTGCAATTTTCAGCACATGGCCGATGTCGGCAAGAAGGTGGTCTAAATCGACTATGTTCCACGCGTTCAATGGTACCCCGCGCAGTACAAGTCGCGCTTTGTATGCGATAGGGTCGTAAGTCATGCCCAAAGTCGGTTTCCACTCGGTGAGTTGGATGTGTGTGTTGTAGTCGATCGCGAAAACCCCGACATGTACCGCGTGGTTTCTCAAATCCCTCGTGGGGAAGATGGCCAGGAAATGACCCATGGTGCGGTCGAGTTTCCCTATTTTGAAGTCTCTCGGGTGACGGTGGAATTGGGCAGCCAAGGTGGTGGCAAGGCGGTGAGGTAGGGTTCGCTCATTGCAGTTAGGCCCCATGTGGATAACGGCAGCCCTATCGAGCACCTCGTTCGAGGCGTGAAAACCTTCTCTGTTGGGCACATATGCTCGTCGCAGTTCGTGACGGACTGCCGGTAGCCTCGATGGAGGCAGCATGGGCATTGTTTGCCAGTTCTCCATTTCGGCCTCCTCTTTGTTTTTGTTACTGTGGTGTGCTATTTCTGTTCTTGTTTGGTCGACTATAATTGGCACTGTAGCACCTTTTATAGACTTCTTCTCTTTGAATTTACAGCTGGCTGATTTATGCCCAAAGTTCTTACATTTAAAACATTTCATTGAATTCCTGCAAGCAGCCTGCAGATGCCCTTTCTCGGTGCATTTATAGCATTTTCCTTGCTCTCGAAGTGCTTGCATTTTCTTAAGGAGAAAAGGATGGTGGTACTTACCTAAACTTGGAGTTTGCGTGTCTGATTTGCTTTTCTTTCTTTGTACCTTCGTCCAGCCTTTCTCCATGGTGTCTTTGCTTCCAGGAGCATTGAATAGTGCAGTGGAACCTGGTATTATCTCCTGGATAATGTGTTGCGCCGTCTTGAGATTTGCTGTCTGAGGTTCATCAATGAAAGTCAGTTTGTCCATGTGGGGTCTCGGTGGGTACAGTGCATTTATCTCTCTCTCTGAAGATTTGGTGGGAGGGTGGTTAATGGGGGGAGGGTAGCTAGCTGTTATGCTAGCGTAGGTTGGTTTGGGGAGGGAGGCATTGAGTGTGGCAATGGCTTCCTGGGTTCGCTGCTTGTGCTCCTGGGTGGGGAAGAGAGCCATCCTAGGACGTGAAACATGTGGCCCGCTCATTTTTATGATTTTGGCCGGTTTGAGCCTTCCTCCAGCCCACCGGTCAACTAGAAAAACCATGTGATAATTGCTCAGGTACCAATCAAAGCTTTCATTATTAGTTGTCGGTTCTTTTTTGTAAAATATATATATATATATAGAGGAGGGTTCCACTGCGCCCTCTTTTGGTGCACCTAACGTGCACCCAAAACTCATATCTTCATTTTCAAAGTTCAAATAGTCGATTCGAACCTTCCAACGTGTTCTTCATATCAAATTATTGTTTAGTTTAATCAAAAATTCTGAAAAAATAGTAAAAAATTTCCAAAAAATATAAAATTTGGTCTCCAAGCACATTTTAATATGAAGAACACGTTGGAAGGTTCGAATCGACTATTTGAACTTTGAAAATGAAGATATGAGTTTTGGGTGCACGTTAGGTGCACCAAAAGAGGGTGCAGTGGAACCCTCCTCATATAAAAAAGGGGTGATTGTGGTCCATTGATTTAAAATTGAACAGGGAATGAATTGACAACAAGTCTGAGATTTGAAACTTCTAAAAATCTAAAAAGGATGGGTACACAATATTCAACTTTGTAGTGAGCATTTATAATGGAATTTTAATACTAAATTAGGAACTTTTTTAAGTTTAACTAGACTAAAAATTCGATAATTAAAGATGAATTAGATATTTAATTGTTGCTTTGCATTCTAATTATTCTTTCAGATTAAGTTTTTGAGATATGAAAATAACATGGAGTGCTAGAAATAGAATATTTTTAATGATGTTTTGTCCGTATTCTATTTTAATTATTTTTTTTTTCACACAAGAAAATATGGATTGTTCAGAATAGAATATGACCAATAAAGCTAGATTAAATTCGACTTAATGAATATTGTAATTTTAAATAAGATATCTATATATGAGATGCTGAAATGAGATATTGTATTTGATTGGGTTTTTGCATTCTTGTTTTTTATACTTTCATAATTAGTTTTTTCAATTTCTACTAATTTTGAAGTGCTTAATTAATATCTAATAAACAAAGCATTCATCAATTGATCTTAAATATCAATTCAAATTTTTTTCGTAGTTCATGAATAAAGACTTTATCTTCTTCCTCAAGTACATTTGTTTTACCATTAACTCTAATTTTAACTTCCTAATATGAATAAGCTCTTTGTCAATAGAGGAGGGTTCAAATGCACCATAATTTTTGTGCTTCAATATGCTCCACATCTTTTATCTCTATTTTCAAAGTCCGAACAGTCGATCCGAACCGTTCAACATGATCTTCATAATAAAATATGTTTGGAGACCAAATTTTAGATTTTTTTTAGAATTTTTTTTACTATTTTTTTTAGAATTTTTGTACTATTTTTTTAGATAGGTACAATATCACTTTATCGGATGGTCTAGAATCTCCTTAAAAAGATGATTTTGTACCTATCTAAAAAAATAGTAAAAAAAATCTAAAAAATATAAAATTTGATATCCAAGCATATTTTATTATGAAGATCATGCTGAGCGGTTCAAATCGACAGTTCCGACTTTGAAAATAGAGATAATGATGTACAGCATATTGGAACACAAAAATAATAATGCATTTGAACCCTCCTCTTGTCAATAATAAACTTACATACAGAGATGAACTTTTCTTCCGATGACGATTTTCCAATCGATATTGTGTTTATGTTAATGCAACAGCTGATAATTGAGACAATTTGTCATCAGTTAAGCACGGATGACGATTTGATAAATTGCATAGTATCACTGTTAGATGCAAAAAAAATTTAGATAGACAATCTTTTGTATTATGAAATAATAAATTATACCAAATATATGTATCTTTAATAGCCTGCTCAAATTAATATATTTGTAAACTAACAAACAAAAAAGTTATTGCAGGAGAACCAATAGCGATTTCCTCTTTGTTTAAATGCCATTAAATTTGACTTGAGATATTATCAATTGAAAACGACAAAGCACAAATTGTATGATTTAAAAGTAAAAAGGGTATTTTATAATAAATTTATCTTATATGTGTATATTTGTTGATCATTTAGTGACAAGATAATTAATAAGCTACTAAATTAGAATATCGAATTCTCTCCAAGATTTCGTGTTGCGGCCTAGCGGAATTATCATTTTTCTAAATTCAAAATTCAAAAATAATTTGATAAAATTATCTAAACTCACAGATGGAAAAGGAAAAGACGGAAGACGTAATGGGATATAATTTTAGAAGGAACCGAATCTCCTACTCTCTTGTGGTAGGAAATTCATGCATCTAAAGTCACTGACACGTGGGTTCGGAGTGGGTTTTGAGGCAAAACTATATCCAATATTTAAATGTCAAAACTCACTCCGGATCCACGTGTCAGTGACTTTAGAGGCAAGAATTTCCTACCTATTGGGGGCAAGTGATCCGATTCCATTTTAGAATTCATTTATAATATCTGGAATTTAATAAAAAATATACAAATAATTTAAAATATTCGGAAGTATTTTTGAATAATTCGTAAATTTCATATAATTCGTGTATTCATTCGAATAAGAATTAAAAACTAGAGGAGGGTTCAAATGCCTTCATTTTTTGTGCCTCCATCATGCCATAATTCTTTAAAACTTTAATAACTCAAAATTTAAAACTTAAAATTCAAAATAAAACCGTTAGATATGAACTACATCATTTTATCTATGCACGTGTAAAAAATTATGGCATTTCAACTTTGTTTTGGTTGTCATCTTGAGCTTGTAAAAATGTATACTAATGTGAATAATTTCTAGACGTTGATTTTTCAACTTATTGATTAATATAAAAAGCAAAATTGAAATGTGATTATTTTTTATGAACACATAGAGAAAATAACATAGATCACATCTAACGGTTTTATTTTGACGTTTAAGTTTTAAAATTTAAGTTATTAAAGTTTTTAAAAATGAAAGTATGATGAAGACACAAAAAATGAATGCACTTGAACCTTCTCTAAAAACTAATAATTCATTATGTAAACTGGTTCAAACTTCAAAGGATGCCCCAGGTCAATTCAACTAGACAAACCAACGGGCTTTCTGCGTGGCCACATGTAGCTGCTCAGAAGGTTTATTCACTTTATTGGGTCTGATGTTGTTGTCGGTGTTAGTTTGGTGAGTCACAACTCACAAGGTTTATTGGGTCTGATGTTGTGTGGCGGGTCATTTTATGATGTGATGCTGTCTCAAACTCCTCAAATTTAATACTGAGCAAATGACAAACCGAGTTGAAAATGGTACGGTGGTAAAAGTAAAATGTAATGTGATATGATTAACATGTTATAATTTGAACACGTTATGTCATAGCACTTGATAAGAAATATTTTTATATAATGTAATGTATAATGTGACGTGATGTAATTTTTGATATTAAAAATTAACAAACTATTACAAGATAAATTATTACAAAATAAATTTTATTTTAATGTAAAAATAATACTTGAAAAATTGATAACATAATTAACTTGTTACGTAACTTGATCGGATCAGTTTACGTGACGTGTCGTGTCATTTAAAGAACACATTACACAACTTGTAATTCACGTCACGTGACTGCTACGCGTGACGTAATGTACTATGACAAAGCTGATAAAAACATAACTAATTAATTTCTTTCACTAAAGAGCGGTGATGCATGTTGAAAAGTAATATTAACATATATAATTATTTGTTCTATTAACACAATTTCAAATAATTGTCCATACTTAAATATTTTTGGAGCTGCCATATATACATTACAACCGATCAATAGGTGTGCAGTCTCAGATTTCCAATGTGGAACAGTAGAAGCCATACAAATTGGCACACACCCTAAATCAAAACAAATTCAACAGAAAATCAAATAAGTACATAATTTAAATAATCCAACTAGCGATAGATAATAGGAAAAAAAACAAAAGCGCATTAACACAAGTCTCGCATTAACGCAAGTCTCGCACTTCTCAGTTCCCTCAGTTCCGAATTCAGATCCAGTGCAGTAACCCAATTTTTGAGTTTTGATCCAAACCGTCCAAGGTGCTCTAACACGAATCTTAAAGAATCTGGACCCCACAAATAATACTGACCCCTGCGCTACACCGAATAGGACCGTACACGTCTAAACTCAAAAATTGGGTTACTTTAGGGGATCCGGACTCCTCAGTTCCCACCTCCTCACCTTATCGAACACGTATCCTCTGCATTAACTCAAAAGGAAATTTCTTGAGGAAATCTCTTGAGTTAATACATCTCAGCCGTTTGACATTAAACGGAGTCAATCTGACTGTCTGATTTTAACAGAGAAGTCCTTTAATATTTAGTTCAGATATAATTTGCACGGATCTTAAAGTATATCGGATGATCCAGATGCATTAACTCAAAAAATTCCCTTGAGTTAATGCAGAGAATACGAATTCCACCTTATCTCCTCTCACTAATAATCAAACCCCATATCTCATCTCTAAACTATTATTTTTCTTGGCACCTATTATCATCTTCTCCCTCAAAAGAGAGCGAGAAAGTGAAATGTGGTTGAGGCGACTTTGAATTTTTGTTGTGAGCAAGTTTGCCAATTTCATTGACAAATTAAGAAACGTGAGTTGAGCCGAATCCGGTGCACACTTGGGTGGGGTTGGGAAGAAGATCGAACGAATGCACCGTGAGTTAAGCCGAATCCGGTGCTGCCTGAGAGATGCAGATCACTCCAAACGCAGAGGAGTTCATATGGTGTCATTTTGGAGTCAGCTGATTTAGCAACATCTATGAATCTGCTAGTCATCAGAACACGACTTCCATTCTTGACATCAGGTAATGCATCATGCATTCAGGTGATTCCAAAGATCAACTTTCCACACCGGATTGTAGCAATAAATTAAAGAAATTGTAGTTCTTTGAAATCAACTGAAAAATGCACTGCCTGATGTCAAGAATTGGAGTGTTCTGATGTCTAGCAGGCTTATCAATGTTGCTAAATCAGTGACTCTAAAATGGCTCCATATGAACTCAAAACTTATTAGATGATAAGAAAAATCTAGATCTTCCCCTCAAAAAGCCTTTTTCATACCAAAACCTGGTGAAAAATGTTGTATTCCTTGAGCTTGCAGAGGAACTATCAAACAAATGTATGGGGTTATCTTTGCACGATGGAGAAAAACGACGGAGGAAACAACTGAGTACTGCCTTGAGCAACTTTTTCAAAGGTTATATTTTTTTTTATTTAATTTTTTATCATGAATTTATGCAATAATGTTGTAAATTTTTTTGGTCACAAATTAACTACTTCACAAAACTCACTTCAGGTACACTTTATAATAGTCCAATTTTATTTTATAATAGAATGAAAGAAGTAAATATCTTCAATAAAAAGATATAAAAAAACAAACCAAAAAATCGAGTGAAATGGGGTATTAGACAAACAAAAATAAGCTACAATGCCTTATTAATACTCTTTTACTGCAAGATCAATCATTTTCCAAAATAATAGAAGTTCCTTAATTTACATGTTATCACTAGTATTATATACCTTTTTCTAATTCTATGATTTCTTCTCTAATAAGTAGCTTCTTCCTCGAATACCTTCTACCAAGTGCATGTTATCAAATTTCTGTATATAGAGTGAACACAAGCTTCTTCCAAATTAGATATCTTTCACTTTTGTTCTAAAAGAAATAGGAGATTCGATTTGATACTAAAACACGGCTTTAAGAATGAAATCAAAATTTGATGTTGGAATTGGACAGTGCATAATTACAATTTTATTGGAGGGATTAGGACTCAAAAGAAATTGTATGAATTAGTG
Organism: Carex myosuroides; assembly: GCA_028015225.1. Lineage (NCBI taxonomy): Eukaryota > Viridiplantae > Streptophyta > Magnoliopsida > Poales > Cyperaceae > Carex > Carex myosuroides. The sequence continues at coordinate 12,551,808 of CM051465.1, forward strand.
TTTTAAATAGCGCGCTATAGCATTTTCAAACCTTAAAAGCTATAGCGCTATCACCCGTTTTCGGCGCTATGTTTTTTTAGCTTTACCACGATGACGCGATAATCGCTATTTAGAACCTTGGTATGAATTAATTTTATTCCAATTTTTCAACCAACATATATGAAGATTCAAATATTTCTATTAAAATGTAGAGCATAACTTACAAATTTTCTTATTTGTAGTATTGCATGCAAATTTCATTAATTATATGTTTTAATTTGAGTACATATTAATAATCAGTATAAATTTTAGTACAAATTATAGCTTTAACAACCTTTTGGTGTAAAAGTAAAAATGATTCCACTTATCTTAAGCTCACTCTTTTTTGGCTTGATTATGTTAAGTATTTGCTTCAGAATTTAGATCAGGGAAACAATTCAGAGGAGGAGGTCCTTCAAGGTTTGTAGGAAGCCTAGTGTGCAACAGGAAGGACCAATTTGGAAATTGACAGAAAGTTGATTTGTTAGCTGTTGTTTCCAGTCTTTGCTATTTTGTCACTTTTGTGGACTTATTTACAAAAGCGTAGTAGTTGGTTGTCAGGCTTGTGCTCTTTTGATTCTAGTTCAGGCTTTTTATTTTGAATAGTTAGTCATTAGAAGGTTTTATTTTGTTGCAGGTAGTTACTGTTATATGGCTTGGGTCGGTTGTACGACTTTAGTGTGTTGGTACCGTCTTGGTACCAACTAGGGGTGCACAAAAAGCTCATGACTCGAAACTCAGATCGGAATTAATTCGGATTCAACTCGCTAATAACTTGAGTTGAAACTGACTCGAGTCAAAACTGACTCGTGTTAACTGACTCGGTTGAATTATGAGTTGAATTCAAGTTACCTCTAACTCGGTTCGGAATTAACTCGTTGGACTCACACTAAACCCTAATTCATATATTTCTAATTTTTACGTTCCTAAATCTTATACTTGTTTCTCACAATATTTGGTAATTTGATATGCACTATTTCTTTTGTTTTGTTAATTTATTAGACTGTATTGTTTTGTTAGACTTTATCTGTTTGGTAATTTTTAATTATGTATTATTTTGATATTTTCGTAATTTTTAATTATGTATTGATTATTGTCTCATTATGTACTGTCTTTAATTGTGTACTATTTTGATAAACTATGTAATATTTTTTTGTTAGAATTAAATTAGATTGTCTCACTATGTACTATATTATGAGTCGCTAGTCGACTCGCTTCAACTCAAGTTGCTCGCGAGTTGATTTCAAATTAGAGTTTCTGATTTGAAACTGAATTAGCAATTCGGACTTAACTCGATTCATGAGTTTGCAAGTTGAATTCAAGTTGTCCTCAACTCGGACTCAACTCGGCTCATGAGCAGCCCTAGTACCAACCCACTACCCTTATGGTTTCTGTAATAGTTATCGGTGGTATAATCACTTTTATTCAAAAAAAAATTATCAACGCAAATTAATTTTATGTTTCAATTTACGACCCAATAACTCTTTATCTAAAATATTTAAACTTTATTATGACTTGTTTATTAACCAAAGTTAATTCATAAGTATGATTTAAGTATCAAGCCAATCATGAATGGTTAGATCAAGTGCTGCCAAGTGCATGATCTTCTCCGTAACTTAGCAATACATGAAGCTGGTCAAATATTGATATTGGTCTAAATACCGTTCTTTAGTATTGTGCGGCTTTCACTTACCCAAATGTTCTTATTTTAATTAGGCTACTTAAAGTTCTAGAAGTTGTGGTGTCACCAGCTATACTTGTGACATGACCAAGGGATTAGCTGAGTTGATGCACCTAAAATACTTCGCTGTTTCGAAATCCTAGATGTGCGAGGAACTATAGCTAGAATATATAATGCCTTGTGGACAATTAGTACATTGAGGCATGTTTATGCGTGATTGGGACTCTCAGGATAAACCTTGTGATGGGTATAATTAGGTGTTGGTAATTCTTCTGAAAATTGGGTTATAATGTGACCAATTTAATTCAAGATCTGCCTTCTCTAGTTCCCTAGGGATCAAAGGAAAGAGAAATCTCCCAATGGAGAGTTTACCCTAAAACACTCCCTAATTATCAGAATTTACAATCAATGTACTTAGAAGGGACATGGTACGTCCTTTAAAAACAATGTCACCTTAGAGGCTAGTTTGTTTCCACCGCACCTCATTAAATTGACACTTATTAGGTCCGACTTGAGCAAAATCCAATGACAAGGCTTGGAAAGTTAACCGATCAATACTTTTCAACCACGGCCTGGAATGTAACTTGAACAACAAATTGGCACAAAAGCATAAACAAATTCAACAGAAAATCAAATATACACATAATCTAAATATTCCAACTAGCTATAGATAAATAGGAAAATACACAAGCACACTCACAAAACCACAAGTCAGGCACTACCTTATCTCACTCTGAGTTAACCCCATATTCTCATCCCTGAACTATTATTTTTGTTGGCACCTATCATATCTTCTCCCTCGAATTAAAGAGAGTGAGAAAGTAAAATGGTTGCGGCAGTTTTGAATTTTGTGGTGCACAAGCTTGCCATCATCAACAAATAAATGGAGCTCTTGGGTGGGGCTGGGAAGATAGTCTAACAAGTGCAGCAAATGAGCCAAGCCGAAACCAGTGCTGCCCAAGACATGCAAACTCGAAATGCAAAGGAGTTCAATTTGTAGTTAGCTGAATTAGCAACATCGATACCCTGGTAGCCATCAGAACGCGACTCTCGTTCTTGGCATCATAACAATGCATCTTTCAGTTATTCCAAAGATCAACCATTCTTTTAATTTATTGCTATAATACAGTGTGGAAAGTCGATCTCTGGAATGAACTGAAAGATGCATTGCCTAATGTTATGTTAAGAATGGGAGTACATTCTAATGACTAGCAGGTCTATCGGTGTTGAACATCAACTAAGTTCAAAATGGCACCCATCTGAACACCTTCACGCTTCGAGTCAATATCTCTTAGGCGCAGATTTAGAAGATGCTCCACATTTTGAAGCCATATCTATCCATAGATTTTGAAGAATAAGTCTCATATGAATGTGAAATGGCACTAGAAATAAACTTATATATATACAGGTACTGTAAAATAATCTGAGAGCAACAGCTAGCACAAGAAAATTTTATATTGGCAGGATCAGAATTGTGTTAAATGCCTCACAAGTTTAAGCTCATAAGCTATATTACATAGCTTAGCGCATCTAATTGATTCATCATACCTGCCATAAATAAAAATCGCATGAAATTAAAACAGAAAACAAAATAATTTGACATGATAGTCAACAGTAAGTGTCGGAACAAACACAAAAAACGACTCAGTGGAAAATTGACTAATGAAACAGCGGGTCAGAATCTACATGTACTAATAGAAATTAAAACACCCTATACCTGAATCTTACTTGTTATTTTATAAATATTTCAAATATAGACCAGTTTTTTTGTACAACATAAATTAATTTAGAAAAATTAAGCCCCTGTAACAAATTCTAGACAAACTATTATTTGTAAATACTCTAAAACTATGTATAATAACACAAATAATGTGAAATGGCACATTTTTATGCAACCCAGGAAAATGTGAAATGGCAGTAAAAATAAAAGAATATATACACAAGTACTGTAAAATAATCTGAGAGCAAAGATAGAACATGAAAAATTGAGATATTGGCAGGCTCAGAATTTGTGTTAAATGCCTCACAAGTTTAAGCTCATAAGCTATATAATATAGCTTAGCACATCTAATTGATTCATCATTGCTGCCATATAAAATCACATAAAAGTAAATTTAAAACAGAAAAAAAAATATATATGTATATATAGTTTACCATATGACAGCACATAAGCTGCCGATTTATGTATTACATAATAAAATCAAAATGTCTCAGCTCAAAAATTGACAAATTATACAATAGATCAGAATCTGTGTATAATACCTCAAAATTTTGAGCAGGTGAGGAGAAGCAACAGAGCGGCTAGGGTTTTTATGGATCGCTTCAGCTCATTTAGTGCGCAAACTAGGGTTTCACTTAAATGACAACAGTACCCCCAACAACATTAAATACAGGGCTAATACTTTGGGCCCAAAATACAATTGTACTTTGTCAATTCCACTAAATTGTCAAGAGCTTGTAATTCTTTCAGTTTGGGCTTGCGTGGGTTTTTCACGGCCTGTATTCCAGATATATGACGAAATTGCCCTAAAAAGAATGTTTTCTAGGGCTTCTTTAATTAGGAAAATTCAGTTTTAGCTCTTCAGTTTTTAAGAAGGCCCAATGTAGACCTTAGTAATTGAGTTTTTGTTTGTACCAAACTGAACTTTTAAACTATAAAATAAACCAACATGTAACTTTTGAAAAAAACAAAGTAAAAACCAAGTTATAACTTGTTAACCTTAGAAGCCCAACTTTTATGATTCTAAAGCGTCGTAATAGAATAAGAAATTAAACATTCTTGTACTTTAATAAGCTCGTATTAATTAATTTAATTGCAAATACTATAGCTAATTTTTAGCAATTATTTCGGCTATCAGAAAGTAATCAGTGAGAATTATCTCGAGTTGAATTCCAATGTCTCTTGTTTTATTCTTTTCTGATTATCTGTATGTACAAATATAAGTTCAAGAGAAATTAAGGGGCTGCAGGTAGTCCAGGCCTTGTCAGATTTAATGGAAGGGTGGAGCCCTTGAGCTGGTTAAACTGAAGAGTGGGTCCCACAACGTTGCACATGGAGCCATGGAGGTGAGAGGAAAAGAATCGCTGAGAACCGGGGAAATATCCATGCAACTACTGACTACAGAGTGTATAACGCGTTGGGCCCAGCTCAAACACTTAAATACTCTCAAAGAATCGCCATTTAATTGCGTATACAGAGACCCCTTCAAAGTTGGATTTTTGTTTAAAACAATAATTAAAATAATTAATTTTAAATAAACAACATGATTGCTACAAGATTTACAAAAACCATCAGAACCGAATTGCCAATTCGGTCCGACGGCATTTTTTTTCTTCGGACCGAATTGGCAATTCGGTCCAGTTCAATTTCACAATAAAACTGTGTTGCCTTTCCTGTGGAGGCTTTTTTTTAGCCTGGACCGAATTGCCAATTCGGTCCAGGTTTTTTTTTTTTTAGAGACACTAAGAAGAGCAAAAATAAAGAAATCTAACACTGAAAATTTAAATTTTTTGTTTAAATTATTTGTTAGATTACTTCTTTTGATTTATAATTAGCATATTTATACTAAAACACACTAAATTACTTGAAATTATGTTGAATTAAACTATATTACGATAAATTATGTCGAATTACACTAAATTACGCTAAATTACAATAACTTCGCTAATTATGTTGAAATACAATAAATTACGCTAAAGTGGACAGATTCTGTGCCATCTTTCATAAATCATAAAAAATAGTAAAAATTGGTATTCTACATGTTCATTATGTAACTAATTTACTGAGCTTCTTGGATTGAATAATATAAATGAAAATCTTAATCGGAAACTTCAACTCAAGTTTTGAGGCTCTTCCCTTTGTTTTTTGGCGATTCTAAATTTTGGAATCCGGCATCGTAGGCACGGACGCATGCATATTTTTGCAAGCTTTCTGAAAAGTGATCATTTGCTGAAATCGGACACTCGAGCGCCGTTTTATGACCGTTTGAAGTTTCGCCGTCGTTTTTCGCCTTTTTAGTGAAGATATCGTCCATATTCACATGTAATTTACCGTATTTTAGCGTAATGTAATGTAATTTAGTGTAATTTAACTTAATATAGTGTAATTCAACATAATTTCAAGTAATTTAGCGTATTTTAGTATAAATATGCTAATTATATGTCAAAAAAAGTAATCTATCAAATAATTTAAACAAAAAAGTTCAAATTTTCAGTGTTAGATTTCTTTATTGGCAAATTCTTCTATGCACCTATGGACCTATTTGTAAAATGAGCATATTTTTATTTTCAAAGTTCAAACAGTCGATCCGGCCGTTCAACATGATCTCCATATTAAAATGTACTTGGAGGTCAAATTTTACATTTTTTTGAATTTTTTTACTATTTATTAAGATGGGTACAAAATTCAATGGCCTGAATTTGACTAGTTTTGTAAAATACTTAATAAATAGTAAAAAAATTCAAAAAAAATGTAAAATTTGACCTCCAAGTACATTTTAATATGGAGATAATGTTGAACGGTCGGATCGACTGTTTGAACTTTGAAAATGAAAATATGCTCATTTTACAAATAGGTCCTTAGGTGCATAGAAGCATCCCTCTTCTTTATTTTGCTCGTCTCTAAAAAAAAAAAAAAAAGTCTGGACCGAATTGGCAATTCGGTCCATGCTAAAAAATCCTCTGGACTGAATTGCCAATTCGGTCTGGCCTGTTTTTTTATTTTATGTGGCGTTCTTTCTATAACCCGGTGAAAAACAACCAGACCGAATTGCCAATTCAGTCCGAAGAAAAAAAATGTCGTCGGACCGAATTGGCAATTCGGTTTTGATGGTTTTTGTAAATCTTGTAGCAATCATGTTATTTATTTAAAATTAATTATTTTAATTCTTGTTTTTAAAAAAAATCCTTCAAAGTCGAAACACAAAATTATGACTTGTAAATGTATATACAATGGTGGACATGCAAATGTTTACAAAATGTTGACCAGAATGAATGAAGGAATAAAAGTAAATTTATAATAAATTGATATTGTATGTGTAAAATTGACGATCATTTAGAGAGACGAAAATTAATAACTGCTAATTGGGTGATCGAGTTCTCTCCCCCATAGGGTAAAGATTTTAACATAGCAGTTTTTACTTCATGCAGCGCACAGTAAAGCTTTTAACATACAGCGCTGCATATAATTTGTACACTGTCTGTGTGAAATCCAAAATTACTCTTTTAAAATCTTTACCCCTCCGCCCATCAGCTCGTTTACATTTGCTAAATAAAAGCTCAGCGATCCCTCCTCTCATTTTTCCTCTAATTTCCAGCTGCCCTTATTCACTATAGATTTTGTGTTGCGGACTAGCGGGTTTTATGTATGGCTAGTGATCATATTTACAAATTCGGAATTCAAAAATAATTTGATGGTCTAAATTTCTTAATTCAGGTGTAATAACGATATAATTTAGGAATGACTCATTATTTAATTTATATGTATATATAAATATATCAAAATTTTGAAATCTTGAAAACGAAAAATAAGTTCTGTAAATAAATTCAAGAATAATTCGAGATTTATTAGTGAATAATTCATGAATAAATATTTGTGATTAATTAGGAAATATGTTCAGAAGTATCTGAAAACTAATAACTCATGAATCTAAAAGCTGGTCATAGGATACCACGGTCAACTAGCCAAACCAACGGGTGTTTTGTGTGACCACATGTATTGGTCACAAGGTTTTGTGTTAATGATCTTGCTGCTATCATTAGTTTGGTGAGTCAAGGGTGTATTGAGTCAGATATTGTTCACACAATTGGTGTGGCGGGTCTTTATCAAATCTTATTAGATTTGAGTATATTGACAACTTAATGATTTGAAAAAGGTTCGGCGAGATTAAAAATTCGTGATTCGAGAATAATTCGGAATTATACATTGGAAGAAAAAAAAAATTCTGAAAAGAGAGCAAAAAAAAAAATCACCAAAAAAATTCATGGAAAGTTCGCAAATAATTTGTAAAATTCAGGAAAAAAATCCGTAAAATTCGCGAATTATTTACAAATAATTCAGAAAACTGAATAATACGCTAACCAATAGCTCAAATCTGAATTATTCGCGAATCTCATTATTGTGGATTTGAGTTGTCACGAGCAAATGACGAATCCAGGTGAAGATGATGCGGTGATTTTGATGGACGATATTAACACCATTATTTGTTCTATTAACAGCTTGAAAAGCTCAAGTTGTGTGGATAATTTTGCTCTTCATCTGCCATATATTTCAACCGATCATAGGTGTACAGTGCCCAGATTATTAATCCCATTTTTCAGCCACGGCTGGAAAGCAACTTCAACTACAAATTGGCACACAGCCATACAGCCTAAATGAAAACAAATTCTACAGAAAATAAAAATAAACAAATAATCCAACATAACAGGAAAATACATAACCACACATGATAACACCGTACTCCCACACTTCCCACCTCACCTTATCTCCTCTCTCTGAGCCAACCCCATATCTCATTCCTGAACTTATTTTTCTTGGCACCTATATCATTATCTTCTCCCTCAAAAGAGAGAGCGAGAGTGAAAGAAATGGAGCTGTTGGGTGAGGTTGGGAAGAATGTCGAGCTAGTGCAACGTGAGCTAAGCCGAATCCGATGTTGCCTGAGAGATGCAGACTCGAAACGAAAAGGAGATGCGAGGGTGCAGAGAACTGGCTGAATGAGCTCCGTGACGTGGCATACCGCATTGAGGACGCAACGGACACGTTCTTTCTGGAATTCGAAGATAATCACCATAAAGATCAAAAGTTTTTGAAGAAATTCAAACGGTGGCACCACAAGACCATGGGGTTGCCGGTCCTCCACAAGCTTGGCACTGAGCTAGGGAAGATCCAAAAAGAGCTTGAAGAGATCTCTAAGAGCAGAGTCAATTACGGAATCAAACCGCTGCAAGACAAGGGCAAGGGAGAAGCAATCATACTGCCTTTCCGGCGAGCTACTTATCAAGACTTAATCGAAACTGAAGTCGTAAGCCTGCAGGCTGACAAGAACAACATTCTGAAGTTGTTATGCCCTAAGCAAACAATTAGGCGGGCTGTCATAACAATTGTGGGTACCGGTGGTCTTGGAAAAACTACCCTTGCACATATGGTATACAGAAGACAAGTGCAGATTTTTCTTTTTCAAATATGTTTTAATGAGATAAATAATTACAACAATAACAACATTAATAATAATAAGAGCTAGTCTAAGTTTCTCTAATCGCACGTATGGTATACCAGAAGGCAAGTGCAGATTTTTCTTTTTCAAATAAGTTTTAATGAGATAAATAATTACAACAATAATAACATTAATAATACTAAACCTTAAAAAAAACATTAATAATAAGAGCAGTCTAATTGGTTCCTATAATCACAAGGTCCTTTCTAAACAAGTAGGTGGATATTTATGTAGATAGTTATCAAATGGGAGAACAGAGTAGGGTCTGATGGGCATCGGATCTACTTTTGGATTTGATGGACTCCAAGACCGTCCGATCCACTTTAAAATATGTGCGCAAAAATTGACGTAAATGTGCACGAATATTAAAGCAGAGCGCACGGATCTTAAAGCAGGTCGGACGGTCCTGGTGCCCATCAAACTGAAAGTATGTCGAACCTACTCCGCGGTCATTGAATGGATACAACAACTATTCCTTTAAAATATTGCTCAAGAATTGCTGAGACCTTAGTAATACATGAGTTGCAGCGATGATTATTGTTCAAAAATCGCACTAAAATCAATCTAATTGTATATCTTCTTTGCTCGTATATCCAGTGCAAGGGCAAAGTTCGAGTACCATATAATGTTGTCAATTTCTCAGAAGTTCAGTCTAGCTAATTGATATCTTGAGAAAAATGTTGTTGTCAATCTCTCAGCAGTTCAGTCTAACTGAATTCTTGAAAAAAATGCTACACCAGCAGAAATATACTGAATTGGAGAACCAAGATGTGGGGCATTTAATCAGCGAGCTCAAAAAAGAATTAAGTAGCAAAAGATATCTGATTATTCTTGATGATGTGTGGGAAGTTGATATGTGGAATCAACTAAAAGATACATTGCCTGATGTCAAAAACGAGAGTCGTGTTCTAATGACTAGCAGATTTATGGATGTTGCTAAATCAGCTGACTCTAAAATGGCACCATATGAACTCAACTTCTTAGATGATAAGAAAAGTCTAAATCTTCTTCTCAAAAATGCTTTTCCATATCAAGAACCTGGTGAAGAATGCCCTAGCTATCTCCTTGATCTTGCAAAGGAACTATCAAAGAAATGCTGGGGGTTACCTCTGGCTTTGGTAGTAATAGGTGGTATCTTTTCAACTAAAGAGAATTCATATCCTGTGTGGGAGAGAGTGTTGCAAACAATGAATTGGCACTCAGATGGCAAGGACTGCATGCGAGTCTTAGCAATGAGCTACGAAGATATGTCTTATTATCTCAAGGCATGCTTCCTATATCTTGCTTTTTTTTCCTGAAGACTATGTGATCTCAGCAAAACGTCTGATCAAAATGTGGGTAGCAGAGGGATTCCTACCACAAGAAGAGAGGAAAATGATGGAGGAATGAGGATTGCCTTGAGCAACTTTTTCAAAGGTAATATTTTTGTTTTCCTTTTTGTCCTGAATTTTTGTCAGACATCTCTGCAATATTATTGCAAACTTTTTTATCACGAATTAACTACTTCGCATAACATACTTCAAGTATACTTCATACATACTCATTATTTTATGATAGATCAGTATAAGAAGTATAGATATTCCATAAAATAAATATCAACAAATAAACCAAAAGATCGAGTGAAAATAGAGTATAAGACGAACAAAGGTAAACTCATTTTATTAATACTTTTAACTGCGAGACAAAAAAATTTCCAGAAAAAAAAAGAAGTTTCTTTACCGGTTATCACAAGTATATCATACAATTCTTTCTAATTTATTAATTTTTTTCTCTAATAAATAGCTTCGTCATAAACCTTCAATGAAGTGCATGATATCAAGTTTCTAATTTAGACAGAGTGAACAAAAGCTTCTTGTAAAGTAGGTATCTCTCACTTTCGTTGTAAAGGAAATAGTACATACGATTTGATACTAAAACACGGCTCTAAGAATAAAATCAATTTGATGGTTTGGAGATTGGAGGGTGTAAAATTATAATTTTATCTCAGGGATTAAGATTTATAAAAATAGTTTGAATTAATATTGTTCCAAATTTGCAACCAACATATATGTACATTTAAATATTTCTCTTATAATCTAGAGCAATTTACAAACTTTCTTATTCAAAGAATTACGTACAAATTTTATTAATTCTATATTTATATTTAGTACATCTGAATAACCAGCATAAGTTAATTTTATAATGACTCTCTAGTTAGGATATATAAGCCTATATTATGACTGCAATACTTTCAATTTTCCTGACTTGTTTATAAACCAAAATTAATTCAGGAGTATGGTTCATGTATCAAGCCATTACATGAATGGTTCGATCAAGTCCTGCCAAGTGCATGATCTTCTCCGGAACTTGGCAATGTATAAAGCCAGTTAGGAAAACTTTGTAACAATTTTCTCACAGGATTCAATTGTCAACCAGCCAAACAAAAGAATCCGATGTGCTTCGTTTCAATACTCGTTTCAAGCCCAACAGGGAAATCCGCCATTGTTTGACCCCACCCTTGAAATTGATGTTACAACCACGGATCGAGGAATATGTAGGTCCAAATACCCGTTCTTTACTATTGTTTGGCCTTCACTTATCCAATTGCTCTTGTTTTAGGCTACTTAAAGTTCTAGAAGTTGTGGGTGTCACCAGCTACACTCGTGACCTTGTCAAGGGATTAGATGAGTCGATGCACCTAAAATACTTGGGTTTCAGAGAAAATGCAATATGCATGTTGATTTCTCCTCATGTTCCTTTCATCGTATGAAGACACTCGAAACACTAGATGTGCAAGCAACTACAGCTCAACTACCTAATGCCTTATGGACAATTGGTACATTAAGGCATGTACTGTGTGATTCGGGCTCTCTCGATGGACCAATATCAACAGTTGACTTGAGAAATCTTCAAACCTTGCGATGGGTATCACCTGTGATAGAATGGGATAGAAAGCTGCCCCTTTTAAACAACCTGTGTAAATTAGGTATTAATAATTCTTTTGAAAAATGGGTTACAGTGACCAATCTACTTCAAACGCTCCCTTTTCTAGTCTCCTTAAGGATCAAAGGAAAGAGTCTCCCAATGCCGGAGCAAATTATCAGAATTTACAATCGTTGTACTTGGAAGGGACGTGGTCTCTTAAAAAGAATGTCACCTTAGAGGCTAGTTTGTTTCCACCATACCTCGTTAAATTGACACTTATTAGGTCCCGACTCCAGCAATATCCAATGCCGGAACTTGGAAAGTTGAAGAGCCTAAAGAAACTTTGCTTAAGAGAACATGCGTTGAATTACTTGGGTCCAACAATCTGTCCAGAAGGATTCCCTATCCCACAATACTTGAAAGTGGAGGATCGGGGCATCAAGGATTTGACGGTGGCACAGGGCGTCATGCCAAAGCTTACATATCTCCAAGTACATGGCAACATACAGCTCCACCTGCCTCCTGAGCTGCAGCACGTGACCTTAAAAAAAAACTTTTCAAGAGATCCTTGATCACTTGCTGATTTGGTCAAATGGTAATATGTATCAGTGATCACTTGTGTTTTGCATGCGCTTCCACATTTTATTTTGGGAGAAACATCTATTATTTGTAATATGGTACAGGGTGCATGTCTTAATTATGAATTCTTTGGTTGTAGCAAATAAGTGGACTGAATTGACAGAATTCATATGATCATGCATATATAGTGAAATCTCTTAATTCTATTTTGAATTAGTATCTTGGGCCTGTACCAGTGTTTAATGGAACCTAATTACTAACTAATTTCAGTTGCTGGCTTGCTGCAAAAGGCTTGCCAAATAGGCAAAAGCAAAGTTTGTTGGCAAATGACATCTAACACGAAATTAGTTAACCATTTATTTTTGCTTCCTGAAATAATTAGTTAACCATTTATTTGAGCTGGTTAAACTGAGGAGTGGGTCCCACGATATCAGGAGTTTTGCACATGGAGGTGAGAGGAAAAGAGTCGCTGAGAACTGGGAAAATATCCATGCGACTAGAGACTACAGTGTATAACGCGTGGGGCCAACTCAAACACTCTGAATTAATCTCTGAAAGAAGGGTCCCATATGGACAGCAATGGATAAATTGAATTGGACAGGAGGAGCAGAGTTAGTTTTGGGCATTTTGGCTGTGTAGCGAATCCGTTGGAGGAGATAACAAGGAATCATCATCTAATTACATTCACATACCCCTTCAAAGTTCAAACACCATTGACAAACAAAAAAAACTATGATGTGTAAATTTATAATTGTCAAACATAAAAGGTGACACATCAAGAAAAAAATAACTATAAATAGAAAGAACCTGATTTGGAGTTCTTTTTGAAGGTCAGATGGCCAGTAGCCATCTTGACAATTTGTATTAAAAGAAAAAAGAGTCTTTACATCCTGCACATTCACTTAATTAATTACAATTTGCTTCATTTAGAAAAAAACTGAACAATTATATCACTCTATAATCTGGCATGATCTCCTGATACTCCCGGCTGATACCACATCATTCCCTTGTCAGCAAAAGGTCTAAAAAATGTTGACCACAATGACTGACTGAATGAATGAATAAAAAGTAAAGGGTACTTTTATAATAAATCGATATTGTACCTGTAAAAAATTGGCGATTAATTAGAAACATAGAAAAATTAAAATAAGCTGCTATATTGGGTGACCTGAGTTCCCTCGCCCATAGGGTAAAGATTTTAAAAATGCAATTTTAATTGCATGCAGCGGACATACTATAGAATCAAAACAGCGCTACATATGATTCGTGCACTGTATGAAGCTAAAATTGCTTTGTTAAAATCTTTACCCCTGTACTGAGACAGAGGAATTGGGGTGGATCCGAATTGTGTCCGAGAGGAAGAGGACATGCTACATATGTTATTCCAATGCAACTTTTCCAGATCCTGCTGGTTCACGGGGCCTCTAGACATGTGCGCTGACCAACTGGTAGGCTCCTATCAAGAGGTCATATTAAAACTGATAACCAGCACAACAGAGGAACAATGGTCAGAAGTGGCTAACTCTATATGGGCAGTTTGGCGATGTCTCAACTGAGAGAAGCCAAACAAAATGGCTGACGATCTGGCAAAGAAGGAAAGAATTCAGGGTTGGGACACAATGGGATACAACTACCCCATGTTTATGTTTTAGAAATAGATTCAAATTGTATTAGGATAGGGGAAAAGGAACCAGGGATGCATATGTTTATCTACTGGCAAATGTAACATCTTACTGGTATGTGTTTCAGACTTGTGCCTATGGGCTATTGAATACAAACAAAAAAATATCTGTACCCCTCCGCCCATCGGCTCGTTCACAATACAAAATAAAAGCTCAGCAATCCACCCTCTAATTTCCAGCTACCCTCATTCACTATCATTCATCTCCTAACCTTTCTCATCTCTCCAACAGATTTTGTGTTGCGGACTAGCAGATTATATGTACAGCAGCCAGTAACCATATTTATAAAGTTGCGATTCAAAAATAATTCGATAGTCTTAATTTGTTATTGAGGAATGAGGTGTAATATAGATATAATTTAGGAATAACTCATTCTTCTATATGTATATAAAAATAAGTTATGTAAATAATTCAAGAATGATTCGAAATATTTGTGAACAATTCATAAGTTTCATAAAATTCATGAATAATTTGTGATTAGTTAGGAAATATGTTCAGAAAGTATCTGAAAACTAACAACTCATGAATCTAGAAGCTGGTCATAGGATGCCCCGGGTCAATTAGCCAAACAAACGGGTGTTTTCTGTGGCTACAAGGTTTATTTGGTCTGACCCTGTTGCTATAATTAGTTTGGTGAGTCAATGGTGTATTGAGTCAGATATTAATTGTTAACACGATTCGTGTGGTCACTTCAAACAGCTGAGTTCTGTCTCAACTCTCTTCTCAAATCTTAATAAGATTTCAATTGTCAGGAGCTAATGACAATCCCGGGTGAAGACGGCGCTGTGATGTTGAGGGATGATATTAACACCTTTAGCTGTTCTATTAACACAACTTGAAATGCTGGAGTGGCGTGGATAATTTTTCTGTTCAGCTGAATATATATATATTTTAACTGATCAATAGGTAAACAGTGCCCAGATCAAAATCGCATCTTTAAATGCTGGAGTCGTGTACTTGTGTGGATAATTTTGCTGCATCAAAATCGCACTTTTTCAGCCACGGCCTGGAAAACTTTGAACTACAATTTGGTGCACAGCCAAAATCATAACAAATTCAACAGAAATCAAATAAATAAAAATCTATACAATCCAACCAGCTACATATAACAGGAAATATTAGGCAAATAAAAAAAAGTGATATAATAGGAAAATACATAAGCACACATGACAACACCCCCGCAAGCACTTCTTACCTCACCTTATCTCATCTCACTCTGAGCCAACCCCATATCCAATTAATCCCTGAACTATTATTTTTCTTGGCACCTATCATCTTCTCCCTCAAATTAAAGAGACAGCAGAAGTGAAATGGTTGAGGCGGTTTTGAATTTTGTGGTGTGCAAGCTTGCCAATATCATCACAAAGAAATGGAGCTCTTGATTGGGGTTGGGAAGAATGTCAAACTGGTGCAGCGTGAGCCAAGCCGAAATCGGTGCAGCCTAAAAGATGCAGACTCGAAACGCAAAGGAGTTCATTTTGAAGTCTGATTTAGCAACATCGATAGACTTGTTAGTCATCCGAACACGACACCCTTTCTTAGCATCAGGCAATGCATGTTTCAGTTGATTCCAAAGATCAACTATTCATTAATTGTTATGATTCGGTGTGAAAAGTTGATTTTGGAATCAACTAAAAAATGCATTGCCTGATGATAAGAACGGGAGTCGCGTTTTGATGACCAGCAGATCCATTGATGTTGCTAAATCAGCTAACTCCAAAATGGTACCATATGAACTCCTTTACATTTCGAGTCTGCATCTCTTAGGCATAGATTTAGAAGATGCTCCACATTTTGAAGTTGTATCTGTGCATAGATTTAGAAGAATGTCTCATAAGAATGTGAAATGGCACTAGAAACAAAATTATATATATGCAAGTACGATAAAGTAAATATGAGAGCAACAGCTAGCACAAGAAAATTTGATATTGGCAGGATCAGAATTGTGTTAAATGCCTCACAGGTTTAAGCTCATAAGCTATATAACATAGCTTAGCGCATCTAATTGATTCAACATTTCTGCCATTTAAAATCATATGAACTAAAACAGAAAAAAAATATAGTTTGACATGACATCATAATAATGAAATCAACAGCAAGTGTTGGAACAAACACAAAATGCCTGTGGAAAAATTGACTAATGAAACAGCAGGGCTGAATTTATATGGTGAAGTACATTGTATAGAATGCCTTGGAACCAGTAGATAACAGTTAACATCAAGATTCCATGACACCACTATGATATTTAAAATATAGTCAAGTTTTTTGTACAACACAAATTAATTTAAAAAATAAGACCCTATAATAAATCCTCGACAAACTATTATTTGTAAATACTCTAAAACTATATATAATAATACAAATAATGTGAAATGGCACTATTTATATGCAACCCAGGGAAATGTGAAATGGCAGTAGAAATAAAATAATATATACACAAGTACTGAGAAATAATCTGAGAGCAACAAATAGCACAATAAAAATATATTGGCAGGCTCAGAATTGTGTAAATGCCTCACAAGTTTAAGCTCATAAGCTATGTATAATATAGCTTAGCACATCTAATTGATTCATCATTGCTGCCATATAAATTGTATGGAGTTAATTAAAAAAAGAAAAGAAAAAATATGTATATAGTTTGACATATGCACAAGCTGATAATTTATGTATTACATAATGAAATCAAAACGTTTCAGGGCAAAAATTGACCAATTAAACAGCAGGTCAGAATTTGTGTATAATGCCTCACAAGTTTAAGCTCAAAAGTTATATTTGAATATAACTTCACACATCTAATTGATTCATCATCACTGAAACACTTATATCTTACAATTTCTCTACTTTTCAAATAAATCAGAAATTACTCCAACAACATTAACTGTTTCAAACTTTACCACCCGTGAAAATCAACTGCTAAAAAGGAATAAAGCAGGTGACAAAGTTATAGGTGGACTTAGTGTATGGCACAACATGTACACCCAATAGCATTTCAGAAGGCCAAGGGTTAACAAATTGCGTTGCGCCAATTCTTTCCAATTTGTTCGTCGTCCGCAAAGGAAATACACGACTAACTTCCTCTCAGGACGAACAGACACAAAGTGCAAAAATATAATATATATGGGCTACAATGTAAATAAGTATATACTAAGCAATTTTCGTAATCACCGAGCGGAGGTTGAAAAATTAGAGAAATTACCTTCAAAGCGAGAGATGGATGGCGAGTAATAGAGACAGTGGGTGAGGAGAAGGAAGCAATGGAGCGGCGAGTTCGGATCCGCTGCTTTTCTTGGAGAAAGCAGGGTCCTACTCTCCTCTCTATACCTCTCACGGAGCGGCTAGGTTTTTATGGACCGCAAACTAGGGTTTGACATGGGGGTTTCTTTCTTAGCTTTCACTGGTTAAATGACAAAAGTACCCCCAAGAACATTAAAATACTGGGCTTGTAATTCTTTCGGCCCAAAATACAATTGCACCTTGCCAATTCAACCGAATTTTCAAGACCTTGCAATTCTTTCAGTTTAAGCTTGCCGCTTGCATGTTTTTTCCACGGCCTGTATTCCAAGAAAAGACGAAATTACCCTGAAAAATTTTACGTTTCCAAGGCCTCTTTAATTAGGAAAATTTCAGATTTAATTCATGATTTTTTTTTTAAAATGGCCCAATATAGACCTTAGTTCTTGAGTTTTTGTTTGTACCAAATTGAACCCGAAATTTTTATTTCTAACACAATTCAAAAAAAAATAAACCAAATAACTATCGTTTCTGAAAATTTCAAATTTCACCACGGCCGCACCGGCATTCTGCGGACCCATTTTAGCTGGGCCGCAGAATGTCGATGCGGACCCAGGGTCCGCAATATGCTGGTGCGGACCCCTGGGAAGGTATATAAGGGGTCCGCTGGTTTCGTTTTTTGTATCAATTCAAAGAAGTTTCAATCCCTTCGACCTCGGGTAAGTTTTATTCTTCTTTTCTAGTTTTAATTTTTAGTTTAGAATAGTAATTAGATTTAGGTTTAGGTTTAGGGTTTAGGTTTAGAATTTAGATTTAGGATCTAGAATTAGATATTAATTTAGAGTTTAGAATTAGAATTGTATCAAAATTTAAATAATTTAAATAGAATTGTATCAAATATTAATTGTTTGACCAAATAGAATTGTACCAAAATGTAGCTTTAAGTTTAGGTTTAGAATTGTACCAAAATTAATGGATTGTCCAAAAATTAAATAGATTTATTATACCAAAATTTATTGTTTGAGTTAAATTAGACTTGTACCAAAATTTAACTAGGTTTATTATACCAAAATTTATTGTTTGAGTTAAATTAGACTTGTACCAAAATTTAACTAGGTTTATTTTACTAATATTAATTGTTTGAGCACCAACATTAAACTGGACTTATACCAAAACTCTCATATTTGACCAAAAATTATCAAATACAGCATGGCATCCAGTAGAGATATACCGTCTTCCAGTAGGGGTGTACCTTCTTCCAATAGAGGTACACAGCATGGCCCTACAGCCACGCTGTACGAGATGTCCCAGTACATCGAGAGTGATGAGACGCCACTCTCCAAGCGAGGTCGAGGGTTTAGGAAGAAGAAGACGAGAACGGTATTTACTCATGATCCGTAGGCTTTGATTTGTAGTACTGTTAGATGTTTTGTCAGATACTTATTTGTAGTATTGTTAGATATTTTGTCAGATACTTATTTATTTCGTTGATTAGTTTTTTATTTTTTTTGTTTTGTTGTTATTTATTTATTTTGTTGATTTCATTATCTCATCGTACACAAAAAAAATTCCAAAACAAACGACATATCTAAAATATTCCAAACGAACGACATTTCTAAAATACGATACGACCAAAAATATATCAATTTAAACAACATTTGAAACTAAAACAAATAACAGATTTAACAACATAAAATATATTTCTATAACAAAAAAACAAATAACAGATTTCAATTTTTTTATTTAAAAAATATGGGTCCGCACGGGCATTGTGCGGACCCATTTAAGAGTCCGCATTGGCATTCTGCGGCCCCGCTGAAATGGGTCCGCAAAATGCCGGTGAGGCCGTGGTGAAATTCGAAATTTTCAAAAACAATGGTTATTTGGTTTATTTTTATTTAACTGTTAGAAATAAAAATTTCGGAAATTGAACATTTAAACTATAAAAATAAAAACAAGTTATTGAACTTTTCAAAAAAAAAAAATCTTGAATATTTATTTTTCTAAATTGGTTGTTAAATTTTCCAAACAAAACGAAGTCTCCCGACTTCTCTCAATATAAACCGAACTGGTTCTTTTTAGAACTTGTTTTGAAAAAAAAAATATATATATATATATGTTTAAGTTCAAATATTGATTTTGATGCAAATGAATATGTATAAAAATATTACCGACAAACAATGTAAGAAAAGTTGATTTTTGCGACCGGTACCAAACATTTTAATTTTTTTAGCTGGTAACCAAACGGTTTTCAAATTATACCCGTATATAATATAAATTTGATACAGGTAAGCATCTAAGAGACAACAAACTCATCGAAAGATGAGACCACGCAACCACACAACCACTTAAACTAGTTATTTAAATTAACACACAGTGCACGAGCCAAACATGTCAAAGTAATATTCACAAAGCGTTTACATTGATTGCGGTGTTCTTGCCTAGACAAACCTTACTCAGCAAAGCATATACAAACCCTTATAATATCAAAATGCTAAATAATGAAATTAAAAAAAATCAGGTTTTGTTGATTGTGGTGTTCTTGCCTTCTTGCCTAGACAAACCTTAAATTACTTGAACAGTGCTATTGCAGGTACCTCAGTACCAAATAACATAGACTAAAAACCTAAGTCAGGATTGCTTGTTTTGTAATCAACCAAATATCATCACCACTCTTTTTTTCTTTTCTTTCTTTTATAGAAAGAATAGAACATTTAAAGTATGTGCACTAAGCGGTGCGGGTACATACCAGACAGACGGTAATTTCTCCTCCAGTAGCAGATTACCAAGCACTTGCTAGTAATAATTAACAAATGGAAGTGCAATGTTTTACTTTTTAAGACATGAAAATGCTCACAAAAAGTTAGAGATGCGATCTAATACAGAACTGGGCAATTTAGAGATGATCCAGCGAGCTAATAATTTAACCCGAACAAAAGCAGCGGCGATTAGCATGTCTATTTCATGTTCACACTGATCATATATTATGAAACCACTGAATGCGCACAACAGACCTGCATTATTAAAACCAATTGCTAAGAATTTTTTTTTTTAGTACCTGTGCACTGATTGCTTAAATCTTTGTTCCAGATTGCAACTAGCTATTTCATTATTTACATTCTTTCACAACTGGTTTATATATTTCTTTTAGTTCTTTCAACAAACTTTATTTTTGTTTTTCTCATAAATTTTTTAATCCCAAGTTGTCATATTTTTTTTTTTAAATCTGTGATCCGGTAAAAGTAGGTATGCACCAAACACAGATAAGTACAAAGAATATATCAAATCTAAAAAAAAACAGAGAGCGCGTACCAAAGCCAACCAAAATGGGCAGAGAAAGATGGAAAAGCAGCCTTAAAATGTATAATGATAATACAGCCTGAAAATATGCATAAGAATATATTATCCAATAAGCTTGTTCTATGTTCCAAAAAATATCATTTAACAGAGGTTCATCATCCATTAAGGGAGTATAAAAGAAAAATAACAGTCACATCTGCATAATACAATCATATTGTACCAGGCAGAATCAACCAAGTCTTCCGTATTTGCAATTAGCACCCAACAACTTTTGGTTTATTCGCAAATAAGAAATAAAGAAAACACTTTGCTAAAATAGAGGAAATAGTGACCTTAAAAAGAAGGTTCCAGTCACGACCTTCAGCCAATCGCAACACTGTATGAACGCCTCCATTCCACAATGAAGCAAAAAGTCGAAACAAGTTTCTCGTAGTTGCCTCTGATGCACGAAAACAATCTGGAGGTAACTTCTCTATAGTGAATCCGTACCTATACACAAACAAAACAATCTCATGTCTATTACTTGTATTTGAATAACACACTTGCTCAGAATGCATGAAATTTCCTGCGTCTACAGGCACATTTGATTTTTGACATTTCAGGTAGAGTGAGGCTATGGTACTATGCATAGGGCAAATTGGTCCGTACTATGGAGTAATATTTTTATTTTCAAAGTCCAAACAATCGATCTGAACCATTGAACGTGATCTCAATATGAAAATGTACATGCAAATCAAATCTACATTTTATAGAATTTTTTTACTATTTTTTTAGATAGGTGGAAAATCACTTGATCTAAAGATTCTAGACCAATCAAAAGTAGTGATTTTTTACATATATAAACAAAATATAAAAATTTCTAAAGAATGTAAAATTTAGTCTTCAAGTACATTTTTATATGAAAATCATGTTGAATGGTTCAGATTGACTAGTGGGACTTTGAAACAAAAATATTGATCCGTAGTACGGACCAATCTGTGCTATGCATAGTACCATAGCGTCACTGTTTCAGGTATATTATATGAATTCACCCTATAAATGCTTGAAATTCTTGACTATATTGCTCCTTACACAGAATGAGGCAGACAACCATGCCCAAAGAGAGAAACTGATATTACTAGAAGTATGCTGCCCAAAGCAGAAAGGAAAGTGCGACCAGAGAGAAGAAACATGTAGTAGAAAAGAAATGAAAACATAACAAATAAAAATGTTCTCCTGTCATCTCTCCACAGCAATATATCCGCCGCTGTATTCACCCAAAAAATAAAAAAAAGAATTAATTATTTAACTGCATATAATCTAGGTGATTTGCAATCTTTTGAGAAAAAGAGGAGATCCAATTATCACCTAATCCAGTGCCTAAAAACTTGCGTGCTTTTGACAGTTCGCCAAGTTCTCGTCTTCCATCAAAGCTTGAACCATTTGCTAAATTAGAGAAAGATTCAACTGTTCGTGCAACACCATCCTGCATAATAAATTATCAAACAAATAAAAAAAAAACAGTTCAAATGCCTCATGGAAAAATTTGAAAAGGTGAGGATTCCTAACCTCTAATCTAACAACGGGAGTATAGCCAAGTATCGTTTTGGCCATAGAACAGTTGAAAGTTCTTGTGCATGACAGCAAGTAGATTATAGAAGGAGAAAGAAGTTGATTCGAAAGAGAAACAAAACCGATTTTCTGACAAGTTAGCTCGGTAACTGAAGCAGCTGTCAAGAGAATCTTAGCTGGCAAACGAACCAGGGGCCTAAAAATAATTCAAATTATTATGGCTTTAACATATATGATATCAGAATGGTTACATTATGAAACCAGTACCACTAAACAAGTTGAAGTTCCAATTCTTAAAGTCAGTACAAAACAATATAAAAGCAGTAGCAATGTCAAAGTCCTTTTTCCTTTTCTTGTTGGAAGTTATTTGCCAAATTTTGATGTCTAAGCATTGAGCCTAAATTACCCACTATTACAACACATGCAATAATAAAATAAAAAGGAAAAGAAACAAGCTCAAAGTTGGACTGAAATTTACACTATCATACTCATGTTAGACTGATTTTAAGGCTTCTGCTAGGAACCATAAGGAACGGTATATATCATTTACTTCCACGTAAGGTATTAAGTGCCACAAAATAGATGCATTGTACCTTTGATATCCCAACCCTTCTAGAATGCTGGAAATAAACTCCCATGTCTCAACTGGTTCATCATTAGTAACAAAGTATGGCTGCATTATATCATAAAAATGATAATATACATCATTATTTGCATTAGAAAAACCCCAAGCAAAGACTTCTTAAAGACGAGCAGAAATTTATTTTTAAATATATGTACCAAAAACTAACTGGTGTGATTCTACAGGTATTTATGAAAGTTTTTGGGGGGGAAAGTACCTTTCCAGAAACAGAAACGGGGTCTAAAGAAAGAGCCTTGTCAGCACAAATGGTAGCGTGTGCCACATTCTCTGTATAGGTGAAGTCACACTTATTTTTCCCGTTTCCTATTATAATCTGAAAAGTAGATTAAACAAAAGAGATATGCTCTTAACAAACAAACTAATTTTTAATTAAGGTATGGATATAGGGTTCCAAAAATTTAGCATCATGGATACAGGATTCCAAGTTAAGCATCAACATAACAAAAATGCTGCCAAAACAATAATATATTACATGGCCTTTGGAAAAGATAGGATAAGACAAAATCCATCTATCCTAGTTTCTTCAAAAGTACTTAGATACCCTCATTTCCTCAATCAGTTGAGAGGGCGTAGTCTGGTCATATTTTGGAGTAAATGAAGAAGCGAGGTGTGCAGAGGATATCTCTCATTTTATGTACTTGTATGTCATAACTTCTACACTTTTTTTAATATTTGCAGCGTTGCTTCTCAGTTCTTATGTTTGATGACATTCTGACATACACAAGTATATAGGATATAAGGCATACCTTTGAGAAGAAAGACCTAGCAAAGGATACAATAAATGGTACAAGACTTTCATCTCCAGGCCCAAACATAAAGCTAGGTCGTATTACACACGTGTGCAATCCATTTTTGCCATTTGCACTTAGAACCCTCATCTCTACTTGTGCTCTCAACTCACTCAATGCATCATCAAACTACAGAATTATCAGAAACAAAAATCTTAGAAAAAGATACAGGTTCAACTGCAATTGATTAATATTCACAAAGCATTTGCATAGGAAATGCTATGGAGTTGAACTTAGAAAATGCATTGGCACCAGGCTGACGAGCCAGACAAATCCAACAGGATGTTGATATTCTTTTTAATTCAGATTTGAATGTTTTGAGATATTTTAAGACCGAAAGGACCCAAAGGACCCGAGCATGATTTTTTTTTATGTCAGGCTCAAGTTCTAACAACTGGTTAGATTTTGGCTTCAGATTCTTACCGACATGCTACATTTTTCTAATTCCTTCTAATTTTGTAAACATGCAGTTAGTTTCAGCTTACTACACCTGACGAAAGAGAAATTTATTTATTTTTTATAAAAAAAGATTCTATTGATTTACAAATCGAACACAAAATAACTAATAAGTAGAAGAAGAACCTTATCAGGGTAAGCAAGAGACTCATCGGCATTGCAAATATCCCCAACTCCACTGATCACTACGTCACTGGACCCGGTGTACACCATACGTCGTACACCAGCCTCAGGGCAAGCAGAGAGCAGCGCCTTAGTGAACCCAACAGCCAGTGAATGGATCCGACCAAAGCTCTCGCTCTGCAAGGACCTGGTGGGGTCCACATGGAAGACAACAGATGAACCGGATAGGGATCCGATCAGCTGGGTCCGGTCCGAGAACTCTGCGCGGTGGTATGAAATCCTGTCGGAAAAGACTGGAGCTGGACCGGGCGCTCCGGTCGATTCGAGCGGGTCGAGGATGCGAATGAGAGAGTGTTGGGATGAGGAGAGGAGAGCCGAAACGAGAGCACGGCCCAGGGAGGTCGACCGACCGAAGGTTATAGCGCAAGTGGGTTGGCCGGATTTATCGATCGCCATTGGAGAGAAAGAGAAAGAGAGAGAGATCGCATAAAAGAAAAAAAAAAAAAAAAAAAGTTAAAACTACCGTTTGCTTTTACCTCTTCTGATTACAGACTTACATTGTAACAACTACCGGTTTACAGGTTTACTGCCCGTTAACCAAATGAACTTTCACAAGAAAAACAGTCCGTGCTAGCATAGTACATAGCCTTACTCCAAGAAAAATGAATTAAAAAAAAAGAACGGGAAAGGAAATTATAAAGGGGATGAAACAGTGACGGGACGGAGAAGCCAAGTTTGGTTGGTGAGAACTGAGAAGTAATATCTGGTAAAGACAAATCAATTATGTTTACACTTCGCAATTTTAATATAATTTTTTGTACAGGAGGTTCAGATATTATAACAACAAAATTCTTCTGACTTTAGGTAAGGAATGGTTGCACTAGTGAAGTTAGTGTAAACGGCTTGCTGTCATATTTTATAGCACCGGAAGGTTAGAAGGTAGAACTGATTCCACGTACTGGTGATATAAAGAGATGGGCTATTCTAATATGCATATTAATCTTCTTAAAAAAATATATATACATATTAAAACCTCTTTTTTAATACATGTTCATATCTTTATTTAAACGAATAGTCAATCCGAACCTTTCAACATGATTTCCATGTTAAAATGTCCGAAATTTTTATTGATATCCAAAAAAAATATTAAATTTCAAAATCTACACCTCATGCATAGAAATTTCGAAATTTGTCCAAACCGGAGATTAAATTCCCGATTTCATACAAACTTTCCGCAAAAAAAAATTCATGTTCTAGGCAGTCTGAAACCGGAGATTAAATTCCCGGTTCTAGGAACCGGAAAATTAATCCCCGGTTGTAATTTTTTTTAATTAAACAGAAATGTTTATAATTTATTTATTTATTTATTTATTAAAATATTAAAAATATTTTATATATTTCTTTGAAAATAGATGGAATACTATATAATTTGATTTTTTAGAAAGACTGCGACAAATAACCCGGATCAACATTTTTCAGGCCGGATTTTTTGCAGCGGTAAGAAAAATTAAAATATTTCTTTGTGTGTTATTAAGAAAATAACAATGTTTTGAATCTGAGTTATTGATCCCGGTTCAAAAGTCACTTCTAGATAAATACAAAAAATATTATAATCCTTCTATTTTTGAAAAAAACAAAAAATTTAAGTTATTTAATGATTCCTTTGCGAGAGTGTCAGAACCAAAACGAATACCAAAATTTATGTAATTCAAAACCGCAAATTTTCTTTGCGGATTTGGAATTCCAAAATCGGAAAATAAATTTGCGATAATTCGGCCTAAAACCGGAAAATAAATCTGCAGTTTGGGCAGTTTTCGAAATCTTGTCCAAAGATTTTGAAATTTAATATTTTGTTTGAATATTAATAAAAATTTCAGTTAAAATGTGTTTGGAGATCAAATTTTACATTTTTCTAAAAAAAATTACTATTTTTATAGAATTTTTGAAAATAATTGTTTTTCATTAATTAATAAAAAATTTGAAAACCAGTGATTTTCAGAAATCGTAAAAAAATAGTAACAAATTTCTAAAAAAATTGTAAAATTTGATCTCTAAGTACATTTTAATATAAAAATTATGTTAGTTCGGATCGAATATTTGAACTTTACAAATAAAGATATATATGAGTGCATATTAAAAGAGGGATTTTAAACTTTTAATATGCATGCATTTACAATAGCCATCTCGTGATGTAAATAACAGTACTTGTGGCTTACTAGGTACTACATCGATGAAATATTACCAGTGCCATTAAATTTAAATGTAATTGAAGAAAGAGCACACAAACCGTTTGCCCATATCGCACAATTGACACTGCTAGTTATTTGACACAGAATCAGATCAGTTAGAAAAAAAAAATGCATGATACACAAGGTTTTAAATTCAAAACAGCAAGTTTAATTGGGGCAGGCTGATAAACAACACACAATATTAGCTGAATATTTGCTTAACAGCTCAAGTAACACGATTTTACTTAGAAAATTTGGTGAAAAATGAACAATTCTACAGCTAACAGGAAATGAAGAAAAAACCAGCCTTGATCCCAAGTTCCCAACACTTCAAGAAAAAAGAATAAAAAAATTCCTTATCTAGTACCACCCATTTAATTGCATGGAATTTATCTACACTAAAAAAACTTTTATTAACAGCTCGTATCAATACAAGAAGTAAGCCATGCCTTCTTTTTCTTTTCTCGAAACAAAATAAATACCCTTGCACAACATTTCCTAAATCGTCAAAACCTATCTTTGGCTTGACGGATCATACCTAATGCTTTTGCATCGCTTGCATTTTCAGAAATTCTCAAATTATTTCGTATCTCGGAGCTTGAGGTGCGCAAGAAAGGATTGCATTCCTTTTCCCTCTTGAGTGTGGTTGGTATCTACGGGAAACAAATCAGCACAAAATTTAGAAATGATTTAAAAGTATGCAAGAGTGCTAACACGTTTCTTTTTTCAACGGTATAGGATAAAAGTTTTAAACAAGGGTTGAATTGCAAATGACTGTACCATACTGGTCCCAAGTTGTACAGATCATACAAGTACACTGAAGGCGTAAAGTATTGAGCTCACCATTTCTTTCTTTACTATTAATATATTTTTTATTGTTTTTGCATATTTTGGGGTCTTTTTACTGACTACTAGTACCTGTAAATTACTTGGGCACCTCGTGTATTTCAATTCTACCAAATAAATTTACTTGACTTACTGAAGCTATAAGTCAGTGGCTCCCTCCCACAACTAATAACACCAAGCTCTCTAAAAATCAGATAGTTGCACTTAAGATTTGAAAAAAGAATTGTAGGGATCTGAAATATTACTGTAGGCACTTTCTTATTACGGAGATTGGAAACATGTGCTGCATACTCTTTCAGCGCCTCATTATGTGGTTCTATGGACAAAGCAAACTTTGCATTACTCTGCAATTATTTTATAAAGAGATTAATTAACATGACATAGCCTCGCTCATACAAAGGACGGAATATATAAAAAAAAACAGAAAAGAAAGAGAAAACCTATGAGCAAAAGTACCGTACCAGTGTATATTCATGGCCGCAGTAAACTTTTGTATCCTCTGGTAAAGACATTAGCTTTTCAAGAGAAGACAGCATCTGCAAATAGTACTCACAAGTTAATACCAGCTTTTAGGGGTGTATATTTCAAAAAAGATAAAACAAACAATCAAAATAAATAAATAAAATAATTGATTTTAGTGTTACAAGGTAATAATGAAATAGAAAAATAACCTGATCAGGAGACCCTTCGAAAAGCTTTCCACACGATAAACTAAACAGTGTGTCCCCTGTAAATACCACTCTACTGTCGGGGAAATAATAGCTCACATGTCCTTTGGTGTGACCGGGTGTTTCTATGACAAGTACACGGTGTCCGGCAAACATCCAAGTCTCTCCATCACCTAATTCTATGTCTATGCCTGGTATTCTCTCTCTATCCTTCTTTGGACCGATAACCTATTAAGAGAGAGAGAGAGATTAGAGATGTAAAAAGGACATATCTTTGTACAAGTCATACTTACATGCAACCAAAGGATCGCTTCAATAAAATATCAATAACCAGTATATGATGTACTATCACAGTACAAGACCATTTCCATTGTCCTGAAGGTATAAATTTTTTAATTTATTGTTTTTATTTTATCCATTGATATTAGTACTATATTTATTTCCATACTTCTTTTGGTGAATTCTGGTTGTGTGAATGGACACTGGGGATCTTTTTCCTTTTATTTTTCCTTCTGAAGGGTGGGATTTAGGAGAGTTGCATGATATTAAACTTAATGATTTTCTATATTTTGAAGAGGAAAGCGATATCAAAATACCTTGGCACCATATCTTGTTTTTAATTCAAGATTCCCACCAGTATGGTCGTGGTGATGATGTGTATTCAGTATGTAAGTCAAATTCTGATTCTTCTTTTGTAATGCATTTATTACAGGCCCAGCTTCAGAAGGGTCAACAACTCCTACTGTACCAGTATCCGAATCATGCAAGATATATGCATAGTTATCTTGGAGGCATGGCACCTTCAACAATCAAACAATAGGAAACATCATAAGAGATAATAACAATACTAAATGATGTACAAAACAAACTAAAATAATAGCAGTAAAAATGAGGAGCAAATAATCAAATTATTAGTAGAAAATTTACCAGTTCAATCTGTAAAGATGAAGCAACATTGGTAATATTACAAAAAAGCCGGCCTGAACCGAGTAATTGACTGGCGCCGTATAAAGTTCGAATCGGCCGAACTAAGAGTGTGTCTATACCAAACATGACAGGCCTCCCAAGCCAGTGCTTTCTCAAATTTGGCCATAACTGTTGCCTTCTCACCTGCAAATTACAAATTACTAAAAGTTCAGGATTTAATTTACAAAATTCATCTAAATCACAAAGGCTAAGCTCAAATATGATAACAGTATAACTTTTACAATTGATGGAAGCAGCCAAAAAAAAACATAAAACAGAAGAAAAAAATCCTAAAACATCTTATTTCCTCCAGAAATTACTACTCTACCTAAAAAATAGGTGTTTATGACATAATTGCTCTTCTTAGATACGATTCTTGAATTAATTACTGGAATCAACCAAGAGAAGCTCACGCAGCAATTACTAAACCGGGGCTATAAATTAAAAGGATGCAATCTAACCATGATAGCAGAATAATTACTACTACAAAAGAAAATACTAAAATCGTTGGGGAAAAGGAGAAACCCTAGAGGCAGAGCAGGAGGGGAAAGAGACCATGAGAGAGGAGCACGCCTTAGGGAAAAGCATTTGGAGTTCAGACTCGAAGAGTCTCCCTCTAGTCTCCCCCCTAATTATATTTCTTTTCTTTTCTCTCTCTTGCTTCCTCCTTCCTTCCCTTTCTCTCCTCTCTCTCTCTCTCTCTCTCTAGGCGAGTCTTTGACTCTCTACTGCACAACTACTGCATTTTCTTTAGTTTAATTGTTAGCTTTTTTTTCCTTTATTTATTGCGGCGATGGCGAGTAGAGTTGAATTGACGTTTATGCCCCGCAAAAATAAGCAACGGGGAGAATTTCGGATCAAGTTAGGTAGACATGGTGTATGATGAAAACCGTTCGTTTTGCTTTCCTTGAAGTATATTATCGTGTAAGGCTTAGATGTTATAAGATAGCATTTTTGCGTTATTATCTAAAATATTATTATATAAATTTTAAATTTTAATTTAAGTATTTTAATAAACTAATTTTATAATGAATTTGTAGAATACTAATTTTTACTATTATTAAAATTATTTTACTATTTTTTTATGATTTTTTAAAATGCCTTAAAAATAGAAGAAAATTGCAAATTTTTAGGTTATTTTTGTCATTTTTTATAAATCATAAAAAATAGTAAAAAAATTTAAATATAATAAAAATTAATATTTTACAAGTTCACTATATAACTAATTTATTGAGCTACTTAGATCAAAATTTGAAGTTTATACGATAGATTTTTTAGACAATAGCACGAAAAGTCTTATGCTATTCATAGCATCTAAGTCTTACTCTTATATTAATATATTATATATAGAAAGAAAATTCAGTTTAACAAAATTATTTTTTAGTAATAGATAGAACTTACATGGTTTGCATATGAATATAATGTGTGAGAAATGAAATTTTAATAATATGTTTGCAAGGTATAAAGTTTTACACCGTGCCCATCCAATAATTGAAAAGATTATTCATGGTCCCAAATCGGAAACATGGTACATTAATTAACCAGGCTGTATGGACCCGGTCTATGCTTCTCCTTAACTTGTAACAAACACCGACACGTTTCTTTTTTAACCTTTTTTTTCAATCAAAGCAAGGAAGAGTGTTTAAGATAGGTATTTCAAATAGCATGACAATAACATTCTCTATCGGTCCAAAAAAGTAATAATAATTAAACATTAGTATAAAACATGTTTGTTCTTAATTTAAACATTCCTAAAAGTATCAAATGCTTCAAAATTGTCCCGGAGTAATTGTAACGATCTCGGTGTAAGGATTTCCAAAACGAATCAATTTGACCCATTCAAGAACTTCATTAAAAATATTGAAAGTTTTTAATTATGATTTGAACTGTGCAATCTTGATTAAAAAATTGGTTCATGTAGGAAACTGTGCAATCTTAGTTGGGCAGATTGTATCAGTTTTAAAATAGACCGCTTAATTAAAAATTTCATGATTTTTTAATCCGGTCCTACAAATTTATGCGAGCATTGTCAGAATTGCCAAATACCTGAAATAGCGTGCAAATTATATATGATTAATCTGTTTGAAAAATAGTTTTTTTCATGACTATTACTGATCTCTTAAATTTAATTATGGTTTGATTTCTCAGACTATTTCTGGCCAACAAATCTATATAAAACTTATTTCAGTCTTTCTTTAGATCATATAACAAATCTTGCAAATATGACCTCTAGTTACTATATTAAAAATTGGTTTGCTCTTTAACTAGCTCTATGAACCTACTATCATTATGAATCCCCAAACTTAAACAGTTTTGGGTATTTGTTTCAAAATTTAAAATTTATTTACTATTTTTTGCATAAAATTTCACAGCATCATTTTTTGGTGGGAGAAGCAATTGAAGGAGAACGGTAGGTACCTATTTTCCTAGCTTTTGGAGATAGGTGCTAACATATTTATTTTAGTAAAACATGTGTTAATACGGTTATTTTTATACAGATGCAACGTATTTAGATGCCAACATTAGTACGGTTATCTTTCTACTAATCAAACATATTTTGATTTTTTTGTAGTACTGCAATTCTAAGAAATGCTGGTCATAGTATGTGAATTCTAGTATGAGGCATATCATATATATGATGCATTCTAAGTTTCTAACCGTTTGATACTATAGCTGGACCTAGCACTACTCGCACTAGTACAACATAAATCAGTGACATTTATTCGGTGCTTCACCATTTTGCCCCTTCGGCAAACACTTGAGAGTAGGTCCGATGGGCATCAGATCTACTCTGGTTGATGGGTTTAATCACCGTCGATTTGCTTTAAGATTCGTGCAGAATGCTTTAAACTTCGTGCGTGTTTGTTTCAATTTTTATACGCACAAATCTTAAATCAGATCGGACGGTCATAATGCTCGTTGAACCTAAAAGTAGGTCCGATGGGCATCGGACCTACTCCGTTCTCTTCTGCAAAAGCTTTACTTCCGACCTCCTTTTATTTGGGCATTATTCTCCACCTCTTTAGAAATCAATACCACCATTTTCCCAAGCAAGCCATGTCTTTTGCATTTGACAACCTCCATTTTTAAAAAAGTTTTATTTTTAAAAATGTATTAAATATTGTAAAGAATCAGAAGATGGAAAATTATTTTCAATGCCATAGAAAGAATCAAATTACTTGTTTGATTCCTTTAGGCATTTTTGCATGCAGACCAAACATTTTTTGTAGCTAAGGATTGAGATCTGCATCAAATTCTAAGGAACCGAAACAGTATTTCAGTTTCTTAAAAAATTCTTAAAAAAAACCAAATCGATGATATGAATGAGCAAATTTCAATTAATATTTTTACTAAAATAGAGTTTTGGTAGCAATTTCATTAAAATAATTTTTTCTATTTATGAAATTACCATACATCTTTAAAATTGCAAATGAAATTGAATTTTAAATTGGAATGAAATTATCAATGTAGATACAATTCCAATAAAAGCAATTTTGATTTTTTGTAAAATTACTATTCAATAAATATTGGTTATGGTTTGTTGCATATCATATATAGGATGCATTTTTTTTATGCATTTTAACCGTTTGATACTAGAGTAGCAATTTTGATTTTTTATGCATTTTTTTTATGCATTTTTTTTATGCATTTTTATGCATTTTAACCGTTTTTTTTATGCATTTTTTTTGTTGCATATCATATATAGGATGCATTTTTTTTATGCATTTTAACCGTTTTATGCATTATACAGCAAGGGTTTTTTTGGTTTTCAGTTTTCTATATACTGTGCCCAGCAATAGCTATTCTACCGAATATGTTATTACTGTTCATTTTTGCAAGCACCCATGTAACCGGCCTACGGGCGATTAAACAATCAAAAAAAAAAAAAAAAATACTAGAGTAGCTGGGCCTAGCACTATCGCACTCAATACAACATAAATCGAATTCGGATCCTGTGAAGTAAATCTTTGGGTTTTGGATCGAGACCGTCCGATTCGAATCCCTGAAAATCCATTCCCGAAGTGAGCGCACACATTCCGACGACGAATTTGAATCCCCGAAACGATTCAAAGCAACGAATTCGAATCGGACGGTCTCCATCCAAAACCCAAAGATTGGGTTACTTTAGGGGATCCGGACCCACATAAATCAGTGGCATTTATTCGGCGCTAGATCATTTTGTCCCTTTCGGCAAACAATTTTTACTTGCCAACCTTCATTTTATTAGGAAATTATTCTACACCTCTTCAGAAATCAACAGCCACCATTTTCTCCTAGTAAACTATTTCTTTCGCACTTGACAACCTTCATTTTCAGAATTTTTTTATTTTTAGAAATCTATTAAATAGTTGTAGACAATCAGAAAGATGGAAAATTATTTTTGATGTCATAGAAGAAATCGAATCAGTCTCTAGACATTTTAATATGCACATTAGACATTTTTTGTGACTAAGGATTTAAATCTGCATAAAAACTTTGAGGAACTGAATCAATAATTTTGTTTCTTAAAAAATGTTTAAATAAACCGAATGGATGATTCGGTTCCTTCTAGTGCATCAGTTTTCGTCTTTCTACTTTCCGACAAAAAAATTAATGTGTTTCTAAAATAAAATTTCTGTCCATTTTAGTAGCTTTGAAATAATGTCCTTCACACCACATTATCACAATCACACCTAATAGCTTACCAGAAACAACAATGTTAGGAGTAAAGCATGGGGGGTGTACTGGTACCTGATTTTGCACTCAAAACTGAAACATATCTGGCAAGCACCTCAAACTATGCAAAAATTATACTATAATGTTTAGGAATTGTGATGTAAGATGAGCAACGATGAACGCAAACTATTTTCTATTTTTGCTTGCATCTACATTAGGAATGAGTCAGATCAGATCAAACAGAGACCACAATGGCTCGTGTTTATGCAAGTTGAGACCGGCATTTTGCAATTCTCTCTTTGCTTTTAGGGAATTTTAGGCTCATTCAAATTGGTCACTTGTTTTACTTTTTATACACTGATCCTCTCATTCAATTGGATGCAAAATATTTTCTAATTTTCTTTTGTTCACTGCGTACTTGTACCTTTTGCGTGTTGGTACTGGTTTGTGGCTTCAGATTTTGACTCGAGAGACACAAGTGCAGAAGAAATATTTATTCATTTAGATTTTTTCTCCATGTAGATTTTTGTTAGAAAGGAATTGCAGTATTCCTCTCAAATTGTCAATGAAAATTGGAAATTGATAGCTATTGCCAATTCAAAATCACAAATATGTTCCATCCCCATATATACATCCTTCATTTTTTGAAAAATGAAAAATAGGTTAAATCTTTCTCTTTCCTTTGTTAAATCGTTCTGGTCAGTGTTTGTATACATCCTTCATTTTTTTTTAAAAGAACAGGACCATATACCACCTTTTGCTCCAATCACCAAAAACAAAAGCAAATTAAAAAAAAAAAGGGAAAAAAACTAAAATTTCTTTATCATCACTCGACATGAGCAAGCAAGTAGTCATAGATCTTCCTCCTAAGCCTTTCAATGGTCTCGGA
Source organism: Carex myosuroides (assembly GCA_028015225.1). Classification (NCBI taxonomy): domain Eukaryota; kingdom Viridiplantae; phylum Streptophyta; class Magnoliopsida; order Poales; family Cyperaceae; genus Carex; species Carex myosuroides. The sequence goes on from CM051465.1 coordinate 12,586,231, forward strand.
TACCTCCGTCTCCACCTCCATCTCCCCTAACCAGTTATCGACCCGTTTCAGCTGTGGCAACATAGCAGCTGCCCGTTCCCGATCTGATATTCCCTGCACCGCCACATCAGCATCCAAAAATCTCTCAATAAAATCTAAGAACCACTTTTGCGCTTCAGCCCCCATCGACTTGGCCAGGTCAACCTTTTCCTGGGCCCCCACCCCACGCTGCCATTCTGGCACAGGGACAGCTGGCGCTGCAGTTGCCTCAGCATAAGTAATTTTCCCTTTCGCCTTAGCTTTCGATTTTGATTGTGGGGACGGCTTTGACTTGGAACCGTCATTTAAAACTACAGCTAGAGGTGGGGTGACAGACGGGGAGGAGAGAGAGTAGAGAGAGAAGGGGGAGAGGTCAGAGGAAAGGGCAGCTGAGACCCAGGCGGCCGAGAGGTGGCGGCGGTCGGTAAAGATTTTTAGGATTTCTTCAGGTGGCGGGGCCGGGCAATCAGAGTCTGTTGTGGCTGCTGAGGTGGCAGCATGAGACTCAGCAACACGAGAGGCACGGCAGAGGGATGAGTGGAGAGAGAGAAATTGTTCCACTGCTGGCTGCGGGTCCTCTTCCTTCGCCGTTGTATTCACATCAGCATATGTACTGTCATAGAAGATATATTAGTCATTAGACCTTTTAACAAAAATTTGCAATTTAGTAATGAGGGTTCAAATGCCTCTAATTTTTTGTGCCTATGTCATTCCTCCATTTTTAATTTTCTAATAACAAAAATTTTAAAACTTACATGTCAAAAAACCATTAGATGTGATACATACTGCATATATTATTTTCTCTACACGCACATAAGAAATTTATCACACTCGGTTTTTTGTTTTCGTATAAATCATAAAGTTAAAAAATCAACGTCAAGAACTTATCCATATCAATGTATTTTTGCAAGATCTTGATATCAATCAAAACAAAGTCGAAATGTCATAATTTTTTATGCGTGCATAGAAAAACTAATATAGATCATATCTAACAGTTTTATTTTAATATTTCAATTTTAAATTTATAAGTAATTAACATTTAAAAAATAGAGGCGCAAAGAATGGATGCATTTGAACCGTCCCCTTCAGTAATTATGTGGTAAAGATATAATCAAGGTCAAAATACCTCAAGCAACGAATCAAGCTCTCTGCAGCAGAGGCATCCTGTACGGCCTCTATGGCTGCTGTTTGTGCCGCATCCCTATATCTGATCATTTCCTACCAAAATGGCAACGTATTAAGTTTAAAGCAGAAAATGGAAAAAGGAGAACAACATCCAAGAGTATTAAAAGAGTGAGGCTGCATTACTATGCATAGCACATATTAGTCCGTACTATGGATCTCAATTTTAGAACTCCAAACAGTCTATCTGAACCATTAAACATGATCTCCATATGAAAATGTACTTATAGATCAAATTGTACAATTTTTAGAATTTTTTACTATTATTTTAGATATGTAGAAAATCTCTTGATCTAAATATTCTACACCATTCAAAAGTAGTGATTTTCTACCTATCTAAAAAAATAGTAAAAAAATTATAAAAAATGTAAAATTTAATCTGGAAGTACATTTTCATATGAAAATCATGTTGAACAGTTTAGATTAACTATTTGAATTTTGAAAACGAATATACTGATCCGTAGTGAGGACCAATCTGAGCTATGCATATTACCATAGCCTCACTGGCATTAAAATATAAAGTTACAAATAGTGATATGCCGTATAAGGATACTGTACCAGTAAGATTAACATTCTAGAAAAATTGCAACTGAGCATGTAGAAATACCTTTCCTAGCTTGGCAAGAGAGGGGGGAAGAGATGCCCATGGGATACTCCGATCTGTCAATCGCTTGTTAGAAAGTTCAACCTTCACTAAATTGTTTGCATTTGAATTTGGACTGTTCGAATGAATAGAACTTCTTTTTACAGCATTAGATTGCTTCTTGATTGGTGTCTCATCAGAAGGCGTAGTTGTTGTGCTTGTACTTTTCTTGGTAGAATTTGGAGTTCTGGCATCTTCCTTTTCCGGTACTGGTGTAGTAGACTTATCGTCTAATGGTAACTTTCGCCTAGGGGTCTGCTTATACAAAAATCATATTTTTAGGTCATAACAGAACTAAAAGTGGTTAAATTACAAAAAATCTGAAAATTTTCAAGTATTACTTTATGGGAAGGAAATAAGTTGCAGTTGTGCGGCTGAATTCTAGTCTTTTCCTGTTTTTTAATTTGGCCGATGGTTAAATAGTTTTCTTTTAACAAACAAACCAAAATCACATTTAATAGTTAGAGAGAGAATTTATAAGAAAACTTCACTTACTGTTGTCTTTCCAATTTCAGATGTTTTGTTGACTTTCACCGGCTTCAAATCCAAACCAGCTTTCCCTTTACTCCTTGCTTCCACATTACCCCCTTCCCAGCTCTTTCTCAGACTCTTTTGTTCAGACCCGAAACCCGGTATGGCCCGAAACCCTGGTATTTCACCCGACAATGACTTCCTCCCACTCATTATAGGCCCCTTTGATGCCAGACATGACCCGTCATCTCGACTTTTCCCTTTTGTCGCATGTTGTTTGACCGCTTTAGAGAATTTCCCAAAAGTAGCTGGTAAAGAATATACACTTGTAGGAGATGACGGTACTGCCAAATCACCTTTCGCATTTCCAACTGATTTTTTCTTAATAATCCCACGGGCATCTCCTTTAGTAAAACTACTAGACTTGGTTAGTGATCCCTTTCCCTTCTTGTTACTAGCAAGCCCTAACCCTAATGAATTTGTTGCAACCAAATCCTCGGGCGTGCCAATACAAGCATGCTTACCAGGTACCGGCCTAACGCCTCTGACGACCGGTACAGGTGTTGCGCCTTCAAGCCGATCCACATGTATAAATTGACCTAGTTGGAGCTTGTTGCTTTGGATTAGGTCATTGTGCTCGGCTGGAAGAGACACATATGTGGCATGGGATGAATCAGAGACCTTTAAATAAAACCCCTGGTGGGCCCCGAACGGGTCACCGCCAGCTAAGGCGGGTACAATGCTGATGACTTGGAGGAGGGATGAGCGGTGTTCGCCGGTTACTTTAGTATCAGTGTTCATATGTTGGAGGAGTTTTAGTAGAATGCCCGGGTTTAGCGAGGCCATTTTGTTTGCTTCTCTTCAATTGCATCACTGCAGAGCAAATGAGAGAATTAGTGATAGAAACAAAATAAAATTTAGACAGTGTGTAGAGTTCCCCAATGTGAACCCATGTGAATTGCCAAATTATCACATATACCACACTGAAAAAATGGAAATTTACACATGCTCTATAAAACAGAAGAGATATCACCCAATTTCAATTCGTGAGTCCTCACTATTCCTCTGCACAATATTTAGATTAAAAGATGACAAAAGTGCCCCTGCTATATATCTCTACACGGACAAGGACGATAGAGGGTTCTATATAAAGATTAGAAGGAATATATATCAGGAAATATATCAATTTGCCTATAATGGGTATGAGACATGTTCCTACATTTTTAATTGCACCGCAATACATGGTAGTGGGTATATTGCGAGTGAATGTACAAATGTAGAAGGCATGAAAATTTGTACACTATATAGTATATACAGTACTGGTAAGTTCCAAGTACCAACCATGTTCGATAAAATAGCTTTCTAGAAAAGTGTGAGCACCCGTCTCATGACCAATTAACCAAATAAGCAAGTTACTGCACTGCGGGACCCATCTCATAGAAAATTTCCTAGCAATACAACATGGCACTAGGATATACAGGTTGCCTTCAAATCCCCACAGTACTCTATTGAAATGGACAGCATCTCGGCCATTGATTGTGAATCTAAAAACTGCCTGCCCCGAAAATATCTACCAGTGCATTAAATCAGACAATATGGTTTCTCCATACAGCACATTCCAAATCAACATTTTCATGCGAGGTAGAAGATACAGACTCATGCTATCATGCGAGGTTTGCTATGTAGTACAGAATCATTACCAAACAACATTTTCACCAAACTTGATCTGTGGTACCCATAATAAACAAAAGCAATCACAAATAAACCACTCCCCAATCCAGCTCACCCCCATTAATCAATTATTTCATAGACCCATTATTTCATGCTACATGAATCAATATTTGCACTTGTAAAATTCCTAAATTTCTTACTACCCCTGATTGCTACTGTACTAATGTAGTTTCTATTCCTAAAAATTTAAATTCCTCGGAGAAGACAGAGAAAAGCTTGAGCAGCCTAATTAAGAAGAAATATGGTACTTCTGATTTCATATCCCCCCCTCCCCCTCCCCCTCTTTTTTGGATTCATGTGATATGGTGTAATACTCGTGAACTATTCCAATTTATTGGATTTTCTTTATCACGATGTACTTGCCAAAAATCCAAAAACAGCACCGGACATAACCATAAACCAGCTTTTACTTGTTAAAAATTTATGGGACCCATACAAGACGAGAAGCTGGTAAACCAAGAAAAACAAGAAAAAATAGTTTCGTTCAATTCGAATATAAATGTCTGAAAAGTGAAAACCAGCAGAAATTGATTCTCCAGAAGAGAATACTAAAAGGACCTAAATTCAAGAACATCAAAGAAGTTGACTTGATCAAATTAAAAGAAAGCCAACCACCGCTAACCTTGATTAATAAAGCCTTTGTTGATCTCTGAACTTTCTCTCTATCTGCACTCAACAGCGCCAAGGTAAGACCACCGAATCAAAAGGAAGGACAAAAGGAGGTAGAAATATTGACAAAAATGCAAACAACGCCGCGAATTGCACGAATTTGAACTCCCAAATGTACGGTATCGCTGTCGTCGCTGGGGTTGGATGGAGACTGGAGAGAGACAGAGAGAGAGAGAGAGCTTCTCTCTCTAGGTTTGCTTCTTGGGAAGCTACTTTTCTCTCTCTGAAACTAGGAGGGAGGTGAATAGGTGATACAGTGACTGGTGACCAAAGCTGTAACTGAAGAACTGACACACGCAAAATAGTATCTGACAATCCTACCCCCCTTCTCTTTTCTCTCTCTCCTCTCCCGCTCTCTCTCTCTCTCTCTGCGTGCGTGACAGAGTGTGTTAAGGAAAAATGTCGCTTTCGCTTTCATCGGGAGACCACACCACTGAGGCACTGAGAGAGAAGACGCATTACAGGATAATTACCTATTTGTCCTCTCCAGTACCACTGAAAATGGATACCTCCGTTAAAACGAAAACCACTGGGTCAAGAATCTTAATTTTTGTATAAATGGAGAGGAGGTGTAGTAAGGTGGAATTGGTCAATTGAAGATTGGATTGTATAATACACGTATACATCTCCTTTTAAATAAGTTGGTTCGCTGGCCATTATCGTGGGGTCAGGTTTACCTTCTCTACAATTATTACAAGATTCTTCTCTTTCAAATATTTAATTTGGTTGTTAATTTGATTACATCCAAATTAAATTACAAAATTCAGAAAACAAAAATGAAAAAAAATATAATGATTACAACGCACTTCAAATGAATAAAGAGAATATTCGAATTAAGAAAGAACGAAGAAGTCATGTAATTAGGTGATTTGATGAAAATGTACATGTGCCTGATACCTAACTTGATAACTACAAATCATGTACAAAGTACAAACCAAGCACATTCTCTTTGTTGCTCATGTGTAAAATTAAAAAGGGGAATTTCATGTATATCCCTCAAAAGTTTTAATATTACATATTTATCCCTCTAAAATCAATAATTACATACTTATCCTTGAAAAATGTAGAAACTCACATATTTGTTCAATCTAACTCTATAACATATCAAATACCTCCAAAAATAATTAAATAATATTTTTTAAATCTTTAAAATTAATTTTACAATATTAATTAATAATATATTGACTATTATGCCTTTTGTTTCTGTCTTTTTAGTCTGCTTGAGTTCTCTTCTCTCTAAGACGCCAAAACTCCTGCCTCTCTCTCCAAACGAAATGGAAAAATTAAAGCAGCGAGGGGTGGCAGAAATCTGTGAGAGGGGAGGCGACAAGAGAAGGCAGGGAGAAATTTGTGATTTGGCACGTTTGGAGAGAGAAGCGGGAGGTTCGGCGCCTTAAAGAAGAGAACTCACGCAGACTAAAGTGACATAAACAAAGGGCATAATGGTCAACATATTCTTAATTAATATTGTAAAATAAATTTCAATGTTATAAAAAATATTATTTAATTATTTTTAGAGATATTTTATACGTTATAGAGTTAGATTGGACAAATATGTGAGTTTGTACAATTTTCAAGGATAAATATGTAATTATTGATTTTGGAGGGATAAATACATAATATTGAAACTTTTGAGGAATATACATGAAATTCCCCCAATTAAAAATTGTCTCGTGTGTGTTAACACTGGTGGATGCGGTTTCTTACTCCTTAAGGGCATATTCGGCCGTCTAAAGGGAACGGGAATGGAAATTTTTAAATGGCCGAAACACTGTCGTGGGCTGAAATTCGCGAAGTCAGAGTGAATTTTTTGTTTCCCACGAGTACAGTGTTTGGCCAAACAGGCCCTAAATATTGCCTTGAGTGGATAGTTGTCTCAAATAAGAGTGAAAAAAGTTCGTAATTTGTGGTTGATTCAAGATTGTTTTGAAAAAAACTCGTAAATAGCTCGTTCGATTGAGATTCGAGCTAAATTAGCTGGCTCATTTCAATTCAATTTGGTTCGATATGTTAATGAACTAACCTAAATCATTGATTATATTTTGATTTGCAGAAGAACCATTGATATGTACACATCATTAATATTTAATTTAATTTCAATTCATTATTTTTTAACCACTTGACTTCATATTAAATGAATTCGAAAATTTATGAATTTTGCATGTAAATGTATCACTCGTAACGTATATCTATTTATACGGTTTGAATTTGTTGTTTGATATCAATTTTATGAATTTTAAAATCAGCATCACTACGGCTCAAATAACAATGATATCATAGTAGCCATTCTAATTATTAATATTAAATCAGAGATTAAATATGACATGCTAGGATTCATCCGGAAATAAAATTGCACGGGAGAGGAGACCAATTGTACTGATTGCAGCACCAAGGTAGCCACAAAGAAAGAGACAAATAAAATTAAACAAAGGAATTTTGAGTTGAGTTGGACCATACCTCTTACTAGCATTGCTTGTTACATTTTAGGCTTTTTTAGGTGCCTATTCATTAAATACTCGTCTTTGGAATTTAATAGCATGAAGAATTTAATTTTGTACCTCTTGCTTCTTTTTGTTTTTTTTGGAAGGTCTATAAGCTGTTATTATATTTTTATTTAAAATAAATGTTATTGCGAAATGCTACTTTTTATTTAAGAATTATTTGACCCATGATGCTTTTGGTAGTTTTAAGGGTATATATCAGTTAGTTACTAACTTCCAAGAAAGCGGGACCCACACTTCGTGTTAAATATAAGTTACTAACTTCCAAATAGAATCTAGATCTTTTGTGGCGGTGTAAAGAGTAGGCATATTCATGTGATGGCGTAATTCGATCAATCCGGCTAATTTAGAAAATAAATAAATGTAAATTTAGATTTTGGTTTTTTTTTTAGGAAAGAATATACTCAGACCTTTTTTTTCATTAAATCAGTTAAATTTAAATTTCAAACTTTTTTTTTCCTAAGATTAGTTGGCTTGTCGTCACTTGCAATTGTATTGACAATAAAAAAAATTATTTATGAAGTTTTAAACTTCTAACCTATCACACGGAAGATATTTAATATCCAAATGTGTAATTGCCTAGAATTCTTAATTAAATACAAATTGAATAGTATTGAGCAACAAATACATTTTATATACGAATGAAGGTAGAGTAAACCTTATTGGATTTTTGTATATTAATTTTTAAATAAATCTTCACCATCTCTCGTCTTTTTTGGAGCAATACAGGTTCAATTTTTTAGAAAAATATTAGAGGGCATCGAAGCCTTTCAATAAAAAAAAAATTATGGTTACAAGCTAGATTATGTTATACTTTTTTTATTATTTTTTAATGTTGCTTGTGTTTTGAGTTTTTAATATCAATTTTTCAATATAAACCGTGAAAAAGTATATAACGGACGACTTTCATATGTAAATGTTAATTACAAAAATATTATAACTGTAATTAGGGGTGATTAATGAGCGAGCATGAGCGAGTTGGGGTATGCTCATGCTCGGCTCATTAGCTTAATGAGCGAGTTAGAGCGAGTTGTTAATGAGCGAGTTGTTAATGAGCATGTTGTTAATGAGCAAGTTGCCGAGCGAGTTACCGAGTTGTGTAAAATACATTATTCAAAAACTAATTTTCATTTATTTAATTTAACAAATTGTCCATAAGCAAGTTTAACAAAAAATTGTCCATAAGCAAATTAAACAATACATCATTTAACATAAAATTGTCCATAAGCAAATTAAGCAAATTAAACAATACATAAAATTGTCTCTGCTGTGACTTCAGTTTTGCACTTTTGCAGTTTTACCTCTAAAGTTTTTAGTCTGTGAAAATTTTGCTGCCGCCCAAATATTTTCAAAATTTTTAGCTACATAACCAAATACTATTCTAGGGATTAGATGTGGCAGGATTTGTGTAACTAATTTCTTAATGAGCTAATGAGCGAGTTATGAGCGAGTTGGGGTATGCTCATGCTCGGCTCATTAAGTTAATGAGCGAGTTATAGCGAGTTGTTAATGAGCATTTAGCGAGCGAGTTATGAGCGAGTTACGAGTTGTGAGCGATTTACTCACCCCTAACCGTAATATTGTGAATCAGATTAACGGTCTAGACAAAAATCAATATTTTTTTACCCCTTCAATTTTTTGACCTTTTAATTTCTTTTTATATCTACTTATTATTAGCTAGTAGTTATTAGTTAAATCGATATGAAAAATGACCCGCTACATGGTATCATTCTGAAAACAGCTTCTCATAAAATCAGACAATTTCCCCAGGAAAGTTTTGTTTCTTGAGAGTTGCGAAATGGACAGTGCCCCGAGATGATAGTTGTAAAATAGAAACCCAGGGAATATTGGTTCGAGAGTGCATTTTTGAGATCTGCCCCTGGAAAATCAATAATTTACAGAGATCGATAATACAGCACTACGCTAATGGTACACGGCTACACGCTACAGCAGTACAGCTTCAGTTTTTGCTGTTACTTGCCAATCGGATAGATACACTGTACTTATTTGTTATTGTTGTCAAATTTTCACCTTTTTAAGTTAGGGTAAATTAATAATACGCATTTATTTTAGATTAAATGATATGAACTAAAAAGAGGGTGTCTTGATAAACAAATAACTCCAAATTTTCACCGAAAAAAGAAGAAGATAAATACACTACACGGCCCACCATTGACATAGTATTATAATACATAATTACTGTAAAATTAGTGTTCTTTCAAGCATGTTATTTTTTTTAAATATCCATAATAATGACAGATATATTTTAAATGATGCCTGATTGATTAAACAAAAATGTTGATCACAAAACATGTTCCCATTTATAATGCTAAGGACTAGTTATTTAAAGATCTAAATATAATGGATTTTAACCCGTGATTTTTATTTTTACCCAAAAAAATATATATTTTAATATAAATAACCAGGTTTTTAAAATATTTTTATTTTTACCCAAAACGCTAGGAATCCTAGCGTTCCGAATTAAGAATTCGGACCTAACCCGCACCCGTGACTTTCTCTCCTTCTCTGTGTCTCTTCTCCGCCAGAAACAAAACGAAAAAAAGAAAAGAGAGGAGGCTCCGCCAGAGAGAAGGAAAAAAGGAAAAAAGAAAAAAAGAAGAGAAGGCTGCCGCTGCCGCTGCCGCCGCCTTCGCCGCCTCCGCCGCCTCCGCCCCTCCGCCTCTCCGCCAGAAAAAAGGAAAAAAGAAGAGGCGCCTGCGCGCCTCCGCCCCTCCGCCTCGCCGCCTCGCCGCCACTCCGCCTAGCCGTCCCTCCGCCTCTTCACCGCCGGTCGTCGATTCACGGTAAATTTCTCAATTTCTACTTAAATTTTCGTGCAGGGGGCATTTTTATTGGGCTTTGAGATTCGTGCCAAGTTAAAAAAACGGTCCAGATCTAGTAATTCTAAAAGTTTCCTTATTACATTACCCGGGAGGATCTGAATTCATCTATAAGATGGGTCATGGAAATTAAATCTGCTGTTATTATGAATTCATGCTCATGGAAATGAATCTGCTGTTATTCTGATCCCAACTGTTGGTTATGACATGTAGAAACTCTGCTGCCTTCTCAATCTCACCATTATTTCACAACCCTTATGTAGTCCCAATGATTGAATTTTCTGTGTAATTTAGATTGGTCTAATTTAGATTGGATTATATTGTAATTTAGATTGGATTATTAGTTTAGATTGGTCTAATTTAAATTGGGGGAATTTTTGTGTACTGCCTACGGGCTTGAAACATGCAAAAAAAAATAAAAATTTAGATTGTAATTTAGATTGGATTTAGATTGGATTATTAGTTTATTTTCCTATTAGTTTATTTTCCTATTGTAATTTAGATTGTAATTTAGATTGGATTTTCTGTGTATATGCCAGCCAAATATATATTGATCTAATTTAGATTGGATTATTAGTTTATTTTGCTATATTGTAATTGCATTTATAATTTTGTTTGTTTGCTTGTGTTTAAATTATTAATTTATGTGGCATGCAAATTTAAGTTATATTAAGTTATTTTTGTTTTCATGCAATTTACATGTCAATTGGGATTAATTCGTTTATGTGTTCACTTATGTTTTATAAATATTTTAGATTAATTCATTCTTGTTATATTAATTTATGTATAACTGATTCTTTACATATTAGTGATTCAAAGAAGTTAGAATTGCATATTAATTTGCTTAGTTAAAATAAAGTTAGAATTGCATATTCTCTTAATGAAACGGACTGGATTCAAAATAGAAAACAGGCAAATAATTATATTTTTAAAGTCTAAACTTAGGAAACACATAAATTAAAATAAAGCTCAATTTCGTCTTAGTTAAAATTTAATCTATTAGTTTTATCATTCCTCATCATCCCCGTATCATTACCTACAAATAACTATAATGGTCACGTACGGTTTTTAATTGCGTACATTAGATTTTAGATTAATTGAATTAGTTTATCGTTAATTAGATGCCAAGAGAAGTAATTGACATTGTTGAATAACAAAATTTGAATACATTTTTCTATAATTACTTTCAATTGGCGAGCTTAACATGTACCCGTATGGAAAAAGGTTGTTCTGCATTGCTTTGCTCCGTCGCTGCCTCTCGTCGTTGAACAAACCACCTATTGCACTTGGCGAATGTCTCCTCTACAAGTGCAGCCACGGGCAACATTCGGCTATCCTTGAAGACAGCGTTGAGGCACTCAGAGCCATTTGTTGTCATGATACCAAATCGGTGCCCTCCATCACATGTCTGGAAATTTTTTTCAAAATTTGACGGCTCCATGACATCATCAGGACGTACTTTCCCACTCTCCTCAGAAAAGCATTGCACGTCGGATTTTGCTGCAATAGAACAAAGCAAAATTAGACAAAATGCATCTAAAAGAAACAAAAATGATATAAATTAGACAATATTAGACATACCGAGCAAAAATCTTCGAACATCTCTTTCAGCCTTCTTGGCTTCTTCTTCCTGGCTCCTTGTTTGAACCTAGCTCCGTACCATTTGTCCTTCCCACACGCCTGGACCAGGTTATCTGCAACATGTTGGATACAATACCTGTGCACAAAATTATCCCTATCCCATCCGTATTCAGGTTTCAATGCAGCTTTGATACCCTTGTGTTGGTCCGATATAACACATACGAATCTATTAACACCAATCACATTAATCATAAGCCATTGTAAGAAAAAACCCCAGTTCTCTTCATTCTCCGCACGTACAATTGCAAATGCTAGAGGCAGCAATTGGTTATCGGCATCATAGGCGCAAGCCATCAAAAGTCTGCCCTCATACCGCCCAGAAAGGAAGGCTGCATCTATACTGATCACCGGTCTTAAGTAATCAAATGTGGTAATGCATGGTCCGTAAGCCCATGCCACGGCCCTGAATGTCTGAACACCTTCTTTGACCAGTCCTGTATTTTTATCGATGCTCGGACTTGTCAGAAATTGGTATTTTGAGCTGGGATTCGTGTAACATATCCCGATAAGCAATAGTTTCATAAAATTGTACGACTCTTCTCAACTCCCAAATTGCCGGGCTACTGCAATCTCACGACCTCTCCAAAGTTTGTTGTATTTCGGGGTTATACTGCCAAACCTAACCCTCACGCAGTGTGCCACACTCCGGATGCTCATAGTGGGGTCTTCCTTAATGCTGCTCTCGATGATATCTGTGATAATTAATGCCGTGAGTTGTGCATGGTCCGACCTGGTGTACTCAGATTCGCATGTGTGAGGCGTGTCTTGCTCAGTTATCATCCATGTATCTCCGGCATTTGTTGCTCTTGCCTTCAGTTTGAAACGACAACCCGGAGTGCTGCATCTAATTTCTAGTCGGGATGTGTCACTTCTCCTCGTATATGTCTCCTTGTTCTTGTCAACATGGTACTCTCTGATCTTTTTCGTCAGTTGCTTTTTACTTACGAAGTATTGGCCTTTTGCGAGCTCACTCCTGTACTCAACCCGACGACCATAGTAAGAAACATCTGCTTCTCGGAAAGTTGATGTGTCATTGAAGTTTACAAAAGGGTGAGTCTCAGAACGGCCACCTAACGGCATATTCTCTCTATTCTACCTCACAGTGGGCTGTGGGTATTCTTCTTCATCTTCTTCATCTTCTTCATCTCCTTCATCATTAATGTCACAGTCTCCTTCCCCCAATTCATCCCCAGTTTGCAGATTCTCCTCCGGTACCTCGTTTATAAATTCAAATTCCGACTCGTTTGGATCTTCCTGTACTGGTGGCGGTCTGGGGTGAGGATTTGGTTCAGGCCTAGGTAAGGATATATGTGGGATAAAAGGTGGAGATTGTACTCGTTGTGGGACAAAAGGTGGAGATTGGGGTGAATTATTGTATATTTCTGGTTCCGGTTCTGGTACAGGCATTACGATAAAAGGAGTGTGTGGTTCATTATCTTCTTGATAATGTTGGGCAGCCGAATTTTGGCCTGAACTTTCGGCCCCTGGCTCTTCGCGAATTCTGCGTGCAAAAACTTCCAATAATGATTCGCCAGACCTCAAAACCTGCGCTATTAGATCTCTCAATGCCCCGTTATCTCCCAATGTGATTTTGACATACTTTCCTGCGTGGACCATTCGGGCCTGAATTTGTAATTGGCAACGATTCCTATTGTAGCCGCTCGCTTCATAAATAAGCGATTGCAACTGCTCAAATGAGAAATTTTCATCAACCCAATACGTATTTGCTGCAGGTTTGGAGTAACGTACTCCATACTGGTCAGTTATGAACTTTCCTCCAAAATGTATTGAAATTGCAATAGACATGGCCAATAAACCACATTCATAAATAACAAATATTTGGTCAGTTTACTGATTTCAATTGTAAATGTGAACAGTAAATACGTATGTGAACAGTAAATGTGAACAGTAAATACGTATGTGAACAGTAAATGTGAACAGTAAATGTGAACAGTAAATACGTATGTGAACAGTAAATACGTATGTGAACAGTAAATACGTATGTGAACAGTATATACGTATGTGAACAGTAAATGTGAACAGTAAATACGTATGTGAACAGTATTGTACAGGAAATACGTATGTGAACAGTAGTGTACAGTAAATACGTATGTATTAACAGTAAATACGTATGTAATTAACAGTAAATACGTATGTAAAAAAAAATTACCTGACGACTTCTCCGTCTCCTCCTCCTCCTCTTCCTTCAGCTCCCCTCCCTCCTCTTCCTCTCCTTCCTCTCCCTCTTCTCTTCCTTCCTCTCCCTCTTCTCTCCTCTTTTTTTTTTCTCTTCCTTCTCCACGCAGCTCTCCTTATATAAGTTTTCAAAAAAAAAAACAGAGATTCGGGACGCTAGGAATCCTAGTGTTCCGAATTCTTAATTCGGAACGCTAGGATTCCTAGCGTTTTGGGTAAAAATAAAAATATTTTAAAAACCTGGTTATTTATATTAAAATATATTTTTTTTTGGGTAAAAATAAAAATCACGGGATTTTAACTAACAAAGATAAATATGACAGAAATCACGTCATGCATGAGATCATATTAAATATTTTCTATACTTTGAAAGATATTAATATTCTCGGTCTTATCTTTTATTATATTAATCAGCTTATGTTGGTCTTTAATTAAATTTATTATAGATATATCTAACAAAAACTTATTTTAAATTTACTAGCAAGGTCTCGACACCAAATAAAGTTAGCTTATATAACTGTACAATGATAGCTAATTGAAACTAATTTAACGTCCGTAGTTGAAACTTGAATACTTTACTGGACCTAAATCTTTACCGAGACGATAATAATATTCAAATAATAATATGTTATCCTAAATTTAGAAAATACAATAGAGAATAATTTGCTTTATTATTATTTATTAATTTCATTATGATTTTTTATAAAGCACGGTATTAACTTAATATATTTCAGTACCATCCTCGCACTTAAGAAAAGACAACATGACATTGTGACATTGCATACTTGTGTGGATAAAATGGGAGCGAGATAACGGTTCTCTAGTACCCTCTTCTGGTTACTTTTCGTTTTTAAAGTTTACCATAGTAATATTTTTGTCTTACATATATGGGGCATTCGTTCCTGGAATCTCCGACATTTTTATTAATATTCAAAGTTTAATACAAATTATTAATTATACCCAGAACTCAACTCAATATCGAAATATACCCAAGCCGGTCATAAAATGGCCGGCTATGTTCCCTCCCTAAGCCGGTCATTTTATGGCCGGCTATGTACCTTTTTTTTTTTTTTTTTTTTTTTAGAGAGAGACACTATGAAGATCAAAAATATTGAAATCAAACTCTGAAAATTTGAAATTTTTGTTTAAATTATTTGTTATATTACTTCTTTGATGTATAATTAGCATATTTATACTAAAATACGATAGATTAATTGAAATTATGTTGAATAACACTAAATTATGTTAAATTACGATAAATTACGTTAAAATACGGTAAGTTACGCTAAAATACGATATGAATAGGGACGATATCTTCACTGAAAAGGAGAAAAACAACGATGAAACTTAGTTACATATGAATAGGGACGATATCATTCAATCCAAGTAGCTCAGTAAATTAGTTACATAATGAACTTGCAGATTACAATTTTTACTATTTTTGGAATTTTTTTACTATTTTGTATGATTCATGAAAGATGAGCAAAATCAGTCTACTATAGCGTAATTTTGTGTAGTTTAGTGTTTTTTTTACTGTATTTCAGCATAATTAGCGAAGTTATTGTAATTTAACGTAATTTAGTATAATTGAACATAATTTATTGTAATATAATGTAATTCAACATAATTTCAAGTATTCTAGCATATTTTAGTATAAATATGCTAATTATACATCAAAAGAAGTAGAGGAGGGATCAAGTTACAACAACCATTTTTTTCATTTTCAAAGTCCAAATCGTCGATCCAAACCGTTCAACATGATTATCTAAATAAAATGTGCTTGCAGATCAAATTTTACATTTTTTTGAATTTGTTTACTATTTATTAAGATGGGTACAAAATTCAATAGTCTGAATATGACTATTTTTTGTAAAATACTTAATAAATAGTAAACAAATTCAAAAAAATGTAAAATTTGATCTGCAAGCATTTGTACCAGTAAACTTTAATCCTGCAAAGTCAAAACAGTAAATGATGCACGAAAAGACCCTAAAAACTGAGATTGTAAAGAAAGTTCGAAAACTCTATATCCGACGGTCGGATAGGGCTGAAAAGTAAGTTAGCTTGGTTTTGGGGCTGTGGAGCTCATGTCAAAATTTCAGCCCGATCCGACGGACGGATCAAAAGTTATGCCCTTTTTTTTTGTGAAGCATGCGCAGGACTTGGTTAAACATCATGAGTAAAGCATAGAACAGATCAATTGCAATCATAGGAAATATTCAGTTATTGATTGGTGGCTCTGATACCAAATGTGATTGGACGTTAATAGATATACCAAATGTGGAAATCATGTTGAACGGTTTGGATTGACGATTTGGACTTTGAAAATAAAAAAAATAATTGTTGTAATTTGATCCCTCCTCATAGAAGTAATATAACAAATAATTTAAAACAAAAATTTCAAATTTTCAGAGTTAGATTTCAATATTTTGATCTTCATAGTGTCTCTCTCTCTCAAAAAAAAAAAAAAAAAAAAAGGGTACATAGCCGGCCATAAAATGGCCGGCTTAGGGAGGGAACATAGCCGGCCATAAAATGGCCGACTTGGGTATATTTCGATATTGAGTTGAGTTCTGGGTATAATTAATAATTTGTATTAAACTTTGGATATTAATAAAAATGTCGGCTGGAATCTAGTGCAATGCGTAGATATATTACTGGAAAAAGAAAATATAAAATAATAGTAGCAATGTAGGCATGTAGCATCCTTTTTTTAGGAATTTTTATTCGTATATCCCCTTTTTTAAAAACTTTTTACAACATATTCTTGACAAAGAAAAGAAAAGAACAACATTATGTCGAACACATTCATTCACAAATTATGTGAATTATTTTAAACTAAGATAGTTAAAAACACTTAAACATTTTTTTTTAGACAGTGCGATTATTGGAAATGATAACAAGTTAGATGAAATGTCACATCGAGTGATATTCGAAACTCTCGCCGTGATCCTTAATATATGATGACATTGACTTAAATTCTAACCTATTTAATTGATATGTATTCGTATTATTGTTGATAACGATGGTTATATATATGTTACATGTTTTACTTGCGGTCGCATCAAAATTAAAATGATGATTACACGAATGAAAATATTAATATTTTAATGGATCAATGGGGGGGGGGGGGGGGGTAATATTTGTACTATATTAAAATTTTCAGGATCTAAATAATATTTGTAAAATTTTGAATACTAGATGTGACGTTGTGATATTTAAAGATTATCGGTGTAAATTTAATAAGAAAATAGTAATTTTCTTTGGAAAACTTGTACGATTAAGCTAATTAATGCTCTTGCAGCGCTCGACCATGTTAAAAATGATCGAGAATAACGCATAATTATTGAACTAAATCTGCGTGTGAAAGGAGAGTGAAATCAATGATATGATTCGGCGGGGAATTATAAACAGAAGCCTCCAGTCATTTCGCCGAGCAAAAGAATAAAATAAATAATAGTAATAATAATAACAACAATCAATCCCTGTGTCACGCATTGCATAAAAAAAAAAATCAAGTGTCGCATCAAAAACAAATTCTCCCTGCTTCAAATAAAAAAAAAATGTGTTTTCTCTTTCTAGAATCACTAAGTTAAGATTTGTTCTTTGTGTCAAGGAAAAATAGAGAACTTTCGATTGGTATACAACTTGAATGTATTTGAAGGGAGTTTTGACAAATAATATTATCCGCGTGAAAGATCATGAGCTTAATATTGGACTGAAAAATTTAGGGTTCAAAATAGTTAGTTATAACTTTTTCAGATTATAAAAGCTAAGTTAGATAAAAGTGCGTTATTTCAGCTATAATCGCTATAACCGCTACGCGCTATTGTGGACCACAATGCTACATTGGATTTTTTTTTTTTTGCAATTTACATGAGCTTATATTCTTATTTGTGATGCTACATGATTCGCTATGCTAGATATGTTAAATCAAACTTTGTGCTTATGTTCCTATTTGTGATTTAATCTCTCGGAAAATATTCAAATATTAATTCTTCATTTTACTTGTTCTGCATCTAGTATTCACTTGTAAAATTATTGCCCGTCGTTTCAATTAAAAGCTGATTTTGATTATTATAATTTGTAATTAATCAAATAGGTACTGACTTCATTTCACTTATAAAATTAATTGTTCTTCGTCTATTATAATCTATAATACTATAAAGTATGAACTATTAAATAACGTTACCATGTAGATTTTTTTTCTTATTTTCGTGATTGAAAAAGGTAAAGACTTAAATTAGTTGTCATTTTGTTGTTACCTCAATTTTTCATTGTTGATAATATTGATAATTAATAGAAATAAAAAATATAACTTTTGAAAAGGAAAAAAAAAACACTATATACGATAGCTTCCGCTATAGCTACGCTATCGCGATAGCTTTTTTCTTTAGTATCTCTGTGATGACGCGATAATCGCTATTTAGAACTTTAGAAAAATATCTTGTAGATATTAAAGTGTTCGATAATTTAACTATCAACTCTCTTCTCACAACAATCTCAAAACCTAGATGCTGCTTCCACCCTCTTTTCTTGACACCTATCTATTTCGTTTCTCCCATTCTTTTTAAGTCTCACCTCCGATATAACGATACTCTCTCCTTTCTCTCGTCTCTACCTCCTCAAGCGAAGAGGAGAATGAGAGAGAGGGGAGGGAGCTGAACCAAGAGGAGCCGACATTGCTCGTCGAAGTTTAGAGTGTAGAATCTCTACTCCCATCTCGATCGGAGTGCAGCAGATAGCAGATTTGGTCGTCGGAATGCGACGGTTGTTGAACGAAAGCGGATGCAATTGCAGAGCGAGATAGTGAATGAGGTAATAGAGTGTTTAAGAATATATATAAGTAAGATTAATTAATTAATTAGAGTAGTTTAGAAGATTTCATGAGTTTACATTTAGAAAAAAAATCATTTAACTTGTTGCAATATATTTTTTTATCACTAAAATTGTTATTAACCATTTAAAACCACTGACTTAAAAAAAAAACTCATCTCACAAAAGAAACTTGAATATATTTTTGATGGAACTGTGTTCTGACAAATTTAAAAGCTTAAAGCCGCATGATTAAGAACTCGTATCACCTAAGGCAACAAAATATTTTTGTTTAGATCCGGACCGTCTGATCGGAACCACGTGATTATTAAAAGAGCTCCGTGCATTCATCTCGAACTGAATTGGTCTTAATTATAATTGAACAATCTAGATCAAAATAGAAATATTCTGTTACCTCAGATGAAATGGAATACATGATTAATAACACAGAAATGAAGAGGTCATGTCAGTAGTTCTCGTTGATCTAAACCGATTTTTTTTTATAAACCATAATTAAAAATAAGAATTTTATGAAACCAACATGATTATTTTTTACAAAAACTATAAGAACTGAAATACCATTTCGGTTTGAACTTTTTTTTTCCAGACGAAATGACAATAAAGCCCGAGGTGGTTTCACAGCATTTTCAGAAAAATAGGTGCAGCCTTCGGTGTAACACCCATGGACCGAGATGTCATTTCGGTCCAATATCTTTTTAGCCCGGACCAAGATGCCATTTAGATCCGAACTATTTTTTTTATTTTTTTAGAATTTGCTTATAAATTGTCTAGAAAGGTCAGAAAAACAGGTTTGCTTAGAAAGGAGAAAGAAGAGAAGAGAGAAGAGGCTGTTTTGGGTTTAAAAAAAATTTAGTGGGACTGAAATGACATTTCGGTCCAGAGAGATTTTCGAATATTCTGTTACCGCTGGTATAAAAATCTATAAAATCATTTCGGATTGAATTGTCATTTCGGTTCGAAAAAAAAAAGTTCGGACTAAAATGACATTTCAATTCTTATAGTTTTTGTAAAAAAATAATAATCATATTGGTTTCATAAAATTATCTTTTTTAATTATGGTTTATAAAAAAAATTCATCTAAACCTCTGAAAATAGTCAAAACATTTGAAATATTTTCACGCTCCAAAATCCAACACCATTTTAGACAAAAGAAAATGTCTGTAAGAAATAAAAAAATTAAATACTTTTCGATAGTTCAATTTCCGATATTTTTATTAATACCCCAAAAAAAAAACAAATTATCAAATCTGCCCCATACCAAACTTATTTTTAAATCTACCCCGTCCGCTCGTCTGCTGGGCGGTCCGCTATAAAACCCCTATAAAAAAGGTTTTTCTCTCTCCTGAGTAGCACAGTATTCATTCCCCCAATTTCCATAACCGAAAGAGAGGCGATTTTGAGTGATTTTGAGGCTAGTAGAGGTATGTACAGTAACAAACGAGGTAAGAAAGCGAGCAACCGAAATCGTGGCGTAGCGAGAGGAGTGTCTATTAGTGATCGAGGTAAAAACGAGGGAAAAAAGTACAAGTGTCAAGTATGTCATGATTTTCTTAATTGTGAGACATGTAAGATGGAGGAATGGAGTAGACGACATGGTTGGTATGAAATTTCAGACGATGACTTTGTGGAAAACCCCTACTGCTTTGGTTTGAAAAAGAAGAAAGTTGATCCAGAGCCTCCAGCATCGGACGACGAGTTTGTTCCTTGTACTGGTAAGGCTACCACTTCGTCTGCTGTGACTGATCCAGATCAGGCAAACTCTGATGATGACTTTGTTCCATTCACTTTCAAGGCTCGTTGTAAGAAGTAGATTTTTTAGGAATTTATGTTGTAGAATTTTTAAGAATTTATGTCGTAGACTTTATTTCATTAGTTTTGTGTTTGTTTATATTTTATGTTGTTAGTTTTAGTATATGTAATTAAGTAATAAAAATAACAAAAAATGAAGCATATAAAATAATCGAGGCAAATAAAAAATTGCATAGTTCACAAACTACCAATTAGAATAGTTCACAATATACATCTAAAATAGTTCATAACATAATTTAACAAAACTTGGTAATCAGCGACAACGGCCGAACAAACTCAAAATACGACGTCTGGGTCTGGGTGCAGCTGGTTGTGCGACACTACCGGATGTCTCTCCATGGCTACTACCGGTTCCTGGGCTTTCATGAGTGCAGTGGCTACTACCGGTAGCCTCAGCAACAACTCTAGCATTTTCTCTTTCGTTGGCTTCGTTAATAGCATCTGCATTGTATTCCAGTTGAAATAAAATCAAAATAAAATATAAGTAAATAAATAAAATCAACCGTACCTGCTCGCTGCCTGTCAGTTGTTGAACGGCGGGCCTGATGTCCCATTTGCCTACCTTCCATCTCGTCCATGGTCATTACTTGACGCTTGTGGGGTCTTCTTCCTTTTCTGATCCACTCGCTTGCGGGACAGACTCTATCACCAACATAGGGCAGCCACTGATACTGGTTGGGATAAGGATGGAAAGATGCACCCCAAGTACTCACAAGGTACTCGGTACGGTACATGTCTGCGACATAATCATCCTCAGAGAAGTTTCTCTCTCGGCACACCGCCATAACATGAGAACAAGGTAGGTGGGCCAACTGGATTCCTTGGCAAGTGCATGTTACAGTATTGTCAGGTGCAAAAATAACAACATACTTGAACATCATTTTCACAAACTCCATAGTCCCATCCGGTCTATGGCCGGTTGGAGCAAACTCATCTGGACAGTGCACTTCGAATTCCAATTGGTTCTCCCCGTACGGGACAACTCTCATAGCTGCACCTTTCTCCCTATGTTTCCTTAGTTTTCCCTCCACCTTTGTTGAAAACGTTTGATTCCTGGACAGTAATTCAAAAAATATAAGTCAACAAATAAAAATATACATACCTTGGCAAAATCTCTGAATAAAAATATACATACCTGGACAGTAATTCGAGGGCTTTAACACGCCGTGCAATAAACCATGCATTTAACTTATAGAAGGTGTCCTCTACAATTGCTGCCACGGGCAACTGTCGGCTCCGCTTGAAAACAACATTCAAGGACTCAGACCCATTTGTGGTCATAATTCCCCATCAGAAACCTCCATCACGGGCTTGCAATATCTTCTCATATGCGGGTGGCTCAGCCAGATCGGCGGGATTATTTTTTCCCACATTGAGTAAGTACAAATTTGCCTTTGGACAGTACTGCAAAAAAAAAAATTTCAAATGAGAAAATTTAAGTAAATAATTCAGAAAATATAAGTCAACAAATAAAAATATACATACCTTGGCAAAATCTTTGAACATCTCTTCCACCCTTCTCGGCTTCTTCTTCTTGCAAGCAATTCTGAATGTATTTGCAACCCATTTTTCAGATCAGCAGTTCTTGTGTAGGTTGTCTATAACATGTTGCATACACAGCCTGTGCACACAATCACCGTTCGCTGTCGACCACCCGAAATCTGGGCGATCAAAAACATATTTGATTCCTTTGTGCTGGTCTGATATGACACAAAAGAACCGGTCGCCAACCACTTGTCTTCTTACGAACCTCATGAAAAATCCCCAGTTTCTCCCGTTCTCCTTCTCAACAATTGCAAAGGCCAAAGGCAACAACTGGTTTTCAGCATCATATGCACATGCGATCAGCAGTCTTCCGTCGTAATGGCCAGACATGAAGCATGCATCTACACTGATGACCGGTCTAATGTATGGCACAGCTTGAATACATGGACCGAACGCCCATGCTATGGCCTTGAATTGCAACGCGTTGTTGATAGTCGGTACGCTTAGATTCCAACATTCAAAGACAGTGCCGGGATTTGTACTTGCTTTGGCCTGCAGCAATGGTGCAAGCAAGTTGTATGAACCATGCCAGCTACCGAACATTCGGCAAATCGCAAGTTCACGCCCTCTCCACAACCTGTTGTATTTTGGGACGACATGCTTGGAAACCCGTCTGACAGCTCTACCGATCTCCTTAAGGCTCATCGATGGGTCCTCCGTAATGTCATTCTCAATTACATCGGCAATAAGTGAAGCCGTAAGCTGTGCATGGTCTTTCCTTGATGACGCAGCCTTGCATGTGTGAGGTGGTTCACACTTCTTAATAATTCATGCCTCGCCCTTACCCACAGGGGTTGCATATAGACGGAAGTGGCAATGCGCTTCGTAGGCACAAACAATTACTAACCTTCTTCGGTCCCTTTTTTCAGTTCTGCACTCCCAGTTGCCGTGAACATGGACCTCATTTATTTTCTTCACAAGTTCATCTATGTTGGCGTAAACCTGCTGCGGAGCAAGCTCTTCATTGTACCTGACACGCGGCCCAAAAAATGAGATGTCTGCCTCTTCAAAAGCAGTGGTATCGTTGAATGTGGGGCACGGATGCTTATCTGTCCGACCTTTAATCGGAAATCTGTCTTCCTTAGATAAATAATCTCCACCACCTTCTGACATGTGATCCGAATCCCAATTCCCGTCTCATTCGTCACCCGTTTGCAAATCTCTTTCTAGTATGGCATCGGTTGGAGCATCAAGGTCAAGGTCTCTCCGGGTAGCAACGGGTGACACTATAGGTATTGATGGTGGTACAGATGGAAATCTGAGTTGGATTGGGGTTTCAAGAGGAGGTGGTGGTGGTGGTAGATCGGTGGTAAAATTAGGTACATAATTCTCATAAACCGGTGATATGGGCGGTTCATAACTCGAGTGGCGGGGGTTGTCTTACCTCGAGGGGCGGGGGTTGTCATAACTATAGTGGCAGGGGTTGTCATAACTAGAGTGGCGGGGGTTGTCATACCTCGAGTGCTCATGACCCGAGTTGTCATAACCCGAGTGCTCATAATCCGAGCTGTCATAACTCGAGTGACGCGGGTTGTCATAACCCGAGTGATCAGAACCTCTATTTTCCCTAGATGTTCCCACCCCGGGTTCACACTGAACTCTCCTGGAATATAAGTCCATTACCATTACCCCTTGTGACACAAAAGTGTTGTAAACACTCCTCCATAACGACTCATCTGTTATTGGATACCTGGTATAGTAAGGTCTACCACCACTTACTGTGTTAATCCGGGTAGCTAAATCTATATCATACCGGTTGGGGTTCACACCGAACTTTTCATACACTATTCCATTCAGTTCAACAAATGAGGTATTTTCATTTACCTCGAAGCCGTATGCTGCTTCCTTAGTGTACTGTGCTCCCTCTGCATCCCGGGTAAACTTCCCGCCTACATACAGTGCAACCAACATATGAGAGTTCTGAAATTACTGTTCTGGAAATACTGTTCTGCAATTACTGTGCTGGAATTACTGTTCAAAATCGCCTCAAAATCGCCTCTCTTTTTCTCTTTCAGTTCTGGAAATTGGGGGAATGAATACTGTGCTGCTCAGGAGAGAGAAAAACCCCTTTTATAAGGGTTTTATAGCGGACCGCCCAGCTGCTGGGCGGTCAGATCCGGGTAGTGGACCACCCAGCAGACGGACGGTTGGGATAGATTTAAAAATAAGTTTGGAGTGGGGGCAAATTTGATAATTTGTTTTTGGTATTATTAAAAATATCGGGTTCAATTTTGTTTCTATGTGCATTTGAAGATACTTCCACGGTTCCACCGAAAGCATGTATATTAGCTAGTAGCTAGACGACTAGCATGTACTCTTCTGAAACAAATTCAATGAGCGCATCATGACTTGATTTGTCTCGCATAAAATAAGATGCTCTCATGCCGACATTTTTATTAAGGCAAATTCTTCCATGGGCATAAGGACCTATTTGTAAAATGAGCATATTTTCATTTTCAAAGTTCAAAAAGTCGATCCGACCGTTCAACATTTTCTTCATATTACAATGTACTTGGAGGTCAAATTTTACATTTTTTTGATTTTTTTTACTATTTATTAAGATGGGTACAAAATTCAATGGTCTGAATTTGACTAGTTTTGTAAAATACTTAATAAATAGTAAACAAATTCAAAAAAATGTAAAATTTGACCTCCAACTACATTGTAATATGGAGAAAATGTTGAACGGTCGGATCGACTGTTTGAACTTTGACAATAAAAATATGCTCATTTTACAAATAGGTCCTTATGCCCATAGAAGCATCCCTCTTTTATTAATATCCAAAGTTTAATACAAATTATTAATTATGCTCAGTGATACCTCGCATATTTAGTCTATTTTAGGCCTGTTTTAGTACCAGATTCGTGCCATAATTCACCAGAATCATGTGCATTTCATCGATATATCTTTAGAATTTGGTACTGCTGAGTGTTTGTTTGTTTTCTGCAGGTTTGGAGCAAAACACACGAAGAAACGGCGATTCAGATGATGAGGTACGACCCTTACCAGGCTTGGTACGGGTCTTACCAGACTTGCCATTTTTCAGCTCTTCACGCCTGGTACGGCCAGGCCGTACCACTTTGGTATGGGCCGTACATAAAGGCGGCCTGACAGATTCAAATTTTGGCAGAGGCTATTTAAAGCGGGGAACTCTCCAATTTCGACATCCATTCCATTCCAGATCCATTTGAGAGCACAGTAAGAGAGAGAAAGAGAGCTAAGGAGCTGAGAGCAAGAAGGAAGGAAGAGGAAGAGGCGAAACTCGACGGATCTAGCTTCCTCCTCTCGATCCCTTCGATCCATGGCTATCTCTATCTCTCTTATTGTATTTTTAGATCAGATTATGTGCTGTGAGTAGTTATTTTAGTTTCTAGGGTTTAGAGATGGATTCTTGATTTGTTTTGACTTTCTTTGACTTGTATCTTGTATGAACTCTTTAGTTTGATTGATTGTGATTTACTTTGATATCTTTTGCTTTGCTTGCTGTGATTGTTGTATGATGTGCCTCTAGGTTTAGATCGAACCTATCAAGGTCGTGTGATCATCTCAATCTCTCATCCAAATCAAATGCTTAGGGTAGAATAGTTCGAATTGAAGCCGAGAGGTTGAATTCTCCTCTAATCGACAGATTAGAGGGTGCCTTAGACCTCCAATCAACCAGCTAGATCTGTACCAACACACGAGAGTTGAGGTGTAGAAATCCCTAAAAGGCAATCAATTGCATTCCAACCTAGATCTTGATCCAACAAACGATGGTTGAGGGTTAGGAACCTTAGGTATGGTCAATTGAACCTTTCTAAAGAGTTTAGCACAAGGTACCAGCAAGGAAATGCATTCACTCGGACTGGTAGGTTCTGTTCTGGGAAGCCAGTACGGGTCTTACCAGGGTGGTACGGCCTTGCCTTACCAAGTGAAGTACGGCCTAGCCGTACCAACTTGGTACGGGCCGTACCACTAGAGGCAGATCAGAGATGAAGTCTGAAACCCTGGAAACGCCTTTTATCCATAATCAAAACACAATTTACATTTCTTCTAGCATTTTATTACATCTTCTTGAAATTGTTTGATCTGACCCTTTAGGAAATTAAACACCAAACCAAACCTTTTTCACTTCTAGTTTTTGATTGAGTTTGATAGAATCTAACCTCGCAATTAACCGTCCCTGTGGATCGATACCCGAATATACTACACGATAGGGGTTGTGCACTTGCATCCCTTACTCGTGGAGTGTAAACGCGGTTTTAAAAGGTACGCCCTCAAGCGTATCGAAACTTGCGTTGCGCTTCTGCGCGAACACTCAGATTTTCAAACTTTCGCTAAAAATACCCAAGCCGGCCAGAAAATGGCCGGCTTGGTACTTTTTTTTTTTTACCCGCATTTCACCCTATATATACCCCCATTTTCTCTCTCCTTCTCACAACTCTCTCATCTCACAACCGGATTTGAGCTCTTCTTTGAGGTAATTTTTTTTTTCTAATTTAATTTGTAATTTATTTATTTTAGGGTTTAGGATTTAGGGTTTAGGTGTTAGAATTTAGATTATATTGTTGTAATTTAGTCTAATTAGCTAAGTTGACCAATATTTAGTGTATTTTGGTCATTTTGACCATAATTAGGCTGATTAAGCGTAATTTTACCGAAATTAGCACAGATGACCAATATTTAGGGTATTTTGGCCTTTTTTTTATCATAATTAAGCTCATTAAGCGTAATTTCACCGAAATTAGCACAGATAACCAATATTTAGAGTATTTTGGCCTTTTTTACCATAATTAGGCTAATTAAGCGTAATTTAGATTAATTAGCATAGTTGACCAATATTTAGGGTATTTTGGCCTTTTTTACCATAATTAGGCTAATTAAGTGTAATTTAGTGTAATTAGCACAGATGACCAATATTTAGTGTATTTTGGTTATTTTGACCATAATTAGGCTGATTAAGCGTAATTTTACCGAAATTAGCACAGATGACCAATATTTAGGGTATTTTGGCCTTTTTTTTTACCATAATTAGGCTAATTAAGCGTAATTTAGTGTAATTAGCACAGTTAATCAATATTTAGTGTATTTTGGTCACTTTGACCATAATTAGGCTGATTAAGCATAATTTTACCGAAATTAGCACAGATAACCAATATTTAAAGTATTCTGGCCTTTTTTACCAAAACTAGGCTAATTAAGCGTAATTTAGTGTAATTAGCACAGTTGACCAATATTTAGGGTATTTTGGCCTTTTTTACCATAATTAGGCTAATTAAGCGTAATTTAGTGTAATTAGCACATATGACCAATATTTAGCGTATTTTGGTTATTTTGACCATAATTAGGCTGATTAAGCGTAATTTTACCGAAATTAGCACAGATGACCAATATTTAGGGTATTTTGGCCTTTTTTATCATAATTAGGCTCATTAAGCGTAATTTCACCGAAATTATGTTATTTTAGACATTAGGATGCCTAGAGCACGGTCTACCCCGCTTCCAGTAGTGGACGAGCCGATCAGTATCTAAAACCACATAGTTTTGGTCTAACTTAGTAGTTCATCAAGGTTTGATCTGACATGCCAAATTTTTTTCAGCTTCTGGCCGCGATCAAGGAGTGCGGGCATGGGATTGCCATCCTGGGAAAGAAGAACTGGAGACGGCTTGGGTACCGTGTCCTCAAGAAGAATGCGAATGTGGTTGAGGATGCCGGACACGGTGGAAAGATCATCGGTATGCTGCGAGACGCCGGAGAGAACATCAACTGGCTGAGATAATTCCGACCGAACCCGACCCGAGCCCGGTTCTGCTAGATGATATGCCATCTTCCCCCGATTCGTATTCAGAGTGGGACTACCATAATTGGGTATTATCCAACATTGGGTGGACGGCATGGTACGACCAGCATGGACGTCCGGTGCAGCCTCATGTATGTCATACTTCAGTATCTGTCAGGTTTTAATAAATTTCTTCATTCAGATCAAATTTAATAATTTATGTGTATGATTGCAGGG
Source organism: Carex myosuroides (assembly GCA_028015225.1). Classification (NCBI taxonomy): domain Eukaryota; kingdom Viridiplantae; phylum Streptophyta; class Magnoliopsida; order Poales; family Cyperaceae; genus Carex; species Carex myosuroides. The sequence continues at coordinate 12,614,310 of CM051465.1, forward strand.
TCCAGCAGAGATGCCACCACAACCACCACCTGCGGAGACCGATACTTCTGAGTACGAGTCCCTCTCGTGCAGTCTCCAGGACTTCGGGGTATTCGATGAGGATTTCATTACGGCACCGGCATGGTTCCAATATGGCACAGAGATGCCGCATGATGGAGAGGCTAGTGGTAGTGGGTCTCATACTCAGCCTGCATTTGGGACTGAGTTCGCCGCATCTATCTTCAGTACACCTCCGCCAGTACCACCAGTCTCCACAGGCGATGCCAGATGGGATACCGCCGAGCAGATACTCAGGTCTGCCGATGCCCCAGATGAGCCCGAGAGAGACGGAGCCTGGCCGCGCTGGCGCCGGGCGAACGCCGGAGTACCGCCTCAGCGATATTCCCCCTCTCTGTTTTAGTTGTATTTTTACTAGTTTTGTACTATTTATATTTGATATACTATTTATGTTTGGTATATTTGGATTATCCTATATTTCGGTTCTTGTGTATGTGTGCTTTTATGGTACTATTTTTATATTTTACAGATCAAAATAAATTATCATGATAATGCTAAACAGAAAATATTACAACATTAAAATAGTAGCACAACATAAAAAATAATATAGCGTATTTCAATTAATACAGCGTAATGTAATGTAATTTAGCGTAATTTAACATAATATAGTGTTATTCAATATAATTTCAATTAATATAGCGTATTTTAGTAGAAATATGCTAATTATATATCAAAAGAAGTAATATAACAAAAAATTTAAACAAAAAATTTCAAATTTTCAGTGTTAAATTTCAATATTTTGATCTTCATAGTGTCTCTCTCTAAAAAAAAAAAAGGAGTAAGCCGGCCAGAAAATGGCCGGTTTACTCGGGTACCTAAGCCGGCCATTTTCTGATCGGCTTTGGTATTTTTAGCGAAAGTTTGAAAATCTGGACATAATTAATAATTTGTATTAAACTTTGGATATTAATAAAAATGTCGGGCTCTCATGCTCCGACATTTTTTATAAATCGAAAAGGATAAAGATATATTTATGTAAATCAAATTTGTACATCAGTTAAGAAAAAAATTATGATCCAATGACAAAGAGAGCGGGAGGTTGTGAGATCAAAATTCAAATGAAAGTTTTTTAAAGATATTAAGAATAAAATTTACGACTTCTATCTTTCTATCTAAAAAAAATATACATTAGTTATTTATATATATCAAATTGCAAAAGACACGACTACATGTTATGTTATAATGTTGTAATATTTGCAAAGTATTCAAAGAGTTGAATAAACTCAGCACAAGTAGTTCTAACATAAATTAAAGTTTGAATGTGTAAATTGGTCATGCAAATCAACTCGACAATTGGAGGTGAAAATTAAGAAAATAGATCCTTGCATTTGAAATACTAATTCCTATTATGGGGCAATCTGTGTCTTTTATCTATCAAGATTAAAAAAATAAAAGAAAATTCACGAATTTCAGTAGATTAATCTGTGTTTTTAATTTCCTTAACATGAATTAAAATTTAATTTCTTACATCCAAGCAAAATTAAAAAGGCAGTCTCCGTTTGGCAATAAATGGAGAGGAAATGAAGTCACCCTTTTAGCACTCCAGTTGTATATATCAAAAGAACAATGAGATTTAATGTCATGTTATGGATCTATAATAGACAGACATGCAGCCTGATCAACACATGCAACTGCAACCTGTCTCAATAATTCTCTCAAGATTTTTATATTGATTTTAATCATTTGCATAAGCAGCGAAAACATTTTTTATATTCATTTATTATTTTAGTATAGTAGCTTGGCTTGATCTTATCCATGCTCATTTTAAGACTGAAATAAAGGTCAAAGTTTTCAAATCCTTTCTATGGCATGAACAGAATTTTGAACATATATATTTTTACAAAGAAATTAGAAGTTTAATTATTCACGTCAATTAGGAATTTATTGTACGAAGTGAAGCACGTATAAAATTTTGATATAATTGTACAAATTTTCCGACACACATGAACTCTATGTAAGTTTTAAATGAGTAGAACTAGGGTGTTCATAAGCTTATCAAGCCTTTTCGTGAGTTTCACTTCGAAATCTATCATATTGACTTTAAATTATTGAAACCGATCTACTTCATGAGTGAAACGTTTACCTGCAAAAGTTATAATTTTTCGAATTAATTTAGTATAAAATCAAGCGGTAAAAAAAAGATAATTTATAAGTTAATTTTAATGCGTTCATTTTTCATCATTTTTTGACAGCTTAACTTTATACTAAAGTAATTCTAAAATTTATAAATTTAATATGTGAACGTATCACTCGTGAAGTAAAACAATTTCAACATTTTAAGAGTTGTCGTTTAAAATCAATCCAATAAGTTTTGAAGTTAAGCTCACCAAAGTTTTTTTATGAGCTTAAGAACACTCTAGTTCTACTAAATTTAAATATATATTAAGTCACATTTATATATAAATTCAATACTAGACAGTGATAAACGAAAATATCAAAATATTGATTAGAAAGGTCTTTATTAATTAACAACCTAGATCTAGATTCTCAAAAAGTGCCTCCAACTGTGAAAAGTGTTGATGCAAAATGATAGGTGGGGGAATTCCGAACATGATGCATTGCATCTGAGATAAAAATGGGAAGTAATAAAGCGTCTTGCAATTAGTAGAAACTGGAAAGTTACATGATGCATCTCAGATTTGTGAGGCAACGGACATATAGGCCTACACAACGCTCAAAAGGACACGTGTTGCCGGACAAGGTCAAGTCTGATGCAAAACACGTTGAAAGTGTTGTCGATGCTCATGGAACTCGATCGGTTCGCCTCCCCTCCAGGATCATTCGACTGTTTAGAGAAAATTCGGAACCTTCATTTCCAACAGAACAGTTCAGATCTAACCTGAACGGTCTAGATCATTCTACAATCAATTGAGAGGAGACGCACTCTACATAGATACAAGAGAAGTAGATCGAACCAGAGACATTTCAATGGACATCGGATCAAATTAGGCCCGATGTCTAGCTGAAGCTGTTTAATCTGTATCATTCGTGCGGACGATCTGTATGACTGTATCAAAGCTCTTTTCACAAATCTAAATGAACATGCACATTTTTGGCATGAATCGAATGGTACCTTTGCGGAAAGGAAAGATAGATAGTGAGATTTTTTTTTTTTCTAACCTTTTCAAATCTTGTGTTGGAGTCAAGCGGATTAAATGCAGTTTGAGTCGGCAAAAGGCAGTGTAATTTCATGTCTAGTTGTGAACACATATGCTGATGCTGTTGATCGTATTCAAACCAAAATACCGGAACCACAACCAGCAAATAGATCAGCTGGGTTGAGTTAGCCTGTCAGCCCACCTGGCACTTGCGGCTAACAAGGCCCACCTAGGTTAGAACCGCAACAAGCAAATAGATCTTTATTTGAAGGGCCTACAAAATTTTATCGTTACCTTCAATTGACAATTTGTACTAGCAAGGAAACTATATTTTATTAAACAGAAAAATTACTGAACTAGAGGATTTTGCAGCTTGTCAATTTCTCAGATTAGCTTGCAATGATACTCCCAAGTCCCAACAGAACTCAGATCCAGTTAGTGGTTTGACACTGCCCTCCTGGGGCTGCCCGTGCCCGGTCTGCCCGTGCTCGGTGCCCGGGGTACCCGTACCCGTGTCCGGGTATAGACGGGTAAACGGGTACGCGGGTACGGGCTTGAAATGGGCAGGGTGGCCTGTTTTGGTGTCAAACCCGGGTGTACCCGTACCCGCCAAACCCGTGCCCGCTGCCCGTCTGCCCGCACCCGCCACGGGTGTACCCGCACCCGCGTACCCGTGCCCGTACCCGTACCCACACCCGCTGCCCGCCGAAACTTTAATTCAAAAATTTTCCCCCCACTGGCCAATATTAACATAGCATTTTTGGCTACGGACAGCGCACTGAGTACAGATTTTCATGTGAATATTGCGCTGCATGAAGCTAAAACTGCTCTGTTAATTTGCGCTGGATGTGAAATTGTGAATTTTGCCTAAGTTGTACAGTTTTTACAATTACTTAATCTGGACCGTTCTTTTTAACTTGGCACGAATCGCAAAACCCAATAATACTGCCCCCTCAGTCAGCCCGAATCCCAAACCGGCTGAGATTTAATCTCAACCGTAAATAACTAATTGTTAAGGGAATCTTTTACGGTAGCCGGGTAGCGTCGAGATATGGATCCGCCAGCGCCAGGCCCCCCCACTGGCTAATGAAATTTCCGCCGTACTACTATGTGGACCCCACTGCATTAATGTCCTCTGCATTGATTCCCTTCACTTTACGAGGCAATGCCAACTATGCTAACCAAGGTACAAGGATCCTCTCCATTAGTGTAAAAGATTCCCTTCACTTTACGGTTTGGGATTAACTCTCACTGCTTTGAGATTCGGCCTAACGCAGAGAGTGAGATAATTGGTACACTGCCCCACAGTGCCACCCACTGTTCCGAATTTTGACAGAAATCACCCAATTTCACACCCAGCCAGGCCCCCACAGTTCCGAATTTCCCCATAAATTAACCCCCAAACCCACTCTCCCTCACTCACTAAATTTCTCACTCTCCCTAACTCACTAAATTTCTGATTTTCTCTTCTCATACTTTCTCTCACAGTCTCACTCATACTCTCTAATTCTCTATCATTTTTTTTTATTTTTCAGAAATTAATTTAATTATTAGAAAAAAAAATATAGTTGGAAATTTATTTTATTCCGCAAAGGCGCGAGATACGGTTGAGCAAGATTATTTCATCCCGCAAAGGCGCAAGTTTTCATCTCGCAAAGGTTAGATTAATTTTTTTGCATTTATTAAATAAGTTAGATTTATTGTTAATTTTATGATAAATAGTTTAGATAAATTTTTAAATAGCTTAAACATGTTAGATTTTTTGTTAGTTTTATTATAAATAGGTTAGATTAATTTTTAAAGTAGCTTACATATGTTAGATTTATTGTTAGTTTTATTATAAATATGTTGGATCTATAAATATGTTGGATCTATACATATGTTGGATTTCTTTTTTAATATGTTATATTTTATTTTTTAAATTTTGAATATGTTAGATTTATTTTAATATAGGTTAGATTTTATTTTTTAATTTCGGATTAATTTTTAAATATGTTAGATAAATAAGTTAGATTTTAATATGTTAGATTTAAATAAGTTCTATTTATTTTTAGAATAGGTTAGATTTATTTTAAAATATGTTAGCTTTATTTTTGAATAGGTTAGATTTATTTTTTTGAAATATGTTTAGGTTTATCTATAAATATGTTGGATTTTTTTAGTTTGTTAGATTTTTCAAATAGGTTATTTTTTAATATGTTGGATTTATAAATATGTTAGATCTATAAATATGTTGGATCTATACATATGTTGGATTTCTTTTTTAATATGTTATATTTTATTTTTTAAATTTTGAATATGTTAGATTTATTTTAATATAGGTTAGATTTTATTTTTTAATTTCGGATTAATTTTTAAATATGTTAGATAAATAAGTTAGATTTTAATATGTTAGATTTATATTTTTTGAATCTATAAATATGTTAGATTTTTGAATATGTTAGATTTATTTTTTTTAATTTAATTTAGATTTAATTTAATTTAGATTTAGATTTATATTTTGAATAAGTTAGAACAAGTTGTATTTATTTTGAATTAGACTTAGAATTTCAAAATTTGAATTATATTATTATGAATTAGACTTAGATTGATTTTTTTATATAGTTTATTTTCTTTTGAAATTCGGCTGTTGCATTTTTTTTTTTTTTTTTCCTGTCACAGAGACAGAGGGCAGAGGCAATTTTTTTTTTCTTTAATATAATTTAGATTTACATTTACATTTACATTTAGATTTATATTCAATTTAGATATAATTTAGATTTAATTTACATTTAAATTCAATTTAGATTTACATTTACATTTACATTTATATTTATATTCAATTTAGATTTACATTTACATTTACATTTACATTTATATTCAATTTAGATATAATTTAGATTTAATTTACATTTATATTCAATTTAGATTTAATTTAGATTTAATTTACATTTAAATTCAATTTAGATTTACATTTACATTTACATTTATATTTATATTCAATTTAGATTTACATTTACATTTATATTCAATTTAGATATAATTTAGATTTAATTTACATTTATATTCAATTTAGATTTAATTTAGATTTATATTCAATTTAGATTTAATTTAGATTTAATTTACATTTAAATTCAATTTAGATTTACATTTACATTTATATTTATATTCAATTTAGATTTACATTTACATTTACATTTACATTTAAATTCAATTTAGATTTACATTTACATTTACATTTATATTTATATTCAATTTAGATTTACATTTACATTTACATTTACATTTATATTCAATTTAGATATAACTTAGATTTAATTTACATTTATATTCAATTTAGATTTAATTTAGATTTACATTTACATTTATATTCAATTTAGATATAATTTAGATTTAATTTACATTTATATTCAATTTAGATTTAATTTAGATTTACATTTACATTTAATTTATATTTAATTTACATTTACATTTATATTTAATTTAGATTTAGATTGTTTTTTTGAATATGTGAAGTAATTTTCATTTATTTATTTGAATAGGTTTAAAATATGGCATCTCCTCCTAATCACGATGAGGATTTACCTTTGGACCAAAGATTGTCACTCGACATTTTTGGCCCACCTCCACCTATGCAACCACCACCTAATTATCCCCAAAATTATCCACCTAATTATTCCCAAAATTATCCACAAAATTATCCACCTAATTATCCACCTAATTATCAAAGAAGGGATCAAACGCTAGATTTAAATTATCAACAACCCCCCCAAATGTATGCACCGTATTATACTTCAAACGATCCAAATATGTTTATTCCACAAGAAACACATCAACCGCCACCATCGAATGCATATGGAGGCACTTCTTCTGTAGCATCGAGTCAAGCCACCCTCCCTATGGAAGGTACTCCGTCGAGAAGTGTCACTGGAATTGAAGAAGAACCCGTCTTCGTCCCGTGCCGGTCCTAGGTAACAATTTAAATATCTACATTATTTTAATCTTTATTATTTATAATATCTACACTATTTGTCTACTAATTTTTTTATTTTTTTTAATAGTTCCACTTCCAGGAGCACTAGCAGCGGTGGATTGTTAGCAGATTTCCAATCGGAGATCCAACCGCACACATCCACAAATGAGTTACTGAGCTATTTTGTGGGAGTAAACGAAAGAGAAGATGGACTTGACATCATGACGTGGTGGAAGAGGAATCAAAGAAACTATCCAACACTGGCGATGATGGCCCGCGACGTATTTGCCGTACCCGTGTCAACCGTCCCTTCCGAAAGTTGTTTTAGTTCGGCGAACAGGATCCTCTCCGACAAACGCAGTAAGTTGGGTGCACATGTTTTTGAGAGACTTGTGTGCTTGAAAGATTGGATTGATGCTGATGAGCGCAACCAACATCGAGATCATCAAGAATCATCATCCGGAGTCGACACTGAAGAAAGCGGTACCGATACGCGGCCCGCGGCTAATTCGGATTCAGACGGTGCGGAAGAGAGCGAACAATGGTATATGAATCCAAACTACTAGATAGGTAGTGTCGGTATACATTTCTAACCTCTTTTAATCTCTATGGTTATTTTTAAAATTATAATTTCTAAACGTTTCAATTAGTTCTTAAATTATTCATTTTAAAGAAAAATTACTAACAAAAAAAAAGTTAGAACTCCGCCTATGTTATTTTACATAGCCGGTCCCAAGCCCGGAATAAAGGAGGAGGGTAACTTTTATTTTTGAATTTAGATTTAATTTAGATTTAGATTTAATTTAGATTTGAATTTAGATTTAGATTTTTTTTCTTTTGAAATTCGGCAGAGGCTATTTTTTTTTTTTTTTTTTTTCGGCAGAATCCAGATTCCAGAGGCATATTTTGAGTTTTTTTTTCCTATTATTTAATTTAGTTTAGATTTAAATTAGATTTCGATTCAATTTAAATTTTAATTTAGATTTAGATTTATATTCAATTTAGATTTAATTTTATTTGCATCTAAATTTAGATTTGAATTTTTATTTAATTTAATTTAGATTTATATTATCAATTTAAATTGAACGTTTACAAAATATATTATCAATTTAAAATGTTTATTGTTTTAAATTAATTGATTTAAGATATTTTTGATTTATATTTTATTTAACCTATTAATTTATATTTGAATTTATATTTAGATTGTTTTTTTTCTTTTGAAATTCGGTAGAAGTTTTTTTTTTCCTTTTATTTAATTTATTTAGATTTAAATTAGATTTGGATTCAATTTTAATTTTAATTTAGATTTACATTTATATTCAATTTAGATTTAATTTAATTTGCATCTAAATTTAGATTTGAATTTTTATTTAATTTAGATTTACATTATCAATTTAAATTGAACGTTTACAAAATATATTATCAATTTAAAATGTAAACTACAAATTTCGAGATATAAATAAATTATGAAACTATATAATTAGAATGAGAGTTTGAAAATAAAATAAAATTACTCGTGTAAAGAAATAATTTTTCGTACGACACGTAATAATATTCGTACGACACGTAATAATATTCGTACGACACGATAAAAAAATAAGAAAACAAATCAAAATACAAAACAAAAAACAGCAAAAAAAAAAAAAAAAAAATACCCCTGCCCGTGCCCGCTGTACCCGTGCCTGTTGTACCCGTCTACCCGCAACGGGCACGGGTTTGAGACGGGCAGGGTGGAGTTTTTAAAAAAAAAACCCGCCTACCCGTGCCCGTTGTACCCGCCTACCCGCCTACCCCTGTACCCGCCTACCCGCTGCCCGCCTCGGGCACTACCCTGCCCTGCCCGAGGTACCCCTTAGCAGACCACTAGATCCAGTGCAATACTAGGTAAATGAGAATTTCACTTATACCACTAAAAAACGATGAAATTACGTATTTTCCATCCTTAATTATAATAATTCACATATTTCCCCAATTAACTAAAATCTAAGATTAATTATAGTTTATATAAAATATGATTAAGTACCTATCTCTTCCTCCTTCCTTCTGCGTCACATTAAAGTATATAAAATTTCAACATAAAATTTCATACACTTCAGGATATAAGTGTATATAACATTTCTCCATGCTCTAAAACACTTGAATCTTATAAATCAAACATTAAACGAAATTTTCAAGAAAATCCAGATATGGATCCTTTTTCTGTTCTTTTTATATTCCAGTAAAGAAATGACACTAATCCATTGCTACTCAATGATCGAATCAACCTGTTCCAAGCTCAAGTATTTCCTATGAACTTCATCCTCGCTCGATCAAACTTCAGGTATGAATGAATTGATCTATTTAATCGAGAATCACCAAAAAGAGAAGGGTAAGTATTGGTCTTCCTAAACTGCACCCAATCTGATGACTTAAACCTCAGAATGCAAAGAAAACATGATTAGAACAAGGAAATGATGGTGTATATATGAAGAGTCCATTATCAGGCTCAAATATAGAATAAATTCCCCTACAATCGTTTATCAGGCTAAAATTTCCCCCAAAGTGATGAACTCGGTCATGCTCTGATAGCGGCAATCACCTGTTGCTGACAAGTGACTCAATCCTTTCTCCAGTCTCCAACTATGCTGTCCATGACTGGCATTCGGCTGACCGTGGTTGGAAAAGCAAGGAATCAGGTCGGAACAATTATAAATCGATATGCAGGAGGAACGGGAAGGAGGGAGAAGGGATAGATACTTAATTATATTTTATATAAAGATTAAACATAATTAATCTTGGCTTTGAGTTAATTGGATAATATGAGAGTTATTAGCACAAAGGATAGTAAATCCGTAATTATAGAATTTGGAGGGGATATAATTTCATAGTTTTTTAAGTGGTATACATGAACCCCCCCTTAATTTTGACTCGATTTAAGTATTCTACAAGGGGAAGTCGTAACCCTTGACCTAATCGTATAACAACAACAATTGTCCGATGGAAAGATTAGCACATCAGCAGTTTCCAATTATAACTTTCTACTTCTACAGCGGTCAGAACATTTCAATTAACTACATGACTAAGTACAAAATTTTATATTCAAGACATTTGATATCCCTTTTAGGAGACATTGTTACTGCATTCCATTTTTATGCTGTCAAATTAGCTACTATGAAAACTCAGTAAGATTGATCATATGGCTCGTGCAATTCCCACAAAAGGCTACAAATATAAATGAGCAGCAACAAGGTAATATGATGTACCAACTACAAACTCAAAACTAGTATCCAACAAAACTTGTCTGTCAAAAGAAAACTTCATGACAAAATTCATAAAAATAATAACTCAAAAGGCCAAAGAGAGTAACAGATTTCTAACACTCTCACAAATCCAACACAGCTCAGCATCCCAACTTAGATCTCCTGGACGCTAAGACCTGCCAAAACAAACAATAACCTTCATTAAATACTACATAATTGTTACAAATTATAAATAATGTAAACAATTCATAGTTAAGAAAAAACAGAATTCAGCTCCAGATTATACGAAGTCACAAACACTCTTTGTGACAAATTTTCTTATCAGAAGGCAACATATAGCAAAAATTTCCCTTTTCATTAAAGATGAATATTTAGCCTTACATATCAAAATAGTTAAAAATAAGCACAACAAGATAAATAACACATGTTTCCTCAACTCAATTAAATCAACAGGCAAACTTTTAGAAGGATAAACTCAAAAAAATTACAAGGTCCCTCAGATCTCATAGCTATAAGGCCATCACAGAGGACATTCAACCAATGGTTTTAAGCACAAGCCACAGCCTCATATATATAATATCCACATAAATGGAGATGAAACTAAAACAGCTCAAACCTAAAACCACAGCCACATCTTCTCTGGTCCATGTATTTTATCTTCATTGGGACCAACCAAACAACATTCATTTAGTGCCTTTCAGCATTAAATATCAATTCACAGTTTAACCCTTGAATAACTATTAAAAGTCAATTCAAAATTCCAGAAAGATCAATCAAATCTTTATTTCAACTAGACTACTATTCAAAGAAAAAAGGAAAAGAGAAACCAACCCGGGGGAAGGGATTGCTTGAGCTTGTCAGCCTTCTCTGAGTCGAATACACAGAGAGTGTAGAGGTATTTGGCACACCTCACCTTGAACTTCACCACATCCTTGCTTCTCTTGATCTTGACAGATCTGGCATCCTTCCTCCTGGCAGTCAGAAGGAAATCCTTGATCTCATGGATCTGCTTCGGCTGTTCAAAATTTCACAGACAAGTAATATAATCAGCATAATAATCGATCATATTAATTTCAAGGAAACCAGTAATGTATAATCTACTAAGGTGGTAGCATTTCACTGATATAAATAAGTCTAAGAAATCAGGATATAAATTTGCAGTGTAAACCAAAACTAATCTTCTATCCAATTATCTGTACAAGTATATTAATCTATATCATCAAACATTTAAGTTTTGGTTGTATTCTAAATTCATTTTAGTAAGGATCTAAACAGACTCAAGAACATTACAGGGAGGATACCTTTGAGGTATCTAAATTAAAAATAGTTTCTCCACATGTATAAATCATAATTCTGGACTCCAGGTTCTACTACCAACTCTATTTTGAACAGAAGGCTATCAATTATAGTATAGTAGAATTCACATAAACATAACGCACGAAGCAAAACTACTGTACTCCATGGAGATTATTAATGTCTAACCAAGACTCTCCATGGAGATATTTAATGTCTAACCAATATTCTCCTTTCAAGATACAGATGTTTACAAATAACAAAAAACTTAAAAGAGAACTGCATGCTATTTCCTAAACGAAAACTAGATCTAACTAACAGATTCCGATCTCTTAATGAGCCATTCATCAGATGAAATAATGGAAAACAGTACAAATGCTACCGATTAATCAACCAATGTTGCGCAACTCAATTACTACTATAGCGGACTAAGAATCGGTAAATAAATTCGAAGGAGAAGGATTTACCATCTTGTAGGGTTTTTTCGACAACTCCCGCCGCCAAACTCAGAAAAACCCTAGCAGGAAGAAAGAAAGGTACGCGCGATGTCCTTTTATACAAGAAGTGAAATCCCTAGGTCAGGGATTGTTTTTCATTACCAAACATACCCTCGGAATTATGCCTATGCGGTTCAGTAAGGGTAGGATAAAATAGTCAAAACTGTTTTGGGCTTCAAGCCCGTTTGGATTGGAATGATCGGGCCTAATATAAAAAAGTTTCTAATACCGCGTAATCCACTAATCCTTGTTAAAATGAGAAATTCTTTTGAATACTCAAATAACAGATCGGATAAAAAATATATTTTCATATCAATATGTGATATTTCGATTGAAACTTTAGAACAACTGTTGCGTAAATCTTGTCGGATATAAAGAAATTACTATTGCTAGTTATATTTTGAGGTAATAACAAGTTGGAGTATAGACGATGGTGCTCATGCTCTTGCAAATTTTTGATACTTTTGGAGGCTCTTGTGATTTGTTATGATTCTGTACAGTTAATTCTTTCGTGCTTGATAGAAAATATGAGAAATTTACTTCACAGCAGAGAATTTTGGTAATGTATGATAAACATGATGTACATCTCATTTTCTACAGAAGACGAATCTACTGCTTTTGCAAAGTTACACAATTTCATGAAGCATAGATGATGAAATAGCTTCTGCGAAAAAAGAACCACAATCAAGTCATTTAAACAGCTATTCGCTGAATGTGAAGGATACTTCGCTTAATACAACTATTCAGAGCTCCAAGTTGCAACAAAATATTTCCACGAGACATTTAAACTTGGAGAAGGCGGGTTTGGCATTGTGCACAAGGGCATCCTCTACAATATTACTGTGGTGATAAAGATGCTGAAAGAGGGAAGCAGCCAAGGAGCAAAAGAATTTAATCAGGAGGTATCTACCTTAGTATATTTGTACATGTTTATTTAAATAAACTCGAATGCAACTTTGACTCGAGTAAATGCATGACAAGGATTAGAATTACCAGAGAGGAAGAGGCCGGATTCTTCTTTAATTTCAGGCCTTATAGAAACAATCATGGAAAAGCAACTGCTACACAATTTGTAGTCAATTGTGATGCCTTTATGGTTTTCATCTAGACAACATCATATGCTTTCAATCTGATTTGTCTCATCTAACGATGATGGAGCATCATTTTGGTTTTTCTTTGGATAGTGTATATTGTTAGGTAAAAATATAAATTGATAAACAAGCATCGATTAAACTAATGAAATGTACACGAAGAATATATAGTTTAACATGACTGGAAAATTGAACTAAATACATATTATGTCATATTTATGTATTTCGATAGAAGTGGTTCCACCTCTGTATTGAAAATATGCATAGTTTGTAAGCATTTTCTAACACATCAAGGTATAGGTATACTAAGCAAAGTGCGACATCGATCCAAACCTTGTGAAACTCATAGGGGCATGTTCAGAGACCCGTGCACTTATTTACGAGTACCTACCAAATGGTAGCCTAGAAGACCGTTTACGATGCAAAAAAAAAAAAAAAAACACTCCGCCCCTCTTGTGGCATGCACGAGCCCATATTGCATTTGAGATCTGCTATGCACTAAGTTTCTTGCATTGTGTGAACTTCATGGTATTGTACATGGTGACCTAAAGCCACACAACATCCTTCTCGATGAGAACAACACAAGTAAAATTTGCGACTTCGGCCTCTGCCACCAACAAAAGAAGGGTACATTGAAGGCATTAATTGATGCTTCAGCAGGCCCCTGGCCGTTTAAGGAGGCTACGAAGAAGATCTCATTGGACCTTAGATGCAGCGATCTAATGAGAAAGAATAGGCCTGATCTGTCGACCAAAATGTGGAAGGAATTGAAGTCCATGGCAGACGTTGCTTCTGCATCAATGTCATTCTAGAAAGCTCCTTTATCTTCTTAGTTGGTACATTTATAATTAAATAGCTTAGTTTTTTGTTGTAATTGGCTACTTCATTTCATCGAAAGGGCTTAGCCAGGTCAGCAAGTTCAACCTGATTAATATGTTTAATTGAGAATTTCCTAATTAAATAAATAGCGTAGAACCCGTCCATGGACAGGTGTTGGTACAATAATAAACTTAAATGTTTGATGATAGTAATATCAAAGAAGAGGTTGTTTTTTACTCGAGCAATTTTGTTTTAGTTCAAAATTTATTTTTAACTTTTTCCTTATTTCAAATGACCCTCTATAAGCGCTTACAGCCTGACTCAGTGACTCGTCTCTACTGGGAAAGCGAGGATGAATTGGAAAATTTGGTCTCCTTTGGGCCCAATCGAAGGAAATGAATTTCCAGTTCCAGGTTAGAAGGTAAGTGTTTGCTGTGTAAAATGTAGCCCGTTGGACCTCATTTAAGCCTATCAATTGAAAGAGGAAAAGATCTAAATTTCATTTCGGCCTATGAATTTCCAGTTCCAGGTTAGAAGGCAAGTCTTTGCCATGTTTTTCCTTGTATTTTAAGAAAGAGGATCTAAATTTCATTTTGGTTCTATACTTTTGTTATAGTTTTTTTTTTCCAGTTGTATCCCCTATTTCTCAAGTAATTGAAACATTTTTCAAATCTCTCAGTCTAGAGGAGACTTAGATATCAGAGACCCAGTCCAATGTGTCAGTTTGGTCAGGAGTGTCAATTGGGTCAAACAAAAATTCAGTCAATTGGATTTAACCGTCTCTAAATTGACTGATGCAGTCAGGAAGATAACCATTCACTCTTTTTAGGTCGAAAAAATTGCCAAAATTTTGTACATTATTGCATGATGTCCTTCTGTGAAAATTGTTACTATTTACATGAAAAGACTCTACAAAAGACTAACATGTTACTACTGCATTAGTCTATCAATTGTGTATGAAAAAAATAAAAAAAGAATATCTATATCAATCTATTCTTCCACTGGGGATGGCTGTGTGTTAGTCGCAGACAAGGCATTTTGGAGATATTCACGCGCAATTTGTAACATCTGCTTAACCTCTGCCTGGTACTGTAAGATAATTCAAATGAAATATTTAGAAAAAAATTATTTGATGAAACTTAAAATAAGCAATTATTTCCATTTTCAATTACTACATATTGAACCTTTTCATTGAGCTAAAAAACTCATGTTTTGTGCCGTGATGGTTTTATCCAAATAAAAAAAAGTCGCAATGTAAGAATTGAAGAAAATGGTCTGACACAAAATGAACTTCATTTTTCAGGTTTTAGGGAAGCATAATATACTACTTCACATGTCAAGATAATATAAAAAAAAAGAATGCAAACCTCATCAACAGCACCACTCTTTATTTTGGATTGCATGGGACACCATTTCTTGAAATGAGCACCTGAAATTAAAATTTGAGAAAAGAATTGATCAAATAAAATATTAGATATAAGAAAAATCAGAAATAACAAACTTAAGAAAACAATAGAAGTTCGTTTATCTTACCAACTTTGATCTCTAGATTACATGCCGAAGGGGAAGTTGTTTTAGCTATCCATCTACAGTGTATCTGAAATAACGAAAAAAAGAAACATATCTCATCATTTTGTTATTTCCTCCTGTATGGTACCTTCTAATTGTCCAATAGCCAAAGCAGTGATTTTTTTTCTAAGAAATTAAAAATTCAAATCTTCGGAAAATGGATTGATTGTTTTTTTCTTTGAAAAATAAATGGAGCAATATTATAGGTGCGGTTCCATCTATTTTTCAAAGAAAAAAAAATCAATTTCTTTCTGAAAATTTGAATTATTAAGTTCTAAAAATTAAAAAGATCCAAAGCAGCTGTCATTGCACTCTTTCAACAGGGTTTGTTAGGCTTTTAGCAAGACATCTATATCAAAGCCTAATTAAGACATATCTAATATTACCCCCTCCCTTCAAAGCCAAAAAGAGAGTCAGTGAAAAGAAAATATCTCATATTATATATATAGCAAAATTACCTCAAAATAGGAACCAAACGGGACATCATGCACTTGCTGAACAGTCTCAAAGACCTGAAAAGCAACGACATAATCAGGGCTCTTTGTAAAATAAAAAGGTCAATTTCAGTGTGATAGTGAAAAAAAATATTAAAATACAACACACTGCTGAATAAAATATTAATGAACTCGTCTTTAATAAAAAATATATGGGTAAATGGGGACATCTCCAGAAAGGGTTGCTCTTTAGATATAATGAGGGAGGGTCATTTGATGCCCTACAAAGCTTGACGGGTGGATGAGATGCACACTATGCAGGGGTAAAACTGGGATTTTTTTAACACTGGCATATACATGAAAATGATCCAAGTAATGAAAATAGTAAGAGACGTACCAAATTTGTCTTATCTTGGGAAAAGACTGCATGCTGCCCCTCGGTCAGGGCTGTGTAAGGCGGGCACATGGGGCTATTACAGATTGACCGGCACGTAATTTCTCTCACTTCACCATCATACTCTTCCGTCATGTGCCACTGACCAATCTATATAGAGCATATTACAATAATATCAGCATTATTAAGTGAAGTTCTAAAATCCTAAAGTGGTCAAAAACATCAAATGCTGGGTAACTTGGCAGTGTGCTTACATTAAGATCGAGATCTTTCCTTTGGGATCGATATTCAGCGATGAATTTTGAGTCATTGCTAAAGAGATACAGAAAGAACTGCTCAGCGGTACACGGGAAAGTATCCTAGATAAACAAAAAAAAACTACAAAATTAGTTTATAATTGTAGCTATATTACATATTTGTGTCCGCGGCAATATTTATCATGAATCTTTTAACCATCTGCTAATGCCAATTCCCATTTTTTTTTCTTTTCACTAATAAATCAGCATGAAATTTTATTGCATGTCTTTGCAAAGTTCAATTGGAAAAAACATTATCATTTTATGGAGTCAATGCACCTTCAACTAACAAATGACAAAATGAAAAAGGTAAAGTATGAATTTAGTGGATCGTACATTGTATATGCTGACTAGGACTTCTTCTTTCACAAAAGGATCAACCTTTTTTGCCACATCTACTTTCTGTTTGGGAGGTGGGATCTCCACTTTCCAATTTCTAATGCTATGTGCTCGCATCTCTGATTGCTGCCAATCCTGAATTAACGAAACATGCAATTTTTCCATATTGTTAAATTTATAATAACCTTATATACATTTTATTACAAATATTATCTATCTTTACATATTCCAATCTTGTAAAATGTTGGTGCACGGTATTGCTTTTTAGTAAAAGAATTAAGAATAAACATAAACATACCTAACATTGACTTGGAACAAATGTATATTCCCCCTTATTTTGGAAACAAAATCACCAAACTCGACATGCACATGTACCTCTATATTCTTTTTGGTGCAAAATGTTACGACAAAGCAAAATTTACCAGAAATGTCATAAGGGCCAAAATAGGAACTTAAAGAGATCAAACTAAAAAGCAATTGCCAAAATACTGTGTTTTCTTTATGATCAAATGAAGAAGGCTCACAAGGCCCTTTTTCAATATTTAGTGACCAGGAAAGCTTAACCTATACTCTCTTACAAGTCATCCCAATAGCTTGCCACTTAAGCTACTTGACCATTTGCAACAATTTTGTACTTAAAAAAATATTTTATCTACCAAAAGCATTATTTAAAATTTGTATCTGCAGAAACCAATAAGCAAAGCACAAGATAAAAATGAAACCTCACGAGGAAATCATGGGTAATACCTTTTCCTCAGCCTCGATCATTTCATGATATTTCTTCTTATACCTCTCAAGGGTTTTCAATGTATGACCTCTATTCCAAAATGATGCAAACATATACTTCATTCTTCCTGTGCATGGTTTCAATTTAAAGACTTTTAAGTTGGTTTTTAGAACAAAAGTTGTATAATGAAACCAAATATTTTGATTCAAAAAAGTTACCATCGGGACTTCCCAAAGGAGGTACACCGTGACCGCCTGCTCCCGGGCGTAGGACAATCGTAACTGCAGGGTTTATCAATGCATGTGAGCTCCTCCTAATCTACAATGGAGAACTACCACGATTTACATTATTTAAGCACGCCTATGACTATATACATATTACTATTTTTCGATCTTGTTAAGTTGATACGAGAAAGAACATAATTATACCTCATCTATGTCTCCGTAAGGAATCACAACCTGTCACATAATAAAGCTTGTCATGACATGTATATTGATCGAAAATACACTACACAAGTTTTTTTTTTGAAGGTTAGCGGCTTTTAAGTGCCAAATACACTACACAAGTTACTAGCCTTGTTCTATACAATATTTTATATTAGGAAGAAAGAGATAGGAGTCGTAAAAGAAAACCTTGATTTGCTTTTTGAAAACATTGGAATGGAAGCATATATGCCATGCAGATACATACATCCAACCATGGTACAAGAACGACCTCTCTAGAGCACATGAATATTTATGCGCTACTACCTGGGGAGAAAACTACATTATATAAGAACCACACTTTTGGAGAAATACTCTGAACATAAAAATGATTTTCACTTGTATATAATTCCCACCTCATCTGGTGGTAGCTCAAAGAGAGTTTGCATGGGCCCCGGTTTCTGATGAACCACTGTTGGAACGGGTCTATCAGAGGAAATCCTCCTATGAGCATCCACTCCGGCAAGGCTATTCAAGGACTTAGAACTCCCTGGAAGTTGTACTGTTCTTATTTGAAGGCAAACCTATAAAAATAAAGAAAGGTAAAAAATCTAGAACTATTCCCGATGTACCCAGTTCTTACACAGCAATTTGATGATTTCAAATGTCCCACAAACCCTTGAAGACACAAATTTGAGTGAGGCTATGGTACTATGCATAGAGCGGATTGGTCCGTCCTATGGATCAATATCTTCGTTTTCAAAGTTCAAATATTTGATCATAAAAGTTCATCATGATTTCCATGTGAAAATGTACTTGCAGACTACATTTTATGTTTTTAAATTATTTTTTTACTATTTCTTAAGATAGGTAGAAAATCACCACTTTTGAATGGTCTACAATTTTTAGATCAAGGGATTTTCTACCTATCTAAAGAAATAGTAAAAAATTCTAAAAAGTGTGAAATTTAATTTACAAGTACATGTTCATATGGAGATCATGTTGAACGGTTCATATCGACAATTTGGACTTTGAAATTTCAGATATTGATCCATAGTACGGACCAATCCGCGTCTATGCATAGTACCATAGCCTCACTCCAGAAATTCATCTATTTTATCTGCATTAGAAATATGACAGCATATCATGTCCTCCTAACTAAATTTTTTTTTCATTTTTTATGAGAACTATATTACCTCCCCTGAACTATCCAAAGTATGCCAGACAGGTCCAGATTGGCCTTCACTCTGAACTGGTACAGTGACTGATCCAAGAAGATTGCTTTTCCGTACAATGTCCCAGTCATATATTGCTACATGTATCTACAGTAAAAAAATATTATATTGAACAAAATAAGTTTCGAAAAATACCAAATTTGTATGCCTAGTCCTTAATTACATATTTGACCGAGTATTGATTTCTAGGCTATTTTTGGTATAACCGTAGAACTAACCAGCACTAACGGAATTCTATTAAAAAAATTACAATTCATAAAAGGGAACTTACCTCTGAAGGAATAGAATCTACAAAAAAATTGAAATCCTCTCCCCAGATTGGATTTCTCGAGCCCGGTACCATGGAGCTTTATTCAATAAAATAAAACAATAAAAATGCAAAAAAATGAAATCAGAAAACTTGAAGGTCCTTTAAAAGAATAAGAAAATTTAAGGGGCACCGATGCAAAAAGATGGTTACTGATAACTAACCTGAAACGTTTCTGCTCAGCACAAGTGATGATTGCGTATGGATCTGATGTTCCATTCATGCTAGCTGCTGCTAAACTTTTGGCCGCTAGTAACTCTACCTATATACCAATAGACAATTTAAGAAAATAACAATATAAACGAAAAAATCCAAGAAGAAAAAACATTTTCCATTTTTAGAAATTTATACCTGGACTACATAAGCTGTATTTGCAGTGGGCTCCCCTTTGATTTGACTAATCTACAAAATCATGTAGTCAAACATATCCATTAGCAATATAAGGAAGTTTGCCCAGACATGCATCCAGAAAAAATATTTTATGTAGTCAAGCTACCAATTATAGCTCTCAAAACTGGAGGAAGGTGGGGATTACAATCACTGGTCATAATAGGAAAAAAAATCATAAAATATTTCAAAATTTAGCACTTGAATCTCCAGAGTTTTAAATTCTACAATCAGTTAGAGATATCTATATCATTTCACACACATTGCTACAGTACTATTCAAAAGAACTTCCCATAAGCCTCACATGTCATTTTCAAAATTAGTATACGCAATCATGAATTCTCATAATATTGCACCAGATGATGCCAAGAAATGGAATGTTTTTTCAATGCCTCCACCATTGGTTCTCTACTTTAGGAAGTACATTGCAAAAGATAAAATGTAAAGTATCAATCGTATCCAAACTATTAACAACGAAAGGAAACATTAAATGCAAAGGTGTCATCTCACAATAATATGATGGGCTGCTACATTTAGAAACACACTTTTGACAAGTGATCTATGTCGAAGTGATCATTAGTTTCTTTTATGGAAGAGTTAATTTCATAAACTTAAGAAAGGATATATATGTAAAATTGCAATCAACTATTGAGAATGACTTTGGAAACTCCGAAGCAATATGACTTTTGCAAGTAATATTAAATTATTAAGTACAAGTTGCAAAGTTAAGAACAGTTATTGAGAAAGGGACTGTACTATATTGTATGTTCAAATTGACAAATACCAATGCCTTTGTCTGAAAGTTTGCCTTCAAGGCACAGCTGTTGGATAATCCTTGTAAAGCTGAAGTACTATATTTATTTATTTTCAATAAATTGTTGCCTCCAAATTATTCATGACTCGTAATCCTTCCAATTTTATTTTGACTATATATATATATGTGTGTGTGTGTGTGTGTATGTGTGAGGAGGGTTCAAATGCACCATAATTTTTGTGCTCCAATATGCTCCACATCCTTTATCTCTATTTTCAAAGTCCGAACAGTCGATCCGAACCGTTCAACATGATCATCATAATAAAATATGTTTGGAAACCAAATTTTATATTTTTTAGAATTTTTTTATTATTTTTTTAGATAGGTACAATATCACTTTATCGGATGGTCCAGAATCTCCTTAAAAAAGCGATTTTGTACCTATCTAAAAAAATAGTAAAAAAATTCTAAAAAATATAAAATTTGATATCCAAACATATTTTATTATGAAGATCATGTTGAGCGGTTTAGATCGACTGTTCGGACTTTGAAAATGGAGATAAAGGATGTGGAGCATATTGAAGCATATTGGAGCACAAAAATAATGGTGCATTTGAACCCTCCTCTATATATATATATATATATATATATATATATATATGTCATGGCTTAATACTTCCACATGCATCAACAGCACCAAATGCAGAGTAAAAAACTAAAAAATAATTTGTCAGACAAAGAACATAATATAATCTGGTTGTTCTTGTATAGTGGGGTAAAAACTAAAGAGGTCGGTTGTGCTTGATGGGAACAGAGGGATAAGTATCACAAAATAAATTTCTTGGAGGGTGCAAGCAGAAAACATTATAGACTCAAGCCCATGAACAAACGCATTAGAAAGTAAACAAACATATATATTAGTTAAATTATGATCTATGCGGTAATTACAAAGATGCTTTTATTATAATTTTATTGCGGTAATCTCAGTTAAGCTACTTAATTCAAGAAGAAAACAAGTAATTACAGCAGCAAATGGCAGCAGTTAATATTACATTAACTTGAAAGTCAATGCATGACTCGTAATCCATCCAATTAAATTTTAATTTGACTATATATATCCTGGCTTAATACTTTTCACATGCATCAACAGTAACAAATGCAGAGTACAAATAATTTGTCGGACAAAGAACAAAATATAATCTGGTTGTTCTTGTATAGTGGAGTAAAAACAAAAGAGGTTGGTTGTTCTTGATGGGAGCAGAGGGAGAGAAATACAAATTGATCAAGCTTTAGAAGGATGAGTATCACAAAATAAATTTCTTGGAGGGTGTAAGCATAAAACATTATTATAGACTCAAGCTCATGAACAAACGCACTAGAAAGTAAACAAACATATATCAGTTAATTATGATGGTAGACTCAGTTTAGCTAGTTAATTCAAGAAGAAACAAGTAATTACAGCAGCAAATGGCAGCAATTAATATTACATTAACTTGAAAGTCAATGCATGACCTCTTGCACGAGAAATGGAGAGAAATAAAAAAATAGTGCTAAGTGTGCTCCCAACTACTACAAAGGGCGCGCTCATAATTTTCAATTTTAGAAGGGTTGATCACGAAAAGACTGAAAATTAAATATGTAAAAGCAGAGTAGATGTGTCATGGATTCATGGTGACACGATCAAAATATGCGCAAAAACATACCTTATCTTTAGCATCTTGTTCTTCCTTTCGAATGCCTTCTTCTTCTCTACCGCCATTGTTTGAAACGAAGGAATCGAACAAGACATAGTAGAAACCGATTATCACTACCACCGTTACGCACAGGACTTGTATTTCCCAAATCGAGGGAAAGAAAAGTCGCGTGCTTTTCCACATTTCATCCAATTCCATGCCTAATAGAACGAACTTTCGAGATAGAGAGAGGGGGGAGGGGTGGGGGAGAGAAAGAAAGGTTACGATTTTCGCGGTGTAGTGTTCCTCGAGATGGGAGGAGGAGGGGGGATTTTACTGAAGGATTTGTTAGAGAGGGGAGAGTACAGAAAATGTTGGACTTCTAGAGGGAGAAGAGAGAGTCGAGGAGTATTCCACTGTTCAACTCTGAGGGGTCGGGTCGCGATGAGAGAAAAAGAGTTTAAATTAATTGAATGCTCCCGGAACACGAACCCAAAACAATAATTTTACTAGTATCGTTAGGGGGTGTTAATGATACCCTTTTACCCGTACCGTCTATTTAATAGCCGGTTGACAAAAAAAAAAGAACCGGTTATTTAAATAACTGGTTTGGACATTTTTAACAAAACTCAGATAATGTGGGTATATTTATTAATTTGTATTTTATTTTGGATATTAATAAAAATCACGGGTGTATGAATGTTAAACGGAAATATATTATAAGACAAAAAAAGCTTCATACAAAATGATATATTTATATAAAATAAATAAATTAAATAATAAATAATATTTTTTAAATAACATTTACATGTAAAATATTTTTAAATGACATATATATATATTTTAATCTTTTTGACATATTTTTATAAAAAATTTAATATAAAATAACATATTAAATGACAAATAATATTCTTTAAATGATATAAAAAATAGACATAAATGAAGACATGAATAATTAATTAAAAAGTTCCTTAAATAACATTTAAAAAATATAAAGAAATCATAATCAATAAGAAAGATAATACAATTTGCATGTGGCAAGTATGTGTCTAACTAAATTTGAATTTCTACGCGTAAAAAACATAAAAAAGATGAATAGAATAAAAAAAGGTAGATTATTTGATTGGATGACTGATATTCAATCTGAAATTTGATCTTTGAATCACAGTTATGGCAGATAAGAATATCCAAGTACTTATATAAGAATGGAGATATGTAGTTGCACAGACCAATTGTTGCTAGAGAAAGTAAAATTTTGAGAATAATTCGGATTTCAGTATCAATTCTAGAACTTATAAGAAGATAAATTTGAAATTCAAATTATTCGTTTAATATGTAATTATTATTAAATTAAAATTTTGTAGACAAACGAAAGAAGGTGATTATAAAAAAGAATTCTTTTGATTCTTTCTAAAAAAGAATATTTTAATATATTATTGGAACTGTATAAAATAGCAAATAGTTTCTAAATTATACATTAATGTTGTTCAAATCAATCAATTTTAGACCTCGCCGAAAATTATTTCTGAATGTGAAATTTGTCATTGTGGTTGCTATCCGTAATTAAAAAACTCAGATACGAAAGAGAATAAAATAATTATAACCCAAATGAACCACATACGTACATATAATATTGTATTTTTATTTTTATTTAAATTTGCTTTAGAAAACAAGTTGGGAATTCTATGCCACTCATGTTAATAATTACCATGGTGACAATATTCTGAATAATATTCATATTATACTTGAATTATTATTTTTCGGAAATTCGAATTACTTTTGTATTTGACAAATTGAAGAACAACACACTCTTAATCTCGTATTATCAATAAAATTTAATAAACTTTTATTTTTATTTTGAACAAATATTAATATTTTAATATATTATTTATATTATAAAACAAAAAAACTATTATTGTTGGACTTTGCCGAATATTTATTGGATTATGAATTTACCACTATGATATTTAAATTGTCTTGTCTATCATTTGATATTACACTTATAATTTTAACAATTACATAACAATAATTTTACTCAATAATTGTGGTAAGTAACATTTTTTATATTTCATAAAATAAAATATCTGCTGTAAAATTAATATTATTTTTTTATAGGCTTTATAAAATTATTTATATGACAAGGTAATAGATGATACTTCTAACTTTATCTTGGATCAACATTCTGAAGCACCAAGTGGGGTACAAATAATTCAATGACAGTGAACCGAGAGTACGCAGTATAATAAGTTAGTTGAAGGAGGTGAGACGGCGCCAAAGCGGGGAAGAGGGAAATATTACTATATGAACCTGGAACTCGTAAACCGTGTTAGTTTTTTTTTTAAATCTTATCAGTAGCTGACAAGTATGTAAACCGTGTTAGTATTGCTCGTTTTCTCGGAGTTGCGGTCCAGAGGAAGACTTAGTGTGGACGATTAAAACGCCGAAATTAAAAGAGAAAGATTCTTGTTCTTGTTCTTGAAATTAATTTAAAAAAGAAACTAATATTCGTATCTTTTGTTGCTTTTGTATGGCAGAAATTAACAGGTGATGTTTCTTTCGCGTATCAACTCATTCTTTTTATATTTGATACAGTATAATTCCGGATATACATATATACTTCTCAAAATATCACACAATTTTGTTTTGGTCCATACAGTTTAGAAGGTTTCATTTGGGTCTCTAAGGAGGGAGTGAAGGAGTATGATCTGGATCGTTCGATTTGTGTTGAGATTTGTGCGTCTGATTTAGCAGTTTATAATTTTAATTGTGTGTATGAATCTCGACGCGGATCAATGAACAAAGAAAGTACCAACATAAAACAATTATGGGCCAGATTTTTTTGACAAAAAGCTACAGGAAATTAAAAAAATGATATAAATAAATTGCAGTGTTGAAGGACCAATATGTAAATTCAATATTTTATAAGTTCGTTTGCTTAACAAAAACTGGATTGGAATCTTCAAAGTTGGATTAAAATACAACCACAACATCAACATGGTAATAAAAATTCAATCAGATAAAAACAACACTCATTAAAAAATCATGGTATGCTTCACATTAAATGATGTTTAATATCTAGGTACATGACTTTATTCATGTATCTATTTTTTGCTTGAGGAAGAAGTTAAATTTTGTTGCGTACGGAGCTACGGAATGACGTCATCAAAATTAGAAAGGTTGTTTTCTACGTAAAATGAAATATTATCTCAAATAAAAATCCGCCACAGAAAACCCCAAGCTAAGAGAAAACGTGAAGGAAATTTCAAATTTACAATTTTCAAAGCGTGATTTTCCTTGAATTTACTGTTCTATATGAAATTTCTTCCAGAAGAACAAGTCCCAGTCAAAAAAAAAAAATCGTGGTTTTCCCCACACGGCAAATTTGTCAAATGTGGAGTTGTTGACCCACTTCAAGACTAATAAAGTTCTCCCTGACTAATGCTGTTTATATCAATGCGTGTGTTTCAATAACAAAGTTATATATCAAAGCAAAAAATAACAAAGTTATATATTCTGTGTAATTTTGTCTAGTGCTTGCGGTTGTTAATGTGATGCAAATACATACTGGAAATGGAATATTTGGTGGACATCATATCAAATTCAATTTAATATTTAATCTAGACGGTTCGATTTGCATCAAAAGTTGTGCAAAAATCAAATTATAAGTCGCTTTCTGTCGACGCGGATCAAATAATCCGGATTGATCATAAAACTAATATTTAACTTGATGCCGATGAAACTCCTTCGCTCACAATAAAAACAACTTTTTGTTATTACCTTTTTCGGATGGGGCAATTGGATGTTAAGTCAGAGTCATCCGGTCCGCATCAAGATGCGCACACATAACACTAAGATTGGTTACAAATAAGTTTGCACGAATTTTGATGCAGATCGAACGGCTCCGGTATCAAAATGATATCATTGGACCGCCACACCCCGCGCTCCTTTTCTTTTTTTTTTGTTGCTTCTTAACAATGCCATTTGTATCATAGTGACAAATGAATTATTCGGGTTCGGTTTGGCGAGGTCAAAAATTTGTGATTCAGAAATAATTCGAGTATAATTCGGAAATAATTTGAAATTATCCGGACCAGAGATCTCAGTCCTACAAGGAAGCAAAAAACAAAACACAAAAAAAAAATGTTCTAGGAAAATTTGGGAAAAATTCGCGAATAATTTGTAAAATTCGAGACAATTTTGTAAAATTCGCAAATAATTCGGGAATAATTCGGTCAAAGTTCGGGCAACCAAATAATTCGGCGTTCGGTTTGTCATCACAAAAAAACGAATTATTCGCGAATTTTGTGACTATGATTTGTATATGCAAGATCTATGAAAAGTGACTCGCTACATAGTTTTGTTATACGCTCTACGCCGCACAAGGCCTGCTTTTGATTTCTTCCCGAAATATATATAGAAAGAAAACAAAATAAACGACGTAGTAGAAAGAGGTGATCGCTAGGAAAATTTTCTATTTTCTGTCAAATTTGTCAAAATGCTTCGTTTTCTCGTTAGAATAAACAATTTACTTTACATTATCTTCTCTTTTGCTTGATTAAAAAATTACTTTAATTTAAAATAGGTAATATTATAGAAGCACCCAAAACTTTTTGTTTTGGAAAATATCATTCAAATTTTCTAATCCATGACAATTAGCCCCCTTAAATACTAGTTTAACCTAATTAAATTATTTTTAATACTTGAAATGGATATATTGTTGATCAATTTATCCTCGTTCAAATACTCTTATGAAGTTAAATACTCTGCAATTTTCAATGTCAATTTTAAATTAATAACATTTTTTTTATTTAGTATAGTTTGTTATTTCGATGTATAAATAAAAAAATACTTTCATCAATTTTAATAATCCACGAAACTATTATTTCTTATAAAAACAATATAATGCATATAAAATAAAAATATAAACAAAAGCAAACATTTCATCTTTTGGGAACATGCATTACAAATGCCTAAATTTTTGAAAAGAAAATCGTATTAATTTTCTGTCATTTCAAATTAAACAGTATTATATCCAACGGATATTTTGGCATTCCATATTCAAAATTAAACATATAACATTAAATTAACTACTAGAGGGTTTATAATTAGGTAAAAAAATTGTATAGTTTGAGGAGATTTTGCATTTCAGAAAAATTTATTCGCCAAAAAATGATATAAATGATATATCAACTTGAATTATCACCGATAAAAAAATTCACAACTAGCTGATGATATTTGGAGTATATTTGTATTGGTTAAAAATATCAATAGAGATATTTTTTTAAAAGTCAAGATAAGTTATTTATTTTTATAAAAGTCAAGATCAGTTCTTATCCGAATTATTTACACCTGGTAAGCTGGAACACACCAACGCACAAGACATGTCTAATATCAGTTCTTATCCAAACAAGATTGAGGTTCTGATTCTCCGGATTTCACCTTAATATATTAGCTTATTACACCGTAGTATTACTAATGTTTAAATTGTTACGCAAGTATATGCTTATTAGGCCTACGGGCTGTAAGGAAAGCAAAAAAAAAAAAAAGTATATGCTTATTAATTATTTTAAATAATCTTTCATTCAGATCAGAATTTTTACTTTTCCAATATTTCATATTAAGTTTAATTAATAATGGCCAGGGCTCGTACACAAGTTACCAATATGTCATGTCGTGACTAGTTACGTTGTTATTTTCGTCATGTGTCGTATCGGACAATGATTAAGTCGAGTAAATGTGTCGTATCGGACAATGATTAAGTCGAGTAAATGTGTCGTATCGGGCAGTGACTAACTTCTTTTTCTTCTAAAGTTTAAGCTTTTTAAGTAATTAATAATCAGTAAAAATGTCAAGACGTGAAAATTTGTAAGAAAAAAATTGCAAACTTTAAAATTGAAAATATTGACTCAACTAATATATGTTGTACTTAGTACCGTAGCCTCACTAGTAAAATATTAGGTATAGTAAAGAAATATGTGTAAAAATAAATTTACATTGTTCGAAATTTGAATTGTTGTTTGGGAATAAATAATGACATAAATTTTGTTGTTTTGGTCACGTATAGTCGAGTGTGGTCATGTTTGGTCATGTGTCATGCCGTGCCATGTCTCATGTCATTACGTGATATTTTGTATCGTGATTAGGTCAGTTTTCTTGCCGTGCCGTGTCATGTTATTTTTACGAAGAGGATCATGATATGCGAATGAACACGGCATCCAATACACATACCATACTGTAACAGAGCAGTAACATATCGTGCCGTAATGTATCAAGTCACAATGTGACTTTTTTACATCATTAGAATATACTAATGCACAAGATCAAGTTTTGTCTTGAAGTCCACCTACATGCTGATCTGGCACTAAGTTACTTAGTCACGCCAACACATACAAGTACATCGGGACGTCACAACGTGGACATTGGATCCTGTACAATTACTACAACCAATGATAATATAACAGACGAAACAGACCTGAATACCAGACCTTTTAAAACAGATTCACATAATATCAGACCTTTCAAGACAGAAAACCAGACTTTTCAGAACCCATTGCAGAAAATTAGAATTTTTAACAAGCAATTTACAAAATACTGAACTTTTCACAAGTATTTACAGAATGCCAGACTTTCCAACAAAAACCAATCTGAAAAAAAAAAAATTCTACTTTTCATGATTTAAATCCAAGTCCTTGTATAATTTCTTATGCAAGACAAAGTATCTAAAATACGGTAGTTTAAGTACTATTTTAAATCATATAAAAAAAGTACTATTTTAAATGCAGATGTTACATGTAATCATGAAGAAATTAAAATTCAATTTATGCAGAACAGACCAAGTATGTCAGGCAGGTTTCACATAATGCAGAGATGAGTGCTCAAGATGACAAATTAAAAAAAAAATCATTCAGTGCAAATTTTAAGCGTTTATATATGTGAAGTTTTATTGGCAAAACCTGTGTTTGCCAATCTAATGCAACAACTCAGTTTCAACATACAAGAACACATACACCTACACCTGGATAGCTGAGCGCACGATGCGACTCGATGTCAAGTTGCCTGTTATGCAAGCGTATTAGACGATAATTTTTTTCTTTTTTTGAAAATCTTCATAGAAATTGCGAAGTACTGAGGGGGAATCAAATTCTCGACTTTTGGATAGCCATTAAACCTAGGACTTTTCTCAACTTTTCAATTAAAGATTTGCTAAATATATACCTATGCCTACAACTTTACGAGTCGGAATTAGTGACCTGTCATGTACATTTTGATTAGATCTTGGAAACTGAATTCAGACTTAATTGGAAAACCATTATTTTCAATTTTTTTTGGGTTTATTTTCAGAAAGCTTGTGTTCAACTTTATTTCAGAAAACAGTTACTTGTTCTTAGAAATCAATCTTCAGATTTTGCTTTGCAAATTAGTTGTTCTATTTTTAGTTTATTTTGTTCATACAGGTTCCAGGATATCAAGGAAATGCTCAATATTTATTGGACCTGAGCATGTAATAAATCATCCCTTGATTCCAATTTTTAATTAATTAAGAATACCCATATTTATTTATCACTTTTTCTATTAATGTTTTAAGCCCAACCACCTTCCATTAACTTTTTGTTTTCATATTTAATTCTCACAGAATTTTTATTTTAATTCTCGGCCCATAAAAAGGAGCAGCTTTCCCTTTTATTTTCTTTCTTGAAATCTGGGCTGAAGCAGCCCATGTCTCAACATTTTTTGCTTTTAAACAGTAAGAAAACCAACACAATAATTTCCCTAAAATTAGGAAAATAACTTTCACTCCAAACATCTTTTCTTATATTAAATTAAATGAAGATGTGGAAAAGATTTTTTTTCTACGAAAAATACTTTTCCAGCGTTCTTTACAATAGTTACACGGACAAAACAATGATTTCTCAAATTAATTCAAATAAAGCTGATATTAAAATAAATAAATCTATAAGTATGTTATTATACATATAGACATCCTAACAATTAAATTTCATACAATCTGAATATTTCTCGACAATTCGTCATGACGCAAAATGGTAATATGTATCCAAAACTCAACTTTATATAGTGATACTCGCGTCATATAGATCATGTATGACATTAATTTTTTTTTTAAATTATTAAAATTCTTAAAATATATAAGGGTAATTATATCTTCCCCCATCTATCCATCCCCAATTTCATCCCCCAACTAACTAACTACCTTTTCTAACTATAATTCAAAATTCTAACTACCTAATGACCCTACAAATTAATTACTCAATTTTCTCCATTTATTTCTTTCCTCTTTCTCCCTCCCTCTCCCACCTCTCCCACTTCTCCCTCTCCACCTCCGCCTCCACCTCCGCCCGCCTCTCCCACCTCTCCCTCTCGGCCTCCCTCTCCCACCTCCACCTCCGTCTCTCACCTTCGTCTCCCACCTCCCACCTCCGCCTCCTCTCTCTCCCACCTCCGCCTCCGCCGGAGTAGATCCATCACTGTCGACCGCCGGGTCAGATCCGAGTTATTTGCAAAGAACAAAGCTTCATTAATGGTGAATTAGAACAGTGCGTACTAAGTACATATGGATGAATACTTAATGTTTTAGAGATGAATACTTCAACGTTTATGGATGAATACTTAATATCTTAGGCATAAATACAACTTATATGTATGAATACTTGATATCTTATGGATGAATACTTTTTATTTGTTTGGTATGCACATATGTTTGTAATACTCTTGGTACATTAACTATTTACACTTACACGATTAGGATGAATACTTGTTTAATGCGGGATGAATACTTGCATGACGAAGTGTGAATACTTGTGCAACGGACAACTCGAAAGTATGTCATCATGGATCTCATTTGAAAGAGAAAATTGTGTAGAAGACATTCGTGGTTTTAGATTTGCAAAATTCCTCACAGATCGTCAGAAATATTGGTTAGATTGAACGGAGAAAAAAAAACCCATCTCTAAAAACGTGTAATACTCTTGGTACATTAACTATTTACACTTACACGATGATGATGAATACTTGCTTAATGCGGGATGAATACTTGCATGACGAGGTGTGAATACTTGTGCAACGGACAACTCGAAAGTATGTCATCATGGATCTCATTTGAAAGAGAAAATTGTGTAGAAGACATTCGTGGTTTTAGATTTGCAAAATTCCTCACAGATCGTCAGAAATATTGGTTAGATTGAACGGAGAAAAAAAAACACATCTCTAAAAACGTGTAAAAGATGAGTGATTGATGTGTCCAAATATACTTCTATTGCAAAGATGAATACATTTATATAGATGGATGAATGCTAGTTGTGTTACAGATGAATACTTTTTTTGCAAATTTCTAAAATGAGCTGAAGGTAGTTAGAAGTCCCCCACTTAATTAATGCGCTGACGGTTATGCGGTCCCTCACCTAATTAATGCTCTGACAGTTGTGCGGTCCCCCACACATGTTGTTTGTCCCCTACTTTCTTGTTGTAATATATCCAAATATGTTTCTATTGCAAATGTGAATACCTTCATATAGATGGATGAATACTAGTTGTGCTACATATGAATACTTCTGCAAATTCCTAAAATACACTGACAGTTATAAATTCTAACTAACTAACTACCTTAATTAATGCAACTGACGGGGGATGAAACGGGGGATTGTTCACGGGGGAGAGCTAGGCGGACCCAATATATAATTATGAAGTAATCTCTCCTCTGAATTAACTACACCCGTTTGTTGATTCATTGGGCTAGGGGTGTTCAAATGGTTCGGTTTATTTGGTTAAATTAGTCTGGTTCGGTTTAATTTTTAGTGTTATTCGGTTTCTGTAATTCGGTTTCTGTAATTCGGTTCAGTTTATAATTTCTAAAAGTAACATCAACCGAACTTTTCCTCAACCCCACCTCAACACCTGGATTAATTTTATTCATTCTCCAGCGTCTTCACTCCCCACATGTTATTCTACTTTTCTTGGGTCAAATCACCAAACTTTTCCTCAACCCCACCTAATAATTCCACCGCCTCATCGGTCCCGACTCTGTCGCGCTCTCGAGCTAACCCCAAGTAATCTTTCGTTCTTGACAAGTTGACAGACTCCTCCCCCAAATCAGAAACTCTAACACTAGATGGTGACATCAGTTCTCCCCTTCGTTACTTCTCTTGTTAATCTACTCGCGATCTATTGGATAGGCTTAGTCTCTTCTAACTCTAAAGGAGATGCTCTTTACGCGCTTAGAAGCAGCCTCTCAGATCTACATAATGTGTTGTAGAGTTGGAATTGTACTTTGGTGAACCCTTGCTGCACTTGGAACAATTTCGAATGGGTTCTTATTGTAATTATATGGTTAAAAAGTTTTCTAAGAATAAGCTGTCCGTTGTTAATTTTCTGTGATATGGGAGAATTATGATTAATTATACTTCAGTTTGGTTTTAACCGGTTGATAACTTTAATTCGGTCTATTTTTGAAAACCGAACAAAATTTTAATTTGCTTATTTTATTTCGGTTCGAACCGAACCGAACCGATGAACACAGGTTGGGCTGTGAACTATTTAAGAGGGATCTTGGGCGGACTTGATCATAAAAATATCCAAATACCCTATATCCAGATCCGAATAACTTTACCACCGCCTCCCCGTGCGGCATTCTACTGACAGATTGGCTCCCCGACAAATTTGAGAAATCAATTTTGCTGGATGAGTATCCCTGCTGTATCCTACGGTGTAGAATAACTTTCAGCGGAGACAAAATGACAAATCATTTCGGTGCCTGGGGTCCGATTTAAGATTCGTGCCAGGTTAAAATGAACTCATATTTTGCCACCACATAGGATCAGACGGTCTCAAACTAGAGAGCAAAAACCCTAGAAACCTGAGTTCGGCTCTCCCTTCTCTCTCAATCCCAAACCCTAAACCCGACCGATCGCTAGGCTCCTGTTAGGCGGCGCGAGAACGAGGCAAGGTTTTCTTCCCTTTTTC
Organism: Carex myosuroides; assembly: GCA_028015225.1. Classification (NCBI taxonomy): domain Eukaryota; kingdom Viridiplantae; phylum Streptophyta; class Magnoliopsida; order Poales; family Cyperaceae; genus Carex; species Carex myosuroides. The sequence continues at coordinate 12,647,867 of CM051465.1, forward strand.
TTTTTCGCAAACATTTACTTGTTATAGTTTCCTGTTTGTTCTGAATTTGCTATTGTTCTCGCCAGACATCGATGGCCGAAGTGGAACCAAATCAGCTCAATTATGTAGTGGAGACGGTTTTGAAGAAGAGAAAAGAGAACGAAGATTGGGCTATAAAGAGAAGGGAGAGATTAAATGCTAAAAAGAAGAGGAAAGGCGAGTACAAGTCTACCATTAAAAGGCCTGAGCAGTTTATCAAAGAGTACCGTGATAAGGTAGCTAATGGATCTGGTTTCTGTTGTTCATTTCCCTTTCTTTTCGGATTAATTTACGTGTTTCATGTGATTTCACTAAGTTGCGGATTTTGTGGTTTAGATATTAAGCAGTCAAAGTCAAAACCAATGATAGTAGGATCAAAAGCGGTTTGGATTCAGTACTTTAGGCCTGACTGGTACAATACTAATGATAGATGTGAATTTTCAGTTCTAATTTGAGTTCTTTCAGTGGTTCATTTTTGGTTTAATTGTTTATCGGTACATTACTGGATGTTTTTTTTTTATGGAGTAACTTCTCATTTTCTTTAATTTATCCTATGAAGTGCTCAAAGCACTCATTAAACAAGGAAAAATGGAAAAAAGAAAGATAATATGATGTAGTTACGGGCTTAGATGGTACCATACCAAGATGTCATAATGGTATAGTCATTGCCAAATATTTCACAGTAACAGATTCCATTTGGTTTAGTTAAAAATTATACCAATTTGCATTTCCAATTTTTCGTTTGATATACTGCAGGGATTTAATATATTTTTTTCTCAAATAACAGGAGTTGGATTTCTTTCGAATGAGGAATAGGATAAAACTGAGGAAAATCTCAGTGGAAGATGTGAAATCTGAATTGCTTTTTGTTATTCGCATTCGAGGGTAAGTATTCAATTTAGTCCTCCTTTTATGTCTGTATCTATAGTTGCCTTATTTTTCTCCACTGATGTACTTTTGTTTATAATCTTTGAAAATTATTGAATCCTTCTAGATATCCAAAAAAAAAATTTGTCGTTATTTTATTTGATGTCAATGACATCCTTTTTCCTTTTTGAGCTTGACAAGTTATTGTATTAGCACTAATGTGTTCTGTTTTGATTTGTTTGACTTAATTTCAGCAAAAGAGAGATGCATCCGAAGTCCAAGAAAATCTTAAACAAGTTGAGGTTGCCACACATACTAAGTGGTGTATTTTTGAAGGCAACGGAATCAAATTTGAAGATGCTACTCATGGTAGAACCATTTGTTACTTTCGGGTAATTATATTAAAACTCTTTAAACTATTTTCATCATATTGTTGTACACGTTTTTAATATTGTCTTCTAACTAAACCTCATTGAAAAATAGGTATCCAAATTTAAAGAGTGTGAAAGAGCTTATATATAAGAAGGGTTGTGGGAAGGTTGAAAAGGAAATTGTTCCTCTCACAAACAATGAAGTGGTTGAGCAGGTACATCTTTTCTTTTTGTTTCAATTTTATGTAATTCAATGCCTAGTTAAGGAGTTCCTAAGACTTCTGGTTCTGTACCAGTTAGTATAGTGCTCTTTTTTTTTGTCCTTTTTTGATTCATGTGTGTTATTATAATAATTAATGTCAGGCACTTGGTCAATATGGGATGATCTGTGTAGAGGATATAGTGCATGAGATTGCAAATGTGGGCCCACATTTTAGAGAGGCAAATTTCTTCCTCCAGCCTTTCAAGCTGAAATGCCCTGAGAAGCGCTTGTCTGTCTCGAAACGACCCTTCAAGATAGGCGGTGACACTGGAAACCGTGAAGACAATATCAATGAGCTCATTTCTAAGTTTAATTAAGTTTTATAGGTTGTTTAATTTTTTCCTCCCTTTTGGCTGATGTAATATGTATTGTGCACTGGTGCCTTTTGGTTGACTGCCAGTTTTGTTTTCTTTATTGCTACAAGATGGAATCATGGAAAGCACTGTCAATCTATGAATGAAAATTCCTTCCTTTACTGTGGTGCCTCGTTTTGTCATCTTTTGTGCCTAAGAAACTGCTGTGTTAACTTATTTTAACGGTGTCTGAAAATCCTATTGCTTTGCTACAACGTTTTTGTTTTCTACTTATTTTGTCTGTACCGCTGTTTGAGGTAATTAGGAGATACGGTTACATGCAATGAATAAGATGAAATTATGGGGTATATTAAGTTTAAAAAAACAACGGAATGCATCGGACAAAAAACATAAATTGACGAAGTCTGGTTTATGTGAACCTTACTAAACAAGGATATGCTAGGGGTAGAGATGGTATCAACTGGTATATGCTCATCTCTTTTGGGACACCTTATCCATGCACTAACCAATCGTATTCAACCCAATTGCACACGTGGACCACACCTCTATCTTCCATTTTTATTAGTCTCTCACATCTAAAAAATGACCCCCCAAAAAGCTAAAAGATCAATACTTGCATTGTTGGGTTCGACACAAAATCAATCAACCGCTTCATGGCGCATTCCTTGGTGCCTCCAAGCATTTCTTTGCCAACAACAACACCCAAGAAGAGTGCATGTTTGTTTCCCAGAGCTAATGAACAGCGCCAACAACTTTACTCCAAGAGGTGCACAAGTGCAAACTGTAAACAATCCCATATCCATTAATTGATTATCTTTTGATAAAGCATCTAATTTCTTTGTTTATTTATTAATGTAGGGCGATTATGTATGTCTTGAGCACTGTAGCAATCGGGTTGCTGGTGTCACCTGATAATGCGACAGCCGCAAAAAGACGGCCACCCCCGCCGCCTCCGGAGGAGAAGAAGGACCTGAATGTGAGTGGTTTGCAAGCGAAGTTAATAGCAAGTAAGAAGAGAAAGGAGGCTATGAAGGAAACTGTGGCTAAACTCAGAGAAAATGGCAAAGCTGCTCAGTGACTACTTATTTGGTTGTCTAGAGATAATTAATTTCCATTTTTTTGTTATAAGATTGAACCTGTATAGGTATTGAGGAGGGATTTGTTTATGTTTGTAGCAGTAATTTCTCATGCTGATTGGAGGAGTGTCATTATATAAAAGCAAGTTATCACATAAAAGTAAAATTACTTTCTTGTGTGTTGTGAGTGTTTTTTTCCACTTGCAATCTGATTCTTGTTTGAAAAATCGAAGTTATTTACCTTGGATTAGATGGTTAAGATCAAATATGACTGCAACGATATTATCTAGTTATGTTTGATTGATGCTGTCTTTCATAAAGGTGGTAAAAAGCTGTTTACCTATATTACCTAAAAACGGTATCAGCGGTGAGCAATTCAATTAGAACAGAACTCTTTATGTAACATTTGACTCTTGCTAGAAGATTGCCAGCTGTATGAAAACACTGAACAAATACAAGGTATGATAACTTGTATTTATCAAGAAAATGACCCAATTTTTTTAAATTTTTGTTTGAAACAAATAGCCCCAGGCCACCTGCTATAATTAACAAAATTATAATTTCAGCTATGAACTACCTGTATCTACAAACTCACTTGACCTAAATTATCAAAAACCAACAAGTTTGCTTTTAGCTTCCTGTTTCAGCAGAGCAGTATAAAATGATTTTATTATTTTATTTTATGTTCTATGTTTTGCCCCTCCATTTCACCTACCAATCTATGCCGGATGAGACCGTCATCCGGTACAGATACCTAGGCCAAAAGATCCCAACCATAATAAACTCAAGAGTGTACCGATACCTGGGCCAGCTGCCAGCTGCCATCTGGTACCTGTTACCACTTACCCTGTACCAGTATGATTTCTATTTTCTACCTACTTGCTGGGAAAAAACACACGAAGTATGATTATTTGTATTTCTCTAAGCTCCAGGCCTCCAGCACTATGAGTATCACACAACAATAGTTAACAATCGAGCATGGTTTTTCCATTTTTGCCCCTCGACTAAAATGGGTTCCTTTAGCTGTAATGGCAATTGACAAGCCGTGGATGTGGCAGATTGTTGCTCATTTTTTTGTTCAACATATTTTCTTTAAATTACACGCACATCTTTGTCCCCAAGCTTTGTAGAAGCAACCAAATGTTATTCCACATGAGAAAATTAGCAGGAAAGGTTGAGTACATTTTTTTTGTAACCTTATATAAACCGATCATTCATATTGTTAATGTAAATGTTAATCCTACTTTTATTTTATTGAATCAGTAAAACAGTAAACATAAACAATATGTAACAAAGAACTTGTTAGAATTGTCATATACCTCAGGGGATCCTGACTCCGCCTTCTAGGCACCGTTGCTCAGCGTCTCCTCGCCAAGAGAAAAAAAAAGTCATAATAAAAAAATGAGAGCGCTCTCCTTCTCTCACTTGTCCTCTCCTTCTCCCACTCTCCGATCAAAGATCAATATCGCACGCTTCTACTGCGCCTCTCCGATAACGCCCAGTAGATTTCTCTCCATTTCAAGCACTAGAGGTCTATATACTCGTTTTCAGCCATCTCTCCTCTCTGTCACGAGCAAGACCATGTCCAGCTCCAGCCAATGCTCCGTTTCGCGGGAAACCACTTCAACTGAAAGTGGAGAGGCTTCTCGTGTTTTCCAGTGCGTGGATGGGATCCGTACTCTTGCTGAATCCGGACGATTTAAGGTCTCTTTGACATTATAATTGATTTAATTCGCGGACTGTTATGATATATCGAGAGAATTGGGCTAATTTTGGTGATCTGGGATAATTTGGGGAGGATAGAAAAGAGAGATTTTTGTGAAAACAAATTGCCTAAATCGGTGAAATTTTAGACATCATTCAAATATATATGTGGCAGTGGCATAGATAGAAGGATTTGGAGTCACATTGTAAAACTTATGCAAATTTTAAATTTATGTGGCAAGAAGTTAACCACAAACATTGGCTGAAACTAATTCAATTACTAATTCCCCCCTTTAAATTTCTGATCTATTTTATTGCCTCTCATGACAGGCATGGTTCTTAGATCAGTATGGGGTACTTCATGATGGGAAGAAACCATATCCTGGTGCCATTTCTACATGTATGTTAATTTAGTTCATTACGTTTTTTCTTTCCATGTAATTTCTAAAATACTCTACATAAACAGCAATGAGTTCTTTTATCCAAAGAGAAGTTTTGATATAGACTGATAAAGGGGTAAATTGTTCCAGAAAGGTTAAGAAGGGCTAACTTGACATTTTGGTTTTTTACTTTTTAGTTTTTAGTAAAAAACATACAATTTAATATCTTGAATTTTTTAATTTAGACAGTAATGGTTTTTCCTACCTCATGATGTAGTAACCTCACTTGCTGAATTTTTCTCGCACATCCTGAGAGAGCTAACTTAATATTTTGTGAATTTTGCCCCAAACATTTATCTGATAATTTCGCTTGCTGATATTACCTTGGTAGTAGAGAAGCTAGCAGCAACAGGGGCAAAAATGGTAATTATAAGCAATTCATCAAGAAGAGCAGTTGTTACAGATGATAAGCTTAAATCTCTCGGGTTCGACCCGTCTCTATTCCTTGGTGCTATTACCAGTGGAGAACTAACCCATCAATTTCTTTTGAGGTATAAGAATATATTATTTCATAAAGTTCAGCAAGAAAATTTACCATTTGTTAGATCTAGTTATACTGTATAATTATAACATTAAAAAAAAAATTAGGAGAGATGATCCCTGGTTTTCTGCTCTGGGAAGAAGATGCATCCACATGACATGGAGTGATCGAGGGGCAATCTCTCTCGAGGTAGTCTAAATTGGTTGTATTCTATACTAATCTTCCTATGTTAGCTTAACATATATAATAATATGAATTATTGCAAATACTTTCACGTGTAATTCATAGGGATTAGGTTTAGAGGTGGTAAGTAGAGTGGATGATGCTGAGTTTATACTGGCGCATGGCACTGAAGCACTAGGTTTACCATCTGGCGGTTCAAAACCTATGAATTTGGAGGGTCTTGAGCAGATTTTAGAACTATGTGCAAAGAGAACAAAACCGATACCTATGGTGGTTGCTAATCCAGATTATGTCACGGTCGAAGCACGTAACTTGCGTGTGATGCCTGGTACTTTACTATTATTCTATTATTTCTTTTGGCTATTGCATATAAAATTGTATAATACTAACCTGAGTGAGGCTACGGTACTATGCATAGCGCACAACGGTCTGTACTATTGCTCCATATATCTGTTTTCAAATTTCAAACGGTCGATTGAAACCGCTCAACATGATATCCATATGAAAATTTACCTGGTGATTAACTTTTAATTTTTTAGAATTTTTATACTAGTTTTTACTATTTTTTTAGATAGGTAGAAAATCACTAAATTTTAATGGTCTAGAACCTCGAGTCCGAATCCTCTGAGGTAACATAATATTTGAGTTTTGATCTGAACCGTCCGATCAGAATCCGGGTCAATCCGGCCCGAGGTGGAATGCACGAGCCCCTTTAATATGCGTGCCAAAGAAGATCGGTAGGTCCGAAACTAAACTCAAATTTCTATTACCTCAGGGTTATGAATTCTAGAATCTTTAGATCAGGTGATTTCCTAGCTATCTCAAAAAATAGTAAAAAAATTCTGAAAAATGTAAAATTTTGGTCTTGAAGTTCATTTTCATATAGAGGTCATGCTGAGCTGTTCGGATCGACCGTTTGGACTTTGAAAACAGAGATATAGAGCCAAAGTACAGACCGGTGTGCACTATGCATAATGTTGTAGCCTCACTCGTACTAACAAATAGGGTGATTGGCATTGGTCAGGTACTCTAGGGGCTAAGTACGAGCAACTGGGCGGAGATGTGAGATGGATGGGAAAGCCTGATAAGGTATTATACTTGTTGTTCTACCCGTGTTTCATTTTGGGTTCTCATACATATCTTTTGTTTCATTTTAGGTGATATATGAATCGGCAATAGGGTTAACGGGTATTGACCCGAAGGAATGCATAACAGTAGGTGATTCTCTGCACCATGACATAAAAGGTTCAAATAGAGCAGGCATTGAATCAGCATTTATCACTGGAGGCATACATGCTGATGAATTGGGTCTTGGTTCTTTCGGCGAAACGGCCAAACCTGATGCCGTCCGTTCTCTATGTACCAAGTTTGATGCCTACCCTAACTTTGTTTTGCCTTCCTTTACATGGTATAATTAATGACTTAAATTTCCCTTGATTAGAGAGCATATTGGATTTGTAATCTATATATTTTTCCTTTTGTCACTGGCAGCGAAGTACATTTTACAAAATATTTTGTAAAGGAGGTTAGGTATTCCTGGTTGAATACATGTTTTTGTGATTATTCTCATAAGAAATTCCTGATAGTGTTATTTACGGTAACCTTAATTGAACAATTTTTAAATCATGTTTTTGTGATTATTCTCATAAGAAATTCCTGATAGTGTTATTGACGGTAACCTTAATTGAACAATTTTAAATCAGTCTAGCCACAATCACAAAACAGGCAACACTTTTTAGATGAAATATATGCTTTATATATTGAGAAATGCTTGTTTGTCCTTGGCCATTTTCTTCACAGACATTGAAAAGCTGATTAAACACCAAATATGAACAAGATAAAAACATGAAAGCCACAACATAAATAGGTGAGAAATGAGAGTAAATGATCAAGGCATGACTCAATGCCAGTAGATCTCAGTCTATTATGTGCACATGTAATATAGTATCACTTGGCCCTGTACTTAGCCGCAAATTCAACAATATTTTTATACGAGCTTCCACCTTCTCTCATTGCCTCTTGAGCCTTCTCCCTCCATTTCTTTCCATTTCTCCTATACTCCTCACGCCTCTCTCCTTCCATCACCTCACTTATGCACCTTACAATCTCTTCTCTCTTCACCAACCCGCCACTCTCCGGTTTGACCCGTTTACCGACCTCCCAAACCCCTTCAACATATTTCGCATTCAACGGTTGATCTGTCCACTGAGGCATCCCCACCATTGGCACGCCTAGCACGAGTGCCTCCACAGTTGAATTCCAACCGCAATGCGAAAAGAAGCACCCCACTGCCTGATGGGCCAACACCTCCAGTTGCGGGCTCCAAGAGACTATAACACCTCTGTCTTTCACTTTCTCGGCAAAATTTTCAGGTATTTTGTCGGCTTCTACCGACCTGACGACCCACAAAAACGGCTTGCCGCAGTCGTGGAGTCCATATGCCAGTTCCTCCATCTGGGCCGGGTCTAGGCAGGCCATGCTGCCGAAGGAGGTATACACAACCGATTGGGGTGGTTTTGAGTCGAGCCATGCAATGCAAGGGGTTGTGGTTGGCGTGTAGAGGTGGAAACCATACGATGTGTCAGACGGGAGGTGGTTGTCGAGGTACGAAGACGGTACGGTTGGCCCGATTGTTTTACCGCGCCATTTAGACTCCATGTACTTTGCTTCCTGAAATTATACATGACATTGTTTTTGTGAAGCAAGACAAAATGAAGTAATTAAATAATAAGTCAAGCAATTTAGAATTCCTTGTAATAATTTGATTGAGGCTCTGCAGATTTGCCTTCTACTCGATCATTGTTCAATCATACATCAATTGATAGTAGTATAGTCCTTGTACTATTATGGTTTTATTTTATTTTTCTTTGAATAACTTTTGGTTTTGTTGACTTTTGAAAGATCCTTATCATGAAACCGTCAGCACTACTGTCATCATATAAGTACCTAATATCATAACTAATGTGGATATTCTTTGTTTATAGATTTAGGAGCTAAAGACAAGTTGCCAAAAAACAATATTTTTTACTTAATTTCCGACTTTGTCCTCGTGTTTCTAGGTAGCAAAAAATTTTGTTTTTTTTTTCCAAAAAAAAGGAGAAAAATAGAAGTATTTTTTTTTTTTTATGAAGTAGGCAAACCTCAGGTTCAAGTTCATAGAAAGAGTTAACAAGCACATCATCTGCCTTATTTAGCCACTTGAATTGCGCCACAACCATCTCCAAATAAGCCGGGTACGGCCCGGCCCCGAGCATAAATGACGGCAAATCCTCGGGTTCAAGAGCGGGCAATCCGGGCACCACAAACGGGCTCGTCTTGACCGGCACCTTGACCTGATCCTCCCATGTGTGTCCATACACCACGTTCACGGCACATGGTTGTGTGAAGAATGCGGCAGAGGATACTCCGTGCCGCCTAGCCACTTCACCTGCCCAAGGAAGGAATGCATCGTACACTAAAACTCTAACCGGCCGCCCCTCAGTTGACTCAGACCGGAGTAGGTTGTCTAGTGTCTCTGAGCCGGTGATCTCGAGCCGGGCCAAGTAGTCCGTGACAGAGTTGATCTGTGATATTCATATCTTCTGGTTATTTTTTCTTGAATTAAATTAAGTGTTATCATATTGATTTGGAGCTAATTCATATCTCAAAGTTGTAATACAATATGGTAGCAGGAAAAGAAAAGAAGAGAATCTTTGCAAAAAGCACCTATGAAACAATTTTGCAACAACTAGTTGCAAACTATAGTTCATGAATTTCAAACAATTAGTTTTTTTGAGGGTTGAATTTCAAACAATTAGTTACAATATGCTTTTTAGAAAAGACCCTGTAAAAATGAATTTGCTAGTTGCAAAGAATTCAGGGAAGTAAAATCTTATATAACCAAAAGAAAAATAATGACAGTAAGTGCAGATTCTGGTTAAGAAAAAAGATAAAAATAATAAAAAACAAACAGGAAAAACAAAAGCACTAGAACTAGTTAATTAGCCTTAGCAGAGCACGACTTATCCAGTATTGATTATATGTTCCTTGTAAAACACACAACTAGAAATCCAAGAGAACAAATTAAATAATTGACTTGATCAGTAATATATTCTCAGAAATTATAAAACCTCATAGTAACCACCACGGTCGAATCCATCGGAGATTGGGACGATACGAACAGGACCGGGGTCGGGATTTGTGGAGGAGAGAATGAAGCGGGTGGTTGCGAGAGTTGGTTGGAGGCCGTGAAATGCAAGGCGCTTGCCGAAGTCGAGCACGGGGTGGATGTGGCCTTGGCTTGGGTACGGCAACAGCAGCACATGGCTACGGCTTTCGACACCTTCTCCTTCCTCCGCCATGTTAATTTGTACAGATCAGGCCTTGAGATGTAACAAGAGAAGTATTGGCAAGGGGAAGAGGTATGATATATATATGATAGTGATAGTGTTGAGTTTATGACTTTGACTTTAATGTGTGATCTTGTTGTATTATTATTGTTTATTTAAATAGAAGATATACTACCAGCAAAAAAGTAGCAGGTATGATATATTACGATAGGTATAGAAATTTGGGAAAATTGTTTAATAGAATACAGGGGCAGCATTCAATATTGCTTTGTAGCCAACTCATTGCTGACTTCACAATTTTTAAGCAATTATTTAAAGAACACAATTACTTCTCCTCACAGCCGGTACAGTCAAGTAAAGAAATGTTTCACTTGATTTCTTTAATAAATTCATCTTGTGTTGCAGACGATTTCTGAATTTTGTTGATTTATTGCTAATCTATTGGAATTTAAATAAAAAACTCAAAATTTCTATCCAACCCATTTGTTTTAATCATTTGATATTATCTTTTTTTTTTTTGTAATACTTGAGAACTAAAGGGCTCAAACGAAAATTATTATTTATATTTTTCAGTTCCTTTTTTCTTTCAAGTTTCAACACATAATACACCAATAACCTATTAGATTTAAAAATAATAATAAAATAAATAATTAAGCCAAAGGCCGCATGACATCTTCAATTAAAAACCTCATCCGATTGAATGTATATAACCAATTTTAATTCTAACAGAAGGCGATTAACTCTTCTAGTCTTCCCCTTGGTTCGCTACTCTCACTCTCCATTAAGTTATTTTTAATTAATTCCCCAATTAATAAACTGCTTAATGTTGTGGAGATATTGCCAATTATTTCTATGGTCGCGACTAATAAGCGATAATGCCGAAAATTATCTCGATTGATTTTCAAATCTTGTACAATTGAAATGAAATACGCTTCCGAATAAATATTGTTTCAATATGTCTCAACAAGTGCTCCACATTGACCATTGTATAGATGTTGATGATAGATCAACAAAAGTACAAATTTGAAGTCGTCGGATAAGGTACGCAAGTATTATTTTATGGGTCTCCTTGTTTTATCCGGAAAAGGAGGATTATTAAGACAATATCCTCTCCATTACTGTAAAAGATTCTTTTCACTTTATGATTTGAGATTTACTCCCAGCTGCTTTGAGATTCGGGATAGCACAGGGACAGTATTATTGGGCTTTGAGATTAGTGCCAAGTTAAAAAGAACGGTCCAAATCCAGTAATTGTAAAAGATTCCCTGTTACGGTACTGGAGAGGATGGGGAGGATGTGAATTCGGATTTTCTTAAAGGAAGAACATAAAGAATGATAAAGAATGATGCATGAATATAAAAGGCTGCTAATTATTTAATCTGCGCTGTATAAGTCTTGAAAGCAGGATGTGAAACCGGAGTTTGATGCTCTGATTGGAATGGGAGTTGAACATGTGTTTTTAATTTATTTTAATATAAAGATGATTCCGAATTCAGTTTTAATGATTGAAATGATTTTAAATAAAAAAATAATTTCGAGGCATATTAAAAAAAATATTTAATTTCATATTATTTACTTTATATATGTTATTGAAATTTCTAAAATTAGAGTTTAATTTGGAGAAAAAAATAATATAATTAAAACAGAAAAAAAAAATTAAGACAACAAACAAAAGTAATAGTTATGAGTAGTAAAAGTTTGTTTTATCGGAGCTCCGCACCTGACTTTTGACCGGACAAACCGAATTGTTACCAACTATCGTCCTTTCTTCTGCAATTTCTCAGCGGAACTGTTTGATAATATAGATAGGATTAAATTTTAATTCACACTAAAGAGATTATGTTTGGTTGTTTTAAAGAAGAATAAATTTATATGTAGATATTAATGAGCTTAATTCAGGAGTAGAAGTGTCTCAGAGTCCAATTATGGAGTTATTTATATTCAATTTTTTTTTTTTCAAAATTTACAAATTTACAGCCATTTTGAAGTTATTTCTAGATTTGCCCGATCCAGAGAATTATTTTCTTAATCCAGCGTCTCTTTTCGGAAAATAATTCTCCAGATTCAAACGTTCTTTTTCCGGATAATTATTCTCCTCATTTGAATTTTTTTAATTAAATAGAAAATATTATGATTTATTTATTTTTTATTGAAATATTAGATTTTTTTATTTCTTTAAAAATAGATGGAATACTATATAATTGAATTTATTAGAAAGACTGCGACAAATAACCCGGATCAACATTTTTCAAGTCAGAATTTTGTGGCTGTAAGAAAAATTTCAATATTTCTTTGTTGCTGGGAAAAAATAAAAATGTTTTGGATCTGTGTTATTGATCCCGGTTCAAAAGTCACTTCTGAGTAAATAAAAAAAATATCATGGTCCTTCTAGTACATTCAAATTTTAAGATATTGCATCTATTTTGAAAAAAAAAATTGATCTTAAATCATTCGGCTCTGACATTTTGTCAGCTCATATTGGTTTTTTTTTTCCAAAAATAGAAGGACCACGATATTTTCTTTATTTACTCAGAAGTGACTTTTGAATCGGGATTAATAACTCAAATCCAAAACATTTTTTTTCAATAACACACGAAGAAATATCTTAATTTTTCTTACAGCTGCAAAAAATCCGGCCTGAAAAATGTTGATCCAGGATATTTGTCGCAGTCTTTCTAATAAATCCAATTATATAGTATTCATCTATTTTCAAAGAAATATACAAATATTCTAATATTTCAATAAAAAAATAAATGAATCATAACATTTTCTATTTAATTAAAAAAAACTCCGTAGAATAATTCTCCGGAACCTCAAATCCGGAAAATAATTATCCGGAAAGAGAACGTTTGAATCCGGAGAATTTTTTTGCCGAAAGAGACGCTGGATCCGGAAAAAAATTCTCCAGATCAAACAAATATGGAAATAACTTCAAAATGGTTGTAGATTTGTAAATTTAAAAAACATTTGGATATTAATAAAAAATTCAGCCTTAATTATCTCTAATAAACTGATGTTAGTAAGAATTATTTTTTTAAAGATTAGTTGATAAAGTTGTTGGATATTAATCTAACATTGGACTAATATGTAAAAATAAATTTGTATTGTATACTGTCAATTTTATGCTCAATTAAAAGTGGTCATATGCGTTATATAATTTATGAGCATTAATGTGTCATATAGGGTGTGGACCTTTAATGTGTAGAACTTAAGAGGTAATATTCAATTTTATGATGGGTTAAATTGAATAATTACCACATTAGACAGCCAAGGGTCTCTTGGGTTGTATATTGTGATTTGGTCCCCAGAATACAAGGACAATCTAGAATTCGCTTCTTCTTATCTCATTAGAGAAGAGTGTGAGAGATTTTGGAGAAGGCAGAACAAAAGAGACTCTCTAAAGAGCCTTGCTATTCTGGAAGAACTGAATCGGTGGCGCTCTCTTGCACAAAACAATCATGGATTAAGGTACGCTTCTGCTATTCAGTTTAATATTCAACACAGATGGTCCTGCGGTGGCCGATGATGGTTTGCGTAAGCTCTAACAAGTGGTATCAGAGCCAGATTTCGATCTTGACATTGAGAATGAACTCAACATAAGGATTTTAAGTGTCAGCTTTGACTGTTGTGTTCTATACAATAGTGGATATGACGGTTCAGGTGAACATTATATTTTTTTTTATTACTTTGGAAATAAGGACTTAAGATTGCAGCTTATATTCTTAATTAAAACATTACAGTTTTATAATCCCACAACAAGGTCGATTTTTTTTTGGAAGAAAACATGCAAAGTTCTTTGAAGATGTTGAGTTTGCGGGGGGGGGGGGGGAGGGGGGGAAATACTATTCAAGATTTTATCTTCGATGAGGAATATGTAAATATTCCCATAGGTGTTATTGACATTATTTAAGATTTCGATCCTGGTTTTGTTCAAGACACAATAATCGATGATAATACGAAGAGCAAACTTCAACATCTCAAAAACACGTGTCATTAAGGATATCCACTAGGTAAAGTAGGTAGATGTCATGATATGGAGATGAGGTTCATGAAAGGCTAAGATATTTGTGATATTGTTCATTTGCCATAAGGTACAAAATTCAATGGTTTTAATGGAGTTTGAATGGAAATGTGGGAGCAATACAAAGTACGTCTAGTCGCATATGGCTTCACATAGAAAAAATGACATTGGATATAAAAGATTTTCTCTTCGGTTACTTTGAAAGTCTTTCATGATAATAATGACATTAAAGGTGCATTTTATATCTTGAGTTACATTAGATGAATGTTAAGATGCCATTTCTCAATAGTAGTATTGATGATATGATTTATATGGTGCGACCATAAAATTTTGAGTCATAAGATCTAAAGCATATGGTTTGCAAATTCAGAAAATCCATCTATGGACTCAATCAAGTATATTATCGACAATGGTATTCAAAATTCATCAAGTGATCATCTCGTTTGGTTTTGAGATGAATTTAGTCAATGAATGCATATATCATAACTTATGTGGGATTAATGTTACTTTCTTAGTTTTATATGTCAGTGACATATTGCTTGCCACTAACAATATAGGTTTGATGCTTGACATCAAGAGATTTCTATTTAGAAATTTTTGAGATGAATGATCTTGATGATGAATCTTTTGTGTTAGGTATAAAAATACATAAAGAGCAATCTCGATGTATTCTCAGGTTGTCACAAAAGAACTATACCGTATAAGTTTACAATATGACATGCATTAAAATAAACCAAGAAATATCTCTATATATAAAGGAGACGAGTTTAGTCTCAATCAGTGCTCTAAGAATAATTTTAAGAATAAATTAATACAGAAGATTTCCTATGTTTCGGTAGTAGAAAGTCTGAAGTATGCTCAGGTTTGTACGTGTCTAGATAGTGCGTACATAATTAGAATGCTAAATTGATATTAAAGTAATTCAAAAGCAGACCATAAGATAGCAGCCAAAATGGTCTTGCGTTATTTTTATGGAAATAAAAACTACATACTCACATATCGAATATCAGAAAAGTTTGAGATCATTTGGTATACTGATTTCGATTTTGGTATATACCAATAAAGCATGTTATAACATGTGTATGAGGTATCTAATTGGTGAATATAACTGTGAAATTTTGTCACATGGCTGCACGAAGTGGATAAGAATTAAATACCACTTAAGTTATTTTGTGACAATAACCCGACAGTTTTATATTCCAATAATAGGAACTTGACAAGGTCAAAGAATATAGACCAAGTTCTTAGTTGTAAATGAAAGAGTTCAGAATGGACAGTTGTCTATCGAGCATAATGGCACAAACTCTGTGATTGCAGCTGCATATTAAAGGATTGTCACCCAAAAGGTTTCATGAGCATGCTACTCGTATGGGTGTCATGTCAAATTAAATATCTTCAATTTTTGAGGATATTCAGATTTTAGTGGGAGTTTGTAATTATGCTTGTATGACATATGCGGTTTTCAGTTTTTAAAGTTTCAGAATATTTCTGCAGAAATAAAGTTTCAGTTTATTCACATTCTGACTCTATTAAGGTTGATCTCATTTAAGGGTGGACCAGTTGAAAATAGTCACGTTATGATCACATTACGTGAAATTTTCATGCTACACATCCACATCATGATTCATGTCATTTGGTTATGTCAATATATGTGACCATTGTTGGTTGAGTTACGAATAAATGTGGCAAAAACTGCTTTGATCCTATATTAATATAATTGATGGACGGAATTGTTCGGGACACATTTCGGTAATGACAGAAAAGTTGAGCTCACTACGGTTATTAACAATACAAAATTATAAGGTTTCACATATAGTCCAAGTGGGAGATTGTTGGATATTAATCTAACATTGGACTAATATGTAAAAATAAATTTGTATTGTATACTGTCAATTTTATGCTCAATTAAAAGTGGTCATATGCGTTATATAATTTATGAGCATTAATGTGTCATATAGGGTGTGGACCTTTAGTGTGTAGAACTTAAGAGGTAATATTCAATTTTATGATGGGTTAAATTGAATAATTACCACATTAGACATCCAAGGGTCTCTTGGGCTGTATATTATGATTTGGTCCCCAGAATACAAGGCCAATCTAGAATTCGCTTCATCTTATTCCATTAGAGAAGAGTGTGAGAGATTTTGGAGAAGGCAGAACAAAGGAGACTCTCTAAAGAGCCTTGCTATTCTGGAAAAACCGAATCGGTGGCGCTCTCTTGCACAAAACAATCATGGATTAAGGTACGCTTCCGCTATTCAGTTTAATATTCAACACAGATGGTCCTGCGGTGGCCGATGATGGTTTACGTCGGCTCTAACAAAAGTATCACTAACAATATATTTGATAAAAAAAAGTACTTACAGACTTAATATTACAATCCCGCTAACACAGTTGACAAAGTACCTCTAACAATATATTAATAGAGAAGGGTTCAAATATCTTCATTTTTTGTGACTCCGTTGTGCCTCCATTTTTAAAAACTTTAATAATTTAAAATTTAAAACTTAAAAGTTAAAATAAAACTATTGAACCCTCCATTTTTTGTGTCAAAATTTAAAAAAGTTAAAATATTAATAGAGACATTTAAACCCTCCTCATATTAATAAACCGACGTTAGTAAGAATTAAGAAAAAAAAGGTTAAATAAGGCTTAAAGCGACTATATTTTCCGACATTTTTATTAATATCCAAAGTTTAATACAAATTATTAATTATGCCAAGACTTTCAAACTTTCGCTAAAAATGTCCAAACCGGCCAGAAAATGGCCGGTTTACTCCCCTCCTAAATCGGCCATTTTCTGGCCGATTTACTCTTCTTTTTTTTTTTTAAGACTATGAATAGCAAAATAGTAAAATCTAACACTAAAAATTGAAATTTTTTGTTTAAATTTTTTGTTAGATTATTTCTTGTGATTTATAATTACCATATTTATACTAAAATACACTGGATTACTGTATTTTACTGTATTTTCAAAGTCCAAATCGTCGATCCAAACCGTTCAACATGATCTCCACAATAAAATGTGCTTCCAGATCAAACTTTACATTTTTTTGAATTTTTTTACTATTTATTAAGATGGGTACAAAATTCAATGGTCTGAATTTGACTAGTTTTTGTAAAATACTTAATAAATAGTAAAAAAATTCAAAAAAATGTAAAATTTGATCTGCAAGTACATTTTATTGTGAAGATCATGTTGAACGGTTTGGATCGACGATTTGGACTTTGAAAATGTAAAAAATAGTTGTGGTAACTTTGTTGTAACTCAAAATTGTTGTACCTAGATTCCTCCTCAATTAGAATTATAATGAGAAAATTATATAAAATATTATATAGATCTTGTTGTCATAATAATAAATATTATATAATTATATGTACAAATATAATATTATCATATATACTTTATATTTATCAATTACCCTATAATATAATAACTATAAAATAAATCACATACATAACTTTATTCAATAAGTTAACAATAGTTTTTCTTACATGTATCCTTAATTCCTTATTCAATAAGTTAACATAATGTTTTATTACTTATACTGATAATACAAATAAAATAAATAGATTACCGACAACAACAATCATGTTTATTCAGAATGAATCTTTAATCTAGTGGAGGCAATGATCTCCGTATAGAAAGTTGCAGATTCGAAATCCGAAAAAAACAATTTTTGCAGATTCAAAATTATAGTAAATTACTGTATTCACTAAATTACATTACAATACGTTAAAATACAGTAAATTATGCGAAATTACATATGAATAGGGACGATATCTTCACTGAAAAGGCGAAAAACGACGGCGAAACTTCAAACGGTCATAAAACGGTGCTCGAGTGTCCGATTTCAGCAAATGACCACTTTTCGGAAAGCTTGCAAAAATGCGCATGCGTCCGTGCCCTCAATGCCAGATTTTGAAATTCAGAATCGCGAAAAAACAAAGGGAAGAGCCTCAAAACTTGAGTTGAAGTTTCCGATTAAGATTTTCGTTTCTATTACTCAATCCAAGTAGCTCAGTAAATTAGTTACATAATGAACTTGTAGAATACCAGTTTTTACTATTTTTTGGAATTTTTTTACTATTTTTTATGATTCATGAAAGATGACACATAATCGGTCTACTTTAGCTTAATTTTGCGTAATTAGCGAAGTTATTGTAATTTAGTGTAATTCAACATAATTTATTGTAATATAGTGTAATTCAACATAATTTCCAGTAATCCAGTGTATTTTAGTATAAATATGGTAATTATAAATCACAAGAAATAATCTAACAAAAAATTTCAATTTTTAGTGTTAGATTTTACTATTTTGCTATTCATAGTCTTAAAAGAAAAGAAAAAAAGAAAAAAAAAAAGAGTAAACCGGCCAGAAAATGGCCGGTTTAGGAGGGGAGTAAACCGGCCATTTTCTGGCCGGTTTGGGTATTTTTAGCGAAAGTTTGAAAGTCTGGGCATAATTAATAATTTGTATTAAACTTTGGATATTAATAAAAATGTCGGCTATATTTTTGTCTCTTTTAATCAGCAAGTTGACAAAAAGAAGAGAATTCTAGTTTTGTGAAGGTGAAATCATTCCGATCATAACATAAAACAAAACAAGAAAACAAATTCGTGATTACAAGTCAATGATAGACGTTTGCCTTCAAAGTATTGATAAAAAATTACAAATGGGATACGAAGAAATAAATCTTGTTGAAATATATTTTTTTTTTCAAAATGCCAACATTAGAATTGTAAATTTATATTTTATAGTATAATAAATCGTATATAAAATGCTAACAGAAATTTTTTAGCCGGACTCTATATGTATGCAATAAAACCAGAAACACTACAGTTTTGAATAACAATAGATTTATATTTGCTATTTGCATCACAAACAATTTAGGACTTCTACGGAAGCAAGTCCGAATCTTTGGCAATACTAACAAAGCAATCACGAATCTCAGTGCAAATAAATGGATGAGATTTTTCATTTGTAAACATCAGAAAAAAAAAAATGGACTGTGGAACCTACACCAGTTATTAAACTGGTTCTTGTAGACCTTTAATTTGGTATTTTCCTTGACCACTATTGACTTGAATAATGAACAGTTTGTTTCTTTTTCCTTCTTTAACCCTCTTACGGTTTCTTCTATTAGATTACAAGACATAGATATTTATTTATTCCCCTATTATATTCTTACACTTATTTTTATGGATTACTAATTATGACACTAATTGTTTACTTAATAACATTAGTTGCCGATAAATTTGCGGATATCTTTTCCGAAAATTTTCAAATTGTGATAATTTTTTAATAACATGAGAAAACAATGATTTACTAAAAACATAATTTAAGAATTAACCAACAATATCATTTAATTTTACACATGCATGCATGGCTCATTGTTTGGTACAGAGAGAGAGTACAAAGGAGTCAGAGCCAATAGGAAAGAGAGAGAGTGCCAATATGTCAAAAAAAAAATCGTTTGCTTTATAAGCAAATTTGTTTTTTTAGAAATTAACCTACAACCTAACAATTATATTAGCAATTGACACATCAGATTAGCAATTTAAAAGAAATCACCATTGTAGATGCTCTTACTTTTTTGGCAAGGGTCCAGATCTGGCACAGAGACATCGAAATACTTTGTTAATGTTAATTTATAATTGTTTCAAGTGTTCCATTAAAAATAATAAAAGAAAAATAAACATATGCTTATGCCAACTTAATTTCAATTATATTAGACTGTTTAACAATTTCTAATTTCTTTCTTATGCTCATCTCTTTCTCATTCACGCGCGCATATTTAAATAAATAGATGCCATCATCAAAACTATATAAATATGTGCATTGTTTAATATTAATAAATTAAGTATATAAAGGCACATGCACATATTACACCCAACACAAACACAACCCCCCTCTCTGGTCCTCCCCTTCAAATTACAAAAGCAATAAACACAAGCAGTCAGTGCGAGAGAATTATTCATCCCATGATAGCAACCAAAAAATAGAATGAAATTGGTTTTGATTTTGTAGTTTGAATTGTCTCACCACAAGAGCTTAACTTCCTTGTTTTAAATTCTTCTTTTTCAGTTTTGATTTTGGTACTTGAATCACCAAATTTTGTAAATTATTTTCCAATTATATGTTATTGTTCTTATTTTAGAATGAAAATCACTCCTCTTACACATGCTCCTATTTAAATATTTATGAAGTGCATATTATTCGCCGACTAAATGAAAATGTTATAGAAAAGCTGCAGATATTACTTTATCCATCTTATTTAAAAATCTAAACTGGACGCTATAAAATTACAGTATCTAGACAACAAAAAATGTGGATGCTTTTATCTTAATAACCTCTTTAGAGAAGCAAAGGCACTGATCATTAAATGGCGTCCTTATTTTATAAAAGACGCTACCTTTGGCAGCATCCTTATAATTAAGCAGTGAAAGCTAGCTCTGCATTTTCACTATCTTTAAAGGAAGTTAAAATGAGTTTATACTTTTTATGATTATGAACTATTTAAGAGTTTTAATTGCAGTATCCTGCTCCTACAAGATATTGCTTCCCCAGAACAAAGGCTAGAAGATATTTGTGTTCTTTAAGAGTTTTTAATTGAACGCCTTGATTCGATCGATTTGCAGATTGAAACATACATATTTGAGCAAACTTTTTTTCAAGCTAACTAACAACATGTTTCAAATCTAATTGTCATTTTAATAATCCTTTATTTTGGAGCAAGTCCCACTAGTTATTGCGGCTTATGATCTGCAATCTAAAACCACTAAAAATATTGCTGCAAATCACACAATACACAAACCATTTTTTTAATACACAAATCAAATTCTCATGATATATTCCTCACGACATAAATCAATTTCGATATACATAATTACTTTTTCAAGCACAAATTAATTCTCATGATATATTATTTATGACATAAATCAACTTTCATGCTCAAAACTTTTTTCCATCAACAATTTAATTACATGTGCAAATTAATTACCAAAAAAATAAGATATAACAATTTTCCAAAATATCAATATTAGGTAAATTACAAGTTATAAGCAAAGTCCAACTGGCTTGAAGAACTCCATAGGTGAGAACAATGAGACAACACACTGATTCGAATAGTTAATTCTTCAATCAAAGATCAACATCCAATAATAATCCAACAAATTGCTTTCCACATTTCACGTCCCTTGCACGGCCCCATCATAGCAAGACATCAGGGTAAAGGACTTAAGAAATCATGTAACGTGAAAATCCCCATGCCTATTCAATTTAACCCTCTTTGCACAGCCCCTCAATAAGAGTGCAATAGATCACTGCATCAGGATCAACCCCTTTGGAAATCATTTCATAAAACAACTCCTTTGCTTTTGTAGTTTGACCTTTCTTGCATGGCCCATCAATAAGAGTGCCGTAGGTCACGACATCAGGGTCATATCCAATGGAAATCATGAAATCTAGAAAATTCAATGCCCGGTCAGTTTCACCTTTCTTGCAAAGCCCATCTATAAGAGTGTTGTAGGTCACAACATTAGGCTCATGCCCTTTGGAAATCATAACATCTACAATATCCATAGCCTTCTGAATTTCACCTTTCTTGCACAGCCCATCTATAATAGTGCTATAAGTGACGACATCAGGGCCATACCCTTTGGGAATCATGAAATCTACAATATCCATTGCCTTGTCAATTTCACCTTTCTTGCACAGACCATCTACAATAGTGCTATAGGTGATGACATCAGGGTCATACCCTTTGAACATCATGACATCTACAATATCCATTGCCTTCTTAGTTTCACCTTTCTTGCACAGCCCATTTATAAGAATGCTATACGAGACTACATCAGGTATACATCCTAGCTTAGCCATTTTGTAGAGCACTATAGTAGTCGCTTCACCAGTTCTTTTCTCCCAACACAGGCCTTTGAGTATTGGGCTGAAGAACTTGGCATTATTAGCTCTGCGACCCTCTTTAAGAAACCGTCCCAGAAAACCAAACATTAGGTTGATCTGATTCATTTGTGCACAGCAGTCCATCAAGATCTCATAGGTATATTCATTGGGATCAATTCCTTCTGCTTGGGTTAAGCGGATGAAGAGGCAAAAGAAGGTGGGTAAGGGTTGCTTGATGTTTTGGTGTAGTCCTTGAGGTATTGATTGATTTGACGGAGGTTCTTGGCAGCCAACAGCTGATCAAATTGGCGAACTGCCTCTTGATCAGAAATGGCATTTGCTTTCCGGCACGGCCTTTTCTCCTTGCAATGCGGCTGACGCCATGAATTTGGTTTGTCGGGCTGAGATTCAGACTGGGGGAATGCATAGCAGACAAGGGAGAGGCCTCGGCGAGAAGAAAATGGGGATGGGGATTGGGATTGGAAAGCTGAAGGTGAAAGTGAAAAGAAGGGGGCAAGAGATATGGTTGATGGCACCATCTGATTCTTGTCTGTAAGTGTTCAGCTGATGACTAACTGCATGCTCTACAAATCATAATAGATGAATTGTTTTTTCAATCATTTTTTTTTGCTTGTTAATAGGAAATTCAATAATTTAAATCAGGATGCGGCCGGGTCCAATGTTGAAGGAGAACCCTTTCAATGAAATCAAAACAGAACAATAGAAGGGAATAAAAGTATATCAAGGACCTTTTTACACCTTAAACTAAGCTGTGGCCTGCCCATATTATATCTCAATTTTAAGACCATTTACAATATTTATCGATTTTCTCCCTATCATTGACTCAAACTTGGAAAGATAACTAACCTTGAGATAATGACAAAGGGAGCGAGAGAGAAGTCAGTCCCCTCCCCTGCAAGAGAGCGAAAGCAAAAACAAATATAAAATAAGAAGAAATATATTAGTATAAAGAAACTTGGAGAGAGAGCGAGAGAAAGAGGGGGCTTTCTCTCGAGAGACCTCAATCGCAAGAGAGGGTTAAGGTTTTTAGCTAGCGACAAAAAGAGAGGGAGATTCAGGAAACTGAGGGGCGTATTGGTAACGTGATAAATAAAAAAATTAAGGGGAAATTTCATGTATCCCCTCAAAAACTTCAATATTACTTATCTTTCCCTCAAAAGTTTATAATATCATATTTATCCTTTAAATTTGTGAAAACTCACATATTTATTGCATCCATAATATTTAAGTATTTAACATTAACTTATATTAATTTCTATTTTACTCTTATAAGAATCAAAATAAATTCATTCTAGAGTCCATATGCTATGTCCTTTCCCAGTCTACACGAACAACCCAAGAGATGTAGCAAGAGTGCAAGACTGTTTCCTTGCAATAATACCAGTAAGGTGTGATAATACCAGTAATCTGTTTCTATATATTTTTTACGTTGACAACCTTAAATGAAAGTAAGGTGGATGGTTGAAAGATATTCTTGACAAAAGTTCACTCAATTTCTATATATACCAATAAGGTGTGATAACGCTCTTGACAAACCCTCTTTTTTTTTCGGCCAAATTGCCCTTGGGCATTCCATTCATAACATAGTACAATCAGATTACAAATTTGTAATGAATGAAAGAAAATCCTACGTAATCATTTTTTTTACAAATTTGCAAGATTGTGGGCTAAATAGTTATCATCCCTACCTATGTTTCTGCATTTAAACCCCTTCCATTTCCCCATAATTCCATTACTTCCCCATGAGCTCTCCAATCATTACTAATGGGCATCTGGTTTGATGTTAATAGGGACACCAGTCTTGGAATCGGTCAGGAATTCACAATTAGACAGAGATAATGACATAGCCGCCTTCATTCCGAGCAGCAAGGCAGTTGCTTCCATCTGAAACGCCGAGTACACATGAAAGCACTTAAGTTCGTACTGCACCATCTTTGTGTCCCCTGTATCAAACAGAACATATGCGGCCTCCCTTCATCCGGATCTTTGAACGAGCCTTCAGCAATAGAAGCGGTGAGCCCCTTGAGGCCTTGTCAGAATGGGCATGAGATTGTCAGAACAGTCTGGTGCCACTGGCAACAACGGTACCAGTCTGCAATTTTCAGCAGAGTGTACCAGCACTAGTGCCATGTTCAACACAGAGTGCGGTGACTGCATTTTACCTCCGTACACCTTTGCACATCTCCCTTTCCACACTGCCCATGCGATATTAGCAAAAATACACACGCCTTGTTCATCCAAATCAGAGCACATGCTTTGCAGTACATCAGGGAGCTGACCTTGCACATTGTCAGTTTTAAGTCCTGGAAGAGATAGGAACCATACCACCCGCGCCAAGCTGCAATGAAACAGCATATGCATTACCAAATAAATTAAAATTATAAAAAAAATTGTTAGCATTTAAAAAACTATTAAGGGCATCCATAAATATTGAGATTGAATTTATAAAAAATTAACCAAATGAGAACATAATAAGTTTGATAACCTTTTACTGGTCAACAGTTGAGATGCATTTTTTGAGAGGTACCAGATTTAGATACTTGAGATGTAATCACAAGAGTGCCGGGTTCTATCTTCTCGGAGAAGTTGAAATCGACCTATCTAAGTTTGATAACCAAATGAGAACATAGCATCATGTAGAGCCTTACCAAAGACAGAATGAACTTGGATCATATCTTGTCAGTCACAGAGTTGAAATCGACCTATCTCAGTTTTCTTTTACTCTGGCAATTGCTGATGGAAATGGTGCAGTTCAAGAAAAGTACTACATATCGGAAGAAAAAATTCATATGGCCTGTCATGCTTATCAATTTTCAAAAATAGTTGGGCTAAGACAGATCACTTTCCAAAACAACCATCCACAATTGCTCCTCATTTTCGATCTGACAATTCAACCTCAGTGCAAGTTATTCAAGGAGAAGAAATGTCAGCGTATGATGAAATTGCGTTGGGACTGCTAGTTCAAGAGTTCTTAAAGAAATCGCTGCAATAACCAATTGTTTCAAAATTCGCTGAAATCGCTAATATCAAAGAAATCACTGATTACCTACTGGTCACTACCAAGAAATCGCTGAAATAAAAATATCGGTGAAAGTACCAAGTATATAGAATAGAATTTCAGTACTTAATCTAAATAAAAATTGCTAAAATTACCTACTGGTCGCTGCATGTTCAAAATATGTTTATGGCATTCTTTGGAGTTTGATTTGATACCACACACTGAGTAACTGATACAAGCACACTATTGAGGAATTAACATCTTCAACTCTCTTTGAAAATTCCAGTTCAATGTAAATTAGGCTCATGCCCTTTAGAAATCATAACATCTACAATATCTAATGCCTTATCAGTTTCACCAATCTTGCAAAGCCCCTTTATAAGAGTGTTATAGGTGATGACATCTGGGTCATACCCTTTGGAAATCATGACATCTAAAAAATTCAATGCCCGCTCCGTTTCACCTTTCTTGCAAAGCCCATCTATAAGAGTGTTGTAGGTCACAACATTAGGCTCATGCCCTTTAGAAATCATGACATCTACAAAATCTAATGCCTTGTCAGTTTCACCATTCTTGAACAGCCCCTTTATAAGAGTGCTATAGGTGATGACATCCGGGTCATACCCTTTGGAGATCATGACATCTAGAAAATTTAATGCCCGCTCAGTTTCACCTTTCTTGCAAAGCCCATCTATAAGAGTGTTGTAGGTCACGACATCTGGCTCATGCCCTCTAGAAATCATGACATCTACAAAATCTAATGCCTTATCAGTTTCACCATTTTTGCACAGCCACTTTATAAGAGTGCTATAGGTAATGACATCCGGGTCATATCCATTGGAAATCATGACATCTAGAAAATTCAATGCCCGCTCAGTTTCACCTTTCTTGCAAAACCCATCTATAAGAGTGCTGTAGGTCACGACATTAGGCTCATGCCCTTTGGAAATCATGACATCTACAAAATCCATTGCCTTCTCAATTTCACCTTTCTTGCACAACCCATCTATAAGAGTGCTATAGGTGATGACATCTGGGTCACACCCTTTGGAAATCATGACATCTACAATATCCATTGCCTTCTCAATTTCACCTTTCTTGCACAGTCCATCTATAAGAGTGCTATAGATTACGACATCAGGGTCATACCCTTTGGAAATCATGCCATCTACAATATCCATTGCCTTCTCAGTTTCACCTTTTTTGCACAGCCCATTTATAAGAATGCTATATGAGACTAAATCAGGTATACATCCTAGCTTAGCCATTTTGTAGAGCACTATAGTAGCAGCCTCAGCAGTTCTTTTCTCCCAACACAGGCCTTTGAGTATTGGGCTGAAGATATTGGCATGAGCTCTGCGACCCTCTTTGAGAAACCGTCCCAGAAAACCAAACATTAGGTTCACCTGTAGCATTCGTGCACAGCAGTCCATCAAGATTGCATAGGTATATTCATTAGGACCAATTCCTTCAGCTTGGGTTAAGCGGGTGAAGAGGGAAAAGACGGTGGGGTAAGGGTTGTTGGAGGTTTTGGTGTAGTCCTTGAGGTATTGATTGATTTGACGGAGATTCTTGGCAGCCAACAGCTGGTCAAACTGGTGAACCGCCTCTTGGTCAGAAATGGCATTTGCTTTCCGGTGAGGCCTTTTCTCCTCCTTCTGGAGCTTACCCTTCCAATGCGGCTGACGGCATGAATTTGGCTTGTCGGGTTGATATTCAGACTGGGGGAATGCGTAGCAGATAAGGCAGAGGCCTCGGCGATAAGCAAATAGGGATGGGGATGGGGATGGGGATTGGGATTGGGATTGGGAAGGTGTAGGTGTAGGTGAAAGTGAAAAGAAGGGGGCAAGAGATAAGGTTGACACCATCTGATTATTCTTATTTTTGGTTTGGTTAAAGACTTAGAGTCTCTTCATTTATCTCTGCCTCTTTCTAAAAATCTTATTTAACAAGGTTGAGTTCGCTTCCAGGTTCAACTACTGCATTGAAGAATAACAACACATGACTAAGACAGATTGTGAGCAATAAAACAAAATGAGAAATGAGAAAAAGAACATGGACTTTAATGAATTAAAACTGTTTTGTTGAAATTAAGAACATAATTAATTTAAGACACTACTCCCATTAAAATATGAGTTTCAGTTGCTCGTAATGTTGGAGCTCCGTGGTGGTAGGGTCCAATGGAAAAGATGCTTGGCGGATAATTTATATCATTATTTTGTTTGTACAAATATATTTTATCCTACTCTGTGAATGACAACCTAAGGCTACCAAACAATTTTACCGCCCTTGTTTAATGAATTTGAATAAATATAAAAAAAAATTCAAAATTATACTAAAATTGTAAGTGTTCAGCTGACCACTAACTCCAGGTTCTACAAATCATAATAGATGAATTGTTTTTTCAATCATTTTGTTTTGCTCATTAATAGGAAATTCAATAATTTTAATGAGTATACGGCCGGGTCCAATGTTGAAGGAGAACCCTTTCAATGAAATCACAACAGAACAATAGAAGGGAATAAAAGTATATCAAGGACCTTTTGACACCTTAAACTAAGCTCGGGCATGGCCATGTTAACTCTCAATTTTTAGAACATTTACAAGATTTATCGATTTTGTCCCTATCATAGACTTAATTTTGGAAAGATAACTAACCTTTACCTTGAGATAATGAAAGGGAGCGAGAGAGAAGTCAGCCGCCTGCAAGAGGCGAAAGCAAAAACAAGTATGAAATCATCAATCGTAGTCCAGAGATTACTAATTTTAAGAAAAAATGTATTAGTATAAACAAACCTGGAAAGAGAACGAGAGAAAGAGGGGGCTTCGATTCCTCTCGAGACCTCAATCGCAAGAGAGGGATAAGTTTTTTAGCTAGCGCAAAAGAGAAAGGGACAAGAAAGGGACAAGGTTTTTAACTGGAAATCGGATCCCCTAAAGGCCTAAACAACTCAAGTTTGGAAGCACTGTTCGATCTGCTTTGACACGAATATTAAGAAATCCGTACATTTCATCTCAAACCGGATTTGCTCGGATTCTGATCGGACGGTGTCCGCAGTGTCATTGTGATGAAATAAAAGAATTTACATAAAACAACATTCTGAAATAATCATGAGGATTAAATCAGTTTCATGAAATAATCATCCGAAACACCAAAACAATGCGACCAAAAGTATATCATTCCTTGTATTTTTAACATCAATAACTTAAAATGTGCATAAAGATAGTTCAAATATCTCTATTTTTTGTGTTCTCATTGTGCCTCTATTATTATAAATTTTAGAATTTTTGCTATTAAAAAATTTAAAAATATAAGCGATGGAGGCTGCATTTGACAGAAATTTTTATCAATCGAAAATAAATAAATAAAATAGTGCGAAACAGGATAATTTTGGAGGAAATTCGATATGTAGATAAAACGGGTTATTTTAACCCGTCTCATGAAACGGGTCATTTTAACCCGTCTCATGGAACGGATCATTTTAACCCGTTCCACTAATTCAAATTCTAAACTCAAACTAATTAACTAAGCAAATATGAAACGCTAATATCCATCCCCGTCCGGCCAAAGAAAAAGAAGAAAAGTTAATATCTATCTCGTCCGATAAAAAAAAAAGAAATCGTTAATTAATGCATTGACATGCGGAGTCTATGAATGAAAGCAAATGCAGATTTCTCGGTCAAGGCAGCCGGAGATTTTTGGATTTTATTACTTTGACTTAAGGGCTCGGTCAAAGTAATACATTCTTGACTCAAACTAATAATTCGAGCCCCAATAAAATCATTAATTAATAAAATCAAACCCGAAGCTTCTTGGACGGGACGATCTATACCGTTCCTGATTTTCTTTTTTTTTCAATCGGACAGGAACGAGTATACCATCTCTCATTTTTTTTCTTTTTCTGTTTGGTTAATTTGATTAGCGATAGTTAGAGCAAATGAGAATGAGTTAGTGGGACGTGTTAAAATGAGGGGAAATCGGTTATATACCCATCAAAAGTTTAGAATTTGGATATTTGCCCATCAAATCTTCAAATTGGAGTAAATTTCTAATACAATATGGGTAAATTTGGATATTTTTAAAACTGATAATTTGGAAATTTACCCATATTGATATTAAAACTGATAATTTAAAACAAAAATCTGTATTAAAAATATTCAAATTCTTAACTTTTGAAGATTTGATGGGCAAATATCCAAATTCTAAACTTTTGATGGGTATATAACCGATTCCCCCTTAAAATGACCCGTCCCATAGGACAGAATAAATCAACCAGTTCTACCTATATTTCGAAATTCTGACCGCATTTGAATCCTCATTTTACATACTTGTAATCCATAATTTTGTACTTCAATATACGTGCATACTTACCAACTGTACCAATTTTTCTCCAATTTTCCCCAACTATTATGACAGGTTTAAATTTTCTCCAATTTTTCTAGTTTTATTATACTTTCTAGCAATCAATATCATCAATTTTTAATCGAACCACTTGTAAATCACCGTATCAAGCAATTTTAAAATTACATATAATATTATTTTAACTAATGATAATATTATTTTAAAATTACATATAATATTATTTTAAAATTAAATCCACTTTATCAAGCAGCTTATTAATTTGATAATCTGTCTATTTAAATGACATATAACCAGTGTAATAAAATGCGGTTCATGCAGCCGCATATGCGTATACGGTTGGCAACCGCATAGAAAATCAATATGCGGTTCCGCTGATCCAAACCCATTATCTGAGTTCAAATCCGAAAATTTTCAAACCCATTATCTGGGTCCGGACCAAAAACTAGCCTCCAAACCCATTATCTGAGTCCAGATGTCCGGTAATTGATCTAGCGTCTCCCCCTCTTCTTTTATTTCAGCGCTCTAAAATTTTTGTTTTATGGTTGTGGGACTATATTTGCTCCTGGCTCCAGCGTATATACCGATTAATAGGAGGGCCGAACACTAAACCTTCACATGCGCAACCCATTTGTGAAATACAATTTGCCTAGCTATTGGCCCAAAAAACAAAGGTCCCAATGACCATCAATTTGATTTGCTTGACCCAATTGTTTTGTTTTTTATGGGTACAGTGGACATGGGCCATGCAAATATTTAATATATTTGATATATTTGATCACTTGTCTGTAAACATTCAAATATATTTGATTTTTTTTTTAAATAGAATTAGTTTAAATTATTTCAACGGAACAAGCCTCTGCCGGACTGAAGTTCGAAAACTAGCCTCCACCGATCCTAGGGACCGGTGTAGCAAAAAAAAACCAATCTACACCGGTCCTAGGGACCGGTGGAGCCTGTTTTGCACCAGCCACAGCATCCTACACGGAAGACCACACGAAATAGCCCTGCACCGATCCTGTGGATCGGTGGAGCTTCAAAAATGCCTCCACCGGTCCTGTGGATCGGTGTAGGTAGGTTTAGATATAAAAATGCAGTTTGCGTACATGTAAATACAATTAGCTATAGACAATAAAAATCATGCTGCTTTTTAGTGTAAAAATCATGCAGTTTTTTAATTTTTCAATTTTATAGGTAGGTTTGCAAACATGCTGCTTTTTAGTGTAATGTTCATTGTATTTACCGTGATTTTTATTTTTACCCAAAAAAAAAAAATTTTAAGATAAATAACCACGTTTTTAAAAGAATTTTATTTCTACCCAAACTGCAAATAATATTTGCGGTTTGAATTAACAATTCAAACCGCAAGGAATATATGCGGCTTGAATTGTGAATTCAAACCGCATATATTATTTGCGGCTTGAATTGTTAATTTAAGACGCAAATAATATATGCGGTTTGAATCGCATTTATAAAAATCGGTTTCAATCGCATTTATTAAATGGTAATTTTTCACCGATAACCCTAGAAGTTTATTCACCGATAACCCTAAAGTTATTTTTATTACAAAGAATTATATTATAAAAACTTATCAATAATATAAAATTTCATTTATTATTTTATTAAATGGTAATTTTTCACCGATAACCCTAAAGTTATTTTTATTACAAAGAATTATATTATAAAAACTTATCAATAATATAAAATTTCATTTATTATTTTATTAAATGGTAATTTTTCACCGATAACCCTAGAAATTTATTCACCGATAACCCTAAAGTTATTTTTATTACAAAGAATTATATTATAAAAACTTATCAATAATATAAAATAAACTACCTCATAAAATACCATTTCCATTTATAAAATACCATTTCCATTTATATTATTGATAAGTTTTTATAATATAATTCTTTGTAATAAAAATAACTTTAGGGTTATCGGTGAATAAATTTCTAGGGTTATCGGTGAAAAATTACCATTTAATAAAATAATAAATGAAATTTTATATTATTGATAAGTTTTTATAATATAATTCTTTGTAATAAAAATAACTTTAGGGTTATCGGTGAATAAACTTCTAGGGTTATCGGTGAAAAATTACCATTTAATAAATGCGATTCAAACCGATTTTTATAATTGCGATTCAAACCGCATATATTATTTGCGGTTTAAATTAACAATTCAAGCCGCAAATAATATATGCGGTTTGAATTCACAATTCAAGCCGCATATATTCCTTGCGGTTTGAATTGTTAATTCAAACCGCAAATATTATTTGCGGTATGGGTAGAAATAAAATTCTTTTAAAAACGTGGTTATTTATATTAAAATATTTTTTTTTTGGGTAAAAATAAAAATCACGGTTGTATTTACATCACTGGGAAAAACATTACACTGCTTTTTATCGTATTTACATCATTCAATACGATTATGTTGTATTTACATCATTCAATAAGCATAATTTAAATTTTCGATGATCAAGAAATTCGGAGATCAAGCCTCCACCGGTCCTAGGGATCGGTGGAGGTATAGATGAGGGATTTTCTGTGGCGAGGGAATCGGCTGGTGCAAAACTGCCTCCACCGGTCCCTAGGACCGGTGTAGATTGGGTTTTTTTTGCTACACCGGTTCCTAGGATCGGTGGAGGCTAGTTTTCGAATTTCATCCCGTAAGATGCTTGTTCCGTTGAAATCAATTAAAGTAATTCTATTTAAAAAAAAAAACCAATATATTTAATATATTTGATAAAGATGACACAAATATTTAATATATTTCATATATATAGTCCAAATATTTAACATTTAATGAAAGAATCCGCATATATAAGTCCGCATAAAAATCCACATATGCAGCCGTATACCGTCTATGCGGTATGCGGTGGCCTTCCGCATACCGCATGAAAACCGCATTTTATAACCTTGCATATAACTTATTCACAATTTAAGTATATTCCAATTTCAATGAATTTTTTATATGTTATCATCAACGTTCTTATTTAGTTGAAATGGATACAAACTCATTCTCATTCATTTCTAATTTTTCAATTGCATATGAAGTCCGAAAGAAAAACCAAATGACAAAAATAGGCTCACTAAAACGATGATTCTTTTTATGATATATTCTCAGCATCCATGCGCTGAAGGATCCGCCGTGCCTCCTCTTCTGTGCCCGGAGCTACATTGCGGATCTTCAACCTGTTTCGGACGGACTCCTGGTCGACACCAAATGTGAAATAAAATGTGTTCGATACTTGCATGCCGGTATTAATGCCATGAATTTTTTTTCCATTGCTAAATACGAATCCAATTAACATGCATCTTTCATTTAATTTCAAAGTATTAGATATGAATATATACCTCTCTGGTACGTAACTCAGGTCTGGTAACATGAGCCTCGACCTCTACATTGATCAGCGGTTGATCAGGGTTCTCCAATTTCATGTGTAAAACACATGATTTGAAGAGAAGAAAATCTCCCACATCAACCTACACAAATCAAATTCAAATAACTTATAAATTTGACAAAGTATCAGGCACCGATACGCGTACTGTTACTTGCTTGTATGAAAGCTTGAACGAGGAATGGAATGCAATGACTGTCAAGTAAAAGAAAATCAAACTCACTGGCTTCAAAATCGACATGATCGACTTCAACAAAACACGGAGCACGACCAAAAGAAGGCATAGGGAGTAGCAAACGCCAATTCATAGGTTTGGTGCATCAAAAATCTCCCGAAAATGCGACTGTGCAAGTTCCTCTGCTGTGGCGACAAACAATGGAGTTCTCCAGTCTAGTGCCCCGTAATAAAATGCTATCTCGATCTGCAAGTGTGGGTAGATCACAGAACACTCTTCCCTTGGCCAGTAGATTTTGCAACCTCTCAGCCTCCTCTCCTTCAAAGGAGAGCGTCGGGTTGTTCTGTAGACATTTTGTTTTTGCATCTCTGTTTGCCTTTCTTAGCTTGTCACGCATCTCGAAAAGCTTGTGAGGAGATCCACAACAATTATTCGTAAAAAGGATAACCAGATTTTTCAGCCCCAACAATTATTCTTCACGACATAAATCAATTTCGATGTACAGAATTATTTTTCAAGCACAAATTAATTCTCATGATATATTATTTATGACATCAATCAGCTTCCATGCCCAAAACTCATTTCCATCAACAATTAAATTACATGCCCAAATATTAGCACAAAATATATTATATAACAATTTTCCAAAATACCAATAATAGGTAAACCCCATGCCTATTCAATTTCACCCTCTTTGCACAGCTCCTCAATTGATACCACACATTGAGTAACTGATACAAGCACACTATTGAGGAATTAACATCTTCAACTCACTTTGAAAATTCCAGTTCAATGTAAATTAGGCTCATGCCCTTTGGAAATCATGACATCAAGAAAATCCCTTGCCTTCTCAATTTCACCTTTCTTGCACAGCTCATCCCTAAGAGTGCCATAGGCCACGACATCAGGGTTATACCCTTTGGAAATCATGACATCTAGAATATTCAATGCCCGCTTAGTTTCACCTTTCTTGCAAAGCCCATCTATAAGAGTGTCGTAGGTCACAGCATTAGGTTGACACCCTTTAGAAATCATGACTTCTAGAAAATTCAATGCCCGTTCAGTTTCACCTTTCTTGCAAAGCCCATCTATAAGAGTGTTGTAGGTCACGACATTAGGCTCATGCCCTTTAGAAATCATGACATCTACAAAATCTAATGCCTTGTCAGTTTCACCATTATTGCACAACCCCTTTATAAGAGTGTTATAGGTGATGACATCCGGGTCATACCCTTTGGAAATCACGATATCCAATAAATCTAATGCCTTATCAGTTTCACCATTCTTGCACAGCCCCTTTATAAGAGTGCTATAGGTGATGACATCCGGGTCATACCCTTTGGAAATCATGACATCTACAAAATTCAATGCCCGCTCAGTTTCACCTTTCATGCAAAGCCCATCTATAAGAGTGTTGTAGGTCACGACATCTGGGTCATACCCTTTGGAAATCATGACATCTACAAAATCTAATGCCTTATCAGTTTCACCATTCTTGAACAGCCCCTTTATAAGAGTGTTATAGGTGATGACATCTAGGTCATACCCTTTGGAAATCATGACATCTACGATATCCATTACCTTCTCAGTTTCACGTTTCTCACACAGCCCATTTATAAGAGTGTTGTAGGTCACGACATTAGGCTCAAGCCCTTTGGAAATCATGACATCTACAAAATCCATTGCCGTCTCAATCTCATCTTTCTTGCAAAGCCCATCTATAAGAGTGCTGAAGGTCCCAACATTAGGCTCATGCCCTTTAGAAATCATGACATCTACAAAATCTAATGCCTTATCGGTTTCACCATTATTGCACAGCCCCTTTATAAGAGTGTTATAGGTGATGACATCCGGATCATACCCTTTGGAAATCATGATATTTAATAAATCTAATGCCTTATCAGTTTCACCATTTTTGCACAGCCAATTTATAAGAGTGCTATAAGAGATGACATCCGGGTCATACCCTTTGGAAATCATGACATCTAGAAAATTCAATGCCCGCTCAGTTTCACCTTTCTTGCAAAGCCCATCTATAAGAGTGTTGTAGGTCACGACATCTGGCTCATGCCCTTTAGAAATCATGACATTTACAAAATGTAATGCCTTATCAGTTTCACCATTCTTGAACAGCCCCTTTATAAGAGTGCTATAGGTAATGACATCCGGGTAATACCCTTTGGAAATCATGAAATCTACCATATCCATTGCCTTCTCAGTTTCACCTTTCTTGCACAGCCCATTTATAAGAGTGTTGTAGGTCACGACATTAGGCTGAAGCCCTTTGGAAATCATGACATCTACAAAATCCATTGCCTTCTCAATCTCATCTTTCTTGCAAAGCCCATCCATAAGAGTGCTGTAGGTCACGACATCAGGCTCATGCCCTTTAGAAATCATAACATTTACAAAATCTAATGCCTTACCAGTTTCACCATTCTTGCAAAGCCCTTTTATAAGAGTGTTATAGGTGATGACATCAGGGTCATACCCTTTGGAAATCATGACATCTAGAAAATTCAATGCCCACTCTGTTTCACCTTTCATGTAAAGCCCATCTATAAGAGTGTTGTAGGTCACGACATCTGGCTCATGCCCTTTAGAAATCATGACATCTACAAAATCTAATGCCTTATCAGTTTCACCATTTTTGCACAGCCACTTTATAAGAGTGCTATAGGTAATGACATCCGGGTCATACCCTTTGGAAATCATGGAATCTACGATATCCATTGCCTTCTCAGTTTCACCTTTCTTGCACACCCCATTTATAAGAGTG
Organism: Carex myosuroides; assembly: GCA_028015225.1. Classification (NCBI taxonomy): domain Eukaryota; kingdom Viridiplantae; phylum Streptophyta; class Magnoliopsida; order Poales; family Cyperaceae; genus Carex; species Carex myosuroides. The sequence continues at coordinate 12,683,575 of CM051465.1, forward strand.
TTGTAGGTCACGACATTAGGCTGAAGCCCTTTAGAAATCATGACATCTACAAAATCCATTGCCTTCTCAATCTCATCTTTCTTGCAAAGCCCATCTATAAGAGTGCTGTAGGTCACGACATCTGGCTCATACCCTTTAGAAATCATGACATCTACAAAATCTAATGCCTTATCAGTTTCACCATTATTGCACAGCCCCTTTATAAGAGTGTTATAGGTGATGACATCCGGGTCATACCCTTTGGAAATCACGATATCCAATAAATCTAATGCCTTATCAGTTTCACCATTCTTGCACAGCCCCTTTATAAGAGTGCTATAGGTGATGACATCCGGGTCATACCCTTTGGAAATCATGACATCTACAAAATTCAATGCCCGCTCAGTTTCACCTTTCATGCAAAGCCCGTCTATAAGAGTGTTGTAGGTCACGACATCTGGGTCATACCCTTTGGAAATCATGACATCTACAAAATCCATTGCCTTCTGAATTTCACCTTTCTTGAAAAGGCCATCTATAAGAGTACTGTAGGTCACGACATTAGGATCAAGCCCTTTGGAAATCATGACATCTACAATTTCCATTGCCTTCTGAATTTCACCTTTCTTGCACAGTCCATCTATAAGAGTGCTATAGGTGATGACATCAGGGTCATACCCTTTGGAAATCATGACATCTACAATATCCATTGCCTTCTCAGTTTCACCTTTCTTGCACAGCCCATTTATAAGTATGCTATACGAGACTAAATCAGGTATACATCCTAGCTTAGCCATTTTGTAGAGCACTATAGTAGCAGCCTCACCAGTTCTTTTCTCCCAACACAGGCCTTTGAGTATTGGGCTGAAGATCTTGGCATTATTAGCTTTGCGACCCTCTTTGAGAAATTGTCCCAGAAAACCAAACATTAGGCTGACCTGACTCATTCGTGCACAGAAGTCCATCAAGATTGCATAGGTATATTCATTAGGACCAATTCCTTCAGCTTGGGTTAAGCAGGTGAAGAGGGAAAAGACGGTGGGGTAAGGGTTGTTGGAGGTTTTGGTGTAGTCCTTGAGGTATTGATTGATTTGATGGAGGTTCTTGGCAGCCAACAGCTGGTCAAACTGGTGAACCACCTCTTGGTCAGAAATGGCATTTGCTTTCCGGCGAGGCCTTTTCTCCTCCTTTTGGAGCTTACGCTTCAAATGCGTCTGACGCCATGAATTGGGTTTGTCGGGTTGAGATTCAGACTGGGGGAATGCGTAGCAGATAAGGAAGAGGCCTCGGCAAGAAGCAAATGGGGATGGGGATTGGGATTGGGAAGGTGAAGGTGAAAGTGAAAAGAAGGGGGCAAGAGATAAGGTTGACACCATCTGATTATTCTTATTTAGACTGATTTGGTTTGGTTAAAGACTTAGAGTCTCTTAATTTATCTCTGCCTCTTTCTAAAAATCTTATCTAACAAGGTTGAGTTTCGCTTCCAGGTTCAACTACTGCATTGAAGAATAACAGCACATGATTAAGACAGATTGTGATCAATAAAAGAAAATGAGAAATGAAAAAATGAACACAGGCTTTAATGAATTTATAGTGTTTTGTTGAAAGGGAGGGGATTATGTCCGAAAGCCATTTGGACTGCATCATTGTCCAAAGCATTTTTTGTCAGTCCGAATAAGTTTATATTTAAATTTCTTCAGATTGTAAATGGACCCCAATTAAACTTACAAAGAAATAATTTATCTTTCCTTATTTGCTGTGTAAACTAAACACAAGAAAATTAAAAATTTCCTGTGTTATACTACTGTCTCTCCTACTTGTGCATGAGAACAAAACAAAAATGAGATAAAGATCACAAATGGTTGTGCTCTTTTTTGAAGAATGCAAAAAACTTGAACATGCAAAAGTTTCAACGCATCTTCAAAACTCCACACTCCAATTTATTCAAATCAAGAATAAATTGGAGTGAAATTTTTCTATCCTCTTTCAAACAAATATATAAAAGATTAATTATGATTTAAATGTTCTTTTGGTTTTTTTTTTAGAAAATGATAAAGCTGAGGGGAGGACATTATTAAGAAAAGTTGTAAAATATTTTTGGAAGGAGGTAATGGAGATCTCCTTTTGCTGAGGTACTGGATCTAGTACCTAATATATATAATGCACTTCCTTTTTTAATTTGAACGGTTTTAATACGCTTTTCATCATACGGTGAAGTGGCTATTTGGACGAGTTATGATCCGAAGCAGTTTGGACAAATTCCGCTCCCTTGTTGAAATTGAGAACATAATTAATTTAAGGCACTACTCCCATTAAAATATGAGTTTCAGTTGCTCCTAATGTTGGAGCTCCTTGGTGGTATGGTTCAATGGAAAAGAAGCTTGGTGGATAATTTATATCATTGTTTTGTTTGTACAAATATATTTTATCCTACTCTGTGAATAACAGGCCACCAAACAATTTTACCGCCCTTGTTTAATGAATTTGACTAAATATAAAAAAAATCCAAAATCATACTAAAATTGTAAGTGTTCAGCTGATGACTAACTGCAGGCTCTACAAATCATAATAGATGAATTGTTTTTTCAATCATTTTGTTTTTCTCGTTAATAGGTAATTCAATAATTTAAATCAGCATGTGGCCAGGTCCAATGTTGAAGGAGAACCCTTTCAATGAAATCAGAACAATAGAAGGGAATAAAAGTATATCAAGGACCTTTTCACACCTTAAACTAAGCTCAGGCATGGCCATGTTAAATCTCAATTTTCAGAACATTTACAAGATTTATCGATTTTCTCCCTATCATAGACTTAAATTTGGAAAGATACCTTAGCCTGAGATAATGAAAGGGGGCGAGCGAGAGAGAAGTCAGTCGCCTGCAAGAGGCGAAAGCAAAAACAAGTATAAAATCATCAATCGTAGTCAAGAGATCACTAATTTTAAGAAAAAAAATGTATGAGTATAAACAAACCTGGAGAGAGAGCGAGAGAAAGAGGGGGCTTCGATTGAGGGATAAGGTTTTTAGCTAAGCGCAAAGCGGCAAAGAGAAACGGATAAGGATTTTAACCACAGTAACAAGAGTTCGGGTTCGGTTCGGCGAGGTCGAAAATTTGTAATTCGGGCATAATTCGGATATAATTTGGGAATGATTAAAAAAAAAAAATACTTCAAAAAAAACGTAAAAAAAAAAAAATTTTTTGAAAAATTCAAAAAAGTTATTTTTGGCGTTTTTTTCGCGTTTTATTCGCGAATAAAACGTATTATACGTTTTTCCGCGTATAATACGGTGTTCGGTGCGGTTATGTTGAAAAAACGAATTATTCGCGAATAATTCGCGAGTTATGTCACTATGATTTTAACTGGAAATCGGACTGTTCGATCTGCTTTGACACCAATATTAAGAAATCCGTACATTCCGTCTCAAACAGGATTTGCTCCAATTTTGATCGGACGGTGTCCGTAGTGTCACTGTGATGAAATAAAAAAATTTACATAAAACAACATTCTAAAAGATGCGCCTTCTATTTCATACCAAATTATCCTTTTGATTACTCTAAAACATTTTTCCCACTCTATTTTATGCACTCAGTTTCATCCGAAACACCAAAACAATGCGATCAGAAGCATAGCATTACCCGAAATTATTTTAGAGAAAAGGTTATGATATCCAGCTCTTCATCCCCGCTTTTTACTCAAACTAATTAGATAAGAGTTCAACTGATTTAAACCGTCATTAACTTCTTATTTAACGGTTCGCCTCCAACTTTCTTAATTGCCACAACCCTCTCCTTCTTTTTTTAATTCCGATCTCATCATCTCTTATCTTTCTCCTTCCCAGACCGCACCTTCTCCCAAACCCGCTCAGATCTCCCTCATCTCATTCAATCCGCACCTTCTCCCATATCGCACCGAGACACCGCCTCCTCTCCAGCTCTACACCGAGGCGTAGCTCTGTCGATCGGAAGCCATCCGCCGAGCTAGGGTTCCAGCTCCGTCGATCTCTCCGTTGTATGTCTCCGCTCGTCCTCTCATCGGATTAGCGCACGGCGTTCTTTTGCTCTCTCCCCTCTCCTCTCCTCTCAACTCCCGGTGGATCATGTGCTGCTCCCGGCGCGCGACGGCAGCGACGGTGACGCGCGACGGCAGCGTGCGACAGCAACGACAGGTGACGCACGGCGGCACAGATCTAGGGTGCAGAAGTCAGGTTCGGGCCTTTCTCTGGCGCTCTTTCTCTCTCCTAAGGAAAAAATAATTTGTCGTTCACAACTTTTTCACAATTTGATGGCCTCTGTCTATTATTTTTCTTGCCGATTGTTGCACTGAGTTCGTCTCTTTCCCCTCTTCATTTTGCAATCCCAATTGGATCTGATTTTTTTCAATCGATTTCTTCAAGTTGCACCGCATCCTGAAGCTGGACGGGCTTCGGAAATTACACTGGCATCGAGCTCCGATGGATCTTAGGTCACTGCTATCAGAGAGGATGGCACGCTCTCAATCCGGCAAGGAGTGTGTGCCCCTGGGTTAATTAGTTGATTTCATAGATAAGCACCAACAGCTAATGGACTATGGTATCGTTCTTGTTTTCTCAACTTTATGTAGTCATGGCAATTAGAAAAATTTATTTTGTTTTTAAAAAAAAATATAAAGATGATTCAGTCATTGCGTTGTCCACTTGGTTATTTCTAATTTGAGGCAAATGTGAATATATAGGGCAATACATCATGTGGAGAACGAGCTAGATTTTAATGTGATCATGTTTCTAATTTGGTGGAAATATAAAGATTGAGTTTTTCCTAACTGTCAGCATGAAACTGAAATGAAGCTTTTGTTTTACATTTTCCAACCTTCTTATTTCACATTCTCATTAACTATACAACTTGGAGTAGTAAGAAAAATTTCTTTCATTCTTTAAGGTTTGTGGAAAATACAGAAATGCAGGAAAGTTTCTTTTCTATTAGAAATTAACTGTCTTTTAAAACTTGAATTTGTATGCATAATTTAATTTTTCCTTGGTGCAGATCTTAGGAGAAGAGGATAAACCTTGTGTCAATCAGTGTCATGGCAAGTTCACAACATGGTACCGAGCCAATTGTACCAGTTGATGATTTCATCAACCCAAGGGTGAAATCTCTGAACCCGTCAAAGACTGACAATTACTGATCATGCAACTGCACTTGTACTAGCTGGAGTTATAGTAATATGACTTCCATCTGGTGAGCCTGATTTCGACGCACCTGCTGCCATCAGTGTGGTAATAACTGTAACTTCTTTGTCCAATTTTGGATAATTTATTCAATCTAATTAGGGAAAGTAATTTGTACAAGTGGAGCATGACATGTCAAGTGTCTCTGACACTGTCCCTGTTCCCACTTAGAAATACCTTAGAGATAACCAGGTCTTGTACCAGTGAAAAAAACAAAGAAATGCAAAAGAATTTCCAACTGGTACACAAAACGACCAAAAAAGACAAGCTAAAAGCAAGTTGAACTAACGGTTTGTAAGAAGACTTTATTCATTCATTTTGTGCTAGCAACCTAACGCTTTTAAACCTATGCAAAGAACTACATAACAGGCCTGATTTATGTCAACAAGATGGCAGATTGATGTGAGCACGGTTAGATTGACTAATCCGCCGATGCAAGCTTCTCTCCACCAATGCAATGTTTGTAGTAGTGCTATATCGCTACCGATCCGCTGCTTCTGGCGGACTTGATCCGATCTGGTAAAATTTAAAGTCTGATCTGATATGATCTAACGATCAGCTGTCGATCTGGTCTGGTTTTGTAAATTTTTTATTTTTCTGATTTAAATTTTCAGAATTTATCTAATAGGTTTACATGATCTATACAGTATTTTATATGATCTATCAATCAGGTTTAAAGGTTCTGTAGAGTATTTTACAGGATCTATTTAACATTTTTACATGATATATTCAATAGTTTATATGATCTATGCATTATTTTTCTTTTCTTTATTTTACAGTATCTATTTAACAGTTTTACAGGATAGATGCAATAGTTTACAGGATATATGCAATTATTTTTACATATCTCGTATTATCTGACTGTCTGTTTTTATTTACATTATTCGACATGTAAATTTTGCTGATTTAAAGTCTTCTATACATTGTTTTACAGAATTTTGCCAATGATTTACAGGATTAGGATTTGGAATGCATTAAACTATTACACGATCTACTTAATAGTTTTATAGGATATATCAGTTATTTTACAGGTTTTATGCAAAAGTTTTATAGGATGTATCAGTTATTTTACATGTTTTATTTAATAGTTTTTCAGGTTTCATGCAATAGTTTTATAGGATATATCAATTATTTTACAGGTTTCATGCAATAATTATATAGGATGTATCAATTATTTTATAGGTTTCATGCAATAGTTTTATATGATGTATCAGTTATTTTACAGGTTTCATTCAATAGTTTTTCAGGTTTCATGCAATAATTTTATAGGATATATCAGTTATTTTACATGTTTCATGCAATAGTTGTTCAACTATTTTTTTTAGAATTTTGTTAATAATTTACAGAATTAGGACATTTTTAGTTTACAGCAGATGTGCAATTGTACATGATACATATCACAATTTTACAGGATACATAGAACAATTTTACAGATTACATAATTTAGACAGTTTTTACTGTGATTCACTTTGGTTACAGTATTCTTTTATTGTGATTCACTTTGGTTACAGCATATGTGCTTATTTTACAGAATACATCTAACAATTTTACAGGATATATAGGACCATTTTGCAGCTTATGTGCAATTTTACAGAATACATATAACAATTTTAGATTACAGCTTATGTGCAATTTTACATGATAAATTTCACAGGATACATCAACAATTTTGCAGGATACATATAACAATTTTGCAGTATGTTGCTTTGATTGTTTGCATCTGCTAATGGTTCATAACTCCAATATTTAACCTTGCTTATTTTTATTTTTTTTTGCAGGATGATATATCAAAAGAGCGTGTGGTTCTAGCGATGAAACTTCTCACTCATCCGAATAATGTGCACCAGAGGGTTATGAAGTGAAGAAGCCATGTTTGTATTGATGTATTAGCCATGTTTTTTTCTTGAATTTTTCTCTGTGCTTGTGAACAGTATGATGTTACAGTATGTTAAGAAGTGAAGAAGCCATGTTTGTATTGATGTATCAGTGGTAACAATTATGGGTGGTAACAGTTATGGGTGGTGACATCTTATAGTTGATTGTTATAGTTTATGGTTTTGAACAGTTTATTTTGTGATTAATATATGTCAGTTTTATAGTTTGCATCTGCTAATTTTACAGTATGTCAGTTTATTTTGTGATTAATATATGTCAGTTTTATATTTTGCTATTAACATATGTCAGTTTTATAGTTTGCATCTGCTAATTTTACAGTATGTAAGCCTTATTTTACAGTATGTCAGTTTATTTTGTGATTAATATTATGTCAGTTTTATATTTTGCTATTAACATATGTCAGTTTTATAGTATACATCTGCTAATTTTACAGTATGTAAGCCTTATTTTACATGATATAGATCGATATACAAATATTAATAATTGAAGAAAAAAGAGAAATACGAAAAAAAAAAATTTAAAATTTAATATCGAAAAAAAATTTAATTTTGATGCAAAAAAATTAATTTTGCACAATTTTAGGTTTGTTTTTGAAACCTTCTAGAAGCCGTCAGTTTTTCAAGTACAGCCGGAAGTACAGTGGCTTTGCAAGTTGCTAACTGTTTGTAACTAACTTGGGGACCACTTCCAACTAACTTGGATTTTTGGACTTTTAAACATCTTATTATACATGATCTGTCGTTGAAGTTACAGTATTGGTTGCAGAGTTTTACAGTATTCGCGCAAGTCAAATGATAGTTTTTTTGGGGAAAAACTGGGGATTGAAGCTTGGGGACAATTAGTCGGATCCATTATTTTAATTACCATCCCATTAAATCCGAATTAAACAAACACCACCATTCCATTCAGCCATATTTAAATTCCTACCACCCATGCATACTCAGTTAGCGCACTAAATTGGGCTGGTGCACAGACTGGAAATGCGCACCATTTAATGCGCCGACTGAATATGCGCACCAAATTTGATATGACAAATGGAGGATTAAATTGAAGCCTCAAATACAGACCAAATTTTTAGATGACTATGCCACAATTGAAGCCTCAATTGAACCGTACGTAGCCAAAAGATTAAGTTTCCATTTTTGCATTGGTGCGCCTTCCCAGTCTGCGCACCAGTCCAATTTGGTGCGCGGACTGAGGATGCATGGGTGGTAGAAATGGAATAAAATGGGAAACGATGGTCTTGATTTAATTTGAATTTTATGAAGTGGTAACTAAAAAATTTCTGTAGCATTCCTTGACCCTTGTATTTCTCGGTTTTTATTATATCGACAATGAGTAACAGTTTCGGTAGATTTTGAAAAATAGAAAGAATGTTATGGTTTGTAACGTTCAGGGCACTTTTGCAGGACGTTATAAACCATAACGTCAATTAATACGATCGCTAATGATCTCTAATTAACAAAAAACACTGTAGCTGGACGTTATGCAGCTATAGTGTTTTTTTGTTAATTAGAGATCATTAGCGATCGTATTAATTGACGTTATGGTTTATAACGTCCTGCTACAGTGCCCTGGACGTTACAAACCATAATGTTATTCCTATTTTCAAAATCTAGCGAAATTGTTCCTCATTGTTGATATTTTTGTTTTGTTTTTCCTATTAATAAAATAAACAGTTGTATTTTTAAGGGGAAATTTTATGTATACCCCTCAAAAACTTCAATATTACATATTGCCCCCTCTAAATTTCAAAAACTCACAGATTTATCTATTTTATTGTCTTCTTTATTAAAACTAATTTTAAATTTGTAAAATATCCAACTTTTTATGAAAGCGTAAAATATTTGTAGTATGTTTAAGAAAAATATCGATTTTATATTTAATTGATTTTTTTAAAGCAAATGATTTATTTTATTACTTCTGTATATAAACGATGACATTTTCTAACCCAATCTAAAGTTCATTTACAAAATTGGGTTTTGGGCCCTAAAATGGGCTTTGAATATACTTTTCATTTATTCTTGGACGCAGTATTGTGTTTGAGTAGGCTTACATTATGTGAAATAAGGATCTCAGTAGACTTTAAATTATATTTTTCAAATATTCTGGGCTGGGATGCTTACTGAACTGGTGCGACGGAAAACATCTCAGAAAGCCACTTTTATTTCCCATCTAAAATATTTTTGTGATTTTCAACTGAGTACATAAAAGTCTATAGCTAGAGTGGGAAAAATGGCACGGCGGAGCTGGCTCTGTCACGGAACGGCATGGCACACGTTGGTTACGTGCCTTGACTCACGTGTTTCGTGCCGTGACCATTCACGTGCTGTGACCATCTTTAAAAAAATTGGCACGACACGACACGCGAAAGATCTAGTCACGGTACGGCACGTATTCACGCGAGTCACGTGTAATTAGGATCATTAGATCTTGATCAAATGATGAATCTTGAATAAACTAACTTAAATTATGATCAAATGGTCACGCGAGTCACGTTTGAGCACGGCATGACTCACATGGCGTTACCATTTGCGTGCCGTGACCACCCCTTAACATTTTAATTACGACACGGCACATGAAAAAATAATTTGATCACGACACGTTTCCACTCTAGCTATTAGCTTATATTGCGTGCCTAATTTACAGCTACAATGGTACTTTTGTTCATTTGCACGACATTAATTAAATGTATCCAAGTCTAATTATACAACAGTCAGCAGTCAAAATTTTGCCAAAAAGAACTTCCAAAATGACACTAAATGCATTTCTCTTATTATTAAAACACTCAAGTGATATAATTATTTTGAGTACATCGAAACAACATGACATGATCAAATGCTTCATTTGTTTGATCAATTAAAACACTCTATGCGTTAAATCAAAATGGTGGTTCGGACACAGGTACCGGTCCAGGTGCAAGTGTCATGGACATTTTTTTTTTAAAAGAGGCTAGTGCCCATTCCATTGCTGAAATTTAAATACAAGTAACTGTTTAGCCAGCAAAGCTGGTCCACCATCCTCTACACGAGGGAAACTGAAACAAGCAACAACAGTCTAAACCACACTTCAACCAGATAGACCAAGCTGTTGAGATATCCAATCTCCAAAAGAAATCTAAAGTTGCAATAACTAAGCCACATTTTAAAGGGCTAGGGCATCTAATTAGGTACAAAAATGGATAAATGTGTTTCTTCATTCTGCTACTATATCCTCTGGAGGCTGGTAAACCACCATCTCCTGCGGCATGTACTGTGCCAGGGGCACTGCATCCTCAATCACTGGGAGCCATTCCTCTACATTTGGTTTGGTCTTCTTCTTACCATTGCCTGCCCATAATAAAGACATAGATTTTATGAGAAGTATTAAAGTTCTAGCTGATTGGATAGGGCTATTATCAAAGCAAATGGAGTTCCTATGTTTCCAAACTACCCAACACAAGGCACTTAGTACTATAAGAAAACCAGTTCTGTTGACTGGAGGCAGCTGTATAGCATATTCAAGTACATCTGTAAAAGAATGCCATTGATGCATAATATCCTGTGTTTTACCTAACCATAACCAGATTTGTTGTAATAATGGGCAGGTCAGAAACAAGTGGGTAACTGATTCATTGCTGGTACAGAAAACACAAGATGAGGAACCAGTCCACCCTTTAACAGATAAATTGTCCTTGGTAAGTATTTTGTTATGTTGGGTCAACCACATGAAAATTCTAATTTTTGGGGGTATAGGTAGAGTCCACCACAGCAGGGGTAAAACTGGAAATGCCCATCTACAATTCAAAAATTGATACAATGACTGAGTTGTGAACTTCCCTGAGGCTTCCCATCTCCAATTTACTTTATCATGTGAATGGGTGAAAGAGGTAATACTGATGATATGAAGTATTGTCCCCCAATCCTGTTGATTAGTCCCTTCTAAAGTCCTTCTAAATGTCAGGTTATTTCCTTGGGAGTGTATGACATCAGTTAATAGGATTTGTTTTGTTCTACATATTTGATAGAGTTCAGGAAACCTAGTAGCTAATGAGCAGTCTAAATACCAAATATCAGTCCAAAATTTAACTACTGAATTAACCCCTGGATCATAGGTTATACTAAGAGCTCCTACATGATCTAATTGCAAAACATGAGACCAGAATGGTGACAGTGGCAAGGGGGTACCAGCATAGTACTTATGGAGAATTATAGATTTCCATAACCCTTGAAATTCTGAGTTTTTAAATTTCCACCACCATTTGAGCATTAAAGCTATATTCATATGATTCAGATCTAAAACACCTAAGCCTCCAAATTGTTTGGCAATACAGATAGTTTCCCAATTCATTAATGCATATTTAAATTTCTTATCAGAACCCTGCCATAAAAACCTTCTCCTAATTTTATCTATTTGTTTCAAAACTGTAGCTGGTATTCTAAACACTGAAAGAGCATATAAAGGGATAGAGCTAAGGACAGAGTTTAACAAGGTAGCTCTGCCTCCTATTGAGAGCAGTTGACTTTGCCATCCAGGAAGTCTACTTTCTAATTTGTCCATAAGGAAGTTCCAATCCGAAACCTGTAATTTTTTATTATGCAAAGGTAGTCCTAAGTATTTGATAGGAAATTCTCCTAGTTGGCATCTAAATATTTGATTAAGTGCTACATTATCATCTACATTAAGACTATACATTTCTGTTTTCTCATAATTCATCATAATCCCAGACAATGCTTCAAAAGCTACCATGAGCCACCATGCAGCTTCCACATTGTTGTCCTGGGCAGCCAGGAACAAAATTGTGTCATCTGCATAGTGGCAGTTAGTGACAGCTTGTTGATCTAGACAAGCAGGACCTAATCCTTGTATAACATGAGCTTTTCTACCTTTATTAAATAATTTACTAAGTGTGTCTGCAGCAAGTATGTATAAGAAAGGTGACAGTGGATCACCTTGTCTAACCCCCCTTCTACAATAGAAATATTCTGTAAGGTCCCCATTAATACTAATACATGATTGAGAACTATACAACCAAAGTGTAATCCATTGGATCCATCTAGCCCCAAAATTCCTACTAGCTAAAACCTCTAAAAGGTATCCCCAATGAATTTTATCATATGCTTTTTCAAAATCAACCTTAATCACTACTCCAGGTTGTTTGGTGACTTGACATGAGTGTATAATTTCTTGGCTTAGTATCATATTATCAAGTATATATCTATTTTTAATAAAAGCTGATTGGCTAGAATCTATGAGTCTAGGTATGACCATCTCCATTCTAATTGTGAGTAACTTAGATATTATCTTAAAACTACAATTAACTAGACTAATTGGTCTAAATTTTTTTATAAGAGTTGCATCCTTCTCTTTAGGAATTAGGCAAATACAAGATTTATTTAATTTATGTAGGTCTAGGTTGTGATCATAGAAGTAATGGAGAAGTATCATCAAGTCAGATTTAATTAAAGGCCAGAAAAATTGATAAAAATGAAAACTGAACCCATCAGGGCCAGGGGCCCCATTGGGTTCAGATGCAAACACAGCAACATGTAATTCTTTCTCAGTAAAAGGTCTTTCTAACTCCCATTGTTCTAATGACAGTAATTTATCTTCTGATTCCCAAAAATCCTGATCTAAAGAGGCATATTTAAAGCCCTCTGTGCCTAATAGATTTTTATAATAGTCTAACACATGAGTTTTAATAATGGGAATATTATTGGTGAGTTGGCCATTTATTTCTAAACTATTGATTCTGTTTTTCCTAGTTCTATGTGTAGCTAAAGTGTGGAAGTACTTAGTGTTAGCATCACCCTCCTCTAACCACTTTTGTTTAGATCTTAATTTCCAGTGTTGTTCTTCTGCCTTATATATTTCTTCTAGTTTGTTTTTCAATATTATCCATTGTTCCATTTCCTGAGGTGTGAGGTCTCTGGTTTCTTTGATAATTTTAAGGTCATGAAATAATGAGTGTATTTGTGTTTTTTCTCTTTTCTGTTGACCATAGAAGTTTTTGGACCACCCCCTAATCTTTTTCCTAATATGTTTAAGTTTATTAGTCCAGTTTTTAGCTATGTCAGGTAGTCTAAGAGGAAATTCATCCCACCATTTTTGCATAAGATTGACAAAGTCTTCTTGTTCAGTCCAGAGGGGATCAAACTTAAATGGAGCTGGAACATGAGGAATGTTTGAATTGGTATTAAAAAGAAGGGGACAGTGGTCTGAGGAATGGCAACTAAGATCTACCAGAGAGCTATTACTATAGGTGGTATCCCAAGCTATTGAAGAGAAAATCCTATCTAATAATGCAAAGTGCCTACCATTGGACCATGTATACTTCCTAGTTTGGAGTTTATGTTCTATTAGATGATGAGTATTAACAAAAGCATTAAAATGTCTACTTAGAGCAAAATCAAAGTTGTGACCTGATTTGTCAGTTTTTTTCCTAATTGCATTAAAGTCTCCACATACTACCCACATAGGTTTATCTTTATTTAGTTCTCTAACATGAGTCAATTCTGACCAAAAATCATTTTTTAACTGTCTTAGTACTGGGGCATAGACTACAGTTAGTTGCCATGTTGTGTTATCACACTTATTTTCTAAGATTACATCTAAACAGAATTTGTGTAGTGTGTGATGGAGGATCTTAATTTTACTACTATCGCATCCTAATAATATACCTCATGAATTCCCTACTGATGGTAGCCATATCCAAGTGTCTAATTTGACAGACAGATTTCTAAGACATCTTTTAGTAAAATCTTCTTTTTTGTTTCTTGGATTGCAATGATATCTAAATGATTATCTTGGATTAGTTCTTTAACTATTTTTTGTTTCCTAGTAGAGTTCAAGCCTCTACAATTCCAATTCATGATTTTAATATTCATAAATCATCTGTGCTATCTCTCTGGCTAGTATCTACTAAGCTACTACTAGCAGTATTAACTACTAATCTATCTTGTGTATCTAGATCTGCTACTGTCAAGTTATTCATCTGAGTATCAGTTGTAGTGCCAGTAAGGAATTGCTTAATGATAAGTTCAAATTGTGACCTATCTAAGTGCTGTAATCTATTTATAATATTCCTACTATCTGCCTCTGAATTACCCAATCTAATTTTGTATACTTGGAATAAAGCAACAATCTGATCTAAAGTTAATCTAGTATAAGGAAATTTGTTAATGAGAGTCATACCTGAAGTGCCACTACCATCAGCTTGTTCCTTTTTTTAGCCTTACTCATTGTCGAACTGGGATCACCTTGCACTGTCAGTCTAAGGCTTTTCCTTGGAGCATCAGCAGCCTGAGAATTGAGGTCAGGCACTTCTGGAGTTGGTACAGTCTCAGTGTCAGATAAGTAAATGGCAGCAGCTGGAGAAGCACCAGGGCAGCTGTGAAGCCGTCTGCCAACACCTCGAGCTTTGCTATGAGTCTGTTGTTTGGTTTTAGGTTTTTCGACAGATGGAATGCTTTCCAATTGAGCCCCAACTTTGGTTTTATGTAGTCTGACTTGGAGAGGTTTTTTCTTCCTCCCCCAGGTGAACTTTTTCTTGGGAGCAGGGGTGGAATTGGCAGAGTTAGGCACCCATTTCTTAGTCTTGGGAGGAGGTGGGACACTAGACTGGCCAGCTTTATGAGATTTTTTCTTTTTGTTCTGAAGCATGGTCAGTATCAGTTCAGAGTCTGCATCACTGTCTTTATTACCAGTATCAGCAGTTTGTTTTCCTTTTTCTATCACACTATTAGCAGCATGGCTCTCTAAGATCTGCTGTGCTGTCAACATCTCAGCATTATCAGGTGGTACCTGAATATTCTCAGTATTACCAGGTGGAACCTGAGCAACTTCAGCAGTGAGAACTTGTTCTAACACAACAGTTTCAGCATTACCAGTTGGTGTCTGAGCAGCAGTGGGTATCTGCTGGGATGTCATAGGTGTACCAGCAGCATCAGTATTCTGGATTGAGATGGGGTTGGGTAAAGCAGGGTTGTGTAGTTCAGTGTGTGAGGAACCAGGTCTAGCAGGCTGAGCAAATCTGTCACCAGCATGAGCTGGGGTGGGGTGAGGGTTTGAGCTGGACCCTGCACCATTAGCTGAGCAGATTTGTTGAAGATAGTATTCCCAATTGTCTGCATCCATGTCAACAGCTTCCCCCATTTCCACTTCTTCTACCAATATCTCTTTCTCTTTATCTATTGTAACTGTGACTGGCTGAGTAGGGTTTATACCAGTAGAGACCATCCTAATACTTCCCCCACTCTGGACAGTATGTGATGGACCAGTCGACTGGGTATCTGCACCCCTATCTATGTCAGTATTGTTGCCTAACTCCCTCCTTTCACTTTCCCCAAATTCCGTTCCATTGGGGTACGGCCGACCTCGTTTACGGCCCACCCAAGCATTGAGGGGCTCTGTTTGAGCTGTTTCTATTTCAATGTCGATCACGAAGTGGAAACATATTACCAGTTGGGTCACGGTATGGGATAATATGAGTTTTGGGGAGGAGTTTGAGGTCACAAACGGCCAGTTTAAGGCGCACAAAGCGGACATCGTACCCGCTCTGTGTAGCACAATCTATCTCTTGCACAAACGCCCCAAACGGGTTGAGAACGCGATCATACTCTGAGTAGTCATCAAAAAAGATCGGAAAGTTGTAAATACGAACCCACACATTTTGTAAAGCAATACCTTCGCTAAAACTACGATCCCAGGCAATGATCGGGAATTGCACATCTCCTAGTCTGAGATAGCCTCTGGAAGCCACCGATTCAAGCCAGGTCGGATTTGGGGCTTTTATTATGTATTTGTACTCGTCGAATACCGAGGCGACCCAATGGTGTTGGTTGAAGCGGCTGCGAAGAACAGATTCAACTCTTTCGGGGCCCCAGGCAGCAATGTCATCCAGTACAAAGCTCAACTGGAGATTCGCTTCAATCGCTTGCGATCTCGGAGTAGCAACTAAGGTAACTAATGGAGGTTTGATCGACATTCCCGACGGGATAGATCGTCGTCGAGGTGGCAGTATAGTAGCTCGGAGATCTCGGGATCTAGGATGGGGTGGAGGAGAGAAAGGGGGATGAGAGGTGTGAGTTCTGCAATCTGAAGCACGGTGCCCTAATCTATTACATGCAAAACACAATTGTTTGTTGCGGCAGATCTTCGCCAGATGGCCACGATCCCCGCATTTCATACAAATCGGGTGATGAGATGTAGAGGCAGCACGTATCTCAGCAATTTTTGCACGAACTAACGATGCTTTGGACTCCACACGCGCTGTTTGATGTCGAGCTTGCCACACCCTCACTGGTTTCTGTATGGCCTGTGAGTAAGACATCTGAGTTGTATTGCGCAGTCCGAATCGGGCTGAATTACGCGAATCCGCCATTAATGGAGGATTATAGTTTGTGTTGGGCTCAGCGGCCCCATATTGTTGAATGAAACGCTCGCGCATCAAGGCTACACGATCCAAACCCATTGGGCTACCAGCTGTTGTAACTGAATTTGTTGTTATTTTCCAAGATTTTTCACAATTTTTGTTTGATTTTCTTTTTCTTTTTTGCAATCGCTTTTATCGCTTTTTTTATCGCCTTTTTCGCCGACAACCCCTGTCTTTTTGCAATACATTTAATCCCCCCTTCAAGTGTCATGGACATGAAGCATGGGGACGGTGGGTTTCCAAAAAGGCATGTGTTGTTCGCAAAAACCGAAGCATCGAATCGGCACATGTTGCCACCCTGAGGTAACTCTCCACAGAGTTTGTTGAATGACAGATTTGAAGAATACAATCCATCAGCTGTGGCAAATGACTCCGGCACTTTTCCAAATATGTTATTGTGGCTTAGATCAAGCGCGTGTAAATTATCCGAGAATTCCACATGACTCAAATCAAATTCAAAGTCATTATAAGCCAAAACAATGGCAGCTGTCTTCTTTTGCTCACCGAATAGAAAAGAAGCATCGCCACTAAGTCGGTTGTTACCCAACTTAATTACCGAGAAATCCACCCATCCGTAACATTTTGGTAGTTCGCCAGTTAAGTTATTGTTGGAAAGTACAAGTGTGGGAAACGAACCATGAACGAGCCCAGGTGGTATGGTGCCTGTGAGGTAATTTGACGAAAGTACCAACGTTTTTAAATTTGGTAACGTAGAGAGAGATGATGGAATGGTACCGGACAGGTGGTTAACGGATAGATTGATTTCTGTGATATTGACATGGTTGTAAAAACTGGGCACGGAGCCAGATAGAGATGTCTCTATTATGATAAGTTGGTGAAGATTGTAAAGTTTGGTAATGCAGGGAGGAATTGGACCATAAAGCCCCATCATATTAAAAATAATAAAGTTCTCTAGTTCGGTTAAACCGCAAACAGCATCTGGAAAGGGGGCGACGATGCTAGACATTTCCATAACGAGAATGCTTACACGACCAGTGTTGGTGCATCCTATACTTACGTAGCCCAATGATGTACTGGTTATGAAATCACAAAAATTAAAGCCTTTTACCCAGCTCTGGAGAATGTCAGGGTCGCCTAGCTGCTTCTTGATTTTGAGGAACACAATCTCATCATCTTTGTTAGATAACACAGAGGAGGCGAAAGAGAGGAGGAAAAACAGGAAAAAAAATGGTACACATGTATATATTTCTTTTTGTTCTTTTGGTAATGCATGGATGCTGTTTTAGAAGCGGGTGAAAGATATATACAGAGGAAAAAAAAAATCTAAAAAAAATGTTGCATTTAATTTTTTCGTATTTAATTTGTATGAATATCAATGCACAAAATAGAGTAAAAATGAGATGAGACGACTTTCAGATAATTAATGCACTCTCAGTTGAATTGATGTGTGATGCTAACTATTGATTTTAATAATTAATATGGATCATTAACTTTTTACAACGAACTGATCAGATAAACTTTTGCAATACAAATACATGTCTTTTAAATTGTATATATCGTATGGTTCAATTCTGTTATTTTGTTTTTTCACTTGATTAGACCTAACAGTATAGTCAGTGTCCACATCTTTCTCAATTTATGAAATAATAAAGGATGAACGTTTTTTTTTTTTTTTTTTTTTCATTTTTTCACTGAAGGATCTGTAGGTACAAATTCACATTATAATTTATAATTTACATCCCATTGAAACTACGGATTCTATTTATAGCTTCATGCATGTAGAATGAATTTAGAGGAGATTTTATGAGATACATCTCAGTCATGACCGAGGTTCAATAGTTTGAACTTCATTTCTAATTTTATTTCTGTTATGGATTTACCATACCATAAGATCACCCGAAGTTATTTACAATGGTCAATGCCAACTCTAAACTAGAAAAAAAAAAGGAAAAACTATTTGGTAGATCCAAGAAGCCCAGAGTTCTATGAAGACTAAAGAGTTAAAAGACTTCAAATATTAATGTCAACTCTAAACTAAAAAAAACAAAAGAAATTATTTGGGACAATGAA